>CM067335.1:44632500-47032500 GCA_034376525.1 Nicotiana benthamiana
TGTACATCTTGATACCAGAATCATGCCTGGCACAGGAAATTTTTTATTAGGTGCCTGTGCTTCTTGGGCTGATTTTGGACTGAATAATAGCCATTAACAACTTTCTGTTCTTTCTAGGTATACTTCCAATGCTCCCTGCATATACAGTGCTTTGGCTTTTGAGAGTCTATATGCTAACAACAGTTATAGCTGCATTTTTTCCTTCCATTTTGCACTCCTGTTCCTACTGTTGGGCTATGAATTCAATTGGACTGAACACCTAGTTCTGGAAAACAATTTTTACTAACACGTGTTTATACCAAATTATATTATTTGATGATAATTAATTGTTGAAGATCTAGTGGTGCTACCCGAAGACTTAAATGAATAGCCATCGTTGTTAAGAACTACCGAGATCCAATGTGAATTTGCGCGAAGATAAAATATAAAAACTACAAATGTTAGCTCTAAAAACTTCTTATACACATGAAAAGTTAAAGAGCTTAACTTCATAAAGTGAAGAATTTCGATATATGTATCATAATAAATTTTGTCAATCTCAAGGCAAATTTAACGTTACAAAATTAACTTTTGTAGCTTATATATTCTACAACAACAACAACAACTACCCAGTATACTCCCACCAGGTGGGGTCTGGGGAGGGTAATATGTAGGCAGTCTTACCCCTACCCAAAAGGGCAGAGAGGCTGCTTCCATGCGACCCTCGGCGCATAGGACAGAATGAAAAGCTGCATTGGAAAACAAAGACAAAATTAGTAACCAAGGCAAGACAAAACAAAATAACAAAACAAAGCATAAGTAATCCTGCAGAAATAACGTAAATGGTTATGTAAACATAAGGAACATAAATACCGTCGCAACCAAGAGGGGACCTAGGCTAAAACACTAGACATCGATGGGTAACCCTACTATCCCACACCCAACCCCGGGTGAGGCGAACGAAGGACTCTAAGAGCCCCTATCCTGCAACCCTGATTCTAGACCTCCAGACTCCCCTATCGAGGGTCATGTCCTCGGTAACCTGCATTTTAGTCATGTCCTGCCTAATCACCTCTCCCCAATGCTTCTTAGGCCTCCCTCTACCCCGCCGACCACCAGCAATCTCCAGCCGCTCGCAGCTCCTCACCGGGGCATCGGGACCCCTCCTCCGTACATGCCCGAACCACCTCAGCCTCGCTTCCCGCATCTTCTCGTCCACTGGGGCCACCTCTACCTTCTGTCGAATAACTTCATTCCTAATCTTATCCAGCCTGGTGTGCCCACACATCCACCTAAGCATCCTCATCTCAGCAACCTTCATTCTCTGGACATGGGAGTTCTTCACGGGCCAGCACTCTGCCCCGTACAACATCGCTGGTCTAACCACGGCTCTGTAGAATTTCCCTTTGAGTTTGTGTGGGATTTTCTTGTCACACAGGACCCCAGAAGCAAGCCTCCACTTCGACCACCCTGCTCCTATCCGATGGGTGACGTCCCCGTCAATCTCTCCGTCCCCCTGAATCACAGACCCAAGATATCGGACACTGTCCCTTTTGGCGATGGCCTGAGAACCAAGCATCACATCCCTGCCCACCCTACTCGGCTCGTCACTGAACTTGCACTCCAGATATTCTGTCTTAGATCTGCTTATCTTGAAACCTTTAGACTCGAGGGTCTGTCTCCATACCTCTAACTTCTCACTAACACCGGCCCTCGTCTCGTCTATCAATATTATATCATCAGCAAAGAGCATACACCAGGGCACATCCCCCTGGATATGACGGGTTAGAGCATCTATCACTAAGGCGAACAACATGGGACTCAGCGCCGATCCTTGATGGAGCCCCATTACCACAGGAAAATGGTCTGAATCGCCACCCACCGTCCTCACCCTAGTCTTAGCCCCATCGTACATGTCCTTGATAACTCTGATATAGGCTTCTGGCACACTCTTCGCCTCCAAGCACCTCCATAGCACCTCCTTCGGAACCTTGTCATACGCCTTCTCCAAGTCGATAAGCACCATATGCAGGTCCTTCTTCTTATCCCTGAATTGTTCCGCCAGCCGCCTGACTAGGTGAATAGCCTCAGTGGTGGAGCGGCCCGGCATGAAACCGAACTGGTTCCCCGATATAATCGTCGCCCCCCTCATTCGCGCCTCAATCACCCTCTCCCAAACCTTCATCGTGTGGCTCATTAGTTTAATACCCCTATAGTTGTTGCAGCACTGGATGTCCCCCTTGTTCTTGTACAAGGGCACCACTGTACTCCACCGCCACTCATCCGGCATCCTCTTAGTCTTGAATATCACGTTGAATAGCCTAGAGAGCCACTCCCCTCCAGGTTTACCCATGCACTTCCAAAACTCCACCGGGATCTCGTTAGGCCCGGTTGCTCGACCCCTACTCATCCTGCGCAACGCCCCTAAGACCTCCTCCACCCTAATGCGCCTGCAGTATCCAAGGTCTCTATGACGCTCTGAATGCCCCAGCTCCCCTAGCTATATGCTCCGATCCCCCTCCTCGTTAAGAAGGTCCCGAAAGTACGCCTGCCACCTCTGTTTGACTTGCGATTCCCCCATCAAAACTCTACCATCCTCGTCCTTGATACACCTGACCTGGTCTAGGTCACGGGCTTTCCTTTCCCTTGCTTTAGCCAGCCGAAATAGCTTCTTTTCCCCACCTTTCTCCCCTAGTTCCTCATACATGCGACCGAACGCCGCATTTTTAGCTTCCGTGACTGCCATCTTAGCTTCTCTTCTCGCCTCCCTGTAGGACAACCTGTTCACTCTCCGCTCCTCCTCGCTTGTGCTCCCTGCCAACCTTGCGAACGCCGCCTTCTTCGCCTCCACTTTTCCTTTGACTACATCGTTCCACCACCAATCACCCTGATGCCTACCTGAATATCCCTTAGAAACCCCGAGCACGTCCCGTGCTACCCCCCTAACCAAGCTAGCTGTCGCTGACCACATAGCGTCCGCTTCCCCATAACTTCTCCAAGCTCCGCCCTCCTCTAACCTCCTTTCCATCTCCTGAGCTTTCTCCTTGGACAAAGCTCCCCATCTAATCCTCGGTTGACCCCGGGCGCCCCTCCTCTTCTTCTTCACCCAGAGATCAACATCCATCACTAGGAGCCTATGAAGAGTTGAAAGAGACTCTCCCGGGATAACTTTGCAATCCTTGCACATACCCCTGTCGCTCCTTCTGATGAGGATGTAATCAATTTGAGTCCTCGCCGCCGCACTCTTGAAGGTGACCAAATGCTCCTCCCTCTTCCGGAATGATGAGTTCGCAATCAGGAGCTCGGAAGCCCTGGCGAAATCAAGCAGCGAAGTGCCTCCTCCGTTCCTAGCCCCAAAGCCAAAGCCCCCGTGCACCTCATCGTAGCCACCGGCCTCGGCCCCAATATGCCCATTAAAGTCCCCTCCAATAACTAACTTCTCCGACTGGGGGCATAAAAGTCCAATAATATTCTATAGTCATTTTAGTCTTTTGATCTTTATACTTATATATAGTATGATGAGATATATGCAAACAACCGGTGTATATGTTCTAGTCATTTAGGTGGCAGTTGCATTTCAGTGAATTAAAGCAAAAAAATAGTTTTCTTGAAACCAACATGTTAATTTGTTATACCATGAAATTCTCCTATAAACATATATAAAGGTTTGGATCAAGATCGACATCTCTCGCATGAAAAATAAAATTCAAACTTGTTTTGTCATCTTACCAACTAAATGCTTTACTTTTTCCGATAGGAAATCATTATTTTAGTTAGTTTTTACCTAACGCAATATAATAAATCTTTTGAACAAACTGACTCAACAACTGAGGAAGTCTAACACGATCTACTTTATTGATGTAGATTGTAGAGAGAGCACGTTTAGTACTATATTTCAGAGAGATTAGTGGTACAAACTAATTAAATCTCTATCATGTCAAAAGACTAATGTAATAGGGGCATAGCTGTTTTTGCGTGAATGAGCATTTGCGATTTTACCAAGAATCTGCCATTTCACCTTCCTTTGGACATAACAAAAATCTTGAACCCTATAATGCCTAAAAGAGTGTCATCGACACCTTCGTTTAAACAGGAAATAAACGCAGTAAATAAGATCACATTTTTTAATAAAACACACACACACATCGATAGGGAACAAATAAGCTTCTTTTCTTCCATATGACTAGTGTAATTTTTGACGTGGTGGCAAAAATAAGTTTAGGCTTCTAGTCTTTGAGCTCAACTAAATTCCTCATCGAGCAATAGTAGAATGTAGCTAGCTACATTGCTTGTAGGCAATTTTACTTGATGTCTGTCATAATGCCTGGTCAAAAATAGAAAGTGCTATGCTTCAGAGGAAAGCAGCCGCGCACAAATTCATCAGACTTTGAAATTGAGCAATACTTCTTTTACCAGGACCAACCAGATGCATTTCTACAACTACAACTACCCGGTATAGTCCCACAAAGTGGGGTCTGGAAACCAGATGCATTTCTAATAAGTGCAATTAGAAATATAGCGATTGTATATAAAAAAGATGGTATAAAAGTTACAAGCCAAGCCCTAAACTAATACCAGAAGACTGAACTGTCATAACAGGCTGAACTCACTCTTTGGCCACTGTGCTATAAGCAAGAATCTTTACTGCTTTTTTCCTAATCTCAGCATTATCAGATCCTTTTCACTGTACTAATAACAAACTATGAGTTCTCTCCGTCGATCAATCAATCTTCACTGAGGAGTATATCTTCCGAACAAACCAGAAGCAAGCATGGAAGCCAATTGTTCCTGTTAACACAAAGAAGGAATACGATGCAATCAACATATAGCCGAAATACAATATGCCTGACACCAGCTTTGTGATCTCCAACTTGGTGAAGAAATAGAAAATGGAGTAGAGAAACAGGTATAAAGCAGAGGATCCAGCTGTAAGATAAGCTCTCCACCACCAGTTATAGTCTTCACTGCACAACTGGAAGTAGCAGAGCACTACAGTTATTTCTGCACACGTGATTATCAAGATGAGGAAAACTATGAAGAGAAAGCCAAAGATGTAGTAGAACTGGTTCAGCCATATGGACGTCAAGATGAAGAATAGCTCGATGAAAACAGCTCCAAATGGAAGAATTCCCCCGATAAGTATCGAAAAGGCTGGTTTCATGTACCATGCTTGCTCTGGTACTTGCCTAGGGATTTTGTTCGTCTTAACAGGATCTTCAATGGCTGGCTTTTTGTAACCGAGGTAGCTGCCAACAAATACTAAAGGTACTGAGATTCCGAACCATAAGCACACTAGAGCCAACATGGTCCCAAATGGCAGTGCTCCAGAAGAATGCTCTTCCCAGATGAGAGCATTCAGGACGAAGAAGACAGCAAAGAGTATTCCAGGGAACATGAAAGCAGTTTTCAAAGTAATCCTTTTCCACTCTGTTCCTTTAAACATTTTGTAGAAACGGGCAGAAGAATAGCCAGCTAACAAGCCCATGAAAACCCATAGTAAAACCATAGCAGTCATAAGCCCACCACGGTTCGAGGGTGATAAGAAACCCAGCAGAGCAAAGATCATTGTCACAAGTGTCATTCCAAGTATTTGGACACCAGTTCCAACATAAACACACAATAAACCTGAATTAATTGGAGCACGGAAAACATCCCCATGAACAAGTTTCCATCCTGTTTCTTCCTGAGCCTCATCTTGTGTTTCCAATTGATTATAGTTTGCAATATCTCTGTACAAAGTTCTCATCATGATCATTGCAACCATACCAGAAAGGAATAGGACAATCATAAGGGAATTTATGATGGAAAACCAGTGAATCTGATCATCATTCATGAGCAGGTACGTATCCCAACGAGAAGCCCATTTTACCTCGCTTTCCTAAGGAAGAACAAAAATAGTAACTAAGATATCTGCAGACAAAGAAGAACTGCCTCAAGCCTGACATAGGAAGGACAAATGTTTAAAAAGAGAATACCTTGAAAGAAACGTCATAGGTGAATACAACCTCCTTATCTGCATCTACTTCTTGGGGAACAGTGCTACCTGGAACTAAATTTTTGGTATTCTCATTGCACGTTGTCACCTGAGGGTTCTTATCATCCCACTCCTTGTACTCATGATTGATGCTATCAATAAAATCAAGTCAGAAGAGAATGGGAAAAAAATAAAGAAAAAAGAAATAACACAAGGCATTGGTGTATAGCACTGAAACCTGTTTGGTGTCACTTCGAAACCAACGATACGAGCAGTATCAGTTTCAGGATCCGTATGGTACATGACTCGGAAGCTCAAGTGGTTGTTGATAAAATATTTCTCCTCTTTTCTCTACCAGAAAGAGAATGCAAAAACAGTTAAGACTAAATTCGCAAGGATTAAACAGTCAGTCTATAGCAATTCAAACTGTGCACAAACCCCAGCATAATTCCCCTTGAACCCAACACGGAAACCATGCTCGTAAGTAGTAGATTGAATTCCATCTCGCCTTTGTCTAAGAACAGCAACTGGAAGGTTATCTAGAATCCTGCATCATCAGATGAACATTCAATGTTGAAGTCTAATTCAGGTGCAAAAACATGTGGAAGAAATCATGCACAGGAGACTAAACTAAATTCTTAGGGGACAAAAGTAAATAAAATTTTGTCTTACCTATTAACTTTGTGGTTTATATCACACACAAAAACATGAGTCAAAACACATGCAGAGGAGGATTAAACTAAACTATTAGGGGACAAGAGCAAACTAATTTAATCTTACATATTAACTCTGTATTCATCATCAATCTTCTCCTTGAAGTTCTTTGCAGATTCAGTATCAAGCTTTTGCTTACAGACCACTTGACATGGTTGTTCTTGTCTCATTTGGAACTGTAAATAGTTCAAAAATACAGATCTACTCAGCAAGTATACAGATAAGCACGTATTACACACAAAAAAATCTTTCTTTTTTATCCTTCGGTAATTATCGGACTAGACAGAAAGAGAAGATCTCCTTACAGTATAAACTGAATTCTCAATGCGGTCCCCTCGAAGAACTTCCCCCAAATTCTCGGCACTATTCAAAATCTTTGTAGGTCTGCAGTACTTCAAGAAGTAGTAATCATAGGGAAGTTGTGTTTTTGTAGATGACAGCTTGTTCACTTTGACATTAAGGGGATCACCCTGTTAAAAAAGAATGTCGAAAAAGAAAGCTAGTTAGAAACAACCATGTAGCAGCAGGATGCATAGAGTTGCTAGATCACTTTCATTTTCTTAAGGGGGAACAATCAAACAATAAAGAAATCCCAAAAACCTATGATACAACAACAGTATCTCTCAGCTGATTTGCTTTTCTGGTTATTGTACTCCAAGCATCCAGTCCAAAGTGTTAAGAAAGTGATAGGCCAATAATTTCTTGTATATGATTTCCATAACATTCTATGCTTAAACCATTAGAAATTCGTCAAACTTCAATCTTTGCGTCAAGTAGCTCAACTGCCAAAGCAACAATAGGGGTGGTTTTTTTCTTTTTTTATGATGATGGTGTGTCTAGGCCAGCTTGCGAATATGATTATTCCACTGCGTAGAGGCAGATCCAACATCTAAGCTCTATGGTATCAACTTTTAAGGTTTTTAGTATTTAACCCATTACATTTTTAAAGCTATGAGTTCATACCTATAAAAAATTTAGTGAATTTTTACGCATAAATTTATGCTCCGTGTCAAAAGTACTAGGTTTAGTTGAACCCTGTAATAACACATTGCATCTGCCTCCGCCGCCGGGTACCTGCTACTTCTCACTAGTAGAGGTACCGAGTAACTCTGTCTACCAAGGGTTAGATACACTGGAAAGGCAACAACACTTGAATGATCTTTTGAATAAGATTAAGTTCTTCACAACCTCTTCCTCTCTTGAAATAAAAACTCCAGAGCTAACACACACTCTACGTTTCTCTGTTTAGTTGAAATAAGCTAACTAAGCTGAAAAATACAGATTAGATATCAATCAAATCTATTCACGTTTATATGCATTCACTCAAAGCACTTTGATTACTAGAAATAGGATTGGTCTATCAACAAAAAGAGATCGTCCACCATTAATCATACCCATTACACGAGAAAAAAAGAAGAAGAAAAACCCAAATCAAACAGGGAATACAATTTCCTAAAACTTCACCATTGGGTCAAAATCAACAGATCCAAACCCTTCTCAGTCACAACAACTCAACAAGAATGTAATACTACAGAAACTGCAAAACCCCAAGATATAAAAAGGGTCTAAATCATACAATATTTGTTCATAAAAACTAGAATCCCGCAAAAAAGATTCAATTTTTTGTAGGAGAGAGAGAAGAAAGAGGATTGGGGCATACAGTTTGAAAATCGCGAGGAGCAACACCGGGGAGATAGAAGGAATTAGCAGAGGAGATGAGGAACACAAGAGAAATGAAGATGGAACTGAGCTGCACCAATCTTCGTCTACCCATCTTCAGTTCTCGTTTCGCCAAAGGAGAGACAAGACTAAACTGTGAACAAATTAGAAGCTTTTATGCACGGAAAACGATTTCCTATTTCCAGCTTCTGTTCATAATTCCGCCCCTTTAATTTCCTTTTCCTACTTTTTTCCCCAAAATTTTCCTTTTTCAAATTATTACACTTTCTTTTTTGGAATGTCTGGCTTTTTTCCATTGATTATTTTGTTACTATATATAAATAAAGTATCATAATTCTCTGTAATTCAAATACAATTATAACAAATCAAATCTTAAATTTTAAATAAGTATATGATATCCTGTCATCATGCTACCGTTTTTCAACCATATTTCTACTACTTTAAACTAATAAAATATATAAATCAAATTAACATCTTAAACTATATATTCTAACAAAAATTGTCATATTAGATAAAGCTGGGAAGGGGTTTGACCCTATAATTGTTTAACAAAAATAACTTGTGTTAGTTTACCAATACACCCTCAAAGTCAACAAACAAAAAAAAAGGAGTTAGAATGAATAAATAAGATACGTCACTTATTATTTTTATGTGAGAAGTTGGGTACCACGAAACAATATATAACATTTGCATTATTCAATACTGCAAGATATTGATGATAATTTCGAATCCGAGTTTCCAAAACAAGGAAACACGTACATTGAATTTCAACCCAACCCAGCTAAGCCTAAATAATCAACTATCTTACACATTTTGTTTAAGCTAGTAACTAGAACGTAAAATGGAAATACTCTTATCACGGTGATCCTCAGCATTCTTATCGAAGTGTTTTTTTATAGCATAAGATGTAACATTATTTAAGTGCAGATCTTGTCATATTTGTCATGTGTTGATTTTATGGTCCAGCTTGACATGCAATCAAAATTTCCCTTACTCTAATTCGAAAAAATAAATGGTTAAAATAATTTATTCAATAAAAAACTTAGGATGTATGAAACATAAAATTTAATTCCTGAAGAAAGACATGGAAGTCCCTTTTTAACAAACCAAACACCAGAGTGGAGTACTCCAGTTTTTGGAATGGGTGACTTATCAACATTACCAATAATTTACTCGAAGAAGTCACCCAGCTTTCCACAGAAAGGAGGTGTGCCATAATTTTTAAGTCAATGAACAGATATAATTCAGGATTCAATACATAATTAACAAAACCTAGCCATTTGATAGAGTCAGCAAATTCAAAGCTTGATGCTAGTTTTTTTTCGTTAACATGGTTGCAACATCAGCGCCTTCGCCTATGTGAAGATACTAAGAACAAGTGAGCAGGTGAGACTTGAACTTCTCTAGTTCATTGAGAACCTCATCTTCGGGTCTGTAAATGAGATCAATCATTCGCCATATCTGCAAAAGGTTGGACCATGAGACTTAAAAAATGTCAATGAAAGATGATAATGCACTATTACACATTATGTTTCTTCATGTGTCTGGGATATATTTATGGCTTTGCATTAAAATGGCAAAATAAACATAGGGTAAATCATAGCTAGTGGGTATGGATATATTTAGGGCTTTGAATTAAAGGGCAAGATCAACATAGGGTAAACCATCGCCTATTGGTAGCTGTGGTGAACTCATGAAGGACCTTTAGGAAAAGAAAATATCAAATATCATAACAACTTTTCACAGAGAAAAGCAGACACCATTCAACCTTACCAGGGTTACGCCAAGCTTGGCTGAACCTACTGTATGACGAATCATCATTAACAATTAAATAAACACAGCATAGAAGTCTAGGCGAACCAAGAACAGTGTAATTCAGATTTTAGTTTAATCAGATACGAGCATTTTTCAATGTATGCAGGTAGATTCCGTAAGATGCATACAGCAACTAACCAGCAAAATAAACAAGTTTGGCTGTTACCTGTAATGTACCACCTCCACCAGTACTTTCACCATCATCTGAGACACTAACAATGGTCCATGGATCTGCTGCATTCCAGTGGAAGTCAACCACCTTATCCCTATTTTCATCCACAAAGTCAGTACTCGATACATGGCATAAGTGAAATTCAGATGCTCTCTACTTAACTTCAAAGGCATAAATAAAAGTGATAACCCTCTGAGCTCCCCTACAAAAGAGGGGAAAGAAGAATTGACTCTGCTCTTAATATATCCACCATTAGATATTATTCTTTACCTTCAGAGTTGGATAGTTAGAGAGAAGCTATACTGTCACTCTTTTTTATACATCAAAAGCAACAAAAAATAGTCTAATTACCGGCCACCATCGGCCTTGTGCAATTACACGTGGACATGGTGAGATCTACAATTTATATGAAAAAACCTATGTTGGAGAATCACACTAATCGGGTGAAGCTTGAGGTGTGTTACAGAGACTGTCTCTTAAAGATATTGCCAACAAACGCACATCCCCCAAGATTCAACAAGCTCTCTTCTAGTATGAAGTATAAACTAGAGGTAGAAACAAATGTTGAATAGGTAAAACCCAGAGAAGTAGAAGAAGATTTTCAATGTCTTTATAAAAGAAAACAAAGGTTTTCATGGTAATAGCTATTTTGACTGTTTGTAGAAAAACCAGGCAAAATGTACACCAGCAAGTTTTAATTGTATTTATGGGCTCAATGGCTAGAGAGACTTTGGGATATTTGACTCAAATTAAATTTGGTCATTTCAAGGTAAAAGAAAAATGATTAAATAGATACAAAAATATTTTTCGAAAAGCGACTTGGATCGAGGTCTATTCTCGCGAGGGGGTGAGGGAGGAGGAATCTACCACTTTCACCTTTCAGCCCATTACGCCAACTCCTTTACTAACTCTTTACAAGCTCAATAAAGGATGATTTATTGCAAAATGGTGGGGGGTGTTGATTGAAGACAGTACCGATCTTGAGAAGCAAGCAAAGTTAGCTCTCAACAGATAAAAAGAGAAAGAGCTATGAGTCCTAGTAAGAAAGTACCAAGTTCAATTCTCACAGGCCTCCCAGTGCCAAAGAGAAGACAGCAACAATCTAGCTCCCTGTACTACTCTCAGTAAATACCATTCTCTTTGTTAGGAAGTAAGAGCCTCAATAGGATAGTCAGAAAGTCTGTTCAGGAAAGAGGAAAGTCAACTCCTCCAGCCTATATTTTGAAGAGAATCGAAACAAATGAAGAATGAGAAGTTAAGAACTTCTGGTCAAGAGATCCTATTCAAGTGAATAAGATAACATCTTGGAAGTAGGAGATTTATCGAGCCTTACAAAGGGAAGTTTAAAGCTTCCGACCTGGATTGCAGGAGTTTGTCAAAACCCTGATGCACTACACGGTAATGTTTACGCGCCGAGAATACAATTGATACCATTGATATTAAAGGATCTTTTGTGTCATAGTAGCAACAGGCTCTCTACTCCCTCGAGGTAGAGGTAAGGTCTGCGTACACACTACCCTTCCCAGACCCCACTTGTGGGATTTCACTGGGTCGTTGTTGTTGTTGTAGTGTTATAGTAGCAGCAGAGGATGTTCATGGAGGGAAGCCTGCACCAGAAATGTTTGTCTACGCAGCAAAGCATCTATAATACACATGCAACCACAGAAATTTGACATCATCTTGGTGCAAGGTCAATGAAATGTATGTTACATATACAACCATAAAAAATATCATTGTCATGGATTTTACTCTTTTCTTTTCTTTATGCAGGACATGCCACCCAACCCCCGTGGCCCCATCTACTTTCTCTTTTTTCTTTTCTTTTGGAGGCACAGTGTGTGTATGTGTGTGTGGGCGAGGGGGTGATAATAATCAGTCAGACGCATCTCCACTAACACATTAAGGACATAGAAGGAAAAGAGAACTAGAACCATGCCAACAAAATTTAATATAAAATAATCAAACTGCAAATCTATACCTATGTCCAGCGTGACGAAAGAATAAGCCAGGAGGAGATGTTGAAGCTTTTCTACCAGCAGAGTCCTCCATCTTACCAATCTGGGAGAAAATAATTTTCATTGAAACTATTAACAATGAAGTACAATTTCTTTAACTGTAAAATAGAAACGAAACTTTTAACTGTAAAATAGGAACAAAATCCTTAAATCATAACAATATAGCCACCTGAATGAAGCAAATGATAAGCTATAAACTTTGGCAATGTCAGTCAATAGGTAATTCAACAACAACCCAGTATAATCTCACTAGTGGGGTCTGGGTAGGGTAGTGTGTACGCAAACCTTACCCCTACCAAAGGTAGAGAGGCTATTTCCAAATAAACCCTCGGCATCCTTCACTCCAAGAACTCCCCACATTTGCTGTTGGTGTGACTCGAACTCACAACCTCTACGTGGAAGTGGGGGTTGCGCTTACCATCAGAGCAACCCCTCTTGTCTAATTCCAAGGGAAAAAAATTTACTACTATTGTGAGCCTAACAAATAATGATGCCTTACTAGGGGGGGGGGGGGGGGGGGGGGGGGAAAGGAGCTTAAATGGTACCCAAAAAAGGGCAGTCACTTCTAACTTGATTGCATATATTTAGAGCCTATTGGGTTTACGCATACTATCTCTGCTTATTTGAATCACTGGATAATATATTTATTACTTTATGCAAGTCACAGAAGTGATTTTTTAAAGAGTAATCAACTTGATTTGTGTCATTAACTAGAAGAGCTTCCTTAGCATACGGTCCATGAGGAAAAGGAAAAAAACAAGAAAATAAGCAATTAAATTGGAAAACAAAAAGAACTAACAATCTTTAGCTTTTTCCCTCGAAAGATATTTCTCTGAGCTGCCAAAATTTCAAAAAAAAATAGAGGAAAAGATACATTTAACAGCCTTTCGGCTTGATCAACCGATGGATAGGGGCTTTGCTTAACTCGCATAAGTCACAACTTTTAATCTCTTTGAACGACCCCCCCCCCCCCCACACACACACACACACACAACACACCCAAAAATAAACCACAAGAGAGGAAAGGATCTCCTACCTTTTCATGATCCCAGATGTTCAGGATACCATCTTCTGCAGAACTTCCAAAGACTGATGATTTATCTGGGGACCACTGGAGCAGACAATTTTTATCAAACACCAGTGCAGGTCTCAAATAGGTTACCCTTATAACATAAATAAGGGTGGACAGCAAAGCAAGCAAGCATGTCAGTTACTCTCAGACCTGTACACAAAGCACAGCAGCAGTATGGCCCTCAAAGATATGTATAGGCGATCCCACTCCCCCAGAAGTGAGCTTTCGTCGATCGAACATACGAATAGTGTTGTCTGCCGACCTGAAGGAGGCATAGCCATAACCTTAAGGCTTCCACAGAAATTGAAAAGCATACATGGAATCGTGGAACCAGACATTCACATAAAGGGAAAAACAAGGATAGACACCACATAAATATTGCAGGAAGCTTAATGTACTGTCTGAGGATCAACCTACTTAAACATCATAATTCAACAGGAGGAACAGTTACAATCATTACCCAGTCAAAATATAATTTACATCGTGAGGATTCCAATCAACACAATGAAGATCAGCGTTATGAGCCTTTTCTACCTGCAGGGAAAATTATCAGATCCCAAAGTCCGATCAGAGACATGACTATGACCAAAGAAACAGAAATAATATAGTAACAATTATAGTAATAATAATGATAAGGAAAAAAAGGGAGACATTTCAAGGGATGCATAAAGAATAGATATGTTAATGGAAAGACTAATAATAGGTAATTTAAATGTCGTTACAGAACTGAGGTTTACATGGTGGAATCCTATTTGAAATGTTTAATCAGCTTCCTTTTTTTTTTTTTGATAAGGTAAAGGTTATGTTTAATCAGCTTTAAATAGGGCCAAAGAAAAAATGTGTTACATCCATTAAGGCCATAAATCATTTTCTACAGCAACCTCTAACTAGTCAAACTCACTTGCACTTACAAATATCTAAGAATTATCACCACCCTGTAACAATTTTCCATCACCATTTTTCCTAAATCCTACTGCTAGTCGCTACCACTTATCGCCAAGAATTACTACTCAAGCTTAACTAAACTCAAGAACACAGTTCAGAAAACAAGTTTTTCTCATATAGTTTGCCACAAAAAAATATTGAAGGAAAAATGACCAGAAGCAACCAAAAATAACTGCAAAGACAACAAATTACTAAAGCATTTCAGCATAGATAGATAGGATCTGGTTGAAGAAAAGACACCGGAAGGTCAATCACAAATGCCTTATCTGTACAAGCATATCTGGCTCATTGTCTCTCCGCCTCTAATATTTCAATTTTATGTGTTGCCAACTAAAATATTTACTGCCTATCTACCTGACATTACAAAGTACAACATGAAGAACAGGCAATATGACAGAAACCCCCTTCTGACCTCCCCACCCACAAAAGCACAGAGGCCACAGATCTTAAGTATGATTTCACTATAAATAAGGAGAAGTCATTTTTTAATATAAGCACAAATCAAGAGAAGTTCTCCAGTTATCCACAAAGAGAAAAGGTAAAAAACAAGATACGTTACTAAGTGCTTGAGCAAAAACAATGATTACAACCTTGACAGCAGGAGAAGAACCAGTTCTTGCATCCCACAGTATTAGGCAGGAATCATCTCCAACACTGCAAAACTCCTGTGCACTTTATAAAAAAGAGGAATCCAGTTAGGATACGTGAAGCCAGGATAAGAGATGAACAAATAACCTTTTTTTTTCCTCCCTGTTCTTTTTTCTCTTTTATCTTTTTTCTGGAAAGTGGTCAGAAAGCTACTTCATCCAGGGGAAAAAAGAGGAAAAAGGAATAGAATGGCTCAACTTTGAAACTCGTAAGACATAATGCAGAAGAAAAGAAGTTTGATATGTGACATGGCAGCTCAACGAATATTATCTCATCTTCAATAAAGTTCACATTACACAAACGTTTTGACAGTGTTAACCCCAAACAACATCAAGTCTCACAACACCTAACGAAACACTGAAGGGCTAAACTCAACATCTTATACAACATGGGAGATGTGATAAACATGAGATACCTGGAAGGGCAAAACTGAACATCTTCTACGGTATCATCATGTCCTTGGAAAATACCTCGAGCTTGAACAGTAGGGCCTTCTGCAGAAGGTTTCGAGTTACTTGCTCCAGATCCAGGAGACTTTGTAGCTCCCTGGTCTGCTGCTAAAGTAGACACATGATCATGAATGCTCCACAGAACAACCGATTTGTCCTTCCCTGCAACAATTAATCCATGAGCGCATGAGTTATTATACACAAGCTTGAAAAACTAAAAGATATCTGAGGTAAGAACTAAAGGAGGTAATATTAATTGACTGCAGGCATCAATGACAGTAAGAGGCTGAACTCTGATGTGATCCAAAAGTTTCCCCCTAAGTTAACTATAGATCTCCATTAAGGAAAAGTATTATAGTCCCTCCAACACAATTCATGTGACACACTTCAAGAAAGAATAATATACCATAGAACTCTAAAATTTTTCAGATATACAAAGTTATAAATCTACTTTAAACCATAACATTATGTTCTTAGTCAAACTAACTTATCAACAACTACCCTGATTAGATTTTTTGCCAACTAGGTTGCGTCATACACTGTTACTCTTTGAAATGAAATTATGGGTTTACGTAGCCAAAAAGGAATACACCACTAAATCAACTCAGGCGTCAAAAAGAAGGAATTGTTTCATAACGAATAATGTGGACTACCCTGGTAGCTGAAAATGCTATCTAAGGAATGAGTTGCAAAAACCATATGACTCGGCGGCTTTACCACCACCCGCCACCAATGACCAGAACATGTCACTGAGGAAATAAGCTAAAAAGAATCAGAAAATTTCTGAAGACCACCAACTGATTACCAATTATAAAACGACACATTATCCATTAATAAACATGCAGTTAACCGTGAGCTTCTAATTGGAATAGAAGTAATCACAAAATCCTTGAAAGAAGAGAACATTCAATGACTGGTTGGTCAACCTCCAGAGAGCACAAAAGGCTCAGAAGGGCACATAGCGAGCGCAAATTCAGCATTGTCTTGATGTCCAGTCAATATCTGCATGTAGATATAGACTATCAGTTACTACTTATAAGATACAAAGTTGGAAAACTGAACCTGTTGTTAAGAAACCCACCAAGTCCGGTCGAGAATTATTTACGCCCAAGGTAGCATGACGGTTAGGCTGAGACTCAACATCCCAAATAAGAACCTAATTCCAAAATTTCCAAGGTCAACTTAAAGATTTCAATGGTTACTAAAAAGAAACAGCAGCCACTAGGGAGGAAACAAACTTGTATGAATAGGCTAAAAAGGAAATTGAAATACGCAGAAGCAGATGCTTACATCAGGACTATCAGTGTGTGTGGCCACAATCTTGCTATCCTGAGGGAGTTCCCTAATTCGATTCACCTGAAATCATATTATAGAATGCTAACAGATCTGTTAAAGCAGATTACAGTATTTCAAGTACATATTCCATGTTATGAGTGCTTCTCTAATCGGATGTTCTTAAGCAACATGGGTCCAGTATATCCCATTCTTATAGTAAGTATAAGAAAGGAGAACAATTAGTATACTTGTAAGTATTCAGCAAGATCAATTCATTTTCACAGAAGAAAGTTCCACCGACACCAAAGAATCACGAAGAACAAAAAAGTTGCACAAATACATTGGAAACATTCTATAAGGAAAATAATTTTTCCCACTAAATGAGGGAAAAAAGGTACTGGCAGAAGTTTAAAATTATGTAATCAGAAATTGTGGCCTATAGGTGCTAATAGTCCATTTGAATTGAATCTCTTCTAAGTCCACTTCAAAAGTTATGACCCCAAACTATCTGTGTTGGGAAACAACACCTGGTTTGGTATATACTATATGTTTCTAATTTAATTATTTTTTGTCTTGCCACAATACGTTTCGCCAATTTTTCCTCCGAAGATATCTATGCAAGAGTGAGTAATTATCAGTCAACATAAATGCAGAGTCTAAAACAGGAATTAAGTATGAAACCATGTGAGAAATTTCCATACAAGCACCTAATTTCAAATATTTTGGTAATAATTCTAGATGACAAAACAAAATTCATTAAATGCTCAGTTGGATTAGTGATGAGACAAGCTACCAGCGGAAAATAACCATTCAGGAAATTATACAAAACTGAATAGCAGAAGTCGTCAAGTGCACTGCCTGTATTCTAGTTTAACACAAAATTTTAACAATATAACCTAATTATGAAATAACCCAATAAGAGAAAATTTCATGTTTGAACCCTATAATAAGATAGGACAAAGAAAGATGTACCTCACCCGGATGAATAATAGTTTTGTACTTCTTTACAAAAGGTGAACGTGCTTCTTCGTTGAACTGGAAGATAGACAATCAAGATCATAAAAAGTGAAAAGGTGGAGAAAGAAATGGGACAGGCTTGCATCTATGAAAATAGAGATGACACCTGAGATATGTGTTGCGCTGCTGCAACCCTAGGTTTTACAACTTCACAATTAGCTATGACAAGCGTATTCGGAACGCTACCATCAGTCTGCAGAGGAGGGGAAGAATAGGATCCAAATAAAGATTATGATGAGAATAGAGATGACATTTAGCAGTGATGTCAGAAAATAATGAGATGATTGAACAGAAAGGATAATACAATAACTACCACACCACCTAAAGATTCTAAAGCAAACTGAACAAATAAATATTCTTGACGCTTCCAGTTTGCTACTTACTAACCTTATTCATATCTATCATGACTAATCTAACATCATTAAAACGTCACATATAAATGATAAGTTAATTAAAGGACGTGAAATGATAAACTTGCCTGCTCAGAAAGGTAGAGGCGCTGGCGGTTCTTGTAAGTTGCTTGCTCAAACTGGGGGCCCCACCTGAAAGAGAGAAGCAGTAATTTTCAGTTAATAGTATCTACAGCTTAACCAAAGAAGCAATTCCATCTACATGAAGAAGCTGCAATCTCAGTAAAACTATTGAATCTCTAAAGAGAGATCGGAACACACCAACAAAGAGAGAAATAATAAATTAACCTAATGGCAAGAATTGGCAATCAAATACGCCAGACAACCTGCATTCCAACAACAGATGAACCAAGAGTAGACTTCACTGTTCAACTCAGTGACATGATTGTCGATTGAGTTTGATTAACAAACATTGCACAAGAACATAGATATACTTCACCTCTCCGCCTACCCACATCCTCTCTTGTCCTCGACCTAAGAGAAGACTACTTAGATGATTTAGTAAAATCATTTATAGACCCTTAATAATGATTTTCACTTGGAATTCTAGGTTACAGCCTTACGGGAAAATGTTTAAACATGAGTTATTCATGATGTAGCTTCATGAAGCACTACCCCCCACCCCAACCCACACACACCCACACAGAGCAAAGAATTTTAAGAAACCTACAGAGCAAGAGTATTAACAAATGCGTCAACTAACAATGGTCAATGGGCAGTTCAAGACGCATAATGCATAGACAAAAAGGGAGTACGGGTTAACAAAAACGGTGTAACGAAATCCTAGAAAGAGGGAAGAGTGGGAATGTGAGTATATACGAACCGACAAGAGAGGGAAGGCCAAACGAGGTTGTGGTTAGCAAGCCAATCGTAGAGAACAGGAACCAAAGACTTCCATTGAGTGTAACGTTCGTCCACCGACCGCTGTTCTCCGCCTTTCGCCGCTCTCTCCTCCTTCATCTCTGTATCTTGCTCTACTCACGTTTTCCCGCCTCTGCTCCTTATTTACTGTTCAGGCCTCTGCTGCTGCACTTGAATGCTTTTTTCCTATGTATTTGCCTGAAAGTACAACACGCGGAACAGTCGAACACCTTTTGGGGATTCCACTTATATATAGCTCCGCTACTCAAGTCATTTTGGAAAAATTATACGTTTTCCTATTCCTCCTCGGATAGGGTTTTCACCTTGCCATTTTATTTTTTTATTTTTTTTACTTGCCATATTTGGATTTTGGTTTTATTAGTTTTGAAGCTTGATCTTGAATTTTTATATATGATAATAATTATTTTTTTATTTCCATATGTGTTTGAGACCTATATCGGATCTGACTAAATCTAGATTCACGTTAGAAAAATTTAATAATATGGATTAGTGCTCTCTTACAAAGGTATGATTAAATGTGTTGAACAAAATTGATATATTTAAATATTGATGACTTAATTCAATGAATATAAAATTAGTATTTGATGATGAATGCAATTTTTGGTTTGATATGGAAATCAGTATTAGTTTTTGATATATTTGTACGCGCTTTAATTTGACACGTCAATAGTTTTCCTTCAAAAAGAAAATAGTTGTTTTGTTTTTTTTTATATATGTTGATTGTTGATTGAAAGTTAATACGCTCTTCATGCAATTACTCATTTATAATTATTTTTTTCACAGGTGTCATTTCAATGTAGTTAATGAATTATTAGGATCAAATTCATAAGGATGCATCTTTGTTGACAAAACTTCACACAAAACACACACACACATATATATACACACTTCGAAGAGTTGGGCTGATCGAAGAAAGCAAGAATGACTAATGCGGCGGAGGTGACAGCCCTAGGGGGTGGTCTTCGTGTTTGTTGGTCTGAGCAAGTTAATAAGGTGGAAACTTTGGTGTTCAAGGAGGCGAGGTTTGAGGAGCGTATTGGGGGTTTGGAGATAGAGTTGTCTGAGCTGAATGAGTAGGTTATTGCCCGAAGAGCCGAGAAGGTACAAATGCAGGCCCAGTCGTCCACTTCTCATACTTCTGTCGCTCCCTGTGTGTCACGGGAGTTGTATGAAATGTGGGTTTATGTTGAATCCCTACTTGATATATGCAGGTTTATGAAGACGTTTGGGAAGATTTGGTGGCGAAATTTGAGGATGTTCGTGTCAAGGCACGTGCAGCTTGTGGCGTTTGTGGTTATGATCCCGGTACGCCCGGAGGAGACGATGATAAAGACGCCTTAGATGGGCTTGCCTCTGACCCTTGGTACTATAATGAGTATGTATGTGACACTGGTGATGGGGAGGAATGATGTGGCGTGAAGTCTTTGTACTTGGTTTTTGCTTTTTTGTGGGGGCGTCTTTCCAGCCCTTTGTAAAAATATATTGGATTAGAATGATTGGAATGGTACATTTGTCTTTCTTTGTGTATTTCTAGCTCTTCTTTCTTTTTTCTTTCTCATGAGTGTCCTTTTGTGAGAAAGTCTATAACTTTTGGTCGGTTGGATGTAAGTTGATTCGAATGAGATCGAATGTGTATCGATTTGAACGAGGTCGAATGTAAGTTAATCCGAGCGAGGTCGAGTGTAGATTGATTCAAACAGGGTCAAATGTATATTAGTTCAAACAAGGTCGAACGTAAGTTAATTCGAGCAAGGTCAAAAGTAGATCGATTCAAACGAGGTCAAATGTATATCGATTCAAACGAGGTCGAATGTAGATCGATTCGAACGAGGTCGAATGTAGATCGATTCGAATGAGGTTGAATGTATATCGATTCGAACGAGGTCGAATCTATATCGATTTGAACGAGGCTGAATATATATCGAGTCTAATGAGGTCGAATGTATATCAATTCAAATGAGGTCTAATGTATATAGATTTGAACTAGGTCGAATATATATCGATTCGAACGAGGTCGAATATAGATTGATTCGAAGGAGAAATGTATATCGATTCAAATGAGATCGAATGAAGATCGATTCGAATAAGGTCAAATTCATATCGCTTCAAACGAGATCGAATGTAAGTTAATTCGAGCGAGGTTGAATATAGATAGATTTGAACAATGTCGAATGTATATCGGTTCGAATGAGGTCGAATGTATATTCCCTTTGCGTTGGCGTGGTGTAAAATTGGTGGAGTGTAAGAATGTCATACTATTTTGTTTATCATTGGAGAATATTATATATTTCTTTTCGATCCGTACATACATTCGAGGAGTCCCGGTCTATCTAGTCCCTTCATCATTTGGCCTAGACAAGTAGTCAACAGGCAGGGGGTGAAACTAATACTTAAACTTTGAGACGCTCCCTTCGTCGCCCCATTAAAAGCCTCCCCTAAATACCCCAATTGGGACAAAACTCAGGCGAGGGAAAAATAGTGTGACTTGAAGGACGTCCATATTTAGAAGTTGAAGTATTTGAGGTGGGCGACATTCCAATTGTTTGGTAGTAGTTTTTCCTCCATTGTTTCTAGTTGGAATGACCCTTTATTTGTTTTTGCCGCGATTTTGTATGGTCCGTCCTAATTAATTCCCAGTTTGCCTTCCTGTGGGTCATTGCTCACTTGTGTTTTGGCTTTGAGTACATAGTCCCCTACCTTGATTGGTCTGAAATTGGATTTTTTGTTGCAGTACCGCTCTGCTTGCTGTTTTTGAGCTATCATTCTTATGTAGGTCATGTCTCTTCGCTCATCTATTTCGTCAAGGTCTTGCTTTCTTCATTCATTGCTACTTGGTCTACTCTCGTTGAAGTATCTCAAACTTGGTTCCCTAACATCGGCTAGTATCACTGCATCAGTACCACACACTAGTAAACATGGTATTTCTCATATTCTTGGTTTTGGTGTAGTGCATATGTCCATATCACTTCCGGTAGCAGTTCCGGCCATAGTCCATTGGAGTCCTCAAGCTTATTCTTCATGATGTTCAGTATTATTTAGTTGGAAGACTCTACCTGATGTTGCCTATAAGATGATATGGCGTGGAGAGTATTCCCGTTATGTGCTATTTCTCGAAGAATTCGACGATCTTTTTTTACGACGAATTGGGGTCTGTTGTCACAACTGATTTCTTTGAGGATGCCGAAACGGCATATGATGTTCCTCCATATGAATGTGATAACTTTATGTTCGCGTATTTGGCAAAATGCACCTACTTCTACCCACTTGGAAAAATAGTCAGTTAAAACCAAAAGAAATAGTATATTACCTCGTCTTGCTGGAAGGGGTTCGATGATGTCCATCCCCCATTTGATGAATGACCAAGGCGATGTGACAAAGTGGAGGTGCTCACTCGCTTGGTGTATCATTGAAGCGTATTTGTGGCATTGTTCACACTTTCTAACGAAGTCGACGGCTTTCTTTTTCATGGTGAGCCAGTTATAGCCTGCATGTATGGGGCATTTAATGAGGGCCGGATTACCAGTATGTTTCTATTGTGGCCTTTGTATACTTTTTCGAGGACGCGCCTAGTTTGTTTTGGTGTTAGGAACTTCGCCAATAGACTACCAAATATTTTGTACAACTTGTGGTTGATGATATTTTATCGGCCCGCCTGCATTCAAAGCTTCTTGGCCTTTTTTTGTCGTGTGGAGCACTCCCTCCTACAAATATGACATAATACAGCTGCGCCAATACTAAGTCAAGTCTATAATGCGTACCTCAATTTGGTCTATCGACGAACGGATAAGGGTGATCGCGTTTTCTTTTTTGCTTATGTTTTTGACTTTTTTGTGGTCGCTGCTAATTTGGCAAGGTCTCCTAGTTCGATGTTTTGTGCTCGGGGTATCTAGTCGAGTTGGCACTCGTCGAACTCGGGCAGCAGCTTATAAATTTATGCCTGATATTTTTATAGCCTTTTTCTTTGATTCGAAAAGTCCCTGTGACTCGGTTAACGACGAGTTGTAAGTCACATTGGAGGATGACTCGCCGTGCTCCATACTTGAGAGCTAGTTTTAGTCCTACAATTACGACCTCATACTTGGACTCATTGTTAGTCATGTCAAGACAACGTATAGACTGGTGAATGACTTCGCTGTAAGGACCCGAGAATGAGTCCTAGTCTAGATCCTTCCATGTTGGAGGTAACATCGGTGTACAGGACCCATAGGTCGGGTGACTTGGGGAAGGTACGAGCGGCTTCCTACTCGGTCTAAGATGGTGTTTTGGCACTGAAATCGGCGAGTACTTGCGACTTTATCGATGTTCGCAACTGATATGATATATTGTGCTCGCTTAATTTGATGGCCCACTTGGCCAATCTACCGAAAACTTGGGTTTATGCAAGATTCTTCTTAGGGGGGAGGTTGTGACCATAGAGATAAGGTGGAAATGGAAATAGGATCTCATATTTCGTGAAGCTGTGACTAATGCAAGGGCCAATGTTTCATGGGGGATACCTCGTTTCGGTATCGACCAGGATTTATCTAATGTAATAGATTGGAGATTGTGTACCTTTTATTTTTACAGACCAATATTGTGCTTACTACAATGTCGGATACTGCCAAGTAGATTAAGAGAGATTAAGAGACGTTCTCCTGGTTCTGCCTTGGCGAGTAATGGGGGCGAGGACAAGTATGCCTTTAATTCTATTAGGGTATTGATATTGTCAAAATTCTACTAGAGTCTGTTGTCCTTTTTGAGTACGTTGAAGAATGTGTGCATCTGTTTGAGTATCGTGAGATGAACCTCGACAGGGCAGCTATACGATCGGTCAACTTGTTCAATTTCTTATTTTGATGTTGAATCTATTTTTACATATTCATGTATAATGATATTTAGGTTAGAATCATTACCCCAAACTTCTAGATGAAAATATAGATCAATATCTCTCAAAATCGAGCTCCACATGTCTCCAAAGCGATACAAAATAATATAAATAAATACAAAATCAGGTTCTTAAATACTAAACAAACTGTCTACAATTTCTTTTACGGATAAAAACAATAGCTTGAACAAGAGCTAATGTCGAGGCAGTAGCTTTTCTAATTCCCGCAGTCACTCACCATGACCGGAGTTGCACCCCAGCCACTGTGAATTGGTGGTGGGGCGCTAAAGTTTTGCCTTCCCCCAAACCTACTGGTGTGGGCGTCCCAATCACCAATTCATGATGGGTTGTGCGCCTCACTAGTGGCACCTATTAAATATTCTGAATCTTCTACTCAATGCGCCGAGACTCATATAAGATTCCCAGAATCCCCTCCTGTCATCTCAACTAGTCCATATACTCTATATAAACTTGAGCCCCTTTAATCTTTCAGCTTCAGACATATGGTTGTTGCTTGAACAAAGAACGCTAAGCCCTTTTAGTTAAACCAACTCGATAAATAGACGAGAGGTAAATCCGAGTCAAAAGTAATAAATTCCATATCCGAAATTAAACAACATGGATGGTATGGGATCGTGCTCAAATCAATGAATGCTGAGTTATTGCTCAATGACTAGTAATAAATATGAGGACGAAAACATGCAATAAATGTGATAAATTGTATTAAATGAAATAAGAAGGAGTTTTTCACCAAAAAATTGGATGACAACCCTTTACAAGATGTTCTTTCATAAAGGTTCTGAATCCTTTTTTTGCTCATCTCTCTTCCTATTTATATGGGGTATCCCTAGGAAACCCTTAAAGAGTAAAATATGGGGGAATATTCAATAGAATATTCCTATTCACAATCCTTTAAAAATATTCTAACAGTTGTAGTCGTTTGCTCTCTACTCCACCTCGGCACTGGTCTCTCTCTTTAAGCGACTCTTCGCCACTAGATCGTGCTTGGTTTCGACTTCGGCCTCAGCTCGTCCATCTACATTCACTAAACTAGACCCAATTTTCACTCATATAGTTAGTCTCTCTGCTTATTGAGGTCGTCCTTGATGATCGGATTTTATTTGTGTCTAATAACAAGACGTTCCGCTGTGGCGAATGAGCTAAATTGGTCAATTTCACGTTGATGACGGATCTACTCAACGGATCTAGAAATTGATTCAGAAGTAAAAAAAGAAGATGAATGTGCTTAAGCTGTTAGTCGGTTAGATAAATTCCACAAACTCACAGATTAATCTCCCTGCTCTGATACCATGTTAGAAACTCCATTAGAGCACACGGAAGGCGTGAAGAAGACGAGAGAGAAATTGGGAATTTCCAACTATATTTTCTGTATAACTTATGTAATTATATACAACTAACAACCAATAGAAAAGAGCTAAAATAACAAGAGACCCCCTAACTCCTATTAATTACAATTGAGTCCTATTTCTGTTTCCTAATTCTCCTAACTTTCAATACAACGTCTCTTTGTTAGTGGTTTTGGAAGTGGAGAACTTGGTCCGGTTCTAGATGAAGTTCCTCTTTGTTCTTCTATTCCCATTCCTTCTATTCCTCCCTTGGTTTCAAGTGCTTCCTTGTCTGTTTTTTCTGTTCCTGCTCTCTTACCTGCTTTGAGACCTTCAACTTATGTTATTTTCACTTCTTCTACCTCTCCTCCTTCTATAGCTCCCCTACCTCTGTTCAACATGCAGGGGAGGGTCCTAGCAGTAGAAGCTTGGCTATGAGGAGCATTACACTAGAATTTCCTGCTAATAACATTCTTTTAAGAAAGTCTAGTGGAGCTAATGCCTGGCTCGGGCCTTTTATTGGAGATATTGAGAAGAAGATGATGAACAACCATAACTGCTTAACTTTGATGAATGACATTGTTCATTCTACTTTGAATGTAAATTTTTTTTACTTACTAACAAGTTTTTTTATCTTCAGATTTTTATTTCTATAGGTTGCTACTGTAGGCTAACCTTATTGGTATGGATTTAATGGGAACAATCTCCACTTTAGAGAAGAAGGCTCGTAAATATGAAAAGTCTATTTCAGAGGCTGAAAGAATAGTGAAGGAGGCCCAACTAGAAACACCTTATTGGAAGGAGCAATTTCAAAATGCTCAGGAAACCATAGAAGAATTGTATGAGAGTAGAAGTCACCTAGAGCAACAGAAGCGAGAACTACCCTATGAATTAGCAGTTGCCAAAGCTTCTTCAAGTCAATTTGAAAAAGACAAGGAGCGCCTTGAATGTTGCCTTTTAGAATAGTTATCAAAGTCAAGTGAAGAAATCAGAGAACTTAAGACACTCTTGGACAAGAAAGAAGAATATACAGGAGAATTAGTGCAATTCTTGACTCAAGTTCGAGCTGATTTAAGGATCTCCTCTGACAAAGTACGTGCCGTAGAGAGTTCGATGCCTCTCTTGAATCTTCCCTTGATTCTCATTTAGCTGAACATCAAGTGTTAATGAATGATCTTGCTATGTGGGAAAGAGAGTATGAACTTCTTGAGAAGAAGTTTGATTTAAAGGTGAATGGGGCTTTCTAAAACTCTCGTCGTGGTGCTTTAATGGAGGCCAGTCAAGAAAACTTTGACTTAAACTCAGAGTTGGCCAAAGTTTTAGAAACCATTGAAATAACTCAACAACCACTTGACTTTGCTTCTCAGGTAATCGAAGTTCCCATGGCTGAGGAACCTGTAAAAGACGAAGCCGTTGTTGTGGCAGTTAAAGTTGAAGATGTTGCACTTGCAACTCCCGAGGGAGAAATTTCTATGACTCAGTCTATGGAAGCTGAAACTTTCGTCACTCTTGCTCCCCTCGTTGAACCTAACACTTCAAGCCCAGCTGAAACCGCTCATGTTGCTGCTTCTTCAGAAGTTGCCACCGTGCCTGTGGCTATTTCTGAAAGTGAAATTAATATTTCAACTTCTGATGTGCCAACCCCTGTAGTGACCAGTTCAATTTCCAGACTTTGTTTTTACTTTTTTTGTTGGATGATAGTTTTGATCCTTAGTTAGTTTTTAAGGGATTTTTTGGTGAATGTTCCCAGTTATCATAACGGGGCACATATATAAACTTTTTGTTGACAAAGTTTCTACTTAGTCTTTTTAATTATATCAAGAAGTTTGGTAGTATTTCAATGTGTTATATTCTTGCCTTTTTCCTATCTATTTAGGACTTTTAGAATAGTTTAGCATTTTTATCCTTTGAAAATGCTTTATGATTCTTTTCATGACTTATTGACATGAGGTTTATAAAAGAGGGCCTATATGGGCATTTAACGAAGAAGACGTCTAAACTTCATAACGGTGTTATAATACGATGAAAGAAATTGGAACACACATATTTTGTTTGAAACAACTTTGACAAGTTTTTATTCATGAACTTGGACAAGCTTTTGAATATTACGTTTCAGTACATAGTCATGATCATATCCTAATGTATTAAGAAGGGTTTGAGAGGTGACTCTGTTGTTCTGATGAGAAAGAACACTATGATGAATGTTTTGCATCTTCTTTTGTTTTGATGGGAAAGAACACAATGATGAATGCTGAGGTTCCGTAACTTCTGCCCGACACTTGTCTCTTTGTGGCTTGATTTTTTCGATTTTCGTATTCGATTTACATCTAATTATTTCCGCACGTATCTGCGCACAATATGCAATCCCTCAAGTGTTTGAGCACTGAAGTATAAATCCTCGAGCACTTTTTTGTTTCTCTCAATTTGGTCATTTTCATGAAAATAGAAAATATACAAGATTCGGAGGTGCGATTAGAGATAAAAACTGCCTAACCCGTGTGTATTTCCATCAGATTAACAGTAATCTTGGGCTAAGATTTTTATAATATTCCATTTTACTGTACATGTCGTGACTCATCATTTGGCACGGGTAAGGTTTTCTGCCTAGCATCTAAAATCGTTAGTAAAATTTTAACAATTCAAAAACAAATTGTAACATATCAAAACCTGACCGTGGGTACTTTCTCAAAAGTAGTATCTCTTTAGGTAGACAACATTCCAATGTGAGGGTAGAACATTGCCATCCATTGTATCCAACTCGTATGCTCCTTTTCCTGCAATGTCACGAACTCTATAGGGTCCTTCCCACGCCGGACTCAACTTTCCTGAATTAGCAATTTTTGCATATTGGAATACCTTTTTAAGCACGAAGTCCCCAATTTGAAAAATCTGAGGCGTGCTTTCCTGTTGTAATATCGTTTAATTACTTGCTTCTGTGCTGTCATTCTTATTAATACAACTTCTCTTCTTCCTCCGAGCAAATCCAGGTTCACCGGCATCTCTTCATCATTTGATTCCTCCGTTGCTTTAACGTACTGTGTGCTCGGTTCTCCTATTTAAACTGGAATTAAGGCCTTCGCACCATAAACCATTGAAAATGGTGTTTCTCCCGTGCTTGTTTTTTGTCGTTGTACGATAAGCCCATAATACTCCAGGTAATACTCCAGGCCAATTACCTTTTGGAATCCTGTAACCTTTTCTTCAAGTTTTTGATAATGACCTTGTTTGTGGATTCCGCTTTTCCATTACCCATTGGATGGTATGGCGTAGATGTTATCATTTAATTTTCCAACTTTGAAAAAATTATGTGATTTGAGCTCCTATGAATTGCGGACCATTGCCACACACGATTTCCTTTGGCTCTCCAAAATGACATATTATATTTCTCCAAATGAAGTCTTTAACTTCCTTCTCTCGTACCTGTTTAAATGCTCCTGTTTCTACCCATTTAGTGAAATAATATGTAAGTACAGGTAGAAACTTCACCTGACCTTTCGCTTGTGGCAATGGACCTAGGATATCCATTTCCCATTTCATAAAAGGCCACGGGGCTATAATAAGGTACAATAACTCAGCTGGTCTATGCATATTATTGCCATATCTTGACATTTATCACACTTAGACACGGAACCGTTTGCTTGTTCTTCAATCTTAGGCCAATAATACCCTTATTGAATTAGGGTTTTTAACAACGACCTTCCTCCTGCATGATTTCCGCAATATCCTTCATGTACTTCCCTCATCACATATTATATTATGGAAGGTCCGAGACACCTTGCTAATGGTCCACCGAACATCTTTCGATAAATATTTCCTTGATGTAAACAATAACGAGCAACTTTTTTGCGAAGTGCATAAGCCTTTTTTTTGTCATCAGTCGCGGTTCCCCACAGTAAAAAAACAACAATTTCGTTTCTCCAATCCCACGTTAAATGATTAAAATTTACCTCATTCTTATCAGGTTCGAGAACGGAATGAGATAAATGTACGACTGAAGCATTTGCGTTGTTTGCTACGTCTGCTGCAGATGCGAGATTAGCTAAAGCATCTGCCTCCATTTCTCATCTATTGGGATCTGCATTACCTTCCAAGTTTGAAATTGCTTTATTAGTTCTCGTACCTTTTCGAGATATTCTTGCATTTGTGTCTCCCTGGCTGTATAAGTCCCCGACATCTGATTGACCACGAGTTGAGAATCATTCTTGATTATAATCTGTGTTATGCCGAGTTCTCGTGCCAATTATAGACCTGCAATTACAACCTCATACTCTGCTTCATTATTAGTTATAGAATGAAATTTTATAGTCTGTCTAATGGTTTCACCTGTAGGTGGTATGAGAACTATCCCTAGGCCTGCTCCTTTTACATTAGATGAACCATCAGTGAACAAGGTCCAAGTCCCCGGGTTTGCACCATTAAAAATTTGTAATTATTTTTTTCTTCTAAATGCATCCCCTGATTAAAATTAGCGACGAAAACGGCTAATACTTGAGATTGTAGAGCAGTCCTAGGTTGATAAATGATTTAGTATTCACTTAATTCCATAGCCCATTTTGCTAACCTCCCTAACAATTCATGTTTATGCAAAGTGTTTCGTAATGGAAAAGCAGTAACTACAACAATGGGAGGACACTGAAAATAAGGTTTTAATTTTCTAGATGCCATGATCAAAGCTAATGTTAATTTTTCTAGTTATGGATATCGTGTTTCACCATCTAGTATAGACTTACTTACATAATAGATAGGAGGTTATTTACCTTGCTCCTCTCGGACTAAAACAACACTTACCGCAACTTCTAACACGACCAAATAGATATGTAGCTTTTCTCCTTCCTTCAGTTTTGCTAATAACGGTGGATTTGACAAGTAAGCTTTCAAATTTCTAAGGGCTTGTTGACAGTCTTCGTTCCATTCAAAACGATCTTGCTTTCTGAGTGGGGAGAAAAATTTAAAGCATTTTTCTGAAGATTTGGAAACGAATCTCCCCAAGGCTGCAATTCTTCATGTTAACCTTTGAACTTCTTTTTTATTTGTAAGGATATGAGGGATTTCCTCTATTGCTTTGATCTAAGAAGGATTTACCTCGATACCATGTTTAGAAACGAGAAAACCCAAAAATTTACCTGAGGAACCCCAAATGCAAATTTTTCTGGATTGAGTTTCATATTAAACTTTCGTAATATTTCAAATGTAACAGATAAATGAGAAATATGATCACGAGATAGCTGGATTTTGACGAGCATATCGTCTATATATACCTCAATGGTTTTTTCTAAATGTTCTTAGAATATTTTGGTGATCAGTCTTTGATAGGTTGCTCCAGCATTTTTGATTTCAAAGGGCATTACTTAATAATAGAGTAAGTCCCCATGTCTGTGATGAAAGAAGTTTTTTCTTCATCACTAGGGTCCATTTTAATTTGGTTGTACCCGAATATGCATCCAAAAACTTAAAAGTTCATGTCCTGCAGTTGCATCAATTAACTAATCTGTATGCGGTAAAGGGAAAGAATCTTTTGGTCAGGCTTCGTTAAGATTTGTATAATCCACGCAGACCCGTCACTTACCATTTTTCTTAAGTACAACAACTGTGTTTGCTAACCAATTAGGATACTTTACCTTGCGGATTGACCCAATTTTCAATAGCTTTTGGACCTCATCTTGAATCACCTGATTTTTGAAAGCTCCTTACTTTCTTTTCTTTTGCTTTACTAGTGTGAATGACAGGTCTTTATTTAGTTTGTGAGTCATCACATCCGGTGGTATCCCTGTCATATTAGCATATGACCAAGCAAAACAATCCACGTTTGCTTTTAAAAATTCAATCAACATACCTCGCATGTCTGAGCTTAATTTGGCTCCAATATAAACCTTCCGTACAGGTCATTGCTCAAATAACACCACATCCTCGAGCTCTTTAATTGCTATTTTGATATTTTCATTCTCTTCAGGTTCTTGAATTGTGTCAGGTTTTGAGTTTAAATCTGTCTTTTCTTGTTCACTTGAGGTTTGATCCTTGATATCTTCAACTGTTTCCTATAATTGCTATTTTTTTATTTACGGTGCCTATATATGTTACAACGTTGATACTCCTGGCTGTCTGCTGATCCCCACGAATTTGGCAAATTCCCCGCACTGATGGGAATTTAATAATTTGATGTAGAGTTGACGGGACAACATCCATATCATGGATCCACGGTCTCCCCATGATCATATTGTAAGCCATTTCCATATCTACTGCCTGAAATTTAGTTTCTTAACAACACCTGCAGTAAAAGTTGTTAGAATTACCTCTCATTTTGTTCACTTGAATTGTCGAACCCGGTCAAGGTATGCGCCTTAGGTATCATTTTGTCTTCAGCTTGCATTTCACGTAATACCCTTAATAGTATAATATTTACGGAACTTCCTGGATCAATCAAAACTCGTTTTACATTAGTATCATGTACAAGTAAAGATATTACCAATGCGTTGTTATGTGGGGTCATTACTCATTCGATTTTTTGTGTGTAATCGTTACTTTAAAAACCTTGTTGGAAGCCGTATATGTTACACCGTGAATATCTCTCCCCCACATATAACATTCACGGTTCTCTTGAGTGAAGGGGGATTTGGTGGCTCTTGCCTATTTTTCATATAGGCTTGCTTACCTTTCTCACTAAATAACTCAGTGAGGTACCCTTGCTTCAATAGATGATCCACTTCACTTTGCAAGAATCTATATTCTAAAGTTTTGTGCCCGTGATCATTGTGGAATTTGCACCAATGGTTTGGATTTCGCCTGTTTGGATTTGACCGCATCTCTTTTGGCCATCGTACCTTATCTCCCATGCTCCTCAAAACAACTACGAGCTCAGAGGTAGTGAAATTAAAGTTATATCAACCGAACCTTGCCTTTAAACTTTTGTCATCATCTCATGACTCTTGTCTGTTTCGGTCATTTATGAACCTTGATGAAGAACCGGATTCCTTGTTCCTCGATTTTTGATCATATTGCTGATTATACTGCTTTAACAGTGAGTCTTTCCCTGCATGTCCCATATATAGATCGTACCTGCTTTTACCTGATCCTTTTTCGATTTCTGATCTCCTGGAATTGCTCCTTTCTTCATGATGAAATTGAGGTACAATATCTTCCTCAATTCGCAACTTCGTACTATAACTGTTATAAATGTCATTCTACGTGGTTGCAGGTAACTCTCGAAGGCTTTCTTTAAGTCTTCTCATAGCTTCTCAACTTTTGTCATTTAGTTGCTTGCAAAAGCTATTGCAGCCCAATTATCAGGTACACGAGGTAAAGGCATCCTCTCACGTTAGAATCTATCAACAAAATCTCTTAGCAACTCTGAGTCCCCTTGTTTAATTTTGAAAATGTCTTCCTTTCTTTTTTCAACCTTTTGAGCTCCCAAGTGTGCTTTAATAAAAGAATCAGCAAGCTCAGTAAAAGAGTTTATAGAATTTTCAAATAAAAGAGAATACCAGGTTAATGCACCCTTGGTGAGTATTTCTCCAAATTTCTTGACCAACACTGATTCAATTTCTTGCTTGGTCAAATCGTTGCCTTTTACACATGTAGTAAATGTAGTTACGTGATCACGTGGGTCTGTTGTGGCCTTATATTTCGATATGTCAGGCATTTTGAACTTTTTAGGTATTGGAAGGGGAGAAACTCTTGGTTTCCAAGGTTGTTGTGAGTATTTATCCACATCCACTCCTTTGATTATAGGGGGAACTCCAGTGATTTGCTCGATGCGCTCATTCTGTCCCTAAAGCTATTACTGCAAAGTTAGTGCTAAATTTTGCAAATAAAAAATATTTGAATTGCCTGATTCTCCTTCTTGTGGTTCACCGGGGGTTCCTTTGTTTCCAGAATTAGTAAGGCCAGAACGAGGATTCTCCAATTTATTATTATTAGGTGTAGGTGTGGGTGGTGCAACATGTAATCGACTAACTAGAGAATGAAGACCTTTGCTGACCCGTGCATCAATTACTTTTTTTTAAAGCTTCATCATCCCCTTTAAAATGTTCATATTGCTCTTGTTGATCAGCAGGAGATTCAGGAGCAGGAGTGCCTTTACGAGATTGACGTGGTGAATTTTTAGGGGAAGGAACCACGTCAACGTTTTGTAAATCTCCTTGATTTTGATGGATTTTATTTTCATGGTTTCCCAAGGTGTTTTCACTATTATTGTTGTTGTTGTTGTTTGACATGATGATAACAATGGATAGAATGTAGCATAAAAGAAACGATTATTAGAGTCCCGCCAACGGAACCAATTTGTTTAACAAAATATTTGAGTCTTTGGTCAAAGCTAGAAATACAGAGAAATTCGGGTTACTGATAATCTGGAGACGAAAATAATAGAAGACTTCTGAGAATAATAAAGCAATAAGTAGTCTTGTTTTCAGTGTAATCTCAATAATATTTCGTGTCCTTACAGATGTTGAGTCCTTATCCTTTTATAGTTGATTCTAGGAGAATGTGTAATGCCTTTGTTTTAATGAGGCAATTATGAGCAATAAATGAAATTAAAAGAAACGTTACACAGTCGTTCCTATTTAATATCAAATTCTCTAATGTATTTGATATTTAATGTTGTATTTAAACTCTTTTACGTCATCAGATTTGTGTCTTCAACTTCTTATGATCTTCGGTCTTTAAGCGACTCGAATAGGTACGAGACTCGTGCCATTTGAGTAACGGTCCGCACCTATGTTGCTTTCTTCTCCCATATTTGTTATCGCCTGTGCCTCTTGGCTATTTATTGCGTTTTCACCTATTGACCAGTCCACATGTCATGACACGTTATTTTCAATACACAAACTCAATTTTTCCCAATACAAGAATATTTGAATAGTCCATACTTCAGATAGAAGGCTAGAAGTGTTGGGATTCAATATCCAGGAATGATAGCAGCATAGTTAGTGGCATATCTCATAGCTTATGGTTTCTAGGTATCGAGGAGGCTATTAATATAGTAAAGAATAGTTAGAGACAATTTGATGTCTCGCTTGATGTTCTAGAGTGACATAATGAAACTTATGTTACAAGCAAGTTGAAGGAAGGTTGCGAGTAAAATAAATAAATATGGGTAGGTCACGAGCTTAAGTATGGCAAAGCAACAAGGTTTTAGGACGGCAAGATTAAGGATATGAAAGGGCGAGTGAGAAGGTGACGAGAATGGATAAGTTCTCAGAATTAAACCAATGAAAACTAGCAAGCTAATGGTTTCTCTAAGTCATAGAAAGCTCAATATAGCCTGAATAAACTCAAAGGAGTATAAGACTAATATCATTTGAAAGAGATGAGGGTATAAGTGTGGTAGATAAAGAATAACATTTGGACCTTCGTTTGAATAATGATTAGAAAAAAAAGGGAGAACAGATTTAACTGACGGCACAAGATTAGGATACCCCCGTAAGGTGAACTACATAGAGACACTGTGAAATATAATTATGGAAATCACTTCAAATATTCATCAATGCAACATAAGCCCTAGCGACAATGTATTATGTAAGAATATTCAAGTGGAGGATTGTAGAATAACATCGAGGTGAATTAACAATGGACAAATACAAGTGACAAAGTATGACATGAGATTACTCCATCCTTCTTAAGACGAAAGGTAATGATGAAGCATTAATGGACTAAGATTTATACCTAAAGGATAGTCAATAAAAGTAATTGGGGGTTTGGTAATCATACCCCAATAACGATAAATTGAAGTAAAAAAATAATTATGGTATACAATGATGATGTTGCCCACGGTGACTAAAATATGATTCAAACGGCGTTATATACGTGTATATATGTGTGTATATATATATGGGATATGGGAAAGGTTATGCCGTTATATACACACCACCACCTGATCAGCTGATATACGATGATGATTTTGCCCACAACGACCAATATGATATGATGGGATGCCCTTAGAGGCTGATAATGTTATAAAACATGTACTTATGCCTGACATGACATTCATACGCTTATGCATAACGCTAAAAGTAATTTATGATTTGCAAAGTTATCAAACTTACAGGCTGAGTCATGTACTCTATATTTCTTCCATATCTCGTATATACTTATTTTCCGTACATACTCGGTACATTATTCGTACTGACATCCCTTTTGCTTGGGGACGTTGTGTTTCATGCTCGCAGGTCCCGATAGACAGGTTGAGAGTCATCCAAGTAGGCTATCGGCTCAGCGGAAGATGTTGGTGCGCTCCATTTGCTTTGGAGTTGCTCGTTTGGTTCGTATGATTTAGACATGTATTATTTGGTATGGCGGGACTCTGTCCCGACCTTTATGACATTTATGTACTCTCAGAGGCTTGTAGGCATATGTCGTGTACGTAAAAGATTATATGGTCTTGTCGGCCTATATTTTGTGTTTATAAATAATTATGTTGGCTTATTAGGCCCGTATATCACGTGTATATGATAATGTAATAAGAAAAATACGTTATGTTGGTACTTGATTGAGTGAGGTACTGGGTGCTCGTCGCGGCCCATCGGTTTGGGTCGTGACAATCTTCATCTCGAATGCTTAATAACATATTCAGTGACATATTTGCTATGTTCAATGACATATTCCATGACATATTTTCTTCACTTTTATGGCCTATATAAAGGCCTTGTAATAGATAGGAAAATACATACAATTGAAGAAGAAAATCTCTTCCTTCTTTGTATCTCCATTTCTTGTTCATATTTTATTAAATTGCTTTTATTTCCTTATTCCATATTGTTACTTTAAGTTATATTTTATAACATGTTATCAGCACGAGTCTCTAACTAATTATATATATATATATATATATATATATATATATATATATATATATATATATATATATATATATCTACAAAAAATTTCCTACATCCGGAAAGAAAATTAAAGGCCATGCATATCATCTCATGGTTAGATGTAAAGAGAAATTAAGTATGGTAAGTAATGGAACGTAAAAAGGTATAATTATCTTATACTTGGCATTCCTCTAATATCTCGTATGCACACAACTTTGTGCTACACCCGTATTGCATAAGCACATATTAGTATTACATCTTTTATATCACATAAATAGTGTGTCGTGCACCACACTTATAAGCATGAGGCTACATGTCATTTAGGACTGTCACTCTTTCTTCTTACTCTAGATCGTGTGGTAGAGCTCACTTGTAAGAATTCAAGTCCCGAACTTCTATTTGTAATAAGACGATGCCTACATTCAAAAAGACGACTGATAAGAGATGTAGCTGTGGAATTGGTGATTTTGAGGAACTCGATTTTGCATCTTGCTTCTGATAAGTAAATGTGAGGTCTTTGGAAAAACCTTGGGTGTACTAAAATGTGTAAGCCTCTTGATAAGGAACCTTAAGGTAAGAATATTTATCCATCTTTATGGCGAAAGACAATGCTTTCAAGAAGTAAAATAAGTAAGGTGAAGAAAGGTATGGGGAACCGAGTTAATGAAGATTATCAGTATTACAGTTCCGGCAGAAAAATATACCATTAAGATTTACCCTCAACAGTAACAGAGGTATGTACAATCGATTGTACGCATCTCAGTTATGCCCTATCGATGCTAAATGTGTAGTTTAAGAAAAGGACGGAGCATCATAACCTGGTTGGAGTTAGAGTAAACCAAAATGGTGAATGGATTGTTTGTGTTAATTGACATTTTCGAAGGATATTGCAATTGTGCTAGTAAATATCCTCGCGAGACACTTAGATGATGCACCCTAAAATAGTAAAGCTAGATATGAACACAGGAAGCCTTGAAGGAATAAATATTACCTTATTATGGCTCCCGCCCCCAGTAAAAAAAGAATGTTAGGCAATTGAAAGAGCCAAGTAATAGAGCAAGGGGAGGCAAAAGCAAAAGAATATTTTGTTCGAGTTTTCAGAGTAAAGTAGTTGCCAAAGATAATTAACGGGAGATAAGAAAAGAGTTAATGAAGCATTATGAGTAAGATGTGATACACATATGATAATGGTAGGTCATAAAATGATGACAGTATTACGGAGTTTATAGTCAAGTGAAGGAAAAGATAAATGATGACAAGCCTTCAGACAATAAAAGAATATAGGCCATAAAGTCACATACCCATTTCGAGAAATAAGTTCGCAACTCTAACATTATTACCAAGAGGAAAAGTTTGACCCGGAGTAATAGAAATTAATATGGACTAGTGAACAAATAAACTAAATATGAATTAGCGACTGAGTGATTTGATAATAGTTAGGATTATAGAATTTCATATCGTGTTCCGACAATAATAGAATGGACCACAAAAGAAGATTCATGATGAATTCAGAGAATGGTCCTTCAGAGAGACGCTTCCTTATAGCAAGCAATGTGAGCAAAGTTAATCTTAGTAGACCTTATGTTCCAGTTACGCTAAGTGTCACCCTCGCGAGTAAGAGAATTTTTCATCATTGGTACAAAAGGATTGCCGCAAGGCGAGTAAGGATCATTGATGTTGAGAAACTATGCCAAAGATGAAGAGGTAAAACATCTATAGGTAGATCTTTGTGGCTTCAGCTTTTAGTACACACCCCTAGGGGGGGATATGGAGTGATGCAATGTTAAGTCAGAATTAAATGGTTCTAGTAACTATGAAATGATAAAGGAAGAACGCGATAAGAATAATAAAGGGATGAGATTGTACTTATTCAAATGTTACATATATACTATGATTCCAGAACATTATGTAAGCACGACACCAAGAAAAGGAAGTAAGTGTTCATGCATGGGATTTTTTGATAAATAAGGAACTAGTGCGAGACGCAAGTTAAGACAAAAAAAATAACCCAAGAAAGATTACGAGGAATATCAATACGAGAATGGGCCAACGAGTAGTTAGTAATTGGTCAGGAATATCCTAATTATGGCTAAACAGGAAGTTACAGACGAGTCATCAGACGTGTAAGATAAACATAATAGAACCCAACATGGAAAATTCAACCTCCAAGAATATCATTATAATACTTGATATATATTCAAACAAGAGCCGGGATAGTTAGAGGTACCATATAAGTGTTACGAGGATAAAAGAATGTGCCACTGGGAAGGCAGTCAAGCAATCAGTTCAGAAGCAACCATTCAAGCACGAGGGCATGGAAGTAAGCAAATACGGATGATTATAGTAAAGCAAGGACATCAAAAAGGTCTGTAATAAGCTAAAATCTATATGATAACAAAGGGTTCTCTCTAAGTACTACAACGAAAGACTAACTGAGGAAATAAGGAAGAAGGATTCATCCTGAGCACAACGACCTAAAGAGAAAATGGTCGTGTAATAGCAGTCTCGCAACAACATTATAAGCATTCCAAAGGAAAGTGGAACCTACCATGGCTAACGAATGGGAAGTAAAGTCAAAAGTAATATTTGAGATCACATGAGTTGCACAAAAATTCTGGCATGCGTGGGAACTCAGATAAGCTAAGCATGCAGACAACAAGAAGGCATAAGACCGGGAAAAGTAATAGCTTACGTTTAAAGAAAGTTGAGAAAAAACTATTTGACCAATGATCTAGAGCTGGTTACGTTATGAATACACTTGCAATTTTGGAGTATACATACATGTTGACAATGATATAGCCATAGAAGACTCCAATATAAATTAAAAGGAAGAATTGAGTCCAGGTTATAGACAAAGAATTGAATTGTTAGAAGATTATATCTGGATATTTCATAACATTCATGAAGGACTAAAGTAATAGCTAATACCATGAACCACATATCGGGAGATAATTTAAGCCGACATGAAAGCCGATCAGAAGAAGGAGGAAACTAAAGAGTTACATCAACGAAGTAAATCGGCAGTTTGAGTATTGAAACCAAAAAATTATAAAAACTGTGATTGACAATATTGCAGGATTACTCGTAATAAGAAAGGTACAAGAGAGATAGTATAACAACCATATTCTATAACGGCCCAATGATAAGGCCGGTTAGAAAAGTACCAGCCTCATAAGAAGTCAGTACAAAGCTCCCACCTGATTGTGTATGCAGTAGAGGTATAAGAATTATAAAAGAGCTTCAAGTTATAGACGTGAATTATACCTATATGGAAGGAGGTCATGAAAGAGACATAAGATACGATGCGAGATTTTAAGGTAAGTAAGGTAAAGGTGAACAACGTACGAGATACTCAAAGGCAGAATATGTGAATAGTCCACACTTCTGATAGAAGGCTATAAGTGCTGGGATTCATTATCCATGAATGATAGCGGCATAGTGGCATATCTCATAGCTTATGGTTTCTATGTGTCGAGGAGGCGAATTAAGACAGTAAAGAAGATTAGAGATGATTTTATGTCTTGCTTGATGTTCTAGATTGACATAATGAAACTTGACCCAAGTAAGTTGAAGGAAGGTTGCGAGTAATATAAATAAACATGGGTAGGTCGCGAGCTTAAGTATGGAAAAGCGGCAAGGTTTTTGGAAGGAAAGAATAAGGATACGAAAGGGCGAGTGAGAAGGTGACGAGAATGGATAAGTCCTCATGATTAAAACAATGAAAACTAGCGAGCTAATGACTTCTCTAAGTCATAGACAGCTCAGTATAGCCTGAATAAACTCAAAGGAGTCTAAGGCTAATATCATTCGAAATAGATGAGGGTATAATTGTGGCAGAGAAAGAACGATATATGGACCTTCGTTTGAATAATAATTTTGAAAAAGAAAAAAGAAGAGAAGGAGAAAAGATTTCACTGACGGCACGAGATTAGGGTACCTCCATAAGGTGAACTACATCGAGACATTGTGAAATACAATTATGGAAATCACTTCAAATATTCCTCAATGCAATATAAGCCCTAGTGGAAATGTATTACGTAAGAATATTCAAATCTTCAAGTGGAGGATTGTAGATCAACATTTAGATGAATCAACAACGGACAGATACAAGTTACAAAGTATGGCATGAGATCACTCCATCCTTCTTAAGATGAAAGGTAATGAAAGAGCATTTATGGAAAGAGATTTATACCTAAAAGATAGTCAACAAAAGTAACTGGGAGTTTGGTAATCATACCCCAGTAACGATAATTTGAAGTAAAAAAAATAATTATGGTATACGATGTTGATGTTGCCCACAGTGGCTGAAATATAATTCAAATGACATTATATATGCGTACATATGTATGTATGTATGTATGTAAATATGTATGTGTATATATATATATATATATATATATTTCTATATAGAAGTGGCAAGTGAGGTCAACCAAGGGAATAAATATAGTTTTGCTCTGCCATAAAGTGTTGCGTTTCATTCGATACACTAAGCTAGCGTTTGGACATAGAGCCAAAATTTATTTTGAAAAATTTGATTTGGGTGGAATTTGGTTTGAAGATGAAAATGTGTTTGGACATACGTTTTCAAAACATATTTTTCAACTTTATTTTTGAAAAACATGCTAAAAATTCCCAAGTTTTGGGATTTTGGCCCAAATTCAGCTTAGTAGCTTAATTTGGGATTTGAAATTTTTGATTTGAGATTTGGACAAAATATAGGTAAAATTTATGGCCAAAAACGAGTTTTGAAAATAAATTTTAAATTTATTTTGGAAAAATATATGGCTAAACGAGGCCTAAAACTGGTCTAGAGTCATCTCCTCTTCCATCTCGTTTATTCCAACATAGCAGGAAAGTACCACTTTTAGATCTTCAAACATTCAAGAATACTTTTAATTCTCTTCTTTTTTTTCTTCGGTCTCTTGCAATTTCAGGTATGATTGCCTTTCAATCCTCTCTCTATTCTTTTTTTCTTCGTCTTTTCTAGATCTCTTAACAATTTTCCATTTCATGGTTGAATTTTTGGTTGTTGTTGTTGTTCTATTGTGATTTTTTTTATCTGTATGTGTTTAGCTTACCCTCTGCTTCATCAAAACTAATCCAAAAAAAAACTAAGAGGCAGGTGACTGTGCAAAGTAATTAGGTCTTTTCATAAATGAGCAGTGTGTTTACCCACAACTTTGATATCTACTGTTTAAGGCTTTTGAGGGAGGGGAAGTGCCGCAGTGAAATTGGAAAACAATTGTGTCCGATTACCCTTCTGGATTGTGGCATCTCTTCAGTAATTTCTCTCCATCAGTAAGTGTCGTAATTGCCCTTTTCCTTCAATTGTTGAACAAGAATTATTCTTTGATTCAACGTTTCCTCTTTGGCTCATTGTTACATATTTCAATAATTATAACAAGAACTAGATAAAAATGAGATAAGAAGTTCACTTTAAAATGGCTATACGCTACTCCTGGAGTGATAGTACTAGGTGAATTTATTGAAGCTCTCATAAATATAGAACTAAGTTCTCTCACATGATTCTTGTGGTGGTGTCATATTTTCTGAATATTTGACTAATCAGCTTACGTATACTATGTTTCGACTCTTTTGTTATATAAGTCTGAAAATGGATTAGGTTAAGGGAGAAACCACACTAACTCAAAAATGGGCTAATTAGGAAGAGTCCATCACGTGTTTATTATATAATCAAAACAAAACTCCTTATATATCATGATTAAAGCAAAAGAGTTTCAACCAATCAATCATTAAGTAGTCTTACTGATTTCACCTAGCATTATTAAGTAGATATATTTTTTAAATTCATTCAGATTAATGGACTCATCCACTGCAACTCAACGGATTCTTTCTTTCTTTTGGGATAGGGGTGGACGTACTATTTTTATTTGTGTGTAGCTGCATATTGACTTTGCCAGTATGAGCAGGAAACAAAGGTTCTGAAACCATCAATAAGGAATCTATTTCATTATCCGATTCTGTAGCTATTGATCTTTTATAAAGATTTTCAGCAAATTCTTTATTTTCATCGACTTCCTATCTTTTCCTTTAGCATCAATATAAAGTTCAATACGAATCATGGGGACTCAATCTGTTTGTTTTCAAAATAATCGTATTTATAAGCATATGTTTTGGTATTGATATTATAGTTTTTTTCTGGTAGACGTTTATGGAGTCTTAGTTGTTTTGCCGAGCAACAATGTCACGACTCAGATTTTTCACCGTCGAGAGTCATGATGGTGCCTACTGTCGGAGTTAGGAAAGCCAAACAATACATCATTTCTACTATTTTCATTTAAACAATTATAATAAAATGAAATAATAATCAAGGTGGAAGAGTCATAATACTTAATTAACTGCAAACGAAAATGCGAAAGTTTCAAAATACACCTCTACCCGGTATCTGGTGTCAATACTGACTAACTGCTAAGAATTTACTAAACACAACCATTTGAAAGAAATATAAAGATGTTCGTCTCGAATACACAAGATAACAGACTAAATAAAAAGAAGAGATAGAGGAGATGTCGGGTCCCACGGACGCCTGCAAGGCTACTTCGGTGTTTCGCTGAGCGGAATGCCAACACTCGCACTATTGCTACTACTGCTGCCCGAAACCTGTATATGCATAAAAGAGCGCAGAGTGTAGAATCAGCACAATCGAGCCCATGCATTGGTAAGTGTCTGGCCTAACCCTGGCGAAGTAGTGACGAGGCTAGATAGGACCTAACACAATTAAGCTGTGCAAATATAATATACAAGTGCGAGAAAAACATAAGTGGATGGCACGCCACACGATCCCATAATGTATAACATATATGGATGGCACGCCACACGATCTCGTAGTGTAGTATATAAGTGGACGGCGCGCCACACGATCCCTTTTCATATATCACGTGGTAAGCGTACCACTCGCTCCCGTTTTCTCCGTGCACAATGTCACCGGCATCTCATGCCAATAACAATAATCAATATAAGTTGTGGCCGGCATGCTACACAATCCCAATTCATATTTCATAGGTGGACGGCGTGCTATACGATCCCTTAGTGTAGTATATAAGTGGACGGTGCGCCACATGATCCCTTTTCATATATCACGTGGTAGGCGTACCACTCGCTCCCGTTTTCTCCGTGCACAATGTCACTGACATATCAAGCCAATAACAATAATCATTATAAGTTGTGGTCGGTGTACCACTCGATCCCAATTCATATTTCATAGGTGGACGGGTGCCACACGATCCCATATTATAATTCATAAGTGGTCGGCGTGCCACACGATCCCATATTATAATGAATAAAAAAATAATCTCTCCAATGGAGGTCCCATTAGGGAAATTCAACGACATAACAATTAATACCGGCAATGGTATAGCTGATAGCCCAAATATCCCGGCAAGGGAGAATTCAATAGTAACAGTATACACGTCCCGGCAAGGGAATCATTGCATCACATTCTCTTTTAGTTCATTTCGTTCTTTTCTAACACTATACAATGAAATTATTAATTCAACAAGAGAGTTGTTCCATATATTTTGAATAAAAGAATTTACAACTCACGGTCATGCTAGACACCGGTGTATAGATACTCGTCACCATGCCTACACACTGTACTCTATCATTTAGAAAATAACAATCAAAACACTCTAATCCTATTCCCTCGAGCTAAAGTTAGATCAAACACTTACCTCGAAAGATCCAAATTCAACTCACGCCTCTAGAATAGCTTTACCCCTCAAATTTGCCACAAAACCGCTCGAATCTAATCACAAATTACTCAAATGTATCAACAAATACTAGTTAAATCAATTTGAATGCATAAGAATGAATTTTCCAAAGTGTTGCCCAAAAATTTCCAAAATGCCCCCGAGACCACGTGGTCAAAACCCGAGGTTCGAACCAAAATCGGGTTACCCATAACCCCACGAGTTCATATCTATGTTTTGTTTTGAAATTAGACCTCAAATTGAGGTGCAAATCCCCGATTTAGTGAAAACCTAAGTTCTATCCAAAATCCCCATTTTCACCCATGGAAAACCTTTATTTTTAAAATGAAATCATGACAAACGATGTTTAAGATTGAAGAAGTTGAGTAAAAGTTGACGTACAAATGACTTGGAGAAGAGAGAATTCACGAAAAATCGCCAACGGGTGTTTGGGTTTTGAAAATATGAAAAATGAGCTTTAAAATCGTCTAAGCAAGAAATATGCAGGTGCATGTATCGCAATTGCGAAACTGGGTTTGCAATTGCAAACCCAGTAGACATGGGATTGCGAGATAATAGTTCGCATTTGCGAACTGAGAAGAAGAATGCGGACTTTGCATTTGCGAAAGGGAGTTCGCATTTGCGAACTCTGGGCTGGCGAAGGAGTTTTCGCATTTGCGATGTAGTCTTTGCATTTGCGAAAACTGGGCTTAAGGGAGGGCATCAAAATATTAATGTTTTTCTTCGCATTTGCAAAGTTAGCAGCCCAGGGAATATTTCGCATATTGCGAGTACTGGCTTCGCATTTGCGAAGTCTGCAGAACTGAAGCACACCAGGTTTTTCAATAATGAGAAATGCAATCTGATGCCTATCCAAAACTCTCCCAAGCCCTCGGGGCTCAAAACCAATTATGCACACAACTTCCAAAACATCTTACAGACTTACTCTCGCGATCAAATCGCCAAAATAACATCATAAACATGGAATCAAGCCTCAAACTCATGATTTTTCTTCCAAGTTTCATAAACTTTCGAACTTTGAACTCATAGTCCAAAACACGTCATATGACGTCTGTCTTATGCCAAACTTCATAGAAAGTGCTTAACGCTCATTTAAGATCTCTACCAGGCGTCGGAACCAAAATACGAGCCCAATACCTATATTTTCAAACTCATTTTCATTTCAATTTTTCATACCATTTTCAGGCAAAAATAATTTCTTTCAAAAATTCCGTACTCGGGCTTGAAACCTCGGATTTCGATTTCGGAATACGCCCGAGTCCCATATTTTCCTACGAACCTCCCGGTACCGTCACATCACGGGTCGGGGCCAGTTTACCCAAAATGTTGACCAAAGTCAACTATATCAATACTAATACCAAAATTCTTCAAAGTTTTCAAATAATTCACATATTTTAATATAAAAATTTTCCGGCTTCGCCAAAATTGCGCACATAAATTAAGGCAACTAAAAGGGAGGGTTTAAAGGCCTTGGAAGCATAGGAAAAGGGAGAATTAAGGTGATGACCCTTTGGGTCGTCACATCCTCCACCTCTAAAACAACCGTTCGCACTTGAACGGACAAAAGAAATAAGTACCCGAGTCAGGGAATAGATGGGGATAACGGCCCCCCACCTCAGACTTGGACTGCCAGGTTGAAGCCTCAGGAGGCTGACCTCTCCACTGAACACGCACTGAAGGAAAACTCTTCGACCTCAACAATCGAACCTGCCAGTCTAACCACCGGCTCCTCCTCATATGAAAAATCCTTGTCCAATTAGACAGTGCTAAAATCTAACACGTGGGCTGGATCAACGTGATACATGAAAAAAAAACTAGATGTACGGATGATAAGCTAGGCGGCAAGGCAAGTCTATAAGCCATCTCTTCCACGCGATCAAGAATCTCAAATAGGCCAATAAACCTAGGGATAAGCTTGCCCTTCTTCCTGAATCCCATCACACCCTTCATAGGCGATACACAGAACAATACTCGCTCACTAACCATGAAAGCAACAGCCCTGACCTTGCGACTTGCATAACTCTTCATCCTAGACTGAGCTGACCGAAGTCCATCTTGAATAACATTGACCTTATCCAAGGACTCCTGAACTAGATCTGTACCCAATAACTAAGCCTCCCCCAGTTCAAACCATCCGATTGGGGACTGACACCGCCTACCATACAACGCCTCATATGGAGCCATCTGCATGCTGGAATGTAGTTGTTGTTGTAGGCAAACTCTGCTAAAGGCAAGAACTGGTCCCACGAGCCTCCAAAATCAATAACGCAGGCTCAAAGCATATCCTCAAAAATCTGAATAGTCCTCTCGGACTGACCGTCCGTCTGGGAATGAAATATTGTACTCAACTGAACTTGGGTGCCCAACTCCTGCTATACCACTCTCTAGAAATACGAGGTAAACTGCGGGCCCCGGTCCGAAATGATAGATATAGGCACCTCATGAAGGCGAACGATCTCCCTGATATAAATCCCAGCTAATCTCTCAGACGAATAAGTGGTGGTAACTGGAATGAAATGCGCTGACTTGGTCAGCCTATCCACAATAACCCATATAGCATCAAACTTCTTCCGATTCATCGAAAGGCTAGTAAAAAAATCCATGGTAATTCTCTCCCACTTTCACGCGGGAAGCTCAATCCTCTGAAATAAACCAAAGGGCCTCTAATGCGCGTACTTAACCTGCTGACAGTTCAGACAATAAGCGACATATGCAGCAATGTCCTTCTTCATTCCGCTCCACTAATAATGTTGCCTCAAGTTCTGATACATCTTCCTGGTGCCCGGATGAATAGAATACCGAGAACCATGGGCCTCCGCTAAGATTAACTCCCAAATACCATCAACATTGGGCACACAAACTCGCCCCTGCAATCTCAATACACCATCATATCACAGAGTCATTTTCTTAGCACCTCCACGTTGTACCATGTCCCTCAAGACACACAAACGAGGTTCATCAAACTGTCGCTCATGGATATGCTCTATCAACGACGAACGAGCAATCGTGCAAGCTAACACCCTGCTAGGCTCAGAAATATCCAACCTCACAAATCTATTGCCCATGGCCTGAACATCCAAAGCAAGCGGTCGTTGGCTGACCGGAATATAGGCAAGACTACCCATGCTGGCGGACTTCCCTACTCAATGCATCATCCACCACATTGGTCTTTCCCAGGTGGTATAAGATAGAAACATCATAGTCTTTTAACAAATCCAACCACCTCCCCTGTCTCAAATTCAATTCCTTCTGTTTGAACAAGTACTAAAGGCTCTTGTGATCCGTGTACATCTCGCACGTCACACCATATAAATAATGCCTCCAAATCCTCAAAGTAGGAACAATGGTTGTCAACTCTAGGTCATGAGCTGGATAATTCTTCTCATGGATCTTCAACTGCCTCGAAGCATATTATATGACTCTTCCATTCTACATCAACACTGTGCCAAGCCTGATACGGGAAGCATCACAATAAACAGTATGAGGCCCTCATCCCGTGGGCAAAACCAATACCGGTGCCGTAGTCAGAGCTGTCTTAAGCTTCTGGAAGCTCGCCTCGCACTCATCTGACCACCTGAACTAGGCACCCTTATGGGTCAATCTAGTCATTGGTGGTGCAATGGATGAAAACCCCTCCATGAAACGTCGATCGTAACCTGTTAACCCCAAGAAACTCTGGATCTTTGTAGCCGACGATGGTCGAGGCCAGTTCTTGACAGCCTCAATCTTCTTCGGGTCCACCTGAATACCCTCTCCTGAAACAACGTGACCTAGAAATGCAACAGAACTCGACCAAAACTCGCACTTTGAGAACTTGGCGTACAACGGAGTATACTTCAGTGTCTGAAGAACCACTCTGAGGTGTTGCTCATGCTCCTCCTGACTGCGGGAGTATATCAGAATGTCGTCAATGAATATAATCGCGAACAAATCCCAATAGGGCCTGAACACTCGGTTCATCAACTCCATAAATGCTTCCGGAGCATTGGTCAACCCAAATGACATGACCAAAAACTCATAACGCTCACACCGAGTGCGAAATGTTGTCTTAAGGACACCGGATGCCCTAATCCTCAATTGATGGTAACCTGATTCCAAATCTATCCTTAAAACTCCTTAACTCTTGAAAGCTGATCAATCCATATCCTAAATCCTCGGCAGTGGATACTTGTTCTTAATCATCACTTTGTTCAATTGCCGGTAATCAATGCACATCCTCATCGAACCGCCTTTTTTCTTCACAATAACACTGGTGCACCCCAAGGCGAAACACTGGGCCTAATGAAACCCTTATCAAGCAAGTCCTGAAGCTACTCCTTTAACTCTTTAAACTTGGCGGAATGGAAATAGGCTGAGTGCCTAGCACCAGATCAACAATAAAATCGATCTCCCTGATAGGCGGCATACTCGGCAGGTTGAAGGGAAAAACCTCGGGGAAACTCTGAAACAATAGGAACAAAACCAATGGAAGGAACCTCTGCGTTGGAGTCGCGATCATACGCCAAATGAGCTAAACACCCCTTCTTATCATGCATCGAGCCTTCACATACGATATCACACTACATGTTGAATAATCTAAAGTCCCTCTTCACTCTAAATAGAGAAATCTGGCAAAACCAAGATCACAACCTTGGTGTGACAATCCAAAATATGGTACGGGGACAACCAATCCATCCCCAATATAACATTGAAGTCCCCCATATCTAATAGCAATAAATAGACACTAGTCTTAAGACCCTCAATTACTACCACACACGAGCGATGCACTCGACTGACCACTATAGTATCACCCACCGGTGTAGACACATATACAAGAATACCCAAGGCCTCACTAGGCATAACCAAATAGGGTTCAAAATAGGACGACACATATGAATATGTAGATCCATGGTCAAATAGCACTGAAGTATCCCTAATACAAATCAAAATGGTACATGTGACGTCTGCATCTGAAGACTCAACCTCAAAACTGGCTGCTAGCTAACCCCTACCTCTGGCGGTCTGAACTACACCTTTAAGACCTCTACCCCCGCCTCTAGCCAGCTGGGTAGGCTGTGGGGCAACTAGTTCCTGAACCATAGGACGAAGATCGTGCGGCTGAGAACCACCTGAAACTCGAGGGCAAAATCTGTTAATGTGCCTCGGATCACACAAGCATGGCAAAATCTCGACTGCTGCGGTTGAGCACCCCTCAACCTCGGGTAATGTCTCCTGATGTGACCAAATTCTCCAGACTCATAACATCTACACAAATGCGGCAACTAAGGAAACTGCGGCTGGCCCTGTCGACCTGAATGATCACCTGAAGTACCATGAGTGACATGAGGAGCTGACTGAAAGGGCCTAGAAGGATGGCCTCTACCATAAGAACCTCTACCTCCGACAAGGTACCAATGAATCTGCCTGCATGACGGGGTCTCTTATCCGATCTATGACCGCCTCTTTATGGCAGTATCGTCTCAACTCTACGGCCCACATCGGCCACCTCCTGAATAATGATCTCACTCCCGACTTGAGCCACTGCACCCTGCTGACCTGCCACCGCTAGCTAAACCACTGGAAACAAACCCGCTCGAATAATGCTCTCAAAAAGTCCCACCAACCTGACTAAAACGTCCTGAAGAACTTGGGTGGCCATGAATCCATCTGGGACCTGAGCTGGGCCCACTGGAGCTAGAACCTCCTCGCCATGATCAATCTGATACTCCGCCACTGGGACTACAGCTAGAGGCTGAACTCTGTCCCTACCTCGGCCTCTGCCCACATAGAAACTGCTGCTGGGGGCTCGGACAACTAAGCAGTAGATAAAGAAGTGCATGTTCTTGCCATCTGCGAATAATAGAGTAGAAATTCCATCGGTGTTTGAGAAACGGGAACGCACGATAAGAAAGAACCAATGCAAAGTTTTTCCTAACTTAGTAGCCTCTGGGGAATAAATACAGACGTCTTTGTACCGATCCCTCGGACTCTACCGAGTTTGTCCGTGAGCCGTGAGACCTATGTAACCTAGAGCTCTGATATCAACTTGTCACTACCCGGATTTTTCACCGTCGAGAGTCGTGATGACGCCTACTGTCGGAGCTAGGCAAGCCAAACAATATATCATTTCTACTGTTTTTATTTAAACAATTATAATAAACTGAAATAATAATCAAGGCAAAAGACTTATAATACTTAATTAACTGCAAATGGAAATGCAGAAGTTTAAAAATATACCTATATCCAGTATCTGGTGTCACTACTCACGAACTGCTAGGAATTCACTAAACACAACCTTCGGAAATAAATATAAAATAGTTTGTCTCGAATACATGAGATAACAGACTGAATAAAAAAAGAAGAGATAGAGCAGACGTCGGATCCTGCGGACGCCTGCAAGGCTACTTCGGTGTCTCGCTGAGCGGAATGCATCCACTCGCACTACTGCTACTACTTCTACCCGAAACCTGTATCTGTGCAAAAGAGCGCAGAGTGTAGAATCAGCACAACCGACCCCATGTGTTGGTAAGTGTCTGGCCTAAACCTGGCGAAGTAGTGACGAGGCTAGACAGGACTTACCACAATTAACATGTGCAAATATAATATACAAGCGCGAGAAAAACAATAACAACATAATACAGAGTAAAGCTGGGAGGGGACATGCTATCGGGGATTACCAGATGAAATGTAACATTAGAAACAACAGAAGATCTACTTCGGGTTTCATGATACATATGTTTACAGTGGACGGCGCGCCACACGATACCATAATGTATAACATAAGTGGACGGTGCGCCCCGTAATGTATTATATAAGTGGATGGCGTGCCACACGATCCCTTTTCATATATCACGTGGTAGGCGTACCACTTGCTCTCGTTTTCTCCGTGCACAATGTCACCGACATCTCAGACTAATGACAATAATCAATATAAGTTATGGTCGATGTACCACTCAATCTCGATTCATATTTCATAGGTGGACGGCATGCCACACGATCCCATAGTGTAGTATATAAGTGGACGGCGCGCCACATCCCTTTTCATATATCACATGGTAGGCGTACCACCCGTTTTTGTTTTCTTCGTGCACAATGTCACCGGCATCTCAGGCCAATAACAATAATCAATATAAGTTGTGGACGGCGTACCACTCAATCCCAATTCATATTTCATATGTGGACGGCATGCCACACGATCCCATATTATAATTTATAATTGGTCGGCGTGCCACACGATCCCATATTATAATGGATAGCACAAATAATCTATCCAAAGGAGGTTCCATTAGGGAAATTCAACAACATAACGATTAAACCCGTCAAGGGTACAACTGACAACCCAAATATCTCGGCAAGGGAGTATTTAATAGTAACAGTCTACTCGTCCCGGTAAGGGAATCATTGCGTCATATTCTCTTTTAGTTCATTTCGTTCTTTTCTAACACTTTACATGGAAATTATCAATTCAACAAGACAGTTGTGCCATATATTTTGATTAAAAGCATTTACAACTCGCAGTAATGCTAGACACTAGTGTATAGATACTCGTCACCATGCCAATACACCATACTCGATCATTTAGCAAATAACAATCAAAACACTCTAATCTTATTCCATCAAGACAAAGTTAGATTAAACACTTACCTCGAAAGCTCAAAACTCAACTCACACCTCTAGAAAAGCTTTATCCCTCGAATTTGCCACAAAATCTCTTGAATCTAATTACAAATTACTCAAATTTATCAACAAGTGCTAGTTAAATCAATTTGAATGCATAAGAATGGATTTTCCAAAGTTTTGCCCAAAAATTCCCAAAATGCCCCTGGGCTCACGTGGTCAAAACCCAAGGTTCGAACAAAAATCGGGTTACCCATAACCCCACGAGTTCATATCTATGCTTTGTTTTGAAATCGAACCTCAAATTGAGGTCCAAATCCCTAATTTAGTGAAAACCTAAGTTCTACCCAAGATTTTCATTTTCACCCATGGAAAACCTTGATTTTAAGATGAAATCATGATAAATGATGTTTAGGATTGAAGAAATTGAGTAAAAGTTGACTTACAAATGACTTGGAGAAGAGAGAGTTCGTGAAAAATCGCCAATGAGTGTTTGAGTTTTGAAAATATGAAAAATGAGCTTTAAAATCGTCTAAGTACGAAATATGCAGGTGCAGGTATCGCAACTGCGAATCTGGGTTAACAATTGCAAACCCAACATACATGGGATTGCGAGATAAAAGTTCGCATTTGCGAATTTAGAAGAAGAATGCAGACTTTGCATTTGCGAACTCTGGGCTGGCAAAGGGGTTTTCGCATTTGCGAAGACTGGGCTTAAGGGAGGGCAATTGCGATGTTTTTCTTTGCATTTGCAAAATTAGCAGTCCATGGGATATTTCAAATTTGTGAGTAATGGCTTCGCATTTGCGAAGCCTGCAGAACTGAATCACACCATGTTTTTCAACAACGAGAAATGCAATCCGATGCCTATCCAAAACTCTCGCAAACCCTCGGGGCTCCAAACCAATTACGTACACGTCTTCAAAAACATTTTACGGACTTACTCGCACGATCAAATTGCCAAAGTAACATCATAAACATAGAATCAAGCCTCAAACTCATGATTTTTCTTCTAAGTTTCATAAACTTTCAAACTTGGAACTCATAGTCCGAAACACGTCATACGACGTCCGTCTTCAACCAAACTTTACAGAAAGCACTTAATTAATACCTGTACCGGATGTCGGAACCAAAATACGAGCTCGATACCTATATTTTCTAACTCATTTTCATTTCAATTTTCTTACCATTTTCAGGCAAACAATTACTTTCAAAAATTCCGTACTCGGGCTTGAGACCACGGATTTCGATTCCGTGAATACGCATGAGACCCATATTTTCTAACGGACCTCTCGAGACTGTCACATCACGGCTCCGGGTTCGTTTACCCAAAATGTTGACCAAAGTCAACTATATCAATACTAATATCAAAATTCTTCAAATTTTCCACAAAATTCACATATTTTAACATAAAAAGTTTCTGACTTCGCGCCCGGACAGTGCATGCAAATTGAGACAACTAAAATCAAGGTTTTCAAGGCCTCGAAAGAACGAAAAATGGAAAATTATAGTAATGACCCTTTGCGTCGTCACAAATAAGTACTATATAGAAAATCCAAGCTATTTCGGTCGACAAATTATTTTGTTAATACTGCCAAACATGTGAAGATAGAGTATTGTCTTCTGATTAATATGAGCGAAGAATTATTTGCTAGGCAATTGCCAAACATGCGAGGATATATTGTTGTCTTCTGATGTACAAGTATGCCACCTTGAAATATTCTTGTAATGTACAAGCTTTAGTGATGCTGCCATGGTTAAGAACTGATATTACCGATCATGCTAAATATCAAAGCTCATAGTAATAAAGATAAATGCATATGTGTAATTTTATACTATTTAATATAAAGTTGCACCACCACGCAAACAAGATGTCCTTAAGAAATTATTATGGGTGCTTTGTTTAAGTTTTAAAAAGATGATTATTTTTGTGGTTACAACTCATGTAGTATCATTAAAATTGACAAGGCTGATTATTTTTTCAGCAACAACTCATTTGGTAAGAGATGTTCATAGTCCAGTTACACATTCAAACATATTATTATGCAAAAGGCGTTAAGCTATAAGGGTCTACAAAAATTTGTGCTTCAAAATACAAGGCCTACAAGCAATAGAAAGTGCATTGAGAAATCTCCTATTAATTTTGTAATGGAGCCAGAAACATAATGTTAAAAAAGGAGATAACAAGAAAATTCACATTGGTTTTAATATGTTCCCATGTTTTAGTCTCTCTCTTTTTTGTATATGGTTTGATAATTAGCCATTCACATATTAAAGTTCTAGCGTAAATATTTTCAATGATGGCTAGAGTAGGAATGTCTAATATTCGAAACTTTCGGTAATTTTATTAGAAAACTTTAAGATTAATTAACTTTTATATTATTTTGTATGAATCTATTTTGATAGATACAGATTAGTGGATTTATCTATTATTTAAAGATTACACTTGGCAATTGTGAGAAAGATGAAAGTGTTTATCTACCCTACTGTCTTTTATCCTTAATTTGTTGCATTAGTAGTGGAATTTTTTTGTTGGTCTTCTGCTCCATAATAATATCAATGGAGGTATTAACTGCTTTAGGTTAGTTAGATGAAAGAATAATGTTATTAAGTTGCTCTATGTTTAGCATAGGAGTGGGTATAGATTCCTTCTTTTATCGTCTTCTTGAGCTAAGCATTATTAGATTATATAGATGAAAGGAGCTTTAGGGAAAGATGAACTTTAACCAATTTAAGTTCATACTTTATTGTCTTCACATTATGTCCTCTCAAGTATATGTAGAAGCTATGGGGTCAATTGACCCAAATCTTTTCGCTCATACCATGTATTTTTGCCAAAAAAAATTCATTAAATTATGTATGAATAATAAATTTTAAACCTATTAAATTAGATGAGATATGGTAGAATGGTGAATCTGAACCCACAAAGTTTAAATCCTAGATCAAAATATGCCGTAAAGTATCTTTTATTTTATAGAGTTGTTAAATTGTAAACTTCATTTGAGTTATAGGTATATCTTTGCATGTGTCACTTGAACTAGCTAAAATTTATTATATTGGGACGATAATCTCATTCACTTTGTATCGTTTCAATGATTTTAAAAAAGTAAACATTAGATACTAAACAAGAGGGGAAGCTATGTCTCAAAGCTTGATTTATATGTATTGTAATGGAATTTTTTAAATTTATTTATTAGAAAGTAGTAGCACATTTTAAACTTGAAGTTGGAGGTTGATTTAAAAGAGAAAGCATCTTCAACATTAATCTATTGGAGTGGACTGCACTGACAAACTCAAGCAGCAAACATGTTGGTGAAAATATACGATGCTACATGTGCCCAGAGGAAGCTGAAGCCATCGTATAGTGAAGTAATTGAATAGTTATCGAGCTTGCTTCTCAACTATAATGCATGTTTCTAGGATTATTTAAAATCAAGTGGATGATGCCTGATACCCTAAAAGAAGCTATCATAAGTTGGATGGACGAGTAAAGTAAAAGATGTGTAGAATACAATTTCAGCTTGCACTTTTTAGGTTGGAAGCAGGTTGAGGTTGTCATGCTTGCTTACCATGGGCAATTTGGTCATTTCAGGTGCCAAGATAGGAGCATCTAAGTCTTTTCATTGCCTTTTTGAGTTCTGCAATATTTCTAAGGGCTTTTGTACGCTATACACGTAGCTTAAAATTTGTTGAGTAAGCGTCACGACCTGCAGAGTCTTTTCATTGTTTCATCTGCCTCACTCTACTCAATCGTCTATTCACCTATATGCATCTTTATTTTCCATTTACTTCTCGATTTCTCTCTGGGAATTCTTCTTTTGGCATAAGGAGATAGTTTATCCATCTTTGTGCAATTTTCTTTGTTTACTGTACTTCTTCTGCTGCTAATTTAAATTTTAATTGTTAAATATTCGTTTTCTGCTGTTTTGCATAATTGTTACCAGAATTGTTATATACATATCAATATTCATAATTTCCGTATTTACTACGTATTTATGATGAGATATGTTCGTTTTCTGCTGTTTTCAGTAATTGTTCCTCATTTGCACATTTACTAATATTTATTTAATGAATTTTTTCTTTTGCTGTCAACTAATCAGTTCAGGATTAAGCAATCCTATCAAAATTTTGTTGTTTCAATATTCGTTCGAAGATTGAATCTCTTTTTACGTTATTTTTTCCTGCAGATTAACCTATCTAAAGATGCAATTTCGAAATGGAAGACAACACGGAGAGAGGGATGACGGGCTGATCTGTGATTACCTCCAATATACGTATGGTATGATTGCTTTACCAGCTTGAGTTTCAATCTCTATATTTTTTCCTTTTTCATATAGTTATTATGAATAATTATTATTAAAGCGACCTATGCATCCAAGGAGATGATATGCATGACTCATCTCTTCCTTCAACATTGCTTATATTATGTATTTATTGGCTTTATTTTCATGTAGTATGGCCGATTGATGACATTTTTGATATGCCTCAGTTGGCTAGACTATCCTCTTTGGTGTCATTCTTTCATAGCCTCTCAATAATCCGTAAGTTATTAATCTTAATTAAAGAACTTTAAGTGTCAGAGCTTAAAGTACTTAATAAAAAAATCTGTGCTGATTGTGACTAATACATGACATAAATCTGCTTTAGTTTGAGGATGTTACAGTACTTTTGCCAATCTATCTGTCTTTCAAATATTCCTTATCCTTTATTCTCTGTCTCGAACATGTCCACTTGTAAATGCAAATCCGGTATTCCTATAAATATTCGTCTAGCTTTGATATGCTAAGCTCGAGGATGAACATAAGAAAATATATTTAGAGATATAAATGATCAACGAAAATCCGTGAATGGTTAAAAAGAAAAAGCTTTGGATTTAAACTTTTAGTTTTTCTTAATCTAAATATTCATATTAGACCGAGAAATCATAGAAAATCTAGAGAGAGAAAGTAGAGAGAAGTCAGAGCATTTCGGAACTCTCTCGAAGATGAGAGATGTTATTACAGAGAAAAGAAAGAGAAATGAAATGCTCGGTAGGTGAGAAAAATATCTCACCTACTTATATAAGCTTACAGACGGACGGGTCGGGTCGGGTGATCCGGCCCAAAATTAACTAATGACACTTGGGCTCAGATACAAATTCATCACAGCCCAGTTACAATATAATTACAAGGTATACCATTGATATACCAAAATTATACACTGAATATACACAAAAATGTACAATCATATACAAGACTAAATCATGTATCATCTCTTATCTCAACACCCCCCCTCAAGTTGGAGGGGGAGACCACCTGCAACTTGGTGAGCAGCGGAAGAAGTAAAGTGCCAGGCAAGGGCTTAGTGAGCAAGTCGGCCAGCTGACGAGAAGTAGGCACATGAAGCAACTTGATAAAACCAGAAAGCAACAAGTCCCGAACAAAATGGCAATCCACCTCGATATGTTTCGTACGTTCATGAAAAACAGGATTGTTAGCAATATTAACAGCAGTCATACTATCACAATAAACAGAAATGGGAGAGGAAACAGAGACCCCAAGATCAGCCAACAAGCGAGAGAGCCAAGTCAACTCAGCAACAACCTTGCTAAGGGCTCGGTATTCTGCCTCAGCGGAGGAAAGAGAAACAACAGGTTGTTTCTTCGATTTTCAACTGATCAAACAGCCACCCAACAGCACACAAAATCCAGTAACAGAGCGCCTAGTATCAGGGCAAGCAGCCCAGTCACTATCAGAATACCCGGTAACAGAAAAATCATCATGAGCAGAGTAATATAAACCCAAGGAGGGAGTGCCTTTAAGGTATCTCAGAACATGCAGGGCAGCAGTCATATGGGGAAGTCTGGGGGTTTTGAGAAATTGACTCAGATGCTGGACTGCAAAGCAAATGTCAGGCCTAGTATGAGTCAGGAAGAGCATCTTGCCAACAAGACTCCTGTACTAGTCATGAAAGGGAAGGAGGTCACCAGAATCAGCATGAAGTTTGACATTGATGTCCAAAGGGGACACAACAGAAGAGACATTGACACAGTCAAACTGATGCAGCAAATCAGAAATATACTTGTGCTGATTTAGGTGCATCCCACCAGGGACAACAGACACTTCAAGGCCCAAAAAATAATGCAAGGAGCCCAAATCCTTGATTTTAAACTGTGCATCCAGAAACAGTTTCAGAGCAGTCAGTTTATCACTGTCATCCCCAGTAAGGATTATGTCATCCACATAGACAGCTACCACCACAAAGGAGCCAGGCTTACCTTTGATGAACAGGGAGTAGTCACTCAAAGAATGTTTATACCCTCTGTAATAAAGAGCAGAAGACAATTTGGCATACCATTGTCTGGATGCTTGTCTCAGCCCATACAAGGATTTCTTGAGTTTGCAGACCAGAGGAGGAGAAGGAGAAGATGGGGAAGAAACAGAACCAGAAGCAGAAGGAAAGACAGTCAAACCAGGAGGGAGTTTCATGTAAAAATCCTCATCCAAATCACCATGAAGAAAGGCATTATTTACATCAAGCTGAAAAAGAGGTCAATGATTCTTGACAGCCACATCAATAAGGCACTTCACAGAAGACATTTTAATCACTGGAGAGAAAGTTTCAGTAAAATCAATCCCCTCAACCTGTATGTCACCCCTAATAACTAACCTGGCTTTATACCTCTCAACACTGCCATCAGCCTTGTATTTTATTTTGTAAGCCCATTTGCAACCAATGGGTTTCTTACCAGGAGGAAGTGGGACAACATCCCAAGTATTGTTAGTGTCCAAAGCTTCAAACTCCTGTCTCATGGCAAACAGATAGGAAGGAGGATTATGTGGTCTGTGAGACTTTCTGGGAGCAGGAACAGAGGGAGAAGGAACTAAAACAGAAGGGGAGTTAGCAGGACTTAAAGGAGTAGGAAAAGGCAGCTGCACAGATGTGGGAGAAGAGGGAGGAGAGAGAGGAATGGGAGAATCAGAGGCATCATCATGTTCTCCAGAAGGAATAAAGGGAAAAGAGGAGGCAGGAGGGGGAGCAGAAGGAGGCACAGATTTAAAAGGAAAAACTGATTCATGAAAGAGAACATCCCTGGAGACCAAATACTTCTTAGATGCAAGATCATAGAGTCTATAGCCCTTTTTGGCAAAAGGATAGCCCAGGAAAACACAAGGAATGGCTCTTGGCTTTAACTTGTCCCTTTGAGGGATGTGAACAGTGGCATAGGCAAGGCAACCAAAAGTCCTCAAGTGAGTATAGGATGAAACTTTCCCATACAAAATTTCATGAAGAGACTTATTATGAAGCAATCTGGTGGGTATTCTATTAAGAAGATAGGTGGCAGTCAACAAGCAATCCCCCCAAAAAGAAATTGGCAAGCCAGATTGAAAAAGCAAAACCCTACAGGTTTCAAGAAGAGTTCTATGCTTTCTCTCAGCAACACCATTTTGTTGGGGTGTGTGAGGGCAGGAGGTTTGATGTATGATCCCCTGGCTGCTAAAGAAAGAAATACCCTCATTGCTAGAGCCCAATTCTAAGGCATTGTCACTTCTAACAGTCTGAACCACAGCATTAAATTGGGTTCTGACCAGAGAAAGAAATGACTTAAGCATAGAAAAAGCATTACTTTTGGATCCCAATAGGTGTCCAAGTGGCCCTTGAAAAGTCATCAACAATTGTAAGAAAATATTTGCAACCAGATGAGGTTGGAGTATGATAAGGTCCCTAGGTGTCCACATGAATCAGTTGAAAAGTCCTAGAGGTTCTAATGGAGCTATCAGGGAAAGGAAGCCTAGTCTGTCTGGCCATGGGACAGACTGTACAGGGAAAGGGTTGTTTGGAAGCAAAAGGAAAAGACAGACCAAAAATGTGTTTCATATTTGCAAATGGGGTATGTGCAAGTCTTAAGTGCCAAATGTAATTCATATCAGATGCAAAATCATTATTACAAATGGAACTATTTACATGAGAAGGCAAAGGAACAACCTTGTTATCAGACAAGATGTCATCATTACAAGAAACAGACACAGAAGAAGGCAATGCAACAACTTTGTTATCATTACAAGAAGCAGATACATGACAAACAGAAGTAGAAGAACAATTAACAGAGGGAGAAGGGGAAGAAGGAACCCAAGCTAGTTTATACAGGCCAGCAACTTCTCTACCAAGATCCAGTGGCCTCCTCAGAGAAGGGTCCTGTATCATGTGTAGTAAGCAGGAATGTTCAGTGAATATAACTATACAATGCAACTGCTTCACTAACTTGTGAACAGAAATCAAGTTGTGTTTAAAAGAAGGAACTAGCAGTACATTGTGAAGGGTGATGGAAGGAGTCAAGGCAAAGGAGCCAGTGCAAGTCACTTTCACTTTATAGCCATTTGGAAGAGTGACAAGATATGGCAGAGTTAAAGGTATAATGTTAAAAAGTAGTTGTTTATCATGGGTCATGTGATTAGAGGCACCTGAATCTATAATCCAGGTGACAGAATTAATGTGAGTAAGCAAGCGAAGTTTGGAATCAGAAATAGGGTTCTCAGTTAACATAGTACCAGCAAAGTTTGCAGCATATAAGGGAGGAGGAGTTTGAGCAGTGGATTCCCCCAACTTGGTCTGGTGTAATAAGTTCATCAACTGGTCATAATCACGTCTGCTCAACCCTGGTATCACAGAGCTTTGGCCATCTAGTCTTGCAACAGATTGATGGCTAGCAGGAGGATTCCCTTGAGGAACAGACAACAGTCCATCAGAAATAGAAGACTCCAGACCAGTACTCAGATTAGCAGCAGCAGGCCTCCTTCCCTTGTTAAAGGTGGCACTTTGTGGATATCCATAGATCTTGAAGCACTTATCAATCAAGTGTCCAGTTTTTTTTACAGTATCTACAAAATAAAGGTCGCCTGGCTTGGTCAAAATTGACTCTCTGTTGGTCAAAATTGACTCTCTGTCTAAAAGGAGGAGGAGGAACAGACACTGTGGCCTTGTTAAATCTAACAGGCTGCCTGTTTGTATGTACATTGAAAGAGACAGAGGCTGGATCAAAGTGAGAGGAAGACTGAACTTGTCTTTGCTTCTCATCATTGAGGACCATATTATAAACATTGTCAAGAGAAGGAGGAGGCTGCATCATCAAAAGATTACTCCTGACCCCCATATAAGCTTCATTCAGACCCATTAAAAACTGAAAGACCTTATTATCATCACATTCCTGAACTATACCATCTTTTGCAGCACATACACACCTTTGACCATGATTAACACTCATAGAATCAAGTTCATCCCACAGACCTTTTAGCTTGTTGAAATAAGAAGCTATATCTAAGGACCCTTGAGAGGTGTGGGACAACTCTCTTTTCAGTTCAAAGATTTTGGTCCTGTTTGCAGTGCCATATCTGGCCTGGAGTTGGGACCATATGCTCTGTGCAGTGTCAGAGTACTGCACGGATTCAGCAATTGCAGTGGAAAGGGAAGAAGTCAACCAAGAAATCACCATGTTGTTGCACCTATCCCACAACCTTTGTTGAGCCACATTGGTGGTAGGTCGGGAGTATGTGCCATCAACAAAACTGATTTTGTTTTTGGCTGATAAGGCAGCAATCATTTTACGTCTCCAGCCCCCATAACCACTACCCGAGAAGGGAGTGGGAACGAGAGATACCCCAGGGACATCAGAAGAATATACAAAAAGGGGACTAGAAGGGTCTACAGAAAGGGAGGCACCAGTACTTGTGTTAGAAGCCATAGTCAATGAACCGGCTTAAATGAACAACTTTTCAACAAACAGAATACAACCAAAACAGGACACAACAACCAACAAATAGAATACAGTCAAGTCAGGTATTCACAGACAACACCAGATGCTCACAAGTACACAGTCAAATAATCACATATAATACCGAAGATAAGGACAGAGTTACCCTCCTTCTTCGCGACCGGAGAAGATCGGCCTTCAAACAACAGAGAAACCTAGGTGTAACCTTAAAAGCAACTTTACTGGAAATGTGGTCAGGAACGTCGGAGAGGCACCCAAAATGTCCACTGAGTGAGAATCGAGCCACCGGAAGGCAGTAAAACTTCAGGTTAAACCACCAGAAACCCTAGAAGCCGATAGGTCACCCAAAATCAACCAAAAATCATCATAAAATCTTCCAGAATGTTCAGGAGAAGAAAATACACTCCGATATCACGATGAAAGACTCAGAAAAGTCTTTGATAGGTCGAAATCTTCATCGACCGTGAGGTCTCAGAAATCACCCCCAAAAACCTCGAAACAGACTTCATCCAAGATCACGAAGCACATAGAAACATAGTCGGATCGTCGTCGAAGCTCTGATACCATGTAAATATTCATATTAGACCGAGAAATCATAGAAAATCTAGAGAGAGAAAGTAGAGAGAAGTCAGAGCATTTCGGAACTCTCTGGAAGATGAGAGATGTTATTACAGAGAAAAGAAAGAGAAATGAAATGCTCGGTAGGTGAGAAAAATATCTCACCTACTTATATAAGCTTACAGACGGGTCGGGTCGGGTGATCCGGCCCAAAATTAACTGATGACACTTGGGCTCAGATACAAATTCATCACAGCCCAGTTACAATATAATTACAAGGTATACCATTGATATACCAAAATTATACACTGAATATACACAAAAATGTACAACCATATACAAGACTAAATCATGTATCATCTCTTATCTCAACACTTAATGGTTGTAAAGCTGATTACTGAACATGGAACTTGGAGACTTCGTTTTTGTTGGATTCAAGATTTATATTCTTACTCTCTTACTTGGATTAGTGAAAATAATAAAATAATTTCAAATATTCTCAAACATTTATTCTAACTGAATCTGCTTTTTTTTCTTCTGCTGGGTGCAACTGCATATATATTTTACAAGAAGTACGAGTATGATCGTTATGACATTTTATAAGAGAAAGATTTAAGAAGCAAATAACTACTGTTGGCCTAATCCATTCCACTTTAATAACTTCAGATGCCTTTTGAAAATAAACTTCTACGGTCAGAGCAAGTTTGCCAGCAAAATTGTGTCCCTATAAAACTCAACATAATAAATCTCTCTCTCCTAATCAGGAAACATATTTACAAGTTAAATTATTAGCTATGAAAATGTTTCATGTAGAAAAGAAAATATAGTTCTTACATAAATTTTATATGAGATATATAAAATATATTTTGACTGCACTCCTAAATTAGGGGAGTATCATTGTGATATAACGTATAAAGGAAAAGCGATTACTCAAATTTTGGATGACACGAGTAGAAGTTATTGCCAAAAATATTGTTTGTGCATAAAGGTTCAAAATATGGAATCTTTTAGTGTATATTTAGGTGTCAAATCTTTAGCTATTAGCTTAATATGAGAAATACTTTTGAAATCTGAAAAAGGGCGATGAATCACCTACTCAATATTATACTTCAAAATTTTAATTTGTCACAAACAATGGGACATGTCAGCGTGCTCCTATCTGTATCCTATGTAATTTCAAAAAAACAATAATTTATGCATGCAAATTGAATATTACTTTAATCTTGGATTGAATGTAGTGCACTTGCTTATGTCTCAGTATAGTTCCTCTGAGGGGTTGTTACTACATGTTGGCCTTACGATTGAATATCAACTCTAATTTTAAAGAATTTAACATTTCCTATTGCGAGAATAATTTCTACCACTACATTCACCTCCATTGTACTCATTAAGTTAGCTTTTTGAAATTGATAATTTTATTTTTGTATTGAATGTGGAGTTTCTATTTCATAAAAAGATATACCTTTAATTTGATATTAAGTGATAAGTCATAGTGAGATACAAGTAGGGTTAGATGTAGGTAAAATCTGCTCTTTTAATTAACTAGATGACTTTTCAGTTATTTCATTTAAAAAAAGAGTTACTGGATGGGATTATATCATTTTCTGTAGTGATGAGAAATGAGTCAAAAGTCAGGTTGCTGGTAGATTTTCTACTAAAAGTAGTGTAGTTAAGAAGCTTGTGTTGAGATGAAGGATTATATGGCTTCCAAGCCCAAGCATAAATGACATAGAGCTTTATATTCATTGTCTACTTAATGTATATTCACGGTATATACTGTCTATATAAGAGTTGGGCTGTGATGATTGTAGTTGGGCTGTAACTATTTGAGCCCGTTTTATTTTTATTCTTGGGCCGTCTGACCCGACCCAAGAGTGTAGTATAGCTGTGTATATACTTACGTTTTGTACAGATATTTTGAGGCAAGTGATTCATTTTTTCTCTGCCTTCTTCCAGAGAGTTCCTTCACCTACCTCGTTTCTCTCTCTTCTTCTCTCACTATATTTTTCATGTTCTTTAGCTTAATCTTCAGGTTTTCATGGTATCAGAGCCAGATGATATTCGGATCCTTCTCGGTTGCGTGTTATCGATCCTGTTCGAAGCTTTTGCTGAAGTTTTTTTTATGGTTACCGGCGAGAGATACTGTTTGGAGATGTTTCAATGAATGTTGAGCGGATAATCGGAACTTTCCTGTTATTCAAGGTTCCGATCTTGTATCAGTGGGTGTTTTGGGTAATTTTCCGGCATCCCTGGTTTTATTCCGACGAGTTCTTCAAATTCTAGGGTTTTCCGACTTTTGGACCTAGAGCTTTGGTGTTATCCGATGACTTTGTCTTCGCTTGATAGACGTTTTGGGTAACTTTCCGACGTCTGTGACCTTATTCCGGTGAGTTTCAGAACCTCCTGTTTCCGGTGTTGGACCTAGGGTTTTCTCTGTTGATTGAAGGCCGATCTTCTCCGGTCGCGAAGAAGGAGGGTAACTCTGTCCTTATTTTGAGTATTGTATGCTTTGTATGTGATCTGGTTCCGTTATATTTTGCTTGCCGAAACTGTTTTCCTTTCAAACTGGTTCATTAATCATGGCTTCTAATACGAATGCTAGTACCTCCTCGGTAGATTCTACCATCCCCCTTTTTGTTTACTCCTCTGATGTCCCTGGGGTCTCTCTTGTCCCCACTCCCTTCTCGGGCAGTGGTTATGGGAGTTGGAGGAGAAAAATGATTGTCGCGTTATTTGCTAAAAACAAAATTGGCTTTGTTGATGGCACGTGCTCCCGGCCAGTCACTAATGTGGCTCAACAAAGGTTATGGGACATGTGCAATAATATGGTGATTTCCTGGTTAACTGCCTCTCTCTCCCCTCAAATTGCTGAAAGTGTGCAGTATTCTGATACTGCACAGAGTATATGGTCCCAACTTCAGGCCAGATATGGCACTGCAAACATGACCAAAATTTTTGAATTGAAAATAGAGCTTTCTCACACCTCTCAAGGGTCCCTAGATGTAGCTTCATATTTTAATAAACTCAAAAGTTTGTGGGACGAATTAGAATCAATGTGTACCAATCATGGGCGGAGATGTGTTTGTGCTGCCAAAAATGGTATAATACAGGAAAATGATGAAAATAAGGTATTTCAGTTTTTAATGGGCCTTAATGAAGCATACATGGGGGTAAGGAGTAATCCATTGATGATGCAGCCACCTCCAACCCTTGACACTGTCTATAATATGGTCCTCAATGATGAGAAGCAGAGACAAGTCCAGTCCCCTTCTCAGTTTAATCCAGACTCTATGTCTTTCAATGTCCATATTAATAGACATTCAGTTGGATTCAATAAGGCCACAGTGCCTAATCCTTCTCCTCCTTTCAGACAAAGAGTCAATTTTGACCAAGCTAGAGGGCCTTTATTCTGTAGATACTGCAAAAAATCTGGGCACTTAATTATAAGTGTTTCAAGATCCATGGGTATCCACAAAGTACAACATTTAACAAGGGTAGGAGAATCGTTGCTGCTCATCTTACTGCTGGTGTGGATTTTCCTCCTTCTGAAGGACATGTGTCTGTTCCCCAAGGGAATCCTTCTCAAAGCCATCAATCTGGTATAAACATAGATGGCCAGAGTTCTGTGATACCAGGGTTGAGCAAACAACATTATGATCAATTGATGAGCTTATTACAACAGACCCAGTTAGGGGACTCCACTGCTCAGACTCCTCCTCCCATTTATGCTGCTAACTTTGCTGGTACTATGCTAACTGAGAGCTCCATTTCTGATTCCAAATTTTGCATGCTTACCCACATTAATTCTGTCACCTGGATCATAGATTCAGGTGCTTCTAATCATATGACACATGATAAACATTTACTCTCTAACATCACACCTTTACCTGTGCCCTATCTTGTGACTCTTCCAAATGGTTATAAAGTGAAAGTGACATGCACAGGTTGTTTTGCACTAACTCCATTCATTACACTTCACAATGTGTTGCTGGTTCTTTCCTTTAAACACAACTTGATTTCTGTCCACAGTTAGTGAAACAGTTGCATTGTGTAGTTTTGTTCACTGAAAATTCTTGCTTCCTCCACTTGATACAGGACCCTTCTCTGAGGAGGCCTCTGGATCTTGGTAGAGAAGATGCTGGCTTATATAAACTGGCTTGGGTTCTACCTTCCCCTTCTTCTTCCATTAATTGTTCATCTACTTCTGTATGTTCTGTGTCTGCTTCTTGTAATGATGGCATTTTGTCTGATAACAAGACTGTTAGCTTGCCCTCAAATGTACATAGTTCCATCTGTAATAATATTGTTACAACTGACATGAATTACATTTGGCATTTAAGACTTGCCCATACTTCTTTTACAAATACGAGACACATTTCTGGTTTGCCTTCTCCATTTGCTTCTAAACAACCTTTCCCCTTTTCTGTTTGTCCCATGGCAAAACAGACTAGACTCCCCTTTCCTGATAGTTCTATAAGCACCTCTAGACCTTTTCAACTAATTCATGTGGATACTTGGGGGCCTTATCATACTCCTATTTCTTCTGGTTGTAGATATTTCCTTACAATTGTTGATGATTTCTCTAGCGCTACCTGGACATACTTAATGGGATCTAAAATCAATGCTTTTTCTTTGCTTAAGTCATTCCTATGTTTGGTTAAAACCCAATTTAGTGCCGTGGTTCAAACTGTTAGAAGTGACAATGTTTTAGAATTGGGGTCTAGCATTGAGGGTATTTCTTTCTTTAGTAGCCAAGGGATTATTCTTCAAACCACCTGCCCTCATTCTCCTCAACAGAATGGTGTTGTTGAAAGAAAGCATAGAACCCTCCTTGAAACATGTAGAGCTTTACTTTTCCAATATGGACTACCTGTATCTTTCTGGGGTGACTGTTTGTTGACTGCCACTTACCTCCTTAACAGAATACCATCCAGATTGCTTCACAATAAGTCTCATAATGAAATTTTGTATGGGAAAGCTCCAACCTATTCTCACTTGAGAGCATTTGGGTGCCTTGCCTATGCTACTGTCCCAATTCCTCAAAGGGACAAGTTAAGGCCTAGAGACATTTCTTGTGTTTTCCTGGGGTATCCCTTTGCCAAAAAGGGTTATAAACTGTATGATCTTGCTTCTAAGAAATGTTTTGTTTCCAGGGATGTTATATTCCATGAAACATGTTTTCCCTTTAAGACTGCATCACCTTATGTTCATCCTTCTCCTTCATCTTTTCCTTTTATTTCTCCTATAGAACTTTCCAATGATCCAGACCCTTCCATACATATCTCCTCTCCTCTTCCTCCTACACCTGTTCCAGAACCTCCTTATACTGCTCCAGATTCTACTGATCCAGCTCCCATTCCTTCTTTCAATCCTGATATCTCTCCTCCTCCCTTGGTATCTTCCCCATCTATTCCTGCTCCTAGAAAGTCTGAAAGACATCATAATTCTCCCTCTTACCTTAAGGATTATGTCTGCCAACTTCCTGCATTTTCTGGATCCTCTTCCTCTTCTTTGGAATCTGAACCTTTATATTACTCTCAAGCTGCATCTGCCCAGCATGGCAGGATGCCATGAGAAAGGAGTTTGATGCTTTGGCTACAAACCATACTTGAGATGTTGTTCCTCTTCCTCTTGGTAAGAAACCCATTGGCTGCAAATGGGTTTATAAAATTAAATACAAGGCTGATGGAAGTGTTGAAAGGTATAAAGCTAGACTTGTTATCAGAGGTGATACTCAGGTTGAAGGTATTGATTTCACTGACACTTTTTCTCCTGTGGTTAAAATGTGCACTGTTAAGTGTCTTATTGCTGTGACTGTCAAAAATCATTGGAATCTATTTCAACTGGATGTTAATAATGCTTTCTTACATGGTGACTTGGATGAGGAGGTTTATTTGAAGCTCCCTCCAGGTTTGACAGTTTCTGCTCCTGCCTCTGTTTCTGCCTCCTCTACCTCTGCTCCCCTTGTTTACAAATCGAATAAATCCATGTATGGGCTGAGACAAGCATCCAGACAATGGTATGCCAAGTTGTCTTCTGCCCTCTATTCCAGAGGTTATAGACACTCTTTGAATGATTCTTCCTTATTCATCAAAGGTACACCAGGGTCCCTTGTGATTGTGGCAGTCTATGTGGATGATATCATTCTTACTGGGGATGTCAGTGAAATTTGTGCCCTGAAACTGTTTCTGGATGATCAGTTTAAAATTAAGGACCTAGGGTCTTTGCATTATTTTTTAGGCATAGAGATGTCAGTTGTTCCTGGTGGGATGATCCTTAATCAGCAGAAATATATCTCTGACCTGCTGCATCAGTTTGACTGTGCTAGTGTCTCTTCTGTTGTTTGTCCTTTGGACATTAATGCCAAACTTCATGCTGATTCTGCTGACCTTTTATCTTGTCCTGATCAGTATAGGAGTCTTGTTGGTAAGCTCTTATTTCTGACTCATACTAGGCCTGACATCTGTTTTGTTGTACAACATCTGAGTCAATTTCTGAAATGTCCCAGATTTCCACATATGAATGCTGCCCTCCATGTGTTAAGATACCTTAAATGTACCTCCTCTTTGGGTCTCTTTTATTCTGACAGCAATGATTTCTCTGTTGTTGGTAATTCTGATATTGACTGGGCTGCCTGCCCTGATACAAGGAGATCTGTTACTGGTTTTTGTATTGTTCTGGGTGGTTGCCTGATTAGTTGGAAATCTAAGAAGCAACCAGTGGTTTCTTTGTCTTCTGCTGAGGCTGAATATAGGGCCCTCAGTAAGGTTGTTGCAGAATTATCTTGGCTGTCTCGTTTATTTCTTGATCTTGGGGTTTCTATTTCTCTTCCCTTTTTTGTGCTTTGTGATAGTCAGACTGCTATTCACATAGCTAAGAATCCTGTGTTTCATGAACGGACTAAACACATTGAAGTGGATTGTCATTTTGTTCGAGATCAGCTCCAGAATGGCCTCATCCAGCTGTTTCATGTTCCTACTTCTCCTCAACTGGCTGACCTCCTGACCAAGCCTTTGCCTGGCACTGTGCTTCATCCTTTCCTGCTCAAGTTGCAGGTGGTTTCCCCCTCCAACTTGAGGGGGGATGTTGAGATGAAGGATTATATGGCTTCCAAGCCCAAGCATAAATGACATAGAGCTTTATATTCACTGTATGTTTAATGTATATTCACGGTATACACTGTATATATGAGAGTTGGGCTGTAACTATCTGAGCCCGTTTTATTTTTACTCTTAGGCCGTCTGACCCGACCCAAGAGTGTAGTATAGCTGTGTATATACTTACGTTTTGTACAGATATTTTGAGGCAAGTGATTCATTTTTCCTCTGGCTTCTTCCAGAGAGTTCCTTTACCTACCTCGTTTCTCTCTCTTCTTCTCTCACTATATTCTTCATGTTCTTCAGCTTAATCTCCACGTTTTCAGCTCGGCACCAAGTAGATTTTGTAAAAAATAGTATATAAATTTCTAAAAATAACATACTGCCAATCATGTTGAGATACGCTTCTTATTGAAAATATTAAATATTTAATTTGAACGTTCTGAAAGCTTATTACAGAAGCAAGAAAGGCTTGAAATGCTTGACAAATTGGCATAAGTGGCAATAGCCCCCATCAAACCCAAGAAGTCATTATAGAATAAGAATATCATTGCAATCACAGTTGTCACCACAATATATGCTGGTCTGGAATGCCGCTCCAGACCAACCTGAATATATTGACATTGTATGCGCTACATCATGAAACTTCCACAATATGTTCAGAGGTGACAAATTGCTGTCTAACCATTGCTGCCTGGAATGACCCCCACAAACCCATATAAGGATTGGCAGAAAATCTAAGTCGCGATAATTCATTTTGTATTGTTGGACTGTTATCTGCATATTAAGTAGAGTGACCGTGTATTGAGAATGTGTTATCTGAGTTTCATCGGGTAAGCTCCGATCATGTGGATGCCAGTGCAAACATATTTGTGCAAATCGAGATGTAATATCTGAGTTATACGACAAAATCTGCCCTCACATTCAATATCTTGATCATTATATATCCTTTCGTTTGGTTGGGTTGTTTATACATTATTCTTCAAGGAATAATATTAACATGAAGAATTATCTGTACAATTGCTCAATGCATGGTACATATTACTACCAAAAAACAACCAAAGTATCACAGTTCATATTGAACGGAATTTTAACAGAAAACAGGACTAGAGTTTTAGTCATAAACATAAGCACTCAGGTTAATTTCTATTGAACTTAAAATTTCAATCATTCTAACTGTATTTTCTTATGCTTCGTAGTCCGTTTGAACTCTTCTTACATGTCACTAATTATTGAATAATTAATACGAATATATTGAATTGAGAATCAGCTAACAACCTATATGTTGAGGACACAATGAAGATGACACAATGAAGATGTTAAATTGTAGCGACTGAAAAATTTATGTAAAATACTTTTTTTTTAGCCTTGACGATGAAGAACTCCCATTTGAGATGAGAAAATATCGCAAGCTGTGGTAAATTTAGTAACCAAACGTACCTTGCATCTTATCATATCAATATGTAGATATTTTATAAAGATAGTTTATATGTAAATATGTTACTGTCATGTCTTTTTTTGCAAGCATATATTATCCCTAAATTGATTATTGTACAGTTTGAACAATTGTATTCCTAAATTTTTTTAATTAGTATGAAACAATCAGTATGCAATGCTATCTACATTTGATTCGATATTATCTGATTTTTTGGTCTCTTCTTTCTTTTTTCTGCAAAAACTCATGTCAGCATAAAGGTGACCAAATGTTTGTTAATTCTCCTATTTAAGCAATAAAAATAAGGCTGTATCCGGTTTCGGTTCTGGGTCTATTTGGGTCTGCGGTTCCGGTTCTGGCGGTTCCAGTTCTGGCGGTTCCGGTTCTGGCGGTTCCGGAGCCGGAACCGCTACCATACGGTTCCGGAACCATCCGGTTCCGGTTTCGCGGTTCCGGCGGTTCCCGGCGGTTTCGATTTTTTTTTATTTTTAAAATCAATATCTTGTATAGTAGTCATTAGTATATTGTAGAATATATTTTATATGGTGTACTATGTTATTAGTATAGTATATATTGTGTTTGGTAATTAGTATATATTATGTATAAGTAGTGTATATTTGGTATACAAGTAGTATATATTGTATTTAAGTAGTATATATTATATATAAATAGTGTATATTGTGTTGTAGTTAGTAATTAGTATAAATTTTATATAAGTAGTACATATTGATAAAAGAACATTGAGACAAAAGATATTCAAGGATATGATAAAGAGCATATTTATTGACCAAAATGGCATATCTTTCTTAGTCTTCCTTCCCCCAATGGAATGAGCACAACATGGTACTAATACCACCATTAAAAGGAAAAAAAATTAAAGGAAGACATGCCAATGTACAAGTTACATCATAATTTATGTATTATTTCTAACAAATCTCATAAAACCTTCAAGGTTTGGAGGTGGTTGTGTTGGCGGTGGTGGAAATGAAGCTTGTTCATCACCACTTCCGGGTGAAGATGTTTCCTGAGCAAGTTCTGCTAGCATTTCTTCATAGCACTCATCTATTTCCGGTTGTGATTCAGCTAGCCCAAAGTTCCTTCTTTCTGCGCGGATCCAATCTCGAAAAAGCACTGATTTTTCCAAGCTGTCCCGCATCAACGCTCTGTGATCATCTATTTGTAGTCTTGCTTGACTAAAAGCGCTCTCCGATGCAACAGTTGACGCTTGAATCGACAGAACATCCCGAGCCATCCTTGCAAGAACGGGAAAATGCTTTTCCCTTGTCTTCCACCAATCCAAAAGGTCGAAAGAGCCGACTGGATTCTCATTCTCTAGTCCATGCGACAAATAAACTTGAAGCTCATTTAGATGGGAAATTTCATCAATATTTTCCCCTTGAGTACCCCTGAACTCCGTCCACGATTTAAGAGCTGTTAAGCCAGCAGCTCTTTTAGACGTCTGTGATGTGGACGAAGTTGGGGTTGGAATATTCGGCCTAGCATGCTCTAACGCCTGTTTATAAGCATTATAAACAGTTTGAGCATTCACTTTAATTGATGCTTTCGCATCAGATAGTGTAGCCATTTCTACTTCTTCAAGATCTAAAGCTTGATAAATAGAAGAATACCAAAAGTGAGGACCTCCTAATTTCATAGTAGGATTTAGCATAGCAGACACACCAAATATAGGAGGGATTGGAAAAAAATATTTTTAAACTTCTTTTTCATTTCAGTTATTGCATTTTCATAAATTTCCCCTCCCTCGTTAAAATAAACAAATAAATTAGTAAGTGCGGTAATATATACTAAACAGTTAGAAATAGTTGGATAATATTGGCCAGATAAAGCATTTTTAGCCACATGAAAATGTTCTAAAAAATCTAAAAGAATTTTAACGTTAGTCCAACCTTGATTAGTTAGCATGTCATTATCTTCCTCCCCACAATCCCGAGAATTATAAGTAGCGTTAATTGGGTTTCTATATTCGTACACCACTACTAAACTTTCGTACATGTAGTTCCACCTAGTCGGGCAAGGTTTAGGAACCTTTCTTTCTCTAAGGCCATATTCGTCACATTTTTTAAAATATTCTCTAAGTCTACTTCAACGGTTTGAATAAAAAAGCCAATTAAGAGCGAATTTAACCTTTTCAATTTCTATGTTTAAAATTCTCATACCATCACCAACAATTAAATGATAATATGACATATACATCTAACATGGAAAATATTAGTAAAAGAAGGATTAAGTGTTCTAGTTAAAATACCTATTGCACTAGTGTTACCCGTGTGTCGTGAATTAATTATTCTATATGCAATAATGCGTTTTTGCATTGTCCAGTCTTCGTCTATCCAATGACTGGTTACGGTTAGATAATCACAATCATTTCCACTTCTACCAATATCAGTTGTAATAGACATACGATTACTTATATGGGTAAATAAATAGCACAAGTATTGTTCATATTCATGCTTGTATTTATAAATGTCGGCCTTAACTGTGGCGCGAGGCCAACCTTTATACGTAGGATTAAATACTCTTCTAATATAATGAATCCAAGCATGATTAGAAGCAAAAGAATAAGGCAAACACATAACAGTAATCATTTTAGCTAATTCTTCACGATCCTTATTTGGATCGTAATACAATATACCTCCGGTTACTGTGTTTATTCCTGGTTGAACTAGATTTGAACCAGTACTTGGGTTAACTGTTGTATCAGGACTTGTCCTCCCCTCTTGTTGCGCTTTCAATTGAAAATATCTAGCCTTATCGCTAGGGTGTAATTTTATATGTTTAACTAAACTACCTGTGCCGCTACGATCTCCAGTATACCTATGCACAAGTAATTTCCCACAAAATTTACACTTAGCCTTATTTTGTTCTCTTAGTTGAATAAAAAATTGCCAAACTAATGAAGTTTCTAAACGTTTAGGAGGTTGTCTACTAAAAGTGGGAGTTTGTACGGGTGGGTGTTCCGGTTAATTAGGAGCATGACTAGTAGGTGTATCATCTAAATCTACCGGAGCTTGGGTTTCGTCATCATCATCATCATCCTCATTTCCCTCTAAGATAGGTGCATTAGGATAAAGCATATTCACAATATCATCGTCTATTCTATCACCAACTGCTAAATCATGTAGAAAATAACCTTCGCTAAATTGAAAACACGGGTGATCACTATCAAGGATTCCGAAGGTTTCATTAGTATTTCTAGGTTGGCTACTACTTTGAACTTGTTTATCTTTTCTAGGTCGGAGAGCCGGGGGAGGGGTAGTATTTTGGCGACTACTTTCACCGGTTTTATTTTTTCCTTTTCCGAACATATTTTCAATGAAAATGCCATAATAATTATTATTAAGCAAAATAACAACACACAAAAATATCCTTAGCACGTAAGAGTTGAAACGAGTTTACCGGATTGACGAACAACTTCTTGAAAATTGAAAATCGTTGAAATTGAACACTTGAAAACTTCAATTCAACAACTTCACAATGTTTCACGAATTTGCAACAATAAATTAAGCACTTGCACTAGAAAGATTGAAAGAGAGCTTGAGAGAGATTGACAGATATTGATGAATTGGTGAATTAAAATGAAAGAATGAGGGAGTATTTATAGTTGAGAAATGAGAAATTGTGTAATTATAAAGTTTGGGGGCCAAATGACTATTTTTAAAAATTCCAAACGGCTAATTTTGAAAAAGAGCCGTTTGTAATTTAAAATTTTTTTTTTTTAAAAAAAAATTGGACCGTTGCGGAACCGTTTGGAACCGAATGGAACCGTTTGGAACCGCTTGAATCAGTCCGGTTCCGATTCCGGTTTCGGTTCTGGCGGTTCCGGTTCCGCGGTTCCAACGGGTGGAACCGCTTCATCACTGTTCCGGGGAACCGCCGGAACCGGAACCGCGGAACCGGAACCGCCGGAACCGGCAGAACCGCGGTTCCGGTTCAGAACCGCCACACTTAACAGCCTTAAATAAAAATGAGAATGTTATTATTTCAGTTTTAACAATATTGGGCCCGCAATGCGCGTCAGAACCTATTCAACATATATGTATATATATATATATGTGTATGTGTGTGTGTGGGGGGGGGGGTATGAGAAATGTTATGACGTTATATACGCACCACAACCTGATCAGTTGGTATATGATGATGATTTTGCCCACAACGACCGATATGATATGATGGAATGCCCTTAGAGGCTGATAATGTTATGAAACATGTACCTATGCATGACATGACATTCATACGCATATGCATGGCGCTAAAAGTAATTTATGATTTACAAAGTTATTCAGACTTACAGGTTGAGTCATGTACTCTATATTTCTTCCATATCTCTTATATACTTATTTGTCTTACATATTCGGTACATTATTCGTACCGACGTCCCTTTTGCATAGGGACGATGCGTTTCATGTCCGCAGGTACCGCATATAGGTTGAGAGTCCTCCAAGTAAGCTATCAACTCAACGGAAGAATCAATAGTTAGTCATAAAAACCTACTAGTATAAAAAATCGAGACTGCGTGCCAATAATACTGTTATAAATATTCTAGACTACTTATTCTACTACTCTAATCCATGAAGAGTCATGTCCTCGACCAGCTGAAGTTGCGCCATGTCTTTTCTAACCACCTCTCCCCACCTCTTCTTTGGCCTACCTCTACCTCTCCATATGTCCTCCAATGTCAACGTCCTACACCTCCTCACCGGGCGTTTGTGCTCTTCCCCCTCCTCACATGACCAAACCACCTAACTGCGCTTCCCGCATCTTGTCCTTAATAGGGGCCACACCCACCTTGTCGTGAATAACCTCATTTCTGATCCTATCTAACCTGGTGTGCTCGCACGTCCATCTAAACATCATCATCTCTGCTACCTTCATATTCTGAAATGAGCGATCTTGAGTGTCCAACACTCCGCCCCATACAACATTGTTTGTTTGACTATCACTCTGTAGAATTTACCATTCAGTTTCGGTGGTATCTTCTTGTCACATAAAATATCGGAAGTGAGTCTCTATTTCATCCATCCCGCCACAATACGATGTGCGTTATCTCCATCAATATCCCCATTCCCCCTGAATAATAGACCCAAGGGCCAAGGTACTTAAAAACTCCATTTCTTATGGATAACCTGCGGGTGCAGCCTTACCTCCCCTACCACTCCTTAAGTCTCGCCACTGAACTTATACTCCGAGTATTCTGTCTTGGTCCTGCTCAACTTAAAATCTTAAGATTCGAGGGTCTACCTCTATACCTTTAATTGTGCATTTACACAGTCTGGCATCTTATCAATCAATACAATATCATTTACAAATAGCATATACCACAACATTTTTATTGGATGTGGCTCGATAATATATGCATTACCAGAGCAAATAAAAGAGAGCTAGGTGCATCCCTGATACAACTCATCATAACACAACCCGTCATAACTGAAAAATGGTGAGGGAAAAACATAGGGGATCATTTTTGTTAAAACCTTTTCTATTCAAAAGTGTGACAGCATTTCCCTAATCATTAATTGGCGTGCGCCCACACGCGCCGTCTGATGGGCATCGCTCTTTTTCTAAAACACTTAGATGGGCGGTTTGTGGGCCTCATGTCGGTGCTTACCCGGTCATCTTCTTAGACGCTCATCACTACTATTTTCCTTTTTTGTCTTTTTATTTTAAACTTTATACTATATGATTACTTTTTATTTTTATATATTTTTTCAAGTATTCGAATTAAGCCGTACAGTCCCCTCGGCAATATTCCATAAAATTGAAAAGGAAAGTTATAGCCCGTTTAGTCAAGCTGTAAAAATATTTTATTTTTAAAAGTATTTTTGTTCAAAAGTATTTTTGATAAAAAATAGTTTATGTTTGACCAATTAGTTTGAAAAATACTTATGAACAACAATTAGTGTTTGGCCAAGTTTAAAAAACTGCTTCTAAATGTGTTTTTCTCAAAAGTACTTCTCAAAAAAGTGCTTTTGGAGAAAAGATATTTTTTTTTACTTCTCCAAAACTGCTTGTGCTTCTCCTTAAAAATATTTTTTTTTCATTCCAGAAGCTTGGCCAAATAACTCAACTTTTAGCTAAAAATACCTTTGACAAAAAAAAGCACTTTTATCAAAAGAATAAGCTTGGCAAACACCGTGAGACAGTTTGTGGTAAATGGTTTGAGTCAGTAAAAGCTTTTACTTTTTACCTACTCATGAAATCATGATTCTTCAACTGAACAAATCCCATTTCCCATGGTTGACGTGAAAATCAAATCAATATTACACTGTACGTTTTAAGCATGGTCCATTTTTTAATTTAAAAACAGTGGGCTATTAGCTGCAGTAGCATCTTAAGTTCAGGAGGAGTAAAAAGTAATTAACAAATATTTTTTTAATGTAAATTGTACTGATTTACGAAGGCATTTATATTTACCAAATATTTATTTGAAATTAATAGTTATATCCCACCAAAAAATGAAAAAAAAAACTTGCATATTATGCAACATTTAAATTTATGTTATTATCCTTTTGCACTTTTATCATGGATCTAAAAGGCAACTACGGGGGAAATATAATTGCTAATTTTTTTTTAAAATTTCAATATGTTTATTATTAACTCATGAAAGATGATGTTTTTACTTTTATCGGGTAATGTGTAAGACCTGTATAGTGCGTACATACTATATTTCCTAGACTTACCTGTAGAGTATATCGAGTTTGTTGTTGTTGATGAATATTTTTCTCTTGAAAGATTTATTAATGCCTTTTCACATTCTTCTATTTATTTTGTTAAAAAAAAGTGGGAAAAACGGAAAATAATATACTCTTTCTTGTTTGGTTTCTGTATCTGATATCTGTATTAGGATCCAATTATATCGAAATTCGCTTCGAATAGGGCCCCATTCGGGGGAAGTGCTCTCTACCAGAACCAGTAGTTTTGGTTCAAACTCTGTATTTGTCTTAAAAAATCTATTGAATATGTATAAATTATTAATTTAGAACCTAGTAACTTAAAATGATTAGAATTCTGAACCCATAAGCTTGAAATTCTAGCTCCGTTTATATTTCCTATGAAGAATTTTTTAATACTCAGGACTCGAATCCGAAACTTTTGGTTAACAAAAAAGAAATCCAATTCGCTCCACCGCATCCTTTGCTGGTGTACTCTCTCTTAGTTAGCAAAATTAGTCTATTTGAGATTTCAACCAGTTTTTTTGTTAAGAGGACGAAAAGGGAAAAGGAAAAAAAAAAGGAAGAAGAACTCCTAATCATAAAAGAAAAAGAAAAAGAAAAAAGAAGATGTCATAAGCAACCATTTTCCTAAAGTCTGTAAAAGTTTACTACTATTGTATTGTTCTTTTTGTTTTGGCTTAGCCTACCTTTTCCCTTTGTTCATCGGATAGTCCAGCGCACTTTTTAAGAGAACAAAGAGAGGGGGCGTTGCTCCCATCTGAGATCGATCGCACTTTGTTTACTCTCTTTCCCCTTGTTGAAGTTTCAACTCTTAGCGATCTTCTCTTCTCAATTTGATCGAACGAGCTCCCTCTACTTCTCAGATGGGTGTGCTCCTCTACTTTCTCATCTTCCGATCCGTTTTATACTACTATCAAAACCCCCCTAAATTTAATGATCCATTTACTCATTTTGTATAACCGAATGCTATTTATTAACGGGTTTTCACGGTTTAGCTCTTTTCTTGGGTTTATTTAGAAAGATTGTTTTTTTTCTTTTTGTGATAAGTAAGGTAAAAAATTGGCTATTTGTTTATTGGGTCTTTGATTTCTGTTAAATCTTGATCATGATTGCTTGGTCTTTGTTTATTGCATTTGATTGTTTATAGTTCTTTTGGTAGACTGCAGTTTGTTCAATTGTTGGACTGAAATTGAATTGCTTTTGATTTGGTGATTTAGTAGATGTATTGGGTTTACAGCTCATGCATGCTTTCCAGTTGGAATAGTTTGGTTGCTGAAGATTTACTACTTTAGGAAGTATTTTGTTTCGAACTGATACAGAAGAGTAAAATTCCTATTTTTTAATTGCTATTTATCGACGGAGTTAAAAATGTTATCCACTTAATGTAGCCTGATCGACTTTCAGCTTTTCTGCATCAACTTTTTATGAAGTATTATGATACTTTATTGAAGGTTATTATGGTGTTCATGTTCATAAGTTGGGTTTTTGTTAACTTCTTTATACTCTAATGCTTTCAGATAATAAGGATGGGTGTTGTTCAACTCATCTCATTGACGGGGATGGTGGCTTCAATGTTGCCGGAGTTGATAACTTCATGAAGGAAGTTAAACTGGCAGAATGTGGTCTTTCATATGCTGTAGTGTCCATTATGGGCCCACAAAGTAGCGGTATGAATTCTTTCTTGAAAAACTTAATAGTTATCATCCATTTACCACTTTGGAATATCATGACTTCACTTTAGCTTGATGAAGCTGGATGAACAATAGGTCCAGAACTCCAAATCAAAATCATATCTTTATGTCCATGCCTGCGAGTGCCTCATGTCTTTGAAGAATACCGGAATTGATCCACGTCTTTGAAAACCTCAAGTCTTATCCCCTCCTCTTTTGTCAGGGTTTCCTTATTGCTTCCTATACTAATCATCGTTTACTGTTCTTTTTGGAATCAATGCTATTACATTGTTTTGCCAATACTGACAAAATTCAACCTGGATAATGCAGGGAAGAGCACACTGTTAAATCATCTTTTTCGTACTAACTTTAGAGAGATGGATGCCTATAAGGGAAGGTATGTATTTAGTGTATTATTTTATTTGCTAGATTTCTGCTCTTTCATTGCAGATGAGCTGATGGAACTAAGTATTTTCTAGGTCACAAACCACGAAAGGTATTTGGATGGCTCGGTGTGTTGGCATTGAACCTTGCACCATTGTTATGGACTTAGAAGGAACGGATGGTAGAGAACGAGGAGAGGTGTGTTGAAAATACTTAATATAAGATTATTTACTTTAGTTTTGTTGGTCCATCATTTATATCGTGTGGCATATTATCCTTATAGCATTTTCCCAAGTGCTGTACACCTTTGATAAGGGTTCAGATGACAGGTGCCACTACGGAACAGTTTTTTTTTTTGGCTTAAAAAAAAAAAAGTACGACCCAGTACAATACCACTCAGTGGTGTCTGGGGAGGGTAGTGTGTACGCAGCCTTACCCCTACCCTGGGGTAGAGAGGCTGTTTCCAAATAGACCCCCGGCATAAATCCCCAGAATTTGCTCCTGGGGAGACTCGAACTCACAACCTCTCGGTTGTAAGTGAGGGTTGGTTACCATCAGACCAAGCCCCTCTTGTCTTTTTTTGGCTTAAACTTGTTGAAAAATAAAGTGGCCATCTGTTTATTTGACATCCCTTCTTTCCAGTGTCCTGTATTACATTAGAAGTTAATAGATCCTGCATCTCACTCTATAAAGATAGTTTCAAATCTTTGTAGTATCATGTGCCAAACTCATTGAGTAATTTTAGACATTTTTCAGTAGATTCGGGTCTATTAAGATCTTTTACCTTGAACTTCCACTTTCTTTGTGTTAATAGTAGTTGTGTGCCTGAACTTGTGTATAGATTTATTGCTTGAGATATTGGTAAGCGGGTGCCATAATCTATTAGGTGATTAATTTGGACCAGACCAAATTTGAGATGGTCCCTGCATATCCTTGGTTAGGTGGAATAACTAATAATTGAGCAGATCTTTTCTCATTCAGGCTTTATGTTTTTTGTAGGATGACACTGCATTTGAAAAGCAGAGTTCTCTATTTGCACTTGCTGTTTCTGATATAGTGCTTATCAACATGTAAGTTCTTTCCGTGAAATAGATAGTACATTGACTTGTGGTAAATTAAAACCAGAAAAGAACTATTCATTTGTGGCTCAAAAGTTTTAAAAATTCAGGTGGTGTCATGACATTGGTCGTGAGCAGGCTGCAAATAAGCCTCTTTTGAAGACTGTTTTCCAGGTAAAGTACAGAAAAGCTTCTTTTTCTGAATATTCCTTCCGGATGTTTTATTACTTACTTTATCTTGAACAGGTTATGATGCGGCTATTTAGTCCGCGTAAAACGACATTGATGTTTGTTATTCGTGACAAAACAAGGGTAAGGTGCCTTCTTCTCTCATAAACGTTTCTACAGGTTAAGGAGATTCTGCCATTTATAAAACTGCAGGTCCTGTGAGAACTAAGTTGGTCTTTTGTTTCACTTTTATTTGTAGACTCCCCTCGAAAATTTGGAACCTGTTCTAAGGGAAGACATTCAGAAGGTACCATATTCATGATTTTCTTATTATGTGTCTCCTTCTGAACTCTACATTATCGATTTTATCATACTGTTCTGGACTTTGTAGATATGGGATTCTGTCCCAAAGCCGCAAGCTCACAAGGAAACACCGTTAAGTGAGTTTTTTAATGTGAGTGGCAGTAAGTTTGATCTGCTGTTATTTTCTTGCTGTCTATTTGTCTGCTCTTGGATTTAGTGAAATTGACTGGATATCCAGGTCGAGGTCGTGGCTCTTTCTAGTTATGAAGAGAAGGAAGAACAATTCAACGAGCAGGTATATGAAAATTGTATTTTTTGCGAATTCGTTGATTAGTATATGTTCCTTTTTAGTAGTTCATATCCACTTATCTTATTTGGTTATTTTGTCTAGGTTGTAGCCAGTAATAAAATTAGAAGATCTAGTATTTTGTTTAATTAACTCTGGTTTACTTGTTTGTGTCCCTTCTTGTTTCTTTTTTAAGGTGGCTAATCTAAGACAACGGTTCTTTCATTCTATTGCACCTGGTGGACTTGCTGGAGATAGGCGGGGTGTTGTTCCTGCTTCAGGCTTTTCATTTAGTGCACAACAGATATGGAAGGTTATAAAGGAGAACAAGGACCTTGATCTGCCTGCCCATAAGGTTATAACCCGAAAATCTACTGTTATTGAGTTATCAGTTATCCATGTATTTCTGACATACGCGATTTTGATCTAATTGCAGGTTATGGTAGCTACTGTGCGCTGTGAAGAGATTGCCAATGAAAAATATGCTTCTTTCACCACAAATGAGGTACACAGAATTGTTTTGAGGATTATTTAAATTATACCTTGTTCTGTTTTGTCTACTATTTTAAAGATCACCGCTTTTTTTTTGGTAATTTAAATTTTTATTACCATGGTGAAATATGTACAAGTATAACAAAACCCTTCACTAAAAGATCACCGCTCAATTGTAAAGTAATTAACCTTGTTGTAGGAATGGTGTCAATTAGAAGAGGCAGTACATTCTCACTCCGTACGGGGCTTTGGACGGAAGCTCAGCTCAATTTTAGACGCTTGTCTATCAGAGTAAGGAAAATACTTTCATGCGGTGTAGAATGGTTCTTCTAGTCTAGAAAGAAATGAATAATGTCTGGATGCTAGTAATTTTCATGCATGAAGCTCATATGTAGGGATGCTCCTAATGTGATATTTCTTGCCTTCCAGAAGGATGCATATAAGCGTTCTTGTGGTTAAAGCAAGGAGCATAAAAGGAGAATATAGCTGATCACCACATTTTCATCTTATTTGATAAAGCTTATGGTATTATGAAAAACTACGAGAAGAGTATAACATTAAGAGAGTTGAGGACCAAAGAAAGACTGATTGGGTTTTCTGAATTTTAACTGTCTAGTTTCTCTGCAGGAATGCTTAAATTAGTATTCTTATCATGTGGTTCTACCTTCTTTGATTATCTGATTGTACCAGTTTAAAGATTAAGGTGTTGGAGAAGGCAATGCTGGTGGAGCATGGTGTTTAGATTGATGATACACCAGAACTATGTTTGAAGTTGTGGTGGACCTTAAGTTCATTTAACATCATTGTTGGAAGCAAAGAGATTTGGATGGCTAGTTTATATTGTCTTCCATATGTCGTGCTAGACTGAAGGTTTCTTTTTTTTTTTCTTTTGATAAATAGTTGTAAGGGGTCATTAGGTATGTGGATATTGTGGCCGGCTATGGATGATCCACCATCTCACTGTGTTTTTGTATCTGCATTCACTCTCCGAGTGGAGTGAAATTCTTGGGGTTTTGTGCATAATATCCCTCTGAATATTCCAACAAAAATGATTACTTAAACCTAGGGTATAAAATAAATTAAGCAAACTGTTCTCTTAGTGTTCCTCCTTCCGTCCATCTTCTAGTCCTTTGTAGCATCGGAGAACTCCTCTGGTGAACTGCTTTTTCTTTTTCTTCCTCCCTACACCCAGCTCTAATATCCCTTCATCCCACTCTACTATTCTTCTTTATGGGCTCATATGCTCTCTTACTCTACGTTCTTTTTTCAATTCTTCTCCTAGACTAATGATGATGGCCTGGTAATACTGCCGCCATGCCGCAGGGGTTTGTGGTCTAGTGATAAGAGTGCAACGCGTGATATGTGGGTTAGGAGGAAATCACGGTCTGCCGTAGACAAAAGCCTGGTATTTAATTGGCGAAGGGTAGAGGGATGGGCTCATTATCCACAGGTTTTCGAACCTTGCGCCACTGGCGCTCGGGGATTTCATGGTTATTAAAAAAAGAAGGTAATACTGCCGCTACCCTGCCTGGCATTCTGCTGGTCCTTCTTTTAAAAATAAATTTTATAAATTTGTTTGTTCCTTATTTTCTTTAAGGCTTTCTATATCAAAACAATAGATCAGCTAAGCCTGAATCATAAATTAGTTGGGGTCCTACTATGTGAATCCTTTGTATCCATCCACTCTTGGCTCTTTTTATTCTAATATTAAATAATTTATTTTAAGGAAAGTAGGAGTTATTTTTTTTATTTTTTTATTTTTTGAATTGCACGACGCGGCGTCAACGAAAGGCTAGAGGTTTGGAGACATGCCCTTGAGTCTAAAGGTTTCAGGTTGAGCAGGACAAAGACGGAATATCTCGAGTGCAAATTTGGGCCGAGCCGACGGGAGCGGGAGTGGAAGTGAGGCTTGACTCTCAAATCATCCCTAGGAAGAGTAGTTTCAAATACCTTGGGTCAGTTATTCAGGGGATCGTGGAAATCGACGAGGATGTCACACACCGTATAGGGGTGGGTTGGATGAAGTGGAGGTTAGCGACGGGAGTCTTGTGTGACAAGAAAGTTCCAGCGTTACTAAAAGGTAAGTTTTATAGAGCAGTGGTTAGGCCTGCAATGCTGTATGGGACCGCGTGTTGGCCGGTTAAGAACTCACACACCCAGAAGATGTAAGTAGCAGAGATGAGGATGTTGAGGTGGATGTGCGGGCATACAAGGATGGATAAGATTAGGAACGAAGATATCCGAGAGAAGTTGGGTGTGGCCCCCATAGAGGACAAGATACGGGAAGCAAGTCTCAGATGGTTCGGGCACATTCAGAGGATGAGCACTGATGCACCGGTGAGAAGGTGTGAGCAATTGACTGTGGTGGGCATGTTGAGAGGTAGAGGGAGACCTAAGAAGTATTGGGGAGAGGTGTTAAGATAGGACTTAGCGCGTCTTTGGATTACTGAGGACATGACCCTTGATAGGGGATTGTGAAGGTCGAGCATTAAAGTTGTAGGTTAGGTTAGGTTAGGGGAAAGTTGTGGATATTTCTACAGAGCACTAGAGTGACAATATCTAGCTGTAAGGTAATCTTAGGATGTTACTGGTCAGCTACCGATTCAGGGAGCTATCTGTTGGATATTAGTATACCTTTCATCTATTTAATCTATATCATCTATTTCTACTTCGTAGTTCTTATATTGCTGCTATTTTGTTATTTTATGTTATATGGTGTATTTTATGTTATTTTTAGTATGAGTTTATTGATAGTGCTAACCTATTGTCTCTTGTTGATATCTTGAGCTGAGGGTCTTCTGGAAACAGCCTCTCTGCCCCGGGTAGGGGTAAGGTCTGCGTACATATTACCTTCCCAAGACCCCACTTGTGGGATTTTACTGGTTTGTTGTTGTTGAGGAGTTTTTTGAACTTAGAAGTTCTCTGAATCTCTATATAGAAGTCACTACTAAGGCTAAAAACACCAAACTTTAGATTTGGTGCTAAATGTAACATAAGGTCCACCGCTGGATAGTTTATACATTGTCTTGTATATCTCGTGCTAGATTTGAAGTGTAGAGTAATTTTTTGCTGAATTCATTTCTTCTTACAATTTTTCTTCCTTGGGTATGTATATTATGATTGTCTGCTTGCATGCATATTTACATTATAAGTAGGGTGCACATGGAAAATAAGATTTTCTTCTCCTCAGGTATGATGCTGAGGCTACCTTCTTTGAAGAAGGGGTTAGATCCTCAAAGCGAAAGCAGTTGGAAGAGAAATTGCTGCAGGTACCGGGCTAGGCTTGCTCTCTCCTAAACTTGTTTTACTACATACACCAACCTTTGGGTATATTCCCTGCATTAAGCTTTCTAATTTTGATGATTGACCAACCAAACTTGCTGGATTCCCGTGTGTTTTATAGAGATATCTTCGGACTTCATAGAGTCAACCAAATATATTCACAAGCTAAATTTCTAATTTAATGGTACTCCTTGAGCTAATGATGTAAATGCTTTTTCTCTCACTCTAAAAAACCGCTAATGCTTTACTTATTTTTCCTCGAAGCAGAGGGTCATTTTTTTGATTGCAATCATCTCCTGATTTATCCTTGCTTCTGTTGTAGCTTGTCCAACCAGCCTACCAATCTATGCTGGGACACATACGATCTGATACTTTTGAAAGATTCAAAGAAGCATTTGATAAGGCATTGAAGGGGGGTAAAGGGTTTGCTTTGGCTGCTCGTGAATGCACCGAGTCTTTTATCTCCCGGTTTGATGAAGAATGCACAGGTATAGGCTATAACCTACCCCTGCTGTTACTAGTTTTTCCCTCTTGATTTATATCTTTTCCTCTCAGGAGGGAATATTATCCTTCGCGTCCAACCCCTTCCCCCAGGTCATAAAAAAAATTGAGGAATAGCTACTTTCTAGGAATAAACTTGTAGAGCTGACAATTTTTTTTAGTTGAAGTAGTGGCTTACTAAAGATTATTTATTGAAATGTTCACATTTGGAGGGTAAATTTCTTATGTTCTTTTGTTGCTGTACGTACCCATTTCTATATCTTCTTGGATGCATGTAATTTGAATTGCAATGACTGTTTACATATTCTTCTTCCCCTCTCTTGGAGAAATAGCAACTTCTCTGACTGGACATGCCAAGCTAGAAAAGAATTTTTGCAAAGAGATTGCTGTATCACTTGCTGACTTTCAGCATTTATAGGAAACTAGCGCTTGTATATACTTTTCCTTGTGAATACTTTTCCTTGTAGTTAATGAAATGCCCTAAGATTGGAAAGCTTTAATGGGTGATAATTGTTGTGGGGAATGAAATGTTGAGCTTAGTTTAGCAGCTTGCTTTTTGAAATTGACAGCTGATGCATTATTTTGTAGATGCTATTATCGACCAAGCAAAATGGGACTCATCTAGAGTGAGGGATAAGCTGAGGCGTGATGTAGATGCTCATATTGCTGAAGTTTGTACCGCCAAGCTGTCTGAAGTTACATCCCTATATGAGGTATGAAGTTTGACAACCTCTATAGTTTAGCATTAGTTCTCATGTTGTGGCTATTGCCTGTCTTCTCCTTGTATGGTTTGGAGATCCTCACTTCTTGAGCTAACTATCGAGGTTGACAGTGGACTAGGCTCAAGGCTCATTTTCTTAAACATTATATCAGAACCAGACTCAAACTTAGACCCAAACATATCCTTGTTGTGTCATCCAGTGTTAGACCCTTATGTTATTCACGCACCATATGTCCAACTTGCTTGGACAATCCTCACCTCATTTAACTTTTGGGAGGATTTAGGTCCAAAGTCCATTATATTAAACAACATTAATGGCAAAAACTGTAGGAACTTAGCTCAATTTTTGTAGTATTCTGTTCTAGGATTTTGAGGTGAAAATGAGGGCATTGGATATACATGGGAAGTTTAATTTTTTTCCCCATCAATAAGGGAACATGCCATTACTTGGTTGCATCTGATAGCTGAATGGCTGGTACAACATTTTTTTTTGTCAAACCGCATGGACCACTTGAGATTCTTTTTTTTTTTAATATAGATATGCTGGTACTGATGAAATATTTTTTGTCTAGACGAAACTGAACGAGGCATTAGCTGGACCTGTTGAGGCTCTTTTAGATGGAGCTAGTGATGATACATGGCCAGCAATAAGAAAACTGCTTCAGCGTGAGATTGACACAGCAGTCTCGGGTTTTGCTGCTGCACTTTCTGGTTTTGAAATGGATGAAGAAAGTAGGGATAATATGGTTTTCCGATTAAAAGATTATGCCCGTGGAGTAGTTGAAGCAAAGACAAAGGAAGAAGCTGGAAGGGTCCTGATTCGCATGAAGGACAGGTGTGGATATGAGTTGATCTTGTTCTACTGCTCTGACATAATACAAAGTACTATGCTGAGCTGAAAATTATTGTCAGGTTTTCAACATTATTCAGCCATGATCAGGATTCAATGCCACGGATTTGGACTGGCAAGGAAGATATTCGAGCAATTACTAAAACTGCGCGATCAGCTGTATGATTGACTGAAATAAACTCTCCTTTTCTTGGTGTATGGTTTCATGCTTCACTTATTACCTTTAAGTTTGTGCTGACTTCTTTCAATTTTCTCCCAGTCCCTGAAGCTCCTGTCAGTTATGGCCGCAGTTCGCTTGGACGATGAGGGTGATAATATAGACAAAACACTTTCCCTTGCTCTTGTGGATGGAAAAGCAGGTGCTTCTTCCGCAAGGAGCATTACATCAGTTGATCCTCTGGCCTCTAGCATTTGGAATGAGGTAATTGGCTTACTTATGTGGTTTGTCTTGGAAGCTATTTGTAAGCAAAAAAATGTGTTCAACAAAAAGGGGAAGACAAGATTCTTTCCCTTTTTGTATGATGAAGTAATCTTTGCATGGTGTAGTTCAGCCCATAAAAATTTTCATGTTGTGGTCAATTTATAATGCAGGTCCCTCCATCAAAAACATTGATTACTCCTGTCCAGTGCAAATCTTTGTGGAGACAATTTCAGACAGAGACTGAATATGTTGTTTCACAAGCCATTGCTGCTCAGGCAAGATATTTAGATGCTACTGTGCATCTCTCTCTGCTCTTCTCATAGTTCATTCTTGTATGTGCTTGTCTGATAGTCGGTTATATATGTTCCAAAAGTTTCGATAATAGTAGAAGATACAGAGTGATACTGGTATTTCCAGTAAACAATAGGATTAGAACATTTGGAGTGGAATCTTGTCCATTGAACATCTGAGATTTGACTTTTGCATCAAAGAGTGGGGTGTAATGTGTGGAGGTTGATTGTGTGTGAACTCTAATTTTGAGTGCTGAAAAGTTGGAGAGTACCTAACTGCCTTTTTGTGATTTCCCGGCATTAATAATCTTGCCCTTTGTTCTTGATTGCTTCTGATTTTCTTTTATTCAACTTTCAGGAGGCTAGCAAGAGAAATAATAACTGGTTGCCACCTCCATGGGCAATTGCTGCCATGGTGATTTTGGGATTCAATGAATTCATGACACTTTTAAGGTATCCTTTCTGACTTGTAGTTCATGATTTGCCCCCACTCCGCCCCAGTTTTTACAGCATAACATGTTTTAACTCATAGCTCATGTTGGGTTTTACTTTTTCCAGAAATCCATTATATTTGGGGGTTATATTCGTCGCCTATTTGCTATTTAAAGCCCTTTGGGTGCAGTTGGACATCTCAGGTGAATTCCGCAATGGAGTTGTAAGTATTGAATTTGATATTCCTAGAGTTCTAATGTTTGTGTACTAGAAGCAATTCAACCAAATTTCCTAATTTAATAAAATGCTCTTGTTTGTCGCTTCTTAGACGATTATTTGAATAATTTTTCTACACCCTTCAAGGACAACAATGATGATTTTCAGTTGCAAGTGGCATTCTAATAATCCTTTTTGACAAAGTTACAACAAGAGAATTAATGAAATTTTGATCTTTCCGTGGTGCTTCAGTTTGTTAGTTTATTTTCCTGGAGATGTTTTACTACGTTAGGCAACAACTAGGGAAAGGAAGAGAAATTTAGTTTCTTTACTTTGCTTGGTTTGGGTGGAAAACAAGAAAGAAAGAGGAAAACATGTGACTTTTCCTTCTCGTAAAAAGTAAATTTGTGAGCCGGAAGGGAAATGATTCTCTTTCATTTTCTTTTCTATTAGAATCATTCATTTTCTTTTCTATTATCCAAACAAACACAGCAACAGAAAGGAAAATGTTGGTATAACTTTTCCTTTCTTTCTCTTCATTTCTCCAGTTCCAAGTTATGCAAAAGAAGTATACCTTTAGGTTCACGGTCTTTCGGTATTTTTTTGGTTTACCACCTGGTGGCGAGCCCCTATTAATCCCAGATTCGCGCCCGCGTAAGACCCATTAAAGGAGGATGCGCTCCCTACTAGGATCGTTTTCATTATTATCTCATTTGATGTGATCTTTATGCTCTTTGGCAGCTTCCTGGAGTTCTCTCCTTATCCACGAAGTTGCTTCCTACAGTCATGAATCTTCTTAAAAAACTAGCGGAGGAAGGACAAGGGGTGGCAAGTGGTGAACCTCGACGTAACCCTGCCGTTGCATCAAATAGCTTCCGCGGTAGCTCTAGCACGAATGATAATGGTGATGTGTCAACAAGTGCTACATCTGAAGTAACTTCAGAAAATGGAACAGAATACGCTAGCTCCTCGTTACATGACAAAATGCAGTAAGTTATTGGTTATAGAGCCTTTCTTATTCTGCGACAGCAAAGTTTTTATGCTTATCCGGGGTGATATATGGTGCGCTATTCTGCCTGATGGCTTTCACCTTTAGAGGCAAAGCATGTGTGAAGAATCAGAAACGAAAGGCATTGATTTTTGTAAACTGGGGCTTGTGTTGTCATGAAAGAAGTCCCCACTGAATAGGTTGTGTTTTAGTTTTCTTTTCTTTCTTTTTCTTTTTTTATTAACCTTGTGCCCACTTTTGCCCCAGCTTATAGATGTCAGTTGATTTCTTTTGTTGGTAAACTAAGAGGGTCCTCCTTTTCTGGCTTTGTTTTTCATCGTTCTCCTGTTTGCCATCAATTTTTTTCTTATGAGAAGCATAATATGATGTCTGTATTTTATTTATGGATAAGCGACAGAAAAATGTCAAACTATATTCTAATGAGATGGGATTTTCGTCTGTCATTAGAAAAATTATAGAAATATTTCGAGCTTCAGTTCTCTGATTCAGACAATTTTCTTGTCTATAAAAAATGATTTTAAAGAAAGCACAATTAGGGTGATACATCTTATTGTTTACCCTCCCATCTGTTTTTTTTTTCTTCAAAAAATTGTCCACTATATAGTGGATTGGGGAAGGGAAAAATGTGAAGACTGTTATCCTTGAGACTATAAGTACTGATAGTCAGTATATTTCTTCTCGTTTTCTAATGAATTACTCTCTCCGTTTTAATTTAAATGATACATTTCCTTGGAGAAATTTTCACAAACCACTATTGTTTAGTGGTTATTAGCTAGCTGTAGCTACCATTTACTTATATTACTTCCTATAGCTATGTTTTTATTTTTGCTAGTGTATTCGATGTATTTAAGTTAATGTATTCATGAATACAGTAGCAAAGCAAAACTCGGCGAGAAACAAGTGAGTACAGCTAGACAATTATTGTATTTGACTGCATTCACGATATGTATTTGTGAATACAGTAACGTCAATAAAGTAAATCGTGGTTTATTCAGTTGTTTTTAATCGGAAAGTTAATCAATTAACACAAATAGACTCCTATGAAAATATTGGTTTATGTTTAGTCAACAATGGCATGCCAATTGGAAGAGTTGGTGGAAAGAGTTAGTGTGGATGTTAGGAGGAAGCTTCACCTTTTGATGTCACCTATGACATCAAGAGAAGGTAGTTTGATGTCACCAATAACATCAAGAGGAGGTTTTATATCTACAAATAGATAACACTCCTTCACTTGTAGAAATCATACCAAAATAATACAATACATTGTAATGAGTAGAGAGTTAAGAGAGAAATTCTCTTAAGTGTAATTGGGAAATCTCCCATACCTTTGTTAATTTTAAAAAGGCAACTGTTCTCTGGTGGATGTAGGATTATTTTGATCCGAACCACGTTAAATTTTGTGTTCTTTCTTTTACGTTTCCGCTAACAATTGGTATCAGAGCGACACGATTCTTTAACGATCCAAGGAGGAAGAACAAGCAAAGATGAGTTCCGTGAAGTTTGAAATTGATAGATTCAATAGACGCAACAACTTCAAAATTTGGAAGATCCAGATGATGGCGTTATTGCGGAGGAAAGGTTCAATGCATGCTATTGACGGAAAGTATCCTACGGATATATCATCTCCCGATAAGGAGAAGATTGAAGGGGATGCATTGAGTGCTATCCAACTATCCCTTGCACTTAACATGCTTTCTGAAGTTAGTACGCGTAACAAAGAGACATCTAAACAGTTATGGGAAAAGCTAGAAGGGCTATACCAAGACCGATCAGTGACAACAAGAATGTTGTTACAACGGTGTCTTCACACATTTAAGATGGGGTCAGGTACTTCGTTACAAGATCATTTACATGCATTCAATAAACTTGTCATGGACTTATAGATTTGAGGAATTAAAAGGGAGGAGGAGACGTTTGCATGTGCTTTGCTATTTTCATTAACTTTAGGATATCGTGATATAGCAAGGAGCCTATCAATCTTGAACAAGTGCGGCAGACACTTAACTCTAGCGATGTACGGAGGCACATTGAAGGAGATAGAAATGACCAGGCAAGTGGGCTCTTTGTGAGAGGTCAGACTAGCCAACAGGGAAAGAGCAAATCAAAGCACAGATCAAAGTCTCGTGTGAACAAGAAGAATACTGATTGTTGGGGCTGTGGCAAGAAGGGGCACTTTGAACGTGATTGCCCAATGTCAAAGTCCAAGGAAAAGGCGAGCACATCTACAATTGAACAGGTACATGATTTTGGTAATGATTCTATATTAACACATCGTGTAATAATAATAGTAGTTATGGAAACAAATGGGTGTTAGACTCTAGTACTCTGCATATGACGTTCCGAAAAGAGTGGTTTAGTAGCTACGAGAAAAGTGGAGGAACCGTAGTAATGGGCAATAATGCAACTTGTGCAATAGTTGGCATTGTCTCAGTTCGGGTTCGCTTCCATGATGGAGTTGAGAGCACTATTACACAAGTTTGTCATGTTCCCGATCTGAAGAAGAATTTGATCTCCTTCGGTACTCTAGATGAACAAGGCTACATGTACATGAGCGAAGTAGGAACTATGAATGTGACTAAAGGTTCTTTAGTCATGCTGAATGACAAGCTGGAGAAAGGCCTTTACACATTGGCTAGAAGCACCATTGTTGGCTCTGTAAATGCATCTACATTGCATCTATCTAATGATGACAAGGCAAGACTATGGCACATGAGACTGGGTCATATGAGCGCACGTGGACTGACGATGTTGAGCAATCGTAACCGTTTGGAAGGTGAGAAGATCAACACACTTGACTTCTATGAGCACTGCGTTCTAGGGAAGCAGAAGAAGGTCAGCTTCAACACTGACAAACACAAGACAAGAAGAGTGCTAGACTATATCCATTCAGATTTATGCGGTCCCTCTAAACTTCCATCGAAGGGCGAAAAGAGGTATCTTTCACTTTTATTGATGATCTCTCAAAAATGTTTGGGTGCATTTTTTGAAGGCAAAAAGTGATGCTTTTGAAGCATTTAAAGAGTGGAAAATTTTGATTGAAAATCAAATGGAGCGGAAAATCAAGTATCTTCACACAGACAATGGTTTGGAGTTTTGCAATGAAGAGTTTAATGAATTATGCAAGATTTATGGGATCTCAAGACATATGACTGTCAGGCATACTCCACAGCAGAATGGAGTTGCCGAGAGAATGAACAGAACTGTTCTTGAAAAGGCTCATTGTATGCTCATACAAGCCAAAATGTCCAAAGTATTTTGGGCTGAAGCAGTGTGCAGTTCACACTGCTGCGCATATTGTCAATCGATCTCCAGCATCGGCAATTGACTTTAAGACTCCAAATAAGGTATGGTCAGGTGAACCCTCTAACTATTCATATTTACGAGTATTGGGGTGTCCAGCTTATTATCACGTTAATGAAGGAAAGCTTGAACCAAGGGCTATGAAGGCCATATTCGTAGGGTATGTGGATGGAATAAAAGGGTACAGACCTTGGTGTTTGTCTAGTAGAGATATCACCTTCGATGAATCCTCTATACTTGATCCCCGTAAAGTTTCTGTGGAGTTTTCAAGAAACAAGGACGACGAGCCGGTGGAGCTTTCCAAGGAAAAAGATCAATAGACTCAAAAAGATGAGTCAGAAGATGTAGGCCTTGAAGAACTTGCTGTCAATGAACCATACACAATTGTGAAGGGGAGGGAGAAGAGGCAGACACGAGAACCGGAACGCTTTATAAATCAAGCAAACTTGATTGCATATGCGTTCGTAGCTGCACAAGAAGAGATTAAGGATCTAGAGCCCTCCTCGTATATTGAAGCAACTTCTTGCAAGGATGCTGTACAATGATGGTTAGCCATGACTAAAAAGATGGAGTCTCTTCACAAGAATCAGACATGGGTCTTAGTGAAAAGACATAAGAGAAAGAGGACAGTTAGATGCAAGTGGATCTATCGAAAGAAACAGGGAATTCCTGAAGTGGAAGATGCTAGGTTAAAGGCAAGATTGGTTGAAAAAGGTTTCGGCCAAAAGGAGGGAATTTACTACAATGAGATTTTCTCTCCGGTCGTGAAGCACATCTCAATTTGCATGCTGATAGCATTGGTTGCACAATTTGACTTGGAGCTTCAACAGCTTGATGTCAAAACTGCTTTCTCACACGGTGATCTAGAAGAGACAATCCATATGGATCAGCCTGAAGGTTTCCTAGCTGAGGGAAAAAAAGATCACATATGCCAACTAAAGAAGTCTTTGTATGGTTTGAAGCAATCCCTTAAGACAGTGGTACAAGAGGTTTGATGCATTCATGACTACACATGAATTCTCAAGGAGTGCATTTGATAGCTGTGTGTATCACAAGAAGATATCTGGTAACTCAATGATTTATTTACTGTTGTATGTTGATGGTATGCGTATTGCTGCTAACAACATTACAGAGATAAATGCTTTGAAGAAACTGTTGAGTAAGGAATTTGACATGAAGGATTTAGGAGCTGCAAAGAAAATCCTTGGTATGGAGATTTCAAGAGAAGACGACGTTGTATATCTTTCTCAGAAGAGGTATATTGAAAGGGTTCTCGAGAAATTCAATATGCATACGTGCAAGCCTGTAAGTACACCATTAGCTCCTCATTTTAAACTTTCAGAGTCACAAATGCCTCAGTCCGAGGATGAGGCGGAACATATCAAAGATTCCTTATGCTAATGCAGTTGGTAGCATTATGTATGCTATGGTATGCACACGTCCAGATATTGCTCAATCTGTAAGTGTGGCAAGTAGATACATGTCCAACCCAGGAAAGAGGCATTGGAAAGCTATCAAGTGGATATTGAGATATTTCAAAGGAGCTTCTGGTGTTGGGCTGACCTTTCAAAAAAGTGGTGGAGGTATTTCAATTCTCGGTTATGTGAATTCTCACCATGCAGGAGATCTAACAGAAGAAGGTCCACAACTGGATACATCTTTACCCTCGCTGGCAGTGCTGTTTGTTGGAAGTCGACTCTGCAGACAATTGTCGCTTCGTCTACGATAGAAGCAGAATACATGGCAACAACGGAGGCGGTGAAGGAAGCTATCTGGTTGAAAGGTTTAGTAGCGGAATTAAGTTTGGTTCAGCTGGAATCAACTATTAGATATGATAGTCAGAGTGCTATTCATCTAATGAAAAATCAGAGATTTCATGAGCGCACTAAACACATTGATGTCAGATTTCATTTTATTCGAGATGTTGTTGAAGAGGGAACTATCAAGGTTGTGAAGGTTATCACAGACGATAATGCTGCAAACATGTTGACCAAGATAGTCTCGCTCGCTAAGTTTGCACACTGCAAGGACTTGGCGGGGGTGTGCATTAACTGATGCAACTCTCAAAAGAACAATTGTTAGGAGTGGTGGTATGTTCAACAATGGTTTGATTCTTCTTGTTTCTTACAATGGGGTTGCCCAGTAAGCTTAGAAGTTTTGGCCAGAGCTATTCACATGCACGCTCGAAACGCAAACCAAGGTGGTGATTGAAAATATTGGTTTATTTTTAGTCAACAATGGCATGCCAACTGGAATAGTTGGTGGAACGAGTTGGTGTGGATGCTAAGGGGAAGCTTCCTCCATTGATGTCACCCATGATATCAAGAGAAGGTAGTTGGATGTCACCAATGATATCAAGAGAAGGTTTTTACCTCTATAAATAGATGCACTCCTTCACTTGTAGAAGTCATCCCAAAATAATACAATACATTGTAGTGTGTAGAGAGTTAAGAGAGAAATTCTCTTAAGTGTAATTGGAAAATCTCCCCTTCTTTTGTTAATATTAAAAAGGCAACTGCTCTCTGGTGGACGTAGGATTATTTTGATCCGAACCACGTTAAATTTTGTGTTCTTTCTTTTACGTTTCCGCTAACATCCTAATATAACTCAACAAACTCAATTATAAATCTGAATACATAAATTATGTTAATAAAAAATATATGAAAATACATTAATAGAATATAGCGAGGCAGTTAATATAATAAAATACATGGAATACAATGAGATACATTGAAATACATTTAAAAAAAGATAATGAATATGATGAAACACATATAATACAACGAGATAGATTGAAATACAACGAAAAAAGACAATGAATACGACGAAACACATATAATATACAATGAAAAAAAATATCACTCTTCAAGTTGCTCAGCCCCAAAATCCCGTCATCTTTGTTCAAGAATAACCATAATATCGTGCTGCCGATAGCACATTTCGAACCTTCAATATCAGCCCCAATTTGCCTTATGTGCTAAGAATTTTTAGAAGCCACCACGTTCCACTATCTTTGTTTTCTCTACCTTTTATCCTTTCTCTTATCGTAGCTTTGTGACCACTGAATTCTAGGGTTTTCGCATCATAATTCTTAGCAATGGATTGGGGCAACGTGAGCACACAAGATCTAATTGAGGCTCTACGCGAAGTCGAGGGGTCATCTCCGCCATGTCCCATCTCTGAATCTGGTACAAATGGCAACTCCGGCACCGCGGTTGCATCTGTCGGTACGATGATTTGTGGCGTTGGTTGAGAGAGAGGGGGTGGAGAAAATTTGAAATAATGAGACAAAAAAATAATACAAAGCGTATTTTATGACTTAAGGGTAGGAAGTGACCATAAATAAATATTTGGCTATAAAAAATAAAAGGTAGCTATAGAATATAATATTTTTAAAAGGATATTTATTTAAAATAAATAAAGTATCAACCTTTACTACAGGAGGTAAAAATTCCTTTTCGTTATTAGTTTGGTTAAAAAGGAATACACCTTTTTTATATTTAGAAATAATTTTAACTTCAAACTTTTTATTTTATCCTTAATGAGAAGCTTTTGTAGCCATACAAGTGTCAGGTCCTATAAAGCTTTTACCCCTCAAATTTTTTAAATTTTTTTTTGTTTCTTAAACTTTGTGTTAAATCAAACTACATTATCTAAATTGAAGAAGAAGGAGTATCTTTTTCTCCTTGCTATTATTTTTAACATTTTCTACGCATATAGAAACTAGTGTATGTTGGGATTTTAAGTATATAACGTGCTTAAAATAGGTGAATGAGAAATAGAGCAATGAAATTTTTAAGTGAAGTTTTAAGTTTCCCCCTTGGAAAAGGGACATTGTCCCATATTGGAAGAGGAAGAGTTTTTTTTTGGATATATAAGCAATTGCTCTTCTTCTAACTTTTATTAAAGAGTTGAGTAGAAGGCAAGCCTCGCACAGTCGCCATCGTCGCTCGGCTCAGCTCGGCTTCGAATTCGAATTTGGTCAAACGATTGATTGATTAATTTTTTGGACTAATATTTTTGTTAATAGTAAAATATTAACAGAAATATTATTAAATGTTTGTTTTAATAACATAATATTAATATTGAATCTTCCAATCCATTTTTCAGTTGTGTAACTGAATGTTAGACTACCCTCTTCAATTTTTCCTCTTTATTATTGAGTAAATAGAGCCATTTATATTATGGCATTTATGCTGTGGCCATTTTGCATAAACAACCATTTTGAAGAGCTGCACCTCTTCAGATTTTAGCCAAACTTTGCCTATAAATACAAGACTTTTCTGCTCAGAATTTTATACGAATTTTCTGAGTTCTTCTCCTTTCTTCTGCATATTTTAACTTCAAAGAAACCAACAGTAAGTGTGATTTGCTACCTAACTTTGTGTTCGCTGAAATACTGGTGTTTGAAGTACCACTACACCAGTGTGTAATTCATTCTATCATGAGAGGAAATAATCCATAACCTTGGGTACTAGGAGGGGACTAAATTCCTTAAGGAAACACTGTAAATTCGGTGGGCTCGAATTGATTTTTGTTATTTCGTTTACATTTCTGTTTATGTTATTTTATTTTCTCCAGAATTGTTTTACAAACTAACATTGTAACTCATTTATTATATGTCAACCAAAGAAGTGTGTTCAAAAGATCTATGCACTTTATAAGCTAAAAAAACAATCAAAAAGATATGAGGGCAAATCTTAATCAAGTATAATAAGTCCTAGAAGTGGTTATCGTATTAGGATCGTGGTAGATCCTTAATGTGTATAAGATAATAGAGAGTTTATGTTGTTGAAAAGAGATATAGAAATATAAAGAAGTTAGCTTGATAACAGTAGAGAGAGAGAGAGAGAGAGAGAGAGAGAGAGAGAGAGAGAGAGAAAGAGAGAGAGAGAGAGAGAGAGAGAGAGAGAGTGAGTGAGAGAGAGAGAGAGAGAGAGACTTGGTATATTCAGAGTAAACAATCTGACCTATTACAAGGTTAAGGTCCCCTTTATATACTAGGAGACCTTTTTTGAACTACACGAAAAGTAGAGTATAAGGGTTGGTGGATTTTTGTACGATAGAAGATTAGCTCAAAACGATGTTGTTCCTCTGTTTAATAGATCAGGACGTCCTCGGTCGGGCCGTCCTCATCTGATTGGAAAGGCTATAAGGGCGGCCCCATTGTGGGGAGCGCACTCACTTAGGCGGCAGCGAGGGGAACCACATTTTTACCTCATACAGTTAGTCTCTCCGTCTGTAGCAGGCGTCCTCGCGGGGCGTCTCCAATGGACGGATATGTTTGCTTATGCATCAGTACGAGGCCGTTGACACCCGACTTCCTCTTTGGGGTGACGTCACCAATCACGTGCATCATCATTACTTTTACTCCCGAGGCGGTTCAGATCCTGACATGGCTTTTGGGTTTCCCGTGCCAGCTTTTGAATGTTGTCGCTTCGATTTCCGTGCATCGCACTCCTATAAACAAATGAGTGATTCAAAAACAGTTCATCATTGAAGCTTTGAAGGATATTTCTCTCTTTTTCTTGTTCTATTTCTGGCGATTACTGCTTTCTTCAAGAACCGTTGCTTTCGCGAATTTAGCTTCACATCCACTTGAAACGTCCTTTTTTGGTAAGTTTTAACCATGGTAAAACGATCCCAAGGTACCAAGAGGCCCAGAGAGAATACTCTCACTAGGGTTTCACCTCCTTCTGACGCTGAGGCGGAGGTGGCAGAAGAGGTTCTAGTTCCTTTATCGGTGGCGAATGTTCTTCCGAAGAACATGAGCAAGAGGAACGATATTAAGAATAAGGGTTCATCTCCCCTCTGGGAAAGTAGCGAGGTGACGCCTTCCCACCTAGATGTTCTTAGGGCGACATACGGGTTTTCGGACCATGTTACATAGTGCCTGTCGGAGAAGATTATGCCAACGTGAATAGGCCCGGATTCTGCACATTCTATGAGTATGCATTCCGGATCGGTTACAGTTTCCTATTCAACCCTTTGGCAGAGGAACTTTTCCATTTCTTCTGGGCGTGCCCGGCTCAACTTACTCCTTATATGCTGAAAGTATGCAGAGTACTTACTAATCACGCGGAGAGAGCCGAGTGTGTGGTTACAATATACCATTTTCTACAGATGTTCAATGTTTGTTATCTGCGGGGTTCGATGTTGCACCTGAAACGTCGGGGCAAGAAAAGCTTCGTAGTGCAATCTAATGACAAGCCCAACCATGGCTACTGGAAGAAGTTTTTCTATGTCCAGACGGAGCATCTGGTGGCCAACCCCGAAGGGTTCCCGGAGGTGTGGAACCCAGATTGTAAGTATTCCCTTGTATCTTGTTCGGTGCTCTTTGCTGCGGCATTTTAGCTTCTCACGGTTCATTTTATCTGTTGTTTGCAGTGGCGGCCCGTATGCCCAGGGGCTCCTCTTCTCTTTCCTGTGCGGACGACATTAGGTCGTAGGTGGAGAGGATGATTCCATATGTTGAGGAAGGCCATACGTGGGCTCAGTTTTGTAGCACATACGGCCCGACTGGTAACAGTCTTTTCCCTGTTCTTTTCCTATTCCCTTGTCTTAACTCGAGAGTTTTCTGGTTTGACGTACCTTTTCTTTGGCAGGCCGGGGCGTCTCCAAGAGGGACAAGAGACAGAGAACTGATGCCGGCCCATCTAGGGTGGAGCCAAACTCTGAGGAGGAGTACGTGTATGTGGTGGTCTCGCCTGAAGGTATGGCGCTCTCGGCTCCTCAGCACAAAATTGTGCCGAGGGCTGCACCTCATGCGATGGCGGAGACAACAACGGAGGAGGAGGTTCGGATGGTTCCCGAAGCCGTGCCTGAGATGGGGGCTGAAGTTGCATCCGGAAATGGAGCCTTCCTTTGGAGTCATCTTCTCAGCCAATGGAGGTGGAGACGAGGAGTCCCTCGCAAGCAGGAGGCGGAGTTTGATAACTGGCAAATGAGTGGTCGTTGAAGGGGAGAGGGTGGGGTTGCCTCGTAGCGACCCGGGGCATTCATTTATGGCTGACGCGATTCGCTCATGGAGGGCTGCCCCTCGGAGGAGGGCTGATGTTGAGGCCGGACCGTCCCCTACTAGGGAAGACAGTTCGTTGGCTGCAGCGGCGGGGGCGAGTGTATCTGTGGAGAGAGTGGTCGAAGGAAGGGATTCTCTAGCTCGTGTCGAGAAGTCGGCCGGTAGGTCCACACGCCGTATCGTGATACCTAACAGCTACAACCTTTTGCAGAATTGCGAGGAGGCAGCCGCGTACATGACCCTTCTTTGTGCGGGCGCCGAGGGTGAAGCGCTGGCGGAAATCAGTGATAGGGGCTTCCCAAGAAGGGTAGCGGGTGCCGCCTTGGAGGTGACTTTGGCTTTCTTTCCTTTGAAGTCTTAGGGGCAGTTTGCCTATGTACTAACTCTCCCTTTGATGTTTTTCAGGTTCTCGTTTTGGAGATGGAGAGGGAGCGACGCCTAGCGAAGAGGGCAGATGGCGATAACAAATTGTGGCATAGGTACAAGCGGGTCTGCGACGCACACCAAACGTTGGACGACATGTACAAGCAGGACCCCAAGATTAGGCTGTTCCGCGAGGGTCTTACCCAGTCGGAGGAACAGTTGAAGAAGCGGTTGGCCGAGTTGGAGAGGGCGGACGAGCAGCTTGTGATCGTGGTCGCCAGGAACACCGAGTTGGAGGCTCTCCTTCGAGCGAAGGATAATGAGTTGGAGCTGGGTCATGCCGTAGCGATGGAGGGTGCTGAGCTTCAAGGCAGGGTTGCGGCCTTGACCGCTAAGCTTAAAGCCAAGGAGGACGAGGTCGAGGCCCTAGCTCGGGCTGCTTATCAGGAAATTGAGCGCCAGGAAGCTCACAACATGTGGGTGTACCATAGACATGTGGGTGTACCATAGCCCGGCTGGTCGTGCTTGAAGAATTCTTAACAGCCGGCCTGGTGTCCGAGGAAGACGTGGGTAAGCAGCGGAGCCTAACCCGGGTTGCTCGCGAGGCGTAAGGTTACCTTTCTGATTCGCTGGCTAAGGAAGTGTATAACTCGGAAGATCTTAACCGCCTGGCATTTGCTTCTTGGATCTCTAGGGATTACCCGCCAGAGGGCGGTGAAGGTTTGGGTTGATGGTGTCGGCCAGGGTGATGGGGGTGCCTAGGGTTTGCTTTTGTACCCTTTTGTTGTATATGGCCCCTTTTCCGGGGCCAATCATGTATATACTTTTTGGATATAACAGTACATACCTTTTTTCGTTGTTATTCTTTCGTTTTTGCTTGGAACTTCTGTTGTGTTTGTAACTCGTAGTTTCTATCTTGACTCGCCCTTCGTGCAGTCCTTTGTTTTGCCATAGTCGACGTTGGGTCGATTGTTTGCGGCGATGGCCTTAGCATTTTAAATCTATGGCCTTGGACATGTAGAATTGAATGGCTTTAGCCATGTGGTTGACTTCGACAGTCGTCTAGTCCTTTGTTCTGCCGCAATCGACGTTGGGTCGACTGCTAGCGGCAATGGCCTGAGCCATTTTAAATTAATGGCCTTACCCATGTAGAATTGTCTGGCCTTAGCCGTGTGGTTGACTTCGACTATCGTCGAGTCCTTCGTTCTGCCGTAGTCGACGTTGGGTCGACTGTTAGCAGCGATGGCCTTAGCCATTTTAAATCGATGGCCTTAACCATGTACAATTGAATGGCCTTAGCCATATTGGGGATGGCCGTAGCCTTTTAATTCATTGGAGACGCCCGTAGCTTTTCCTTCATTGGAGATGGCCGTAGCCTTTTTATTCGTTGGAGATGGCCGTAGCCTTTTAGTTCTTTGGAGACGGGCGTAGCCTTTTCATTTATTGGAGATGACCGTAGCCTTATACTAGTTGGAGGTGGCCGTAGCCTTTTCGTTCATTGGAGATGGCTGTAGCCTTTTCATTCATTGGAGACGGTCGTAGCCTTTTACAAGTTAGAGGTGTCCGTAGCCTTTTACATATTGGAGATGTCTCTGGTTCAGTCCCTATATCAGGTCCGGCTGGAGAGCGTTTGGAGAGGCGGGCGTGATACACTTATCCTACAAATATCCCCAGGTGTCCTCTTCGTTGCCTCGTTTAAAACCTCCCCGAGAAAACCCAACTAAAACAAAACTCGGGTGAGGGAAAAAGAGTGCAACTTGGGGGACGCCTTTTAGAAATGGAAATATTTGAGGTGAGCGATATTCTAGTTGTTCTGGAGTGTTTTTCCTTCCATTGTTTCCAGTTGGAATGCCCCTTTGTTTGCCATTGCTGTGATTTTGTAGGGTCCGTCACAGTTTGTGCCCAAATTTCCTTCATTTGGGTCTTTGGAGGCCAATGTCTTGGCTTTGAGGACGTAGTCTCCTACTTTGAGCGGCCTTATTTTTGCCCTTTTGTTGTAGTACCTTTCGACTTGCTGCTTTTGGGCCACCATTCTTATGTGGGCCATTTCTCTTCTTTCCTCGGCTTCATCAAGGTCTTGGAGCCTGTTTGCGTCGTTTTCCGTTCCACTAGGGTGTGAATATCTCAGTATTGGTTCGCCTACTTCAACGGGTATGACCGCGTCGGTTCCGTAGACCAACGAGTATAGGGTTTGTCCTGTACTGGATTTGGGTGTGGTCCTGTGCGCCCACAGCACTTCGGGTAACAGATCAGGCCACAGCCCTTTGGCGTCTTCTAGCTTTTTCTTCAGTATGTTTAGTATGGTTTTGTTGGAGGATTCTGCTTGTCTGTTGGCGGCGGGGTGGTATGGCCTATAGAGGATTCTCTTGATGCGCCATTTCTCGAAGAACTCGGTCATTTTTTGACCGACGAACGATCGTCCGTTTTCGTAGCTTATTTCTTTGGGGATGCTGAAGCGGCATATGATGTTCTTCCATATGAAGGTGATGATTTCCTGTTCGCGTATCTGTGCGTACTCACCTGCTTCCACCCACTTGGAAAAATAGTCACTCAAAAAAAGTAAAAATCGTACCTTTCCAGGTCCTGCAGGTAGGGGGCCGACTATGTCCATTCCCCATTTGATGAAGGGCCATGGAAAGGTGATTGAGTGTTGGGGCTCCCCTGGCTGGTGGATCATGTGGGCGTACTTTTTGCATTGTTCACATCGGCGGACATATTCTTCCGCTTTTTTCTTCATGGTGGGCCAGTAGAAGCCGACGTGGATGATACATCGTACAAGGGCGCGGTTACCTGTATGGGTGCCGTAGTGACCCTCGTGTACCTCCTCGAGTACTAGCCTTGTTTGGTGAGGACCTAGGCACTTAGCCATCGGTCCTCCAAACGTTCTCTTGTAGAGGTCGTTGTTGATCAGGCAGCACCGAGTGACTTTCATGAGGAGTTTCTTTGCTTTGTTTTTATCGCTCGACAGCTTCCGTCCTGTAGATAGGACACAAACTGGTTGCGCCAGTCCTAGGTTAGATTTAATGAAAATACCTCACTGTGATCGATGGTTGAATGGATGAGGGTGACCACGCTTTCCTTGCTGATGTTTTTGGTGGCTGCGACTAGTTTTTCCAGGCCGTGCGCTTCGATGTTTCGTGCTCTCGGAATTTGTTCAAACCAGCACTCGTCGAACTTCATCATTAGTCTGTGGATTTCTGCTGGTATTTTTGCAGCCTCTGTTCTTTGATTTGGTAAGTCCCAGTGATCTGGTTTACCACGAGTTGTGAGTCGAAGTGGAGAACGACCCGCCGGGCTCCGTATTTGATGGCTAGCTTCATACCTACAATAACGGCCTCACACTCGGCCTCGTTGTTTGTCATTTCAGAGCATCGTATGGACTGACGAATCATTTCACTCGTAGGGACCTCAAGGATGAGTCCCAGTCCTGATCCCGAAGCATTGGTGACACCATCAGTGTGAAGGACCCATAGGTCGTTGGAGGGGAGGTCTTGTCGGGCCTCTTGTTCTGCTTTGGGCAGGATTTCTGCGCTGAAGTCAGCTAGGACTTGCGACTTGATGGCGTTTCTTGGAAGGTACGAGATTTCGAGCTCGCTGAGCTCGATGGCCCATTTTGCGAGTCAGCCCGATAGCTCAGGCCTATGTAGGACGCTCCTCAGTGGGAAGGTCGTCACTACTCTTATGGGGTGGCATTGAAAATAAGGTCGCAGTTTTCGTGAAGCTACGACCAGGGCTAATGCTAGATTTTCAAGGTGCGGGTATCGAGTTTCGGCGTCCACCAGTGTTTTGCTAACGTAGTAGATAGGAGATTGCGTACCTTTGTTCTCGCGCACTAGGACAACGCTGACGGCGACCTTAGATACGGCCAGATACACCAAAAGTGGTTCCCCTGGGCTTGGTTTGGATAGTAGGGCGGTGAAGATAGGTACGCCTTCAGATTTTTTAGGGCTTCGACGCATTCCTCGTTCCACTGAAGTTCCTGTCCTTTCTTCAACACGTTGAAGAATTTATGGCACCTGTCGGAGGATCGCGAGATGAACCTGGAGAGGGATGCTATCCGACCTGTGAGCTTTTGCACCTGTTTTTTGCTGCTCAGTACTTCCGGGATCGCGTATATTGCTTTGATACGATCCAGATTGACTTCGATACCCCTCTGAGATACGAGGAATCCCAAGAAATTTCCCGAGTCCACGCCGAAGGCACATTTTTCTGGGTTCAGTTTCATCCCGTATCTTCTCAATATTTTGAAGCCCTTCTTCAGATGGTCGAGGTGATCCTCCTTTCTGGACGACTTTACCAACATGTCGTCGATATAGACTTCCATCCTTTTGCCAAGTTGTTCCTTGAACATCTCGGTCACCAATCTCTGGTACGTTGCCCCCGCATTATTGATTCCAAAGGGCATCACTTTGTAGCAGTACGTTTCACGGTGAGTGATGAAGGTTGTCTTCTCTTGGTCTTCTTCGGCCATCATAATCTAATTGTAGCTAGAATATGCATCTAGGAAGCTTAAGAGTTCGTGCCTAGCAGTTGTATCTATCAGCTGATCGATGTGGGGGAGTGGGAATGAATCTTTTGGGCATGCTTTGTTCAAGTCCGTGAAATCCACGCACATCCTCCACTTCCCGTTTTTCTTCTTAGCCATGACAATGTTAGCGACCCACTCGGGGTACTTGGCCTCTTTGATGGAACCATTTGCTAATAGCTTGTCTACTTCTTCACTTACGGCTTCATTGATGGCGGCATTGAACTTTCTCCTCATCTGCCTCACTTCCGGGTATAGCGGGTCGACATTCAGTTTGTGAGTGGCGACATTCATCTGATTGGAAAGGCTCTAAAGGCGGCCCCATTGTAGGGAGCGCACTCACTTAGGCGGCAGCGAGGCGAACCACATTTTTACCTCATACAAAGTGATTTAGAGTAAGAATGATACAAAAATGATTTCCGCAAACAAGATAATTGATTTCTTTCATTATTAAAAAACAAAAAGAGAAACATGTTTAAAAGTTTGTACAAATAAAATGAAAAAAAAAATAGCCATAAAAACGGGTGAAATAGTCTCTAACCATAAGAAGAGAGTGTGGACCGCAGTCCTTAGGTTGGGCAGGAACTTGACCCTCGAAATAGGACCAAATTTGGAGACCATCTAGGATCTATCCTAATTTCAAATTTCAATGATGTTAAAGCTGTGACATATTAATTAATTTATGTAGCTATATAGTGGTTGAACCTTTGGGAAATTCTCAATTATTTGTTAATAGGTGAGTAGTTATGCCTTTAATAATCTATATCCCTTGGGATCTTGAGAGCAATTAGCCAACCTTTTATTGGAAGGTGGGTGGAGGCTTAACTAGTTCAACCAGTCACATGAATTAACGTGAAAAATTATTTACACAATTAATGATCTAACTCTATAATGAGAACAGTAAAATTGAGAAAATGAAAAGTAATGAGAATGATAAAATTGAGAAAATGGGAAGTAACCACTAAGTGATTATTCCACTGTTGGCATATCCATTAAGGAAATACTAACTCCAAAAAAAAGAAAAATATATTTACTAAATTAATCTTAACTAATTGTTACCTTGACACATTGAAATATGTAAATAAGGGTAAATTTTGAAAAAATAAAATTAGTTCCGCCTTAATTATATAAATATACACTTATTTTAAAACTAAAAAAAGAATGTAAAATGGTCACATATTACGGACCGAAAGGAGTAAGGTTTACTGTTCAGCAAGTACAGACAAGGGTAGAATGGTTCAATTAATGATGCAGGGAGAAAATGAAATTTATATGAGTAATTTGTAAAGTTGCAAGCAATTTTTTATTTAACTATTTGATATTCGAAGCTCATTGATTGAACTTAATCCGAAATTTATAGCATTAGGTAAACTAATAAACAGGATTTGGCTATGTTGAGCTTCTTGAATTGAAAGAGTATATATTTTAGGCAATGGCCAAGCAATACTTTATAAAAAAATATGACAAACATTTGGTCCAGCTGGGGTGCATGTATAACATTTCTTATGATATAACGTGCAGTTAATTTCAAAGTCCTATTTCCCTTACCATCTAACAAGGTTTCTTGATTCAATGTTGCGACATAATATTAGGTAAATGGCAGTCTGGTGTACTAAATTCTTGTTATGTGTAGAGTTTTGATAAGAGCTAGACCATAATGATTTATTGTATTCAGCTTTGTCGTGCATATTTCTGCAACATAATATTAGGTAAATGCAAGAAATTGGTTACCTACTATTTCCCTATATAATTTCTCTTGCCTCCCTTATATACACCATAATATAATATGTAAAAGCAAACATGTACTATACAAATATGAAGTTGAAGTTAAAACTAATTAGGAGGCGCCTATACTTATAATAATAAACACTATAAACTATCATACGATACGTACCAAATCAAGAAATAACAAGAGTTTTGATTAATTACACAATCAAGCAATTAATTTAAAAGCCAAATTACATGTAATTATCATAAGAAATTATCTTTCTAAAAGAGGAACACGACATTTCAAATTTTTCACGAGACGAATATCAACACTGCGAATACATTATATTGTAGCATATGAGATAGAAAGTAGTGAAGCTTAGGGTACCGACAAATAAATGACAATATATAAAGGTGTTGCATTCATTTACTGCAAAAATAAAAGTTTTCCTTTTATTAACCAACAAAGAGAAAAAGGAACATTTAATTATCCAGCTGGATAGATGAAATAATAAGAATAATGTAGAAGAGGTAGCTGTAGATCATGAGCTAGCAAAACGAAAAGTTAAAAATTCATATGAAATTGAATGTATGCAGGTTTCGGTTAGGGCTCCACCTCCACCTTTATTGATCAATAATAATCAATATATTCAACTCGATTTTTTTTCTTTTTTTTTTCCCTCTCATATAATGTGGATTTCTTCTTCTTTTTTGGTGATACAAATATTGTAATCAAATATATATGCTTGGTAGGTAGACATAATATATGGGCAAGTGTACATTTCTGAATTATATTCCTTCTAAAACGAACAAACAGGTACATATATTCATTTAATTCCCACTTGGAAGAGGAGAAAAATAAATAAAAATTGGAGACTGACTAAAAATAGTGGTGAACATGGAAAAACATAATCTACTGTACTCTAACTGTATGCAGAAACATGTGCCAACAGTATGTATAAAAATTATATTTTACTATATATTTTCTGTATTCCTAGGGGCTGTGGATCCATATATCTCTGTTGCTTAAATATTCCCCGATCATTTTCGTTTTATTATATCTAGCAATATATTATATTATCCTTCTAGAAGTCTCTGTGGTATAACCTATGGTTCTACTCGTCCTCTGTTGGAACTTTTTTCGATATGATTAATGGAGTATGTCCTCCTTTTTCATTTTATATATGACAATTATTGACGGTGCACAGAATTTCTTAGTTTGGTACATATAAAAGTAGTCATATATTTTGTGATCTTAAAATATGCATTTCGTCACACTATTTTCAAGATTATAAGAACATGTCATTAACACATAAAATGAAATAACTTCAAATACAATAATATGTCATTGTGTTTATAAAAATTAGAGCGTTATGAGAATAACATTACTAGGAGTACTGTAGGAGTAAAGTCAACGTTTATGGTCTAGATTTTCACACCTCCATTTACCAAACTTTGTCCCAATATAAGTTTGTCTCATGTGGTGAGTACATCCGTTTACGCCATCAACAAATGTGAAATGAATATCCCTCATCACGTTTCCAAATGCAGCTGAAATTCCCCAAACGAAAAAAACAAGAAGAAAGAAGACGCACACGTTCTCTTGTTTTTTCTAAACTTGTCAGGTTCTAAGATAAACATCAGCTTATTTTGATCATGGTCAAATCATAATAAAATTCTTCTATCATATCCATAAATACAAGTAATACCTTAAAATAATTGACTAGTTACCCCATGTCTCTAATATAATTTATTAAGCCATTCCGCACCAAATCGAGTGCGGCTGTAGTGATGCTTTTTGGCTTAAAACTTTACTCTCCAAACTTGACCACCGCAAGCCGCACAAAATATATTCCGGCTATGATTACTTTTATTGCGGTCTGCACAAAAAGGACCACGGACTGCTTTGGAAATAATTTCCCAAATTGACAACTCTCTAAACTCTGTCCTTGAGGACCACACAATATCGAGTGCGGCCGTGGTGAGTCTATTACGGTCCACATGAATTGCTTTGCCGCCGCAATACTTGATTTTCTGAAATAGGCACCTCTCTAAACCTCCTCACTGCGGATCACATCAAATGGAGTGCGGCCACAATGGACTTGTTGTACTGTGCTTGAACTTGTTCTTGGTACTTGTGCATGTTTCACTCCTTTTTGAGCTGGTTTTGACGAATTGTCACTTTGTTGACCAAACCCTACAAACAAGTACAACATGTAAGCCTTTGGGACTATTTTGTACACATTTTTAATCAAAACTCAAGTAAGAAGGAGTGTAAAATACACCATAATCTCTAGTTATCAACTCCCCCAAACTGAAGCTTTTGCTTGTCCTCAAGCAAACAAAATAAGACTCACCCCGTAAGAGTAAATCCAAAAAAATTTAGCCGACCTAAAGTGACCTCATCTAGCCTCAATTGAGACTAACAATTGCCCTCAATTCAAATGAGTCATTAACAACATTTGACCTTTTAACCACCATGGTTTTAGTGCGACACAAGAGCACCAATAGTTGACTCAACACATAAAGAAACTCTTTCTACTACATTTAACATTGTGGAACCCAAACTCATACATCCGCAACTCTTCCTAAGCAAACCTCACCTTTAAGATTATAGCACTCAGAACAAGGATAGTGGAAACACGCTCATCTCTCTCAAAGAAGGGTCACAAGTCCGGCTATAAATACCATAACTTTTCCCCTTATGTAAGTCACCATAAATATAAGCTTCATTCAACTCAAGATCATACAGGAATTTTGTGGAGATATAATAAAAACTTTTGGTTCAGGGTACGAAATGTTTGGTCTAAGTAGGTTCCATCTTCCGTTTAGCACTTCTTTTACTTCATTTTGGCACATATTCTCTTGACTTTTTAAGTTATTTAACTTCTTTCTAAGGGGTTAGAGAGACACACTGTCATTCTTTCTTGTTCATTTCAAATCTTTTTCTCCTTTCTCAACTTCCCACACCTTTTTCTCTTTACTTTTATTGGATCCATTCATTTTTTTCTACATTGCTCATTCTTTTTGTCTTTTTGATTTTCTATCTCTTTCATTGCCTTTCCTTTTCTTCATTTTATACCTTTTACCATTTTGTTGCATTCCTCATCTCTCTCCCTAGACTTATACTTTTTCCTTGTGCTAAGGAAAGATCGGGTGCCAAGAGAGGGTATTTTTAGAACGGATAAGGGCTTGTATCGTGATTTTTGAAAGAAAAAGGTCTAAGGCTCAAAAGGATTAACTAGGGATATTATCATTGGTAGATTACGGAATTGTTCAAGGCATCATTTGGATCAAGGAGAGCCAATAAGCACATCTCAAGTCAAATTACACTTAAGATTTCGCCTAGACAAACATTCATGGCAAGCTCTAGACTAATAGCTTGGGACTTGGACTTGCAATTCAATTCTCACCACACAAGCTATGGGATTGCTAAAGAAACAGAGTCGGGGTTCCACAACAACCTTAGCTAAGATTTGAGCAACATAATCATCCCGAAAAACCACTTGATGATTATCAGCCAACACAAAGGTCTCAAGGTCACAACTTTCATCATCCTATACACAACAATTTATTTTTGACCATAGGATCAAGGGCGAATATGTTAGGCCAAAGTGAAGCTTTACTTGAGGCACCCTTACCAACTAGCTAATAAAAAGCAAAAAAAAAAAAACAGACTTAAACCCTTAAGAAGGTTGTCATGCCATCCATCATCGGGAATAGCCACCCAATTCAACACAAATTCTACCTATGGAAAGAGCCGTGGCATTAAGAGAACAAAGGCTTATTGCCCACAAAAACTCAAAACAAGAAACTACGAAAATAAAATAAGAAGCTATGAAAGAAAGAATGCAAAAAATAAAATAACTATATACAATAGGGGAATTAGTCGAATAGACAATACGGAGAATGAATAGATACATAAGAACGTAACTTTATGTACATACCAAAAGTAAAAAGCACGAAAAGTACAATAAAATGATAAAATTATATACATACTAAAGGTAAAAAGAAATCATAAATAAAAAATAAAATACTGTCATATATACAGTCATCCAATTATGGCTACTCCCTCAAATAAAAGTTAACATTGTCCTCAATGCTAACTAACTAAAATAAACACAAAATAAGGAAAAGAGGAAAAAAGAAATTCCCTATTGGCCTTCCGTTTGCATAGGATCCTGAGTCTGGGCCCCTGGGCCCTCAATCTGCTCGGGAACCTGTGACTGGCTCCTTGTACTCTGTGCCTCCACTGGGACCTGGTCTTGGACTGAAATTCGGGGCTGGCTAGAGGAACCTCCCTTCGGGTCCTCCAGCTCTATGACAACATCGTTAGTACGGGGAATCACCATCTTCCTCTTGGGTGGCCTCTCTGACTCCTGCTCTGGCTGGGACTGGGGATAGGCTGTTGGCAATAACAGATCCAGAGGCAAGTGATCCACCTTCAACCTTTCTACCTCCACCCTTAGCTCCTTCATTGACTCCTTGGAAGCACGAGTCTTTCTCATTTTCTTTAATGTTCTTCCATGCGAATTAACAACGTCCATGATCAATTTTTGGTTCTCTAGGAGCTTCTTCTGGTTGTCCAGAAGCGCCTTGAGAGTGTCCTCCGCAGACCGTGGGACTTGTGATGGAGGAGGTGCTGAAAAAGCTGACACCGAAGTAAATAGTACGGAAAGCTTGGAAGTGGCTGTCTGCATCCAGTTGTTGATACTGAAAAGGGTTTGTCTCATACGGTGGGTAGTCAAGGGGTCTGTGGTGATGAGGGGATCTATGAAGCTGTAGAAGTAGATGCTCCTGGGGCTATTTCTGCTGTGGTGGAAGGAGGCTGAGTAGGAGCCACCACTACTACTGGATCTTCAGAATGGCCAGTTGGAGTAGTGGCTTTGCCCTTAGGGTCCTTGGGGTTGTCGGGACCTTTGGTGCTTTACCAGGAGAACGGTGCCTTTGCTTTTATTTTCACATAAAATCTCTGCTCTCCATATCGAGGTCCTCAAAGTACATGGTTAGGAAGTTGGGAAGGGGTAGGATCTATCACCTTCGTTCACAACCCTTGTAATCACCCTTGACATCATATTCCCGATATTAATCAGGTACCCTACGATGATCAATACCACCAATATAGCCCAGGGGATAGGAAGTGGGTTGTCGTGAGTGGTGGTGTCTAGCCTTCTACACACAAATATTTCCCACCCTTTAGTTTCAAAGTTCAGTGTCCTATTTAGACTATTCACTCTCACAATCAACCAAACTGGGTTGATACCTGGGATTGCCAAGTACTCTGCTAACCAAGGACGAGTAGCCTCACCTAATTCCACCTTTCCTAAATACGATGACTCATACTCCTCCTGGAATCCCAAATAATCATTTATTATTTTTCCATTAAATTTCACTTTCAAGTTTCGGAGTCACTGTGGTGCCCTTTTTTTATGTGGGCAACATTCATGTAAAACTCCTTCACCAAGTGTTCATTGACATCCTCCACATGGCCTATGAAATAATCTCAGCCTTCTCTCTCTCTGAACTGCCTCAACACATTGGAGTTGTGAGGCAAAAGGTCCCGGGTGATGTATTTCTGCTCAAGTATTAATTTTCTCTCAGGCCACCATTCTCTAAACTTGTGGTAGGCCACTTCACTCACGAACCTGTCCTGCCATGCCTCCGAATTTTTGGTTCTCTCCACCCCCTCCCACTTGGGGCTCACACCCTCCTACTTCTTCTCCTTCTTTTTCTATGGGACCATCCCCGGATAGTGAAGCTGTAAGTGAGGTGTAATATTCATTGCCACTGCCTGCAGCTGAGCCCTGAGACAATTCAGAAGATATGCGCATTGATGCTTGGGAAGTGGGAGAGACCAGAGGTGTATACCTCAATATCTTCCTCTCCGGCTAGTCAGAAAAATACTCTAGCACGGAGTCTGAGTCAGATGCCTCTCGGGAAGGTACATACTCACTCCCCGATTGGTCAATAGCTTTGTCAGCAGCCTTTATGATTCTTCTTGTGTTTTTGATGTTTTGCCGAACTTGTAGGGTCAATATTATCATGCCTCATATCCTACCCTGGGAGGACTCTTATTTACCTGATTGTTTATCACCTCTGCCTCATGATTTCACCATGATCTTCAAAAAGAATTCAATTGAACTTTGTTAGTATTAGCAGATTCAGTGAAGCATTGCATAAAAATTGCAAACATTTAAAAGTTGTAGACCGCGGACCGCATAAAATGAAATGCGGACGCAAAGAATTTACCGCGGACCGCACAAAATGCACTGCGGTCCGCACTGAGGTGGGGTTTATACTACCCAATCTTTGAATCTATGCACCGCGGACCGCACAAAATGCATTGTGGTTCTGAGACATCGCGGACCGCACAAAATTTATTGTGGCTCCGGTCCTCAATTGTCAGCTTTCATAACTTTTATCACCGCGGTCCGCACAAAATAGCGTTGCGGACCGCACAGAAGCACCACGGACCGCACAAAATCCACCGTGATCCGCGGTGAGTACCCAGAAGCAATACCAACCTAGGGTTCAAGTTTTTCATGTTCTTAGTCCAATTTTTTATCTATTCTTGATCCTCTAAGTGTTGAATCACTATTTTAACTAACTATCCCCAATTTAAACATGATCAAACAAACCTATGCTACATAATTGAAAGAAAAACGGAAAGAAAAGGAAGAAAAATAAAAGTTAAAAGATAATAATAAATTAAACAACTGAGAAAGAATTAAAGTTACTAGACGTGAGATGCAAACTTGATTAATGAGCCTCAACAGTTAAATTCACGCAATAATGAGTGATGAACAGTAATTTTTAAGCTTTTGAGAGTAAACGGTCAAAAAGTCTAAAAGAGGGCCTCATGTCCTATTTATAGAAAAAGGAACCGGGGCCATGTCACCTAGCCACCGCGGACCACAGTATTTAGAAACATGAAGCACTGGAGGGTGGCCACTACGGACCACAAAAAATACAATGCAGCCGCCGTGGGAAACTTCAGAGACTCCTCACTTTTGAAAAATCAACTTTGCGGTCCGCATTGAAATTTTGCCCCCGCACTAGGGCCTTTGCGGCTGCACAAAATGCATTGCAATCCACACAGGAAACTTCAGATAGTGTGCATTTTTTCAACTTAGTCTTGTACTACATCAAAACAATCCGATAGCAACTACAGTCACTTAGTCTAAAAGCAGATCTTATACTACAAAAAAACTCAAGGAAAACCAAAAAGAAAGATGCATGGGTTGCCTCCCAAGAAATACCTAATGTCAAGAATGTATGTGTTCCCACATGATCTCATAAAATGTCCCATACATCAAAAATATCAACTTCAAGGATGGTATTGAGATGCATCTCATCTTTCTTCAAAATTCCACCTGCTCTTTGACATTCGTCACACCTCTTCATAAGTTCACTTGCATCTTTATACAAAGTTGGCCAATAAAACCCACAACTAAGGACTTTAGAAGCCGTCCTCGCCCTGCCATGATGGCCACATAGGGAGAGGAATGACAAGCCTCACTTAATTGCTCCTTCTCCGGGACACACCTTCGGATCACATCATCCGTGCAAATCTTGAACAAGTATGGCTCATCCCAATAGAAATCCAAACTATACCGTTTGAGCTTCTTCATTTGATTAGAAGATAGCTCACACAGAATTATACCAGTCACAAAGAAATTAGCTACGTCCGCAAATTATGCATACCATTCACCGACACCGAAAGGAGTTATTCTCCTGAAATGAATCATTGATCTATAGGCCATCACAAGGAGTTGTTCCCCGATAACGACACCAAAAAGTCATCGTAGCCAACCCTGCACTACTACAAAGTAGTGAGAGTGGTCGAAGCAGCTTTTACCCAAGAATGTCGGGATCAATTTTCACAGGGAGCTAGAAGTGGGAATTGGGTTTCTATCTAAGTTAGAGATGCTTAATTGCTCTTAATTGCACTTCTAATTATAATTGGTATTTTGATTATTTCTAATTTAATGCTAATAATAGTGCTAAATTAAGCTAAGAGTAAAATACTTGAAGGTTGTCTAAATAGTTAAAAAGGCACCAGGGAAGTGACTTCCCCTAGGTGGCTAGTTGACGAATTCTCAAGTCTAAGGCTAGGTTGTCATGTTGGGGATTACGATATAACCAATGCACGATACTACTCACTCTATACCTTTTAGTAGTTTTAGTGATTTTGCCCTAATTGACTTTCTCAAGACCAATTGGGTATGATAATTTGTGCAAGCAATTTAGGTTCAAGTTGGGTATCAATATCTCTAGGTTTAACCCTTTAATTGGAGGTATCAATCTATTGAATACGCCCAATTCTTCGTTGGACTAATTTTCCTAGATTCAAATTCTCTTTCTCAAGAATAATCCAAGTCAAATAGGCATAAATTAGTGTTTGCAATCACTAATTCAATATTAAAACCATAAATTAGTCCAAATATCACACCCATATACATTCAAGCCTAAAGATACAAGACCCATAAAATACCCATACTAGGGTTGAGCCACAACCCTAGCTAATGGATCTAGCTACTCATGATAGTAAAAGAAAATTGATAAATAGATGAAGAAAAATCCATAATATTTAATTACAAACTAATACTTGAAGATTCAATGATAAGCTACTCTAAAATTACTCAAAATAGATAAAGACACTATTCACGAGCGCATATGAGCGTTAAATTACAACTGATGACATAAAAATGGAAAAAGAAATTATTTGTACTAGGTCAAATTTTCTAGACAAAAATACCCTTTCGGGGGTAGTGCGTTCCGCACAAAATCAAGTGCGGCCGCAGTGAGGATTCTTTGCTTAAAACTCTGCTCTCTGAACTTGTCCACCGTGGACCGCACAAAATGCACAGCAGCCTCAATGGCTTCTATTACGATTCACACAAAAAGAACCGCGGACCGGATTGACAAAGATTCCCCAAATTGGTGACTCTCGGAACTCTGTCCTTGCGGACCGCACAATATCGAGTGCGGCTATGGTGAGTCCATTGCGGTGTGCATGAATTGCTTTGCGGCTGCAATGTTTGATTTCCTAAAATAGGCACCTCTCTAAACATCCTCACTATGGATCGCACCAAATGAAGTGCGGCCGCAGTGGGCATGTTGCACTGTGCTTGGACTTGTTCTTGGTACTTGTGCATTTTTAACTCCTTTTTGAGCTGGTTTTTATGAATTATCACCTTGTTGACCAAACCCTGCAAATAAGTACAATATGTAAGCCTTTGGGACTATTTTGTACATATTTTTAATCAAAACTTAAGTAAGAAGGAGTGTAAAATGCAGCATAATTCCTAGTTATCATCCCCAAATTGTCGAACTTCGACAAAACTCATTTTCTTCGATTTGCTTACTCTCTCACCTTTACGAATTTACTTATCACTTGTTTGAAATAGCGTAATACTTATCACCTCAAAACAATCTTATCCTTGAATTGATGTCAATTTCCTTATGACAAATCCAACGTACAATACTACACGGTATAACATCGTTGTAATGTGCAAGTGTAAACTAATAGATAATGTGAGTCCAGTTATTCGATTTAGAGCCCATGTTAACACCTTATGCAGTTTAACAATAACTTATGGAATGATCTTTGTGAAAAGACAACTTTAGTAAAAGCATTATGTCTACTCACCATGATTCTTTGCTTTTGAATACCTTCATTTGCTCCAATCTAATGAGATCAACTCACCAAACAAATCTATACATAGTTAATTTAAAAATCAATACTAAAGGTTCCAAGATTTCCAAAATATATAAACCCTAGGTTTGATCATTCTTTCCTTCGAGGGTTCATAGTTAATCTAGGTTTTTGTAGTAGTTTCTAGGAACAAATATCAACCATAAATATCTCTAATAATTATGGCTAAAAGCGGTTACAAAGCTTACCTTGAATAATGAAATACTAGATTAGTGGAGAAACCTTGTTCTTGAGTTCTTGTTGAGAATCTAGTGATTTTGAGATGGAATATTGTTAGAATTGATATTTGAGAGTGGTATTCTAATGATAGTCGCATTGAAAACTCATCTTAGGTAGTATGAGAACCCTTGGATAACTTGAGGATGAGAGAAGAAGTTTAATCTTTAAAGAATGAGGTTATTTCTCTCTTCCTGTCCCTTTTATTTCAGCTTCACAGGTGTCACAGTCCGTGCCCAGCGCCACCCAAAGCGCCCCAAAAATTTTACTTCTTGCTTTGGCATTTTGATTCGCGCATAGCGTCCCTTTGGGCACCCAAAATGCTGCACATTTTTCTGACAGGATAATCTTCAGAAAACGCTTATAACTTTTTATAGGAACATCGAAATGATCAATGGTTTAAAGTGTTAAAGACTATATTTCAAGGGCTTTCTTTTGATATATAACTAATTCAAATCTCAAGTCACTATATATTTATAGATATGCTTATTGAAACTTAGGTCATGTTCATCCCTCAAAATATCTCCAATGTGTTCCAATTTACTCATCTCCTCTTATAATCATCCAATCAACCTTATAAACATAAGATTTTTGTATTTTATGGCTTTATAACTTTTTACACATCTTTATGTTCAATTTAAAGCTTGAGCGAGAATATAATACTTAGGAAAAAAAATTCCGGGGCTTTACAGGTACAGTTCGATATTAATATTTACTGTTAGTGTAGGCTGGCTGGTTGTCGGAGCAAGCTGCCAAATTTTAAGTGAAGTTAATATATATATGCAGTATACAAGTGACTTTTGTTGTATTCTATTGAAATTTACAACTCATTCTACTGTTTAAGTTTAAATAGGTTGAATCATGATCTATTTATTGATTTAAGCAACGAGTACCCATCAAATAGTGTTAAATAAAAGCAGGAAAATAGTATTGTCCATTTAGCACCTCTATATGAAGTTTTCACATCTCAAAGATTTGCTTCAATTCTATAGTACTATTACTGGTTGTTGTTGTTGTTGTCTATAGTACTATTATTAACAGGCACATACAGTTAGTGTTGGTTGGCTGGTTGTATCCAATTGTATGAGTGAGCTGTCCAAGTAATACAAAGTGATCAGAGGGTAGAGGGAGATGATAAAAAGGAGAGAGCATTGATATGATACAGTTCCAACAGTTGGGCATTCATTTCGCCATTAATGACCTTTCGGATTGAGTTTCTATGGCATTTAATACTTCTTCTGTAGAAAAACCAAATTGCCATTTTTCTCTTATTTCTTCCTTAATCATAGGCGGAGCTAGAAAAGAATCAATTACGGATTCGAACCAAATAACTTTTGCTTAAAGTCCATATTTATATTAAAAAATTTATTAAATATATATAAATATTTAATTATGAATATAATAATTATGCTAGCTAGCTAAGGAGTAGTATTACTTTGTTTCATAGTAGCTATAAATGCTAGACGTATAGAATTGTGAGTTGTGCGTACATATTTGGTGCTATATAATATAGAGTGTGGGTACACACAAAACAAGGCCAACCAGAGAAAGCCACATAGAGAAAAGCTTGAGGTGGGAGAAATTGCTTCTCCTGCTGCAATTTTATTGTTTCTTAATAAAAAAATTTGACAGTTTTAATTTGCTCCCTGCGCTCAATGGCTGTGGTTGGTGGTGCAGCAGCTCTACCTCTGATTTTGAAGCTTCTTCTCTCTTTACTTCTATGTTTTAATTACTCTTCTCCCACACTCATTCAAGGTATTTTTTTCTTTTCATTTTGGCATCATGATTATATTATTTCTTTTTGTTTTCCTTCTCTCTTTTTCTAGCTAGTGTACATTTTCTTCGTAGAAGTCGAGGTGGTCTCACAGCATGATATATGGAAATTTTGAAAAAAGATATCCAAGTTCCCTTTTCACTTGTTTAATTTCTCTCTTCTTTTCTTTTGTGGGTAAAGATCAGCTAGCATTTTCTGGTAATCATTTCTATTTTTTCTTTGAATCCTCTTTAATCTTCACCCCAACTTGCTTGTTTTCTTGTTTTTCCCTCTATAATTCTGAATTCTGATAATCGATTAATTCCGTAAAAAAAAGAAACAAGAAGAATGGAGGAAACAAGGAAATTAAAAGAGAATGGGCTAAAGTTACATTCTTTAATTTGTTGTTAACATCTCTACTTTTCGAGTTCCCAGCGTTGTCTACCAATCCAAGGTCAGAGATTCCTGATTATTTTATTTTACTACTTAATTAATATTGTATGGAGTATTTTATATTAAATTCTTTCTTTTCTTAATCTCTTTAAGAAAGAATGATATTTTTTTGTAATTTGTTTTGACTTTAATCTATTAGAATGATATCCTTTTATATTAAAAAAACTTCTTATGTCTAAATTATTATATTCATAATGACATGTTCGAAATATCATAAGTTCTAACAACCATAAATAAATAGTATAATATTTTTGATGCCATGCATGTTCATCTGTATATATATAACTACTGCTTATAGTAGTGTCACTCCTACTTGCCTTGGGACATTAAATTGAGAAGGAAAAACAACATTTTAAGTCCTAGTATTTCTTTTTAAAATTCTAACTATATCAGCATTTTGTGAAATTTTCTGGATACAGCAGCAGGCAAATGGGAACCATGGGAAAACAGATATCCATTTATAAGAGAAGCAAGTTCATTCTCCTCATCATCAAATATTAAGACCTATGACTATATAATAGTTGGAGGAGGCACAGCTGGTTGTCCTTTGGCTGCAACTTTATCACAGAAATTTAGTGTATTATTACTGGAAAGAGGAGGAGTTCCATTTGCAAATGCAAATGTGTCTTTCATGCAGAATTTCCATATTACTTTGGCTGACACTTCACCTTCTTCTGCTTCTCAATACTTCCTCTCTACCGATGGTGTCTTTAATTCTAGAGCTCGAGTTTTAGGTGGTGGCACTTGTATTAATGCTGGTTTTTACACTCGCGCTGGCCCCAGGTAATGTACTACTCTTCTTGTCTTATTGCCAATATTTACTTTGGAAGACTCGTTACACATAGATTATATACATATACAACAACTACTACTGCCCAATATAGTCCCACAAAGTGGGGTATGGGGAGGATAATATGTAGACGAGCCTTACCCCTACCCGAAAGGGGAGAGAGGCTGTTTCCAATCGACCCTCGGCTCAGTGAAGGAAGATTATATACCTATGATATATATATATTATACATCCGTCAACTATTTTTAATTTAAGTGGGTGAGGGAGAGGCTATTCAAGTTAAAATTTTCTTTAACCACTTATATATACGGGATGTGTAATACCGTAGCAGGTCATTTACCTTATTCTTTTTGGTAACTAATTTGCATTTATGGTAGAAGGCTACTTGCAGTTTTTTTCTTAATTAAGTTTAAATTCTACGGTGTTAGTGTAAAAAGTACTCTGACACAATAAATATAATTCCTCCGTTTATTTTTACTTGTCCAGTATTGATTTTGCACGCCTCTTATGAAATAATAAATAAAATGCATAATTTACCATGCTACTCATATTAATTGGTGTATAGTCTTAATGAATTTGAAAAATAATTTGGAATGAGTAATTAATGCTAATGGCAAAACAGAAAATAAATTATTTTTATCTGGGAAAAGTGACAAGTAAAATATAAATTTATTTTTAGAATACTTAAAACTAAAAGTGAACGGCGGAATCAGAGTAGCAATTTAACCATCTATAATGGGTTAAATTATGTTGTAGTGTGTTTCTCTTACAATGTCAATGTATATATAACCTAAATTCTTTTTTGTCATGTGATCTGATAATAGTTACACTCCACTACTATTTCTTAGTAAATAATTGGGTCTTGGTAAGCAAAATGGATAACTATTTTATGGGAAGTGAGAGTTGTTGTTATAAAAAGCAGAAAATATGTTACTGAAGCCTAATTTTGGGGTTGTTCATTGCTGTGTGGGTAGGTTGATAATGGTCTCCCAACTAGAAAGGTGAAATCCAGCATTTAGTTTTTAATGCCAATCAATTTTGGTCATGTTCTTACTGTAAATAATTTCTTGTTTTTCGTAGGCTCGTGAACACACGTTTCATTAAACTTTAGTGGTTCTTTGAATTAAAAAAAAGTAGTGGTTCTCACTTTTTGCTATGTCAATAGTATGTCATTATCAAAAGTATGATTACAATTAACGAGCCATTACCACCACCCAAATGCTTTAAAAGGAGTCCCATGCACTATGTTTTCATTATATTCGGAGTATGAGAAAGAGCCAAACCATAAGAGTCTAGGTAATTTTATCTTGCATTTTTGCAAGTAACTGTTTTCACGGTTTGAGCTCGTACCAAGACTCCCTGCATCACCCAAATGCTTTAGGATTGAATTAATTTGTGCATTTATAGTGGAACATGTTTCCATTTTGGATCAGACTAACCACGTAGACCTTAATATGATTTAGGCGTTGTCAAAAACCTCATGTGATCAACTAATTAAAGATAACTTAAGAATATTTGAGATATGTTACGTATGTCTCTGTCTCCTTTATTTTGTAGGCCTTGAAAATTTGGTGGGGAATTGCACAAATATTTAAGTTCAACTACCAAACCTATATTGTCATTAATTGTATTCAAGGACATAAAAATTAACTTCCCTCTTTATGTTGGTTCTTAAATTATTCCGTACTGTCTATAGCATGAATTGTTTGTGAATCCAAATATGAAACAAAGAAATAGGTGGATGAGCAGTTATTAATGTCTTCTCCTATTGCTAGGTTGCAGGTAGGTAATGTACACGATTTTACTTTTACACACTTACAGTGCAAAAATAAAAATTCCTTTTTTAGAACAGAGCTGTGATAAAAGGTACTCCATCCCGTCCATAATAAGTGACCTTTTTTATTTTGGTCTAAAATAAATCCCCTTTTACATCAAGAAGGAATTAATTTATTTTTCTAAAATTTGCCCTTGTTACATATCCCGATATGTAAGGTAACAATATGCAAATTGTAATTAAGGCTAATTTAGTGAATATACTAGGAGTTCACTAAGGGGTGTGCCAAATAACAAAAAATTACTTATTTTGGATCGGAGACACTAGTTAGACGGATAATATAGACCTGAGGCAGTAGCTTGGATTGGCATGTTAATGCCTACTTTTGACAAGAATTTAATTTGAATTTGTCTTTGTGTTTGTGGGTTGGTTAGAGCAATAAGTACATACTCAAAATTGCTTTGTTGAGTTACAAAAATTGATTGCAGGATCATACAGGTGTTAATGCTATGATCTTTTGAACATGCAGTTATATCAAGAAAGCAGGTTGGGATTCTAAATTGGTGAATGAATCATATCCTTGGATTGAGAAACAAATTGTTCATAGACCAAACTTGGCTCCATGGCAAAGAGCAGTAAGGGATAGTCTTCTTGAAATTGGTATCTCACCATTCAATGGATTCACTTATGATCACATCTATGGAACCAAGGTTGGTGGAACCATATTCGACCGGTTTGGACGTCGTCATACTGCAGCTGAACTACTTGCCTCAGCTAATCCAATGAAGTTGGATGTTTTGATTCATGCCACAGTTCAAAAGATTGATTTTGATACATCAGGTACTTAATGCAAAACAACCAACTAGTTGTACTACATTACACATCTTTGCCTGATTGTAGATAATATCAGTTTGAAATAATTATATAGGAAAGAAGCCAAGGGCAGTGGGAGTCATTTTCAAAGACGAGAACGGGAAACAACACAAGGCATTTCTTTCAAAGAGGAAGGGAAGTGAGATTATAGTGTCATCTGGTGCAATTGGCAGCCCTCATATTTTGATGCTTAGCGGAATTGGACCAAAAGCCGAGCTGGAAAAGCTGAATATCCCGGTTGTTCTTGACAATAAGTACGTTGGTCAAGGCATGTCAGATAACCCCTTAAACACGATCTTCGTTCCCACAAATAGGCACGTTGAGCAGTCGCTGATTCAGACTGTAGGAATTACTAAGGAGGGGGTCTATATTGAAGCTAGTAGTGGATTTGGACAGTCTGGAGATAGCATTCATTGCAACCATGGAGTCGCTTCAGCTGAGGTTAGTAGCATTGTTTCAACTTATATCAGTTACAACCTGTTTGTATTGTGCTGTTTTGTTTTGTTAATTTATGTTTGGACATACTGTATTGTTGACTTTATTGTATTGTATGTGCATTAATCATGGTTCTCCTAATATTGTGTCCGCATTTTGGGATAACCAGATAGGGCAACTGTCCACCATTCCTCCAAAGCAGAGAACATTTGAAGCAATTGAAGCATACCGAAGAAGCAAGAAAAACATTCCACACGAGTTGTTTAGAGGAGGTTTCATCTTAGAAAAAATAGCAACACCTTTGTCAAGAGGGAACATTAGCCTTGTCACTACAAATGCCGATGACAACCCTTTAATCACCTTCAACTACTTCAGCCATCCACGTGATCTAAAGCGATGTGTAGATGGAATACGCATTGTGAAGAAGATCGCGAAATCCAAACACTTCACCAACTACACACAGTGTGACAAAGAGACATTGGATAAGCTCCTTAACATGAGTGTCCAAGCTAATGTTAATCTTATACCAAAACACACTAATAACACACAGTCATTAGAACAGTTCTGCAAAGATACTGTGATCACGATATGGCATTACCATGGCGGGTGTCATGTTGGCAAGGTGATCGCCCCAGACTACAGGGTTCTTGGTGTCCATAGGCTCCGAGTCGTTGATGGTTCGACATTTGAAGAATCACCAGGCACAAATCCTCAAGCCACTGTTATGATGATGGGCAGGTAAGACCATAATAATACAAATTCCATGATTAGAATTACTACCTCTGGTTCATATTATCTGTCTTTTAAGGTTTCTCCACACCCTTAAAGATAAACATTTAATGGCCTTAGTCATAGGAGATTTGTTTAAACTATACTTTATCTCTCCTTAAAAATCTCGACTAATTAACACTCTACTAATTGAAACAGGAAAAGTAGAATTGAAAAAAATGTAATAAATGACTTATTTTTTCTATTTAAAAAAAGGAAAGAAAAAGGGCAGGCTGGTGCGCTAAGCTGCTGCTATGCGCGGGGTCCGAAGAAGGACCGAACTACAAGGATCTATCGTAAGCAGTCTTGCCCTGCATTTTTGCAAGAGGCTGTTTCCATGGCTCAAACTTGTGACCTCCTGGTCAAATGTTTGCTAAAATAAATTTAGTTTCCTAAAACGATTAATATTTGAGATCGAAAAAAATACTACTTCATCGAATAGCTAACCGTTTTCGTGATTCGTTCCGCGTTGATGCAGGTACATGGGAGTGAAGATTCTAAGAGAGAGGTTAGGAAGAGCAGCTGGTTTGTAAAAGAGACTTGTATAACTTTGAAATAGAAGAGGATTAAACCCATTCTTTTAGTTTGTTTTGTTAAGAGTTGGAAATTAAGTAGAGAAGAGTTGTGTCTTTTTTTAACCAAAGACTGTAGGTTTCATTTTACCATTCTAATTCTTAGCAAGCAGCTGTGTGTAGTCTGTCCAGATTGGCTTGCCATTGGAAAAAAAAATGTTTGTGTGTGGGTGTGTCTGAGGTTGGAATTGGAACTTCTATGTTGTTTGTATTCACATTGTACGTAATATGTATGAAGTGCATGCTTATTATATAACCGCGCATTTTAATTCTTATATCTTTTATTCCCGCTTCTTTTTACATTGTCGGTGCATAAAATTTATACTTCGTTTGTTTAATTTGTTTAATGCATTTGACTTGATTTGCCAAATGAGTTTTACCAGAGTTTGATATCTAAAATGAACATGAAACAACTCGAAAATTGTCTAACTTTGAAGATTGTACCACAATCTGTTAAAGGAAGTTGGAGTCTCTCTTTATTTCTCGTTTGAGAAAGCAGAGGATATATATATATATATATATTGATTTCCAAAGTGAAGGACAGGACAGGTAACAGAGGAATGAGAGTCACCATTAAAGGGGATAACAATTAAATTTGTACGTAGTTTCAAGGATACGTAGATAGATTCGATACAAATAATCAAAAATATTAGATAAACGAATCAAAGACAAGATGAATAATCAAACCAATTGTAATGTTAAGGCCCAACTCGAACTTAGGTTGAACAGTAGTTTTACCCTCGATCGGACCCTCGATTCGAAGCCAATATGAATAACAAACAGTAACGTAATAGCTTTGCTATAGCTAGAGAGCAGTAAAAATGAAATCGTATTGCCTTGATTTGTGTGTTACAATATGTGTTATCAAAGAAAGGATTCCCCTTTATATAGTAGGCGAGTTTCATTACTAGTACAAGTCTAAAAAAGGTAATAATATCCTTTTGTCGCTAATCGGGCAAGATCTACGCCGTGATATACGATCATGTATGGATACCTAACTGGATATCACGGCCCTCTGTTAGTCATGCGTAACCGTTTGCCATATCCCCGAGGTCCTAGAGCTTGTTTCGGATCCGGAGATCGTTGTTTTATCACGTCCGACGAGCCCATTGTTCATTTTTCATGAGTCTCGGTACAAAAGGCTCCCGGCCTCGGTTCTTCCGTATTCGTCACGGGAAATCGGGGTACGCATTGCCCAGATTTTACCCGTATACAATGAGGATTTAGAAAGAGAAAACAGACGGTAGAATGAATAGAATATTTTTCGAAAATAACTTGAGATATTTAAAGACTACAATAAGCATGCTACTTTTCATATTATTAAACAGAACTGACTAAAAAGTTATAGTCCAATATTAAGTTTTGCGCTTAAAAGTAGAGAGGAAGTACATAAAATGAACATCTTAAATCATCTAGCACTGAAAATCCTACAATATTTCGGCCTAGGGAACTACCTCTACAAGTCTAAAATTTCCTTTGGTCCAATTTCAAGTCAAAAGAATCTAATATATCTCGCTAATCATAATATGAAAATGGTTCACTTGATTACATGAGGTTTACAAATAGAGGTAAAAATCCTGCATTTCAATATCAAGGTGTCCTCAATATAATCTGCCAAGATTTTCTTGAAGAAAACAAGAAAAATAAAATTTAAGGTTCAAGTCTTCTTATACTATCTACAGAAAAAAATAACACAACTCCAAGAACCAGAACAAAGAACAGCAATTTTATGTTCTGATATAATGTAAAATCTTATGGTTGGCTAAAAGACTTCATCTTGGCTTTGATGAATAACTATGTTCACTCATACTACCACTTGAAAGAACTCGCAACCGTTGCCAGAAATTCCTTTTTCTTCCCATTTTCAAAGGAGCAGAATTGAATTGTCTCCTAAAAGACTCAGATTCCAGTGTTTCATATCTAGCTGATATACTCTTTAAATCCGAAGCCGATGATGCCGCTTTAACATTTAAGGGAGAATCATAACCTGGAACTGATTTATGGACTAGTGAAGTTTCTGTAACGGAAAGGTTACCATGGCTGCAACTTCGTGACATGGGCTCTCGTGTCTCCTCAAACTCATCACATACTAATTTCAAGGCTTGAACCACTTCTCCCATGAAAGGACGATGCGATACTTCTGGCTGCACACACATTGATGCTATTGCTGCAACCTTGCTGATACTATCAAATGGGATATTATCAGACTGTATAGCTGGATCTATTATTGTTTCTAGGCCTTCCTTTGTTGTCAGGAGCGGACGAGCCCAAGCAACAAGATTTTCTTGACCTGACGGCTGTGATAAATCCACAGGTTTTCGTCCGCTTAAGAGCTCAAGGAGAACTACACCGTAGCTGTAAACATCACTTTTCACCAGGAGATGGCCAGTCATTGCATATTCTGGAGCCAAGTATCTGCAACAAATAATTAGCAAAATTTAGGTACAAGCCAAGATCATACATTGGGAATAGTTGCCATGCTGCTCATTAGCACAGGTGGACACAATATAATTTCAATGGATTTAACTGAGCTCGGTATTCTTTAAATAGAGCTTAGATAAATATGTAAAAAAAAAACTAAAATTTTGACAAATATTAAATGCTGAACCCCATAATTGTAAAAGATGTAATCGGTTCAGTGGTGAGAACATAAAGGTTGATAGCATCAAATTTAAATTTTGAATCTGCTCTGTTTATTAGTGTTGAATTTTCTCTTAACAAAAGAATGCATACCCAAAGGTGCCCATAACATGCGTGGAGATATGTCGGTTTCCCTCATCCAGTGCTGTTCTAGCCAAGCCAAAGTCTGAAACTTTTGGTGTAAAATCATGTTCTAGCAAGATATTACTAGACTTGAAGTCTCTGTGTATTACACGAGGGCTCGAGTCCTCATGAAGATAGGCCAATCCTCGAGCTGCACCTAACGCGATCTTCATTCTTGCATACCAATCAAGAGGAGAAGCCTCTTTATCAATTCCTGAAAGTGAAACCAAATGCACTTATTCAACCTTATTTTAACTATGACATATAAGTTTTGGTGTATTCATCTTTTAAGATATGTACCAACCATGTAAATGGGATTCGACACTCCCATTAGGAACAAGTTCATAGACCAGGCAACGACAATGTTCCTCTGTGCAAATACCTATCAATTTGACCAAGTTTCTGTGATGCAGCCTACTAAGCATCTCAACTTCTGCCAAAAACTCACGGCCTCCCTGCCGATCATCTCTTTTTAAAACCTTAACTGCTACTTTCCTTCCATCATCAAGAGTTCCACTATACACGAGTCCGAAACCGCCTTCCCCAAGGACCCACGAAGTGTTGAAGTTGTTGGTGGCTCTTTCTATATCATTTGTACTGAAAACTTTTGCAGTTCCAGTGTAAGCTAAAATAGTAGAACTGAAAGACAGCGATTTTGAGGTAGGCCTACTTAGCAAAAGCGTAGATCCACCACCGCCTGTTCAGTACATATTCATCAGTTCTAAGACGCATTATGTTATGGCTTAAAGGAAAATAGGCCAAATAGGCAGTTTGTCTGCAATTTCTATTTACTATATTTCAGATATTGAAATTTTTATCAGTATAGTTTACCTGATGTTTTCCCCTGGGAGGAGATTAAAATACGTGGAGGTTGCTCAGATGATTTAGCGCAACATCCGCACTTCAACAACAGAAGCCAAATAAATCCGATGCACACAACAAAGGCTGTGAATGATGAAAGAACAATCACAATAATCATATTTCTAGCTATTCCATTCTTTCTCATTCTTGACACATCTACACCCACAGGTTTGATGGTCCTTCCATTATTTTCATTGCTGGGATAGACTGGTAGATCATCAATAGTAGCACTGCTTGAATGATGTGAAGGCGGAGAAGGTGGTAGACCTGCAAAAGAATCAACTTAATAAGAACTCAAGTAATTGAATGTGTGTAGCACAAATGAAGTGCACAGAAACGGTTATTAGAGAATGGAGAACAAGCAAAATCGGCATTATTAGAATTAATTGAGCCAGTGAACATTGACAAATTGAAATCAGAATAAATTGTGAAATTTTTTGACTAATCTGAGAGCATTAACTATGATAACATATACCTCTTGAAAATTAGTCCTTTGCTGTCATGTAAGGACATGTTTAGTCAAACCATTACAAAAGTGGGGAACAATTGATGAAAACTGAAAAGGAATAAATCTGAGGTGACCTATAGACAAAATATTTGCAAGCTCTTTGTCCAATCTACCATATTAGCACCTCTTCATATGCACAAGAAAACAGTTATTGTTCTTTTATGATTCCACTTAGCACGACTCTTACCCGTGTCAAAACTCCATATGGCCTCTATAAGCTATTATCTTGTTTTCTATTATTAAGTCTAAATTGTAAATATACTCTCCGTCTAACAAATTAAGATTGTTAGACCAATATGTACATGCGTGCACCAAAAAGTAAAGAAAAAAAAAGGTTATAGTGCTTGAATAACATCATGGTGGAATCCACAAATATCAGATTAAGAACTAGTACCAATTGACAACCTGGATAGCGGACATAAACCATCTCATATGCACCAAAAAGCGAAGTCTCAATGAATACCGCCCTCTTCCAGAACTTCTGATATATTGTAAAAGCCGTGGTAGCATCAAATTTTCCATTGGTAGGAACTAAGTTGATGAGTACAATCGTTTTCTCAAGCTGCTGATTGACTGCATTCGCTCCCATAATGCGCACTTGACTTCTGTTAAGCGAAACACCGGAAGCAATTTCCTTGGAGAGCTCGGATACCAAAGGAAAAAATGTATATAGTGTGACGCTGAGGTGCATTTCAACTTGAATGGGCCATACACAGCCGCAAGGTGATCCAGGAGGTGTGTACGTCAATGGCTCAGTGCATATCAAAGAACTACAATCTATAGTAAGATAAAACATTTTATTTAAGAATTTTTGGTCTTGGCTGAAGTTTCAATTCCAATGAAAATTAGTAAGAAGAGTAACTTGTTTAAATAGAGAGCTAAAATTCACTTGTCTATATACCATGGTTGGGAGGCGGTGGCGGCAGTGTCATAACAGGCAAAGGAGGTGGGCTCCGTTTCTTTCCTTTTAAAGATGAACTTGTTGGCGATATTGTAGGTGTAGCCGTGGGAACTGGCATCAATAAGAAGGATCAGATCATCAGCATTGGTTAAGCATTGCCTTCTATTACAAATAAGAAAGGAGACGATGTATTAAGATTACGGTTTATACACATACTTCCCAAGTGATTAGGTTGCATTGTCGGTGATGGCACAGGTGCCCAACTTACTGATGAAGGAACGGGAGACTTATATGGAGAGATTGAAGGCCCTGTATGTTTTAAGAAGAGAAAACAATAGTTACTTGAGGAGGCAAAAATAAAGTAGTCTAGTCTTTCGGCCATCCAAATATGTACATTATTATTTCTATTTCAATCTAAAAGAGGAAGGCGGTTCATTTTTAAGAATAACTCACCTGGCCAGCTTGAAGCAGGCAGATGAAGGTGATCGTATGGGTCAGGTGTAAATCCACTGTATTTGTGCTTCCTATGATGGTGCCTAAAAGAGGAGATTGAAGGTGCAGATGCAGAAGTACGTACTTGCTTTCGACCAGAATTCCTAAAATGAGGTGAAGTTGAAGGTGTGTCCGCATAATTAAGTGGTTCCAAGATCTTGTGCCGATAAATAGCTGCAGAAGAAAATATGGACAGGTTTTGCTCACTTCAAAAAATAAATAGTTCTAGCTATTTCAAAAATACCTTTAGTTGGATGATGATATGGTTGTGGAGCACTGTGAAATGCCTTGAAATGGGGTGCAGCAGCAAAAGTGTCATGTCTCTTCCGTCTAGAAGTTGGAAGGGGAGACAGATCTGCAATGTGTATGCAACGCAAGAACATATCAAAAGATCTGATAAGCAGGAAATATCTTTTACATTTTACCCCCCCCCCCCCCCCAGAACCCACGTGTGGGATTATAATGGGATGTTGTTGTTGTTGTTATTGTTGTATTTTACATAATTCCAGACTTCAGCTAAATTGGTTGACAAATGTAATAGCAGTAAATCTGACACCAGATGGCAAGTATATCAAGAATAAACGAAGGTTGTAAAGTTCACGAATCTAACACATATAAAGGGAAATAAATCTCACCTTGTTGTAAGAGGGATAGACGCAATCCTCTATTCCTGTGAAAACCACGATCAAGTCTTCCGTCCTTGAATTTGAAAATTGCAGAAGCTGCATTTTTCAGTGAAAGCAGGTCCAATCCTGCAATGGTGCTAAAGCTTTTTAGTAGCTCTAGGATATTCCTACAATTCAATTTGCTAGCCCAGCATTTAAAAACATGTCAATGAAAAGAGCGTGAAAACCACAACTACCCCTCAATTCGAGCAAACTGGGGTCGACTATATGAATCCTCATTAATCATATCACTCCATTTAAGCTCATCTCATACTCATATAATACAACCAAAAGAAAAGGTACAAAAGTAGATCATAACTTCATACTCCCTAGAGTCATCCCATTGCATTTGCTCGAACAATTAAGCCATTGCTCGGGGACCCTTGGCATAACTGGTTAAGTTCACGGGTTCGAGCTGTAGAAATAGCCTCTTGCATAAATGCAGGGTAAGGCTGCGTACACTAGACCCTAGTGGTCCAGCCCTTTCTCGGATCCGCATAGCTGGAGCTTAATGCACCGGACTAAGCCCTTGCTCAAACAATCGAGAATTGTATTATTTAACACGCAGTCAACAAAATTCAACCATAAACATCACCATAGTTGAAAGTAAAGCATGAATCAATCAAATCTGCACTTTGCTCGAACTTCTTTTTCTTTTTCTTTTGAAATGAAAGATAAAAACTATCTTGACTAAGCCCTTGCTCAAACAATCAAGAATTGTATCATTAGCACACAATAACAAAATTTAACCAGAAACACAAGCATACAACAACAACAACAGACCCAGTACATTCCTTATAGGTAGGGTCCGAGGAGGGTAGTGATTAAGCAGACTACAACAACAACAACAACAACAACTACCCAGTATATTCCCACCAGGTGGGGTCTGGGGAGGGTAATATGTAGACAAGCCTTACCCCTGCCCAAAAGGGCAGAGAGGCTGTTTCCAATCGACCCTCGGCGTGTAGGATTAAAAAGGGGAAGCTGCATTAAGAAACAAAGGCAAAATTAGAAACATACGCAAGATAAAACAAAATAATAAAGCATAAGTAATCCCGCAGAAATAACGTAAATAATTATGAAAACATAAGCAACATAAATACAGTCGCATGCAATAGCAACAATCAGTAACTACCATACTAACAACCATATGGGGACATAAGCTAAAACACTAATCACCTATGGGTAACCCTACTATCCCACCCAACCCCGGGAGAGGCGTACGAAGAACTCTATGAGCCCCTAGCCTACAATCCTGATTCTAGACCTCCAGACTCCCCTATCAAGGGTCATGTCCTCGAAAAGCTGCATTCTGGTCATGTCCTGCCTAATCACCTCTCCCCAATGCTTCTTCGGCCTCCCTCTCCCTCGCCGACCACCAACAATCTCCAGCCGCTCGCAGCTCCTCACCGGGGCATCGGGGCCCCTCCTCCGAACATGCCCGAACCACCTCAGCCTCGCTTCCCGCATCTTCTCGTCCACCGGGGCCACCCCTACCTTCTGTCGAATAACTTCATTCTCGATCTTATCCAGCCTGGTGTGCCCACACATCCACCTAAGCATCCTCATCTCCGCAACCTTCATTCTCTGAACATGCGAATTCTTCACGGGCCAGCACTCCGCCCCATACAACATCGCAGGTCTAACCACGGCTCTGTAGAATTTTCCCTTGAGCAGACTATCCTACCTAAATCCTTGGCTGTTTCCGATAGACCCTTGGCTCGTAAACCAGAAACATAAGCATAATTGAAACAAATGCACGGGTTAATCAAGTTCCAATTTAAATACAGACTTGGTGATCACCGTATTGTACCTGCAGATAATTGAACTGAAAAACCACATAGAATGACCAAGAATTTCAGCAACGTGAAACTCTGCAGCAACCCCATCTCTCTCCTCAAGAATAAACCCAAATGATCAAATTACAAGACCATTATTGGCCCATAAAGCAGGATTTTTCAAGCAAGAAAAAGAATTTGAACGAAAACTGTTCTCTTTCGTACAATGTAGTTAGACAGAACATGATTATATGTTAAAGGGGACAACAAAAATACAAGTGTATGTATGAGACCCAAAAATGGTACAACCATCAACGTAACGAAGAGGAAGGTAGTGACGGTGAAAATATAATAACACTGTCCAAGTTAGGTGGGAAGTAGTAATAAAAACAGAAATCTCTAAGTTTTTTTTTTATATTCTTGGAATGAAATAATCATTAAAAATTGGTTACTAGAGATAGTTAAAACTGATCAAAGCACAAAAGCAAAAATAAGATTACTAGTACAAAACTAGAGGTTTGATCCAGTGAGACTGAGAGAGAAAGCTAAAGCTAAAGCAAGAGAGAAACTGAAAAGAAAAAAAGCTTCTTTCTTTTTCTTGTGGGGATGAAAGAAACAGGGGACAGAAAAAGAATTGTTCTTTTTCCAAATTATTCTAAGGATTCATTTGACATGATTTGTTTAGTTGAAATTTAGTAATAACCATTGAAATCTTTCAGTTGAAATTGTTGACATATTGTTTAAGTGGAACCCCCACCCCCGACTGGCCACTCCCCTTCCACCGGCTTTATTTATTTGAGCTTATGTTACTGCACTAGGATCCTTTGGTTTGAAAACAAATTATGGTGGCATTAATTATTTAATATTATTTTATATTAATTATTCAGTATATTGTATTAATTTTGAGATTGTTAATTATATTTTTTATTTTGGGATAATTTATTTTGGAATTACTATTCCATTTTCTAGCATATATAAGTTATCTCGATACTATTTTTATTTTCGGAATAACTTATTTCAAGATTAATAATCAAACAAGGGATAAGACGATACTATATTTTTATTTCATGATTATTTTTTTTACCAAACAACCCCTACAACAATAAAAAATTAAGTGTAATCCCACAAGTGGGGTCTAGAGAGGATAGAGTATACAGACACCTTACAAGGCCAGAGAAATTGTCTCTGGTAGACCCTCGACTCAAAAAAAAAAAGGAAAAAGACAATAACAAGCAAAGTAATCTGACAACCAAAGCGAACATAAAAAAATAACACTAAGTAATGCAAGGAGATACTCGAAATAAGATAGTAATAAGTAATAACAATAATCTAGGGATAAAAAAAGAATCCGAAGGAAACAAAGAGATATATCAAAACTACCATGTAAAAATAGAATAATAATTTACTATAAATAATTAAATTACACTGATAGAATAGAAATTGTTATTATTGTCTTAAACTCTATTTTTAATCATGTTGCAGTTCCCATCATTATGAAGTAAATGGTCCACTTGGAATTGCAAGAGATTAGTCTTTGATTTGTAAAGATCTCATCTTAAGTAATGAAGATTGTAAAAGGTAGTGTCTTTTCCACCTTTTACTTTTTAAATTAAAAGTAGGCGAATAACATAATGCCCCACCTTCGTAACGTGATTGGACTTTGATCAATTATTTATCATATCTATTCTGAATTCACAATGATCATCACGATAAGTTTGTGTAATTATAATGAGCTGTTAGCCTTCGACTCATTTCCCATTTATAGAAGTAACTCCTCTTCAACTTTTTCCCCAACATAACACCATCAATATATCACTCAAAAGTTCGGACGAACTCTTTTAATGAGTTTTCCTTTTATTAAGCTCGGGCTAATTTGTGTATACTTTTACTATTTATTCTATATCTTTTACGAATATTTAAACTTAAAATATTCAACTTTTAAGATTTTTATAATTAACACGAACAAATTTAATATTTTTTGACATTTTAGTAATTATTTTACATGTATATTTATACCTCATTTACTTGCATGGTGCATCCATCTTTGCCTTTAATTAGTATAACATATCAAATAACTTTTATTCATTAAAATGTAGGAAAATGAAAAGGATCACTTACGCCACCTTAATGATCGTTGAGCTACGATCATTGAGTGGAAAAGAAATCCCACCGCTCGTGTATGAATATTAAAATACTATTATAAGAATTGGACAGGTTATTATGGGTAGAACCTAAATGTCTTGTCTGGTGGGTGGTTTAATGTTTGGAAGAAGGGGGGAAAGATATGATATGGTATGGTGTCTAATGAAATCAGAATGGGTGTGTTACTATTCTTGAATCTTGATCGTAGACACACTATAGAGGTGGGAATATGGATGATAAAATTTTTAAGTTAATATACAATATTAATATTTATAAATATTTAGTAAAATTAATATACATATAACATCTCAGTAAAAATTATTAAATTTATGTGAACCCATATAGTACATGCTAGCTCCGCTTGTGGCATGCCCACAGGAGCAACGGTCAGGGGCGAATATAATATATTACATACAGATTTAATCGGACACTTAATTTTTGATGTGGCGCATAAATTTATGTATTAAAATTTACTAATATTGTAACAACGAGTAAATATAAACTTATAACTTAAAAAATATAATAAATTCAGTATTAAAAATTTTAAAAATTAAACCCATAAAATTTAAATTCTGAATTCGCCTCATCCAACAGTGATAGAAGGTTAGGTTGGTTGATATATTTGGAATGAGGTGTTGGAGCATCTTGACCAAATGCATTATGGTGAAAATGATGGGTCAAACACCATTGCTTTTCTTCGACATTCTGTCGGTGCATCTTGGTGCCTTCGCAATAACTCCATTTTGTATTATAAACTCCTCCTTTTAAAAATATAAAATTTCCTATAGTATATTGAGATAAAAAAATTAGAGGCAAAGTAATAAGAATTGAACTCATACATTTGTACGGCATACTTCTATTAGTAGTAGTAGCTGAATTTATACGTGATATATATATATATATATATATATATATATATATATATATATATATATATATATATAATTTATAGACAAGTGAATCGATTTAATTCTAAAATGATAAATAAATTAGACAAAAACATAAGACTTAGCCTTGAAATTGAAATAAAACAACAGAAATCTTAGTTCTGGGAGAGCTTCCGGAGGCAATAATAACAATATGAATAAGTAAGAAAGTAAAATCTTATTGAGCTTTGGATAGAATATAGCGTATCTTTGTCAGAAAATTCGTCTCTTCTACAATGATTGCATATAGGGAACAAGTCCCTATGATCAAACCCTTCTTAATGATAATTATGAGGGCCATTGAAGAATATGTAATGGTAGGCAATGAATCAAAAACAAAAATAAATTTCGAACAGAGGTAGTCAAATACCACTCGATAATTAATTTCGAACAGAGGTAGTCAAATGCCACTAAATAATTAACAACTCTTCCCTAGTCAAATTCCATAACCGAAAGTGAAAAGAAAAACGAAAATATATGCATATTTTTTGTATTTCTGAGTTTGAAATTAGATTGGACTCAATTCTTTTTATATAAAAGAAATTTAATAAAGAAGTCAGAAAACATACAATCATTAACCAAAACCAAGCCTTAGTTCATCTTTCTGTTTTCGTTTCCTCTTTTCTTCTATTTGTTTTTTTCTTTTCTTTTTTTTATCTGACTGTTTTCGGCTCCTATTTCCCTCATTTTTGGACTGAAGATTGTCGTCGGTGTTAGAGACGGAGGAGGCGTAGGATAGTTGTTGTTGGTGGAAGAGGGTGGACGGCTAGGGCGGCTACTGCTTCTGGCTTGAGAGGGGTGTTGTGGTGGTTGTTTTTCGGTGGTGGGTGGAGCAGCGACCATGGTGGCTTCTGTGGCTAGGTTAGTGAAGGGTGGTCGTTTGGTGAATGGTTTTTGAGAGGAGGGAGAGAGATATGGGAATGAAAGGGGCAGGGCAGCGTCGGCTATTAAGAGGTAGAGGAGCTCCGGCGGCGGCTGTTGCTTCTTCTGTTGGTTCCTAGGGTTGTTTTGTTTGTTTTGGGTGAGAAGGAGGAGAGGGGAAACGCTTGGTTGGGGTCTTCTCTAGGTTTTGTTAATCACTTTATACTTATTAATTTCAAACTATTTATCATTTAATGCACATATTTAAATTATTTACTATTCATACTCATATATTCCAAACTATTTACTCGCTTATTCTTTAGCTACTATTTTTTTTGGTAATTAAGATTTTATTAATCACTAAAGATATTGCGTTACAATGCCATAGTTCAGCTTATACTCGGCTGACTATCTAATCTAATCCAGAAAACTAACTACCCGTATCAGAAGACTAACTACTCATATACTATAACTTGAATTGCTTCATCTGCTTTCTAGTTCTAGGAGTACCTCTAACATTACATATATAAGCTAGTTCCCTTACTAAGACTTCACTTTTACGAAAAGTATTCTCAAATATCCGTGAGTTCCTTTCCAGCCATAGAGCATATGATATTTCAGCAATCACCATTTTGAATATAGTGGCTCTACAGGATTTCCCTTTAGCCTTACTGATGAACCAGTGGAGTTTTTGATCCCAAGTATATGTCTTTGGATGATTCTCTTGAATCCAATGCATTGCTTGCTCCCATAACTCGGTTGAAAAAGGACAGGATAGAAACAAATGATCTCTTGTCTCAATCTGGCTATGGCATAAAACACAGTCTTGGTCTATATTTAGTCCCCAGTTAGCTAATCTGTCCTTGGTTGGTAATCTGCCCTGTAACATTAGCCAGAAATTGAACACAGCTTTAGGCCTAGCATAATTCTGGATGATTAGGTTCTTCCATGAGACTCTCGGGAGATCTCCTAACTGCAAGAGATATAGCTGTCTGATAGAGCAGTCTGGCCACCTCCAGCTTTGAAATTTCTGGAGGATATCTCGGGATGCTATTATTCTCCTGACCATCCAACTTGCATGTGAAGGGATTGGCATTGTTTCTACCTGGTAACGTTTAACATAGTAAGCATTTATCCACCTTATTCACAGTTTGTCTTTCTTGTGAGCTAGATCCCAGCAAATTTTTGCAATTGCAGCCTTGTTCCATAGCAGAAGATTGATAAGGTTCATTCCACCAGCTGATTTAGGAGTACACATTCTGTCCCAAGATACATAAGTTTTTTTAGTAATGGAATTTGATCCAGACCAAACAAAACTTCTACATATTGCTTCAATCATCTTCATTACTTTAGCTGGAATGATGAACAGTTGAGCCCAATATGCTTGAATGCCAAATATCACTGATTGTACTAATTGCAGCCTCCCAGTATAGGATAATTTCTTGCCAGTCCATGACATGATCTTAGCAGTAATCTTCTCCACTAAAGGTTGCCATTGAATCAAGGCAATCTTTTTGGTGGACAGAGGAATACCAAGGTATTTGAATGGCAATTCTTCATGAGTAAAACCAAGGTGATCAGTAATCTATCTCTGCACTGCCTGTGTAACACCCCCAAAATACACTGAGCTTTTGCCCAGATTAGCCTGCAATCCTGAAGCTTCAAGGAATTGAGAGAAGTATTGGAACATGGCTATGATAGAGTCCAGGTCTCCTTTAGCACACAGTAGCAAGTCATCAGCAAAACTTATGTGAGTAATACCTAGCTTTTTACATCTAAGATGGTATTGAAAAGTTGGCTCTTTCCTTAACTCAACAAGTGATTTACTAAGGTACTCCATTACTATAGCAAATAAGAATGGGGAAATTGGATCCCCTTGTCCGAGTCCTCTAGCAGCTTCAAATGGTTATGTTGCTTCTCCATTAACTAGCACTGAGAAACTCACTATTTTGATACATTCCATGATCCAGTTAGTAAATCTGGTTGGAAAACCAATCCCCTCCATCACTTGTTGTAGGAAAATCCACTCAACTGAGTCATATGCTTTTTGAATATCAACTTTAATCATACACCTTGGTGTCACATGTGCTCTGGTATAGCTTTTGACTAACTCATGTGCCAGGATGACATTGTCAGCAATTTTCCTGCCTGGAATAAATCCTGCTTGAGCCTTAGAGATGATGCTGGGCATGATTTTTTGTAGTCTATTGGCCAGAATTTAGCTATTATTTTGTAAAGGACTGAGCAACATGCAATGAGTCTATACTCTTTAATTGTGGTAGGATTGGAAACTTTAGGGATTAAGGTAATAGTGGCAAAATTTATTGGCTTGTACATCTTGGTTGTTAGAAAGAACTCCTTGATGGCACTTGTGATTTGCCTGCTAATAGTGTTCGAAGACTTCTTGAAAAATACAACATTGTAACCATCTATTCTTGGGGCTTTATCATCTCCAATTGCTCTTAAACTCTCCACTATTTCAAGGTCAGTGACATCACCATATAACTCCCTTTTCTGTTGCTGTGTTAGTATTGGACCATTAGCCATATATATTCTGTTTATGGCTGGAAGAGATGTTGATGTTGATCCCATTAGTGCCTTGTAGAATCCGAGGATCTCCTTTTGTATGTCTGCTGGTGTATCTACTTTATCTCCCATTGCAGTTGTGAGTTATGTGATATGCTTGCTTTGCGATCTTTCTTTCAAAACTGCAGTAAAGTACTTGGTATTAGAATCTCCAAGTTGAATCCATTTTACTCTAGACTTCTGCTGTAATTCACTTTCTTCAATCAGTGACCACCTTTCCAGCTCCAATACTATCAGTTTTTCTTTCTGCTGCAACTCATCTGAATATGCCTTTATCATTTGCTCCTGCACTTCTTTCAGTTCCTGTTTGATAAGCTCTATCCTCTGAGTATTTCTTTTGAAATCCTTAACATTTGAGGCTTTTAAATGGCCTTTCAATGTTTTGAGTTTAGCCCATACTGCTTTTATAGTTCCAGAATTTTTACAGTTCCAGAAATTTGCCACAATCTGATGAAACTCCTCATGCTCAGTCCATACATTGAAAAATTTGAAGGGTATCTTCCCTTTCCAAGAAGAAGCTGCTAGTGTCACTATCATAGGATTATGGTCAGAGATTAGTGGTTGACCATAAACTGTTTCCACATGACTCCACTTGGTAATCCACTCATAGTTTCCAAATACTCTATCCAGTCTGCTACATACTCTATCCACTCCAGGCTGTTTGTTTGTCCTGGAATAATAATCACCCTTCCAAGGTAATTCTGACAGTCCAGCTTTCTGTATATATTGGCTAAACTCTTGGATCTCGGAGTATTTAACAGGATTAACAGATTGTCTATCCTTAGCATTTAAGACAGCAATGAAATCCCCAGCAACCAACCAAGCATCTTTTATATCTGATGAATAGCCTTGTAAATTCCTCCATAAGGATCTTCTTTGCTCCAGTCCATTGTACCCATACACCACAGTAAGATAGCAAGTAACATCTCCTTTCAAGCTTCTGACCTTGCAATGTATCAGTTGAGCTTCCTCCTCAATACCATCTACTTGAAACATATTTTCATCCCATAAGATCCACACTCTACCATTTTCAGAATCATTATAATTTGTTAGAACACCCCATCCAGGAACCAGCAGATTAGCAATTCTACTAGCATTTGTTTTCTTTACCTTAGTTTCTATCAAACCAACAAGGCTTATTTTATTTCTCCTAATATACTCCCTAACTTCCTTTTGTTTGTATTTTTTATTTACACCTCTAATATTCCAGAATAACCACTTCATTGATAATTGCTTGATCCCCATATCACCTGGTGGAACCTCTTGCTTACTATTGGAGACTACTTCAAATATATTGCTAACAGTAATGGGAGACAGAGGTGGAAAATTGATGAAGTTGAATTCTGAACTCTGAACTTGCTTCCCTTTCTCTATCTGTTTTCTTTATATGTTATCAGATTTGGAGGTTCATTGGCTCAGTATGAACTGCATTTGTAACAATCTGTTGTACTATTGCCTCTTTTTGATTGGGGACAGTTTGGACTGGAGCCTTGGTTCTCCATTCCTGCACTACTTTGGTCTTCTTCACTTGGTTAAGCTGGTGTGTATTTGCCTTCATTTGGACTGAGTAGCTATGACCAATTGTTTGACACTTTTCACAGTAGGATCGTTTCCAGTCATAGACTACATAGGAATTTCTTTCCATTTGGATCCATCACCCATATTTCTCTTGGTAACTCTTTATTGACATTAATCTCTATAAGCATTCGAGCATAGGACACTCTAGTTTGCTTGGTTGTACATTCATTTGCAAATATAGGTTTTCCTAAGACACTTGCAATCCTGCTTAATGATCTCATTCCCCAACAAGACATTGGAAGCTTTGGAAACTTTACCCATAGAGGAATATCAGTAGGGAATTCCTCCGTGAAATCAAAGTCTGGAGTCTATTGTTTAAGGATCATAGGTCTGTTGGCAATTGAATAAGGCCCTGCACAAAGAATTTCCTTAGCATCATCAATAGTTCTAAATTTAACTATGTAATAACCTTCCTCATGGTAATACAGATCTGGCTCTGGAACATGTGACCCGTGAAGATTAATGAATCTCTTCATTGCATTAAAACCGGGTCCATCCCCCAATATATACACTATTAAAGCACATTTCCACTTTATCCCTTCCTCTTTGACCTCTAATTTGTTCAATTGCACTATTGGCTGTCCATCAATCATTACAGGAGGTATGTAATCTAAAGCCATACCATTTGTTGCAAACCTATTTTTCTGAAATAATGTAGACCAAATCTTTTTTGGGTTCCTCAGTTCTGTTGCGAATGGTCTCCGATTTCTCCATTACTTCCACCAGTGGTTGGACTTGGACCTGTATTGACTTCTGCATGTCTACTATTCCGGTGGTTACGTTCTTCGTTAGGTCTAACTCTGTTCCAATCAAAACTGGTGAAGCCAAATCCAGCTTCTTTGAGATTACGGGCTGGTGGGATGTCGACCCACTTGAAACTCTCTCCTCTACATCTGGTGAATCGAAGTGCTGCACATGAGGGGTCTTGGCTACTACTTTCTCCAACGCCGGTTGCTTGATTGTTGTTATCAGTTTCTTCATTGTTGCTAGCGGTATCTTACGGGGCATTCCTCAACCTCTGCCTCTCCCTCTCTCCATTGTGACAGATTCGGCGTACGTTTAACTAACGTACGTCGAGAGAACGAAGAAGAAGAAGCTTTTGTTAACCACTTCCTCGTGCTAATTAAGCTTATTCTTTAGCTACTATTTACCCCCATATATATGATGTTTTCTACCTCGTCAAATTGCAGTGACACGTGCAAAGTGGGAGTGAGAGTTGGATATCTTTCCTCAATACAAATTGATGGTAAGAGCTTAACCGGGTCTCCTTGACCAAGGAATAATCATGTTCTAAGAAATTGGAGAGAAGTTCATCAATTTAATTTTTCCTTAATGCTGTCTTTTTAATGGTTAATATACATGTATTTTCTTTCGTAATACAATGTGTTCTCAAATAAATACTGTACTAGATAGTTAAAAATAAAAATTAATTAAAGCTACCCAAAACAAAAGAAAAAATATCAGAACAGATACCATTTTTCCCATCTCGAACTTCCATATGGTAATTGACTTATTTTTTAAAGAACACTAAATCAGAGTATGAAATTTGGAATAACTTTTTACCAACAATACTTTTAACTAATTAAAAAACGTAATTATTTTATTTTATTTTTGCTATTCATAGACTCTTTATTAGTAATTTTTCATATCTTATTGACATATTCTACGGTTAATATTTAAATATAAATAATTTGGCAACAATATTACTATGACCATAATATTGTTGGCTACTTTCACTAAATGGCAACAACTTAATTCAGTTATTGTTATACTTTGAACCATGACCTTGTGAAATGTGATGGGCATTGTTCATTCTAGGTTGCTTCTTTGTATTTTTGACTTAAAGAATTTCATATTGATTTATTGTAAGAAAAATTAGATCAACCATTGAAAGACCTTGAAACTTGAAAAATCATAAATTGCATTTGTCGAGTTTGTAATTGTTTAATTAGATTTGACTCGCGTAATTAAAATATCGATTGGCAACTGTAACTAAGTGTTGAGTCGGCTTGGCTGAGACTTGGAGCTAATTTGAGGTGATTGAGATCGAAATTTTCAGTTGAAAATCGAAGAAGAACATTGTTACCTAACAGTATAACGCTACAATATACTAATATACTATAGGAGTATATAGTTATACTACAACAGTATACCATTATAGTATACAAATATATTATTATGGTATACTGTAATAATATGCAAGATATTGTAACAATATGTTGTAATAGTATATAATATACTACTATCGTATACTTATTACCCGTAAATTCACTTGTCTTTTCTCTTTAATTTGTTTTAAGCTTTTACTTAGCGTGAGCGGCAAATTGAAAATGCAAAAAAATAAATAAATTAGAGTTTGCTATATAATGTAACGGTATACTCTTACAATTAGATCCTCTTATATTTTTTAAATTTTTTTATTGACAACTGATATTATTTCAGTATAACAATTGAATTAAACTTTTTTTAACTCTTTGCGTACAATTGTAAACCCTGTTGGCATAACTATATACTATACTAGTATCAAATGTTATTAAATATTTTTTTGGTTGTATTATCTATATTTAATTGGTACACAATTTGATTTTATTTAGTAATAATATATATAAAAAGAATAATAAAAAATAGTAAATAAAATTAGATTATGAAGAGAAAAAGAATATAAAAAAGAAGTTAAATAAAATTAGAATAGGAAAAAAGAAAAAAATAAGAACAAAACGAGGAAAAAAGGAGAAAAGAAAAAAGAAAAGAAAAGAAGCATAGAAATAAAAAAGAATTGAAGATTAAAGAAAAAATTTCCCACAAAACCTATTATGGGTAGGAAATGTAATTAGTTTATGTGTAAGAAATACAAATGTGTAGAAAAGGGTAAATAATTTTATTTTTATGGGTAGCTGTGTCAAAACCCCTTTTATTAAGTTGTTTAAGTCTGATGAAGAAGAGTTAGGAATTTGGGCTTGGGAATTATAGACTAGATCTGAATTGGGTCAAATTTTGGTCAAATTTACCTTTAAAAGGTGATCGTTTAACTCTACTAGATTAAAAATATTAATTCCTAAAATAATAACTATAAAATTATGAAACTATTCTTAATTAATTAAAAAAATTAAAAGTGAAACTATTTTTGTATTTTTCTTATAATTTTATGAAAGGTATATAAACTAAAACTAACTAGATAAAATATCAATTAGCAACATAAAATAAAATATTTTGCAATTTTTAACAAAATAAAGTAAAAGAGTCAAAATTAGTTAAAGTAGCGATATTAGACCTAAAGAAAAAATATTTAACACTAAAAAGTGTTAATCTTGGGAGGGTCAAAAATTACACGTCTATAGATGCCCTTCTTTGATTGGAAACACAAAGTATTTTCGGACAAAGAACGACGAGTCAGGTTTTTTGACCCGATCCTTATTTGGAGAGATCAAAAACTATAAGAAATGAGAATGTGACCAAGCTCTCGTATCTAAGCTGCCTACATATCATTGGCTATAAATGAACCAGGCCATGTGTAGTTCAGAAGTAGGAACAATGATGGAGTACGCCGAGGTGGAGAGCCGATTGAGGTTTCATTCTGTCGAGGTTCCGGTCTGCGGTCCTATTATTACATCAAAATCAAAAAATAAAAAAGACTAACTAAGCTTGTCAACTATGAGTTACAAGATTCCTATCTATAAGTCTTCTTAACCTTGATTTTGAGTCTTGAATGGTTCTTCATGCAGACTTTAGATTTGAACCTTGACGCTTGCTAGCTGCATGTGGTAGTTCATTCTTCTTTAGTTTTTTGGATCAGATCGGACATATAGCGCTCGTGACTTCAAGCATATCTTGAGCATTTCATATCTTTTTCTGCTTCTGCATTTTGGATTCACTTCCCTTTCTTTCTTTTTCTTTTTCTTTTTATTCTGGATCAAGACTACTTCTGTCATCTCGGATTAACGACTCACATTCTTGCCACGAGCTTCTCCTACTTCTAACTTGAATTGAATTCTAGAATGACTTTCGTTCTCTAGTTGGGCGCCTGCTACTGAATTCAAACTTAAAATAATTCCGAAACGAATTCCCTTGTTCTCCAAGTGGGTGCCTGCAATCAAAATAACAAAACAAACAAAATTTTGTGTCGTAGTTTGCACTTGGAAAATTTGTGAGTTGTTAGAAAAAATATAAACCACTTATGTTATTGATAGAATGATGAGAATAAATTAAAGACTAGATTAGGATGTATGTCTCTTGTGAGTAAAACCAAGAAAAATTTACTAGCAAATGCATCTACTAAAAAATAAAACTTGAGTGACCCAAATTAGGAAGTGCGTCTCCTACGGGTGAAACTTGAATGAATCAACCTAGGAAGTGTGTCTCTTAAAGCTGAAACTTGAATTAACCAAACTAAGAAGTGTGTCTCCTAGTGGTAAAACTTGTGTGAACCAAAACCAGGAAGTGCGTTTCTTGAAAGTATATCCTGAAAAACCCAAACTAAGAAGTGTGTCTCCTAGGGTGAAGCTTGAATGAACCAAATTAGGAAGTGCGTCTCCTAGGGCAGGGCTGAACTTAAATGACCCAAAAATAGGAAGTCTGTCTCCTAAAACAAAAATATAACTTGAAAGACCCAGACTAAAAAATGCGTCTCCTAGGGGTAAACTTCAATGACTCAAACTAGGAAGTGTGTCTCCTATGAACGATTTTAAATGATCCAAAACTAGAAAGTACGTCTTCTAGGGATGAACTCTCGAGTTAGGAAGTGTGCCTCCTAAAAGTATGTGCTGAAAACCTCAGATTAGGAAGTGCATCTCCTAGGGGTGAAACTTGAATGAACCAAACTAGGAAGTGCGTCTTCTATGGCTGAACTTAAATGACACAAACTAGGAAGTGTGTCTCCTAGGGGTGAAACTCCAATAACTCAAGATAGGAAGTGCGTCTTGTCACACCCCTTTTTTAAAACGAAACATCTACGAAAACCTCTTAAATTAATAAAAAGATTTAAGTAATGCTTGAAAAGGGTTTTTCGATTGAAAAGTGACAAAATTGATTTCAAAAAGAAAATAACTCAGAGTCGCCACCTGGCATTTGATTTCGGTGTGCCAGGTCACCATTTTCTTTTAGAAAATATTTTTCCTTTTAAAACACTTGGACTCAAAACTAAGTCTACACCAGAGATTTGGGTAAGGGGGTTTATTTGACTCGGGGAGAAGGTGTTAGGCATAGTGCGGTTGCGTACTCAATCAAGTTGGCCTTTAAAATATTCAAATTGAGGTATAACTAGACACATAAAAGAAAAAAATAAACACACAAGAGGCTCGGGGTCATCCCTACCTAATAAAAATAAATAAATAAATAAAAATAAAAGCTAGCCTACATTGTACTTCCTCTATAGTGTTCGTCACGGCCTCCGAATACATGATACTTCGGGGGCATACCCCTGAGTAAAATATATATAAATTCTTCGGGGCATTCCCCGGACAAATTTAACTACGAGAACGACCTCTCACTTAATCAAAAATCCTAAAATTTACCTACCCAAATGTGGTCGGCCTAATGCATGCTCCTAAGGATTCACACGAATAAAGCATAACTAAACAAATTAGAAAGATCAAGACAACTCACATTAAACATAATTTCATTTTTTCAATTTTCCTTTCCTTCCACCGCCTCCCTTCAATTCAACTTAACTTATTAATGTTAGATAATACGCTTAACGCTAGAGGGGGGGAGGGTGAATAGCGTTAAAATAAAAATTAGCGTAAACTTGCGGAATTTAAAAATTGCAGGAAATAAATAAGTGTGATAAGTAAATAAATTAGAACAAACGCACCGATGTATCCTGGTTCACCACAACCCGTGGCTAGTCCAGTCCCCGAGAGACTCTCTCGAGATTTCCACTAACTTGTTAAGCTTACGGGTGCTCAACAAACCGTTACAACTTGAGGACACAAGCCTCAACAACCTTTGCTCGGAGATACAACACTCCAAGACTTCAACCAAGGAAACACAAGTTCCTTCTTACAACACAAAGGACTAACACTTCCCTTCAAGTGTACAAAAACACTTAGCACTCAAATAAGACACTCCTTTAAGAGTAGATATGAGTAAAAAGAATACGCTCAAGATCGCAACAACTTTCGACAAGAATTTGGCTCTCAAAAGCTTATGTAATGAATATAAAATGATAAGCAATAAAGTATGCAAGCTTTAGCAATTATATGATCAGTTGTTGTATGTTGTTGTACTTAAAAGACTGATTTGAAGCTGTATTTATAGCTGAAAAACTTTGTATTACCGTTTAATTGCCAATTAAGAATTGCTGATTTTACTCAGTGACAATCGATTGTCAAATTAACACAATCGATTGTTTGCCAGTTCTTCCAAAAATCAATCCCAGATTTTACGCTTAATAATCGATTATCTAAGATCAATAATCGATTACTGGCAACGTTCAAAAAGTCATTTCCAGATTTTACGTAAAACAATCGATTGTCAGAAATCTACAATCGATTACTCAGCAACGTTCAAAAAATCCTTTCCAGATTTTAATTAAAACAGTCGATTATAAGAAATCAATAATCGATTACTCAGCAATGTTCAAAAAATCCTTTCCAGATTTTAATTAAAACAATCGATTATAAGAAATCAATAATCGATTACCTGACGGTATTTGAAAACATTTTGGCAACGGTCATTTATACAATCGATTATACTAAGTTAACAATCGATTATATATCAGTCTTGAAAAATCAATTTAGACACTGCCTCTTGACAATCGATTGTTATAGGTTCACAATCGATTATTTAATAACTTTGAAAAAGTCTGGAAGACACTGCCTCAACACAATCGATTGTCATAAGTTCACAATCGATTATTTTGTGACTTTGAAAAATCTGATGGACACTGTCTCTTCACAATCGATTGTCATAAGGTTCACAATCGATTGTCATGCAGATTTGAAAAATCTGATGCTCACTGCCTTAACACAATCGATTGTCATAAGTTCACAATCGATTGTCAAGCAGCTGACTTAAACATAATCGATTATCATAAGTACATAATCGATTATCTTAGTCCAGATTTTAGAGGCATGTTTAAAAATCATTTTGACTAAAGTAAATATGCATTATTTAAAATCATTTTGCTCTAAATTAAATATGCATGATTTGTTAAAAATATTTTTACGAGAGAAGCCAGGTCTTGAGTTTAAGTTGTCGGATCAAGATCACAATTAAATACCGACTCATATAAAACTTAATCTCGGTCTTTGTCTTGTGCTTGAATCTCGTTATATATCAATTTTGCGCTTGTGCTTGGAGCACGTCATATGTCAATTTGCGCATAGTTTGTCATTCATCAAAACCTACAAATATGAACACACGTTTAGTATAATGCCTTGAGAACGTGTTTCTAACAATTAATTCAACTCTTTTCCTTAATTGATTCATAAGACATCCAAATCTATCACAACGAGCAAGATAAATTCCAGATACTTGAAGACATATTTTTTATAATAGAACATGTATTAAATTGGAATCACTTCAAAGAGAACATTATCAAAAGCATATCAACAACAATCTCAACAATAAAATCAGAGGATTTAAGAGAAGAGAAAAGGGATTGGAACTCACAGAGAGCAAATTTCTAACGTTAACGGATAAGCTTCAAGACAATTCTACTACTTACCGCTGACCGGAAGGTGAACCTCGCCGGACCTCGACGAACCTCAACAAAATACTCAAACTTTTGACGTTCTTAAATGGAATCCATGAAGTCCAGGTGTAAGTCCAATTATGCGAACTTTCACAGTGGTTGCTGGTCGATGAAGCAGATGAAGCGAGGTGTTGGATTTGGTGGTCATGGAGGAACTACGGCGATACGGGTGGCTGTTTTTGGTCGTTTGTCTGTGTGTGGTCTATTTCTGATAGGCTGTGGTGAAAAAGAAGGTGGTTGGCGGCTATGCTTTTTTTGGTGTTCAGTCGCTGGTTTTTGTGGTGTGACAGTGGTGTGGAAGACGCAGCAGCTGCTGCTCGTCGGAGTTGGACGCTACTGCTGGTTCGTTCAGTTTCCAGTGACAAGCTGCTTCAAGTGGAGACAACGAGTGGTCCTAGGGTTTTGTTGTGTGAGTTCCTACCAACTTCCTTTTTTTCTTCTCGCTGGCGTGATGGCTAGAGACGGTAGAGGCGAGTTTTTGTTGCTATTGCTTGGTGGTCTTCGATGGAGGTGGGTTGTGGGCAGCAGAAGGTGAAGGGAAGAGGAATGACGGCGGCGGCTGTGTTATGGCTTGTTTAGGGTTTTTTTGTGTGTTGTTCTTGTTGTAAAAGAAGATGTGGGCTCAAAATTGGGCCTCTGGTGGTGGGTTTAAAATTGTGCTTCAAAATGTGCAAATTTAGGCCTAAAAAGAATGAAAATTCAAATTAAATACCTATAAGATTCTACATTAATTTTGGTAAATTATTTGTATTAAATAAAATTAAAAATTAAAGTTGGAACTATTTTTGGTATTTTCAAAGATTATATTAGGATTAAAATAGGCTTAAAGTAATATACTCTCCGAAAAATATCTAATACGCGAATTAAGTAGAGAAATATGGAACTATTTTTGTAATTTTTAATTTTATTCTTAAAGTAATGTAAAAGAGACAAAATTAGTTGAAATAACTATATTAAGCCTAAATTAAATATTTTACGCTAAAATAAGAGAAATTTCGGGAACGGTAAAAAATCACGTGTCTACAGCTGCCCCTCTTTGGTGGGAAATAGAAGTATTTTTAGACAAAGAACAACTAGAAATATTTTTGAACCGACCCTTATTTAGAGAGACTAAACTTAAGAGAAAAGGGAATGTGACCAAGCCCTGGTATCTGAGCTGCCTACATATCCTTGGCTACAAAAGAAATCAGGCCACGTGTAGTTCAGATGTGAATGAGATGATAGAGATACCGAGGTGGAAAGCTGGTCGAGGTGCCATTCCGGATGTTCCGGTCTGCGGTCCTGTCATTACATCAAACTCAAAAATGAAAAAGACTAACTAAACCTGTCAACTATGAATTACAAGATTTCTATATATAAGTCTTCTGAAACTTGATATTGAGTCTAGAATTGTTCTTCATGCAGACTTCAGATCTGAACCTTGACGCTCACTAGCTGCAAGTACTAGTTCATTCTTCTTCAGCTTTTAAGATCAGAACCGGACACACCATGTTTGTGACTTTAGTCATGCTTGATCAATCCACCTCTAGTCTCAGCTTCTGCATTTTGGATTCACTTTTTTTTGCTACTTCTAACTTGAATTAAATTCTTAAATGACTTCCCTTGTTATCCAGGTGGATGCCTGCTACTGACTTGAAATGTATTCCCTTGTTATCCAGTTGGGCGCCTGATTGCAAAAACTTGAAATGTATTCCCATGTTATCCAGGTGGGCGCCTGATACTGCAACAAAACAGATAAAACAAAAGAAACTTTTTCTGCCCCGGTTTGGGATCAGGGCATATTTGCGAGTGTTAATCGGATCATATCACATACAGAACACTTAGAATTTAAAATCTAAATCTCATTATGCAGGAGGGTCCTGTTAAAAACCTAAATCTCATTATCCATGAGGGTCCTGAGAATTTTGAATACTACATCCCATTATCCAAGAGGGTCCTGAGAATCTCAATAACTAAATCCCATTATCAGGAAGGTCCTGAGAATTTTAAAGCAAAATTCCATTATCCGGGAGGGTCCTGAGAATTTCAAACTAAATTACATTATCCAGGAGGGTCCTGAGAATTTTGAAAACTAAATCCCATTATCCATGAGGGTCATGAGAATTTTGAATACTAAGTCCCATTATCCATGAGGGTCCTGAGAATTTTTAAAACTAAATCCCATTATCCAGGAGGATCCTGCGAATTTTGAAAACTAAATCCCATTATCCATGAGGGTCCTGAGAATTTTAAGGCAAAATCCCATTATCCAGGAGGGTCCTGAGAATTATAAAACAAAACCTCATTATTCAGGAGGGTCCTGAGAATTTTAAAGCTAAATCCTATTATCCAGGAGGGTCCTGAGAATTTTAAAACTAAATCCCATTATTTAGGAGGGTCCTGAAACTTTTAAACTAAATCCCATTATCAAGGAGGATCCTGAGAATTTTGAAAACTGAATCCCATTATCTAGGAGGGTCCTGAAAATTTTAAAAACTAAATCCCATTATCCATGAAGGTCATGAGAATTTTGAAACTGAATCCCATTATCCAGGAAGGTCTTGAGAATTATAAAAACTAAATCCCATTATCTAGGAGGGTCCTGAGAATTTTGAAAACTGAATCTCATTATCCATGAGGGTCCTGAGAATTTTGAAAACTAAATCCCATCATCCATGAGGGTCCTGAGAATTTTGAAAACTAAATGCCATTATCTAGGAGGGTCCTGAGAATTTTAAAACTAAATCCCATTATCCAGGAGGGTCCTGAAAATTCTAAACTAAATCCTATTATCCGTGAGGGTCCTGAGAATTTTTGAAAACTAAATCCCATTATCCGAGAGCGTCCCGAGGATTTTAATGACAAATCCCATTATCTAGGAGGGTCCTGAGAAGTTTAAAACTAAATTCCATTATCCAGGAGGGTCCTGAAACTTTTAAATTAAATCCTATTATCCAGGATGGTCTTGAGAATTTTAAAGCTAGATCCCATTATCTAGGAGGGTCCTGCGAATTATAAAACTAAATCCCATTATCTAGGAGGGTTCTGAAACTATTAAACTAAATCTCATTATCTAGGAGGGCCCTCAGAATTTTAAAAACTAAATCCAATTATCCAAGAGGGTCCTGAGAATTTCAAAAACTAAATCTCATTATCCATGAGGGACCTGAGAATTTTGAAAACTAAATCTCATTATCCAATAGGGTGCTGATAATTATAAAACTAAACTTCATTATTCATGAGGGTCTTAAAACGTTTAAACTAAATCTCATTTTCTAGGAGGGTCCTGAGATTTTTGAAAACTAAATTCCATTATGCACGAGGGTCCTGAGAATTTTAAAACTGAATCTCATTATCCAGGAGGGTCTTGGGAATTTTAAAACTAAACCCCATTATCCAAGAGGGTTGAGAGAATTTTGAAAACTAAATCCCATTATCCAGGAGGGTCCTGAGAATTTTAACAATTAAATCTCATTATCCAGGAGGGTCCTGAGAATTTTAAAGCTAAATCCCATTATTTAGGAGGGTTCTGAGAATTTTAAATTTAAATCCCATTATCCAGGAGGGTCCTGAAACTTTTAAACTAAATCCCATTATCCAGGAGGGTTGTGAAAATTATATATATTAAATCCCATTATTCATGAGGGTCCTGAGAATGTTAGAAACTAAATCCCATTATCTATGAGGGTCCCGAGACTTTTTAAAAACCTAAATCCCATTATCCAGGAGGGTCCTAAGAATTATTAAAACTAAATCTCATTATCCATGAGGGTACTGGGAATTTTAAAAACTAAATCCCATTATCCGGGAGGGTCCTGAGGATTTTAAAGCTAAATCCCATTATCCAGGAGGGTCCTGAGAATTTTAAAACTAAATTCCATTATCCAGGAGGGTCCTGAAACTTTTAAACTAAATCTCATTATCTATGAGGGACCTTAGAATTTTAAAAACTAAATCACATTATCCAGGAGGGTCCTACTAATTTTAAAAACTAAATCTCATTATCCAGAAGGGTCCTAAGAATTTTAAAAACTAAATCCCATTATGTAGGAGGGTGTTGAGAATTTTGAAAACTAAATCCCATTATCTAGGAGGGTCTTGAGAATTTTAAAACTAAATTCCATTATCTATGAGGGTACTGAGAATATTAAGCCTAAATCTTATTATCTAGGAGGGTCCTGAGAATTTTGAAACTAAATCCCATTATCCATGAGGGTCCTGAGAATTTTAAAACTAAATTCCATTATCCATGAAGGCCCTGAAAATTTTAAACTAAATCCCATTATCCAGGAGGGTCCTGAGAATTTTGAAAACTAAATCCCATTATCCAGGAGGGTCCTGAGAATTTTAACAATTAAATCTCATTATCCAGGAGGGTCCTGAGAATTTGGAAAACTAATCCCGTTGTCTAGGAGGGACCTGAGAATTTTGAACACTAAATCCCATTATCCAGGAAGTTCTTGAGAATTTTAAAAGTGAATTCCATTATCCAAGAAGGTCTTGAGAATTTTCAGAACTAAATCTCATTATCCAAGAGGGTCCTGATATTTTTGAAAACTAAATCTCATTATCTAGGAGGGTCCTGAGAATGTTAAAACTAAATCCTATTATCCATGAGGGTCGTGAGAATTTATAAATTAAATCCCATTATCTAGGAGGGTCCTGTGAGTTGTAGAAACTAAATCCCATTATCCAGGAGGGTCCAGAGAATTATTCAAAACCTAAATTTCATTATCCATGAAGGTCCTGAGAATTTTGAAAACTAAATCACATTATCCAGGTGGGTCCTAAGGATTTTCAAAAACTAAATCTCATTATCCAGAAGGGTCCTAAGAATTTTGAACACTAAATCCCATTTTCCAGGATGATTTTGAGAATTTTTAATACTAAATTCCATTATCCATGAGGGTCCTGAGAATCTTAAACCTAAATCCTATTATCCATGAGGGTCCTGAGAATTTTAAAACTCAATCCCATTATACAGTAGGGTCCTGAGAATTTTGAAACTAAATTCCATTATCCAGGAGGGTTCTGAAACTTTTAAACTAAATCCCATTATCCAGGATGGTCCTGAGAATTTTGAAAATTGAATCCCATTATCCAGAAGGGTCCTGAGAATTTTAAAAACTAAATCTCATTATCTAGGAGGGTCCTGAGAATTTGGAAAACTAATCCCACTGTCCAGGAGGGTCCTGAGAATTTTGAAAACTAAATCCCATTATCCATGAGGGTCATGAGAATTTTAAAAGTGAATTCCATTATCCATGAGGGTCCTGACAATTTTGAAAACTAAATCTCATTATCCAGGAGGGTCATGAGAATTTTGAAAACTAATCTCATTATCTAGGAGGGTCCTCAGAATATTAAAACTAAATTTCTTTATCCTGGAGGATCCTGAAACTATTAAACTAAATCCGATTATCCAGGATGATCCTAAGAATTTTGAAAACTAAATCCCATTATCCGGGAGGGTCCTAAGGATTTAAATGCTAAATCCCATTATCCAGGAGGGTCCTGAGAATTTAATAACTAAATTCCATTATCCAGGAGGGTCATGAAACTTTTAAACTAAATCCCAGTATCAAGGAGAGTCCTGAGAATTTTAAAGCTAGATCCCATTATCCAGGAGGGTCCTGAGAATTTTAAAATTAACCCATTATCTAGGAGGGTTCTGAAACTTTTAAACTAAATCTCATTATCTAGGAGGGTCCTGAGAATGTTTAATACTAAATCCCATTAACCAGGAGGGTCCTAAGAATTTTAAAAACTAAATCCCATTATCCACAAGGGTCCTGAGAATTTTGAAAACTAAATTTCATTATCCATGAGGGTCCTGAGAATTTTAAAACTAAATTCCATTATGCAGGAGGGTCCTAAAACTTTTAAACTAAATCCCATTATCTAGGAGGGTCTTATGAATTTTGAAAACCAAATTCCATTATCCAGGAGGGTTCTTAGAATTTTAAAGCTAAATCCCATTATCTAGTAGGGTCCTGACAATTTAAAAGCAAGATCTCATTATCCAGGAAGGTCATGATACTTTTAAACTAAATCCCATTATCTAGGAGGGTTGTGAGAATTTTCAATATTAAATCCCATTATCCATGAGGGTCCTGAAAATTTTAAAAACTAAATCTCATTATCGAGGAGGGTCCTGGGACTTTTTAAAAACCTAAATCCCATTATCCAAGAGGGTCATGAGAATTTCAAAAACTAAATCTCATATCCTGGAGGGTCCTGAGAATTTTGAAACCTAAATCCTATTATCCGGGAGGGTCTTGAGGATTTTAAAGCTAAATCCCATTATCCATGAGGGTCCTGAGAACTTTAAAACTAAATTCCATTATCCAGGAGGGTCCTGAGAGTTTTAAAGCTAAATTCTATTATCCAGGAGGGTCCTGAAACTTTTAAACTAAATCCCATTATCCAGGAGGGTCTTGAGAATTTTAAGATAAATCCCATTATCCAGGAGGGTCATGAGAATTTTATAATTAATTCCCATTATCCAAGAGGGTACTAAAACTTTTAAACTAAATCTCATTATCTAGGAGGGACCTTCAAATTTTAAAAACTAAATCCCATTATCCATGAAGGTCCTGAGAATTTTGAAAACTAAATCCCATCATCCATGAGGGTCTTGACAATTTTAAAACAAAATTCAATTTTCCAGGAGGGTCTGAAACTTATAAACTAAATCCCGTTATCCAGGAGGGTCGTGAGAATTTAGAAAACTAAATCCCGTTATCTAGGAGGGTTTTGAGAATATTGAAAACTAAATCCTATTATCTTGGAGGGTCCTGAGAATTTTCAACCTAAATCTCATTATCCAAGAGGGTCCTGAGAACTTTAAAACTAAATCCCATTATCCAGGAGGGTCGTGAGAATTATAAAACTAAATTCCATTATCTATGAGGGTCCTGAAACTTTTAAACTAAATATCATTATCCATGAGGGTCCTGAGAATTTTGAAAACTGAATCCTATTATTAAGGAGGGTCCTGAGAATTATAAAACCTAAATACCATTATCCATGAGGGTCCTGAGAAATTTGAAAACTAATCATATTGTCCTGGAGGGTCCTGATAATTTTGAAAACTAAATCCCATTATTCAGGGGGGTACTCAAAATTTTAAAACTGAATCCCATTATCTAGAAGGGTCCTAGAATTTTGAAAACTAAATCCCATTATCTAGAAGGGTCCTGAGAGTTTTGAATACTAAATGCCATTATCCAAGAGGGTTATGAGAATTTTGAAAACTGAATCCCATTATTTATGAGGGTCTTGAGAATTTTGAAAACTAAATCTCATTATGCAAGAGGGTCCTGAAAATTTAAAAAACTAAATTTCATTATCTAAGAGGGTTCTGAGAATTTTGAAAATTGAATCCCATTATTTCTGAGGGTATTGAGAATTTTGAAAACTAAATCCCATTATTCAGGAGGGTCCTAAGAATTTTAAAAAATAAATTCTGTTATCCAAGAGGGTCCTGAGAATTTTAAAAATTGAGTCCCATTATCAAGGAGGGTCCTGAGAATTTTGAAAACTAAATCCCATTATTCAAGATGGTTCGGAGAATTATAAAACTGAATCCCATTATCCAGGAGGATCCTAAAACTTTTAAGCTGAATCCCATTATCCAGGAGGGTCCTGAGAATTTTGAAAACTAAATCCCATTATCTGGGAGGGACCTTAGAATTTTAGAAACTAAATACCATTGCCCAGGAAGGTAGTGAGAATTTTCAAAACTAAATCCATTATCTAGGAGGGTCCTAGGAATTTTGAAAACTTAATCCCATGATCCAGGAGGGTCCTGAGAATTCTGGAAACTAAATCCCATTATCCGGGAGAGTCCTGAGATATTCAAAACTAAATTCCATTATCCAGGATGTTCCTGAAACTTTTAAACTAAATCCCATTATCCAGGAGGGTCGTGAGAATTTTGAAAACTAAATCTCATTATCCAGGAGGGTCCTGAAAATTTTGAAAACTAAATCTCATTATCCATGAGGGTCCTGAGAATTTTCAACCTAAATCCCATTATCTAGGAGGGTTCTAAGAATATTAAAACTAAATCCTATTATAAGAAGGGTCCCGAAACTTATAAACAAAATCCCATTATCCAGGAGGGCCCTGAGAATTTTGAATACTGAATCCCATTATCCAGGAGGGTCGTGAGAATTTTACAAACAAAATCCCATTATCCATGAGGGTCCTCAGAATTTTTAAAACTAATTCCACTGTCCAGGAGGGTCCTGAGAATTTTGATAACCAAATCCCATTATCCAGGAGGGTCTTGAGAATTTTAAAATTGAATCCCATTATCTAGAAGGGTCATGAGAATTTTGAAAACTAATTCCCGTTACCCAGGAGGGTCCTGAGAGTTTTGAATACTAAATCCCATATCCAGGAGGGTCCTGAGAATTTTAAAACTAAATCCCATTATCCAGGAAAGTGCTGAGGATTTTGAAAACTAAATCATATTATCCAAGACGGTCCTGCAAATTTTAACAACTAAATCTCATTATCTAGGAGGGTCCTGAGAACTTTAAAGCTAAATCCCATTATCTAGGAGGGTCTTGAAACTGTTAAACTAAATCCCATTATCCATGAGGGTCGTGAGAATTTTAAAAATTAAATTCCATTATCCAGGAGGGTCCTTAGAGTTTTAGAAACTAAATCCCATTATCCAGGAGGGTCTTGCGACTTTTCAAAAACCTAAATAACGTTATCTAAGAGGGTTCTGAGAATTTTGAAAACTAAATCTTATGATCCAGGAGGGTACTGAGAATTTTGAAAACTAAATCCCATTATCGGGGAGGGTTCTAAGGATTTAGTAGATAAATATCAGTATTTAGGAGGGTCCTGAGAATTTTAAAACTAAATCCCATTATCAATGAGGGTCCTGAGAATTTTGAAAACTGAATCCCATTATCCAGGAGGGCCTTGAGTATTTTAATAACTAAATCTCATTATTCAGGAGGGTCCTGAGAATTTTAAAACTAAATTTCATTATCCAATAGGGTCCCGAGAATTTTGAAAACTGAATCCTATTATCCATGAGGGTTGTCAGAATTTTAATACTGAATCCCATTATCCAGGAGTGTCCTGAAACTTTTAAACTAAATCCATTATCCAAGAGGGTCCTCAGAATTTTGAAAACTGAATCCCATTATCCAGGAAGGTTCTGAGAATTTTAAAAACATAATCCCATTATCCAGGAGGGTCTTAAGAATTTTAAAAACTGAATCTCATTATTTAGGAGGATCTTGAGAATTTTGAAAACTAAATATACAAGATGGTCCTGAGAATTTTAAACAGAATCTCATTATCTAGAAGGGTCCTGAGAAATTTGAAAACTAAATCCCACTATCCATGAGGGTCCTGATAATTTTAAAACTAAATCCCATTATCTAAGAGGGTCTTGAGAATTTTGAAAACTAAATCCCGTTATCCAAAAGGGTCTTGAATATTTTAAAAACTAAATCTTATTATCTTGGAGGGTCCTGAGAATTTTGAAAACTGAATCGCATTATCCAGGAGGGTCCTGAGAATTTTGAAAACTAAATCCCATTATTCAGGAGGGTCCTGAGAATTTTAAAAACTAAATCCAATTATCCAAGAGTGTCATGAGAATTTTGAAAACTAAATCCTATTATCCAGGAGGGTCCTGAGAATTTTGAAAACTATATCCCATTATCTAGTAGGGTCCTAAGAATTTTAACACTGAATCCCATTATCCTGGAGGGTCCTGAAACTTTTAAACTAAATTCCATTATCCAGAAGGGTCATGAGAATTTTAAAAACTAAATCCCATTATCCAGGAAGGTGTTGAGAATTTTGAAAACTAAATCTCATTATCCAGAAGGGTCCTAAGAATTTTGAAAACTAACTCCCATCATCAAGGAGCATCCTGAGAATTTTGAAAACAAAATCCCATTATCCACGATGGTCTTGAGATTATTGAAAACTAAATTCCATTATCCAGGAGGGTCCTGAGAATTTTAATCCTAAATCTTATTATCTAGGAGGGTCCTCAGAGTTTTAAAACTAAATCCAATTATCCAGTAGGGTCCTGAGAATTTTGAAAACAGAATCCCATTATCCAGGAGGGTCCTAAGAATTTCAAGAACTAAATCTCATCCAGGAGGGTCCTGATAATTTGGAAAACTAATCTCATTATCCAGGAGCGTCCATAGATTTTTGAAAACTAAATCCCATTAGCCAGGAGGGTCCTTAGAATTAATAAGTGAATTCCATTATCTAGGAGGGTCGTGAGAATTTTGAAAACTAAATCCTATTATCCAGAAGGGTCCTGAGTTTTTTGAAATTTAAATCCCATTATTTAGGAGGTTGATGAGAATTTTAAAAACTAAATCTCATTATCCAAGAGGGTCCTGAGAATTAGTATCCAGGAGGGTCCTGCGAATTTGAAAAATAAAATCACATTATCCATGAGGGTCCTGAGAATTTTGAAAACTGAATCCCATTATCCAAGAGGTCCCTGAGAATTTTATAAACTAAATCTCATTATTCAGGAGGGTCCTGAGAATTTTAAAAACTAAATTTCATTATACAGTAGGGTCCCGAGAATTTTGAAAACTGAATCCCATTATCCATGAGGGTCGTGAGAATTTTGAAAACTAACTCCCATTATCCAGGATGGTCCTGAGAATTTTAAAACTAAATTCCATTATCCAGGATGGTCCTGAAACTTCTAAACTAAATCTCATTATCCATGAGGGTCCTGAGAATTTTGGAAACTGAATCCCATTATCAACGAAGGTCGTGAGAATTTTAAAAACTAAATCCCATTATCCAAGAGGGCTATGAGAATTTTGAAAAGTGAATGCCATCATCCAGTAAGGTCCTGAGAATTTTGATAACTAAATCCCATTATGTAGAAGGGTCCTGAGAATTTTAATACTGAATACCATTATCCAGGAGGGTCCTGAGAATTTTGAAAATTAAATCTCATTATCCATGAGGGTCCTGAGAATTTTAAAACTAAATCTCATTCTCCATGAGGGTTTTGAGAACTTTGAAATCTAAATCGCATTATCTAGAAGGGTCCTGAAAGTTTTAAAAACTAAATCCCATTATCCATGAGGGTCATGAGAATTTTGAAAACTAAATCTCATTATCCATGAGGGACCTGAGAATTTTGAAAACTAAATCCCATTATCTAGGAGGGTCCTGAGAAGTTTTAAACCTAAATTCAATTATCCAAGACGGTTCTGAGAATTTTGAAAACTGAATCCCATTATCCAGGAGGGTCGTGACAATTTTGAAAATTAAATCTCATTATCCAGGAGGATTCTCAGAATTTAAAAGCTATATCCCATTATCCAGGAGGGTCCTAAAAATTTTAAAATTAATTCCCATTATCCAGAGGGTCCTGAAACTTTTATAATAAATCTCATTATCTAGGAGGATCCTTAGAATTTAAAAAACTAAATCCCATTATCCATGAGGATCCTGAGAATTTTAATAATTAAATCACATTATCCAAGTGGGTCCTGAGAATTTTGAAAACTAAATCACACTATCCAGGAGGGTCCTGAGAATTTTGAAAATTAAATCCCATCATCCAGGAGTGTCTTGAGAATTTTGAAAACTAAATCCTATTATCCAGGATGGTCCAAAAAATTTTAAACTCAGTCCCATTATCTAGGAGGGTCCTGAGACTTTTGAAAACTAAATCCCAATATCCAAAAGGGTGCTAAGAATTTTGAAAACTAAATCTCATTATTTAGGAGCGTCCTGAGAGTTTTGAAAACTAAATCCCATTATTCGGGATGGTCTTCAGAATTTTTACAACTAATTTCCATTATCTAGGAGGGTCCTGAGAATTTTAAACCTAAATCCTATTATCAAGGAGGGTCTTGAGAATTTTAAAACTAAATCCCATTATCTAGGAGGGTCTTTAGAATTTTAAAACTAAATTCCATTATCCAGGAGGGTCCTCAAACTTTTAATCTAAATCTCATTATCCAGGAGGGTCCTGAGAATTTTGAAAATTGAATCCCGTTATGCAGGAGGGTCATGAGAATTTTAATAACTAAATCTCATTATCCAGGAGGGTCTTGAGAATTTGGAAAACGAATCCCATTGTCCGTGAGGGTCTTGAGAATTTTGAATACTAAATTCCATTATCCAGGAGGGTCCTGAGAATTTTAAATGTAAATCCCATTTCCAGGAGGGTCCTAAGAATTTTGATAACTAAATTCCATTATCCAGGAGGGTCCTGCGAATTTTGAAAATTAAATCCCATTATCTAGGAGGGTCTTGAGAATTTTGAAGACTAAGTCCCTTTATCCAGGAAGGTCCTAGGAATTTATAAAACTAAATCCCATTATCCAAGAGGGTCCTGAGAATTTTGAAAACTGAATCCCATTATCCACGAAGGTCGTGAGAATTTTAAAAACTAAATAAACTTTTAAACTAAATCTCATTATCCAGGAGGGTCCTTAGAATTTTGAAAACTAAATTTTATTATCCAGGAGGTTCCTGAGAATTTTAATACTAAATCCCATTATCCAGGAGGGTCCTGAAAATTTTGAATACTAAATCTCATTATCCAAGAGGGTCCTGAGAATTTTAAACTAAATACCATTATCCAGGAGGGTCTTGAGAATTTTGAAATCTAAATCCCATTATCCAGGAAGGTCCTGAAAATTTTTAAAAGTAAATCCCATTATCTAGGAGGGTCCTGAGATTTTGAAAACTAAATCCCATTAACAAGGAGCGTTCTACGAATTTTGAAAACTAAATCTCATTATCTATGAGGGTCTTGAGAATTTTTAGAACTAAATTTCATTATCCAAGAGGGTCCTGAGAATTTTGAAAACTGAATCTCATTATCTATGAGGGTCTTGAGAATTTTTAGAACTAAATTTCATTATTCAAGAGGGTCCCGAGAATTTTGAAAACTGAATCCTATTAAACAGGAGGGTCCTTAGAATTTCAAAAACTAAATCCCATTATCTAAAAGGGTCCTCAGAATTTTAATGCTAAATCTCATTATCTAGAAGGGTCCTGAAAATTTTAAAACTACTGACTTGAAATGTATTCACTTGTTATATTGGTGGGCGCCTGAATGCAAAAACTTGAAATGTATTCCCTTGTTATCCAGGTGGGCGCCTGATACTGCAACAAAACAGACAAAACAAAAGAAACTTTTTCTGCCCCGGTTTGGGATCTGGGCATATTTGCGAGTGTTAATCGGATCATATCACATACAGAACTCGTAGAATTTAAAATCTAAATCCCATTATCCAGGAGGGTCCTGAGAATTTTAAAAACCTAAATACCATTATCCATGAGGGTCCTGAGAATTTGAATACTACATCTCATTATCCAAGAGGGTCCTCAGAATTTCAAAAACTAAATCCCATTATCAGGAAGATCTTGAGAATTTTAAAGCTAAATCGCATTATCTAGGAGGGTCCTAAAATATTAAAACTAAATCTCATTATCTAGGAGGGTCCTGAAACTTTTAAACTAAATCTCATTATCTAGGAGGATCCTGAGAATTTTAAAAATTAAATCTCATTATCCAAGAGGGTCGTGTGAATTTTAAAAAGTAAATCCCAATATCCAGGAGGGTCATGAAAATTTTGAAAACTGAATCCCATTATTTATGAGGGTTTTGAGAATTCTGAACACTAAATCACATTATTCAAGAGGGTCCCGAGAATTTTACAAACTAAATTCCATTATCCAAGAGGGTCCTGAGAATTCTGAAAATTGAATCCCATTATCAAGAAGGGTCCTGAAAATTTAGAAAACTAAATCCCACTATTCAAGAGGGTTCGGAGAATTATATAACCGAATCCCATTATCCTGGAATGTCCTGAAAATTTTAAACTGAATCCCATTACCTAGGAGGGTACTGAGAATTTTGAAAACTAAATCTCATTATCAAGGAATGTCCTGAGAATTTTGAATACTAAATCCCATTATCCAGGAGCGTCCTGAGAATTGTGAGAACTAAATCCCATTATCGAGGATGGTCTTGAGAATTTTGAAAACTAAATTCCATTATCTAGGAGGGTCCTGAGAATTTTAAAACTAAAACCCATTATCCAGGAGGGTCCTGAGAATTTTAAAACTAAATTCCATTATCTAGGAGGTCCTAAAACTTCTAAACTAAATCCCATCATCAAGGAGGGTCCAGGGAATTTTAAAAACTGAAATCAATTATCTAGGAGGGTCTTTAGAATTTGAAAAACTAAATCTCATTAACCAGGAGGGTCCTGATAATTTGGGAAACTAATCCCATTGTCCAGGAGGGTTCTAAGAATCTTGAAAACTAAATCCCGTTATCCAGGAGGGTCCTGAGAATTTTCAAAGTGAATTCCACTATCTAGGAGGGTCCTGAGAATTTTGAAAACTAAATCCCATTATCTAGGAAGGTCCTGAGAATTTTAAAAACTAAATCCAATTATCCAAGTGTGTCATGATAATTTTCAAAACTGAATCCTATTATCCAGGAGGGTCCTGAGAATTTTGAAAACTAAATCTCATTATCCAGTAGGGTCCTAAGAATTTTAAAATTGAATCCCATTATCCATGAGTGTCCTGAAACTATTAAACTAAATCCCATTATCCAGTAGGGTCATGAGAATTTTATAGCTAAATCCCATTATCCAAGAGGGTCCTGAAAATTTTAAAACTAAATCACATATCCAGGAGGGTCCTGAAACTTTTAAACTAATCTCATTATCTAGGAGGATCCTGAGAATTTTCACAACTAAATCACATTATCCATGAGGGTCCTGAGAATTTTAAAAACTAAATTCCATTATCCAGGAGGGTCCTGAGAATTTTGAAAACTAAATCCCATTATCAAGGAGCGTCCTAAGAATTTTGAAATCTAAATCCCATTATCCAGGATGGTCTTGAGAATTTTGAAAACCTAAATTCCATTATCCCGGAGGGTCCTGAGAATTTTAATCCTAAATCCTATTATCCAGGAGGGTCTTGAGAATTTTAAAGATAAATCCCATTATCTAAGAGGGTCCTGAGAATTTTGAAAACTGAATCCCATTATCCAGGAGGGTCCTAAGAATTTGAAAAACTAAATCTCATTATCCATGAGGGTCCTGAGAATTTGGAAAACTAATCTCATTATGCAGGAGTGTCCTTAGAATTTTGAAAACTAAATCTCATTGGCAAGGAGGTTCCTTAGAATTTATTAGTGAATTCCATTATCTAGGAGGGTCATGAGAATTTTGAAAACTAAATCCTATTATCCAGGAGGGTCCTGAGAATTTTGAAATTTAAATCTCATTATCTAGGAGGGTCCTGAGAATTTTAAAAACTAAGTCCCATTATCTAAGAGGTCATGAGAATTAGTATCCATGAGGGTCCAGAGAATTTTAAAAACTAAATCCCATTATCCATGAGGGTCCTGAGAATTTTGAAAACTGAATCCCATTATCCAAGTGGGCCCTGAGAATTTTAAAAACTAAATCTCATTATTCAGGAGGGTCCTGAGAATCTTTTTTTTTTGGTAATTAAAATTTTTATTAATCACCAAAAGGATGCCTTACAAAATCATAGGACAGTTTAATCTCAACTGCCTATCAAAAACTGGAACATGATGTATCTATGCTACTCTAATTTTCAGCATTTATAACATGAAATGCTGAATATATGAACTAAGCCTAGGAGGAGCTCGAACATTACAGATATAGGCTATACTACTTAGGAGTTTATCACAATTACAATAGATGTTTTCAAAAATTCTCGCATTTCTTTCTAACCATACACTATACAGCATTTCTGTAATAGTCATCTTGAAGGAGAGAGCTCGGACAGATTTCCCTTTGGACTGCATAATGATCCATTGATAGAATTGTATCCAATCTTGTCCAGTAAAGTCATCAGTTCTCAGCCATTGCATTGTTTGATATCTCAACTAGGAAGCAAAGGAGCAATGCAAAAATAAGTGATCTCTAGTCTCCAATTCTTGTTGACACATAACACAGACACCTGATATGTTCAAATTCCATTGTAACAGTCTGTTTTTGGTGGGAAGTCGATCCTGCAGTAATAACCATAAGCTGAAAATAGCTTTAGGTCTAGCTGCATTTTGCAATACCAGATTCTTCCATGTAACTCTAGTTGATTCTCCAAGTAGCTGCAAATATACTTTCCTTATAGTGCAGTCACTATCCTCTAACAGTTGATGATGTTGTAGCAGTTTAACACCTTCCACAATTTTCCTTACCATCCAGCTAGCATTAGCTGGGATGTTAAGGTTCTCCAACTGATGCTGTTTGACATACACAGTGTGAATCCACTTCACCCACAGCAAATCTTTTTTATGAGCTAAGTCCCAACCTAGTTTAGCTATTGCAGCTCTATTCCACATTGAGATATTTGTTAAATTCAAACCTCCAACAGATTTAGGCATACAAACTTTCTCCCAAGCCACATATGCTTTCTTTGTGACATTAACAGACCCTGACCAAATATAGGTTCTGCATATAGTCTCCAGCAGTTTAATAACTTTTGCTGGTATGATAAACAATTGAGCCCAATAAGCTTGAACTCCAAAAATAACTGACTGAACTAACTGACATCTGCCTGCATATGACAAGTATCTTGCTGTCCAGGAAGTAATTCTTGCAGCAATCTTATCAACCAGAGGTTGCCATTGAGCAACTGATAACTTTTTGGTAGTTAAAGGGACTCCCAAATATTTGAAAGGAAGGTCCCCTTTAACATAACCAAGAAGATCAAGAATTTGTTGTTGAATCTCAATTGACACCCCACCAAAATACACAGCACTTTTGTGTAAATTAGCCTTAAGACCAGTAGCAGCAAGGAATTGAGAAAAGAATAAGAACATGGAACTTACTGATTGAGGCTCCCCTTTGACAAATAATAACAAGTCATCTGCAAAACTCAAATGAGTGATTCCCAACTTCTTACAGCCTGGATGATATGTGAAGCTTTTAGTATGTTTCAATTCTGCCAAAGATCTACTAAGATATTCCATTATAATAGCAAACAGAAATGGAGATATTGGATCTCCTTGTCTCAATCCTTTGGCAGCTTGAAAAGGCTTTGTTGTTTCACCATTAACCACAACAGTATAGCTAACAGTTTGAACACATACCATGATCCATCTAATAAATCTGTTAGGGAAATCCAGTTCTTCCATAATCTGATGTAAACTGCACCATTCCACTGAATCATAAGCTTTTTGGAGATCAATCTTGATCATACATCTGGGAGAGATATGTGATCTGGAATACTGTTTTATTAGCTCATGAGCTAATATCACATTGTCTGCTACTCTTCTTCCTGGTATAAATCCAACCTGTGAATTGCATATAATACTACTCATAACTTTTTGGAGTCTATTAGCCAACAGCTTGGAAATAATCTTATACAAGACTGAGCAACAAGCTATAGGCCTAAACTCTTTCACTGTTTGAGGATTAGGTACTTTAGGCAGCAAAGTGAGAGTTGCACAATTAGCAGGTCTGTACATTGTGGAGGTATGAAAGAAATTCCTGACAGCTAGGATAACCTGATTACCAATGATATGCCAAGATTGTTTGAAGAACATGGCATTAAAACCATCAATCCCTGGAGCTTTATCATTTCCAATACCCTTCAAGCTGTCAATTATCTCTATATCAGTTATATCAGCTACAAGATCCATCCTTTGTACTTGAGATAATTTTGGTCCATTCCTCATATATATCTTATTCACTGCTGGAAGTGAGTTGGCTGAAGTTCCCATTAGAGCTTGATAGAAACCCCTAATCTCCTTCTTCAAATCTGCAGGATCATTTATCTTCAAGCCTCCTTCTGTGGAGAGTTCAATAATCTTCTTATGTTGGCTCCTCTCCTTCATGACTGCTGAAAAGTATTTATTGTTGGAATCCCCTAGTTTGATCCATTTAGCTCTTGACTTTTGCTGCAAAGCTGACTCTTCAATTAATGACCATCTCTCTAGCTGTTGTACCATAGATTTTGCTCTTTGCTGAAGTGTGTCTAAGTAAGAGATAGCCATTTGATGATGCACTTCTTCCAGTTCTTTCCTGCTGCTTTCAATCTTCTGAGAAATATTCTTAAAATCTCTAACATTAAGAGATTTTAAGTGAGGTTTGAGAGACTTCAGATTATTCCATACTCCTTGAAGAGTATTCTGCTCCTTGCCATTCCAGTAATTTGAAAGAATAACATGAAATTCCTTATGCTGGATCCAAACATTAAAGAATCTGAATGGTGTTTTCCTTGTAGTTGTATCAGTTGTAAGAGTTAGTACCATAGGATTATGATCAGATATGAGAGGATGACCATATACAGTATGCACATGGTTCCACTTCATCTGCCATTCAAAATTACCAAACACTTTATCCAGTCTACTACATACTCTGTCATTACCACTTTGTTGATTAGACCATGTAAAATAATTTCCCTCCCAAGGTAGCTCAACCAGTCCTGATTGCTGAATGCAATTATTGAAATCAACAAGATCCCTTTGCTTCACTTGTTGGCAGGATTGTCTCTCTTTGCTTGATAGAATTGCATTGAAATCCCCTGCAATAATCCAAGGATCAGTAATACCAGCTGATAAGTTCAAGATAGAATTCCACAGCATCCTCCTCTGATCACAATCATTAAATCCATAAACTACTGAGAGCCAGCAGATAACACCACCAGTGTTATGTTGAACTTGATAATGAATGATCTGAGCCTCCTCAAGATATCCTGTAACCACTACTTTTGTAGGATCCCACAGAATCCAAATTCTCCCATTTACTGCACCACTATAATTAGTTATCATGTTCCAGTTAGGCAATAAAAAACTAGCTATTCTACTAGCATTGTGTTGTTTAACCTTAGTCTCTACTAGTCCTACCAGGTCAAACTTATTATTTCTAAAGTAATTTTGAGCTTCTTTTTGTTTAAACCTTTTATTTACACCTCTAATATTCCAAAAGACCCACTTCATTGAGTTTTACTTGTTCCCCCTTCATCTAGGGGATGGTCAGCCCACCTAACTGTCCCAACTTCAAATCTGTTAGACATAACAAGAGGGGATAAGGGAGGGAAATTGGTTATGTTAAAGACTGGAGAGTCTTGAACAACTTACTTCTGTTTGTCCCCAACATCAGCTGTAGCTTTAGTGCTTGTCTCCTTAATTACCTCTTGACACTGGATGTGAGGCATCTGGTTGTTTTGGACTGTTGCAACTGGCGCTTTCACTCTCCATTCTTGTGTCACCTTACCTTTCTGTGTAAGTTGAGCAGCTTTAGTTAAACAATTGTGTCCAACCTCCAAACACTTCTCACATTACAAAGGTTTCCACTCATAGATCACATCCTGTATGAAACTCTTTCCAGTTGGATCTAAAATCTCTATTTCACTAGGTAACTTTTTTGACACATTTACCTCAATGAGCATACGAGCATAAGAGATTCTGGATTGTTTAGTAGTGCACTCATCAGCAAATATAGGTTTACCTAGGACACTGGCAATCCTACTTAATGATTTGCTGCCCCAACAAGACATTGGTAAGTTAGGAAACTTTATCCATAAAGGAATTTCTGAAGGGAAAACTGCCTTGAAATCAAAATCCACAGACCATTGCTTCAAAATCATGGGTCTATTAGCAATAGTATATGGTCCTCCACACAGTATTTCCTTAGCATCCTCAATGGAACTGAATTTAACTATATAATAACCCTCATCATGATAAAACAGTTCAGGTTCAGGAACATGTGACCAGTGGAGATTAATAAATCTCTTCATTCCATTATACCCAGGGCTATTACCTAACACAAATACAACCAAAGCACATTTCCATTTTACTTCTTCCTCCTCCACTTCTTCCTTCACCAATTGACCAACTGGTTTGCCATTAACAAGCGTAGGGGGGATATATTCTAAGGACATACCATTTGCAGCAAGTCTATTACTCTGGAAGAGACTAGTCCACTGTTTGGGTGGACCTAATCCTTCCTCTGTAACAGCCTTTGGTGGATCAGATGGTGTTGGCTGTTGCATGCAGATCTGGACTCCATTCTCCAACTCCATCGAACCAGCAACTGACTTGATTGAAGGCTCAATACTCTTCACATTTGCTATTGGAATCACTGGAACACTAGATGGTTGTGGATCTGTTGATACTTGAGGACATGGAACAGTAACCACAGTAGGATTCAATGGAACAGTAGTACCTACCATCGGTACAGTAGTAACAGCATTTTGGAATACTACATCACTCGCATATATTGGTACTAATTCCTTTCTTGGGCGACCTCTCCTCTTTGCCATAACTACTTCTGCCAGGTTTACTTACCTTAGCAGATGCAATGGAGAAGAAGAAGATGATGAACAGTGTAGAAGATGAAGAGAACAGTAGAGAGAAGACGGAGCTTTTCTCTCTAACTCATTTTTCTATCACACTCTAATTATTACCCCTTCGTCCTGAGAATCTTAAAAACCAAATTTCATTATCCAATATGGTCTTGAGAATTTTGAAAACTGAATCCCATTATCCATGAGGGTCATGAGAATTTTGAAAACTAAATCCCATTATCCAGGATGGTCCTGAGAATTTTAAAACTAAATTCCATTATCCAGGATGGTCCTGAAACTTCTAATCTAAATCTCATTATCCACGAGGGTCTTGAGAATTTTGAAAACTGAATCCCATTATCCACGAAGGTCTTGAGAATTTTAAACACTAAATCTCATTATCCACGAGGGTTCTGAGAATTTTGAAAACTCAGTGCCATTATCTAGTAGGGTCCTTAGAATTTAAAAAACTAAATCCCATTATCTAGAAGGGTTCTGAGAATTTCAGTACTGAATCCCATTATCTAGGAGTGTCCTGAGAATTTTGAAAACTAAATCTCATTATCCATGAGGGTCCTAAGAATTTTAAAACTAAATCTCATTATCTAGGAGGGTCCTAAAAATTTTAATACTAAATCCCATTATCCAGGAGGGTACTGAAACTTTTAAACTAAATCTCATTATCTAGGAGGATCCTGATAATTTTATAAACTAAATCCCATTATCCAAGAGGATCCTCAGAATTTTAAAAATTAAATCCCATTATTCAGGAGGGTTCTGAGAATTTTGATAACTAAACCACACTATCCAGGAGGGTCCTAATTTTGAAAACTAAATCCCATTATCCAAGAGCGTCTTGAGAATTTTGAAAACTAAATCCTATTATCCAGGATGGTCCAAAAAATTTTAAACTCAGTCCCATTATCCAGGAGGGTCCTGAGACTTTTGAAAACTAAATCCTATTATCCCGAAGGGTCCTATGAATTTTGAAAACTAAATCCCATTATTCGGGATGGTCTTGAGAATTGGTAAAACTAAATTCCATTATCCAGGAGGGTCCTGAGTATTTTTATCCTAAATACTATTATCCTGTAGGGTCCTGAGAATATTAAAACTAAATCCCATTATCCAGGAGGGTCTTGAGAATTTTAAAACAAAATTCCATTATCCAGGAGGGTCTTGAAACTTTTAATCTAAATCCCATTATCCAGAAGGGTCGTGAGAATTTTGAAAACTAAATCCCATTATGCATGAGGGTCCTGAGAATTTTAAAACTAAATCTCATTATCCAGGACGGTCTTGAGAATTTAGAAAACTAATCCTATTGTCTAGGAGGCTCTTCAGAATTTTGAAACCTAAGTCCCATTATCCAGGAGGATCCTGAGAATTTTAATTGTAAATCCCATTATCCAGGAGGGTCCTAAGAATTTTGAAAACTAAATCCCATTAACCAGAGGGTCCTGCGAATTTTGAAAATTAAATCCCATTATCTAGTAGGGTCTTGAGAATTTTGAAAACTAAATCCCATTATCCAGAAGGGTCCTAAGAATTTGTAAAACTAAATACCATTATCTCGGAGGGTTCTGAGACTTTTGAAAAAACTGAATCTCATTATCTAGGAGGGTCCTGAGAATTTTGAAAACTAAATGTCATTATTCATGAGGGTTTTGAGACTTTTAAAAACTAAATCTCATTATCCAAGAGGGTACTGAAAGTTTTTAAAACTGAGTCCAATTATCCATGAGGGTCCTAAAAATTGTGAAAACTAAATCCCATTATCCATGAGGGTCCTGAAAATTTTAAAACTGAGTCCCATTATTCAGGAGGGTCCTGTAACTTTTAAACTAAATCTCATTATCCATGAGGGTCCTAAAAATTTTGAAAACTAAAAATCCCATTATCCACAAAGGTCGTTAGAATTTTAAAAACTAAATCTCATTATCCAAGAGGGTCCTGAAACGTTTAAACTAAATCTCATTATCCAAGAGGGTCCTCGGAATTTTAAAAACTAAATTCCATTATCCAGGAGGGTCCTGAGAATTTTGAAAACTAAATCCCATTATCCAAAATGGTCCTAAGAATTTTGAAAACTAAATTTCATTATCAAGGAGCGTCCTAAGAATTTTGAAATCTAAATCCCATTATCCAAGATGGTCTTGAGAATTTTGAAAACCTAAATTCCATTATCTAGGAGGGTCCTGAGAATTTTAATCCTAAATCCTATTATCCAGGACGGTCTTGAGAATTTTAAAACTAAATCCCATTATCTAGGAGGGTCCTGAGAATTTTGAAAACTGAATCCCATTATCCAGGAGGGTCCTAAGAATTTCAAAAACTAAATCTCATTATCCATGAGGGTCCTGAGAATTTGGAAAACTAATCTCATTATCCAGGAGTGTCCTTAGAATTTTGAAAACTAAATCCCATTAGCCAGGAGGGTCCTTAGAATTTATTAGTGAATTCCATTATCTAGGAGGGTCCTGAGAAAAACTAAATCCTATTATCCAGGAGGGTCCTGAGAATTTTGATATTTAAATCTCATTATCTAGGAGGGTCCTGAGAATTTTAAAAACTAAGTCCCATTATCTAAGAGGGTCATGAGAATTAGTATCCATGAGGGTCCTCAGAATTTTAAAAACTAAATCCCATTATCCATGAGGGTCCTAAGAATTTTGAAAACTGAATCCCATTATCCTGGAGGGCCCTGCGAATTTTAAAAACTAAATCTCATTATTCAGGAGGGTCCTGAGAATTTTAAAAACCAAATTTCATTATCCAATAGGGTCATGAGAATTTTGAAAATTGAATCCCATTATCCATGAGGGTCATGAGAATTTTGAAAACTAAATTCTTCATTATCCAGGATGGTCCTGAGAATTTTAAAACTAAATTCCATTATCCAGGATGGTCCTGAAACTTCTAATCTAAATCTCATTATCCATGAGGGTCCTGAGAATTTTGAAAACTGAATCCCATTATCCACGAAGGTCTTGAGAATTTTAAACACTAAATCTCGTTATCCACGAGGGTTCTGAGAATTTGGAAAACTGAATGCCATTATCTAGTAGGGTCCTTGGAATTTTGAAAACTAAATCCCATTATCTAGAAGGGTTCTGAGAATTTTAATACTGAATCCCATTATCTAGGAGGATCCTGAGAATTTTGAAAACTAAATCTCATTATCCATGAGGGTCCTGAGAATTTTAAAACTAAATCTCATTATCTAGGAGGGTCCTGAGAACTTTGAAATCAAAATCTCATTATCTTGGAGGGTCCTGAAAATTTTAAAAACTAAATCACATTATCCATGAGGGTCATGAGAATTTAGAAAACTAAATCTCATTATCCATGAGGGACCTGAGAATTTTTAAAACTAAATCCCATTATATAGGAAGGTCCTTAGAAGTTTTATCCCTAAATTCCATTATCCAAGAGGGTTCAAAGAATTTTGAAAACTGAATCCCATAATCTAGGAGGGTCCTGACAATTTTGACAACTAAATCTCATTATCTAGGAGGATTCTCAGAATTTTAAAGCTATATCCCATTATCCAGGAGGGTCCCAAAAATTTTAATACTAAATCCCATTATCCAGGAGGGTACTGAAACTTTTAAACTAAAACTCATTATCTAGGAGGATCCTGAGAATTTTATAAACTAAATCCCATTATCCAAGAGTATCCTCAGAATTTTAAAAATTAAATCCCATTATTCAGGAGGGTCCTGAGAATTTTGATAACTAAATCACACTATCCAGGAGGGTCCTGAGAATTTTGAAAACAAAATCCCATTATCCAGGAGCGTCTTGAGAATTTTGAAAACTAAATCCTATTATCCAGGATGGTCCAAAAAATTTTAAACTCAGTCCCATTATCCAGGAGGGTCGTGAGACTTTTGAAAACTAAATCCTATTATGTAGAAGGATCCTATGAATTTTGAAAACTAAATCCCATTATTCGGGATGGTCTTGAGAATTTGTAAAACTAAATTCCATTATCCAAGAGGGTCCTGAGTATTTTTATCCTAAATACTATTATCCTGTAGGGTCCTGAGAATTTTAAAACTAAATCCCATTATCCAGGAGGGTCTTGAGAATTTTAAAACAAAATTCCATTATCCAGGAGGGTCTTGAAACTTTTAATCTAAATCCCATTATCCAGAAGGGTCGTGAGAATTTTGAAAACTAAATCCCATTATGCATGAGGGTCCTGAGAATTTTGAAAACTAAATCTCATTATCCAGGACGGTCTTGAGAATTTGGAAAACTAATCCCATTGTCACGGAGGGTCCTGAGATTAAATCCCATTATTCTGGAGGGTCCTGAGAATTTTAACAACTAAACCCCATTATCCAGGAGCGTCCTGAGAATTTCGAAAACTGAATCCCATTATCCAAGAGGGTCCTGAGAATTTTATAAATTAAATCCCATTATCCAGGAGGTTCCTGAGAATTTTATAACTGAATCCAATTATCCAGGACGGTCCTAAAACTTTTAAACTAAATCCCATTATTTAGGAGGGTCCTGAAATCTGAGAATGAATTTACTTGAGCCACGCTGTCATCTTGAAGGATTCTGAACAGAATTTCATGCTCCCTGAATCATGCTTTACCATGGGAGGTCCCTGTAGACTTAAAATTTCTTACACCTGCTTTAGACAAATAAAATCTTATTAGTTCGAAAACATGGTGGTTAGTTTGTGGCAACACTCAGACATCACTGTTGAGTGTCTGCTTCTGCCACTGCCAAGCTTCATTTTGATTAGCTGCTTCGGGCTAGCAAGGAGTTGTTTGATCTTTTGACTGACACTAGACCACAAAACCTCTGCATGACTTGAGTCATTCACACTCGCTTGTTGCATTGTGTTTTCATTTTGAAAGTTATTGAATCCTTGTATTTCACATGTATCCCAAAGCATGTTGATTGTTACCAGCCCAATACACACACTATACCCTTATATCATATGCCATTTTGATGTGCTTGACAGACTGAGCTTTGTGCAAATGGAAAACTGGTAGTAAATTTTGACGTCATTTCTCACTTTTTCTGACCAAACAGACTCAAGAAGGGACTCCAACAAAACAATAGGAACAAAATCAGGGAAAAGGGAAAGAGATGGTACCTAACAAGAAAATTACGAAGTAGAAACTTATCAGATGTGGATACCAACTGTAATGACCATGACATGCACCTTTGGATTAAGTGGTCTAATCTATTAAGAAAATCAAATGTGCAACTCTTGTTGTACCTCTGAGTCGTGAAACTAGGCTTCAACACTCTGATTATCCTATTTGATTTACGATCCTTATTTGACTTGTAGTGCCCGAAGGGTTTTCACCATCAAACTTCTCTCATTTTGTTCTTTCTCTCAACTTACCGTCGCCTTATGGTTCCTGTGAATCTTTTCATTGATAAGACTCTCCTTTTGTTCTTTTTCTTTTTATTTCCTCTGATTCTGCATATGACAAGACATTGACCATAGTAAAAATATCATATGCTCCTGGCATGTCTAGCTTGTTACTCTCAAAGATTATCTGGGAGGTCTTTTCTAGACTGTAATGTGGCTTTTGGATATGGTTAGAAAGAAAGGTTATCATAAAGGCTCAAAATGACTAAGACAACGGGGTTAATTTATTTACAACTTTTGGAGTCCATACTAAAAACTTTGCTCCAATTTTTAAAACAAGGGAATTTGATTCTTATTTTGTTTTTTCTTTTTCTTTTTGAGATAGAATTTCTAAGAAAGACTATCCAACTCTCGACTTCGTAGAATTATGAAATATTTTATTTGGTATAAAAGAGCCGTAAGGCTGCCTATGTATCTTGTTGTTACAAGAATCAGGTTGAACATAGTTCAAAAGGATGCTTTATTTTTTATGCTATTTTTTTCTTTTTCTTTTCTTTCTTTTTCTTTTTTCCTTTGAAATTTCTTTTGGGATGAACTTTCCAAAACAAACCTATGGGGACATGAACTCTCTTTTTTTACTAAACTCGATTCCAAAAGAGGGGATGACAAAAGAATTAGCATAGGCTCAAAAGGGGTACCACATGGTATAAAGTGTTTGGGTAGCTGAAAGAGGGCCTCCCAATACCTGAAAATGCCAAGTACAACACATGCAACTTAAAAATGAAAAAGGAAGAGCACACACAACATTTTTTTACAGCTTTGGCATTAATATCACTGATATACTTTTATCCTTTTTTAGTGCCTTGTCAAGTACAGAATTCTCACTGGGTGATTTGTTCTTCATGATGGATACCCTAATCCTGTTGGAGAAAACTCCCTTGGCTTTATCTCGTAACATGAGAGACACTTGAACTCAAAGTTGCTCGCTTCAAATTGTCTGGGATGCACTCTCTAGTAATAAATTCCTGTCATCCTATTTACTTCCCATATTATCTACCCCGGTTTCACACAATTCGGCTTTAAATGATCTCAAGATGTCCAAATCTTTGCCTACTTCCCTCAAAAGTCCCTATCATTTTCGAAATTATTTCATTGTTTCATGATTAGACTAACTTTTAAGACTAGGCTGAGAATTACATGTGCATGTCATGGCACTAGAATCAACATGAAAAGACCATAAAAGGAAAAAAAAGTAATAAATAATAGAAAATAGGAGATTGCATTAGAAAAATGGTAAAAGGGTTTGAACAACAAAACGATCAAAATACACTAGAGTTACAACCCTGTAACAAATCTAGACAACACTAAATGAGCTACTATGAATAAACGAACAACGCAAAATAAAAGGATAGAAAGGTTTGAATCACAACACAATATCCAGATAACAATCCCGAAATAACCCAGACAACAGAAATGACAACAAAATAAACCACCAAGATTCCTCCTCGGCTAGCCAAGAAACAAGCGTCTTTCCAATTATCAAGTTCGGCATCTTAGCCAATGAGTTCCGCATTAATATTACCAAGATCATTACTAATTTAATATCATTAACTTTAGTCAGCAAGTTCCTAAGAGGAATCTCATGTTCACTATCATCATGGATCATTCCCACAGAGTGTGCGTCACCATGTGCAGGTAAAGGATTCTGCGCGATATTCTGGGTGTCACTGTCCTCTCTTCTTGAATCATTCTTTCTATTTCCCTTTTCAAGGCACGAAAATCTTCAATGCTATGTCTTTGGACATTAGAGTGGTATATGCATTGATAGGATCAAAACCTTTTGTATATGGGTCTGGAGTACAGCCAAGGAGCGGCTCAATCAGGCTAGAATATTTTAACTTTTCAAACATGCTTGTATTGGATTCTTCGATTGGCGTGAAATTATTTCTTTGCCTTTGTTCCCCTCCATTCCCCAGTTCTGTAGGGTTGTTGGATGCTCAAAAATGTTGTGAAGGCAAAAGTGCATTATGCGGTGTTGGCGCTCGCCATAAGGGGTAACAAAGTGGTTGGACAGATGGTCGAATGTTGTTTGGAGGATAATATTGGGGTATATTATGTGGATCTCAGGGATAGGTTTAGGGTTGGGTTGAGGCTGATTATATTGGTGAGGCAGACCCGTTAGACCATGTCGTGATCCTGAGACAATCATGGCAACATCATCATGTTCCTTCTGACTCGGCAAGCTTCATATGTCTTTCTGAATTGCTTGTGTTGTGGCTATTAAAGCAGGAATAGATCATGATCTTGCTCTACATAAACCCATTTTCTACCATTTCTCTCATTTTTACCATATCATTAAAAGGCTTACCCACAGCCGAGATCAAATGCCCAAAGTAAGTTGACTCTTGAGCTTAAAGAAAGTACTCGACCATCTCGTCCTTAACTTTTGAGCTTGCTTGTCCTTAACTTTTGAACTTGTAACTGTAAGTTAAGGACTGTCTGTCCTTAACTTTTGAACTTGTAAGTCAAAGTTAAGGACTTATTGTCCTTAACTTTTGAACATGTAAGTCAAAGTTAAGGACTTATTGTCCTTAACTTTTGAACATGTAACTGTAAGTTAAGGACTCCTTGTTCTATTGTCCTTAACTTTTGAACTTGCTTGTCCTTAACTTTTGAACGTGTAACTGTAAGTTAAGGACTATTTGTCCTTAACTTTTGAATGTGTAGCTGTAAGTTAATGACTGTCTGTCCTTAACTTTTGAACTTGGAATCAAAGTTAAGACCTATTGTTCTTAACTTTTGAACGTGTAACTGTAAGTTAAGGACTGTCTGTCCTTAACTTTTGAACTTGAAAATTAAAGTTAAGGACCGTTAGAAAAAATTGAAAACGAATAAGAACAAGCATAGAACAAAGAATTGAGAAGTACCTAAAAAATAGCAGAAATAAAAATAGGTAAAAAAATTATTTTGGCAAACTATTTTTTGAGGTTTATGTTGGCTGGGTACTATAACAAGAATAATTCCCAAGAAGTGAAATGGGAAAGATAATGGATCTAAGTCATAGAGTATTGATATTATTCTGACGCAATTATTGGAAATATTTGTTGTTCACACTAATAATTTTAATAGTAATAATAACTGCAGACACGCTGCAGAAATAGTAGCACAACGATGAAGACAAGACTTTTTCTGGTCTTCTTTCTTATGTGGCTACGACGAAGTGAAATAAGAATGTAAATATTCATTTTGGATTATGGAGAAGGCACACATAGAGAGAAGCGAGGGTTTGGGAAAAAGATAAGGGAAGAAATGGTAAAAATATTTTTTATATTAATTTTAATAAGGCAGTGACTATTTTTATACAATATTAAAATTACTGGATAAAAAATAAATATCACCTTAAATAGTAGCTACCCCTGTCATTTCTCCATGAACTGACGGATGTAGAATAAAGTTGTGGCCTTAAAAAGGCCATTTGTGCGCCCCTAAAATGAGGAAAGCCCAAAATATAACACCTTATGTATGGACCTAGAATTACAATTTTTTATGTATGCGCCTCGAAAACTACTATTGAAATGTTTTGTCATATTTTTCATGTGTCTATTAAAAACAGACTGCAACTCAAATGTTGCCGAAATTCGAGCTAACTGTTGAAGTCTACAAAGAGAATGAAGAGCAAAAGCCCAAAGACCCAAAGTCACTGGCCCATATTTATTGTATTGATCCGATCCGGTCCATTTGTAAATAGGGTATTTCCTATTAATTTTGTACAGAAATTTTTCATTCTTTCAGAAATAAAAAAAATGTGATTTCTTCATTGTTCTCTTTTTCTCGAACGTCATGTAAACTTCTATACTCTTCTACTCCAAGTCCATACATTGTTAAGAATCCATAAGTCTTCATGGTATCAAAGAAAAGGATGATGTATCTCGCATGTTTTCCGGCGGGTCGATGTTAATCCTATATGTTTTCTGAAGATTTTTTTCGACGACGATATTGTGGTAATTCAGTATGATTTTCCGGTGAAGCTCGGAGGTGGAGATTTTCTGTTATCTTCCAATTGAAGTTTATTGCCTTCAATTTCACAGAAAATTTGGTAATTTTCTTCTGATTATAACTGTGTTTCCTGTGAGTTCTAGTTTGGTGAATTTCAGAACCCTAATTTTCTCGAAGTAATTTTGCTATGGCCCCTAACATTGATGCTTCAAATGTTTCCACTACTGCTTCATCTAGTATTGTTGAGCCGTCACATCCTTTAAACTTGTATCCCTCTGATTATCCTGGTACACTGGTACAGTTTTGGTTACAAAGCATTTTAATGGGACGGAGTACGGAGGATGGAGACGAAGCATGCTGATTGGTTTGTCATATAAAAATAAGTTAGGAATTATAAATGGAACTATCCCTAAGCCTAGAGCAAATTCTGTTTTGTTCGAACCATGGATTCTTTGTAATGATATGGTCAATGCTTGGATACTAAATAGCTTGGATACATAAATTAGAGAGAGCGTGATATATATTGAATCCGCACAAAAACTGTGGCAAGAGATTGAGCAGCGTTATGGCAAGGCAAATGGTACTACGTTGTTTCAAATTAGAAAGGATCTTGCATCCATCTCTCAGAGATCCTCTAGTATTGCATCTTATTTTAACCGTATTAAGAAACTCTAGGATGAACTAGCGTACTCTATCTCATATCCAATTTGCACTTGTGGGTGTAAGGAAGCATTTCAGAAGATAGAAGAAGAACAAAAGGTTCACCAGTTCTTAATGGGGCTAAATGAGTCCTACAGTGGAGTCAGGAGAAATATCTTGCTTATGAAGCACTTGCCAGATATTGACAGTGTATATGCAATGTTGATAGAAGATGAGATTCAGGTTGAGAGTCAGTTCTCCAATCCGGCCTTTATTTCAGATTCTGCCTCTTTTGCTACTGGAGTTCATAAGCCTTTCAATTCTGCTTACAATTCAAAGACTACTACTCAGAAACCTTTTTAACTCAAGGGTAAATTTTGACTCCACAAAGAGAGGCAAATCCAATTTGATGTGTAGATACTGTAAGAAGCCACGACATCTCATTCATAAATGCTACAAATTACATGGGTATCCTTCTGGATTTGGAGCTAAATTCAAGAGGTCTGCAGCTTATGCTCATGTGTCAAACCCATCCAACATGGGACAACATGATAATTTTGATTCCGAAGGATCTAAAGCAATTCCACTTGACATTGGAGGGAATATTTTGACAAAGGAACAATACGATCAGCTGATAACTCTACTTCAACAATCCAAGCTCTCATCCACTACTCAGGACACTACATCTACTTCAGCCTACTTTGCAGGTTTGATAACTGATGCTGCTTTTGATAATTGTGGTTTTCATACTTGCAATCTATCTAGAGTAGAGGGCAATTTTTGGATTATAGACTCGGGTGGAACTAATCATATGACTCCTCATGCAACCCTACTCAATGATATTAAACCTCTCCCCTTACCATATCTTGTTACACTTCCTAATGGTTATAAAGTTAAAGTGACATGTAGTGGTACTCTTTTCCTTACCAAAACAATGTTTCTTCCTAATGTTTTACTTGTTCCCTCTTTTCACTACAATCTCATCTCTTTGCATCAGTTGTTGGTACAACTTAAGTGCAACGCTTTCTTTACTCATTATGCTTGTGCTTTATTGTAGGGCCCTTTTCTGAAGAAGCCACTGGTTCTTGGTAAGCTTCAAAAGGGGCTACACATTCTTCAGTAAGCTTCCCTTAGTAATTCCAATTCTTCCACTTCTTTTCTTTTAAATACCATGACTGCCAACATTAATGAAATGAATAAGAGCAGTTTTCATCCTTGTGTTCCTGTGTGTGCTATTTCTGGAAATGGTGTAACTGGTTCTAATATTGTTTCTACCTCTACTTTATCTACTGATCACATATGGAACATGAGATTGGGACATGCCCCTTTTGCCAAAATGAAACACGTACCTTTTCTTTCCAACAAGTTACCCCACAAACAGTCTTTTCTGTGTCCAATATTTCCTATGGACAAGCAGCAAAGACTCCCTTTCCCTGAAAATTCTATTCACACTACTACTTCTTTTCAGTTAATTCATGTGGATCTATGGGGGCCCTACCACACTCAAACGTATAATGGATTCAAATATTTCTTAACTATTGTAGATGACTTTACTAGGGCGACATGGACTCATCTCTTATCTTCTATAGCTAATGCTTTTACCATTCTGAAATCATTTATCTTTATGATCCAAACTCAATTTAGTTCTCATGTTAAGGTAGTGAAATCAGATAATGCATTTGAATTAGGGGTAGCTCTGAGGCTGTCTCATTCTTCTCTGCCCAAGGGATTCTTCATCAGACTTCTTGCCCACATACTCCCCAACAAATTGGTGTAGTGGAAAGAAAACATGAGCATCTTCTTGAAACTGCTAGAGCCCTACTTTTTCAATCCAAACTTCCTCTTAAATACTGGAGAGAATGTATTTTAACTGCTACTTATCTCATAAATAGATTCCCTTCCTTTTTACTTAATCACAAATCCCCTTTGGAATTGTTGCATGGTTCCTTTCCTTCTTTTGAACATTTAAGAGCTTTTGGATGCTTGTGCTTTGCTGCTGTGCCTAAGCCATATCGAGACAAACTCAAATCTAGAACAATTCCTTCTGTTTTTATTGGATATGCTCCAAGAAAGAAAGCCTATAAGTTGTTAAATTTGTCTAACTCAACCATTTTTAATTCTAGGGATGTGGTGTTTCATGAAGACCTATTTCCCTATTCATATTCCTCTGCTACTCATTTATTTCCTCCTGTATCTCTTAATGTTGATGCTATACCTAAATTTCAATCCACTTCACCAATTCCTCATGCCTCTCCTCCTTCAACATCTGCTCCCTCCTTTACCTCTACACTTCCTCCCTTTAATTCCGATCCTCCTCTCAGAAGAATTGAGAGACCATCTAAAAATCCTGTAAACCTAAATGATTATGTTTGCACCTCAGTTACTAGCTCTAAAAATTACTCTTATACTCCTGACACAAGCTTGGTGGAACCTCAATTTTATCATCAAGCTGTTTCACATCCTGCATGGCAGAAAGCTATGTTAAAGAAGTTTCATGCCTTGGATGCTAATAACACTTGGACTATTGTGCCACTTCCTTCCAGAAAGAAAGCAATTCCTTGTAAATGGGTCTACAAAATTAAACAAAATGCAGATGGGTCTATTGAAAAATATAAGGTCAGGTTAGTCATTAGAGATGATAGTCAACAGGAAGGAGTTGATTTTACTGAGACTTTCTCCCCTGTAGCTAAATTGACCACAATTAGATGTTTGTTGACTATAGCTGCTAAGAGAAACTGGATAGTGTTTCAGTTATATGTCAACAATGCATTTTTGCATGGAGATCTTGATGAAGAAGTAGACATGAAAATTCCAACTGGTTTGTGTGTTCAATCCACTTCTTCTGGGCCTGTTCTTACCTGCAAGCTTAATAAGTCCCTATATGGTCTTAGACAGGCTTCCAGGCAATGGTATGCCAAGTTATCCTCTGCCCTTCAATCTAAAGGTTTTCAACCAAGCATGAATGATTACTCATTGTTTATAAAATTAAATGCTAACTATTTAACTGTTGTAGCAGTCTATGTAGATGATATTCTGGTCACAGGTAATGATTTGTTAGAGATACTGCTTTGAAGAGTTTTCTGGATAATCAGTTTAAAATCAAGGATCTTGGTGAGATCCACTATTTCCTTGGTTTGGAAGTTCTGAAACAGTCTAATGGGTTTCTGATTAACCAGCATAAGTTCCTTGTGGATCTTCTTTCTGAATTTCACTGTTCATTTGTTTCTCCTGTGGTCTCTCCTCTTGATCCTCACTCCAAGCTTTCAGTTAATGTTGGAGATCTACTGTCTGATCCTTCTGGGTATAGAAGATTGGTGGGGAAATTGAATTTTCTCCAACATACTAGGCCAGACATTTCTTTTACTGTCCAACACTTGAGCCAATTTATGTCTGCCCTAAGGATACCTCATTTGGATGCAGCCTATCATGTGCTTAGGTACTTAGCTGGGACATTCACTCTAGGTTTGTTGTTATCCAATTCTTCTGATCTTGCTCTTCATGGGCTTTGTGATTCTGATTGGGCGAGATGTGCTGATTCTCGAAGGTCTGTTAGTGGCCTGATACTCTTCCTTGGTGGTTCTCCTATTGCCTGGAAATCTAAGAAGCAACCCACCATTTCCCTATCTTCTGTTGAGGCCGAGTATAGGGCCTTGCGGCTGCTAGTTGCTGAGGTGACTTGGGTTCTTAGATTGTTGACTGAGCTTGGTATTGCTAATCTTACTCCTGTTGATGTTCATTGAGACAGCCAATCTACGATCCATATTGCGAAAAATCCTGTTTTTCATGAACGGACTAAACATATCGAAGTGGACTGCCATTTTGTAAGGGATGCTCTAAAGTCAGGGGTTATTGCTTTACATTCTATCTCTACCTCCCTGCAAGTTGCTGAAATTTTTACTAAATCTCTGTTGGGTGTTCATCGACAGGCATTTATCTCCAAGCTTGGAATGGATTCCCCTTCAATATTTGTGGGGGTGTTGAAGTCAACAAAGAGAATGAAGAGCAAAAGCCCAAAGACCCAAAGTCACCGACCCATATTTATTGTATTGATCCGACCCGGTCCATTTGTAAATAATATAAAGAGGGTATCTCCTAATAATTTTGTACAGAAATTTTTCATTCCTTCAGAAAAAAGTGATTTCTTCATTGTTCTCTTTTTCTCGAACTTCATGTAAACTTCTAGGCTCTTCTACTCCAAGTCCATACATTGTGAAGAATCCATAAGTTTTCACTAACCTCCAACATTGTGGAGCCATTCTTGTTTGCTTGATTTTGGAAATTTCTGGTAATCTTTTTGTGATGTTTACTGTTGTCCAAATTGTGTTGCTGTACTAAATGATAAAAACATTAAACTTTCTGAAATAAAAATAAGAAATAGAAAGTTAGTAGAACCAGTTTGACGAAATCAATTCTGGAAAAACAGTATAGGAATAAATCGAGTCCACAGAATATACAATGTGTCTTTAAGGAAATTATTCCCCTCAAATATCTAAGGTGTTGGAATATTATCCTCCCATGATAGAATGATTTAACTCAATAGTACATTGGTACCAAAAACTTCGATAAACTTCGAATCATTTAATGGTCGTAAAACACACTGGAAAAATATTGTGCAGAAGAAGAAGAAGAAGAAGAAGAAGAAGAAGATAATCAGAAAATTTAGTAAGTAAGATTATGGGATTCAAGGCATATTTATAGACCATCTGGCACTGTTTCTGAAAAGGTTTGCAACCTTTCAGAAAATAGTCATAACTGTTGGAACATGTGATGTGGGAATATTTCTGTTGAAATATTGCGATGGGTCATTGCTTTTTCCGGATTGAATTTTTGTTAATTAATTAAATAATAAAATAAATTTTTTACATAAAATTAATCAATCTTTGACCAAATCTGAATATGAATCGAAGCCGAGCGAGTGATAACAACACGAGGCTTGCCTTCTTAACTCTTTAAGAGCGACAAAAAACACTATATATATACCTATCAAAAATCTTTTCTTCTTTCAATATAAGATAATATCCCATTACCGAATAAAGAAACTCAAATATTTTATTTTCCCTCAATTTCTTATTCACCCTCTTCGAGATATACCAAACTTAAAAGCCCAACAGTCTACTTCTTTTTCCGCCGCTTTAAATTGATCAATGATTTCGTGAATATCGAGAACAGTTCAAGCTAGAAATTATTGGAACTGGAATTTTTAAATACTTAAAATTGCTGTTGATGATTAGAAGAACATGCAATATTATTGCTCCTCTGTCTTTATACACGATTTTATAACTATTTTGGATGTCATATAGTTCTTTCTTTGATGGTGGTTTTTCTCAAGTATATTTAAAGTGGGAAAGAAAAGTGTTTGACTAAAAGGTGTTCATTCACTTTTCGAGTACAATACAATTAAAATATGTGGAGGGTTAATAATAGCAGATCGTAATAAATCCCAAAACCAAAAGTATAGAACGTAAGAGACAACAGTAGTAGATTAAAATGAGGGGAATGAGAATCTTTTATTAATGGCATTGGGTTGTTCTGCCTCTCCATTGAGAGGTTCAAAGCCTTACAATGATATATTCTCTCTTCTTTTTAGAAAGAGATGTGAAGAAGAAGAAGCAACCCCCCTTTTAGAGTTCTTTCTCTTAGTATTTATAGCTAGGAGACCTGCCAGCTGGCGCCTAGGGATTGAGGCCATCTAGAGGGGACGCCCTCGTAAGAACGGTCAGACCGTGGCCTCAGTCGTCAAATTGGATAGATGCCCGATACTCTTGTAAATAAATGGTTGTTCCACTCATTAATCGCGGATAAGCTTAAATGAATGCATTAATATTAATCATTATCATGAAGTCAAGTTTTGACTTATACAAATAGTCCCTACGCTAATTGAGGTCGTGCTCAGGCCAAGATCGATGAGCGGATTACGCGAATGACCGTAGACGTTTATGTGTTGGGGACGATCGTAGCCTTTCACTCTTTGGTGATGGCCGTAACCATTTTTACTTTGGAGATGGCCGTAGTCATCTTTACTTTGGAGATGGCCGTAGCCATGTATCTTTTGGAGATGGCCATAGCCATTCTTTTTACTTCACAGATGGCCATAGCCATTTTTACTTTACTGATGACCCTAGCCATTTATCTTTTGGAGATGACCGTAGCCATTTTTACTTTACAGATGGTCGTAGCCATTTTTACTTTACATATGGCCATAGCCATTTATCTTTTGGAGATGGCCGTAGCCATTTTTTTTATTTTGGAGACGGTCGTAGTCTTTTATCCGTGCATGGGGAGAGCACGATCACACTTACCGCGTATAAGAAAAGGGGATATCACGTGCATGGTATTGCATGAGGCGTGACATTGGCATCTCGAGGTCGTTTCAACCGTTTCTTGGGGGACACGTCGATTGACGGTTGAATGACCGTTCTGAAGCACTTGTCATTATGGCGCCCGTTACTGTAGACCCGAACCGTTCTCCGGTTGGTCAGGTAGTTAATGGTAACCTTTTGGATTCGTGAAGGTCATTTATGCTTTGTCTATAAGTAAGGGTTATATCATTCAGTTCTCACCTTTCTGCTATTTGCTCTAGTGAAGTTATGAGAGATAGTCTTTCTTGTTACTCCATTCTCCTTTGTTTATCATTGGATTTTCATTTCTTCTTGCTCTTCCTGTGAATTTCATCACTTTTCTCTCGTCATACCATCAATGGCGAGCAGTTCTCGTTCTGATATTACCCCCGCGGCGGTTGTGGCAGCTGAGGGGCCATCAACGGGGGTGGAAACCACCGATTTGCAGAATGTCGATCGGTTCCCGTCGGTGACCGATATTCTTTCCCTGCACGGCGGTCCGACAACCAATTTCACTGACCCCGAGGGAGAAGATCAAGTAGTCGAGGCCCCACTGATGGGAGAAGTTGTCCTTGCTCAGCTGAGGGAGCAATGTGGTATCCCTCGCTTCGCCGACATTGTTCTGGCCGGGAGTGGCGACAGGGTGCACCTCGGCCGCCGAGGTTATTGTGTTTTCTACGCCTACCCTTTTAGGCTGGAATTCGGGATTCCTCTTCCCATGTTGGTGGTTGATTTTTGCCTTACTACAGGGTGTGCCCTGGTCAGGTCGCCCCATCTCGTTACAAATTATTGGCGATGCTGATCAAATATGTGGAGTTGGCGCGGAGGAAAATCATGCTTGGGCATGTAATTACTCTGTACGCCCCATATAGGGTGCGTGGTACCATGATTTGGTTGGTCCCTCGTGGTACCAACGGCTTAACTGCGGAGCTTGACGACGAGGTCGTTACCCGTCCATACGAGTATTTCTTCTATGTCATGACCAGACACCTGGTGGCCTGTGCTACAGATTTCCCAGAGGAGTGGAACCATGCACATAAGTTTCCTTAACGCTGGCCTTGACTCCTTTTGGTTGAATGTTCTGCTCTTCATTGTTATTATGTACTATTTTTTTATACGCTGTAGCGGGAGGTGCGCCACTGGCACCGCTCACTGGCATTTGTGAGTGGGTTGAAGCTGTGCTTCCTGTCACAACAGGGATTCACACGTGGGCGTCTTTTTGGGAGGTTCATGGCCGTAGGTTGGCGGCTTGTAAGGGCCTGAATTTCTGCTATTATTCTCCTTTCGTAGCCTTTTGGTTTCTTTGGCTTAACATTTCTTCTCAGGCTTAACCTTTCTTCTTTGGCTTGTCAGAATGACCTCAGCGTAGAAGAGCTCCTCAGCTTGCTTTCCGCAAGCCAAGGGCTACGGCTCGATTAGTTGCGATGCCGGCACCTCGCCCGGTTCCCATGGCGACTTCAGTGGAATCCTCGGCTGCACATTCACCGGTACAGCCTGCGTCCCTAGTTGAGGAATCTCCAGGGGCCGTGCGTTCTAGGGCGGAGCAGTCCTCAACCGAAAATGAGGAAGAAGATGAGAGGCTGCAGGTTCGGCGCAGAGTGGTGTTCACTCCAAGTCCTCCAGAGGTGATCAGTTTGGACTTTGGACTTTTCGCCGTCGGCGGAGGAGGGGGTGCAAAAGACCTCGCCTCAGAAGGTGATCATTTAGTGGGGTTGGCCTAGGCCAAGATGATACAGTCGCTTCGGCGATTTAACTTTCAATTCCTGTTGCTAATAGGGAGGTTAGTTCCTCGACAACTATTTTGGTGGAGAGGACGGGTGTCGATAATTCGGCGAATGCAGGTGCTTTGACGTCTCGAGCGGTGGAGGCCTCAAGTTCCCGGGCGTCAGAAGAAAGGTACGCTTCAGGAGAGGGAGACGATCCTGAATCCGATATGGATCTTGAGGATATCCGCACGTTTCAGGAGGGATTTACTCGCCCAGCGGCGCAGGCCAAAGGGGATTTCCGTTATCTGGAGATTCCTAATGACCAGAACCAACTTCTTAAGGAGGAGAACTTGGTAACGCTATTCGAGGTTCTGTGCTCCGACGTGGAGTGCGCGTCCTTGAGAAATATCTCGGACATCGGATTGATAGGTGAGGTGGCGGCCCAAAGTATAAAGGTCTGTATGAATCTTTGGTTGTTTTTCTTTCTTAGTAAGCCTTCTTGTGCTAATTGTTGCTCTTGTTTGTGGTAGTCATTTCTATTGTAGGTATAGAGTATCAGCGGGTTAGCGCCCACTCGACGGTTTGTGCGCGACTGTTGGCGAAGTATTGTCATTACCGCGACCGATGTCGTGATCTGCGAGAATGCATAAGTAGCGACCCGCGAAATCGGGAGAGGAGTTGGCACGGAGGGAGCTTCACATGCAAAAGACCCTCAGCAGGGTAACCACTCTTGAGGAGCAGCTTTGCCAGGCGTACGAAGGGGCCGAGGTTGAAAGAAGGGCGGCTGCTGAGAGGGAGCGCAAAAATCTGGCTGCAGCGGCAGAGGCTGCTATGACCTATAGCAGACAGGTGGCTGCCTTAGAGTCTGAGGCTGCCACTTCAAGGAGGCAGGCAAAGGATGCCCCGGCGAGGGTTGAAGCACTGCAGGAGACCAACCGTGCCCAAGAAACGGGGCGCAAATTAGAGAGGGTTGCCGCTGCTTTCAATAAACGATCGTTAGAGGAGCGCATTGTCGTCTGTGATCGGGACGCCCGTGCTGTGGCGGATAGGATAGCGGCCTTGGAGGCTGAGAATCATCTCTTGAGAGATCAGGATGCTGCTTGTGGTCCTGCTCGTGAGCTTTGGACGTATGCCGAGGCCCAGCTCGATATGTATAGGCGATTGTGGGAGACCGGCTTCGTGTCTGAGAACACTTATGAGAAGGCATGTCAAAAGGCTCGTGAAGCCCGCCTCGACTGCGGCTTCGACTCGTCCATGCCTGGGGGTGACGACGGTGCCGAGGGCGCTGATAGTGCTGCAAGGGTCGTTGGGGGCGCCGAGTGAATAGATGGGAAAATTTTTAATATTTGTTTTAGTTTTAATTTTCTCTTTATTTTTTGTTTTCTTTGCCGGCCTTGGGCCACTGTAATTGGGGGAATCCCCATGTAAATGTTGCAAATATACTTTCTTCTTCTTTGTTTGTTTTGTATCGACTGCATTAAGTTTGTTTTTGTGTATGTGCCCGTTTATAAGGGCCTTGCTTTAGAGTTTCTTCAGCGAGTACGTTAATAGTCTCGACTGATTAGATGGATTCGACCGTAAGTGTGATTAATCCTTGGTCTTAAGGGGCGATCGGATTGGATGGCCTTGGCCGTGGATAGACGTTTCGGTCGTCGCCTACCTCCGCTTTGACGGGGGTTGGTTATGGCTGCGTTGGAGTGGTGGCGGCACGTAACCTCAGCACATAGCCTTAGTCCCAGTTTGGGCTTAGTTGAACTGCTGGCCGTGGCTACGAGAATCACGACCTGTTAGTTCGACTTGGGCCGAACTTTACGTTGGAAAATATTTTAATTTTGAGCTTAGTCGTACTTACTTGAATGGCGGGGGTACTGGGCCCTGCTTGGGATTTGACTTGCTTAGACGTTTGGGGATGCTTGTCCTCGCCTAACCGTGGCCTGTCCTATCGCCTTGGGGGACGTGTGTCCTCGGCCTTTATTCGTTCGTGGTCGAGCTTGCGGCTTTTTTTAACGGGTGTATGGCTTGAGTCCAGGTTCAAATGATAGTTGAACTTTTTTGTGAAGGCGCATAACATGTATTGTTGTTCAACCGTAGTTGAACTTGCTTTGTGATTTTTGAAGGCACGTAGCCCGAGTCGAGGGCGCACAGTCTGAGTCCCAGTTCAACCGTAGTTAGACTTCTATGTGGAGGCGCATAGCCTGTATTGTTGCCCAACCGTGGTTGAACTTTTTGCAATGGCTGAAGGCGCGTAGCCTTAGTCGAAGGCGCTCAGCCTTAGTAGAAGGCACATAGCTTGTATTCTTGTTACACCGTAGTTGAACTTTTTGCAATGTCTGAAGGCGCGTAGCCTGAGTTGAAGACGCTTAGCCTGAGTTGAAGGAACATAGCCTGTATTGTTGTTCAACCGTAGTTGAACTTTTTTTAATGTCTGAAGGAGCGTATCCTGAGTCGAAGGCGATTAGCCTGAGTTGAAGGCGCATAGCCTTTATTGTTGTTCAACCGTAGTTGAACTTTTTGCAATGTCTGAAGGCGCGTAGCCTGAGTCGAAGGCGCTTAGCAAGAGTTGAAGGCACATAGCCTGTATTGTTGTTCAACCGTAGTTGAACATTTTGCTATGTCTGAAGGCGTGTAGCCGGAGCGGAAGGCGATTATCCTGAGTTGAAGGCACATAGCCTATATTGTTGTTCAACCGTTGTTGAACTTTTTGCAATGTCTGAAGGCGCGTAGCCTGAGTCGAAGGCGTTTAGCGTGAGTTGAAGGCACATAGCCTGTATTGTTGTTCAACCTTAATTGAACTTTTTGCAATGTCTGAAGGCGCGTAGCCTGAGTCGAAGGCGCTTAGCTTGAGTTGAAGGCACATAGCCTGTATTGTTGGAGGCACATAGCCTGAGTCCCAGTTCAACCGTAGTTGGACTTTTATGATTTTTCTCACATAACCCGCTTCGTGATGGGGATTGGGATTGGCTTTTGGTTTTAGATCTTGCCTAACTTACGCTTGTGGTCTTTTCGACTGGCTCGATCGGGTCACCCCGTTACAGATCTCGGTTAGAGAGATGCTTTCATGCTGTCCTCCCTTTTGTCAGGATCTCGTGTGGAAAGGGGGTGAGGCACCTTAGGCCTATTTTCCCCATAGGGATGGGAGATCTGCTTCTTCTTCTTCTTCTTCTTTTCGCTTAAAGGCGCGGGGATGTGGAAGCAAACTTATCTCGAGGTTCTTGACTTCCTTTTGTTCGGCATGCCACTGGGGCTTATTCGAGCTGAGTTGTTCTCTTTCTCCTTTTTGGTCCAATGATGGATACTCGATCCTGCTATGAAGTCCCCACAGACGGCGCCAAATTGTTTGACTAAAAGGTGCTCATTCACTTTTCGAGTACAATACAATTAAAATACATGGAGGGCCAATCATAGCAAATCGTAATAAATCCAGAAACCAAAAGAATAGAACGTAAGAGACAACAGTAGTAGATTAAAATGTGGGGGATGAGAATCTTTTATTAATGGCATTGGGTTGGTCTGCCTCTCCATGGAGAGGTTCAGAGCCTTACAATGATATATTCTCTCTTCTTTTTAGAAAGAGATGTGAATAAGAAGAAGCAACCCTCCTTTCAGGTTTTTTTCTCTTAGTATTTATAGCTAGGAGACCTACCAGCTGGCGCCTAGGGATTGGGACCATCTATAGGAGACGCCCTAGTAAGGACGGCCAGGCCGTGGCCTCAATCGTCAAATTGGATAGCTGCCTGCTACTCTTGTAAATAAATGGTTGTTCCACTCAGTAATCGCGGATAAGCTTAAATGAATGTATTAATCTTACTCATTATCATGAGTCAAGTTTTGACCCATACAAAAAGGAAAAATCCTATTGCGTGAGCATTAACATGTATAATACTAACATTCAATAACACCTAGCCGTCTACATAATCAGTGTAACCCCACATAATAGGGTTTTTGAAAGATAGTGTATACGCACACCTTAACCGTAACTTATGAAAACAAAGAAGTTGTTCCAATAAATTATCGGCCGGAGAAAAAACATATGCACAACAATAATGAAAAAGAAATACAATAGTGTAGAATCCACTAAAGAAGATAGTAACAACAGTGAGATATAGGATATTAAAATGACACTAATGTAGATATCTAAGCAAAAATAATAAGTTTATAGAGGCCATGGCAGAATTCATAGTGGGGTCCTGAGAGAGTAGTATGCATGAAGACAGTGGCGGGAATAGAACCAATGACCTTACAAAGGTTTTGAACTTGACCACTAAGTTGTGCTTTCGGATTGTATCAATGGGATTCAAAACATACATATAGAGGTAAAATATAGATTTTGCCTATTTTCGGTGAAGAGGGTTCGAATGAACACCCTTCCGCCCTCTATATCCGCCATGCATGCAGACCTTACCCTTACCTTGCGGAGGTAGAAAAGCTGCTCGAGAGACGTATATGCACAACCAGTGGCGGATCCAGGATCTCCAAGAAGGGGGTTTAAAAAAAAATTTTGTAGCTAGTGAGAATTAAACCTACGACCTTATGAAGGTTTTGAACCTCCCTTGACCGCTAAACTAAATTTTTGGATTGTGTTAAGGGGGTTCAAAACTTAAAATATAGAAGTAAAAAATAGATTTTGTCTTATATATACAGTGTAACTTTTTGGCGAAGAGGATTCGGGTGAACCCCCTTCCGCCCCCTAAATCCACCATTTGCACAACAATAATGGAAAATAAATAAAGTAGTGTATAAGCCACGAAAGAAGACAGTAACAACAACAAAATAATAGATAGCAAAGCAACACTAATATAGATAGCTAAGGAAAAACAATAAGAATTAAATGCAGATTTACAGGTGCAATAGAACTCAGAATTTCAGGATTGAGCTTTATTCTGAATTTATTACTTGAGAGAATACTCCTGATTAGGTACTGGTCCAAGCAGCCATTTAATGATTTTAGAGTTTGAAATTGCAAGCCCAGCCTAACCCTGTATTGTGGCCCGGGCATGAACCGGACCGGATTGGGCCCGCGGTCCTGGCGGGCCTAACGGTCCTGGTGGGCCGGTCCTGGTGGTCCTAGGCCTGGTGTTACTCTTAAGCCCGTGACATGTCGGTCCGCACAATTTAGCCCGTGAGCCCGGGACCGTCAGCCGGTCCTGGCGGGGCAAGGGGTATATTTTTAAAAAAAATTGATTCTAAAAATTACCAACGGACAGATTTTAAAAAGTAGCCGTTTGGGCTACAATTTGACCGTTTGAAGGTTTAAAAAATGGTCATTTGACCCCCAAACTTTATATAATTACATTTTTACCTATTTCTCAACTATAAATACCCCCTCATTCTTTCATTTTTATTCACCAATTCATCAATATCTCTCAATCTCTCTCTATATTTCTACTACAATTGCTTAATTTATTGTTGAAAATTCGTAAAATTGTGAAGTTGTTGAATTGAAGTTTTCAAGTGTTCAACGATTTTCAATTTTCAAGAAGTTGTTCGGCAATCCGGTAAACTCATTTCAACTCTTACGTTTTATTAATATATTTTTGTGTGGTTTAGTTTGCATAATTATAATTAATATGGCATTTCTTTGAAAAAAATATTTGGTAAAGGAAAAGGTAAAACCGGTGAAAGTAGTGGCCATAATACTACCCTTCCACCGGCTCTCCGACCTAGAAAAGATAAGGAAGTTGAAAGTAGTCGCCAACCTAGACGTCCTCCTCCTCCTCCTCCTGTAATTCTTGATAGTGATCACCCTTGTTTTCAATTTATCGATAGTGAATTTATACATGATGTTGCAGTAGGTGATAGATTAGATGATGAAATTATGAAAGCTCTTTATCCTAATGAACCTATCTTAGAGGAAAATGATGATGATGATGATGATGATGATGATGATGATGATGATGAAACCCAAGCACCAGATTTAGATGATACACATACTAGTCATGTTAATAATACAAGTAATGCACCAGCCGACCCACCTGTAGAAACTCCTACTTTTAATAGACAACCTGCTAAACGTCAAGAAACATTATTAGTTTGGAATTTTTTTACTCAAGTAAGAGAACAAAAAAAGGCTAAGTGTAAAACTTGTGTGAAATTACTGGTGCATAAATTTACTGGAGATCATAGCGGCACGGGTAGTTTGACTAGGCACATAAAAACACACCCTAGAGATAAGGCTAGATTTTTGCAAATGCAAGTGCAGCAAGAGGGGACAAGTATAGATTCTTCGGTTAACCCTAGTATAGGTTCAAATCTAGTTCAACCAGGAATTAACACTGTCACCGGAGGTATTTTATATTACAATCCAAATAGAGATCGTGAAGAATTAGCAAAGATGATTATTGTTATGTGCTTACCTTATACTTTTATTTCTAATCCTAATTGGGTTCACTATATTAGAAAAGTCTTTAATCCTACTTATAAAGGTTGGCCTCGCGCAACAGTTAAGGCCGATATTTATAAATTCAAACATGAATATGAATAATATTTGCGTTATTTATTTACTCATATACCTAATTGGATTTCTATTACTACTGATATTGGTAGAAGTGGTAATGATTGTGATTATCTAACTGTTACAAGTCATTGGATAGATGAGGAATGGACAATGTAAAAATGTATAATTCCATATACAATAATTAATTCACATCACACAAGTAAGTTTATAGCTAACACTGTTTCAGATATTTGTAGATATTTTTGCTTTAGCGATAAAATAATGGCAATTTCTATGGATAATGCTTCTAGTAACACTAGTGCTATAGGCATGCTTACAAAAACACTAAATCCTGCATTTACTAATATTTTTCATGTTAGATGTATTTGTCATATTTATCATTTAATTTTCGGTGATGGTATGCAAATTTTAAACATAGAAATTGAAAAGGTTCGAATGGCTCTTAATTGACTTTTTTATTCAAACCGTAGAACTAGACTTAGAGAGTATTTTAAAAAATGTGATGAATATGGCCTTAGAGAAATAAGCCCCATTTTAAGCTTGTTTTGTTTAGTGGGAGCTGGTTCGAGTTTCCGCCGATCCCGATCCAGATGTGCCAAAGATTGATTGAATGAGTTGACGCTAAACCTCCTGCTCTTTAAGAGAGTCAAGGCTGTATGCATTACTGGATTAATTCGAATTAATAGTAATATAAACTAGGGTCCACGTAGACTATTCAGAGGAGGTAAGGTTCCTAAACCTTGCCCGACTAGATGGAATTGTATGTACGAAAGTTTAGAAGTTGCATATGAATATAGAAACTCAATTAATGCAACGTTTAATTCTCGGGTAGGTGGTGAGGATGATGATGAAATGCTTACTACGCAAGATTGGACGAATGTTAAAATTCTTTTAGATTTTTTAGAACACTTTTAAGTTGCTACAAATGCATTTTCTGGGCAATATTATCCTACTAGTTCAAACTGTTTAGTTTATATTGCAGCACTAGCTGATTTGTTTGTTGAATTTGGCGAAGGTGAAGACATTTATGAACTTGCTATAAATGAAATGAAACAAAAATTTAAAAAATATTTATTTTCGTATCACTCCTATTTTTGGTGTTGCTGCAATGTTAAATCGTACAATGAAATTGAGAGGTCCTCATTTTTGGTATTCAAATATTTATAAGGCTTTAGATCTTTCAAACGAGGAGGTTGCTACACTTGCAGATGCAAAGCATCAATTAAAATTAATGCTCAAACAGTTTATAATGCTTATCAACTTGCCTTAGAGCATGCTAGGCCAATTATTTCAACCCCTACTTTGTCTAGCTCACAATCGTCTAAAGAGCTGCGGGCTTAACAACTCTTAAATCTTGGACGGAGTTCCGGGGTTCTCAAGGTGATAATTATGATGAAACTTCACATCTAAATGAGCTTCAAGTTTATTTGTCTCAGGGACTTGAAAAAGAGAATCCAGACTGCTCTTTCGATCCTTTGGAGTGGTGGAAGTCAAGGGAAAAACATTTTCTGGTTCTTGCAAGGATGGCTCGGGATATTTTATCAATTCAAGCTTCAACTGTTGCATCGGAGAGCACTTTCAGTCAAGCAAGACTGCAAATAGGTGATCATTGAGCGTCGATGAGGGATAGCTTGGAAAAATCGGTACTTTTTAGAGATTGGATCCGCGCGGAAAGAAGAAACTTTGGAAATGCAGAATCACAAACGGCGATAGATGAAGCTTATGAAGAAATGATAGCAGAACTTGCGGAGGATTCGGCTTCGCCCGGAAGTGGTGATGAACAAGCTTCTTTTCCACCACCACCAACATAACCTCCTCCCAACCTTGACGGATTTATGAGATTTGTTAGAGATACAATGTAGATTATGATGTAACTTGTACAATTTTTTTCCTTTTAATGGTGGTATTAGTACCTTGTTGTGCTCATTCCATTGGGGGAAGGAAGACTAAGAAAGATATGCCATTTTTGGTAATAAAAATTATAAGACATACCCTTGAATATCTTTTTTCTCAATATTTCTTTGTCTTTACTTCGAATTATTATATAACATACAATATATACTACAAGAAAATATATACGAGAATATATATATACATAAGAGATACAATATATATATCACAACAAAATATATAACTTTATAAGTTATAATATATGTACATAAGACACAATATATATACTACAAGAAAATATATAAGAGAATATATACATACATAACATACAATATATAATACAAGAAAATATATAAAGGGAATATATATATACATAACATACAATATATATTAATTACTACAATACAATATACAATGAAATATATATTATACTAATAACCAGTATACTATCAATATATTCTATACTAGTATATTATATTATATACTATACTAATAACTACAATACAAGATATTACCTTAAACAAAAAAAAATTACCAAAAAATTCGTCAGGCCCGCCAGGCCCACAAAACCCGGGACCGCCAGAGCTCAGGCCCACGAAACTCGATCCGTGAAGCCCATTTAAACCCGGGCCCGGAATAAAATACAGCACTAGCCCAGCCCCTATGGCATATTGAACAACCAAACAAAGTTTAGGCGTGGGAATAGGGACCAACAGATCACTCTCATACCTGCCTTTAGCTCAACTCTTCCACGCAATGTGGTGGAAAAAAGAAGGATATAATATATTCCAAAACGAGTTGGGCAAGTTATATATTCGGGTGGTCAGTTAAAAATAATTATATTCGTTAGTCAATATACAAAAAAATATACTGATTATATATAAAATATGTAATACTATCCTTTCATTTTTACTTGTCTAGAATACTAAAAATATATTTTTAGTTTTATTTGCCCATTATACTAAATCACAAAGATTTTTTTTGTTTTATTCTTATCATTAATTATTCATTTCGCAAATTATTTTCCAAAACTTTTTGATCACTATTGTGGGTGGATATACATTTCATTTATTTTTTGTTAAAGGAGTGCAAAGTACAAAAAAAAAAAGATTCAATGTAATTTGATAAATGGGTAATGGGGAGGGTAATATATACGCAGATCTTATTCATACCTTATAAAGATAAAGAAAGAGAGTGCAAAGGTGCAAAGTAAAAGAATAAATAACTAAAACTAAAACAATTTTTTTTGTATATTATACTTTATTGCACACAAAACTATACATTTTGTTGTGGCTGTACTGTTTTAGTTTTGTCAGGTCATCTCCAACCTTGCCCCTATTTTTTATCTCCAAAATGGGAAAATTCCCATTTTATGGACAACTTACTCCAACCATTCCCCCATTTTTCCCCCAAATTTTTTGTATTCTTCTCTCTATTCAATATTTTATTATTAACTTCCATTTCAATTTAATTCTTTAATTTTTATTAAATAAATTCCATTTTTTATTTTTATTAGTTTGTAATTTCCATAATTAAAATAATTTCATAAAATTTTAAATAATATAATTTTGTAAGGAATTATTGTAGATTAATTAATAATTCAAATAAAAGTGAAATCATTGCGATACAAAATTAATTAAATACATATTGCATAACGATAATCTTACATAAAAATAATAAATGCACGAAAATTAGTTTCAATATTATACATTAAAGTTAAGATATAATATTAATATTGTAAAAATATTACATAAACATAATTAGTATATATAAAGAGTTAAAATAAAAACTTAAATAATTAAAATAATAATAAAATATGAGCGAATAGTAATTGGGGAGATGAATAGTGTATCCCATATTTAAAGAAACACTATTCATCCTTATTACTATTACAAATATTAAAGAATATTAGAGCAAAATACCTTTATTTTTTTTCCTATTATGAAGGATTGGGGGCAAGATCGGAGATGCCTTGAGTTCCATTATGGCCCTCGAAAGGTCCAGTGGGCCACAGTTGTTGAGGCGGAGACATCCATTTTAGGTGCAATAACACAACCCTTACTATCTTAACCACTCGTTTAGCACGCGTCTCCATTACCAATTCTTTGTACGTCAGCTTTCTCCTCTTCCCCTTTTTTTAATTGCCGAAAAGTCTGAAAACTATTTTCCAATATTCCTCTAAATCAATCTTGCTTTTTTGCATTAATTTCCTTAAGAAAATATGTTTGCAATATGTAAAGTTGTAGTAAGGCAAGATTCATTATAACAATTGAATAGTCAAAAAAATTGTAAGGCTTTAAAAAGTTCTTTTTTCTTCTTCACAGAAAAGACAGTAGTAGAACGAGAGAACAAGTTACATACGGTCAAAGGCGAATTATGAATTACCAGAGGAAAAAAATTAAAAATTAAATTTAATATATGAAAGTATATAAGGAAATATAGAGTTGGTCCATGAGAAAGCATTACCAAGATTTAATGTAGTTGACCTCTTAGTTTAACGTGGAATTATAATCAATAGCGCGAGACAACTAGTTGGATGGTTCGGAAGATCATTGAGAGTACTAGGCTATTGCAACAATATCAGCTGCTGTATAACAACGCATATTCTGTCAGATTAATTTACCTTTAACAAATTGGTCAATTACCTAGAGTACCGTAGAAAAATTTAACCATGCAGAATGCTGCTCGACCTAAAGCACTCTTCAACCTCTGGCTGATGTTCCAAGACAGACGAGAGGTTGATCAAATGGCACTTGATAGTTGATGCTAATTGTGTTATGTGTCAACACACAATAGACTAGAGATCATTTGTTCCTGTCCTGCTCATTCGCAGAACAACTGAGATATCACATATTCCAATGGCTTGGAATATCTCAACCTGCTGGACAGTCTTGGCCACAATATGTAAACTGGATCACTGAGAAATCCAAAGGTAAATCTCCACAAGCTCACATGTTCAAAATGGTATTTGCAGAGATGTGTTACGCCCTGTGGTTGGAAAGGAATACGCGAATATTTAGAAACACTTCCTGTCCCAGTAAAGTATTACTTAGGAACATTGCTTACATCTGTAACGTTAGAGCAACCCCTAGAGTTAGAACATACCTTCAACAATAGTTTTTGTAACTTTTGAACTTTAGGTATAGTCAAGTTAGTCAACATTACTTGAATTTTTTGATAGACAGTTTGGGTACATCACTGACCTATGGAATTGTAAGGAAACATTTTGGTGATTAATATAAATTTTAATTATTAAAAAAAAAAAGAAAAAAAAACTCTGATCTCAAGAAATTGTTAAATTTCCATTCATAAAAATTATTTTAAAGTAAAGCGAGTTTTCTTATAATAATCAAACTGTCAGAAACTTGTATCTAAGACTTTGAGAAGTTAATTTTTTGTCCCTTCTTTTCGTTAATGAAAATGGAATCTTTGCGAGATTTAAGCACTTAGTAGTTGCAAAAGAATCTTTAAATCTCTCATTCATAAATTATTTTCAATATTTTTTCCTAACATTCCAATGGAGGCTTCATTAAAACGGTTCCGCGTATAAAGATAAAAGGCAATAATAACCCATTAATAGAAAGGGTTAATCACTAATCACCAATTATTAGTCTAATAACTGCTGATTAAACACTCGCTAATGAAAGCGTGTGGTGATTTGTAAACAACCGCATTAGTTATAAGGTTCTTGTCTGTCTCTTCAAAATCTCCATTGCAGTTGCCATTTCACCTTCCTTTCACTTCACAATTCAACTCTCTTATTCTTCTTACAACCACCGCCACCATAATTTTATTCCTTTTCTTTCTATATAAATACTCTCTATACATAGAAACCAAACCCTAATCTCTAATCTTTTTTATTAGTTCCTAACATGGCGGATAGAGTATACCCAGCTGCTAAACCCGCTACAGCAAATGGCACGGCCGCTCCCGCCGTCAACGGCGGAGCTAATCCAGCCTTTCCGGCAAACAAAGCTCAACTTTATAACGCCACCCGCCCTACTTACCGTCCTCAGCCGCCTCCCCGTCGTAAACACCGACGGAGCTGCTGCTGTTGCTGTTGTCTCTGGACGACTTTCTTCATAATCACTATCGTCTTCCTCGCGGCCATCGCCGGCGCTATTTTCTGGGTCCTTTACCGTCCTCAGAGACCGTCGTTTTCAGTTTCTTCTCTTCAAGTCTCGCAATTCAATCTCACTTCCACTAAACTCGTCTCCAAATTCAACCTCACCCTCATCGCTCGTAACCCTAACAAAAAAGTCACCTTCTTCTACGATCCGATCAATATTTCATTCAGTTCCGATGACGTGGAGATCGGTTCTGGCTCTTTACCCGCTCTAACGCATGGCACGAAAAACGTTACCACTTTAAAAACCGTCGTGTCAAATTCGGGTCAAAATCTCGACGATTCGGCGGTTTCTGCGTTGAGATCTAAACTGAAGAATAAGAAAACACTGCCATTGGAGATACAGCTTGATACTAAGGTGAAAGTCAAAGTTGGAAGCTTAAAAACGAAGAAAGTTGGAATTAGAGTTAAATGCAATGGTATTAAAATTACTGTTCCTACCGGAAAATCGCCGACTAAAGCTACTACCTCTGATGTGAAATGTAACGTGGATCTTCGGATCAAGATCTGGAAATGGACTTTCTAAGGTGTAGTTCCCTTGAATTTACTGGGTTAAAGGAAAGTATGTGATTTTCCTTTTTCCTCTTTTTGTTTTGGTTGTTTAATTTTTTTTTTTTGTTAATTTTGTTTTTTTTGTTTTTTGGTAAATGGATTGTTGGTAGGATATAGTTGAATTTGATTTTTGTTATATATACATAATCTGCAAATCGAATTTGTTCAGTTAGGCATATTCATTCTTATACAGAGCACTACTATTTGTTTGTGGTATTTAATCATAAATTAGATTTGCATTTGAATGATAAATCCTTCTTTAGCTCCACCGTTGTCTTATACTTCATTAGCCATTTCCAAGGCAGCTAATGTGCACGTCGAGTAATTTATTTTAAGTAAATTTTGACCACTAACTTTGTGTAACATTACTATTTCATTAACCATTGTTTCTTGTGTCGAGAACTTATCTAAAATAATTTTATTTTACGAAATAGGGTTAAGTTCTCCGTACACACTATATATCGGAATTTTAGTGGGTCGTTTGTTTGTTGTTGTTGAGTGCTGGTAGTACCATTGGCAAATTGCCGGCAAAGGAAGCTGGTGAGAGCTGATAGTAATTGAATTATGTACAAATAGCACGAATTATAGTGTATAGTTTTAAACTGAATGCATTGAGTTAACACATGGTAGCAGTAGCGGAAATGCCTGCACACCAAATCACAGCTGTTTTAATTTATTTTAAATATACTATTGTCAAAATCTGTAGATGCCGTAATATATAAGGTCAGCAGAGGGCAGGTTCAATTATTAAGATTAGTTTAATGCCGGAAATAGGGTGGAGCTGTCGGTGAGGAATAGTTTACATGTGTTGTTGAATTTGGAGTAGGACCAATATGACTTTCGCCCTCATTTTCCAAGATTTGCCGTTTGGATTTCTCTGAATTAGTTGCCTTTCTTTTTGGTCATTTGTTTATTGTTTATTCTGGGATGAATGGTTGTCTTGTTTGTAGAAAAGGAGGGGCAAAAACAGCTAAATACACAACTCAAAAGAGGTTTAGTCACTTTAACTATGTACTCCCGCATCTTATATTATCACTTCGTTATTAAAAATAGTTATCTCAAATTATTTATTTTTTAAAAAATTTAAGATAAAATTTATTTTTTTATTTTACTCTTAGTAATAATTATCTTGTAAAATTACGTACATATCAATCACGAATCATGTCTTGTGACGGGAAATTTTAAAAACATTTTAAGTTCTCAAAAACTAGTTTAAGGCAATTTTTGAATGAAAAGTTTTTTTAACTCACAAAATTTCAACTTTTCTTCAAATAAAATGAATGTCCAAGCCCGCAAGGGTTAGTCGAGTTAGCTCGATGTGTGGTTTCCTATATGGAAGGCCTTTGATCGATTCCCCTAAGGCAGTTTTTGGATGAATATTTTTCTTCAACTCACAAAATTTTAACTTTTCTTCAAATAAAATGCATGTCCAAGCTCACAAGGGTTGGTCGAGTTAGTTGGATAAGTGGTTTCCTACGTGGGAGACCTGGGATCGATTCCCCTCACCAGCAGCCTCCTCAATCAGAGCTCGTCACATCGGATTTGCCTAGTACGTTTATATCTCTTATGTGGTTTGCGAGCTGTTGCACAGGTTGCCCAGTGCGCATCTAAAGGATAGTGACTGCGGGTTTCTCTGAGAATTTCCAAAAAATATATGTTCAAACACAACTTTAACTTTCAAAAAAAAAAATTTAATAAAAATTTAATTTTTTTTTAATTTCAATTAAATTTATATCCAAACATTAACTTGTTTTATATGATACTCGATGATTTGAGAAGGAGTTTCTTTCTTTTTTACCTTAGGAGTCGATATGCATGTCAATTTCGAGAAGTTTTATTTTGTGTTTCATACAACTTACACTAGTTGTATGAGTCTCATTTTTGTCTCACAAATTTGTGGACCTCAAAATTTTATACTTTTGGGTCTACAGAAATTTAGGTCTACAAAACTACGAGACAAAAGATTGCTTTATACAACTAGTGTCAGTTGTATGACAGAAAATAAAATTTTCCGTCAATTTCATACTACAAGGGTGAGGTGGAATATGATGTGCCTCTTACCTTATGTAGAGGTAGTGATTCATTCACACAATAATTCACTTCTATTGACAAACTACAAAAGATGTCAACATACAATTGTACCTGAGAAATAACAATTAGTAGTAGATATTAGTACTGTCATTATATAAGCAAATAATTACATTTAAAATAATAATAGAAGTAATAATATTTTACGTTTAATTAATTTGTAACTCCGGAATTCTGTTCAAAGTCGGAAAGCTTCGAGGACCACGTGAAGTTATAAGGTGCTTTTGATAATAAAGGTCAATGAGAGCTTATAAGGCATCTGTTTCGTAGTATAGTAAAGAAGAAGAGTTAATGAGTACATATGCATCAAAATCATGTGAGTTAAAGTTTTTAGGCTGAATTCAGTAAGTTATGTAGTTTTTGTATTCGTCTTAAGAAATGCATTAAATATATAGGGAAAAATTAAAAATATATTTATATTTATAATTGGTAATTAAAAAATAATTATAATTTTAAAAGTAATTGAAATTTAGTTACTTTTTCATGTAAAAATAAAATTTGAACAAAATAACCTTAAAAATTCGGAAATATTCCGGCATAATAGGAAGGAGTTCGAATTTTTTACATATGAGTTTCCAGCATAATGTATTGGAATTCAAATATAATATGTCGGAAGTTTATATGCAGGAGCTTCATAATCCAGCATATTATGGTGAAACTTTCCGTGTGTTGGAGTTCTAACATAATATACTAGAAGTTGATACGTATGAGCTCCATAATTTCGCATACTATGCTAGAACTTTCTGTGTGTTAGCAAAACATTAACTATTTTTTAATATCTTTACAAATACTAATTATTTTTTGATTACCAATAAAAAATGACTAACCATATATATATAAATAATTAGTATATATGGTTAGTCATTTTTTAAGGTTGTTGTAACGATATATATGGTTAGTCATTTTTTATTGCAAAGTACTACAGCTGATTTTTTTAAGGTTGTTGCAACGGTGTTTATAATATATTGCAATAGTTTTCATGATGTATTGGAACAATTATCAGTACTCTATTGCAACGGATATTATAGCATATTGAATCAGTTATTATGTGTTGCTCTTGTTATTTGCTAGGTCTATTGGAACGGTTATATTCTTTATTGCAATAAATTATAATTTCTGATATTTATGAAAGCCAAATTAGAAATAGTTTCCTATTCTATGAAATTTTTTACACCATATCCAACTAGCATTATCCATGTACAAAAATAAAATATGGATACTATGTTTGGTCAAACAATTCAAAAGTCAAAATAGATGAGTTTGCATACCAAAAAAATTCTAAACTAATATCCTTAAACATAATAATAAAGCCTAACAACACCCAAGTAAGGTCTAAGGCATTCATCCACAATCACTGCACCTACACAAGATAATGAGAAATAATTAAATAACATTTTTAGGATAATTGAATCTCAAAGTAATTAAATGACCAATTTGATAATAACTCGAAAATTTTCATTCTCTAAATTCTTAAATTTTTCGGTAGAGTTTCCTTTGTAAATATGACTATCCCAAAATTTTCAACCTGCTCAAAACATCATTTGCAAATACAACTATGCGGAACCAAGAAAGAAGAGAACCGCACATTGTCTGCCAATTACAGCAAATACTATGCAAAACCAACAAAGAAGAGAACCATACAACTATATATGTGGAACCAACTGGTCATGTCCGTTGGTTTTTGTTCTTTTGGGGAAAATACAATGTTGAACTTTACAACAACAACAATGTCATTTAACCAAAAAAAAAACTGTAAGATGTATTTTTTGATAGGTCCATCGGGTGGGAGACAACTGGATTACAAGGATATTTCAGCATTAAAATCAAATTTTTAACTTTGAAATGACTTGTCATCAAGTTCGTATGAATGAATACAATATAGAGGCTAATATGAACTGATTTAACTAGGCATTTCATATCCTTACTATCCAAAGAGGTACACAAAGTATTTAAGCCTATGAATTTGAAGTATAAAGGACCAAATGCCTCCATATTAAGCCTCACATGAATACTAAAGCAATAGTAACGTCAGGCTGACTATTCCTGAGAAAAACAAAAGCCAGAAAACTCCAGTAAAAGCATGGTCTATTCACCATAACAGAGAACCTAGTTAGCATTCTGACTAAGACCACCAATGGTAGAGTCATAATATTGAACTTTGTTGGTAGTAATTGAGGCAGAAGAAGCTGATGAAATCATGATGATCTCCGTCAAAATCTAACAGTGAGTCTGGAGATTAGGGACCAATGTGACCAGTAACATTTATATTTATTAATCCTTCAGTAATATCAAGGCAACAGAAACTCACAAAAATTATAAAATTGTCAATGAGTTAATACCTATAATGAGCTGGCCTTCTTTGATGCTACCGGTAGATGGAGGACGAATTGGTTGCAAAGTTGTTTTGTTGTGAAGATGAAGAAGATAGAAGTGGAGGAAATATCTCCGGGAGGAGGAGGAGGAGGAGGAGGAAGTTCTTGAAGAAGAATAAGAACAAGTAGAAAGAACTAGACATACCTAGAGTTTTTCAGAGTTTCAATACCTAAGGAGTTCCTTATACTGAGAAGCAGGAACATCTTCAGGGACATTTTTCATTCGAGTTTCATCATTTTGATAGGAGTCAAAGTGAACTTTTTTCAATCTAGTCTTGTGCTTTCTCCAGGCAGCTTGTACTGTTTCCTAAGTATATCTTTTTCCAGCTTCAGGAATATCATATTTATCCTACAATTGGTGTCAAATCTGTTAATGCAGAAAATAAGAAAGATTTTCAACTAAAAATTGAAAATGAAGATCTTCTGACCTTGGTATATTCCCATATATCCTCTTCTGTGTCATCTTCCTCCAACCCAAAATATCAAGAGGACATAGAGCCGCATTCCTTGCCAATGTGCCGAGGAAGCTTCCAAACTCTAGCACAACAACTTCAGTAGGACAAACATGTTGATTTAAGTAGTTAAGTAAAATCAATTTACGCTCTTGCCGTCCATGTACACTTTTCAACTTTGTTCAACCTCTTTTTCTCCTTTGAATGGAAGGGCCTACAACCATACAAACCAACAAAAATCACCAAATTACTATTTGTGTTGCAGGAGTGGTTGATCTACTGTGTACATTGGCTGCTACTTCTGGATATTGGGGTATTATCTGATTCTCTTCAATGATATTCGGGCGCTCTTTGCTAGATGGACGTACAGGAAATACATATTTTTGGCTAAACGAACTCCTTATTTGGTTTGCCAAAGATGCCATTGTTCCAGCTTTTATGTATGTTGCGTTTGTTTTTTTTTTTTGGCTTTTGAAGGTCTTTCTTGATTCATATTTATCAGAACCTGATTCATATTTTTCAACAATTAAAATCAATTTATGTAAAGACGCTATATAATCTATTTCAAAAGAAAATGAAACTAAAGAAAACATTAGAGGCCAAGTCAACCATTTCTCCCTATACATATGCAGAATGGAAGAAATCAATTATTTCATGTTGTGCCCATATATAGCAGAAGTGCTTGAATGGTATGAGCACATCTGTAAAGATAGACAAGGTCGTTTAAAGGATTGGTGAAGAAAAGGGCGTTAATCACGGCCTTTTTCAAAACAATCCAGAAGACAATCTTAAAATAGACATAGAAAACCCTGTGAAGATTGGTTACACTCTAGCTAGTCATGGGAAGTGCATAGAAACTCAAGTCCAATTCTCAACACTACATTACCAGCAAAGCAACCCAAAAAAATGAGAGAAAAACGCAATGAAGCCCCAGAAGTGATAGAAATGGAACAGGAACTGCTTCAGCCTTGTCAGAGCAAGGTCAAATTAGACTAAACACCTAGTCATCTCATAAAGTCTGCTCTTTTTCAGATATCCCATAAGTCTGCTCTTTTTCAGATGAAGAAATGTCTCAACTTTCACATAGTATTGTTTAGCAGAATTCTATCACTGTTTCAAAAGGAAAATATTATAAACAACTTTCACAAAGCATTAGAAGAACCTGATGACTATCAAAGCTGAAAATCACAAATACCTTTAATTTTATTTTGTAGTTGTCCGCAACTTTTGTAAAACTAAACCACCTCATACTACTCATATAATCTAGTAGGAAAAGAAGCCATGGGTGTTCAAAGAACTGCCAAGTTGAGAGCAGTTCTCAAAGCTAGATTTACAGAAAGAAGTAAGCACAGTAAGTTGCTTCCAGAAAGAACACAACAGGAGATCAACAACAACATACATCTCTCGAAGCTATATTTACAGAAATAACTAAGCACTATTAATTGCTTCCAGCAAGAAATCATAGGCTAGATTTACAGAAAGAACTAGCAGCAACAACTACGCACAACATGTTAATTGCATCTACCAAAGCTCGATTTACAGAAATAACTAAGCAATATTAATTGCTTCCGGAAAGAACAAAAGAGCGATAGCAGCAACAACAACAGTAGATCAAAGCATTTCGCTTCTTTTCTGTTGCCGGATTCTGGGAAAGAACCAAAGGTAAAAAAAGAATTCGACAGCATTTCTACTATTAGGACGTTGAAACAGTGAAAGAAGAAGAAGAAGAAGAAGAAGAAGAAGAAGTCAGAAGAAGAGAAAATCATCACATACGTGTTTAAATCAAAGAAGCGCTCGCTTCGGTCGCTTCGCTTGGTCGCTTCTCGCTTTTTAGTGAGAAGCAGTTGCTTTTTCCTACCTGAGTCGCTTGTTTTTCTATGCAGTACGTCTCGACTAGTTTATCACCATGCTGCAAATTTATTCAATGATTATCAACCACAATGACCAATGTTGGACATGGTAGAATACAAAATATTCACACTAAACTATTTTCCTGAATATCTAAGGAGTCAAATTTGTTTATGAAATTTTCTCAAATCCCATACAAATGGGGAGGAAAGAAAATTCTAAGAGCATAAAGCAAAACTCACCCTTCAAGGTTGTTCTGTTCACAAAAGTTTGTAAAATCTATACAAGAAATCATAAAGTCTACAGCTCTTATTCAACTATCTACAACCTGTTATCAGCCTCATGTGCAAATAATGCCAAATCCTATATAACTCAATGATTAACAAATCCAAGGTATTTGATACACAGAGAAAAATCTCAATAGAACTCATCTAATATGCTATGTTAAAACATAATATATAACTAGCCATGTAATGCCTCTAACATACAGAGAAGAAAAAACACTAAGGCACTAAATCTAACCAAAGCAACAAATACAGAGAAATAAACTTGCGTCAATGGACTGCTAAAACACGGACACCTACTTCCATGGTATCTAAATGAAGATGAAACTAAAACATTTTGGAATCAAGGAAATTCTAAAGTACTATTTCCATTTTATACTACATATCAAGAGTTTGCATTTTTACAATGCTTAGGTTTAAACAGAGAAATATGATAATCATCGAACCAAATGATATTTAAAGCGCAAGTAAGCGAATGAAAAACTACTAACACTATAAAGCATATTACAAAGAAATGCACGAAATCAGAAGAAGAAAGAAGGGGGAAAATATGACAAGTTCCTACTCTACGAATGATAACTAAGTCATATATCTTCTTCAAACAAACAAGAAAAGGAAAATTGCGTACATGCTTTCTAATTACATTGTTATGATTTTACTCCCATAAATACTAAACAGTGGAATGTATGATCCGGAACCTGTCTATCATTGTTTAATACTGGTCGCACCGAATAACCAGTTTACAAATTCATCAATTAGAAGCTTCCATTCTTCAAGCAACTTATAACAAATTTCAACACACGAGATTAACATTCAGTCTATAAATTGTACCTACAATATTAAACTTCATTGACAGATCTAAACACGGTGAGTCCGGATCTAGTAAAGAAAAACAGAAGTGTCTCAATAGAAAAGTCTAATCTATAAACCAACATTAACAATATGCTTTGCTTCCCAATAGGATAATGGATCAAAGAACAATATGGACAACTTCAAATAACCCAAGAAATATAAATCATAAGCATATATCTTTATAACCAATAAGCACAGAAAAGAAGTAGCAAGAAATTGCCAAGAAAATAAATCAAATTAAAAACCCAAGAAAGATAGGGAGAGAGAAAGAGACTTACAGAGTAGTTTTAGAGAGATCCGGTAAATTTTCAGGTGGCACTTGAAGCTTCTACATGACTCTACTAATGGGAAGCTAACAAAACAATACCATATATGAGGCGGGTAGTAGTTCTAGTCTCTCTCTGTCTGTGCAATACTACTCACTATCTTTCTCTTTCTTTAGACCTATACCATCTACCCAACCAATAAAGAAGAAGGCGTGCTTCTTAATTGAAAAGAAATAAAGAAGTAGCAGGTAGCAATTCAAGCTACAAAACTAGAGCAGAGAAAATCTTTGCTAAGCTTAAGAAGCTACACAACTAGAGCAGATTAATGAACCTTCATTTTAGACCAAAGCTCATGTGGCCCATCACCTTCCAACTCTAAAATTAGAAGTCTATTGTCTATTATCTCTTCCTAATATCAATCAGAGTCACAATGAAAGCTTAAACATTTGAACCCACAGCCTAATTCTAGTTTCACTTTATAGTCTAATACACAAATAGATTCTTTAAAACATGGAAAAATCTCTAATCACCATAAACCATAAAGTTTCAGTATTCTATCATGACTTTCGCCCTACAATGTTAAATATTCCCAAAGATATCACAGTGAATAAAACCAAAAGAAAAATGAAGTTTCACTAGAAAATCTTCGGCTTCATTATTTTTCTTATTCAAATTTTACCCTTGCAGAAACTAATAAAGAGCTAATGCAATCTATTATAGATTTCAACTTCAGTCAGTGCGAGCTAGAATTGTAGTACAAAATATGCTAAACACCCAATTTTTTAAACTAGAAATAAAAAAATGTATAAAAAACAGAAGTAAAATAATATTTTTATCAAAAATATTATTAGAGGAGCATCGCAACAATTTACAGAATAACGAACAAGACATCGAACGTCGAACATCGATAGCAAACATCGAACAAGGAGAAATCTCATGGTTTCTAGCACAAAATCAAAACCTAATAAAAATTTCATAATTTTACAAATTAAAAGTCACAAAATATATCATATAATACAAACAAAACAGAAGCAAATTAGTGGATTTTTCTGATATATTACCAGAGAGAGAAAATAAAAGGAGCAGCGAAATAATTTTTCACTCTAGTGAAGAAGAAAGCGAAAATCGAACAGTGATAGCACATATCGAACAAGGGGGAAAAGGATAACCTATTGCGTATGTTAGTAGATAATGGTCGACCTTCACCGAAGTAGGCCGTCCTTCAGCGGAGCAAGTCGTCCTTTGCCACAACTACATTTTTTGCGTCCTTCGTCCTTCACTGCAACAGTTCGCCGATGTGTTCTAGGTTGAGGGGTTTAGGAATAGAGAGAGATGATTGCTTCTGTTTTGATATTTTTGAGGGCATCTATTATTTTTTTTAATAAATAAATATGTAGGAGGGAAAGTAAGGAGGGGAAAAATGAACCGTCCCAATATTCTTTTATTTTACCAAATTGTTCCCAAAAATAATTTTATTGCATCGCATTTAGAAACCGTCTCCATCTCTTTAGTTATGTTGACGGTTACTACACTATTGGAACGGTTATTCTTTAGAAGTGTGTCAAAAGCCTTTTAACTCTATTGGATCGATTTTAATCGTTCCAAAATATGATCTATTGTAACAGTTCCAAAATCATTGCAAGAAAACCGTTCCAATAAATTCGTTTTCTAGTAGCGTGTTCACTGATATTTGGTTCTGTTTCATTAATCATTGCAACGCAACTAATGCTCTAGCTTCCAACTCATATTAGCGTGACGGCCTCCTTCGATGATATATCATGCAGAACTAAACTTTTTTATAGCATCGTCCTTATATAATACTTTCTTCGATCTATAATAAGGGTCTGTTTTATTTTTTAATTTTGGTTCAAACTAAAATTTTAGTTATGTAATCAAGAAAAATTCAATATATTTTTACTCTTTTACCCTTATGTGCATATCCCTAAAAAAAATTCACTCTCATACATTAACTTACTAAATAAGGATAGTTTAATCATACTATGTAATTTTGTATTGAATTTAATATTTTTTTAATGGGCGTGTTAAAAGTAAAACAGACACTTGTTGTGGACCGGAGGAAGTAGTCATTTACTATAAAGATCGAATTATCTTGAAATTGAATATTATATAATATTATAATATATGTCATGTCCTCTATATCCACACTTTACTATAAAGTTAAAAAAATTTAGAACAAACAAAACTGCTATATTGAGTATAATTAGAATTAGTTCAAGTTGTATACATTGAGAAAGCATAATGTGTTTATAATATCACATTAAGTTATAAGAAATAAGAAAAATTGTTTTAAAAAATATATATTTTAATAATTTAGGAAAATAAAATAAATACATGTTTAGTAAGTTAGATTATACTAATGGCATAAAAAATTTATACTATAAATGTATATTAATTACCGTAACAACTTACAATGGATATTTATATGAAACCAATAAATATAAGACATATGTCTTATATATACACTTTGTAACACAATACCTTGTTTAAATGATGTACAGTTTTATTTTGATATGTTGATTCTTTAAGGTAATTATTTGGTTATGTATAAATACCTGATACATGTAAGTATTTACGGTTAAATGCTTCTAGAGTATACATACAAATATATAATTATGTATCAAGTCTTGAGCCATTTCTATCAGAGATCAATGATTGGCACCGGTCGCCAGATAAGCACATCCCTAAGTTTAGACCACTACAGCTCATTCATTAATTATTTGTATATATAATAGAAAATAGGGAGAAGGGGCAGAACTGCCCCTAACGTATTGATTCCAGGTTAAAAATGTCCTCCGTTAACCTATTTTGAAGAAAATGCCCTTATCGTTAAAAATGTAGCATATTTGTGCCCCTAAATCTAACAACTGACTGTACTTATATTTTAAAACAGTAGGGGCATTTTTTTCAAAATAGGTTAACGGTAGGGGCATTTTTAAACTGACTTGTTAGATTTAGGGGCACAAATATGCCAGAATTTTAACGGTAGAGGCATTTTTTTCAAAATAGGTTAACGGAGGATATTTTTAACCTGGCGTCAATACGTTAGGGACAATTCTGACATTTTTCCGTAAAAAATAAGAATAAGAATAACTCGATACGTTGTGAAGTCTCAATTATTAGGCTTTCACCACTTCGTTTTTATTCATATATTTACTACGGTTTACTGATAAAATTAACTAGACAAGTGGGATTACCGAGTTTCTTTATTATTTCTTTAATCTGTATACAATTCAATAAGCCTCTGCGTGTGACAAATTACTCCATTTTCGTTAATATTTGTTCGTCTTTAAAAAGTCAAACTTAACTGGAACATGGATGACGTGTTTTAGCAAATTACTTAGACCATTAAATCTTTTGTTATTTTGTAAATTATTAAAGTGGGAAGTGAAGAAAATTGTAGCTCGTTTGATTGACAGTAGAAAATGTTTTAGGCACGTCAAAAAGTTGAGATGTTGCCATTTGGAGATGAAAATTCTTGCGTATATTTTCTTCCTTTGAAGCTAAATAATTGATATCTATTTCCTTCTTCTTTGTTTGCATTATTTATTTACTCTAGAACAATGTCTTTTGGATATTAATTAACTTAAATTTTCCTTTTCAAAAAAAATAACTTTAATTTCCACTCTTTTCTTTTAATGATGGCTCAATTTATGGGAAATTATCAACATCTTTATAAGCATTGATTTTTCACAGATTTTCCCCACTTGATAATTTCAATTGCCTCTTTGCTCCATCTGATTCCCAAATTAAGAACTCTGGATAGTTAGATTAAATAGGGAAATTATCAGCTATATTCATTTATAAGTAGCTTATTATAAAAATTAGATAATTGATAAAATATTATTAATATTAGCTAAATTAGCCAATTAGCTATTTGTAATAAAAAGATATCAAATTTTTGCTTTGTTTTGAGGGGTGTTATTAGAATAGATTGGGTACAACTTAAGGACTCGAAACTCAATTTTGGGATGATTTGGTAAAATTTTGAGATGGTTTGAATTGAAAATTCGAAGTAAAAGCTTAACATGAAAAAAATGATGTGTATCATTTGTGTATCACATATGTATCATATTTGTATCAATTGTGTATTCCATGTATATCCATGCATACTTGTGTGTGAGATACATGTGTCGGAGAAAACTTTTTTGAACTCGATTAAATTACGAATTTTGATACAAACCAGTCCAAATCTTCTTAAAATTTTGTATATTGACTTATCTATATATTTTCAATGGATTTCCACTATACTCATTGAAAATGTTCCTTTATCGTTTAGATTTTTTAAATATTGTATAATTTTTTGTATTTCATCACCTTATTGGCTACCCCGTCCATGAAATTTTCAATGGCTAGAGGTTAGTAAGTTGAGATTTATTTGGGACATTTGTGTAAGTTGCCCGATTAAAAAAGAGATTGTCTTTCACAACTATCCGGGTGAAATTCAAAAATAGCCAGATTTTTACAAGTGGTAATTGAAAAGCAGTCATCGTTCAAAATCCGGAAAATATAAAGTAATCGAAATTTAGCCACTTTTATATAAAGATAAATTTGATCGAAAACATTGTTCAAAATCCAAAAAATATTCCAGCATAATATAATAGAATTCGAACTTTTTTACATGTGAACTTCCAGCATAATATATTGGAGTTCCAGCATAATATGCTGCAAGTTTCATGCGCATGTGCTCCAATCTCCAGTATATTATGCTGGAACTTTCTATGTGTTGGAGTTCCAAAATAACATGCTGAAAGTTCATATGCAGGTGCTTCAATCTCTAGTATATTATGCTGGAACTTTGTGTACTGGAGTACTTGAATCCAGTGGCGGATCCACATTCTTATGGGTGCTTAAGCACCCATTGTCTTTGGCCAAACTTAATAGATTTACATAGATAATTATCGAGAAATTTAAATAAGTATTGAGTGGGTACCCATAACTTTGAAATTTTGGATCCACCACTGCTTGAATCATTAAAGTTCCTTTTTCAATAGAATCTTTTGTATTCACAAGTTCCGTCGTTCGCATCACTTCTTACTTAATGGTTAGGTCCGAATTCTACAATGGAGCTCAGAATAAAATTGGTTCTTGAGTCAAATCTTCTCAGTCTTTATTGGCTAGGAGCTCTTGATTTTTTTTTCTATTTCTATAAGAAGATTCATTTTATTATGGTATGAATGCGTATTGATGCTTTGGAAGTTCATATACAGGTGCACCAATCTCCAGTATATTATGTTGGAACTTTCCGTGTGCTAGAAGTTCATATACATGTGCACCATCTCCAGTAAATTATGTTGGAGCTTTCTGTATTACAGCAAAATAGTACTAACTATTTTTCAATAACTTTACAAACGCCGACTATTTTTCAATTACCAATCCAAAAACTAACTCGGCCAACGGTCCAACTAACATTTCTGGGCATCTAGGAGCGTGCTATCTAAAAAAAGAGCATTTTATTCACTTGATAACGATTTTCATAACTACTGCTAATGTTTTAGGATATTTGAGCAGTTGATGCGTCTTTATAAAAAGATATTTCAGATTTCTTCCTTTTTTTATCAACAAAATCACCAAATAATTTGATCATTTAACAGTGACAGCCCATCCAATTGTGAGTACGTGATATATATGAATTATTCCCATAAAATTAAAACAAAAATAATTTTTCCTTATTTTTACAATTTTTGTGAATTTTGTGTTAGTTGTTTGCATTTTATTTGTGCATGTTAATTCATATAAAAAATACAAAAAAAGTATATTTTTGCATTTGGGATTTAATTTTATATTTTAGTTTTAATTAGAGGTTATTTTTAGAACAAAATATGAACAATCACAAAAAAATAGTTCACTTTTGCATTTTTATTGTTTTAGTTATGAATTTATCACGAAATAGTTTTAGATAATTCTAGAAGTTAATTAGTTTAGCTTTGAAATAGATTAGGATTTTATTTTAATTTTTCATCTTTATAAAGTCAAAAAAAGAAAAGCAATACAAATTTATAAATGCAAAATAAAAGAATTAAATAAAGGAGAGAAGAACACAAGAGTTTTTATAACAAAGGAAAAGAAATTGGGCTGCTATGTTTGAAGTAGAGCTGAGCCCAAAAACACACCCACATCCAAGCCCAAGCGATTTCACTCAAAGCCTATCGGACCCGCCTATTGCAGCCCATACATGTCCACATGCCCGGCCCAACCCCCATTTTACCAGAACGACGCCGTCTTGGCATAGTCAATCTCAGCCGTCGTCGACCCAGGAAGAATCAATTTTAGACTTATTGGTAATTCATGATCAACTTCCTTTCGTAGTACCCTACCTCCAGGGGAATTTGAATCCCCGCTGCCTCCTTGAAAGAGAGATGTCCTAAATCACTAGACGATGGGGGCCTGCTTGACCAACCGCCATCATACTATGATGATCATAGTATGATCATAGTATGATCAGTTTTTTGAAATTGTCAATATTATCGAATGATTTTATCCGAGGAATCTTTCCCCCTTTCAGAATTGCATAAAATTTTTTTATTCGTTATTGATGAATTATTCATTAGAATCGCCACGGCCAAACAGCTCACCCCCAAATCACTTAAAAGTGTCTGAATAGAATCAGAACCCTAGAGACATTCTCTCATCTTCCTCGTACCGTTTCACACCTCGCCGGAGCCGGAGCCGGAGCCGCCGGGGAACGCTGCCATGGCCAATCCGTCACAAAATCACACCCCAGATTCTTCTTCTCTTCCTCATTCCAAATATCAAACTGGCTTCCTTCGAATCACAGCCAGGTTATTCGAATCTTCGTTTGAAGTTTTCCGGCCAGTTCGTCACCTATGCCAAATGATCCCAAATTTACATCATAGACCCGCCTTAACCTTCTCGTCCCAAATACCCAAGCCGTGCTTCTCGCATCATCCTGGTTAGGCTCAAATATCGGATCTGAGGTTTTAGAATGACGACATGTTTTGAAACTTAAGGAATTCGGATGGTTTTTGATTAATGTTATGAGATTACCTTGACAAAGGTAAACTTATAAGATTAATTAAAGCTTGATTCCAAAAGCAGTTGGTTTGAAGACTAATTTTTGGTAAGATTTCTCTCTTTCGTTTCTTTAGTTCCTGGTTCGACTCACTGTTCTGAGCATAGTTCTAGTTTCAAGTCGAGTTTAGCACCAAATTGTCTTTATGATTGTCATAAGTGTTTAGGTTAATTCGTTTAGGGTTGATTGTCATTTCTTTATTTAAATTCTGATGTGATTTTGATTTTCTTTTGCTCAAATGTTAATTGTTTCAATCAGTCGTTAGTTAAATTAGGTTCCTCTTTTGTTCTATTTATGAGGTGCTGAACTGGGATTTGGTTTCTACATGTTTGATAGAAATTTAGTCCAGTAATAAGATTTTAGTTCGTTCTCACTAACTTTTGTTTGTTTCGTTTTTCTGGAATTAATTTGGGTCGATTACAGTTCGTGGATTTGATTGTTAATGTTTAATTCATTAATAGTGTCCTTTGGCATTGGTTTTGAGTTGGATCAGCGATTGGTTATAGTTGTTGAAGGTTCAATAAGAATTAGTAATTTAGGAGGTTTTCAGGGGTAGTTTAGGGATAGGAAAGGATAAAATCTTTAAGAATTGTAATTTTAAAACAATGGAAGGGTAGTATGGGTATTTTGGGGCTAAAAGAGCATCCTAGAGGCTTCTAAAATAGGACCTTAATGTAGTTTTCAATAGACTTGGGGTATTAACTTGAGGAGCAAGTCATAAAATAAGGGCTTTAAGCTAAAAATGATTAGGGGTTGTGGGTGCAAATGAAAAATCTGAGTGTTGTCCTCACTCTTGCATATAAAAAGGCATCTAATGCCTTGTAAAAGGGGTCTTCTTCCTTCAGCCAAAAAATTCTCCCAAGTATACTGCTCAATTTTCAGATTTAAAGTTCAATTTCAGTTCAGAAATTAGATCTTACCTTTCCTTAGATTAAAAAAAAAACCTTCAAAAGTCCAAAAAAAAAACAACAAAAAAGAAAATCACAAAAAAAAATATCCTACTGTTTCACAGTTGTTTCCTGTATTATTTTCAGTTTTTCTGAAAGGTTCTAAGTGATTTGGGTAGCTGGTAGCTCAATCTGATTTGTAGTTAAATTTTGAAATCATCCGGATAATTGTAGCGTTATTTGAGTTTGATTATAACAATTCTTGTTGGTTTGCTCCTGTTTTGGGTATATTTTAGAAGTCAATTGGTTATATTCCCTTGGTTCATAGCTGGTTATTTGAGCCAATTTGGTTTAATCATCCCCGGGCTGTTTGTTATTACTTCTTCTCTGGTTGGAATTCACTTATGGGCTATTCCTCCTATTATCTGGGGTTTTCGAGTGCCATAGTGATGTTGTCATTGATCTCTGCTCGTTGCTGATTGACTCATTCTTCTTTCTCTTGTATTTCACATATTCAGGTACACATTCTGGAACTTGACCTGGTGTATTTTTGGAGTGGAAATGCAATGACATGTTTGTTCACTTGTTTCTGGAAGCCATATCCATTTAGATCATGATGCTAGGATAGTTAACTAGATAATTAGTGTAGTTTATTTTTGCATTGTATGAATTTAATTGGGCTGTCCTGGACTATGTAAACTTATGGTCATCAAGTTAAGGCTGCAATATAGTTAACATTTGTTTATTAAAACGAGGAATTAGAAATGATTTGGGTTTGCAATAGGTTTTGAAATCTGCATGTGATGAAGTCTTCGTTCAAACTGAAGAGATAGTCTCAAATAATTTTGTACTACTGTAGTTGATATCAATAGATTAATCATTCATGTGTTTCAGCTCAGTTATATGATGATCAAATGTGGATTAAGCCCAAAGATATTAGTTCAAGCTGTTTGAATAATTAACTGTTGTTAGGGAATTGAAATTGAACGAGTGCTCAAGGTACCAAGTTGTCATTGTGTTGAATCCTCTCGCTGAGTTTGAATTTGGGCATGGCACGTTTGGCCCAAACCAGGCCTGAAATCCATGCGTAGGCCTGGGGAATCGAACTCATACCTTATCGAATTTTCTCACAACAGCCTTTAAGTGGACATTCCTTTGGGCTTCCATGTCCTTTTCTCGCAGACCAAGGTTTAATGTAGACCTGTCTAACGGGCCGGTTTGACCCGGGACCGGACCGGCCCAGTTCTTAAGGGGTGGGCTGGGCTGGGTTGGGGGGGACGGGTTAGAACGATTAGGATTTTAGAAGTGGGACCCGGGACCGGACCCGCCCGGTAAGCCAAACAGTGCTTGAACCGGTCGACCCGGACCGGGACCGGACCGGTACAACGGTCAAAAAAATTTTTTTTAAAAAAAAAAATTTACTGCACATGTGGGCCCCACAGGACCGTTGGCAACGGTCCAGAACCGTTGGCCAACGGGAGTAGTTTCAGAAATGGCCACTTTTTTGTTTTTTTTTGTATTTATTAAATTACATTATTAACCCTTCTTAAAATCTATAAATACCCTCCCCTCTTCTTCATTTCCTCACTCAAAATTATCAATCTCTCTCTCAATTCTCAAATTATCAATCACTCTCTTCTCTTCAATTTTCAAGAATTCATATTCTAATTTTATAATGTTATTGTCTTTGTTTTCCCGAATTTAATTTATCGTAATTTCTCATTCGGAAATCGGAATTCTAAGCTTGAAGTTCAAGTGTTCAACATTGAAATACTTGCTTGACGTTTGTTCGTGGTAACACCGGATTTGCGTAATCAAGTGCTCAATTTATTGTCGAATTCGGTGCACTCTTTCCAACTCTTTCTCTTATTAAATATTTTAATTGCATATTTAATTTAAGCTTATATTTTCATTTTTACAATATGTTTAATGATGCTAGTCCTGTAGCTTTTGGTAGTAATAGTAATGACCCGACTTCTAATCGTAAAAGAAGAAGTCCGGTATGGAATTTTTTTGAAATAATAGAAGGTACTAATAGTGTTAAGTGCAAATTTTGTAACGAAACTTTTCAATATTTGACCGAAGGAAATTTAGGAGGGACTGGACCATTTGCAAGACATATGAGAGCTGTCCATCCTATAGAATGGGTCAATAATGATGCTAATCCTGTAGCTTCTGGTAGTACTAGTAATAATGATGACCCGACTTCTAATCGTAAAAGAAGAAGTCGGGTATGAAATTTTTTTGAAATAATAGAAGGTACTAATAGTATTAAGTGCAAAATTTGTAACGAAACTTTTCAACATTTGATCGAAGGAAATTTAGGAGGGACTGGACCATTTACAAGACATATGAGAGCTGTCCATCCTATAGAATGGGTCAATAATGATGCTAATCCTGTAGCTTCTGGTAGTACTAGTAATAATGATGACCCGACTTCTAATCGTAAAAGAAGAAGTCGGGTATGGAATTTTTTTGAAATAATAGAAGGTACTAATAGTATTAAGTGCAAAATTTGTAACAGAACTTTTCAACATTTGACCGAAGGAAATTTAGGAGGGACTGGACCATTTACAAGACATATGAGAGCTGTCCATCCTATAGAAAGGGTCAATAATGATGCTAATCCTGTAGCTTCTGGTAGTACTAGTAATAATGATGACCCGACTTCTAGTCGTAAAAGAAGAAGTCGGGTATGGAATTTTTTTGAAATAATAGAAGGTACTAATAGTGTTAAGTGCAAAATTTGTAACGAAACTTTTCAACATTTGACCGAAGGAAATTTAGGAGGGACTGGACCATTTACAAGACATATGAGAGCTGTCCATCCTATAGAATGGGTCAATAATTATGGAAGCAATGATTTGTAAGTTTTAGACTTTTAGTATGTTTGACTGTTTGTACTTTGTTTCAGAGATTGGATTAGATAGATCGGAACGAAGAAATCAGGAAAGGAAGATGTTCACACTTCACAGTTCATACTTCATAGCCCAGAAGACGAAGAACTTTAACTTGGAGATATTGATTATGATGAAGATGAAGTGATGAACTGATGAAGTGATGCAAAACATTTGAAATTACTACTTCACTATAAAAAATGTAAACATTTCATTATCTACATTAATTTGAAATTGAGAAATAAAGTAGCACTTGCAATAAGTGCAATTTTTTCCCCATCTTTTGTTGTGTTCATTCAATTATTACAAAGTATTAATATAACTTAATATTTATACATAATTCTAAAAAAAATAAATACAAAATAACGAAACCCGGCTCGGCCCGGACCATTACAACCCGTAACTCGTATGGTTCAATCTTAACCCCTAACAACCCAGCCCGGCTAAATCCGGCACTGTTTGGACCCGGCCCGGCCCAGACCGGTAACCGGACGGGTCGAAAAAAAATCGACCCGGACCGGACCGGTGGAACCGGTTGACACCCTTAGTTTAATGACATGTTTTTTTTTCACAAACAGACCTGGTCCAGTCGTTTTTAATCCAAAGAAGGGGTCGATTGTTTAAGATCTTCTTTACTTTAGAGATTAATAAGTAGAAATATCATAGTTACATTAGGATTGACATTTAGTAAAACTTGAGACGAGCCTCGCCAAATAAAATTACATTGCGGGGCCCTCAATAAAGGGTTATTAAAATAATTAGAATTTGGGAGGGCCATTTAGCAAATTTCACGGCCTTCCCCAAAGTAATAAGACGCTAGAATCTTTAGACGTATTTTAATTAAAGTATCTTCTTAAACTTGGGTGTGCATTGATGCAACCCAAATCCAAATCTCGACGGAGTCGAAATGTGTTGATAACCACGGGTGCCTTGATGCGACGGGGTTAGAAATGCGTTTCCATGACGTCGCAATTCTTATAAAACAAATAATGATCGAAAATTGGTTCAAAAATGGAGACGAGCCTCACCGGACAAAATAAATGTGGGTCCCTCAGTAATTGTTTATTAAAAATGATTAGAATTTGGAAGGGCCGTTTAGCGAATTTCAACGGTTTTTCCCAAAACAATATTACGTTAGAGCTTTTTAAGCGCGATTGCTTTCCTAAACTCGGGTGGGTGTTGATGCGACCCAAATCCAAATCCCAATGAAGCCGAAATGTGTCAATGACCACGAGTGCCTTGATTGGCGACATGGTCAAAGACACGTTTTCACGACGTCGCAAGTCTTTTAAAATAAATAATGGTAGAAGCGGTTTACAAATAAAAAGGCGTAAGTTAGCATGTATTAAATCAAATAAAATCAAATGCAACAGTTAAGCGACCGTGCTAGAACCACGGAACTCGGGAATGCCTAAAACCTTCTTCCGGGTTAACAAAATCTTTATCCGGATTTATGTTTCGCAGACTGTAACAGAGTCATATTTTTCCTCGGTTCGGGACTCAACCGGTGACTTGGACACCATTAATCGCTCAAGTGGCGACTCTGAATAATTAATAAACTAAATCCCGTTCTAATTGTCCTTTAACTGGAAAAACTACTTTACGCTCCTTTGCGGGGGTGTATAGCGAAAAAGGAGGTATGACATCAATAACCTAATTCAGGTTCAGATCTCAATAATTTAACACATATATTGAATGAACATTGAACAAATTAAGGAAGAAACAAAATACCTCACCCTGTTTGAATTAATCCATCAAATAAGAACTCTTTAGATTTCTCTGACAGCCCCATGTGGTTTCCTTTTTCCTTTTCTTTTTTCTTTTGTACCGAGCCTTTTTGGCTTCCATTCTCAGTTAGTCAGTAGGAGTAATGTTACAAATTGGCTTTAAACATTCTTTTCTTAGAAGAGTTTTAAGTTTCATACAAAAATGACATAAACAATATTTACACAACCAGGTTAATTGTGACCTGGTAAGAAAATTAACATTGTATCTATCAACAACAACAACAAACCCAATGTAATCCCACAGGTGGGGTTTGGGGAGGTTAACGCGTACACTAACCTTTACCCCTAACATGGTATTTACACAAGTTAAAATTCGCCAATAAGAGTAAGAAATCCTTGCAATTTACACTGTCAAAAGTGTCAATGTATATTAACTTGAATTCTTCCCTCATCGAAACCTTCACCTGGCCATAAACTGTAACAAACCAATAAGTAACACCACCACCTATGCCTTGATCCCAAACTAGTAGGAATCAACTAGGTGACCTCACTATACATAGACAATAGGAGGGGAGGGGAAGCTAAACCCACAACACATCGCCTAGCGGTCCATGGAGTACACTGAAACTACTGACAAAGAAGCTGTGGGTCAGTTTTCTTGAAGAAGAAAAACACACCTCGAACCGACCTTCCTTGCCAAACTTGGGTCTAGTATTGAGTTGATAAGCTCAACAAGACTGAAGATTCTAATTCCAAAGCAACATTAACATTATAACAACCCACCCCCAACCACTTTCCTCCTTACCATTTTCACATAGTTGCAGAGCCTTTCACACTGCAACACCAGAAAACAGGGAATCTCGGGGCTTGGAGATTATTCGAGCTAGTTAATTTCACATTTGACATATTTAATTGTGTAATAAGAGATGCCCGCACATGCATTAAGCATCTCATTTCTTCAATCTTCCGATCCTGCATCTTACGATTAGTGATGAAATCAGCAGCAGGTTATTAAAATGGTCTAGGAGCTGAAAACAGTGTAAGATCTTTTTTAACAATATAATACCTTTTCCACTTTGAGAGGAACACCCCAATTAAAAAACACAAATTGTTCCTCCACCATTCCATGATTTATGACCCTTAATTTTTGTTACTCCAACATCTCTCCGAGCAATTCCACACTTCTTTTGTTAATGTCATCACCTCTTAACAGTGTTGTTAATCTGGGGTACAAGGTTGGATAATCCAGGCTACCAGGCATATCCTACATAAATAAAAACTCAAATATCAATGTATGTCGTGCAAAACGCATAATGAGACTGTAGGTCATAAGTGAAAATAAGAAGAAAAAACAAAACTTAGCCTGCTTATTTTCAGGACTAAAAGTACACATACTGGTACAAACTTTATGCAGGAAGTCTAACTGTTTCTACAAGTACAACCACCAAATGTCATGCACATTATGAACTACATTCATGTCATGTTACGGGGCACTGTTGGTGCAATACGAAACAAGTGAGCCAACACCATATTATGCAACTGCCTTGACCAAATACTGGGCAGTTCCAGCCACTATGATGAGCAGAAAAGGAATTCAGGCAACAAATGTTTGATATCAAATCAACAAGACAATTGGAACCTGGAAAAGAAATGCATGCTTTTTCTGAAAACATAAATCTAAAGTTCAAATTAGTCAACAGTCTGCTGCATAAGATAACCTTCATCTCCCAACTTCCACCCTTACCATTTAATTCTAGACCTTTTCTTTTGCAGTGGATTACAACAGCCTCTAGTTTAATTTTAGTCATTGTCCAGCAGATAGCAGTACCCCACACGTACACACAAAGATAGAAAAATCATGTCTGCCAAGACGACACATTAATATCAATTTGGCATTATCATCCTAAAACAGAACCTCTAGTTGTACCTTCTAGCTCACCAACTACTAGGTGCATCAAATATATGTTCAAAATAAACTTTTCCAGGAGCTCCTGTCAGGAAATTTTGGTAAAAGAATTCCTGTCACCAATTCTTTGTGTAAGATGTGAATAACAAACCAAAATGACGGATTACAGAAATGAATAAACAATTATGGTTGCACCACCAATTTCTAATTGTCCCAGAGGGTTCACAATATGAACTCACTTAAAAGCAGGATTATTCATTAAATTAGAGAAGGTGATAGCATAACAAACCATTTGGTGAAAGACAACTTGTGCACCGTTAGGAATTTCTGGCTCCAAAGTCACCTGATATGAATGAAAAACACTTGTAAGAGAAGCTCATCTTAGGTGAGCATGTGGTTGAGAAGAATAAATAAAGAAAAGGACATGTAAGATAAAAATTTCTAACCTTTCCTTTTTTATTAGAAATGTAGTCATTGTTTTCCCTTTCTTTTCCAGGATCTGCTCTTTTAGAACCCTTGCTTGTCTGGGCAGCTCTACTGTAAGGCATTAGCTCTCTAGCTGCAAGACTATTTCCTTGACAAACTTCATTAACACCTTGGATAGCAAGGGTAGCACAACTGCCTGATCTAAGATTAGCCTCAAAAGTGACATTAACAGTTGCACACTGTTTTAAGGCTTCTTTAATGGCACCAACAGCAATGTTGTAACTTTCCTGAGTCAGTGATCCCTCTTCACCCAATATTATTGCCCGTCGGCACAAATCATTGTAGCGACGGACTTTAGCTTGCACATCTTCTAGTCTTTCACTTATGGAATGCCTGCTCATGGCAGCATTGGTCCAGCGTTGCAATATATACTTAGACGGAATATTGAAGACGCCAGACATTTGAAGAACCACAATAGCATGTCTACAAAGGTAACCTTTGTACTCAAATGAATGGCATGAGCAGTATATGTCCGACCTCGGCGCATCCCACTCCACCATGAAGTCCTGATTTGTGTCAAAATCTTTGACAGCATATGTTATAGATGTGCCGTCTTCTGATTCTTTTTTTAGATGGCATGCAGCGGCTCCTAATACTTCAACTTGGAACTTCTTGAATATTTCATGAGTATATATGAGCAACATCTGTTTTTCGAAGGGCGAGGGAGACTTAAGCTCAGGCATCTCATGCCATGCATCAAAATTAGCTTTGGCTTCCTCTTCATACCAGTCTTCAAGGATTAACTTATGTTTTCCAATAAAGTCTCTAAGAGACGTTTCACTCTGGATGTATTTGTCAAAGAAAGAGTTCATGCTTTCGGATCTTGAAGCCGTGGATAAACTGGCAAAAGATACATCTCTCATAAAAGCAGGCACCCAAAGCTTGCGATTTTCATATAATGATTGAACCCACTCGTCCTCTCTAAGATTGAACTTTTCAATCAACTTCCACCATCTGTGTTCAAATTGTTCTTCAGTCCATGATCTATATATGCACTTAGTAAATTTTGCCATAAATGTATCATGCCACAGACTGAGATATTCAAGATGCCTTGGGATCTTCTCCAATATACTCCACAGGCTAAAGTAGTGCCCGGTGTCCGGAAGGATTGCTCCAACAGCTGCTTTGATGTTGTCGTTTTGATAAGACAACAAAATTTTTGGACCTCGTCCACCCATTGCCAGACACCATGTCCGCATCAACCATATGAACGTATGCACTGTCTCATCAGCAATTAGTGCACAACCTAGTAAGGTGGGTTGAACATGATGGTTTGCTCCAATAAAGAGAACCAAAGGTATTTTGTATTTGTTTGTGAAGTATGTAGTATCAAATGACACCACGTCACCAAAATTGGAATAGTTATCCATGCCTTTGGCGTCAACCCAGAAAACATTCCTCAATCGATGCTCCTCATTTAAGTCCACAGAATAGAAAAATTTTGGATTCTCTTCCTGCATTTGCACAAGAAATTCAAGCAAGACCTGTGCACCTCCTTCTTCTAAAGTCAAACTTCGACCTCTGTCATGTTGATTCCTGAAAAGATTTTCCAGATTACCAGAGAATTGGTATGCACCGTACTGTTTTGATACAGAAGCCAACATCTTTTTCCTTCGAACTTTTGAGTCACTCTTAAGTGGATCAACATTCCTGTGACTTCTAAAAAAGTGCACTTGAGCTGGTAAAAGCTCATGGTTATGTTCTTTTATGAAACTATGAATGTACCACTTCCCATTCGACGACCTTCTCTTCACGTGCATACTAGCTTTACAACCTATCTTAGGAGAAGGCCTAGGGTTGATTGCATCATCAGACTGCTGTTTGTTCCCATATCTTATGCATGAAAACTTCGCATCAATAAACTCTTTGGATGCCCTGGAACGACGACTACTCAATTTGGCGGTGCCAAACCCGATTGATTTTGCATATTCTTTATAGAATTCATAGGCAGCATCATGAGAATCAAATTCCAAATCATCTCGAGGCTCCAGGTTATTGTTCTCCGTAGCAACAGTTGATTCCATTGCTTATATAGCACAACTTGCACCTAGCTTTACTCGGAGATTTGCTTCCAGCTATGATTTTCGTACAGTATATAGTCTACCTTGTAGAATATAACATGCAATTCAGTTTCGAACTCAGAAAATCTGAACATAGTCACGTGGAAAGCATATAACATACTTATAATGATAAAAAATAACTAAAGACAGGAGTTTTAGTCTAAAGATAGGAGTTTTAGTCTTCCTTATGCATTGGACCGAAAGAAGCCTGCATCCGGATTCAAAATTCCTTAGTTTACAATTTTAAATATGTCACTGGAGAAAGGGATTAGGGTTTTTGTGTCGGGAAATCTAAGAAGATGGGAAACGGAAGAACCAGAGATGGCACTTACTGGTGAATTTCGCCGGAGAACATGACGGAGCCGCCTGACCCGCTACTATCGATTCCATGGACCATTGAATTCGTGGACATTCACAAAGAAAAGAGTTCGGGAGATTTGCACAAATAGAAATGTTTTTTGCGCCATTGTTTAACTTTTTGTTTCTCTTTTAAAAAGTTTGTGCAATAATAGACTTGGGGCTTTGTCTGTGATTGTCATTGTGCGACATATAAATTCTATTGTTGTTATAAAATAGAAGTCTATTTAGAGTGAATGTGTAAGAGTTTTAGCTTGAAGCTAAGTCATTCCTCTTCCTATAAATAGAGGGGTCTTACCCCATTGTAAATCACCCAAGTATTAATAAGAATACTTCTCTCTCTCCCTATTCTCTCTCTATATTGTTCTTATTCTTGCATTATCGTTCTTGTCTTTATATTATATCATAACACGTTATCAGCACGAGACTCTACCGTCTCAAGAAGCTCTTTAAGAATATTAAGCCGCCGTCAATTTCTCCGCATCGGAGCCGCCGTCGTCTGCATCAGTGGAGAAAAGGAAGAAAACATTGAAAATATAATTGGTATACCTTAAAGGTAAGTAACTTATTTTTCCCTTTCAAATTCTTGGAATTCTATAATTTGATTTTATATACAAACATAGACAACAAAGTTTGATTATAACTCTAATGGAGTTTGTAAGAAATTGTAACCACATGAAGTGGTAAAATCTCTATGTCCTGCCATGATTAAATTCATGTATGATTGTGGGCAAATAATTGAAAATCCGTCCCATTGAATTTGCTCCATTCCCTTTAGAGAATGTGGAAGCAGTATATGATAAGTCTGAAAGAAGACTAAAATATTACCATGAAGGTATCAATGAATGTGGACGTGGCAAAGAATTCCGTCCAATTGAATTTGCTCCATTCCCTTTAGAGAACGTGGTAGCAGTATGTGATAAGTCTGAAAGAAGACTAATTACCGTAAAGGTATCAATGGATGTGGACATGGCAATAGACGAAGTTATAATCGTCATTATTGTGATAATGAGAATAATAAAGATTCTCAAAATAATCTTTCACTTTATGAAAGTAATATTTGACATGAGATTGTGTAAAGCACATGATTATGATCCATTCCCTGAAGTGAATGTGATAATTGTAATAGAGCCCGTAAGTATGAACACGCTCTTGATGTAATCTTGGTTTATGTCTGACATTATGAAAAGAAAGTTCGTTGCCCTTGAAATTTCGGGCAAGAACTATATGATATGGGTGTTGGATACTTAAATCCATTTTGGATGCTATGGGTCTTGGAGACGCCGTTAAAGACAGAAATAATGCATCCACCCAAAACCATGCTAAGGCCTTGATTTTCTTGCGCCATCACCTTGATGAAGGTTTGAAACTATGCTAAGGCCTTGATTTTCTTGCGCCATCACCTTGATGAAGGTTTGAAGATTGAATATCTCACCGTCAAGGATCCACCTATCTTGTGGAATGGCTTAAAGAAGAGATGACAACCTGAAGTTGGTCACTCTGCCACAAGCACGATACGATAAGAACCCAAAAGTAAATAGTTTATAAACTATATATTATCGTTGCGGTGAAAACGGGCACTGGTCAAAGGCTTGCCGTATACCATGACTTTTGGTTGACCTTTATCAAGCATCTCGAAAGAGTAAAACGCCCTGAAACGAATTTTGTCTCTGACGACAACTTTGACATCACCCACTTGGATGTGGCAGACTTCTTTAAGCAACCCGAGGGGAAGATAGACTACCTAATCGGTGATGGATCCGTGATGAAAGAAGATGGAGCTATTTGATTTTATTTTACTTGTTTGTATTAGTGAATGAATAAACTAATAGCCATTAGTATTAGCTCGTATTAGTTAGTTCATGATATAATGTTAGTATTAGTTCTTTAGAATGTATCAATATGCTCAAATATCAATAATATTTTTACTTTCCAGTAGAGGTAATCGACTAACCTGAAAAACTAGTCGGTTATCTCATATTTCGCATAAAAACTGCAAAACAATCGATTGTCAATGATCAACAATCGATTGTCTTTAAAACAGTGTGATCTGGAATTTTACAAAAACAGTCAACAATCGATTGTCTATGATCAACAATCGATTGTCTTTAAAACAGTGTTCTGGAATTTTTCAAAAATAGTCAACAAACGATTGTCAATGTTTAACAATCGATTGTCGTTAGACAGTGTAATCTGGAATTTTTCAAAAATCATCCACAATCGATTGTCTATGCATAACAATCGATTGTCTTAAGACAGTGCTCTGGAATTTTTCAAAATAGCCAACAATCGATTGTCTATGCATAACAATCGATTGTCTTAAGACAGCGTGCTCTGGAATTTTTCAAAATAAGCCAACAATCGATTGTCTATATTTAACAATCGATTGTCTTAAGACAGTGTGATCTGAAGTTTTTCAAAATAGCAAATAATCGATTGTGTGTGTTTAACAATCGATTGTCAATGTTCAACAATCGATTGTTTGTGTTTAACAATCGATTGTTTGAAGAAAATGCTTTAACTGAAATTTTCAAACTGCAAAGTAATCAATTATGGATAACATATCTGATTTTGTTAGTCAACTGTTAGCAGCAGATTTTGAAAATATTATGTGACACAAACGAATTGTAGTTGTTTATTCTCATGTTCGTATATTTTCTTTTATATGTCAAACCATGGAAAGTAAATTGATTGAAGGCTCCGGAAGAGCAACTGTAACTCTGCCCAAAGGCACGACGTTTATCTTAGAGAATGCAATATTCTCCTCCAAGTCTAAGAAGAACTTGTTGAGTTTTAAAGATATCATTCAAAATGGATATCATATTGAGACAACAGATGAGAATAATCTTGAATTCTTCATGAAAACGAGGCTGCCCATTTCTGTTTGGGTTCACGCCATTTTGCATGCAGCAATGCTAGTTCGTCGGCTGCCACTTTGGTTTGGGTTCACGCCATTTTGCATGCAGCAATACTAGTTCGTCGGCTGCCCACTTCGGTTTGGGGACACGCCATTTTACATACAACAATGCTAATTCGTCTCTGACTGAGGAATTGACACAAATATTCCCCGTTGCAATTGGTTTTGGGTCATGGACCCAATATATCCCATTTAAGAATTTTTGGATGCGCAGTATATGTGCCTTTAGCACCGCCATCCCGCACCAAAATGGGTCTGCAAAGAAGGTTAGGAATATATGTTGAGGTTGAATCGCCCTCCATTATTCGCTACCTCGAAACATTGACAGGAGATTTGTTCACTGCACGATTTGCAGACTGTCAATTTGATGAGACACTTTTCCCAAAATTAGGGGGAGAAGTTGGTGAAACCAAACGGGAAATTTTGTGGAAAAATGCATCATTATCTCATCTTGATCCACATACCTCTATTTGTGAGAAAGAGGCACAAAAGATTATCCATTTGCAAAGAATAGCAAATCAAATGCCTGACGCATTTATAGATTTGAAAAGGATAACAAAATCACATATCCTCGAAGTGAATGTGACAACATCTGATTCACGAATACATATTCATTATTGGAAGAATATGAAGATGAAATTGGTATTAAATATACCACACTCACCCCTAGATGGAGGTTTGAGATGATACCACACTCACCCCTAGAAGGAGGTTTGAGATGATATATGGCATGAATGATCGTTGGTCACGTACCTATTGTACGCCAAAGTATTTTGGAAATATGACTATTAAAGGACAACGATAATGCAAGAAACATATCTTGCATATAAGTTTGACATGACCATAATGGTATAACTTTCTCTTTAAGAAAGATATTCACCACATGGATGTTGATGAATCTGTGGTAGTACAAAATTAATTGAGAGCTCTAGAAGAGCCAATTATTACTATGTTGGAGAAACACAATTGAGTATTGTGCTGTAGTAAGTCTCAAAGAAACTTATTCAGTTTCCAAAGTACACGCGAAAGCGATTGATTATATTGAGACTATAAATAAAGGAAGGCTTTGATATCTCCTATTACTACAACTTGTAGCGGGGTAATTTGTATATGAAAAGCTACCCGCTTTGTTCTCCAGTTTGTACTACACAAAAGAAAGAATGCCACGATAAAGTGGATATCTATTGGTATAAAAACCCATGTCATAATAAACCTGAAGTTTATTGATAAGTGCACATGTCATGGTGTAAATTTGAAGTTTACCAATATTGATAATTTATTCAGTTGGCATTCGTGTTAGCCATCTCATTTTAAGTATGATGTGCAAATTCACATAGGTGAATAATAAAGAACTAGAAAGTTCTTTACGAATTCTCTTGTATCACTTGTTCTCATTAATGAACTGACCAACTAAAGAGTTCGGGTTGAAGCCTATAAATTCTGGAAATATCAAAGGTGAATATGGGCCCATTCACCTGCCATGTATACCACATATGATGCATCTATGATATGGTTACATGCGCAATTGTTATTAACCCGCAGCCTGGCCGGTGCTTGCGAGGTAAATTGCTCAGTAATCTAACTTCAAGCATAATTTCCAGATTCTCTACTCAAGACAGTTCATCTTGATAAGTTGGTTTATATCAAAGTTGGTTTAGCAAGATAATTATTGAGTGTTTCCACTTAATAGCTAAACTGTTTCTTATGAGAACAAAGTTATATATATCAGTTTGATATAAGTTGTATACGAGAGTATATTCTCCCCTCACAAGTGGTTCAAGGTCAGGAACCAAATAATTTCATCTTATTATTAATGTGCCGTGTATATTGACATGATAATGCACAAAGATAATTTCCCAAAGTTGAGGAAACAAGTTAGCTTTACTAACATGAGGGGGAGACATGATAAACACTTGAGAAAAGGTTACATGGGATGAATTATCATTTGTATATGTATATCCCCGAATATCATGATATGAACCTGAAGTTCATAAAAGGGATAATTCAATTGCAACATATTGCAAAGCATGCTATACGCATTTGCTGACCCAAAGAAAGTAACTAAATGGAAGAGATACAATTCAAGAAGAATTGATTCCATATGAAAGACATGTAGTTTTGAACCTATAGTTCAAATGCTTGAAAGTATAAAGTCAAAGGTATGTATAGTCAGTTTTCGATATCTTATTTGTCTAGCATGACATGGAAAACTTGATATGCATCTAAAGTCTATTATATGGCTTATATGACTTAACTTGAAAGATTTATGTTGCTTGAAGCATATGCAATTCTTGGTCTTGAAGTACCACATCCTAAGTACAATTTGTGTACATATGTATCTTGCTATAACTATAAGCATGATGGTATTAAGAATGCATCTATGGAGATATTGAAGAGTTATTCCACGACATTATATGAAGATGTTCATATCTATCAAGAATGATGATTTCAAGGTGCGGAATATTTATTCAAGTCAATATGGTTGATTTGTCAAACGTCTACCAAAGATCGTTTTGAAGATGATGCACAAGATTGAAATGCAAATGCTCAAGGATATAAATTGATGTACTCATTAGGGGGAGTCAATGCGCGTTGCACTCTTTTTCCCTTACAAGGTTTTGTCCCACCGGGTTTTCCTTGCAAGGTTTTTAACGAGGCAACCAATAGGCGCATATTCAAACATGTGTACTCTTTTTCCTTTCTTTAATTTTTCCCAATGGGTTTTGGTTTTAAGGTTTTATGAGGCACATTATTGAATAGACATTCAAGGGGGAATGTTATAAAATAGAAGTCTATTTAGAGTGAATGTCTAAGAGTTTTAGCTTGAAGCTAAGTCATTCCTCTTCCTATAAATAGAGGGGTCTTACCCCATTGTAAATCACCCAAGTATTAATAAGAATACTTCTCTCTCTCCCTATTCTCTCTCTATATTGTTCTTATTCTTGCATTATTGTTCTTGTCTTTATATTATTTCATAACAATTGTGGTATTTGTACATGTGTTATAATTGTTCAGGCTTCTTCTTCTTTTTTTATTTAAGGGATGATTATATTAGAAATTAAGATGGAATCGGTACATCATCATCGTAGGTGTATTAATATTACATTCATAATGTCTCTTGAAAATATTGTTCTTAAGATATCTGTCCAAAAGCGATATTTATAAATATCGAAAGAACTGTCAGCATAGTTTTTTTCCTAAAAGATTTTTCTTTGTTCCTTCCTTTGCGAGTATATCAACTACCATGTTCTTCTCCCTGTATTTGTGCTTCACCATTGTTCCTCACATCCTTTGGATTATTGACCTGCATTCAGAAATAATAGAGTCATGAACGTGGGTTCATTTGCGACAGAAACCTCCGTTTGTCCAATGATTTTTTTGTTTGGAGTTTTGCCAAGGTTGCCTCCGCCATGGATTCCATCGGGCAAGCTTGTTGGTGGCTTCCATTGACGAGCAAGTTAAGGTTACTTGGAGGAGTTCAAACAACAGAAATATTAGTATGAGCTTCATATTTTGGAACTACCATGGGGCGGGAAATGCCGACTTTAGGAGAGCTTTTAGATGAATGATTACCACAAACCCATCGTGGTCTTACTATTGGAGACAAGGCTAGCATATCATCACAACATACTGGAAGATTTTGGGTTTTCAGGACTAGCTCAAGTATCAAGACATGTTAACTCGGGAGGAATGACACTCATATGGAATAACGATGAGGTTAATGTGGATCAAATAGGAGGGACAGATCAATATATCCACGCAATGGTTAAAGTAAAAACAATTCAAAAGTTCGGCTTTGCTTGGTAATGTATGCTATCAGTTTACTAGAAGAAAGACTAATCTATTGAAATAACTTAAAATCTATTTGCTAACAACTTTAGAGGGTCTTGGTTAGTACTAGGAGATTTCAATGAAGTTATTAGGGCTCGTGAGAAGCTCGGAGGCCTACCCGTTAACAATAATAGAATATCTAGATTTATCGATAGACTCTAGAGCTGCAAACTACTAGATTTATGATTTAAAGGTCCCAGGTATACATGGACTAATAAAAGGGAAAAAAGCACACCTCCATAATAGAAAGATTGGATAGATTCGTAGTCAACGGAGATTGGATCAATATCTTTCAAGAAGCTTGTGTGAAACACCTAACAAGAACCCACTCTGATCATGCCCCATCCAACTAGAATTCATGAAAATACCTTGTCGAAATAACAATATTGTTAGATTAAAAAATATGTGGCTATCACACCTTACTTTCAAGGGGCTAGTGCAGGAATCTTGGATCAACCAACTAGATATATCAGTTGCAATTGACAATTTTACTAACAAGGCCATCAGTTGTAATAAAGATATCTTTGAAAATATCTTTAAAAAGGAATAAAATCCTTGGTAGGTTAGACGGTATTCAGAAATTTCCTAACTACACTACAAATGCCTTTCTTTCTAACCTAGAATGTTAGCTCAATGATGAATACCAAAAAATCCTCAAACTTGAGGAAAGAATTTTGAAAATGAAAATCAAGAATTCACTAGTTACAAGAAGGGGATTCCAACATAAAAAAAATCATTTTACAACCATGCAAAGAAGAAAGAAGAATGGAATTTTTAGTCTCTAGAGATGATATGGTAAATTAGTTCCACAATTTCAAAGAATTAAATTCCATCATCACGAACTTTTACAAAAATCTATACACCACGGAGCACACTATCTCCTATAAAAATATTCTTTATATGGCATGCTACTAATAGCTTTCATGAACTATTCATCAGAGAGCCTTCAGAGGGCAAAATTAAGGAAGCCTTATTTTCTTTTAAGCCTCTAAAAGCACCTGGTCCGGATGGGCTCCATCATTTCTTTTACCAAAAATTCTAAAGAGAAACAAATAACCTCATAATTAGCTTTGGCAAAGATTCTTTTGAGAACAAAAAAATGATCGAAAATATGAATAGCACCTTCATATGCCTAATCCCTAAAAACCAAAATGCAGAATCCTTTAAGTAATTTAGGCCTATTAGTCTTTGTAACACTGCCTATAAAGTTGTTACTAAAATTACTGTGAATAAAATTAAATCTCTTCTCAAAAGAAATTATCCATCCGACCCAAACTTGATTCATAAAAGGAAGATTAGCTTCTAACAATACCACAATAGTTCATGAAAGTGCTGAATTATTTAACAGCACCAAAGGGGGAAAAGGATCATTGTAAAGGTTGAATTAGAAAAAGCTTTTGATAAGCCGGAATGGTCTTTTATTAGATCTCCCTAAAATCTCTAAACTTCCCTGAGGACTTAATAGATCTAATAATGTATTGTATATCATCTACCTCTACCTTTATTCTCATTAGCGAAAATAAAATTGACTTTTTTAACCCAACGAGGGACATTAGGCAAGGGAACCCCTTTTCGCCCTATATATTTATAATATGTATGGAAATATTATCTAGACTTATTAACCACGAGGTAGACTGTCACAGATGAGACCTAATAGTCCTCTCAAAAAATGGTCCCCAACTATCTCATTTATACTTTGTTGACGATCATATCCTTATGATGGAGGCCAACCATAAAAGTTGTGACTCCCTCATAGATGCTCTCAACAAATTCTGCACCTTCTCTAGCCAATCTATTAATTTCAATAAATCCAGGGTTATAATCTTCTAAAAAAATATACCGTCTGACAAATAATCCCTATTTAGCAGTTGTCTTGACATCAAAATCTCAACTACAGTAGGAAGATACCTAGTGTTACCTATGACAAACTCAAGACTTTATAAAAAAAACTTCCAATATATTATAGACAAGCCAAACAATAGGCTTAAGGGTTGTAAAACTCATTTCCTAAATCTAGCAGGGAGAACCATTCTCATTAAAGCCTCCATTGCAGCCATCTCCAACCACAATATCCAAATCTTCAGCCTTCCTAAAGCCTCCCTAAATAAGATCGACTCAATACAACAAAACTTCTTATGTAAAGTACGGGGAGAAAAGAAAATGTCATCTCCTAAACTGGAATAAAATCACTAATCCCAAAAGCAAGGGGGTTAAGGACTATATTGACCCACTGAAAGAATGATGTCTTCGGTACTAGTTTGGCTTGGAGATACTATAGCAATAAGGAGGCCCCAGGGATCCAAGTGCTGCACAACAAGTATGGAAACAAAGCCACTGCAAACAGTAGAATCAACCCTAGACCATCTACATCCCACATAAAAAATATCTGCAAAGGGCTTAAGGTTTGTGAGAAAGATACCAAATGGCTTATAGGAAATGGTGCAAATATTAAACTTTGGGATAGCAAGTGGATTAGTCACGGGACACCCTTAGACATCTTATACAAGGGCCCCTCAATAAAGAAGAATTAGATATGAACGTAATATCCATTATTCAGAATGGCCATTTCATGAAACTGCCTACGGGAAGAGTGAGCTCTTCCTTCTCACCTTCGGCTACTAAAAAGGAAGGAAGACCGGTGCGACAATAGTAATGCCAAGCCAAAATCTTCTTTCAAACTTCCAAAAAATATCATTTAGAAAATTCATAGTACTTATATCTACAATTTCAGCCAAGTAGGGATAAAATTACTTGGAATTTCCCCGGACACAACTCAACTCGTTCTCCATGAAGGCTGCCTATGCTATCATCTCAAACCGAAATAGCATTGACATGGATAATAATTTAGACTACACTTGGATTTTGAAATGCAATACCCTTAACAAATTGAAATACTTCCTGTGCCTGCTTGTCCTAAATAGATTACCAACCGCCGTACTCATGTCAAAATGCAATATCTGCTCTACTGACATATGTAGTATTTGTGGACGGAAAAAAGAGGAGATCGAGCACATGCTATTCAGATGCACTTACTCAAGGGCAATATGAAACAATGCCGGATAAAGCATAACTATCCACAATGGTTGGATAATGAGCTCACCACTTTTAACTAGCTAAAATATAAACTAAGATCAAAAATATATTCTAACCGCTACACCAAGTGGCCAAATTTCCTACCATTCCTCCTTTGGTATATTTGGACCACCAGAAATAGAAGGATTTTTTCAAAGAAATAACTCATATCCAAACATTAGCCATGTAATAAGTAGTGCCCATAATTTTTGTTTTATAGGAAAATGGGGCCTACAAATATACCAAAAAAGACCATTCATATAAAATGGAAACCCCTTATCAAGGGGTTTCTCAAACTAAATATGGATGTCTCTTGTCCGAGAAACCTTGGCAGGGGAGGAATAGGAGGAATTTTTAGGGATAGTAATGGAAATTGGATACTAGAATGTAATATGGCGTTTGCCACAAAAATCAACATGGAAACCATGTCTCTATTACAGGGTCAACAATTAGCCATTCAAAAAATAATAACTCCTCTAGTCATCGAAACAGACTGCCATGAACTAATCAACTTGCTAACAAATGATAACTGTCTTTATCTAAATATTATTAATGATTGCAGATTTCTATTAAGCAGTGAATTAGCTAAGAATGAATGTAGCTTAGACTCTTTTGATAAATTAATGTTGTATTATTATCATCCCGTTTTTGTTATTTCTATTTTTGATAAAGATGGTATAGGCACTATGTGGGTTAGGCAAATTTCATGTTGTAATGACTATTAAGCACTACGTTTTAAATAAAAGTCTGTAACTACAACACAAAAAAGAGAGTCGTGAACAAAGTTTCCCATTTTAAGCATTCCTAGTATCTCTACTGAGTCTGTGTTAATTTTTAAGGGTGTTAGTCCTCTTTGTTCTGCAATTTGCAATTCCTGTAATAATGCAAGGAGCTCAGCTTGGGTATTAGTTGTGTGTGGCAGACTTCTCATAAAGCCCAGAACCCAGTCACCATTGGAGGTTCTGAAAATACCCCCACTACACCTAGGGCAGATGCACGTTAGTCGACACTACCACTTTGCCGAAAAATCTTACTAAGTTTACATATAAACAATGGACCCAAAGAATAGACATATTAATAAAATGACACCAATGGACAACATGTGTACTTCGTCTAATAGCCATTAGCCAACACGTCCATTTTCACCTACAAGGGTGGGGGATCAAAACCCACTCCTTTTTGCACATTTTAAAGCATCTTTAGTTTAAAAATTAGATTCTATAAGGATTGAACTCTATCCTTAATTTACAAATTTTGAGTGACCGAATTTGATGGCGTTGCTCTTCTCAACTTTTTATTTTTTATGTCGTTATAGTGCTTTATTTATGTAATTATGACATTACAACAACAACAACCCAGTATAATCCTACTTAGTAGGGTCTGGGGAGGGTAGTGTGTACGCAGACCTTACCCCTACCCTTGGGTAGAGAGGCTGTTTCCAAATAGACCCCCGACATCCTTCCATCCAACAACTTTACACCTTGCTTTTGAAGAGACTCGAACTCATAACCTCTCGGTTGAAAGTGAATGTTGCTTACAATAATGATGGAACCCCTCTTGTCTCTGTAATGATGACATTGCTTACAAAAAAATTTCGTATGGCCCCGAGTCCACTATTTCCCGGGTTCCCTAGTGCAGTCTCATCAGTGTTGATTTTGTAATGAATCCTCAAAAGGAGATCCCATTTGATCCATATGGCCACTTATTTTCTCGGTGTATCTCATGATGAAATAGTATGGAATTTAGTTGCCTTTGCTATGACATTAGGGACCGAGACCTGATCTCCTCTATTATTAATAGGTTGTTGTTCCTGGTTAGCCACTGGTGCTAGAAGCAGGAAGGGAAAATGGCTTCCCAACAAAGGTTATTGACAATTATTCACAAGTTTTATCAGACTAAAAAGATTTCTTGTAAGATATATGGACTTATATCTACATATATATGAACAATATATGAATAAATCATATGTTATGTGCTATCTTTTGGTTTGGCCTAATTTTGTGGTCTTATGGACATTATGTTAAGAGGGCCAATGTATTGTCATAAAAAGTGTAGGACTAATGTGTAGATACCCAAAAGGGTAACCTTAGTTAATGATGGGCTAACTAAGGTTACATATATGTAACCATGGTTACATGCTTGTGACTCTTGAGTTTTGTAACTCATGAGTTATAAAGTGGGGGTTATGGTTCCCACATTATTGCAAGACATAATCTCTTCTTCCTCCCATTGAATCAAGAGAAAAACTCCATTATTGTCTTGCAAATTCTTGTGGAAAGCCATACACCAATTTGGTTATTGTCATATTATTGTTGTTGTGAAACCATTCACATATTTTAGTCTTGTGAGGATTTCTTGTGGAAACATCAACTTCAAGACAATCTTGAAGGAAGGATCAAGGAGCAATCTTCATAAGGACATTTGGACAATCATCAAAGGAGGTCCAAAGATTTCCACAAATGGATTCAAGTAAGCTTCCGCTCTTGTACTTGTAATTCCGAATTATTCGATATGAAGGATATTGTATTTTAATTGGAATCATTATTCTAACAATTGGTATCAAAGCCACCTTCATATTTGGATAATTTGGATGTTCATAAGATTCATGTTATGTTAGGTTCATGTTCTAGTAAAGTTAGAATTTTATTTTATGAAATTCTAGTACCATGAAGTAGCATGATTTTATGAATGTTATGGTTTTTTGATGAAATTTGATGTTTAAATATCATGTTATCTTTACCTGATTTAAAACATTGAATTTAGCATGATTTTTTGGTTGATGAACAACATGTTTTCTTGTTTAAGATTCTTGTTGAAAGACTGCCAAGATAATCGATTATCCTGGACCAGTAAGGTTCAAATTTTTTTTAATGCCAGAATAATCGATTATCTGTTTAAGATAATCGATTATCCTGGACCAGTAAGGTTGAAACTTTTTTTTAATGCCAGAATAATCGATTATCTGTTTAAGATAATCGATTATCCTGGACCAGTAAGATTAAAACGTTTTTTTTAATTAATAAAACGTTTCAAGTCTTTTAAGTTTCAGATTTTAATTGAATATTAATAATATGTCAATTAACATTAAGTTTTTAATATTATTAATGTATTATACATTAATATTTAAGTTTTGAATATTAATTGTTTTAGTCCATCAATTTTCAGATTTTGGAATTGTCCAACTAAGAATATAACAATTAATATTCAGTTGTTGCATGTCAAAACATGTAACATATTAAGTTAAGATTCATAATATGGCTTAAGGAACTAAAGATTTTAGCATCTAATATTTTAAATTAGTCAATTGAAGCATTATGTTGCCAAAGTAACCTCTATTGTGTAGATTGATTGATCTTGAAATATTAGATGACTGTGGATGTTAGTCTTCATGCGTTTAACACCGGCCCAAAGGAAGGTTGTTATTTGGCAGGAATTCGAACATGCTTGTGGTGATAAATATGAGACAATTTTTTGGTTTTCCATGTGAATATTAAGTCGGCCCAAAGGAAGGCTTGATATTTGACAGGAGTTTATTGCCTATATTTGATCACTACACCAAGAGTACCACTTACAAGTTGATTTTCTGTCCAAAGACTAAAATCAATGTTGTGCTAGGTATCTTGTAATGGGATTTGCCTATTTTGAATCTATAAAGTAAAGTTAAAGTTCAAGTAATTGTAAGCATGTATTAAGTAATCCTTTTGTTCTATTTCAGTTAATTCTTCTGCTGCTTCGATATCTGCCAACATCAATAACATCCCTGTGCTTAACGGCACAAACTTTAAGGAATGGAAAGAGAACATCATGATTGTTCTCGGTTGCATGGATCTTAACCTTGCACTTCGGAATGAGCAACCTGCTTCTCTTGAGGATACATCCTCTCCTGATGAAAGGAGGGAGATGGAGAAGTGGGAACGCTCGAATCGCATGAGTCTAATGATCATGAAGCATGCAATTCCAGAATCATTCAAGGGCACTGTGAATGATGAAGCTAATGCCAAAGTTTTCCTTGAAAACCTTGAAAAGCGTTTTATGCAAAACGAAAAGGCGGAAACAAGTACACTATTGAGTAAACTTGTTTCCATGAGGTATAAGGGCAAGGGAAACATTAGGGAGTACATTTTGGAAATGTCTCATCTTGCTTCGAAACTTAAGTCGCTCAAGCTAGTATTACCTGAGGAACTACTTGTGTACTTAGTTTTGATATCTCTTCCTGCATACTTTAATCAGTTTAAGGTCAGTTACAACTGCCTGAAGGAGAAATGGACTCTTAATGAGCTCATTTCACATTGTGTGCAAGAGGAGGAAAGGATAAAGCAAGATAAGACTGAAAGTGCTCATTTGGCATCCTCTTATAAGGATATGAAGAAGAGGAAAGGTAAGGAAGTTGCGGTTGCAAGGCCCAAGAATAAGCAACATAAGGAACCTAAGGTTGAAATTACTGAATTAGGTTGCTTTTTTTTTGTAAGGGGACTAATCATGTGAAGAAAGATTGTACCAAGTACCATGCCTGGCGTGCGAAAAAGGGTACATTTCTTTCTCTTGTTTGTTCGGAAGTTAATTTAATTTCGTTACCTAAGGATACTTGGTGGGTTGATTCTGCTGCTACTACTCACATAAGTATATCTATGCAGGGTTGCCTGAACTGCCGAAAACCAAATGATGGTGAAAGATACATCTATGTGGGTGACGGCAAGAAGGTGCCAGTTGAGGCTATTGGCAAATTTAGGCTGTTGTTTAAGACCGGTTTTCATTTAGATTTGGATGAGACTTTTGTTGTACCGTCTTTTAGACGGAATTTAATTTCAGTTCCCAAATTGGACATATCCGGTTATTCATGTTCTTTTGGTGATAATAAAGTTAGTCTCTTTCAGAATTCAAATCTTATTGGTACTGGTCTTTTATCAACATTTGATAGCCTATATTTAGTTGATACAATAACCTCAAATAATGAAACCTTGCATACAAGTTTAAGTGGTACCAAAAGAAAATTAACTAATGTGAATTCTATATCACTCTGGCACAAACGTTTGGGTCACATATCCATTCAAAGAATTCAGAAACTCGTGTCAGATGGAATTCTTGATTCTCTTGATTCCTCAAATTCGGATATATGTGTTGAGTGTATCAAGGGAAAACAAACAAACAAGACGAGATTAGGTGCTAAGAGAGCTTCGGACGTCTTAGAATTGATACATACGGATATTTGTGGGCCATTTCCTACTCCTTGTAGGAATGGTCAACAATACTTTATCACATTCATAGACGATTACTCTCGTTATGGGTACCTATATCTTATTCATGAAAAGTACCAATCCATAGACGTGTTCAAATCATTTAAGGCTGAAGTTGAAAATCAACTAAGCAAAAGAATTAAATCCGTTAGATCTGACCGTGGTGGTGAATACTATGGTCGATATGATGGTTCAGGTGAACAACGTCCAGGGCCATTTGCTAAATTCCTAGATGAGTGTGGGATCGTCCCTCAGTATACTATGCCAGGAAGTCCTACGATGAATGGTGTAGCTGAGAGACGAAATCGGAAACTTAAGGATATGGTAAGAAGTATGATTTGTCGTACTACTTTGCCAGACTCACTCTGGGGTGAAGCATTAAAAACCGCAGTTTATATTCTTAATAGAGTTCCAACTAAAGCTACAATCAAAACTCCATATGAACTATGGACTGGGCATAAACCCAGTATTAGGCATTTACACATTTGGGGTTGTCCAGCTGAGGCAAGGCCTTATAGGCCGAATGAAAGGAAACTGGATGCTAAGACGGTTAGTAGCTATTTTGTTGGATACTCTGAAAGGTCCAGGGGTTTTAAGTTTTATGATCCCACTTCTAGAACTATTTCTTGAGACGGGTAATGCTAGGTTTTTTGAGGATATTGAGTTTGGGGGGAGGGGAGATAAAGTTGTTAGAGATTTTGTCTTTGAGGAAGAACATGTGTCTTTTCCTCAAGTTGTTGATCTTGGTCAGGGTGTTATCATTCCTGACACGGATCATACAACTCCAGTTCAAGACAATCTCGAAAATCTCCCCAATCAGGATCCTGAAATTACTAATGAAAATCAAACTCAACAACCTCAAGAAACTGAAATGCCATTAAGGAGATCCACTAGAGAGAGGAGAAATGCAATTCCGGATGATTATGTTGTATTTCTCCAAGAACAAGAAAGTGATATTGGACTTGAGGAAGATGATCCAATCAACTTCCGTGAAGTCATTAAGGGTTCTAACTCTCAAAAGTGGATTGATGCCATGAATGATGAGATGAAGTCTATGAGCGATAATGACGTTTGGGAGCTTGTTACATTGCCCGAAGGTATTAAACCTATTGGTTGTAAATGGATTTTTAAAACCAAAAGGGATTCAGGGGGCAATGTTATTAAGTATAAAGCTCGTCTTGTCGCAAAAGGCTACACTCAGAAGGAAGGCATTAGTTATAAAGAGACTTTCTCTCCAGTTTCATCGAAAGACTCTTTCAGGACTATAATGGCATTAGTAGCACATTTTGATCTTGAGCTTCATCAGATGGATGTTAAGACAGCGTTTCTCAATGGTGACATTGAGGAAACAATTTATATGGTGCAACCAGAAAACTTTGTTTCGGATGAATCAGAGAAAAAGGTTTGCAAATTAAAGAAATCCATATATGGGCTCAAGCAGGCTTCCCGTCAATGGTATTATAAGTTTCATGCAGTCATTACATCTTTTGGTTTTGAACCGAATATTGCTGATGACTGTATATACCATAAGTTTAGTGGGAGTAAGTATATTTTTCTGGTTTTATATGTCGATGACATACTGCTTGCCTGTTTTCTTTTGTATTAGGAATTCAGATACAACGAGATCGCTCCAAAGGTGTTCTCGGTCTGTCACAAAAGGGCTATATCGATAAGGTTCTGAAAAGATTTGGCATGCAGGATTGTAAACCAGGCAACACCCCTGTTGCTAAGGGAGACAAGTTTAGTCTCAAACAATGCCCAAATAATAATTATGAAATTTCAGAAATGCAGAAGACGCCTTATGCTTCGGCTGTAGGTAGTCTGATGTATGCTCAGGTATGTACACGACCTGATATAGCATACATTGTTGGGATGTTAGGTAGATATCTAAGCAATCCGGGAATGGACCATTGGAAGGCAGCCAAACGGGTCATGAGGTACTTACAGAGAACAAAGGATTACATGCTTACATATCGGAAATCGGACCAGCTTGAGATCATTGGGTATACCGATTCCGATTTTGCTGGATGTCAGGATAGTTTGAAGTCTACTTCAGGCTATATTTTCATGCTTGCTGGCGGTGCTATCTCTTGGAGAAGCATCAAGCAAACCCTTACGGCCACTTCCACCATGGAAACGGAATTTATGGCATGTTATGAAGCATCCAATGAGGCATTATGGCTGCGAAATTTTGTTGGTGGACTGCGCGTTGTTGATAGCATTAAAAAGCCACTTAGGCTATTATGTGATAACAGATCGGCAGTCCTTTATGCTAATAACAACAGTAGTTTGACGAAAGCAAAATATATGGACGTCAAATTTCGGGTTGTTAAAGAAAGAGTACAAAATGGACAGTTGTGCATTGAGTACATTAGTACAAACTCCATGCTTGCGGATCCGCTCACTAAGGGATTGACATCAAAAGTATTTGATGAGCATATTGCTTGTATGGGTGTCAAATCAGATAAGGATTATGTATTTTAGTGGGAGTTTGTATTATATATTCAGAAATTCAGTAATTCAGTTATATCAACAGATATTCAGTTTTAAAGTTTTTGTACTCTTACAGTTTATGATTGATCTCAATAAAGAGAACCAGTTGGAAATAGACATTCTATTGACCACACTTTATGTTATTTCCATGCGACATACCTACACTTGATCCATGTCGTTGGTTATATTGATATACGCGATCTATGTTGGTTCTAGTTACGAATGAGTAACGAAGAGCTCTTAGTTCCTATGTTGATATTATTGATGGACCGGATTGTTCATGGCAATTTTATTGTGATAGCAATTTTGAGCTCCTAAGGTTATATTGTAACATATAATGCTAAGGTTTGTACATATGTATGTGTATCTCGTCCAAGTGGGAGATTGTAAGATATATGGACTTATATCTACATATATATATAAACAATATATGGATAAATTATATGTTATGTGCTATCTTTTGGTTTGGCCTAATTTTGTGGTCTTATGGACATTATGTTAAGGGGGCCAATGTATTGTCATAAAAAGTGTAGGACTAATGTGTAGGTACCCAAAAGGGTAATCTTAGTTAATGATGGGCTAACTAAGGTTACATATATGTAACCATGGTTACATGCTTGTGACTCTTGAGTTTTGTAACTCATGAGTTATAAAGTGGGGGTTATGGTTCCCACATTATTGCAAGACATAATCTCTTCTTCCTCCCATTGAATCAAGAGAAAAACTCCATTGCTGTCTTGCAAATTCTTGTGGAAAGCCATACACCAATTTGGTTATTGTCATATTATTGTTGTTGTGAAACCATTCACATATTTTAGTCTTGTGAGGATTTCTTGTGGAAACATCAACTTCAAGACAATTTTGAAGGAAGGATCAAGGAGCAATCTTCATAAGGACATTTGGACAATCATCAAAGGAGGTTCAAAGATTTCCACAAATGGATTCAAGTAAGCTTCCGCTCATGTAGTTGTAATTCCGAATTATTCGATATGAAGGATATTGTTTTTAATTGAAATCATTATTCTAACCTTCTTACTATTTTTCATTCTGATTATTTGTGAAATTGTCAAAGTCTTAACAAACTGATAAAGTTTGTATATATTATTCAATTGTTTAGTTTTAATGAAATGACAAAGGTATGGTATTATATTCATTTTACGTGTGTTAAATGTTTTCAGTTATGTCAAACAAATTAAATGCATCTCGATCATGTATATATCATCCAAATTTAATGAACTTATCCCTTTTTTTGCCCCCTCCTTTCTTTAAAATTCTTTTTATACCTATAATGAAATAATTTATAGTAATTATTTTAGAGTATAAGATTTACAAAAATTCTGTTTTTTAGTCTCCCTTACCAATCAAATAAATTCAAACAAATTGAAAATAGGTGGAGTATTATTTTCCCAGCCACCCCTAAGTTTGGATGGTTGTTACATGTCGTTTCATAATGCATCGTATTATATGTATTAAATTGTTTGATTAATACATGTGATGACACGGCCGGTCATCTTTGGAATTTATGCCTCGTTTCCCCATTAACTGCTTCCTCTAAGTTCATTTCTACTATTTTGGTTTGCCGGGATGTTCGGTAATAGATTTCAGAGTGTTTTGGGATACTTAGTCCCTAAATGAGAGCCTAAGTGTTGGAAAATGGTCCATAAACAGAACAGTAGAAGACGACCTCAGAATGGAAATCTGATGGTTCTGTTAGCTCCGTTAGGTGATTTCGGGGTTGGGAGCATGTTCAGAATGTATTTTGGATGTTCGTAGCTCATTTAGGCTAGAAATGCCGAAAGTTAGAATTTTGAAGTTTCCGGTCCGATAGTGAGTTTTTAATCCGAGGGTCGGAACGGGATTCCGGAAGTTGTTGTAGCACCGTCATGTCATTTGGGACGGACGTGCAAAATTTCAGGTCAATCGTACGTGGTTTGGTTATGTTTTGAATCAAAAGCGAGTTTGGTTAAGTTTTGAAGTTTTTAATTCAAATTATTGATTAATTCGAGTTTTCGGTGTTGTTTTAGGTGGGTTAAGGATTGGTACAAGTTTGAATAATATTTTGGGATATCCCCGCAGGTTTGGTTGAGGTCCGGGGGCCTCGGGTGTGTTTCGGAAGCTCAACGGAGCAATTTTGGGACTTAGAGTATAGCAGATTTTCTGCTGTTGCTGTTGCAGACCATTGTTCTCTGCTATCGCATAGTGGAGCTTTAGAGTGTGGCTCTTTCCTTCAATGTGATCACAACTTTCCTCCTGCAATCGCATAGTTCCTGGTTCCCCTTATCCGTGATCGCAACAAACCCCCCCACCCACGTTCGCATTGAGTAGACTGGACTAGGATCCCAGGCCTCAATTTCCTTATACGCGATCGCAGACCTCCTGATACGATCGCATAAGCCCAGCCCTTTTCCTACCGCGATCGCAGGTCCTTTCCTGCGTTCTCATAAAGCATTTCTAGGGCCCTTCAGTTTACTCTTTGCGATCGCAAACGTGTTCCTGCTATCGCATTGAACAAAGTATCAGAACAGTTATAAACTTTTCAAAAACGAGGGTTCTTCTATTTTTATCAAAATTCAAGCTAGAGAGCCGGATTTGAGAGATTTTTCTAGGGCTTTTCAGAGGCAACTATTGGGTAATGATAATCTCACTGATCTAATCCTGAATTCAACCTTTAATTTCGAATTTTTGAATGAAAATTGGGGTAAAGTTCTTAGACCTAATTGTGAGGATTTGAAGGGGCATTTGACCTCCGATTTGGGAGATTTTTTTATGTTAGACTCGTGAGAATATGATGTTTCTGAAAATGTGAAAATTATTCGATTCCGAAACGTTGGCCTGAGGGATATTTTGGTCATTTTACCTATTTTTACGCCTTATCTTTAATTTTAATAGTGGAATTAGTTACTTGCGATGTTATTTACAATATGTAATTGGTTTGAATAGATTCGGGCCACTCGGAGTCGGATACTCATGGCAAGGGCATTGTTTCTTAGCGATTTTGTACTGGTTCAAGGTAAGTGGCTTGTCTAACTTTGTGTGTGGGACCTCTTCCCTTAGGATATCTTTACTGTTGTTTAAATGCCTTGTACGCGAGGTGAAGGGCGTGTACTTGAGCAAATTGTTGAAAATTAACCTTACTTGACTTATTTAGACTGTGCTTCTTCACGTATTGAACTGTTAAAAATGCAATTTCACTTGTTTCAGCTTAGGAAAAGCATGTTAGTCACTTGTTTGCTCTATTTGACTAAATTGCAATATCTGCCTTTTGTGAAGCATGATGGACTCTATATTTTACTTGTTGTCCGCACTTAGCTTCTATCTGTTAAATATTAATTTGCTGTGATGTATTTACGATTGGGTCTACGGGACATTATCCCCGAAGTTTTCCCTGTTCGTATTTTGTTCCGAGATTTAGAAGTGCGGGATACTAAGAGATCCCCGGTACATGATTGATTAATTGGTGGATACTAAGAGATCCCCCGCTTAGGATTAATTAACTGGCGGATACTAAGAGATCCCCAACACATGACTGATTAGCTGGAGGATACTAAGAGATGCTCGAGATACTTGGAGATCCCTCGTGATTAAATAGAGGATACTAGGAGATCCCCGGGATACTTAGAGATCCCTTCTGTATATGATGAGGATACCAGAAGATCCTCGTGATACCAGGAGATCCCCGATTATAAATAGCATGTAGTGATCGTTCTTGTATTTGTAAATTTTTATTTGTAGCCTGTTTAGTTTTACTTATTGTTTTTGCTAGATACTCGATATTTACTGTATTTCCTACTACCCAACCGAGGTTAGGCTTAGCACTTACTGAGTACCTCTGTGGTGTACTCATGCTACTCTTCTACACACTTTTGTTATACAGATCCAGGTGCATCCGGCCAGGTGTATCATAGTCCGGAGCTTGCTATCGGAGACTTGAGGTGTATCTGCTGCGTCCACAGACCGGAGAGTCTCCATTCATTCTATCATGTAGTTAGCAGTACTGTTTTCCTATCTTCTCCGTTGTATTGGACACTCCTTATATTAGAGCTGTACTTATGTTCACACAACCTGTGTTGCCCGTGGGTTTCCGGGTTTTGGGATGTTATTTTCAGAAGTTGTGTATTCAGTGTATATGCCAAGCGACACCGTTATACATTTCTTATTCTACTTAGTGTTTGGTTACTGTTTTTATCTCGAATTGTTATATTCTGCAATGTGTTAGGCTTACCTAGTCGCGAAGACTGGGTGCAGTCATGACAGGTTCACAATAGGTGAACTAGGATCGTGACAATACACTATTTGGATATATTGTATCATTTGATGTCATTTCATGATGTCACACACAAAAACTATGAAGAATAAATTTGCAACGTTATAAGAAAAATTGGATACAAAGTAGAATTATTATATAAAAAGTTGGGTAAATGATAAAATAAGACTATTTAATGATAAAGAAGTGCAAAATGAAAGAAAAAAAGTAAAGTAATGACACCCCACACTAAATCCGTTGTTATATAGTAACACTTTTGATCGCACGAATTTAATAATACGATACAATAAAATTTATGTTACAATAAATATCTAAAATTTATTGTACGACCATGTATCTTTCATCCAAATCACGTGTGAAAGGAGGAATTTTTGCTAAATTCCTCTTCTTTTTTTTTCTTATTTCTTTTTTGCAACATTTAAATTTAAATTGGAGATAAAAACTATACACAAGTCCGTAAAGGGACATCGGTGAAATTAAACAGAATATTTATTTATATAATAAACGTAAAATGGTCAAAATTGTCCTCGAACTATCCGATTAAGTACAAATATGCCATCCGTACACCAATTGAGTTAAAATACCCCCTCCGTTATCTTTCTGACTCACTTATGCTCCTACGATTAATAGTTAATGCAAAAACAAAAGGTTACTTAATTTACACGTGACACTTTTTATTGGTCCAACTTTTAAACTATGATCCCGATCAAATAAGCTCACCCTTAACCCATTTTTTACACAACCCAAAAATTCGACCCACCTTAAAAAATGGCCGAAGTCTTGATTGCCAAAAAATTAACTTCTCTATCTTTCTAATTCTACCACCATTATAGCTGCCACCATCCCCTTGCTCCTACCGCAACCACGTTACCACTACATTTTTAGTACAAACGTAGTTTTGGTCTTTTTCATATTTTTATCTTCTTCTGCATTTATATTTATCGTTGGAGTTGTCACTTTCAAAAATGTTCGTCAAAAGATTTTAATTTTCACATTCAAATGTCACTTACAATGAGAAGTCATTTAAACCCATTATGAATTTATGGGCTTTAAATTCCGGAATAATCCAATTTTTTCTTTACAATTTTTATAAAATTTGCAAACTCTTAATAAGTTGTTAGACCCAAATATTAATTTATTGTAGAAAATAAACAAATTATGGCCTAGGTATTCCTCCTTGAACTAAATTCTTCTTTTACAACAGAAGAAGGACATCAAATCGAATAAATTAAAGATTTTTCTAATCAGACCTTTCGATTAACATAATATTCTTGTTGTTAATTATTCGTAAAGGGAACAAACATGAAAATCATGGGTGTGATGGCAGCGTGATTGTTACGGAGAAAAGGGGTGGTGGCAACTATGGTGACGGTAGAGTTGAAAAGATGAAAAGTTAATTTTTTTAATAATTAAGAGTTTGGCCTTTTATTAGATGAGTCGGATTTTGGGGTCGGATAAAAGAAAGGGTTAAGGATGTGTTTATTTAATTGAGGTCATAGTTTAAAATTAAACCAATACAAAATTGACAAGTGTAAAATAAATAATTTTTTTATTTGGCATTGATCGTTAAGTGAGTCAGAAATAAAATAATGGAGATATTTTTGATTCAATAGACGACCGGTGGACATATTTATACCAAATAAAATAGTGTGAGGATGGTTGATAAAAGGTGAGGGTACCTGCGGAGTCTCTCGGGTTAAAAGCTCTCCGGTTACTTCCCGCCATTGTTCTCTCTTTTCCTTGAATTTCCTCTAAAGAAATTTGAATCAAATACCTAGGACTGTTGTTAATAGCAGCTCAATTCCACGCCAACATTTAAAAACTCCAATTCTCCTCACAATTCACAAAACCCTAGCCTTTGTTGTAACATTTCATCACTATAACTATGCCGATAGTTGAGGAAAAAGTAGTAAAAATCGAAAACGACGTATCGTCACCTACTAATAATTCATTTGTTGAACCCTTCTTCAGCATTGGTTCTGAAGTCGAAGTCAGCACAGAAGAAAAAGGGTACAGTGGAGCTTGGTATGAAGCTACTATAATCGCACCACCAAAGTCCACAACTCCGGCTTCGAACAACAGTGATTCGTCTAATAAAAGCAAAAGAAAAATATGGGGTTATTGGGTTGAGTATAAGCATTTATTGGATGATAAAGATGGATCTACACGTTTACGTGAGTACATTAGAAAACGATCCATTTTAGGGCCTGCCCCGCCAACTTGGATGGAGGATGAGCGCCTGTGTTTTCGAGTGAGCGACGTTGTTGATGCATTTCATCTTGCAGGGTGGTGGACTGGAGTTGTTGTTCGTGTTGTTGGTACTGGTACTGGTAGTATAGGTTGCAAGTTCAGGGTCGCTTTCAAGAATCCGGATGAGGAGCTTGAGTTTTCTCAGCGTGACTTGAGGTTCCATCTTGATTGGGTTGATGGAAATTGGAAACGGGCCATCACGTCACAGCAAAATGTACGCCTCCCTTTCCACCCGGTTTATGCGATGCACTTTCCTTTTTAGAATGTTACTTTATTTATATTTAGAAACAATTTAACTAATGACACTTATACATTGCAAGAAATATAGGGGAGTCCGGGTTTATTAAGAATACTCACTCTTGTTCACAATAAGTGTCCAATTTACTTTTTCATTTTAGTTCAAAATAAGTGTCCAGTTATATAATTAAGAAAGAATTTAATTTATTTTTACAAAATAACCCCTATGTATATATCCCTAAAAAGTTTCTTACTCCTCACATTAAATTTTTAATTAGGGTTAGTTTAGTCAGAGTAGGTATTTTTGTATAAAATTTATTGTTTTCTTAATTTGCGTGCTAAAAGTTAATTGGACATTTATTGTGAACCGGAGGGAGTATTTATCAGTTTGATTAGGCAAACTTATTGACTTTGGTCACTTGTCACATTAATTATGCAAAGATACCCTTTCTTTGTTGTTCTACAATAGTTGCAAAATTTACTGCTCTAAAATTGGAATAAATGATGCAAGTACACCAGAAGAAGTAGTGCTTCTTTATGTCTTGCTATATTTGCAAACTTTTACTGCTTTGACTACTTGGAGAAAGATAGCACGATAGCGTGAACCACAATGTGTCTTATACAGCATGGTTGTTGCTGAAGTGGATTACTCAAGGTAAATGAAGCGCAAGTCTTCTTGGAACATCAACAACGTCAGAGGAAATAATGTGGCTGTACTATTTTATGAATAACTAGCTTCTACGTTGCTAAAGTATGATCTACACCTTCTATAATTGAACGGCTATTTCTGAGCATGTTGGTGCAAGTATAAATATGTTAACCAGGATACATGAATGACTAACTAATTTAATTATAAACCAAGAGGAAGTTTATGGGCACCTGCTTGGACACCTTCGGGGGGAGCAGGTCATTTTGTTCACTAGAAGAATAGCACTTGCTAGTAAAATGGTGGAGCATGTGATTTGTGAAGTTCTCGTGACTTCTATGATACTATCTAAGTTGGTCACATGATACGTAACCTGCTTTTAAGTTCCATGGTTATTTGCCGTCTTAATAATGCTGTTACGTCCAAAACTTGGGCGCAGTTGCCTGTTGGAGATACCATGATATGGCTATCAAATTTGTGCTCGATGTCTTTTTTCTGAGTTCTCGCTTCGTACTTCTCACCTTGTTCTCATTGGGAAAGCTTTTACTTGCACAAGATCTTAAAGATAACTCTCACTGGATTTCACTATACTTCTGATGCTTTATCTCTGATTCGAGGGCCTGGAGTTGTGATGCTACATTTAACTATTCACAGCCAGTGACTAGATTCTATTCTTTCAGGATAGTACATCATTAAGTAACAAAATTACTTGCTTTTATGCCGATGATATCAGACGGCTCTTCAAGATGGAAGTGCAACTGCTGCAAAGGATCAGACCAACAAGGGGATATCAAATGCTAAAAAGAATCTGGAGATTTCTGAATCTAGAAGTGATGTAGTACAGCTTTTGAAGAAGTTAAAAACTAAAAAGAATGTTGTGGAAGCATCGGAGAATCAACATTTTCCCGGGCCTTTGGTCTCTTGGAAGGTACTTAGCTCATGTGTCATTCTTCTCATATTTTGCATGATAACTCATTTGCCTTTTTTTTTTGCTCTCTCCTTTTTGGATTTCTATTGGTCTTTTATCATTTATTTAAGGTACAATTTGAGTGCAAGAGATGATAGAGTGATCCTCTCTTAGTTGATAAGAATAGAAGGACTTATGATCATAATTGATTTGCATGCTATATGCTATGCTCCTTTGCTTTCTAGGACTGTTCCACAATAGCTGGTAGAGTGTAATTTTTCCCGATTCTTTGGACAAGCAGAAAAATTATTGGTAACATGTGGGAAATATTCAAAAAAAATTGGATTATTGTCAATCTTTTATTTCAGTTTGTCAACTGTGAAAAAGAATGACTCTTTTACTACCGTTTAACCAGCCGAAATCTAATTAATTTCACTTCCTCTTGTCCTGATATCTTGCGACTTGAACTAGTTTTGCTTCTTCAATGTACTTTGATAGTAAGCTTTAAGATTTGATCTATATTAAAATTAACTTAACTGGTTTCTAATATGTCTTGTATGATCATCAACTTAGAATATTCAGGTTATCTGATTCTCAAGATAAACCTATTCAGCAGGGTTAACATATGATTGTTTTCAGCTGTGTTAAGACGACGGCTGTTGATTTACATACCAAATGTATCATAATTGGAGAAAAGGAGAAAGTTCACTAGGGCTCGAGTGTTTTGGTAATTTGAGTTAACTTTGCAGACTAGGAGAGCAAGAAAAGTTGGTTCAGTAAATAAACAATCAAGTCATGCCATGGAAGAAAATGTAGATTGTTCAACAGCTAGGATCGCACATTCTACCGATATTGGTAAGTGACTCTAAATTTTCCTCTTCCTAGTTGGGACTCATCATTACTTGTGAAGAACTCAACTAAACTGTGGGGGCAGACTGCAGTAAACAAGGAGATGTTGAAAAGATTGTCGACAGAGAGCTGAACGAAGAAGATATTGGGACTGTGGACGTGGGAATCCTAGCGGCTAAAAATCCCGGTGTCCATTCTCTCAAGGGCACTGGAGATAAGGATGCGGAGATAAGTGATCCAAAAGTTCAGACGGTTGAGGTAACATATTATTATGGTGCTCATTCATCTGCATCAAATCTGTATGTACTTAGAATCTATCATCACATTTGGGTATTGTACATAGTACCAGAATAATGCACGGCGATGCTTAGATTTTACCTACAGTATGGGCCAAAATAAAAATTTTGATGATATGTAACTGATAGAAGTATGTATTTTATAAGCTTGAGTTCCGTTTCTTTTCTCCATAGATTCACTTTTCTGTTCATTTCTGATTGATTATGGGGTTATCTTCTGTTCTTTCTCATTCAGGAGAGCAGCAAAGAAAGTACTAAGAATCTGTCTGACGATGGATCACTGACAGAGCTACAAGGTAACTGATTTGGTACTCTCTTTTTTTTTGGTTCATTGCGTCATTGTAAAATGTTCTACTCGATGACAGATCTGGAGACACAAGTGTTAGAATATACGCTTAACACTAGAGGGGGGGGGGGGTGAATAGCGTTATAATAAAAAACAGCGTAAACTTGCGGAATTTAAAAATTGCAGGAATGAAATAAGTGCGATAAGTAAATAATAAGGAACGAACGCACCGATGTTATCCTGGTTCACCACAACCCGTGGCTAGTCCAGTCCCCGAGAGACTCTCTCGAGATTTCCACTAACTTTGTTAAGCTTACGGGTGCTTAACAAACCGTTACAAACTGAGAACTTGAGTCACACAAGCCTCAACAACCTTTGCTCGAAGATACAACACTTCAAGACTTCAACCAAAGGAATCACAACGTTCCTTCTTACAATACAAGGGATTAACACTTCCCTTCAAGTGTATAAAAACACTTTGCACTCAAAACAAGACTCTCCTTAAGAGTAGATATGAGTAAAATAAATACGCTCAAGAACGCAACAACTTTCGTCAAGAATTTGGCTCTCAAAAACTTATGTAATGAATAGAAAATGATGAATAAGAGAGTATGCAAGCTTTAGCAATAATATGATCAGTTGTTGTGTTTAGAAGATTGATTTTAAGATGTATTTATAGTGTCAAAAACATGCATAACCGTTGCCTAATTGCCAATTAAGAATTGCTGATTTTGTGCTACGACAATCGATTGTCTAATTGGCACAATCGATTGTTTTCCAATCGTTCCAAAAATCATTCCCAGATTTTACGCAGCATAATCGATTATCTAAGACGTATAATCGATTACTGGTAACGTTCAAAAAATCATTTTCAGATTTTACTTAAAACAATCGATTATCAGAAATATACAATCGATTACTTGGCAACGTTCAAAAAATCTTTTTCAGATTTTACTTCAAACAATCGATTATCAGAAATATACAATCGATTATTTGGCAACGTTCAAAAAATCTTTTTCAGATTTTACTTCAAACAATCGATTATTAAAATCCTATAATCGATTATCTGACGGAGTTTGAAAATATTTTGGCAACGGTCATTTACATAATCGATTATGCTATATGGACAATCGATTATTTTTCATTCTTGAAAAATCTAATAGACACTGCCTCAACACAATCGATTGTCATAAGGTTCACAATCGATTATTTTGTATCTTTGAAAAATCTGATAGATACTGCCTCAACACAATCGATTGTCATAAGGTTCACAATCGATTATTTTGTAGCTTTGAAAAATCTGATGGACACTGTCTCAACACAATCGATTGTCATAAGGTACACAATCGATTGTCATGCAGATTTCAAACATCTGATAGACACTGCCTCAACACAATCGATTGTCATAAGGTACACAATCGATTGTCTTGCAGCTGCCTTAACATAATCGATTATCATAAGTACATAATCGATTTATCTTTGTCCAGATTTTAGAGGCATGCTTAAAAATTATTTTGCTAAAATAAATATGCATGATTTAAAATCATTTTGCTCTAAATTAAATATGCATGATTTGATAAAAATGTTTTTACGAGAGAAGCCAAGTCTTGAGTTAAATTGTCGGATCAGGATCACAATTAAAGAGCGACTCATGTATAACTTTGTTTAATCTTGATCTTTGTTTGTCTTGTGCTTGAGCTTCGTTACGTGACATTTGCGCGCTTGTGCTTGGACCTCGTCATATGTCAATTGCGCATCGTTTGTCATTTATCAAAACCTACAAATATGAACACACGTTTAGTTTAGTACCTTGAGAACGTGTTTCAACAACAAGTATCTGGGAGCACTCTCAGTGACACGGGTATCGAACAAAATGCAAAAAATCAAATCAAGCTGACTTCAACTGATGCGATAAGTATTTCTGCAGGTAAAGCATGCCTTCTCAACTCAAATTAACGCAATATTTCTACTTTCTTCGGGATTCATGTTTGCAAGTGCTCATCTTAACACTGTTTAGTAATTCCTACGTGTTAAGCATCTTGTTTCGAAATAAATGGTTCTCAAAGAAATTGTGTCTTATGTTAAATTAATCTTTAGTTAGAAAGTTTAATCAGACTTCCCTTGTAGCTAGAGTTTTAGTGTGACCTCCAGCTTTCCTGCATTACTTAATAGAACTATTTAAATATTAGAGAGGAGTTTCTAAAATTAAGCATATCAATTTCTAACTCTCAACTAACAATAAGGGCTGCAGGTTATCTGTTTTCTTTTTCAAAGTTTATGGTTCTCAAAAAAATAGTGTTCTAATGTTACATTTCCTGCTTGTTGAATTAGAAAGTTTAATTAGACCTCTTTTGTTCCGGAAGTATAAAGAACTCCAAGCTTCCGAAGTTGTTTGACACTGTTAAAATAAGAGAAAGTGAGGTATCTGAAATTTGCTGTCCTCAATTTCTAATTCCAACTTGCGACAAGAGCTGCAGCTGAGCATAATCAAGCCGAATATCAAGGCGTTTGTGCAAGATTTCAGTTAGTTATGGATAGGTTTTATGAATATGAGCTTAATTGAACTTAATAGTTTGATAGAAGCTCGACCTTCATAATAGTTCAGAAATGAAGAATGAAAAAGAATATGATTCTTTTTTATTTTTCCTGATTAGTTAGCAACATTTTCTACTATCATTTTAGCATATTCCTTTAAAAACTATAATTCGGTTTCCTAATTTTAAATATTAGATGGAAGATAACCACTACCAACCAAATTTGTAGTTGAACCATCCTCCTGAGCTTTAGAATTGACAACTCCAATGTTCATATTCACATGCAACAATCAATCGAGCTCCTCCTTCCCCCTCCCCCGATAGGAGACTGAACTGTTTGGTTAGAGCTAGAATAATTTGCATGGTTCCAACTAAAAATGGTCCAACTCAGGTGCTTGTGCCTTTCATTTCTGATATCTTGCAGTTTTCTATTGTTGTTTTACATCAAAATCACTTTATTCTTTTACCCCGTTAGTTGCATGGTTAATCAGTCAGCATTTGCAGGAGCTTCTCCTACAGCAGTCCGGCCATGTACTGGAACCAGTCCTCGGCATTCTAATGACTGGCCAGATGCTGCTCTTAGTTCCACCACTGAGCTGAGTCCGGCACTGCCATTTCAGAAAAAATCCACTGTTTGGAGATCACTTGAATCTATGGAAATATTTGCAAAAATTCCACAAAATCCACATTTCTCACCTTAAGCAGAACATGAGGAAGAGAAACGAGAAGAGCTAGCTTTGCAAAAGATGCTAAAGTATGCCTTCCTTGGTGATAAGATATCAAAATTAACCATTGCTGATCTTAAAAATTCAATTGTCATCAATGACATTCTGACATCTCTCGAGGATTTGGAGGAGTGTGGATTTGATGTTATGCAGATTAAATGTCCATTGGACGATCTACTATTGAACAGCGAGAGGCAAATTCAATTCGAAAACAAGTTGGATGAAATAAAGGGCAGAATCAGAGACTGCATTCTTGAGAGAGCAGAAGCTGAAAAAGAGATCAGCAAGATTAATAAGAAGTTAAATGAGCTGGGGAAAGAACTTATGTTTGCCAAGAACACGATGGAGACGAAGGATCAAGAGATCATAGTATTGAGATCTAAAGAGACTGCCATTTCTGAGGAAATACGTCAAGTTCAACTTGACTTTGAAGGGGCATCAGCTTCACTGAAGCAAACCTTCTGCTGAACAATGCTCTGTACAACTGAAGTATGAACAAACTCTGGTTTTTATTGATCTGCTCACCAAAAATACTACGGTAAAAGTTTTGAACATTTGACTTAGAAAAGCAGACTGCAAAAACTCAAAAGATTCAGACAAAGTAAATATGCATTGTACTATTTTTTCATTCAAGGATTAAATGAAATAGAATAGCCCATTTATACAGAATGGTAAAGGGGCTTCTATGATCATCGACCATAGAAATAGAAATGAAGCGTTAATCCTTACCAACTCGATCTTGTTGCTCCTGGCAACAAACATGCATGCATTTCACGAAGTATGTGTCCGGACAGTCCAAAATCTTGATAGTTAGCTCTCGGCCTTCCGGTCAAAAAACGTCGATGAAGGCGTGTAGGTGCACTATTCCGTGGTGGGGATTGTAACTTTCCATAAATTTCTCATTTGTCACTCAATGATGGAATCTTGCTTATTTCTTTCTTTGAGGATCGACGAACCGAATGATATTTCTGTTCCAATTTTTGCCTCTTCTCCCTCTGAATCAAACTTTTCCTTGCCATAATGGTTGAATTCCTATTAGTATTCATGATACAAGTCGAATATTAGATGTAGAAATAGAAGAAGGTGGACCCCCTCTCTGTCGAAAGAAATGAGATTATCCCAGATAACACATTAAAAATATTAACCAAATTTATCCGACGTAGAAACAATCAAGAAAGCCGCATAAATGAATATATAACCTAAAGAAAAGTGAGCTTAAAGTTTTTCCATTTTAGATTTCTCGGTAAGAGGTTAATGGACAAAAATTTATTGCGTATTTTGCTAATAGAATTACGTACTATTTCCTTATCTAGATGTTAGCATTTTATTTTTGAAGAAACATGACAAATGAGTCTTTTAATTTTGTTATTTTTCGTTAACATCTTTACTTAGGAAAAGTACTATGAGGTCATACAACACAATACATCATATTGGGCGAGCTTCTGAAAATTAGAAGTGTTTATTTTGAAAAAAAAAACATCTTGTTTAAAGATAAATTGTTTGGCCAAGTTGTTGAGTAAAAAAATGATTTTTATGCATGACTATGAGTGCATCGAGGAAGCAGTAATTTCTAGCATGTCGAGGTAAAAACAAATTAAATATTCAAGAATAAAAAGGAAAAGGAGAAAGAACTTAAAGTTTCAAAGTCACTAGTAAAATGCTACATTGTTTTAACATCTAAAAAGGATTGAAATGATCCTTATTTTCATATCATATTAGATCTTTGTTTAATATGAATAACCATATCTTATAGTATTTTTATTCATGACAATAAAATTTACAAGAATCTATTTGTATACGGTCAAAATCGGGCTTGTCTAATTTTGTATAACTAGTCAAAATCGGGGTGGCAGATCAAGGCCCGACCTTGGTTATTTCGGGACCATGGTGCGGAGATGGAATGGTAAGCTCGTGGCTCAGTGGCCAATCAAAATTGGGACCGACCGTGAACGAGACCTAAGCAAGAAAGAGATCGAGTAAGATCAAAGGAAGCCTACTAAGTTGAGTAACAGAAAACCGAGGTATCCGCGATCGGTCAAGGATCGTGGTAGAAATCTTGACACGTATCAAGTCAAGGCTAGTTATTTCGCCTATCATGGGATTTACTTCTTTAATTAAAATTATAACTATCTTACATTCACGCATATCAAAGCAATATATCACATTTTTATCTCTTGCAAGCTTTGTTTTTCAGTTCATACTTTTAATAGTTTGTTCGATTGGTTCGAGGGCAATTAGCTCAAGGGCCATAATTGTTCATCACATTTGTTTGCTTTATTTTTTGCAATTTATATCATTAATTTTTATATTTATCAGTTTGTGCCACGTGAAATCACATATCCTTAAAACCACTTATAAATTTAATTGTTATCTGATTTTAAGGATAAATAGTTTGGTGCCTACCGTGGGGCTAAGGATGATAGTGATTGCCTGGTACAATTTTTGTAATACACATTATTTTATGTTTGTTCTATGAAGTGTCTTTAATTTCGGAGTACCTCCAGTTAACTTCGATGGAGCTCCGGCCGTGGACCCAATCACGTAAGCTCCCATATTGGCATTAAAGGGAATTTGGGCGTCGACCCTGAGAATAGAGTCCGCAGAAACGCTCGAACAACTGATCATAACGTACAGAGCGGTGAAGAAGGCAGAACTAGCCGTCGAATGATATTCGAGCTATTGCAAACTCAACAAGGTGAAATAGCACAACTCCAAAATCAGAATCGTGCACCAAGCAGGATTGAGCTCGAGCCATCACAAGAATTTATTCATTGAGCCGAATCGGTGCCAAAGAGACCGAATGAATGAGAATCAGAGACTAATCCCGTCTATCGTAAAAATGCTCGAGGAGCTGACGAAGAAAATTGAGACATGGGAAAAGAAGATCGAGTAAAATGATAAGAAGGTGGAAACTTATAACTTCAGGGTCGACCAAATCCCGGGGGCATCACCAGTATTGAAAGGACTTGATTCCAAACACCTTTACCCCCATGTGTGGCTCCAAATCCAATCCCAAATAAGTTCTGTATGCCCGAGATTCCAAAGTATAATGGGACGACAGATCCAAACGAACATGTCACCTCATATACATGCGCCATTAAGGGAAATGAGTTGGAAGATGACGAGATTGAATCCGTGTTGTTGAAGAAATTTGGAGGGTGCCATGATATGGTACCATAGTTTACCATCTAATTCTATTGATTCATTTGCTATACTTGCAGATTACTTTGTAAAGGCACACGCTGGAGCCATTAAGGTTGCAACTAGAAAGTCGGACCTATTCAAGGTAAAACAAAAAGACAACGAGATGCCCAGGGAATTTGTATCTCGATTTTAAATGGAACGAATGAATTTGCCACCGGTCATTGATGATTGGGTTGTTCAAGCCTCACTCAAGGTCTCAACAAACGAGTTCTATAGCTTCACAAAAATTAAAACTGAATTTGATCGAATATCCGGCCATCACTTGGTCCGATATACATAATCGATATCAGTCAAAGATTATGGTCGAAGGCGATCAACTGGGGCTCCAATTGGTTTGATTTATCCCAACAAGACCGTGGACAAAGTTAAAAGGGATGTCAATTGGGAACCACGATCAAACAGACCGATATCAGCCATGCGGGAGAGATAAAAAAAATAGCGGGTCTGGACACAACCCTGTTCAGAATGATAGAAGGAATGATCGTGGACAAAGCTCCCGAGGGCTCATGAGCAAGAGTGTTTTCGATAGGGATGCCGGGTCTAAAGAAGCACCTCGACTGTAAGAATATAACTTCAGCATAGATGCTTGCGCCATAGAATCGGCCATTGGGTGTATCAGAGACATTAGGTGGCCTCGACCTCTGCATATCGATCCGGCCCAAAGAAACGCAACCAAATATGCAAGTATCATGGCACCCATGGCCATAAAATAGAAAATTGCAGACAACTAAGGGAGGAAGTAGCCCGGTTGTTCAACGAGGGACACCTTTGAGAATTCTTAAGTGATCGGTCCAAGAACCACTTCAAAAACAGAGATTCAAACAGACGGAACGAGAAAGAAGATCCACAACACGTGATTCAGATGATCATTGGAGGGGTAGATATTCCCCAAGGATGGGTATTTAAACGCACCGAGGTGACAATCACAAGAGAAAAATGGACTCGAGACTACTTACTAGAAGAAACCTTGTCTTTCAATGACGAAGATGTAGAAGGGATCGAACAACCTCACAACGACACACTGTAATATATGTCTTTATGAATAATATTCAAGTTAAAAGTGTGTTGATTGATCTAGGATGGCCAATATTATTTGAGCAATGGTCGTAGAACAGCTGGGCCTTCGAGATCAAATTGTACCTGCATCCCGAGTACTTAATGGCTTCAACATGGAAATTGAAACCACTAAAGGTGAAATTATCTTACCAATAAATGTGGTAGGGACGATCCACGAAACAAAGCTCCATGTGATCTAGCTTGACATGAGATACAATTCACTACCTGGAAGGCCTTGGATCCATAACATGAGGGCATTACCCTTGACCCTTTACAAAGTTCTAAGGTTCCCAACATCGGAGGAAATTAAAATAGTGTACAGGGAGCAACATGTCTGTAGGGAGATGTTTGCAGTTGAAGAAGTGATACCGGTATTGACACTTTCATCAATAGAAATAATAATCAAAGGGACAAAAAGAAGCCAAATAGCAACCATAGTTACCAGCCTTAGCCAAATTGGAAGAGCGGGGAACTTATGAGGATGATGACTATATGGTACCTCAAACCTTTGTAATCCCCTATGATTATGACGTCATGGAGTCGACAGTTGAAGAGTTGGAACAAATCATATTGATCGAGCATCTTCCCGGTTGAAAGGTATACTTAGGCACGGGGTTAACTCCCAATCTCAGGAAAAAACTTATTCAATTTCTTAAAGCTAATATGGATTGTTTTGCTTGGTCCCATCTCGATATTACAGGGATCTAACCGGAGGCCACCATTCATAAGCTAAGCTTGGACCCGAAGTTCCGCCTGATAAAACTAAAAAGGAGGCCTCAATCTGAGGTAAAACAAGCTTTCATCTAAGATGAGGTAATCAAAACTCTCAGATAGGATCCATTCGGGAAGTAAAGTATCCTGAATGGTTAAGAAATGTAGTAGTAGTCCCTAAGAAGGGAAATAAACTTAGAATGTGTGTAGATTATAAAGAACTGAATAAAGTGTGCCCTAAGGATTCTTTTCCCTTGCCCAGCATCGATCGAATGATCGATGCCACGACTGTCTACGAGACTCTCAGTTTTATCGATTCCTACTCTGGGTACAAACAAATACAGATGAACCCAGAGCACTAGGAAAAGACTGTTGATCACCAAGTATGGCACCTAGTGTTATAATATGATGCCATTCAGACTAAAAAATGCTGGTGCAACCTATAAACGCCTAGTAAATCAAATGTTCGAAAAACAAATAGGAAAATCTATGGAAGTTTATATTGATGACATGCTAGTTAAGTCTCTGTGAGCATAAGACCATTCGAAACATTTGCAGGAGACCTTCGATATACTAAGGAAGTACAATATGAAACTCAACCCAGAAAAGTGCATATTCGAGGTTGGCTCAGGCAAGTTTTTCGGCTTCATGGTGTCTAATTGGGGTATCAAGATCATCCCTGATAAAATCAAAGCTATCGAGGATATTAAAGTCGTAGATAATATAAAGGCCGTACAGAGGGCTAACTGGGCGGATAGTCGCCCTGGAGCAATTCATTTCAAGATCCTCATACAGGAGTCACCGATTCTTCTTGCTGCTTAGAAAGAACAACAATTTTGCATGGACCCCAGAATGTCAGAAGGTCTTGGAGGAACTAAAGCAATTCTCTATTTACTATGTTAGTCGGAACTTAGGAGAGGCCGGAACTAGGTATCCTCACTTAAAAACATTAGTGTTTGCTTTAATAAGCACCTCTAGAAAATTAAAATTGTATTTCCAGTGTCACCCAATATGTGTTATAACTATCTATCCCATTCATAATATTTTGCATAAACTCGAACTTTTGGGGCGATTAGCCTAATGGTTCGTGGAACTCAGCGGATATGATATTGAATATCAATCCCGAACAACCATCAAGTCCCAAATCTTGACAGACTTCATGACTGACTTTACGCCAGTCATCGTACCCAAGGTAAAAAAGGAACTACTATTAAAATCGGGTACATCCTCGGGGGTGTGGACCCTTTTCATGGATGGCACTTCGAACGTGAAAGGGTCCGGAATGGGCATCATTTTGAAGCTACCCATGGGTAACATAATTAGATAATGCATCAAAACTTTGAAGTTAACTAACAACGAGGCCAAGAATGAAGCCATGATTGCAGGTCTCGAGCTGGCTAAAAGTTTGGGAGCAGAGGTCATCGAGGACAAATGTGATTCCCTACCTGTGGTAAACCATGCCAACAGAACTCTCGTAGTTCAAGAAGATCAAATGCGGAGGTACTTAGACAAGCTACATGTAACTTTACATCGATTTAAAGAGTGGTCCTTACAACACATACCTCTGGAACAAAACGGCGAGGCTGATGCCCTTGCAAACTTGGGGTTATCGGTCGAAGATGATGAACTTAATTCAGGGACTGTCGTACAACTCTCGAGATCAGTAATCGAATATGGACACACCGAAATAAACTCTACAAATTTGACTTGGGATTGGAGAAACAAGTACATTAGGTACCTAAATAACGGGAAACTCCCATCAGATCTGAAAGAGTCAAGGACTCTACGCACTAAGGCAGCACGATTCACTTTGGCCGAGGATGGAATGCTATTTGGGAGTATGTTCAATAGGCCATTGGTGATATGTTTGGGACCAGGAGATACCGACTACGTCCTACGGGTGATTCACGAAGGCACTTAGGGAACCACTCCGTTACCAAATCACTGGTTCACAAATTTATAAGAGCAAGGTACTACTGGGTTGATATGGAAAAGGATACAAAAGAGTTCATTCGAAAATGATGCGCCTATGATTCACCAGCCCGGGGAGCAGCTCCCCTTAGTCTTATCCTCATGGTCGTTCATATAATGGGAAATAGCTATCATTGGCCCTAGGTAAAGCTCAGTTTATTTTATTTATGACTAATTATTTTTCTAAGTGGGTTGAAGCATAGGCTTTCGAGAAAGTCATAGAAAAAGAAGTCATATACTTCATTTGGGACCACATTATATGCCAATTGGGGATGCTTGCCGAGATTGTGCGCGACGACGGAAAGCAATTCATCAGCAATAAAGTGACTACATTACTCGAGGATCACTAAACTAAAAGGATTCTATCAATGCCATACCATCCCAATGGGAACGTACAAGCCAAATCAACCAACAAAACGACTATTCAAAATCTTAAGAAAAGATTGACCGGATCTAAGGGAAAATGGAGAGAGATATTGCCTGAGGTTCTTTGGGCGTACCGCATGAAGTCGAAAGCCAGTATGGGGGCAATACCGCTCTCTTTGGTCTATGGCACCGAAGCTCTTATTCTAGTTAAGGTCGGGGAGCCTCGTCTCATGTTTTGATATGCGACAGAAGAGTCAAATAGCGAAGCCATGAATATGAGCCTAGAATTGTTGGATGAAAGATGCGAGGCATTCGATTGGTCGCATTAAAATAGCGGATCGGAAGGTATTACAACCGAAGATCCAATTTCTGACAATTTAAAATTGGGGACTTGGTGCTAAGAAAAGTCACCCTCAACACTCGAAATGCAAAGATGAAGGAAAATAGGGCCCAATTAGGTCCTTGATATCATCGAAAAGGGATCATACAAGCTCAGCACAATGAATGGCGAGCAATTACCAAACAATCAGAACATATCACTCCTAAAGTGATACTACTGCTATGGTACGACTTTCCTCGTCTTCATTTATATATTAGACTAACCAATTGTAGGTGTTAAATCGAGGATGGTGATGGATTCTCCAATACGAAGTCTTCAGGTCTGAAGGCACGCGTTGCATTCTTTTTCCCTTAGGCCGATTTTGTCCCAAATAGGTTTTTCCGGCAAGGATTTTAACGAGGCAACCATTGATTGTGTTTCAACAGTATCCGAGGCTTCTATACAATCAACCTAGATTGGAATCATTACCCTCGAATGTCAACTTTGTTGCAAGAAAATTACTTTGTAACAATGGGGTCTCCATAGGTGAATTTTGTATGGGTCAATAGGCCGAATGAATTGTGCCCATATAGGTTACTCGAGCCCTAACATCAAACATGCATGCATGTATAATCATCTATTGAAAGAAGTATTTTTCCTTGATGATTTCTCATGCCTTAGAAATTTTTTTCTACTTTATTTCACACTCTTGATCGATAATGTAAACAGGCTTAAGGGCCGATCATAACGGAACCTCATGCTCGAGGACTGACGTTCGAAAAACAAACGAGATCGAATTATTAAAAATTTGAGATCATAAGACCTTAAAGGCGATCCTCTATTTTTATAGGCCATGGACACCCCACTTGGGGACTGACACTTCGGGCAAGATCGAAGTGAAATGGGAAAATAAGCCTAAATGGCAAGTCCTAAATAAAAAGGATACAACCAAATTAACACGGTTCAGAGATGTACGAATTCTGTAATGAAATAGTCCTTCGAATATTTTCGTGAATCGATTAAAAAGGATACCATCAGAAAAATTATAAAGGGCTTCGGTAATATCAAGCCTTAAAAACTCCAACGAGTGCAAAATTGTTTGGTCTCTCGAACAATCCCTTATTCTATGCTTAGGCATTACAGGTTTTACAAATATAAATGACTAAAACTTTTCAAGCTCAAAAAGAGGGAGAAAGCCACAGACATTATTGATAAATGTCATGTCAGCCCAATACAAAGACTTAAGGGCTATCTATTGCTTTGAGTGGGAAAGATCATCATCATTCAAATAAAACCTAAATGTTATTTTATTTTGAGTCTGAGTAAGCACTCACTCGATAAAAGCTATGCTAGTACTATTTCGGTCGACTTACTTGAACCTCGAACCTATGAATAATAATTTCACAAGGCATAAATAAAGCACAAATTTCATATGGTAGAAGTGAAATGAAATTTCACAAGAAAGATCTTTATATACGTCAAAGTTATTTACAAGGGTAATGTGGCCCGATTGGAATTCTATGCAAAAATCCAAAAAAGATCCTAAGTACTTCATCTTCTCCAGGAGCAATATCTTCACCCTCGGGGTCTTTTCCGCTCTCGGATCCACTCATGCTCCCTAAGTCATCATCATCATGAGAGACCATTGCTTTGGCATCATCTTCAAGCTTATTTGCATCTTTGATCTCGGCAGTGAGATCGAAGCCACGAGCGTGGATCTCCTCAAGAGTCTTTCTTCGAGACTGGCACTTGGAATGCTCCGCAACCCAGTATGATTGAGTCTGAGCAGTATTGGAAACTTCCTTTGCTCGAGCTTAAGCAGCTTCGATATCATACCGGTAGACGGCTACGATTGCCTCAGCATCGGCCATAGACGTCTCAACCTTAGATTTTACCACTATAAGTTCTGTGACTAACCGAGCCTGGATCTTGTCAATTTTCTTGGCTTGTGTCAAGTTCTTCTCTTTCATGCTTTGAAGTTGACTTTCAACCAAGGACAACTAAGCTCGATCAGCCTCTTTCTCTGAGGCAAGGCGGTCCATATTTGGCTGTCACGCTATGGTTTCCTCCCTCACTGTATCTACGTCTCTACGGAGTTGCTCGATCACCTCGCACAGTAGTTGGACCTGTGAGATCAAATTTTTAGCCATCACTCCCAAAGCGATGCCATTAGCTTTTAAGACTTTTATTACCTGTCGGGTCACTTCGCTCTGTTCTTTTTGAGTCGCAGCCAACTCAGCTTGGAGGCCCTTATTTTCTTCTTCTTTTTGCTCACCGAGAATATTGAGGGTGTTTCTCTCCTTAATAAGCCCTTGAATTTTGGCCTCATATCGGCTCAGTTCTCCTTGAGACCTAAATAAAGATTTATGATGAAGCACCGAGGCCTACACAAATAGAAGAAAAAAAATTAGGCAAGAAGAGAAAAACACAAGCATAGAAACTGGTATTGACAAGGAAAGTTAGGGCTTACCCGATTCAAAGTCTGTTGGACCTCATTGAAGAGATACGATGCTCCTACCTTGTTCATCAGAGCTTGGTCTTCCTACGGTGACCAGACTCCGAAGGTAACTCATCCTACAGGATCGAAATGATGATTGTTAGTTTTCACTCGTGATTGACACTAAGGGCCGGAAACTGGCTGACCAATTTGAAACTTGAGGAAGATTTTCCCAAGCTCTTTCTCGGTACCTCCAAGTCACTCAAACCAGCGACATCACTGACCCCAGTGAAATAACCACGAAAAAGGTCCTCCACTCCGAATGTGTCTTCTATGTGAGGAGTCTTCATGGCCCAAGCCTGTCGAACATCCTCTTCTGAGAATGAAGGAAGTGAAGGGGAGTATCCGATTTCTAGCCCCAAGTGGATCTCTTGAGTAGTTCTCCTCATTTTGAGGAGCCTCGAACTGGCCTCCACAGTCATTTTCGATGCCTTCTCACCCTGAGGTGAGGTACTTTTGGCTCTAGTCGGCTCAAGGACTCCAACTGAATCGTTCTCTTGGACCCTGTCAGATAAAGGCATAATATCTTTAGTTTTGACAAATATAGTAGCCTTTGGGTCCTCGATAGTAGCTCGTGCTCAAGCCACCAGAACGGAATCATCCTCATTTTCTTCTTCTTCTTATTCTTATTCTTATTCTTATTATTATTATAATTATTATTATTATTATTATCATCATCATCATCTTAGGAGTTGAACTGACTCCATAGACAGGGGAATCACATTCTTCTTAGGATTCGAGTCACTTTATTCTAAGGCTCTAGCCCCTTGGAGGTCGAAGCCCTTTTCCTCTTGCTTTCCTTTGCTGGTTTGGGACGGGGGTGAGTTTTCTTCTTCACCAGACAGGGGCCTTATCCATCACCTCTTTCCCAAGACTTAAGAAAGTAGAAAAACAAATAATCTCGGAAAAATACCCAAAGAGTGGTCGAAGCTACCAGGTTATATGAGAACTTACCGTGGTTTCGGACCTCCCATCGACCTTTTGCCAATTTGCGCCATGCGTGGTCAGCGTGTGTCAATTTTGATACTAAGATTCTGACCCTGTTCTCAAGCTGGGGAATCACACCCATCATCTAGGCAATGGATATATCAAATAAAACGTCAATAAGAAAGGATGAAAAGATGAAGGTAATAAGCAGAAGTTGAAAAGGGAGTTATACTTATGTCTCATATTCCATTTATTTGGAAATGACATACTTTTGGATGCGATCAGGTCCGAGGTCTTCAATCGGACAAATCGGAAATCCATCCCTGGTCCTTGTCCTCATCTATGCTCGAGAAAGCCGCATTAGAAGCCTACGTTGAAACTTTATTAGCCTCCTCAATGAAGTCGGGGGATATATAAGCGTATGAGATGGTCGAGAGTGAACGGAAGGCCATAAACTTGGATCCCAAAAAAGTGAACTAGTGTTACTATCCTCCAGAACGAGGGATGTATTTGGCCGATGATGACCTCGTACTTCTTGCAGATGTCTATGATAACCGGATCTAGGGGGACTATTGTAAAAGGATAGGTGTAAGCACTTAGAAACCCCTTCACATACGTATTGATTGACTCCTCAGTCGAGGACTCCGCCACATGTTTTTTTACCTAGTTGCAATCTTTTTTGACTTAGTCTAAAAGGAAATCAGTGATTGTGCATCGAGATTGGCTCGCATCGGCCCAAAATTGAGGGGGGTTTTCACCTTGAAGTCGAAGTCAAGGACGCACGATGAAGGAAAGAATTCTTCAGGGCATGGCTCCGCTGCGGGTTGCTTACCGTCCGGCTTAGACGAGGAAGCCTTTTCTTTCTACGGAGTGGTTTTAGATGTTTTGGCCATTTTGTTCTTGTGAACAAAGAAGAACATAGATTGGAATATTTGGTGTTTTGGAGAAATTAAACAAAGGAATTAAAAAACTTGAAGGTAAGAGGTTTTGTAGGTGGCGAAGGAAAATGGAGATTGTAACGGAAAGAGATTAAAAATAATGTTTGGGCAAGAGAAGGAAAGTGCATTTATAGGATGAAAAGAATAGTTCAGAATTGATAGTGGCCGACAATAACCGACATGCATTTAATGCCTCGAGATACAATCCAACAGGACATTTCGGTCACCTCTGTCGCTTGCGTTACAACGCTTACGTCATGATAAACTGAGGGAAAGTTCAATGCCTCAATTCGTTTCTTATCATTGCACTCCAAAAAATGAGGGGACTATATGTATACGGTCAAAATAGAGCTTGCCTAATTTTATGCGACTAACTTAAATCGGGGGTGTCAGATCAAGGCCTGACCTTGGTTATTGCAAACCATGGTGCGGATATGAAATGGTAAGCTCGTGGCTCAATGGCCGATCAAAATTAGGCCTATCGTAATTGAGACCTAAGCAAGAAAGATATCAAGCGAGATCAAAGGAAGCCTGCTAAGTTGAGTAACAGAAAGCCAATATATCCGCGATTGGGCAATGATCGTGGCAGAAATCTCGGCACGTATCAAGTCAAGGCCGGTTATTTCGCCTATCATGGGATTTACTTCTGTAATTTGAATTGTACCATAAATAGGATTTCTCTACTAAAGAAAGAGGGTTCTAATTGTTTTGTAATAATCTTACATTCATGAATATCAAAGCAATATATCACATTTTTATCTCTTGCAAGCTCTGTTGTTCAGTTTGTACTTTTAATAGTTTGTTCGGTTGGTTCGAGGGCAATTAGCTCAAGGACCATAATTGTTCATGACATTGATTTTCTTTATTTTACTGCTATTTCTATCATTAATTCTTACATTTATCAGTATGCGCCAAGTGAAATCACGTATCCTTAAAATCACTTATAAGTTTAATTGCTATCCCATTTTAAGGGTAAACAATTATTATAAAAACTACAAAACTCTAAATACATATGTCACGACCCAATTTCGCCCTCAGTGAACTGTCACGATGACACCTAGTCTCTACGACTAGGTAAGCCTAAAATTTTTGGAAAAAGAACCAAAATGCGGAAAAACTAATAAAAACTGAAGATAAAAAAATATAGAAGTGTTTAAGATGCCGTTCGGCATATACCAATACAAGATCTCAAAAAACTGAACAATTCCCAAAACCCGGAATCTCATGAAATCACAAGCTATGAATACTACATTGTGCTCTAACTCCAGAATGTCTAAATCAAGATAAATACATAAAGGCTAAAACTATAAAAGAGAGACTGGAAAGGGACTCTTTAGTTTGCGAACGTGGACGATATACCTTAAAGTCTCTAGAGAATCACCTCGCCTCAAGGTTAGTAGGGCTGAGTCAAAGTACCTGGATCTGCACATAAAAAATATGCACAGAAAGGGCATGAGTACACCATAGCGGTACTCAGTAAGTTCCAAGCCTAACCTCGGTCGAGTAGTTACGAGGAAGATTAGGGCCATACTAATTATAGCTGAAAAACGAGTTAAAATAGTATAGAATACGACGATATAATTAAATGCTAACAGTATTAAGTAACACAGGATAATAAGAATAATAATAAATACAATAGAGACAAAAGTAATCATGGAAGGAATACAACTCAACGCAGAGATAACAACCAAGGATCTCCCTGGATACCGTCCTGTAGTCCCAAATATAAATACTCGGGGATCTCTTAGGCCTCAGCATCCCGAGGATCTCTTAGTATCCTCAATATGTGTGTTGGGGATCTAGCGGTATCTCGTGGATCTCTTGGTATCCTCAATGTGTGATGTGGATCTCTCGGTATCCTAAGGATCTCTTAGTATCCTCAGTATATATGCTGAGGATCTCTTGGTATCCCGAAGATCTCTTAATATCCTCAATATGTGTGCTGGGGATATCTTGGCACATGGAGGATCTCTTGGTATCCTTAATGTGTGCTGGGTATCTCTTGTTATACCTAGGATCTCTTGGGTATCCTCAATATATGTGTTGAGCATCTCTTGGTATCCCTAGGATCCCTTTGTATCCTCAATATATGTACTGGAAATCTCTTGGTATCCCGAGGATATCTTGTTATCCCGAGGATATCTTGGTATCCTCAATATATGTGATGTGGATCTCTTGGTATCCCACACTATATCCCAAATCAATATATGACAGGGATCTCTCGGATTACAAATCTGTAGTCCTAAAGTAAACACACAACAATGACACGACGAATACTCAATTCAATTCAAATTTCATACCAAGATGTCACGTCCCTTTTTTCTCGTGAAATCGGGTCCATGACACTTTAGGACAACTCATTTCCTTTTGGGTAAGGGGCTTACAATTTTGAAGAGTCGCCACCTAATGATTTAAGGTGCATTAGGACACCTATGAGGTTCGTTTACAACTGCGTTTGACAACCAGAGATATGGTAATGTCTTGGGATTATCCTAAGGGAAAGGTGTTAGGCACCCCTCAGGATCCACTAGTGTGGTTCCCAACCAGATAGATTTTGTAAATTTGCGCAATTAGCATATAGACAAGTAGGGCTCAAGTAATAGAGGATTTAAATTTAAATATACAAGAGTTTGAAAATAATTGTTGAAAGGCAAAAATTGAAAAGAATTACAATCTAAAGCATGCTTATGAATGTAAAGGGGGAGGGGGTGTCCTAGGTTTGTTTGTAATATGGATCACATTAATGCAATACCCGGTATGACACTCCTCAAAAGAGGGGCTACATGTGGTATTAGCGCACCAGCCGTCATATCCATATCTACCTTTTCTCGCCCCGTAAAGGTAATTAAGCGAAGATTGGTCTCGACTCTTATTGCATGTTGTTACCCATCCCTTCCTATCAGTCCCAGAGGAATTTAGGACTACTATTCCTATAAAGAGGGGGTTCTTGGTAGACCCTCAGGTTCAAAGGCAAAATATTAAAGCGACATACAAAACATATAAGACTGCAATTAGGGGAGGGAAACATATAAGACAAGTAGAAGGCTTAGTTATACCTCCGCAAATAATGCACATAGATAGCATGACTTATACACAGTTAAGGTTTGAATTTAAAATCCTAAAGCAGGGTGTTTAGGTTGTTGAAGCAGAACCAAATTTATTACATGACTCAGACAAGAAGTCTGAACCAAGCCTGCTTGTTGGTTGTAACAGTTGATAATTAAACAAAGGGTAGTTTCAGTTTTATTCGAACTATTACCTAAGGATTGCCTAGGCGTAAAGTGAAATGCAGTAGTTGTTCCAAGTCATTAGGACGATTTGGAGATTATTTTTTATTACCTAAAATATGTTGTTCTATGCGTTCAATATATAGAATTATTGCCAGTTGATTGTAAAGACTGAGTAAAATTATTTTATTCCTTTTTATGCATTCATAGTTAGCTTAAGCGTGCTTAAGAGAATATAAATGAAATCCTAAAGATATGGTATCTAATGTACAAAGATGCAGAATGATGTATGTTACTCCCTCTTTTTCTCGCGAAATCGAATTTATGATATTTGGAAGGGCAACTCGTTCCCTTTTGGGAATTGGGTTTGAATTGAAGAGTCGCCACCTAATGGTTAAAGTGCATTAAAACACTAAGAGGTGAGTTTTGATTTAGAAACCAGAGATTGGGTAAGGGCTAGAAATTATCTCGAGGGGAAGGTGTTAGGCAACCATCGAGATCCACTAGTGTGGTTCTCGGTCATGCTATAATTGTGACTTTAAGTGCAAACAACAAATAGACACGTAATGGTTTCCAATACAAAAAAGGGTTTTCACATAATGGTTGCAAGTATTTGAAGTTGAAAAAAATGAAGAAAAGCTGAAATTGAAGTAGTTTAAAGATTTTGAAAATAAAACAAACAAGTAAAGGGGAAGGGGGTCCTAGGTTTACAAACAAATGGATCATATCAATGCAATACCCGGTAATCACTCCTCAGAAGAGGGATTACACATGGTATTAACACACTGGTCATCATATCCATATCTATCCTTTCCTACCCCATTAAGGTATTAAAGCGCGGAATAGTTTCGTCGCTTATTGTATGCTATTACCCGCCCCAATCCTATCATCCCCCGAGGCATATGGGACTACTAGTTCTAAAGGGAGGGGATGTTGGGATTTTTGTGGTTTTAAAAGGATAAAGTTCTAAGGCGACAGTCAAAAACACATAGCGCAAATATGGTGGAAACACATAAACAGTTAAAGGCTTAAACAGGCCTCCTCAACCTAGAAAAAGATAGTTTAGCATGTATTACACTTACCGGTTATGGTTTGGTTAAACTTAAGGATGAAGCAGACTGATTTATTACATATTTCATTTAAGAAATCTGAATCAAGCTTGTTGTTTTTAGCTTAACGAAATCTGACGCGGTTAATTAGTTTTACCTTATGGCTTGCCTAAGTGTTAGACGAAACCTATAGGCATGATATCTATTAGTTTCATAAAAGAAGTATACTAATTTTTAAAGAAGAGAATTTTGTCAATTACAGGGGGATATTAAGCATTGCTACTACTTATTTTGACTTGTAAGCGAATGGTCGATTCAAATTTAGTGATAGCTCCTATGGGCATGCTTTCTAGGCGTCATTGACTTTAAACACTTTTTTATAGTCGAAACAAGAGTGTAGAGGTCCTATAGGCATGGTATCTAGAATGATGTTAGTTAATTAAACATATAAACACATTTGTCGAATTACATATGCATATGCATAAACCTATAGACATGATCTCTACATGAAATGCAGACTATAAACATAGTATCTATATAATGCAGAGATACAGAAACCTATAGACATGGTTTCTATATGAAATGCAGAGATGCGGAAACCTATTGACATGGTTGATATATGAGATGCATAGCCTATAGACATAGTATCTATATGAAATGTAGAAGTGAAAGTTGAAAGCAGGATATGAGTGCAGAAGTATAATAATATCTACCCCTTGCATGCATGATTGACCCTCCCCTTTTCACTAACATCACCAATAGTTATTACAAATTATTACAATCCAGAATGAATAAGAAAAGGCAAACTTGCATCAGAAAACTAAAAATGTACAACCATGGAGAGCCTGATTCAGACTTCTTATATGAAGCATGAAGTAGACCAACTCCAAAGATCAAATTTCCAAACCTCTTATCTTATTTGGGATGTGTCAGAGTTCCCTAGGAGTCTTAAATGGACTCTGGGCAGTGCTCACACCCAAATATATTGCAAAATTGAGTCATAGTGCAGTGTGGAAGGGCCAACCCTCAAATGTCCAAGTTGAGAGGGAACTCAAAGTCCCAAGGCAAGGCTCATAGGAGGTGGGCAGAACTTAGAAGATAAGAGAGAGTGTAAGTGCAGAGAGGGGATTCTGCGAAAAGGCAAGGACAAGCTAGTGGTCATACCTAGCAATTGGAAGTGCTGGCACACCCCAACCAGCCTGTTAGGCCGCATTGTTTGGGAGTTAGGATCCCCTAATGGATCAAGTCCAAACATGAGCAACAACTTGCATGTTTCCATGTTTTGAACTTCAACTCAAATCACGTAGAGGGGACATGGGTGCAAGGATTCACAACAGCAACAGATGCAAAGAAAATAACATGCATATTTAACATTTAACTCCACACAGACAGTAAAGTAGACATGAGTGTAAAAGCTATAAAATAAACACATTGGGATGAGGCTGAAAACCAAAAGTAGAACATGCCAGTTTCAGGGAAACAGGAAAAGGAAGCAATAGTCTTGTAAAGCCAAAGTTCAAGCAAGTAGTCAGAACACTATGATTTTAGAAGAGAAGTATGAGATTGTAAGTGTCTCAAGTGTGTAACGTGCAAATGTGTGGAATTAAAAGTGTCTTGGTGAGAAAGGAGTCATGCCCTTTCATGTAGAAGGCAAGCAGAATAAGGTAGGAGAATAGTTTCAAAATCAGTTGTGTCACACCTCCTTTTTCGCTATACACCCCCGCAAAGGGGCGTAAAGAAGTTTTTCCACTTAAACGACAATCGGAACGGAATTTGGTTTGTTAATTATTCAGAGTCTCCACTTGGGAGATTAATGGTATCCCAAGTCACCGATTGAATCCCGAACCGAGGAAAAAGATGTCTCTGTTCACAGTCCGCGAACAAGAAATCCGGATAAGGAATTTAGTTAACCCGGGAGAAGGTGTTAGGCATTCCCGAGTTCCGTGGTTCTAGCACAGTCGCTCAACTTTTCTATTTAACTTTTATATGATTTTATCACATGAAGAACCTATGTGCCAATTTTTACTTTTTATCGCTTATATATATAATATTTATTTGAGAAAGTGAACGTCATTTAAGGTGTGTTTTCGGATTGCGCCGCATCAAATGAACCCGCAATCCTAGGAACACTCTATTCAACATTTTAGGATTTAGATTTGGGCTGCTTAAAATGCCCGCCCGTATTTAGGAATGTAATTTATTAAAGTCGCGCCTAATAGGGTCTAACACGTTGTAATCTTTTGGGAGGGTCGTGAAATTCGCTAAACGACCCTTCCCGATTTTCTTATTATTTTTAAACCTTTATGAGGGCCCCACAATTTATATTTCTGTTGGGCGGGGCTCGTCTCATTTTATTTTAAAGGATAAACCTAAAAGCAACTATATTTTTTATTTTTATATTTTTTGTCTCTAAAAGAAGAAAAATCCTAATTGATTATTATTAAAGCTCGGGTTTCGAGTTCAAGTCTGGGTCCAAACAAAAGGACGAACCTTTTAGTTTAGAACCCGCTACCTAACTCAAAACCTGAATTACATTATTGCTAAAGGAATACTCCAATTGGTCTAGGTGTTATCAAGTTCCTTTGGGGCTTCGAATACAACCCAATAAGATTCGACACACAACGTGTGTAGCAGAAAGGACCAGATGGGCCTACATTCACGATCTGGCCATGCTCGGAGCTCAAAATGAACCCAGCTCTGAAATAAGGAAATGCATACAAATACCAGCACAAACGACCTCCATCTTTTAACGATTTGAAATGGGAAGCAAAGATTCTCAGTTTATTAAACTAATAGGATATGAGTGATTTGAAATCCAAATTCCAATCTCAAAAGTGGTGTTTACTGATTTTGCTACACATTTTAAACCATTGATCGATTCGAAGTTAACATTAACTTACGACTGACTTTAATTAACGATTACTCAAAGGCTTATGCATTCAGAAACGAGCCAATACTGACCTGTTTCAATTATGGTTTCTATTTTTATATTCACAAGCATCAGACTACCTAATTACAGCTATTGATGAAATTTGAATTCAGATTATAACAATGCAAAGCTGTATCTAAACATAAGAATCTACAACCAATTTTGTCCCACAATCAGTGATCTAGTCAGTTATCACCTAGGAGATCTTTAAACTAATTACCAAACAGTTGACGTCAATTACATCAAAACTTGATTAACAGTCCATACATTCAATTACTACAATTAACAAAACTAACAACTTAAGCTATTTTAGCAAAATCATCAAATCAATACTGGAGTCCAAAAATTTGAGAATCATTTTCATTCACTTCGATTGAGGAAGCACATGAAACAATTGGAGAAGTGTATAGAATTTGCAATGGACAAAAAAAGAAGAAGATCAGCAGTGGAAAAACAGTTAGCGAGTCACAACAATCGCAACAACCGTCAATAATCAACCCGGAAATAAACCCAAAGTTCAGAAATATTTCAAAACAGCCTTGAAATTGCGAATGGTGGTGCTACAAAACTTCCATAAGACTCATAAATGAACCTAAACAGGCAAACCGGCTTCCTTTTCCAGATTATCGACCAAACAGGACCCTCACCAAGATTAAACAATTGGTTTTGGAGGCTAGAACTTAGTAATTAGCTAAGAACTTCAATAAAACAGTGTCATTTTTTTAGTTTTCTGGAGATTTCTATTGTTTTTGGATTTTTGGTTTTAGTTCACAAGGTTAAATTTGAAGCTAAGAATGAAGTAAAAGAGTTCTGTATGAGATTGTTTTGGGCTCATAGTTGAAGATCCCTCTCCAAGGATTTTAATGGCATTTTCATAGAAACAAATAAGGGCAACACTCAGATTTGGATTTAACTCACAACCCCTAATTATTTTCAGCTTAAAACCCTTATTTTATGACTTGCTACTCAAGTTATTCCCAGAAGTCTATTGAAAACTACACTAAAGTCCTATTCTAGAAGCCTCTAAGACAGTCTTTTGGCAAGACAATTCCTACACTACCCTTCCCCTGTTTTAAAATTACAAATCCTAAAGATTCTACCCTTTTCTATCCCTAAAAAGCCCTTGAAACCCCCCTGAAATTACTGACTGCCTAACCTCACCCAAACCTTACCCCTTTAGCTAAAACTAACTGAGGTTAATTGAAGAACTGTTCAACTATAACCAACATAATTCTAAGGTTGAATAATCAAAGCTAAACTAAACTACAACTGACCATAATTCACCTTCATCAACAGTTAATCATACCAATAAGCTAACACACATAGAATCGTCACATAAGAACAAGAAAGAAGAGCACCAACAACAGAAGAACAAGCATAAAAGCCAAAATCAAGACTTCATGAATTCAGACTAACAACTACCCTTTTTGTGAACGATATTAAAGTATAATCAATATAAAGAAAACTAAATCGATTAACTGATTAAGCTAATAATAAATCAAGACCTAATAATAAACCAATCTAATATTGACGGAAATAAGCATGACCAAACTAAAAAATCAAAGCAAACTAAAAAATCAAAGCCAAATTAAACTAATATAACATGGTTAAAATTATGTCAAAACTAACTAACAGACATGAACTTAAAATCAATTACGAACCAAGAATCCAAGATCAACCAGATAGAATGGGAAGAAGAAGAGGGAAAATCAAAATACATTGATAAGAATATAATTGTAAAACTTAAAGCATACTTACTATAAAAGACAATCGACTCTGGAAAATTCCAAAACCGCCATGAACCGTGAACCCTAGGTGTGGACTTGAGGGAGACTCGTTGAAATTTGAAGCAAAATGATCATATACTCGAAATGAGGAAGACCCATAGACAATCCAGTATCAATTTGGTCTTGATTGGACGAGATTGAGACTTGGCTGCCAATTTCGATTCGATTTTTGAAGCGTTTGGTTGATATTCGATGGCCAATAGTTGCATATTTGGACTGAGGGGGTCGAGGTGGTCCAGGGGTGTGATTTTGGTGGTGATTGGAGGTGGCGCCGCCACCGGTGGCTTGGGAATTTGAAGGCGGCGCTGTTTGGTTTCTTGAGGGTGAGTGGGTGTGAAGAAGACGAGCAACGAAGTCGGGGGGGGGGGGGAGCCTTCAAACATATATATTAATACCTCCCCAGCTCATGGTTGTTCGATCATCATACCTCGACGGCTCGGATTAAGTGTTACAAAAACGACGTCATTTGGCTATTTACGCGACCGGACCGGGTCGGAGGAATTGGGCCTGGACGTGGGGTGGGCTCTTTTGATTTTCGTTTGGGCTCAGCAGAAGTTATGCAAAACGGCCCAATTTTTTTAATTACCCCCATTTTCAATTGTTCCCTTTTCATTTAAATTGTTTTCTTCTCCTTTTTTCATTCTGTACTTTGTTTTATTTTTCCCTAATTTTATAAATGTGCATAAAATTAAAATAAAGTCTTATTATTCCAACCTAAATCCTGAAATTATTTAAAACCTATTTCACGGCAAATTTATAATATAAACAATAAAAATACAAAAGTGAGCTAAATTTTGTGATTTTCATGTATTATTCTAAGACAATTTGACCCCTAATTAATATTAAATAATAAAATTAAATTCTAAGTGCAAATGCATATTTATATATTTTTTTGAATTAAAATGCACAAATAAAATGCAAACAATTATCAGAAAGTGACACCAAAATGCACAAAAAAATGCAAAAAAAAATTGTTTGATTTTTTTGGAAATTATTCATATATAGGGCAAAAATCACGTGCTCACAGCTGCTCCTCTTTGCTCGGAAACATGAATGGTTTTCGTGCAAACATAAGTGAGCAAATACGAGCGATTTTTGCCCGTTTGAATATTTCGTGTGAAGCATTTTGAATGGTTTTGACCGCACCCTACTTCATAGGTTGCCTACATATCCTGGGCTAAAGAGGAATCAAGTTAGTTTAGTTTGGGAGTGTCTGGTAGCTGGGACTATCAGGAGCTGTGATTTCACTATGATTGCTGCTGCTATTGCCCGCTGACCTTCCTTATTACCCCGTGTCAAAAATAAAAGAAGTTAGACTAAACTATCAATTATGAATTACCAAAACTCCATCTAAAATCTTTAAACTTGCATCCTGTACTTCCTTGTTGTCTTGCATTCTCTTGTGTTTCTTCATTGTCTTGTGTTTCTTGACGAAATCCATTGTTGCTATCTCAAATTGCTGGCCGAGATGTTATTTCCTCTCTTCCAAATTTGCTTGACTTGAATAAAATCAAACTCGGATGTATTCCTCTATTATCTAGGCGGGCTCCTCACTGCTGAACTTGAAATCAAAAGTATTCCTGTTATTCAGGCGGGCTCCCGACTGCTGAACTTGAAATTGAAAGTATTCCCCTATTATCCAGGCTGGCTCCTGACTTCAAAAAAACAGACAAAACAAAGAAAACTTTCTGCCCCAATTTGGAAACTGGGTACGTGTTACTGGACATCAATAGGAATTGAATTAAACTTGATTTGAAATACCTCTGTTGTACAGGTGGGCTCCTGATTTCCGAAACTTGAATTGTATACCTCTGTTCTCCAGGCGGGCTCCTGACTGTGACTACCCTAAAAATTTAACACCTACATTCTCCAGGCGGGCTCCTAATTTCAAGTATAACTTAAAATTTAACACCTCCATTCTTCAGACGGGCTCCTAACTTCAACTACTTAAAAATTTAACACCTCCATTCTCCAGGCGAGCTCCTGATTTCAACTATACTTAAAATTTAACACCTCCATTCTCCAGGCGGGCTCCTGATCTCAACCATAACTTAAGATTTAACACCTTCATTCTCCAGGCGGGCTCCTGACTTCAACTACTTAAGAATTTAACACCTCCATTCTCCAGGCGGGCTAATGATTTCAACTATACTTAAAATTTTAACCCCTCCATTCTCCATGCGGGCTCCTGATTTCAACTATACTTAAAAATTTAACACCTCCATTCTCCAGGCGGGCTCCTGATTTCAACTACTTAAAAATTTAACACCTCCATTCTCCAGAGGGGCTCCTAATTTTAGCTATACTTAAAATTTAACACCTCCATTCTCCAGGCGGGCTCCTGATTTCAACCATAACTTAAGATTTAACACCTCCATTCTCCAGGCGGGCTCCTGACTTCAACTAATTAAGAATTTAACACCTCCATTCTCAAGGCGGGCTCCTGATTTTAACTATACTTAAAATTTAACACCTCCATTCTCCAGGCGGGCTCCTGATTTCAACTATACTTAAAATTTTAACACCTCCATTCTCCAGGCAGGCTCCTGATTTCCCTATACTTAAAAATTTAACACCTCCATTCTCCAGGCGGGCTCCTGATTTCAACTATAATTAAAATTTAACACCTTCATTCTCCAGGCGGGCTCCTGATTTCAACCATAACTCAAGATTTAATACCTCCATTCTCTATGCGGGCTCCTGACTTCAACTACTTAAGAATTTAACACCTCCATTCTCTAGGCGGGCTCTTGATTTCAACTATACTTAAAATTTAACACCTCCATTCTCCAGGCAGGCTCCTGATTTCAACTATACTTAAAAATTTAACACCTCCATTCTCCAGGCGGGCTCCTGATTTCAACTATACTTACAAATTTAACACCTCCATTCTCCAGGCAGGCTCCTGATTTCAACTACTTTAAAATTTAACACCTCCATTCTCCAGGCGGGCTCCTGATTTCAACTATACTTAAAATTTAACACCTCCATTTTCCAGGCAGTCTCCTTATTTCAACCATAACTTAAGATTTAACAGCTCCATTCTCCAGGCGGGATCCTGACTTCAACTACTTAAGAATTTAACATATCCATTCTCCAGGCGGGCTCCAGATTTCAACTATACTTAAAATTTAACTCCTCCATTCTCCTGATTTCAACTATACTCAAAATTTAATACCTCCATTCTCCAGGCGGTCTCTTGATTTCACAAAAATAGACAAAACAACGAAAACTTTCTGCCCCAGTTTGGTGAAAACTGGGGATTGTTACCACATACTAATAAGGATTAAAACTAACACTTGAATTGCGACAGGACTGAAATTGTAACTTTAAAACCCAAAGACTAAGATGTACTCCTCTATTTTTCAGGCAGGCTCCTGACTTCAACATATCCTTATTCCACTCCTCATGTTCTTGTACTTTAAACTTTTCGCACTTGCGATTAAACTTGATTACCGCCTGGTTTTCTTTCGTGGAGAATTCCTCCTGACAAACAAATTTTCTGCCCCTGTTTCAATCACCAAAAATTTGTTAGTTTAACAAATGATGGTTAGTTGATGGCATTCTTGTTGCATCATCCTTCCGTTGCCTTGCTTTGTGCTGACTGACTTCCTCTGAACTGCCTGACTTTCTGACCAACTTTCACATTCCCTAATTTCTGACAACCTGAATGCTTTTGTACTGGCACTGTTGTTTCCCCTTTCTGACTCTCTTTGTCTGAACCTTCACATTTACCACAACATTTCCCAAATATTATGCCGATGAAACTTCCGGCGACTTCCCGTATTTCACTTTACATCACATTGTTGCTGACATGCTCTGGCCGCATTTTGCTTTACGATTTTTGGAAGCTGGTAGTGGGCTTTGAAATCATTTCTCCTTTGTATTGAAATAAACTGACATTGGAACATTTTAGACAAACCAAAACTCCCAAAAGAGAATGAAATGCAATAATTTTATGAGTTCAGGATAAGAAGAATCCAAAACCAGATGACTATTGAAAAGGAAAAAGAAAAGAAACTTATCTGACCGGAACAGCTGGCACCAATAATCATGATATGTATTTCGGACTAACCGGTCCAACCGATCCAACTAACCAGCTCTTCATTTGCCATACTTCATTTCCAGAACATCCATCACTTGATTACTTTACTCAAACCTTAACCCCATTTATCCTGTGATGCCACGAACAATTTCCACCAATAGACCTTTCTCAGTTTGCCATTTCTCAACTCACTTTCGCCTTAGGGTGCCCGTGAGGGTTTTCACCACTAAGACTCTATCATTTTATTTTCTCTCAGCTCCCATCGCCTTACAGTGCCCGTGAGGATTTTCACCAGTAAGACTCTCTCATTCTTTATCTTTTGTTTTTCTTGCTTGAACCAGAGTATTACCACTGCCACGAATTACCGCTACATGCTTGACTTGTCATTCCTAAAAAAATGATTAAAAGGTCTTTCTTTGGAGCGTAATGTAGGTTTTTGGATGGGTTAGAAAGGATTATAAAAGGCTCAAAATAATTTCCAATGGGTTAAACTTACAACTTTCGGAATCCAATTTCTCAAGAACATTACAACTTATGCCCCAATTTCTTGCTTGGGGACTTTCGAATTTTTATTTTAGTGTGACTGAACCTCGGAGTAAGACCACCTACGTACCATTTCGGGATCAAGTCAAACGTGGTTCACTTTATCGTAATTACCTTTGTTGTGATTCTTTCTTTTCATTTTCTTTCTTTTCTTTTCTTTCTTTTCTTTTCTCTTTTTCTTTATTTCTTTTTATTTTTTCTTTCTTTTTATTTTTTCTTTTTATTTTTTTTTTCTTCTTTATTTTCCCTTTTCTTTACTTTAAGGTCACCACCTGTGTTTCTTGATTGTACCATTGATTCCGAAAGAGGGGTATGAACGAAAATAAGAAGGCTCAAAGGGGTAACAAGGGACAAAATTGTTTGGATAGCAAAACAAAACACCTTCACCATTTCAATCTTGAACATATGCCAAATAAATACATTCAGAAATAAAGAAATCATACATTAAATATCTTGACCGCATAAGAATTGATGGCCATTTCTACACATTTCCCTTCTACATCTGTCAAATACAGTGCGCCATTAGACAATTCTATGGTTACTACAAATGGCCCTTGCCAGTTCGGGGCGAATTTTCCTTTTGCTTCAGCCCAATAAGGCAAAATTTGCCTTAGTACTAGCTGTCCGACTTCGAATTTCCTCGGGCACACTTTCTTGTTATATGCTCTTTCCATTCTTCGTTGGTACAGTTGACCATGACACAGTGATGCCAATCTCTTCTCGTCAATCAAACTCAAATGCTCAAGGCGGCTTTTTACCCATTCATCATCATCGATCTCAGCATCCGCAACGATTCACAAAGATGGAATTTCCACCTCTACGGGTATTACTGCCTCAGTGCCATACACCAATGAATAACGAGTTGCCCCCATCGAAGTACGGACGGTGGTGCGATACCCCAACAATGCAAAAGGCAACTTTTCATGCCACTGTCTCGAACCTTCCACCATCTTCCGCAATATTTTCTTTATATTCTTATTTTCTGCCTCAACCGCACCATTTGCTTTAGGGCGATAGGGAGTAGAACGCTTATGGGTAATCTTAAATTGCTCACATGTCTCCTTCATTAAATGACTATTGAGGTTTGTCCCATTGTCTGTAATGATCACTTTCGGTACCCAAATCGACAAATGATGTTTGCATGCACAAAGTTCACTACAACTTTTTTGGTTACAGACTTGAATGTCTTAGCCTCTACCCATTTGGTAAAATAGTCTAGATCTACCAAAATGAACATGTGCCTGTTTGACGCTGCCGGTTCGATTGGCCCGATAACATCCGTGCCCCATGCGACAAAAGGCCATGGTGCAGACATCGTATGTAGCTCTGATGTCGGAGAATGGATCAAATCTCCATGCACTTGGCACTGATGGCATATACGCACAAAACTGATACAATCCCGCTCCATAGTAAGCCAATAATAACCCATCCATAGGATCTTCTATGCCAAAACATATCAGCTCATATGTGGTCCACAGTTTCCCGAATGTACTTCAGTCATGATAGATGTTGCTTTCCTTGCATCCACGAACCTCAACAGTCCGAGATTTGGGGTCCTTTTATATAACATTCCTCCACTAAGTAAAAACCCGCTCCGGTGGCCTGTTACGGGTATGCCCCTATTCTGATAAATTCCCTGATATCATGTAACCACAGCTCGCCATCAGTTCCTCTTCTACCATATTACAGTAAGCATGATGATCACAGACCTGAATCTGCAATGGGTCCATATAAGCCTTGTCCGGATGATGTAACATTGATGCCAAAGTAGCCAAAGCATCGGCGACTTCATTATGAATCCTTGGAATGTGCCTGAACTCTATAGACTGGAATCGTTGGCAAAGCTCATGCATACAGTATAAGCTTTAGATCCCGCGTTTCCCATTCTCCTTGGATTTGGTGCACCAGTAGGTCCGAGTCGCCCACGACCAAGACTTCTCGAACGCCCGTCTACAGACAATCTTAGTCCTAAGATGCACGCCGCATATTCTTCCATGTTATTCGTACAATAGAAACGAAGTTGAGCGGTAACAGGGTAATGCTGACCTGTTTCAGAAATGAGTACCGCTCCTATTCCCATGCCTTTCATGTTTGCAGCCCCATCAAGGAAAAGTTTCCATCCTGGATTCTCAATTTGTTCCAGTCCTTCAATGTGCATCACCTTTTTATCAGGGAAATAAGTTTTCAAAGGTTCATTATCTTCATCGACTGGGTTTTTAGCCAAATGATCAGCTAATGCCTGTGCTTTCATTGCAGTCCGTGTCACATAGATAATGTCAAACTCTGTAAGCAAGATTTTCCACTTTGTAAGCCTCTCTGTGGGCAGAGGCTTCTGAAAAATATACTTCAACAGGTCCAAGCGAGATATGAGTTAAGTTGTGTAGGACGACAAATAATGTTTCAACTTTTGTGCCACCCAAGTTAAGGCGCAACACGTCCTCTCTAGATGAGTGTACTTAACCTCGTAAGATGTAAACTTCTTACTAAGATAGTAGATTACCTGCTCCTTTTCGCCAATAACATCATGCTGCCCCAGTACACAGCCAAACGAATTATCCAGGACCGTCAGATACAGAATCAAAGGCCTCCCTGGTTCTAGCGGAACCAACACGTGTGGATTCGATAAATATCCCTATATATTATCAAAAGCTTTCTGACATTCATCCGTCCATTTAATCGTAGCATCATTCTTTAACATCTTGAAAATGGGCTCACAAGTAGTTGTGACTAAGCAATGAACCTGCTAATGTAGTTCAGACGTCCCAACAAACTCATCATATCAGTTTTGCTTCTCGGGGCGGCAATTCCTGAATGGACTTAATCTTCGATGGATCCCATTCAATACCCCTGCGACTGACTATAAACCCCAGCAACTTTCCAGATGGCACCCTGAAAGCACACTTTGCAAGATTGAGTTTGAGATTGTACCTACGAAGCCTTTGAAAGAATTTCCTCAAATCCCTGACATGGTCAGACTGCTGTCTTGATTTCACAATCACATCATCTACGTACACCTCAATATCTTTATGTATCATATCATGGAAATCGTTGTCATAGCCCTCATATAGGTTGCCCCGGCATTCTTCATACCAAATGGCATAACCCGATAATAGTAGGTTCCTCATGGCATGATGAGTGTCGTCTTCTCCGCATCTTCCTCGTCCATTAAGATCTGATGATAACCTACATAACAATCCACAAAAGAACCAATCTCATGTTTGGCACAATTGTCGATCAATATGTGGATGTTTGGTAATGGAAAATTGCCTTTTGAACTTGCCTTGTTGAGATCTCGATAATCAACACACACCTTGATTTTGCCATCTTTCTTCAGCACAGGCACAACATTAGCTAACCAAGTGGGATACCGTGTAACCCGAATGACCTTTGCATCAAACTGCTTGGTGATCTCTTCTTTAATCTTCAAACTTATGTCTGTTTTGAACTTTCTCAGTTTCTGCTTAACACATGGGAGGATGGATCGGTAGGCAATTTGTGAGTCACCAAATCAGTACTCAGCCCTGGCATATCATTATAGGACCAAGCAAAAATGTCTTTATATTCCCACAATGCCGCGATTATTTCTTCCTTGAGCTGCGGCTCCAGATAAACACTTATTTTAGTTTCACGGACACTATCTTGGTCCCCCAGGTTAACTGCTTCTGTGTCATTTAAGTTCGGTTTGGGTTTTTCCTCAAAGTGTTTTAGTTCTTTACTGATTTCTTCATAGGCCTCATAATAATTGTATTCATCTTCATCGTCATATTCAATTTCTTGTATTATTATTTCTGAGTTGGGTTGTCTCATAAAACTGGGCTGAGAAGTCCTCATAATGTCATGTCATTGATATCAACATAAAAAGAACTGTACATAAAAGAAAAGAAAAATGGAAACAAAATTAGGAAAGGAAAAACAAAGAAAATTGCATTTCATTAAAACGTAAACGTAACAGGGCTTAGCTCATCCAAATGGACGGAACATAGTCACAAGGATTACAAACCCTAGAATAATCCATGTGAAAGAAAAAAGGAAAAATAAAGTTCCACTACCGTGACTCCCTTCGAACTAGCATAGGAGTGGCTTCCCAATTATTGATCCTAGCATGTGGCCCAATGTGTTGAATGTCTGCATTACTGGAACCCTCACCAGCCTCCACCATGTTTACTTCAGCAAATACCCTCTCAAACACTTTGCCCAAACTCCCCTCTGCACCAATCAATGGACCCGTCGCCTATGTTGATAACTGCTTTTTGTCCCTCGGCCTGACAAAGGACTTGGACAACGTGGAATTGGTTTGGGAAGAACCCAAGCTTTCTTTTTCAACTTACAAGCTCTTCTGATATCTGCTGTTGTTGTCTTGAACCAACCCGAAGTTATCCAGATTCTTGGGCAAGGAAACAGGTTGAACAATACCCTAATACTTGGCACCCAGACCTTTCCCTGGCATGAACCCATTACCTAACATCTCTGAAACCACCATGACAGTCGTGGCCGCTACCCTGGGACGTGGGATACTTTTACCCTTTGGAACTCGGTTCACCGGGATGTTTTCGAAGACTTGATAAACCCATAGCCCCTTATCATCATCATTCTCAATAAAAGGCATAATGGCATCACTTACAACGCATGTAGGATCTTCCCTATGCAACACGATTTCTTGCCTATCCCACTCAAACTTGATCATTTGGTGCAATGTGGAGGGCACTGCCTTGGCAGCATGGATCCATGGTCGTCCCAGCAAAAGCTTATAAGATACTGCAGCGTCCAGCACTTGAAATTCCATAGTGAATTCGACTGGACCGATGGTCAGTTCGAGTATGATATCTCCCACCGTGTATGTTCCTCCTCCGTCAAACCCTCGAACACAAACACTATTTTTGTGGATCCTATCATCATCAATCTTCAACTAGTTTATCATAGACAACAGACAAATATTGGCACTAGACCCGTTGTTGATCAACACCCAAGTCACCTTTGAGTCTTCACACTTGACTGTTAAGTAATGAGCCTTGTTGTGTTCCGTGACCTCCACGTGCAATTCATCATCAGAAAATGTTATTTTTTTCACCTCCAAGATCTTGTTTGCAATTGCTTCTAGATGGTTGACTGAAATTTGTCAGTAACATGAGATTCATTTAATATTTTCATCAAGGCTCGGCGATGCTCGTCTGAGTGAATCAATAATGATAACAATGAGATCTGAGCCGGAGTTTTTCTCAGTTGTTCCACAATAGAATAATCCTGTGCCTTCATATTTTTCAGAAATTCTTTCGCCTCTTCTTCTGTCACTGCCTTCTTAACTAGTGTTTTATTGTCTTTAGTGCCCTTAGCTTTTCTCAACTCTTCGGGGGCAAAACAGCGTCCCGATCGAGTTAGCCCTTGCGCTTCACAACTCTCTTCCTCAATTTCCTTTCCCTTGTATGTTACTACCACCTTATCATATTTCCACGGCACGACTTTGCTATTGACCATGGGTAGTTGAGTTACCTGCTTTATGACGACCGGTTCTACGCATGCCTCTTTCACAACAACCACGGGCGCATGTGATGCCCCCGGTACCACTAACTTGGATGGCTCTAGCTTTTTTGCATCAACAAATGTCCCTTTCCCCATCACTACCACTGGCTTGTCTTTTATCCTTTCCGACTGAACTACTGGCTTTACCTCAACTGCTTTTTCTTTCTCCTTGGTTTCAACAGAACGAATCATCATGACCGTTTGTGAGGGATTTTTAGACTCTACTCTTTTTTGTATCAGTTCGATCATGTTGGTCCCGTGGTGCGCTGGAAATGGGTTTTGGTTGATATTGGGTTCCTCCGGAGCTTGTACCTTGATACAACGATTGGTAATAAGTTCTTGTACTGCATTCTTCAATTTGCAGAACTTCTCAGTATCGTGCCCCAGCATCCCTAAACAGTATTCACAGCTAACTAAATGGTCCATGTTTTTGGGAGGGAATTTGGCATTTTGGGTTCAATTGGGGTCAACATTCCCAGCTGCTTCATTCTGTGAAAGAGAGTGGTATAAGATTTTCCCAACGGAGTGAATGTTTTTCTTTTTGGACCTTTCTCATTTCTAAAAGACTGATTTGGACGAAAACCAGTTCATGGTCTATTAGCTATGGGAGGTGGATAAGTGTTTTGAGGAGGTGGATAGGTGTTTTTTGAAGGTGGATATTTGTTTTAGGGAGCCGGTGCATGCCATTGCGGGTGCACCGGAGACTGGTGTATGTCTGGGCGTGGTGGACATCATAGTGTGGTTCAGGTGGTGGATAATAATGTTGTGGCGGGATATATGGGGTATATGGATAATTTGGGTGGTGAGGTCTGGGTTGGTTATAATAAGGCGGAGGGTTGTGAGGCCTGGACCAATTACTAGCTTCAACCGTGGCAACTTCTTCTTTCTTCTTCTTTCTGAGCACACCACCAGTGCCACTTTGGATGGCCTGCCTGGTTGCTTTCAATGCCAGATAACTCAAGATTTTGTTGGATTTCAATCCTTCTTTGATCATAACTCCCATTTTTACCACTTCATTGAATGACTTCCCAACAGACGTCATCAGATGACCAAAATAGGTAGGCTCCAATGTTTGCAAGAAGTAATCTACCATCTCACTCTCCCTCATCAGAGGGTCAACCCTGTCTTCCTGGTCCCTCCAATGGAAACCAAATTCTCTAAAACTTTCTGCGGGCTTCTTTTCCAACTTCAACAATGACAAACGATCGGAGACTATCTCAATGTTGTACTGGAAATGGCCGATGAATGCTTGTGCCAGATCATCCCATGTATACCATCGACCGGGGTCCTATCTCGTGTACCACTCCAGCGCGGACCTGCTCAGACTTTGACCAAAATACGCTATCAACAGTTCATCTTTTCCTACAGCCCCTCTCATTTTGCTGCAAAAATCTCGAAGGTGAGCCACCGGGTCCCCTTGTCTCTCATACAAATCAAACTTGTGCATTTTAAACCCTGCGGGTAACTGGATATCAGGAAAAGGGCACAAATCCGTGTAAGCAACACTGACTTGGTTGCCTAAGCCGTGCATGTTCCTGAAGGATTGCTCTAGGATTTTAACTTTACGGATTACTTCTTCATGTTCGACATTCTTGACGGGCTTCTCAACTTCTCTCGGGGCCTCAAATTGGGGTGTGTAAGGATATGGCTCAGGAGCTTTGAATGTGGGCTCAGGAGGGTAATTTTGAGTGTCATGAGCTTGGAACAGTGGCTCACTAGAGGATCTAAGTAATGTGGTTGGGGGAGGTGCCACAAATACCGGAACCATGGGCGGAGGAGGATTTTGTTTGGGTAGTCGATTTGGAGGAGCATATGACGTGGTACCATAACCCTGGGTGGGATAGGGAAAATCTGAAGATGTGTGGGGAGTGGTGGGCTCCGAAGCCTGAGCTAGGGGTGTAATATAGGCGGGGTTGGCGGGGTATGAAGGTGTCGGGTTCCCCTGAGACCATGCCCGATGCATTTCGTCCATTTGTGCTTTTAGTTTCCTCATTTCCTCTTTCATAGCACTCACATCTACTACTTCGGCTTTATTTGTGGGATCCATAATACTGACGTCTGCATCTTGTCCTGTCATATCTACTTTATCTTTTGACTGGATGTTGTACGGATGAGTTGCCAGAATGCAAATCAACAAACCAACTATTTGGACTCACACATTGGGACAACAACTTGGTTAATGGCTAGGGCATGAATAGATATGATAACCGCATGTTGGGAATGAATGCACCTAAAAAGTTTAACGTTTCTATTATGCCTTTGCTCGACTGTGTGCGTCATCCCAACTTTTTATTGTTTCCGTCACAATTTTTGTTCATTCTCTCTCTTTCTTTCTTTTTCCTCTTTTTCCTTGTTTTCCCACTATTTTCTCTTCTTTTTTTTTTCTTTCTTTTTTTTGTTTCTTTTCTTTTGCGATTACAGTCGAATCCTATGGAGATTACCTACGTATCGTGACTCCGCACGAATCAGACCATGCGTAGTTCGTGAAAATAAATGCAAGAATAAAGGATGGAAATAAAATTATTGGAATTTTCAATTCTTCATTACTAAAACAAATTATTACAAACTAAACGCTTTTGTGGAACGGACACAAACTAAAACGATTACAGACGCAAAGACTACATACTTGACATATGAAGACACAGAACAATCCAACGCCAGACTCGAAAATAGAAAAACTACTGACCCGGACTAAGCACTCTAAAGCCTCAAACTTCAGTGTCCGTCGGGCATCATTCGGCTTCGACGCGGAGCTGGGTTCCAAATCGTGTTCAAGTTGCTCTAATTCATGAAAAGTTTGTTTAACAAAGATCACTACGGCTGGGACAAAGGTAGTATAAGTCATATCTTCACATGCCCGACATCTTCTCAAAATGGCATGAGCAATGGCTCTGATCCTGTCATTGGCTCGCTTCTTTTCTATGAATAGGCGTCTTATTTGATTACTGCATGTTTTTAGGGCCTAAGAATCTTGCAGGTGTTGATCTTGCAACTGCTGCACTTCCACCTCCATCTGGGCCAATAAGTCATAGCAATGCCCATTTTCCACTTCAAAGTCTTTGGCCTGCTAACCATCTTTCCCTCGTGGGCAACCACCTTTTTCAAGCCGGCCACAATTTTCTCATGATCCCATTTCAATTGGTTCAAATACTGGCGAATCTCTTCTGTCTTTGTAGCCCATTGTGCCTTTAGCTCTGCCATGATGTCCTTAGATCTTTCCAACTCGCCCCGGCACCCATTGATCTCATTTTCCAAACCTTTTATGTGTCTCTTATCCGACCTACTTCTTTGTTGATTATGGTGATTACCTTCATTTGCTGTATTTGAGCCTTGAGCATCCCATTTTCTTGAGCCAGTCTATTATTTTCACCTTGGTCCGCCGCTGATTGCACGCTGTTCTTGAAAGTCAAACTTGCAATCTGTTGCTTCAATTTGCCAATTTCAGCCTGATAGTTCTCTTCCTTTGCCAACCAGCCCCACTGTTCTTGTGAATCGTTCGTAAATTGTTGGACATGGGCTCTTTTAGTAGGTCTCTGAATCTGGAACCTTTTTCTGAACCAAGTATTGTACTTCGGATCTACTTCTCCCTTATCTCGTTCTCGAACCATGGTCTTTGACTCGAGAAATATACATTCATTCCATAGCTTTCAAACTTCCTTTCGGGAAATGTGGCCCCTGAACTTAACTCAATGGCATGCTTGCTTATATCCTCATCGGTGGGGATTTTCTGAAACCTTCCTAACTGGCGCAATACTCGATGGGGAGTATAGGGATGGATACTGCGAACCCCTATCAAAAGAATATGACATTCTTCGGCCGCCATGTGTATTACCTCGGTATCAGGCAACCATCCAAATGCCCATTCAACTTGATTAGCTATCAATGACCTCAATCGTGCAAACCATGCTTCGACACCTTCAAGGAATTCAACGCCCGTCACCCGCTTCTCAAAACCACTGATGCAATTTTTTCCAGTTAAACCATGATTCATATATCCTACCCGATGACAGAGATGTTCCTGTACCCATAGCTGAAGTAATAGATTGCAATACTGGAAGAAATCGCCTCCCTCCCGACACACAGCTAAGGCTCAGTAGATTTCAGATAACACCAATGGGACCACAGTACTGTTAGGCTATTTGATCGCAACGTCGGCCATCCCTACAAGGCCTATCTCTATTTTCTTATCTTTCCGTGGACAAACCACGATTCCCAGGAAGGCCGTCAGGAAAGCTAAAGGACGTCTTGCCTCCCACTTGTTTATGTCCCCATTATGAGTTAGTCCGAGATTCGGTTCTTCAAAACCCCGAGGAGTACCATACTGTTGATATAAGAATTGAAGAGTACAATAGCCTTTTGACAAATCGTCATCTTGCACCTTCCGATTAATGTTTAGCAAATTCAAAAACCCATGTGGAGATACCGGTCTAGGTGAAAGCAAATATTGCCCCCTCAATTTTCCATCCATACCTGCATAACCCGCAACCTCCTCTAGTATAGGTGTAATCTCAAAGTCTGTAAAGTGGAATATATTACGGGTTGGATCCCAGAACGGTATTAAAGCTTCAATGACATCTGTCCTTGGCTTGATATCTAACAGACTGACGAGACCTCCTAAAATTCTTTATTTTTACTATCATCTCTCAAATCATTCCACCACATGTGGAGCTGTAGAGGGACCTCGCTAAAGACTGAGAACGGTTCAATTTGATTTGCGCTCATCCTGCACATTTATTAAGGCGATTAAGCAAAAGAAAAACTTTTATTCGACTCAAAAGATAAAACTGTTTACATGCTATTTTGTGTGTTTTCAAATTGGAAAATAAAAGACTCGATTTTCAAACACGGCCTTTCAGCACTTCGGAAACGAAGATTTCAAGGTTGTTTAGTCAACTAGTCAAAAATCACAATTGACCGAAAAATGGTCGTTTACACAAATTCAGCCTTCCGGCGTCCCGTTTGAGAACATTTGGCTATGTTTGATAAAGCGGCCTACTTGACTTGTTTATGACGAAAATCAAATTTTTGGCATTTTTTGGACTATATTTTGTAAAAGGGAAGTTGGACCCGATGAGGGTTGCCTATACGGATGCTTATCGGGCGGACTGGACGGTTATTTACTCTTAACGGTTAGGCTTAATGGTTATCGGCTTTTTAATTTATTAATTCGTTAGCCACCCGATAAGATATCAAGCGGATTGGTAACGGTTTAGCTCTTAACGGGCGATTATCGGGCGATTATCGGCCTAACATACATAATCAATAAACTGTGTTTTCAACTTACGTCACATCTTCCATAACTGTTTCATCTAAATTTACAGGTGAGGGTGGCCATGGTAGGAAAGTACACAGGGCTTTCAGATGCTTACCTCGCTGTACTGAAGGTGATTAACTGATTATACTCTAGCCTGTTATCTAGCCAAATATATAGAGAGGAGCTTCTTTTGTTTGTATTTGAACTTCCACCTTCTCATGTAATTGTTAGTTGTTGATATAGTTAACACTTGAAAAAGTGATCAGCATGCATAACAGTTTTTATCGAGAACGTATAATTCAGCAGACAATACATCAATGATCATCAAACAGCAAAAAGAATTCTAAATTACTCTTTTACACAGAAAAATACTTCTATATACAGAGCAAATAAACATTAAACATCATTGCAAGTGTACTTTATGAGCTGTCCGTTGCCTTTGCTTATCTGGCTTTATCAATTTAAAGAAGAAATGCATTAAGGTGTTGTAACTCCAAATATCAGGAAGAATACTCATCTCAAGCATTTCATCAAAGAAAGAGAGTACTGGAAGGGCAACAGACACTTCACACTAGACAGTGAGTAATGGAAGTGAAAAGTGGAAACTAAATTCAAGGGTTTATGTTATTATATATATATATATATATATATATATATATATATATATATATATATATATATATATATATATATATATATATATATATATATATATATATATATATATATATATATATATATTCTTAATGGGTTAACGGGTTACCCGTTAAGAAAATTAAATAATTTGTCCCCAAATCGATAAGACATTAATAAAAAAAATTCAATTCGTTCCCCGTCTGTTAAGCCGTTAAGTCATTACCATTAAGCCATTAAGCTTCGGTTTTGGATGGGTTTTTTGTTTCAGATCGGTTTTGAACACCCCTAGTTTCCTACGTATCTCATGCCCTATGAGAATCAAACATGCGTAGTTTGGGCAAATAAGCTAACTAAAATTTTAAAACAAAACTTTTTTTTTTCTAAGCTTTTTCTATTTTTGAAACCCCATTTTTTCTATTTTTCCAATAATTTTCCAAAAAAGCTTTCTCTATTTTTCTTTGGCTTTTAGTAAAACAAACTACATATAAAAAACATTTTTTCCATTTTTTAAAATTTCGGCACAGTTCCGACAGTACTTGGACGATGGTTTTTTTTTTCTGAACTAATCAGTTAACTCTCCGACTCATTTTTTCCCCCTTTTTTTTCTTTTTCCTCATGTTCTAACCTTCCCGAGATTCAGAAAGCCGGTCAACATGCAGGTTGAAATAAATAAATGCACAGAAAACAAGTAGGATGCATCAAGATGGTCTTTTTCATTTCAGGTTGCTAGCCCTAGACGGACCCAACCCCTGTGTTGAAACCTCTAAGTCAAAATGCACATGATGCAAACAAGAGTTCCTACTAGGGATCCGACATGAAGATGAGTTATTCTAGTTTCAAAACCTGGGTGTTTGTTCTAGACCTGGCTTACCCGAGCGGATAGCTCGAGCCGAGGAGGAGGCGGCAATTCGGGAATATAGAAGCTTCGCCGGCTTTGCGACTTATCCAAACCTCGTTCTAAATTGGGATTTGACACTAGACAAAAAAGAAGTCGTACGTCGTACACCCTTCTTCACGATTCAGAAGACTCAGAGAGGAGATAGGTTTCGACACAGTTTATATACAGTTCACGTAATATCAAAGCGGTAAAAGCAATCAATTAGCACATTAAGCACATATCATGTAACAAAATCAGATAAAGCCAAACACAACAATTATTCTAAGCTCGAATTCTGAACCCTGAACAAAACGTTCTGCGTTCTTGTCCCCGGCAGAGTCGCCAGAGTTGTCACACCTCCTTTTTTGCAATACACCCCCGCAAAGGGGCGTAAAGGAGTTTTTTCACTTAAACGATAATCGGAACAGAATTTAGTTGTTAATTATTTAGAGTCGCCACTTGGGAGATTAATGGTGTCCCAAGTCACCGATTGAACCCCGAACCGAGGAAAAAAATGACTTCGTTCACAGTCCACGAACAGAAATCTGGATAAGGAATTATGTTAACCCGGGAGAAGGTGTTAGGCATTCCCGAGTTCCGTGGTTCTAGCACGATCGCTCAACTGTTGTATTTAACTTTTATCTGATTTTATTACATGAAGAACATATGTGCCAATTTTTACTTTTTATCGCTTTTATATATAATATTTATTTTAGAAAGTAAACTTCGTTTAAAGTGTGTTTTAGGATTGCGCCGCATCAAATGAACCCGCAATCCTAGGCACACTCTATTCAATGTTTTAGGATTTAGATTTGGGCCGCATAAAATGCCCACCCGTATTTAGGAATGTAATTTATTAAAGTCGGGCCTAATAGGGTCTAACGCGTTGTAATCTTTTGGGAGGGTTTTGAAATTCGCTAAACGATCCTTCCCGATTTTCGAAATATTTTTCAACCTTTATTGAAGTCCCCGCAATTTGTATTTTTGTTGGGCGGGGCTCGTCTCATTTTATTTTAAAGGATAAACCTAAAAGCAACTACATTTTTTATTTTTTATATTTTTTGTCTCTAAAAGAAAAGAAATCCTAATTGATTATTATTAAAGCTCGGGTTTCGAGTTCAAGTCCAGGTTCAAACAAAAGGATGAACCTTTTAGTTTAAAACCCACTACCTAACCAAAACTCGAATTACCTTATTGCTAATGGAATATTCCAATTGGTCTAGGTGTTATCAAGTTCCTTTGGGGCTTTGAGTACAACCTAATAAGATTCGACACACAGTGTGTGTAGTAGAAAGGACCAGATGGGCCTACATTCACGAACTGGCCATGCTTTGGGCTCAAATTGAACCCAGTTCTGAAATAAGGAAATGCATACAAATACCAGCACAAACGACCTCCATCTTTTAACAATTTGAAATGGGAAGAAAAGATTCTCAGTTAATTAAACTAATAGGATATGAGTGATTTGAAATCCAAATTCCGATCTCAGAAGTGGTGTTTACTGATTTTGCTACACATTTGAACTATTGATCGATTTCAAGTTAACTTTATCTAACGACTGACTTTAATTAACGATTACTCAAAGGCTTATGCATTCAGAAACGAGCCAATACTGACCTGTTTCAATTATGGTTTCTATTTTTATATTCACAAGCATTAGACTACCTAATTACAGCTATTGATGAAATCTGAATTCAGATTATAACAATGCAAAGTTGTATCTAAACATAAGAATCTACAACCAATTTTGTCCCACAATCAACAATCTAGTCAGTTATCATCTAGGAGATCTTTAAACTAATTACCAAACAGTTGACGTCATTTGCATCAAAATTTGATTAACAGTCCATACATTCAATTACTACAATTAACAAAACTAACAACTTAAGCTATTTTAACTAAATCATCAAATCAGCACTAGAGTCCAAAAATTTGAGAATCATTTCCATTCACTTCGATTGAGTAAGTACATGAAACAATTGGAGAAAGTGTACCTGAATTTGCAATGGACAAAAAGAAAAGAGGATTAGCAGGGCAAAACAGTCAGCGAGTCACGGCAATCACAAGCAAAAATCGCAACAGCCGTCAATAATCAACCCGGAAATAAACCCAAAGTTCAAAAATGTTTCAAAACAGCCTTGAAATTACAAGTGGTGGTTCTACACAACTTCCATAAGACTCAGAAATGAACCTAAACAGGCAAACCAGCTTCCTTTTCCAGATTATTGACCAAACAAGACCCTCATCTAGATTAAACAATTGGTTTTGGAGGCTAGAACTCAGTAATTAGCTAAGAACTTCAATAAAACAGTGACTCTTTCATTTTTTTTTATTTTTCTGGAGATTTCTATTATTTTTGAATTTTTGGTTTTAATTCAAAAGGTTAAATTTGAAGCTAAGAATGAAGGAAAAGAGTTCTGTATGAGATTTTTTGGGGCTCAAAGTTTAAGAACCCTCTCCAAGGCATCTAATGCCTTTTTTATAGAAATAAATAAGGGCAAAACTCAGATTTGCATTTACACTCATAACCCCTAATTATTTTCAGCTTGAAACCCTTATTTTATGACTTGCTACTCAAGTTACTGCCATAAGTCTATTGAAAACTACACTAAAGTCCTATTCTAGAAGCCTCTAGGATACTCTTTTGGAAAGACAATTCCTACACTACCCTTCCCCTATTTTAAAATTACAAATCCTAAAGATTCTACCCTTTTCTATCCCTAAAAATCCCTTGAAACCCCCCTGAAATTACTGATTGCCTAACCTCACCCAAACCTTACCCTTTTAGATAAAAGTAACTGAGGTTAATTGAAGAACTGCTCAGCTATAACCAACATAATTCTAAGGTTGAATAATCAAAGCTAAACCAAAGTACAACTGACCATAATTCACCTTCATCGGCCGTTAATCATACCAATAAGCTAACACGCACATAGAATCGTCACACAAGAACAAGAAAGAAGAGCACCAACAGCAGAAGAACAAAAATAAAAGCCAAAATCAAGAATTCATGAATTCAGACTAACAACTACCCTTTTGTGAACGACATTAAAGTACGATCAATATAACGAAAACTAAATTGATTAACTAATTAAGCTAATAATAAATCAAGACCTAGCAAGAAACCAAACTAATATTGCCGGAAATAAGCTTGACCAAACTAAAATATCAAAGCCAAATTAAACTAATATAACAGGGTTAAAATTATGTCTAAACTAACAAACAGACATGAACTTAAAAATAATTACGAACCAAGAATCCAAGATCAACCGGATAGAACGGGAAGAAGAAGAGGAAAAATTAAAATACACTGATAAGAATAAAATCGTAAAACTTAAAGCATACTTACTATAAAAGACACTCGACCCTGAAAATTTCCCAAACCGGCAAGAACCGTGAACCCTAGGTGTGGACTTGAGGGAGACCCGTTGAAATTTGAAGCAAAATGATCATATACTCGAAATGAGGAAGACCCATAGACAATCCAGTATCAATTTGGTCTTGACTGGACGAGTTTGAGACTTGGCCACCAATTTCGATTCAATTTTTGAAGCGTTTGGTTGATATTCACGGCCAATAGTTGCATATTTGGACTGAGGGGGTCGAGGTGGTTTAGGGGTATGATTTTTGTGGTGATTGGAGGTGGCGCTGCTACCGGTGGCTTGGGAATTTGAAGGCGTCACTGTTAGGGTTCGTGAGGGTGAGGGGGTGTGAAGAAGATGAGCAACGAGGTGCGGGGGGGCGGGGGGCTTTAGACACACACACACACACACACACACACACACACACACACACACACATATATATATATATATATATATATATATATATATATATATATATATATATATATATATATATATATATATATATATATATATATATATATATTAATACATCCCCGGTTCGTGGCCGTTCGATCATCATACCTCGACGACTCGAATTAAGTGTTACAAAAACGACGTCATTTGGCTATTTACGGGACCGGATCGGGTCGGAGGAATTGGGCCTGGGCGTGGGTAGGCTCTTTTGATTTTCGTTTAGACTCAGCAGAAGTTATGCAAAACGGCCCAATTTGTTTAATTACTCCCATTTTCAATTGTTCTCTTTTCATTTAAATTGTTTTCTTCTCCTTTTTTCATTTTTACTTTGTTTTATTTTTCCCTAATTTTATAAATGTGCAGAAAATTAAAATAGAGTCTTAGTATTCCAAAGCTAAACTAATTGAATTCTGAAATTATTTAAAAGCTATTTCACGACAAATTCACAATTTAAACAATAAAAAAGCAAAAGTGAGTTATTTTTTGTGATTTTTATGTATTATTCTAAGACAATTTGGCCCCTAATTAATGTTAAAATATAAAATTAAATCCTAAATGTAAATACTTATTTTTGTATTTTTTTGAATTAAAATGCACAAATAAAATTGAAACAATTATCAGAAAGTGACACCAAAATTTACAAAAATTGCAAATATAAAGAAAAATTATTTTGTTTGAACATTTTAGAATTTATTCATATATATGGAAAAAATCACGTGCTCACAAGTTGTCGATTAATTACACAAGTTTTCCCTTTAACTAAGGGATTCGGATTTTGAATGGTAAAACTAATTAAGGAACTAAATTAATCAACCTCTTTGTGTAATGTAGTATAATAGGGGTAAATACATAAAGGTCTATTTAAGGACAAGGTCTTGACAACATACAATTTGTGCAAATAAGGAAAAAAAATCAATTAACAGCCTGTAAATCACAAGGTCTAAATTTTGGTATGAATGAATCTAGTCATAAAAGGTGAAGAAAGGTTTTACTAAAGGAAAATGAGTAATAATCAATCAAACCTAAAAAAGGATTCTGAATCAATCATAAGTTGGAAAACCTTTTCGGAAGAAAAAAATTCATCACACATATAAAATCATATAGCCACGCTTAAACACGAAGAACTATCATGTTTAATCAGTAGAATAGTCTAGCATAGAAGAATTTAAAAGTTCAGAGTTGTAAACAAAAAAGTTCAAATTTAGTTCATAGACTCAGAATGTGCCTGAAAGAGTCAAGGTTCCAAAATAGAGCCCTAGTTCAAATACATGACTAAACCTCGATAGAACCCCCAAATTCTAGGGTTTTCAACTCTAGTCAAGCACAGGGATGGGGAGGTAACAAGCTCAGAGGTTTCTTTTCAGAACTCATAAGAAGACAAGCAAATACAATAGAAAGTTCGAAGCATAATGAGAGTAGAAGAAACAATAGAGGAAAACATGCTTAAACAGGTCTTAAAACAAGGTAAAGTAGAAGTAAAACAGTAAACACTTAAGAACATGGTAGAGAAATACAGTAGAAGAACACAAGAACATCTGAACAGTATAACAAAAGAACATATAGGAAAATAGAGTGAGATAAACATGTGAGAGCATGGTATAGAAACACAGTAGAAGAAAGAACTATGATTGGATTGAGAGTGATTGTTGGTTTCTTTGGATCATCACCTTCTGCGATCAACCCGATTGATCCCTCGAGATTCCAGTCATCTTTTATTTCAATCATGTGGATAACTCCACCCTTATGGTCTGGCAGGGGGTTATTGTGGACATTTGGAACGGGTTCTTTTGCCACAATAATTTTGTTATCAATCAAAGCCTCTATCTTGTCTTTCAAGGAGCAGCATTCATCAATGGTGTGAAAAAATAAACTTTAAGCTACTCGCATGATAATTAATTATTTATTATTACCAGGAAAATATTTACAAATATAACAAAACTCTCTCAAAATTCACATATGTAATTTCCAAATTATAATGTCCCTTTCAATACCGAGGTACAAAGACGTAAAAACACTTCGTAATAATCGAAATGAACATGATCGAAGGAGAAGTAATCTAAAATGGTTACCAAATAAAATATAATAATTCAACTTCAGAAGAATGACTTATACGCTCTCTCTACAACTTTGTCAAAGCCAACAATAACAATAACTTAGTAGGGTCTGACTTTACCCCTACATCTCCTTTGCTCGAACTCAGGTTGCTTTTATCATCACATATCATCACAGCAAACACTGTTGTCTCCCTCCAACAACTTTGTCAAAGCCAAAAAGCAGAAATGCTCTACAATGAAACAGAAAGAAAACCCTTGCCGTTCTGCCCTCCCTTCTTCTCGCTAATGCCGGTAAAAGCGTGAAGCTTTTGAGGATGGTCCGATTCAAGGTTAGGTTACTTTCTTTTTTTTTCTCTGTATATGGAAAAGTCGAGGATGAATATGGAACCATTAGTGATAAAGCTGACGATTGTTGATAGTTTTCCACGACCCAACTACACCTAGAAACTTGTTTTCCTACATTTCCTTGAATTTCATTAAGTACAACAATAATACCAACAACAACACATCCAGTATTATCCCACACCGTGGGGTAGGAGAGGGTACTTGTGAAGATAGAGAGAATTTTATTAAGTAGTAATCCCAAAAGAAATTTGAGTGAATTACACACTGGTAGTTTCTAGTAGCTGCTTTAGTTTTTCAGATAGCCTTCTGAAACTGGTTAAGCTTGGACATTTCTCCTCACTTCAGCAACAATGAAGATAGTTGAAGAAAAATTAGTAGTAGTAGTAGTAGTAGAAATGTATAAAGACCCATTGGCATCACCTCGTAATAGTAGTAAATCATTTCTTGAGCCCTTCAGCATCGGTTCTCTAGTGTTAGCCGCCACGGAAGTAAACGGGTTAGAGCTGAGTCCAGCTTGGTATAACGCCACAATTATCACCGAAGTCCAGAACTTGGGCTAAAGGCCAAAAAGGAAAATGTGGATTCGAGGTTGAGTATAAACATTTGTTAGATGGATCCACACCTCTATGCCCGTATATCAGTCAATAAGTTGTCATTACTATTTTATGAATAAATAACTTCGATGTTGCTGATTGATTTACATCCTATAATTCTGTTGCTACTTCAAAGCATGTCGGTGAGAGTATAAATGTGTAAATCGGGAAAAATGAATGGCTGCTAATTCAATTATAAATGGATTGGCAGTTTATAGGTGCCTGCAAATACTAGAAGGTAGAACCAATGCAAAATTGAGCACCTTCATGGGGAGCAGGTCATTTTGCCAATGGAAGAATAGAACTTGCTAGTAGAATAGTAAAGCATGTGATTTGTAATGTTTTCATTACTTCTATTTTTCAATCTAAGCTGGTCATGTGAATGCCTAAATATAACCTGCTTTAAGCATGGTTATCTGTCCTGTTAATGATGATGTTATGTCAAAACCTTAGGAGCAGTTGCCTATTAGGAGATGTTATCTGTTATATATCTCCCCTTGCTCCATGAGAAATGGTTTCCATTGAGAAAGGTCTTAAGATATTTCTCACTGGATTTCACTACACTTCTGATGCTTTATTGCTGATTCGGGCTTGGAGTTGTGATGCTACATCTATTATTCACAGCTAGAGACTAGAGTCTATTAATTCAGGGTATTGCATCATTAAGTAACAAATTACTTACTTTTATGCCGATGATATCAGGTGGCTTTTCGAAATAGAAGTTCAAGTGCTACAAAGGATCAGACTAACAAGAGGACATCATAATCTAAGAAGCTTAGGAAGAATTTGGAGATTTCTGAATCTAGAGACGATGTGGTAAAGCCTGTGAAGAAATTAAAAAGTATAAGAGAAGTTATGGAAGCATCGGATAATCAACATTTTCCCAGGCCTTTGGTCCCTACCCTCTTCTTCTTAGCTCATGCATATTTGCATTTTTGCTCTAGCGTTTTTGAACTTATCTAGGTCATCTATTGTTCATTTAAGGTACAGCATGTGTGCGATACCTGACAGAGTGCTTCTTTCTTAGTTAACAAGGATAGGAGGACTTCTAATTGTAATTGATTTCCATATTATATGGTGTGCTCCATTGCTTTCTAAGACTGTTAAAAAAATAACTGGTAGAGCTTAATTTTTCCCCTGAACACGCAGGAAAAATCTCGGTAACATGTGGAAATATACAAAAATTGGTCAATTGTCAGATATCAAATTGGTTTGTCAATCTTTTTGTTCAGTTTGTCAACTGTGAAAAAGAGATTTATTATTGCTACTGCTTGACCAGCCCGAATTTAATAATTTAATTTCCTCTTTTCCTGATATCTTGCGACTTAATCTTTTTTTTAATAACCAAGAAACATGCGAGCTTCAACGACGACGCATGGTTCGAAACGCGGTGGATAATGAGCCTGCCCCCTCTACTCTTCTCCACTTAAATTCCAGGCTTTTGTCTCTGATAGTGATAGGGTTCAAACCTGTGACGTGCTCCTAACCCACACATCTCTTTTACCACTAGACTAATGCCTTGGGGGCACAACTTATTTTGCTTCTACGTTAAACTGAACTTTGTTGAGTTCTAATATGTCTATAAATCATCAAAAAAGCATATTCAGATTATCTGTTTTTCGGATAAACCTATTCAAACATATGACTGTTTTCAGCTGTGTTTAGACGAAATCTGTTAATTTGCATAACTAGTTATCATAATGGGAAAAGATAAGGGAAGAAAGAGTTCTCTATAGCTTGACTGTTGTTGTACTTTGTGCTAACTTTTGCAGACTCGGAGACCGGGAAAAGCTGGTTGGGTAGATAATCAATCAGGTCATGTCATGGAAGAAAGTACGGATTGTTCACCAGCTGGGACTGCACATTCTATCGATAGGGGTAAGTGACTCTAAATTTTAAATTCCACAGTTTGGACTCATTGTGCTTGGCTAGAACTCAACTAAACTGCGGATACAGACTGCAGTAAACAAGGAGATGTTGAAAATGTTATCAACAGAGAGCTGAACGAAGAAGACAAGGATGGGGAGCTAATTGACCCAAAAGTAAGATGGTTGAGGTAACACTTTATAATGGTGCTTATTCACCTGTCATCAAATCTGTAGGGTAATTAGAATCTATAATCGGCATTCTTTTTTCCTTATTAAAAAAATTAGACATAGTACCAGAATAATGCATGCTGATGCTTATATTTTACCTACAGCATGGGCCAAAATGTGGATTTTGGTGATATGTAACTGATAGAAGTATGTATTCCATACGATTGAGTTCCCTTGCCTTTTTCCATAAAGTCACTTTTCTGTTCATTTCTGATTGATTATGGTGTTTGTTTTCTGTTCTTTCTCATTCAGGATAGCGTCAAAGAAAGTACTAAGAATCTGTCTGATCATGGAAAACTGGCAGTGCTAGAAGGTAACTGACTTTGCACTTTTTATTTTGGCTCACTGCATCATTGCAAAATGTTCTACTTGATGATAGGTGTGGAGAAACAAGTATCTGGGAGCACACTCCATGATACGATTAGCGAACAGAATGCAACAAATCAAGTTGAATTGACTTCAACCAACGAGATGAGTACTTCTGCAGGTAATGCATGCCTTTTAACACAATATTTCGGCTCATCTTGACGATTCTTGATAACCTATGTGTTAAGCATCTTGTTTTGAATTTTATGGTTCTCAATGAAATTGCATTCTAATGCTAAATTATTCCTGCTTGTTTGAATTTTTATTAAGTTTAATCATACTTCCTTTGTAGCAAGAGCTTTAGTGTGAACTCCAGGTTTCCTGCATTATTTGATACAATTTAAATATTAGAGAGGGGTTTCTAAAATTAGGAAACCTCAATTTCTAATAAAAACAAGGGCTGCAGGTTATCCTCTTTGCCCAACTCAGGTGCTTGTGCCTTTCATTTCTGATATCTTGCAGTTTTCGGATATTTTACGTCTAGATCTTGTTGTTCTTTTACCCTGTCAATAGCATGGTTAACCAGTCAGTATTTGCAGGAGCTTCTTCTACAACAGTCCAACCATGTGTCTGGAACAGTCCTGGGCAATCTAATGAAGGGCCAGATGCTGCACTTAGTTCCATCGCAACTCCTAAACCGAGCCTGGCACTGCCATTTCAGAAAAGTTCCACTGTTTGGAGCTCACTTGAATCTATGGAAATATTTGCAAAATTTCCACAAAATCCACACTTTTCACCTTTAGCAGAACATGAGGAGGTGAAACGAGAAGAGCTAGCTTTACAAAAGATGCTAAAGTATGCCTTCCTTGGTGATAAGATGTCAAAGCTGACCATTTCTGATCTTAAAAATTCAATGGTCATCAGTGACATTCTGACATGTCTCAAGGACTTGGAGGAGTGTGGATTTGATATAATGCAGATTAAACGTCCAATGGATGATCTGTTGAACAGCGAGAGGCAAATTCAATTCCAAAACAAGTTTGATGAAATAAAGGGCAGAATCAGAGACTGCAATCTTGAGAGAAGAAGCTGAACAAGAGATCAGTAAGACTGCTATGACTGTAAAAGATCTGGAGAAAGAACTTATGTCAGCCAAGAAAATGATAGAGATGAAGGATCAAGGGATCTTTGTATTGAGATCTGAAGAGAGTGCCATTCATGATGAAATACGTCAAGTTCAACTTTGACTTTGAAAGGATGGCAGCTTCACCCTTCCGCTGACCAATACTTTGTACAAGTATAACAAACTCTGTTTTGAAGAATAGATGGCTATTGAATCTGTTTAGCTGCAGTAATCTTACTCTGGCTTGACAGCCTATATTTCGGTGCTCTATATTTTTTATTGGGTCACTGATCTTAGTTTAAGACATGCTGTAATGGAGCTAACATCTCACTTTTGTACTCATTGCATCTTCTTGATGCCAGCAATATAACATCTTACTTCATCAGGAAAAAAACAATGTCTGTTTTGGTGTAGTTTTACAACTGAAATATGAAGGGAAAAAATAGCATTAATATGTTCTTCAGACATTTTTGGGACTCTTTGAAAAGATTTCAAAAACTGCAAAATTTGAGAAAGGAATTTGAAATGAATGATGATGTGAAAACGTATTGTTGTCCTCACTTGTATATCAACATACTGATATTGATGTGGTACTTCAATACCAACAAGTATTCCATCAAAAAATTTCTCACTCAGTGAAGAAATGCGCTCAAGTCCAAGTTTGTTGATCTGCTCCACAAAAATGCTAGAAGTAAAAGTTATGGAGCATTACAAAATTGGAATGCAAAAAACTCAAGGATCTCAATTGCTTTTTCTTTTCTAATATTTATATTTGCCACCTCTAGTCCAGTAACCGTATTGAGGTCTTAGGTTGTTGTGTTGAAAAGTATATGCATTGTATTATCTTTCATTTATAAAAGTTTTCCCTGTTTTGAAAGCTTTATAGACAATAATTTAGTATTTCAAAAGAAAGTAATTCCATACTTTCGAGAGAGGTTTGTTGTATGAGTCAAAACTCGACTCGTGATAATTAATGAGATTATTCACTCTTAAGCCTATTCGGGCTAAGGAATGGCACAACCATTCGTTAGTAGTAAGCATTCGAACATCACTCAGCTTGATCAATGAGGCCACGACCTATTCACTATCTACGGGCATCCCCTCGACATGACCACGGCCGTCCAACGCCAGCTGGCAAGGTTCAGAGCTATAAATACAAAGGGAAAGAAGCCTAATATGGGTGCTGCTCCTTCTTATTCACCTCTACTTCTAAAAAAAGGATCATTGTAAGGCTCTTAACCTCTCCATCGAAAGGCAGACTATATCGATATTATCAATAAAAGAGTGTTACCCTCTTCCCCTTAACAAATAACAGTTGTCTCTTGCGTTTTTCATTTGGTCTTTTGGTTTATTACGTTCTGCTATGATTGGCCATCAACTTAATTTTATTGTTTTATACTTGCAAAGTATATGATAACTTTGAGATAAACAATTTGGCGCCGTCTGTGGGGATTTCATAGCAGAATCGCATAGTTCATCCTTAGACCAAAAGAAAAGAGAACACCCAAAAGGGGAAGCAACCCAGCTCGAATGAGCCAAAGTAGCGCATCGGGTGAAGGGAACTCGAAAGCTTCGCAAGAGTTCGAAGCCCCGACTTTCCCCCATTCTCAAGAAAGCAATAGAAGAAGAAGAAGAAGATACCCCCCCCCCCCCCTACAGGGAGAACACGGGCGAGATACCCTCATCCCTTGATACGGGACCCTGCCAGAAAGTGGCACGAAGGCATCTTGAACCAAGATCCATAACAGAATGACCTTTACAAACTAGTCAAGAAGATTACACACAAATCGTACAAGATCTCAGACAATAGCCTAACACCTGACACCCTGATCATAATGGGTCGTGCGAAAAGACAAAGGTTCAACTATGAGTTGAACTGGGGCTCAGGCTATGTGCCTTCATCATAAAAAATTGCAAAGGTTCAACTACGATTGAACAACAACTCAGGGTGCCCTCGCCCAAGAGTTCAACAATGGGTTGAACTGGGACTCAAGCTATGTGCCTTCACCATAAAAAATTACAAAGGTTCAACTACGGTTGAACAACAACTCCGGCTACGTGCCCTCACCCAAGAGTTCAACTATGAGTTGAACTGGGACTCAGGCTATGTGCCTTCACCATCAAAAATTGCAAAGGTTCAACTACGGTTGAGCAACAACTCATGCTACGTGCCCTCGCCCAAGAGTTTAACTATGAGTTGAACTGGGACTCATGCTATGTGCCTTCACCATCGGAAATTGCAAAGGTTCAACTACGGTTGAACAACAACTCAGGCTACATGCCCTCACCCAAGAGTTCAACTATGAGTTGAACTGGGACTCAGGCTATGTGCCTTCGCCATCAAGAATTACAAAAGGTTCAACTACGGTTGAACAACAACTCACGCTACGTGCCCTCGCCCAAAAGTTCAGCTATGAGTTGAACTGGAACTCAAGCTATGCGCCTTCGCCATCGAAACTTGCAAAGGTTCAATTACGGTTGAACAATAACTCAAGCTACGCGACCTCGCACGAAAATTCAACTACAGAATAAACCAAGACTCAGGCCAAGCGCCCTCACCATTGGACGCTGCAAGACCTGTTCCTCTACGAACGAAGGGGCAAGTTAAGCACCCTCACCAATCAAGTAAGTACACCTAACTCAAACTAAGATTCAGGTTGCGATAAGTTTGGCCCCAGTCAAATTGCAAGGCCACGACCAATAATTCGACCACGCCCGAACTGGGACTAAGGCTATATGCCACCCTCGCCAAATAACATCTACAACCTACTCATACCGAGTAAAGGAAAACGATAAGCAAAAAGCGGTCGATCACGGCTAAGGCCATCAATGCTAGCAGCCCACCTAGTCTTTGACCAGGGCGAGCAAACGACCCGACAATAGTCGAAGTCATCCAACTATCCAAACCATCAACGTCATCATGGCCAAGGCCACCGACGTTATCACGACTAAAGTCATAGAGGGATCAACATGCCCACCAGGAAACTCTAAAGGCGAAGCTCTCTTGAACGAGTCCAAAAAGAAAACTTGGAAACATGAAAAGGAACATAAAATTGCATATATATATATATATATATATATAGCTTTATTTACAACGGGTCACCCCCACTTACATATTGCCAAGACCGACGAACTAAGAAAAGTTAGCCAAACGGCAACAAAAAAAACAAAACAGAATAAAACTAACTCTACAAAAACCTTTTCAATCAACACCACCTGCGCCACCATCAGCGCCATCAACAGCCCCTGGAATGGCGGGTCGAAGCCACAGCCAAGACGAGCATCACAAGCATTTTGGCGGCCCCCCTCATAAACAGCTGCGGGCACAACGCCGACCTCCCACAATTTCTTGTACAGGTCGAGCTGAGCTTCAGCAAACAACCAAAGATCACAAGTGGGGCCATAAGAGGCAACCTGGTCCCTCAGATGCTGATTCTCGGCCTCCAAGGCCGCAATCCGATCTACCGCAATCTGATCTGCCGCAATCTGGGAGTCCCGTTCATAAATGCCAATGCGTTCCTCCAGCCTTACCACTCTGAAAGCCGTGACAGATCTCTCCAGCTCCCGTTTCCTCTCATGAACATGGATCGCTATTTCCAATGCCCCATCATTTGTCGAAGCATCCCTTGCTTGCCGCCTCGAGGCAGTGAGCTCCTCGTCCAAATTAACCACCTGCCTAATCAAGGCCTCAGAGGCCTCCACCAAGGCCTCTTGACTTCGGCGCTCCTTCTCAGCTATAACACTCCTCTCGGCCTCAATCTCCTCGTCCTTACGATGAAGTTGCTCCTCGAGAGTGTTTACCCTGTTTTGAGTCTGCTGCACTAGAAGCTTCTGCCTCGCCAACTCTTCAACCAATTCCCGGCTGCGGGGATCATCCCTCATGCGCTCGCGATCACGCAACACCTATCCCGGTAGCGGTGATACTTCTCCAGCGTTTGAAAAAAGATTCCCGAGCGTACGTTGGCTCGGCGCATACCCTCTATCTCCAAAAGAAAGGTCTGCAAAGCAAAAGCAACGGTTAAAATAGGAGGCAAACCAGGGCGAGAAAAGAAACGAAAGAAGATCATCACACGTACCCTAAAACCCATCACGGCAGCCTCGGTCATTAATCCAACGTCTGTAACGTCCCTCAGCGACCTGCTCTCCTCCTTCGAGCACAAAGACACAAACATCAGTACCAAATTATCCTCCTCAAGCAGCATGTTCTGCTTGGTAAGAATCTCAGCATCACTAAATGGCCCCTCTGCATGCGCCGTAGAGTGGGTGAGGCCTTCCTGGAACATGTGGACGTTGTCAGGATCCAAGTCGGATTTAGTCAAATTCCCCTCTTGTGACGTCCCTCTCTTCCTCAAACGGCTGAGAGGTCGAGGCTCCCGCCCCCGCCCCTGCCCCCCCCAACGGGCTTGCACTTACTTCTCCGACCAAAGCAGATGCTGAGGAACCACCTTCCCTCTCAACATTTGGACCTGGTGATTGAGCCACCGAAGCGACGGTTTCATCACGGCCTGAGACGACCGGGGCAACCCCCATTGCGTTTTTGCTCTCAAGGGCAGGCACAACCGCCTCATTCCTCTCCACAATCCGACGACGGGGAGTCGAAACGTACCACCTCTGTAGTAGATGTAAAGGCAACCCTACGCCTAACGATTGGCCTCTCCTCTTCCTCCTCCTCGTCCAAAGGTGATTCCTCCTTGTTGCGAACAACCCCCGAAATGCCTCGACCTGAGGTATAGACCGTGCTGGGGAATGGGCCGCCGATGACTCGACGGAAGTCGCCCTTAGAACTAGGCGTGGCATGGCGCCATAACCAGCTGAGCAGTCGCACCCGACCTGCAGAAAGCAAGTTGGGGATCCCTCACATGGCGCATCCCCCTGATCAACAAAATAAAAGAATTAAAAGGAGAGAAACTCAGCACGACTAAACAGGAATGATGCAATAACTCAAACACTCACCCGAAGAGGGCCTACGACCGTGTCTTTCCCAAAAGGACAACCATGTGGAATCCGTGCTGTCTGAGGGAGTACGGCCTCGAACCATTCGCTAATGCCGGACAGAGGAACTGGTGGTGCCCGCTCAGCTACAAACATAGGTTAGAGTTAACACGTATCAGAACAAAGAACAAGAAAGAACGGAAGGCAGAATTTGACGAATAGAAAACTCACGTATATGGTTCCAAGTCTTCGGGAACTCTCTGGCATTCACCGCCAAATACTCAGTCCTAATGTACAAAACATTCTCATAAGTATGAGAATCAACCGCATCATCCAGCTCCGCAGTCAGACCGTTGGCCCTGTGAGGGACCATTTGAATCATGTTACCACGGACCCTGTGAGGGGCATACAGAGTCAGCACTTGCCGCATCGTTATTTCTCTTCGGGCCAACTCCGCATACTTGGTGAGCATGACAATAAGCTTGTAGAAATAAGGGATGAGTTGGCCAGGACACACCTCATAATAGCGGCAAAAATCTACCACTAACGTCGGAAGGGGAAGCCCTAACCCCAACCTGAAAGGATAAGCGTAGAAAATGTAATATCCTGGGCGGTCGATGTGCACCCTTTCCTCGCTCCTGGCAAGGACGTTATCAGCAGAGCGAGGGATACCCCATTACTCCCTTAATTGGGCAATGCCCACCTCTCCCATTAATGGGGCCTCATTGACCTGATCCTCCCCCTCATCGGGGGTAAAGTCAGTTGCCAGACCTCTGGGCAGAGAAAGAATATCAACCGCCGACGGGATCCTGTCGATCTCCGCTGATTCGGTGGCCCTCGCCACCGTAGAAGACCTAGCGATTGCCGGAAGAGTCGCCGGATTAAGGTCTGTATGAGAACTGCTTGCCATTACTGACTACCGTGCAATGAGTGAACAAGATTCACCGAAGAAGGATCAAAGATGGAGATTGAGTGAAAGAAGATAAAGAACAACACAAATGAACGAAGAAAAAGAGTGGGAGAAGTTGCTTCTACAGAAATCTTACTTAAACAGATGCTGAAAAGCGAGAAACGGATGACATAGCTCGTTATTTATACTGCAAAAGTGGCTTTCGCGAATTTCAAAAGCCATCATTAACTACATCAACAACCGCAAAACGATTCGAATCCACAGTAACGTGTGTCATTATGACAGATATTGCGAAACGGCTTTGCAACCGTCAGTCGGCACTTCGCCTTCGAAATGAGTTTAACGACTGGGTATGTTGGAAGGACGTACATTACGCCTCCATACACCAAGCACCATTGCAGTGCACATCAAGCGCACCTATATCCGCAGCCGTCGCCTGCGGTACTACATCGCCCAAGGTGAAAACATCATACGGCCATCTTTCAAGTATAAAAGGCTACGGCCGTCTCCTAAACGTAAACGGCTACGGCCATCCTCCAAGCATAAATGGCCACGACCATCTTTCAAGTATAAAAGGCTACGACCGTCTCCTAAATGTAAACGGCTATGGCCATCCTCCAAGCATAAATGACTACGACCATCTTTCAAGTATAAAAGGCTATGGCCGTCTCCTAAACGTAAACGGCTACGGCCATCCTCCAAGCATAAATGGCTACGACCATCTTTTAAGTATAAAAGGGCTACAGCCGTCTCCTAATTGTAAACGGCTACGGCCGTCTCCTAAATGTAAACGGCTACGACCATCCTCCAAGCATAAATGGCCACAGCCATCTTTCAAGTATAAAAGGCTACGACCGTCTCCTAAATGTAAACGGCTACAACCATTCTCCTAAGCATAAATAGCTACGGTCGTCCCAGGTCACGGCTGAAACGACATCCCACCCCCTCTTCCGAATCTGTTGATTCGCATTCGGTAAAGTCCGCTCATCGAGTCCGACCGAATCTCGACCTCAATAAGCAGAGGGACTAACTGTATGAGTCAAAACTTGATTCGTGATAATTAATGATATTAATTCACTCTTAAGCCTATTCGGGCTAAGGAATGGCACAACCATTCGTTAGTAGTAAGCACTCGAACATCACTTAGCTTGATCAACGAGGCCACGACCTATTTACTATCTACAGGCGTCCCCTCGACGTGACCACGACCGTCCAACGCCAGCTGGCAAGGTTCACAGCTATAAATACTAAGGGAAAAAATCCTAATAGGGGGTCTGCTCCTTCTTTTTCACCTCTACTTCTAAAAAAATGAGGATCATTGTAAGTCTCTGAACCTATTCATGGAGAGACAGACCATATCGATATTATCAATAAAGGAGTGTTACCCTCTTCCCCTTAACAAATAACAGTTGTCTCTTGCGTTTTTCATTTAGTATTTTGATTTATTACGATCTGCTATGATTGGCCTCAATTTAATTTTATTGTTTTATACTTGCAAAGTATATGATAACTTTGAGTTAAACATTTGTCAAAACACAAATTCTAATTTTAAAAGTTACTTTTTCAAAGTAGTTACGTTAAAACTTTATCTGAGAAGAAATAATTTGAAAATAGGAAGCAAATCCTGAAAACTCGACCAAACCCAAAGTCACTAATATGTTTGTATAGTTTTACTACGGAGGAGGCAAAAACTTAAAGAAGTAAAATAATTAATTAAAAAAAAACAACTATTCATTGTTAAACCATAAACCCTACGGAAAGCATTCAAACACGAAACATTGAGAGCGTGGAGAACTTGTGTATCAGTTCTGGGACTCTCAACACTCAACAGCTGCATACTTCCTTCTCAATTCTCCCATTTCCTCTTACTCCGAATCGGCAATTTTGCTCCTATTTTATCAATTTTTACAAACACATTGAAATTATTGGGAAATGTTCAGAGCTGCTGCAGCTGTTGCTTCATCAATCAGGTATATATATTCTTGTCAATTTTTTTTCTTCTGAAACACTTATACTTTGGGTACTCACAATTATATTTTTGCTTCTTGTCAGGTCCTCAACTTCAAGAAAATTGGTAAAATATCTACTCTTTACCTTACAACCACCTTCTCTAATCCAAATTGCAACATTTAGTTTAATTATTGATAGTGCTCGGTATAATTTTCTTATTGAAGTGCAGAATTTATGTCAGAATAATAGAATGGGTTAATTGGGTACATTACATTTCTGATTTATCTACTTTCTTAATTATTGTTTTTTTGTGGTAAAGGTTGCCAGTAGGATTAATTCGAGAAGAAATTATGTTGCAAAGGATATCAATTTTGGTAGCCAGGCACGGTTAGCCATGTTACAAGGGGTTAATGAGCTTGCAGAAGCCGTAAAAGTCACTATGGGACCAAAGGTAAAAATTAAGATTTATCCTTGATATCCTATATTAGGTCGAATTTTGAAGTAAATCTTAATGTAATTGAAAAAAGAAACTAATTTGACATTTTTACCGACGGACTATGGAGCTTAGCCTTTTTTCTGATTTTCTAATATGAATACTACTTGGTATGTTTCATTTTTATGGAGTATTTGGTGAAGAAAAAAACCATGTTGGACAGAAAAGGATGGACCTTTGAGTTTCAATTTTCACCAGTGACCTCTGCGGAAACTTTTGGAATGTTTTGTTTTTTATTCACCTACCCAAAAGGATGCAAAAATGGTGTTTGCTAAGGTTTACTAATTTTGATTATTGGGTAGCGAAGGTTATAGCACTAGCGGATGTTAGGATTTCACTTGTCTTTGTCATCCTTTTCTTCTTAAAGGTCCTAAATGCTATAAATGACTTTCCTCCCAAGATTTAAATGAATTATTGAGAATGTCTAAACATCTAGTATATTGCATTTCACAAGGTCTCTTGATTGAAAAGAATAACCTAAGTTGTCATCATACTTAAGGCTATTCTTCGTCTTCTTTTGACACAATCCAGGGTCGTAACGTGATCATTGAGAAAAGCCAAGGGTATCCTAAGGTCACTAAGGATGGTGTCACTGTAGCCAAGAGCATCAGCTTTAAGGAAAAGACAAAGAATGTGGGTGCTGATCTTGTGAAGCAGGTTGCTAATGCTACTAATTCAGTTGCTGGAGATGGTAAGATCTCTACTTTGGATTAGCTTAGTTGTGAATCATAATAAATGTTTCAAGTTACATCAGATACATTTGCCATGATGAAGGAGCTTTTATGTTCATCATCTTTTCATCCTAAAAAGAAATCTTTAGTATATATCATAGTCTTGATACTTTGAGGTGCGCTTTTTGGATTACGATGGTTGTAGGTCTTCCCAAGCTTATGTATGTTCACGAATTTCCTAAATTCATGTGGCAACAGGTACCACCTGTGCAACTGTGCTTACTCAGGCAATTTTCACAGAAGGTTGCAAAGCTGTTGCTGCAGGTGTAAGTGTGATGGATTTGCGTAGTGGTATTAACATGGCCGTTGATGCTGTTGTTGCTGACTTGAAGAGCAGAGCAGTCATGATTAGCACCCCGGAGGAGATTACACAGGTGAAGGGCTAATAGAGATTCTACGTCCAACTTGGATCATGCTGTGGACAAACACATCAACCAATCTATCAATTAGGGGTGTCAAATGGGCGGGTTGGGTCAATTTTGGCCGGGAAAAAATGTGTTGAGTCAATAAGACCCGCCCAAAAGTTACTTGGGCTAAGGTGGGTTGGGTCAAGATGGGTTAAAATTCGGGTCATAACCCAACCCCGCCAACTCTTATTAAACTATAATTAATATGTGTTATTTTTTTATAAATTGTATAGTTACTAAATAAGGTTTTTTTTGCTTTTGTTATGGTCATATTTAAAATATTAAACAAAAAATAAAATTATTTCTAAGATATTTTGACAAACTTACTCATGGATCAATTTGGGCCAACAATTAGCCCAACTTTCAATGGGTTGAGATGGGTTGGGTCAAAATGAGCTAAGTTCAATAAATGGGCGGGTCAATAACCAACCAACCTTGGGCGGGTTAGACGGGTCATTTGGGCTTGGGCCAAATTTGACAGCCCTACTATCAATAGACTACACCACAGACTCATATACTTGGGGATGCCAAACTAGATAGGGCTGTGGACAAACTTATAAGATTTAAATCTGAAACACTTATTAATCCTTACTTTCTACAAGTTATAATTCAGTTTCAGGCAAAACCACTTCACCAACTTTTCCTACAAGTCAATATAGCTTTCCAATTTCAGCTTTCCAGTTCTAGTTGTGGTTTTGACTCTTTGTTTGCCAAACTGATTTCTCAACTGGGAAAAATTCATCTTTCTGAAAATACAATGAAATGATGGTTTCCCATTCTGGTTTCTTTCCATAATTTTTCTTGTTGCTGCTCTCCTTTTCCCTTTTGTACATTTTCCTTTTACTAGAAAACACACATTTATTTTCTTTCCCTATATTAGAGCTAAAATCAGATCTTTACAAGTTATGCTCAAGAATGTTGCTATGATTGGAATTTAACTGCATGACTTGTAAAGCAAACCAGTTTCTGGATGCACCTGTAAATTTGTATGTTCTTTATAACTTCTTTAAGAAGACTCATCGAAAGCTTGTGCTGTTAACTCAGAAAAGCATGTGGAGTTCTTACTTGTTCTTTTTGCCCTAAATGGTCCCCTTTTTGAGAGTTCAATATCTTACTTCCAATAGGTGGCTACTATCTCTGCAAATGGTGAACGTGAAATTGGGGAACTAATAGCTCGAGCAATGGAAAAAGTTGGGAAGGAAGGGGTGATTACTGTTACTGTAAGTTATGCTCATATTGGTGTTTCTGATAGAAATACATTGAGAACTGTTTAAGCTTGAAACTGAAACCTCATATATTTTGAATTAACAGGATGGAAATACCTTACATAATGAGTTGGAAGTGGTGGAAGGCATGAAGCTTGGTCGTGGTTGCATATCTCCTTATTTTGTCACGGATGCAAAGACTCAAAGATGTGTATGTAATAATTTCTACCGCTGAGTCGTTTTCCCCCAATTTCTACATTGAATTGTAGAATTAGATTTCTCCAAATTGTCTGGTCAGTGACTTTAAGCATAGAAGAATGACTCAATGATTCTGATGCTATCAACTTCCATTAGTACCTCAGAAAACCAAAACATTCTAATGATATTCCCCCAGTTATTCCATTTCTTAGTGGAGATTGGCATATTTTCCTCTTCTGTTTCTGACTTACAAGTGATAGAAAGTAGCTGTCTCAGCCAATGCGTATGTCATGCCATGCAACTATATCTGCATCTTGTGTCAATTTATAAAGTTCACGACATGATATTTTTGACTTGCATGTAAACAGGAATTGGAAAATCCAGTGATCCTTATTCATGACAAGAAAATCTCAGACTTGAACTCGCTTGTGCGGATATTGGAGCTTGCTATTAAGGTATCCAGTATCTTCTCTCTGTGTGTGTGAGTGTGTGTGTATTCTTTTTTCTTTTTCTGTATCAGTAACTTCTAACTTCTAGACATGTTCTTCACCAGAAAGCACGATGCATATCTTTTCCATTTTCTTATCTGAATGAAGAAGAAATTTATGTGATAAAAAGGCAAAGAAATATGTATATGATTCAGAATATTTATCTAGAAAAAGTGATATTCATTATGATTAGGAGAAAAAGTAAATTAGGGAAAATCGGAAAAGAGCTTAATTAACCATCTTGGAAGGGAGCCTGCCAGCCATGTTGCATGGTCACAAGTGCCACATTACTTTGTTGCGATAAAATATGTCGGTGCAGGTTACATATGTTGAATACTGCACCAGTGGATACCTTTGAAAATGTAAAGAAATTGTTCTTTTGCAGTACATGCAAACTAATCATCATAATATTTTTTCCTGTCTCTGTCATAGAGAAGGAGGCCTCTGTTAATTGTTGCTGAAGATGTAGAAAGCGATGCATTATCTATGCTTATCTTAAACAAGCATCATGCTGGGGTTAAGGTATTAAAATTTCATTTTTCATTATATTGTTTCAGCATATAAATTTGAGAATCATTATTCTGCACATGTTTTTTTGCAATTACTCCCTCGTTCATGCCCAGAATATCTTATTTTTCATGTTATTTTTAGGTCTGTGCCATTAAAGCTCCTGGTTTTGGGGATAATAGAAGAGCCAACTTGGAGGATCTTGCAGTTCTTACTGGAGGAGAGGTTAGACACCAGTTTCATGCCCCAGATTATTTGTCGATTTGTCTCTATAGTTTCAAATGCTTAAATGTTTTATACAGGTCATTAGTGAAGAACGTGGTCTGGATCTGAACAAAGTTCAATTTGATATGCTTGGTACTGCCAAGAAGGTTTGTTTATTCAGTTTTATTTTGCATCAATTTGAAAAGTTTGCATATATACATAGTATACAACTCTTCACTTTTGAGCAGGTTACCGTTTCCCTTGATGACACCTTAGTTCTGCATGGAGGTGGGGACAAGAAGCTAATTGAAGAAAGGTGTGAGCAGGTGATGACGCATTTTCCTCTTCTTTCCTTTTAGGTCATACAGAAATTACTGTGGGTGTTGTACCCTCTTCCTTTGTCTCTACTCTGTCGTACCTTTGAACAGCCGGAGAGTGTAGTCTGTCATATATTCTGTTATTTCTGTATTATTCTCTTTGAATTAATTCATTCTGTTGTATTTCCAAATTATTATGTGTAAGGCCTGAATTCCCTCTGGGTGTATCTGGAAAAAAGAGCCATTGGCTTTATAGATTTGCTTGGTTAGATGAGAGAGTTTATTGACTTTATAGATTTGCTTGGTTAGATGTCATTGACAGTCAATGTTCCTGGGTAGATAAACACTGACAAGTTGTGCATCCTTGAACAGCTGAGGATAGCCAAGGAAAAGAGTAGTGCCATGTTTGATAAGGAGAAAGCTCAGGAGCGTTTGTCAAAGCTATCTGGTGGTGTTGCTGTTTTTAAGGTATATTCCTCAGGATTTGAGCATCCTATGTTTTCATTCAGTTAGACTCTTCGCATTCTAGTTTGATCTGCACACTGTTTCAGGTTGGAGGGGCTAGCGAAGCAGAAGTTGGGGAAAGGAAAGATAGGGTTACAGATGCCTTAAATGCAACAAGGGCTGCTGTGGAAGAGGGCATTGTTCCAGGTACGTTATTTTATTGAATAAACTGTCTCTTCTTCTGTTGACCTGACAAAGTAATGCTCTTTCCTTAGGTGGTGGTGTTGCTCTCCTATACGCAACCAAATGTCTTAAAGACCTTCAGACTGCAAATGATGGCCAAAAGAAGGGAGTTGAGATCATTGAGAATGCTCTCAAGGTTCATTTCTCCTAGATTTTAATTTCTTTTTGTACTAGTTTCTGTTCAAGTGGTTACTTACTGTATTGACATCGGAATTCTTTGCCACTTCACAGGCACCTACTTTTACAATAGCTTCAAATGCTGGTGTAGATGGCGCCTTAGTTCTAGGCAAGCTCTTAGAACAAGATGATCTGAATCTAGGATTTGATGCAGCTAGAGGTTTGTGCCTCGCATCTCATGAACTCGTTATGTCTGATCATATCGTGGAAATGTTGCCTAATATTTGTAAAGTGAATTTGTTCGGTTCATTATATATGAGAACACAATTTATTTGTTCTCTCTAATGGTAGTCTTTCTTTTTTTGTTGGGAAATTAGTAATCTTCAAGACACATCAAGTAAAAGAATCCCCCCTCTCAGAGTGGATGACTCAGTTCGGAGTGCAATGGTCAAACCATTCATTCTTTGAGTGATTTTGAACCATTCATTCTTTGAGTGATTTTCGGCATCAGACGAATGAATTTTGGAGATGATTATTATATATTTAGAAATTTATAAATTGGACTTTCATATATATTAAAATATTTAACTACTTTTTAGAGAAAGTAGTCAATAAAAGTATAAAACATAGTTGTTTGAAAAATTGTACTTGTGCTATCTAAATGGGACATGGGAAGTGCTATTTTCCTAATTGCATAGAACTTGCCATAAACTCTATACTACATGGGAAGATTACATTGTTTTGGTTCTTGGGGAACAGTACTGTTATAAAAATTTAGTTTTCCATGCCTATAGTTCCTTGTTACTGACAATGTCTTCTGTATAGAGTTTAGCATTTTAAAGTAATCTGTCAGTGTCATCTACTCATTGTTACTAAGCTTATACTCAGTGGCGGATCTAGGAATTTAAGTTTGTGGGTGCTGAATTTTTTTGTATGTAAAATTAATGGGTGCTTTTGTAAATTTTTATACGTTTTCTCAAATTTTCTATATAATTATACATACTCTGCGCCGAGGTTAATGGGTGCTCGAGCACCCAAATCTAATGTGTAGATCCGCCACTGCTTATACTTTGCTCTAATATATGGTTGTGAGAATTATTGTATGGTATGTTAGTCACAGTTGTAACATAATAAACAAAGTTTAGGTGAATGGGCCAAACAATCTTGTAGTTCTTGTTTGCTTTTTAAGTAACGAGTCAAACAAGTGAATGGGCGTAGAATACTTTGGTTGTCCATTACACTTAAGATACTGCTCTTTTGCATAAGCAGGTACGTATAGACACATGGTCAAGGCTGGAATTATTGATCCACTGAAAGTAGTTAGAACAGCATTAGTGGATGCTGCCAGGTAAGGATCGCAGCATGTCCAGTAAAACACTATTGAAATCTTTCAATTCTATTAACAGAAACTGGATATATACTGCAGCGTGTCTTTGCTATTGACAACAACTGAGGCTGCCATTGTGGACCGTCAAGGAGAGAAAAACCCACTTGCAAACCGCATTCCAAACATGGGTGATATGTATTGATATAGGAAACACAGATGAAACTTTTTGATGATTGTGTGATAGCTGTGAGGGAGCTATCCTAAGGTAGGTTACTCTGAGGGCCACATTTATTCATTTATGTAATACAAGAAATTCATTTTGGTGCCTGGTAATGGTTATGCTGACATGCCGCGCGTAGTACCTTCATACAAGTTTGTCTTTTTGTATCTTAAATGGTTTCTTTGAAACTAATTAGGAAGTTATGTGAATGACCACAAATATTTAAGAGACTGTTAATATCCAACTGTGTATCTGAAAGTTGTGTGGGATTACAGATAGCTCCAGGTCATATTAACCTCTTTCAACTTTTTGATATGGTATTGGTAATTATGTAATGTCAGTACCAACAAGGTACAAAGAAGAGGAGCCTTGCCGTATCTGGTAAAGTTGTTGCCATGTGACCAGGAGGACAGGTTCAAGCCGTGAAAACAACCTCTTGCAGAAATGGAGGGTACGTTGGTGGTCCGACCCTTTTTCGGACCTCATGCATAGCGGGAACTTAGTACACCGGACTGCCCTTTTTAGTACGAAGAAGGTACAAAGTAGAGTTTGTTCTACAAGTTTAGCCGGAATGAGCTAAACTTAGCACTGAAGCAATTTGCACAAAAGCTCGAGATCAAAAGATCATTTGAGAAAGTGCAGAATACATGTCCACATCCATTGCTTGGATCGAATATGTTGACCATATTAAGTGGCAACTACAAAGTGTCAATACTTTGGATTCCTCTTGATATTACATTGACATTAGTTTATTAGCCAGGCCAAGACAGAAAGTAAGTTGCTGCTGCTATTTATTTTCGTTGAGTCAACTTCTGAATAATAAATTGGAATGGTTTTGTGGTGTGTCTTATGAGTTGATTAGCTGGTTTTGATCGATCAATAACCTTGCACCACAAATCGAGTGACTACTGCAACAATTTGGTACAGTAAATTAAATCTGAAGCTAAACTTCTTTAATGTAAGTATAATATTATTCTATAAAATAATTAGACCAACAATGAGAACAATAATAAAATAAAAAGAAACAGCGACGCGCTTATATTCCATTAAGTATTCTTAGCTGTAATATTAAACTACAACAAAATTACCAAATAGAAAAGGCCTCATAAATGAAATCATGGATTTAATCATTACCTTTACTGTCGAAGTAAAAAAGAGCATAATCAGATAATGAAGTAGCAGGAAATGTAGCACCTAGCAAGTAAGCTATCAAAACCAGTCTAGTAGTATCGCACCAATGACAAGAAAAAAAAATATTACATGGATTATCAATAACTTTAAACCCTCATCTTTTTATATGGATTACCAGTAAAAAAGTTATTATATGGATGACTATGACACCTATATTTTCTGATAAGAATTTACATAAGCTATTTTTGCCAGTGTATGAATATGCTTCTTCAGTGTCAAGATCATTGCTGCCAGGTGCTTGATATATGCTGCTTCTAGAGCACCAGTTGTGCTGCCAAATCGACATATGCTTTTTCCATTATTTTAGCTTAAGAGTGCAATTTTAGGAATTATAATTTAAGAGTCCAATGATAAGATTCAAACTAATTCTCACCTAAATATCAGCAAGATCCGCACTTGCCTTGATTCTTGACTGGGCTGACAATTCTAGCTTCCCTCCAAACTTTCTATAATTATGAAATTAAAAATTTGACGTTAGGAGATAAAAACTTCTTTTTGCAACTAATTGTACATTAACAACATCAAGAATGCTAACAAATCACCATAACATGACTGATGTTAACTGAAATGCTGATAGATTAACTGAATCTTCAACACCAATGACTATATACCTTTAGAAGAAAAAATATGGCAGCAATGTATGCATCTTCTGCCACAGTTGTAAAACCAATATTTCTCAAATCACGAACAATCATATAAATATTTTTCAGCATCCTACTGTTCCCTGAAAATCTTGCATATTTATGGTTTCTATCATTATCCGTATCATGACATTTGTTGGGAAGTTTGGTTTTCTCATCCAAATCCATTTTATCATACTTGCCTAGCTCATCATCATTCTCATAGTTTGCATCTCCAAATTTACTCGCCTCTTCCCCTCTTCCTTTGGAGTACCAATATAGTAACCCTAAAAAATTAGTAAGGAAAAATACCATGTTATACCAATTAGTGAACAATCTGTAAATTCACCGGTTCATGATATATAACTTTATGAACCAATGCCAAATTAAAAAAAATAGATTTTTTAGCAAAATTAAAACATACCTATTAAATACTTTAGTAATCACCACATCAGCTCTTTTCCTGGTTGGTTCACCAAACATTGCAAGAAAATAGCTACATAAACCTCAAAGATACAACTTTTGCCTTTCAACTGTATGATTGAATTTTGAAAAACTCCTTTAAATACTACATTTACCGCTTCAGTAGTTATTTGTCCATCGTCGTCATAAACCAAGATTTTTATTAGGGTTTCTAGTTGTCACCCGGAAAATAGCCACATATAGTCAATTCTTTACCAAATGGAAAATAAGATTACTAAATAATTTGGCTTCATCAACATCATGTTGATTCGTTAATTGGTCAAAAGGACACAAGATAAAGATTTTCATATAAAATACATGATCAGTAGTTTCTCTATTGCTCTCTGTGTAAATGTCAGCCTCAAGTTATGTGTCCTAGTCTTTAATTTCATATTATTTGGTCCGAGAACAAAGTAGGTCATGCGATTTAAGCCGAGTTCTTCTAACTTATTCCTAAATAGCTTAATAATACACTTCCTGATTAAGGTATGTATACGATCACCCAAGAAAATTAAATTTATTTTTAGGATGTATTATAGTGGTAGTAAATTATTAGTGCTCGAAATTAGTAAAAAAAAGTTATCAACAAACAATGCAAATTTTTTAGGAAGAATATGCATATTTTCAGATTTTGCAATACTTTAAGAGACTAAACAATTGTCACGAAATATTGTAAATTGTTTTGGCAGAATATGCATATTGTCAGAATTAGCAGCAGTTTTAGATACACATAGGAGGAACATGATATTTTTTTCTTAGATTAATTATTAGGATGTATTATATTGGCAATAATTTGTTAGTGCTGGAAATTAGTAATCAGAAATAGAAATAGAAATAAGACTACAACACATAATCACTTCAAGTATATAATTTCATTTATTTTTTGGGTTCATTTATTTGAAGATTGAAATTAATAAACAACTTTGAAAAGTAAAGTTACAAACCAAAAGAGAAATAAGGGTACGGCATAAATAATTGCACGCTTGCATTTTCATATACTTCAAAAGTTTTGAAAATTAATGAACCATAGCAGCAAAGAAGAGGAAGATGATTGTGTTTTTTAGATTAATTATTACGATGTATTATATTGATAATTATTTGCACAAACGTTATCATATACCATATGAGCGTAAAATAATATAAATAAATCACGAAAAAATTATAGCAAACGGTAATGATCCATTGGACCAAATGAAGAATGCGAAAATAAGTACTCAAATTTAGGAGGAGAAACATTAAAAGCCTTTACTGATAGTATTGATTTAGTCTGTGTAACGATCCGATCGGTCGTTTTGAGCTCTAGCGCGTCGTTCAGCAGTATGAGGCCATGAGCAGCTTCATTTCAGGTGTATTGACTTGTACATGTGGTCGCAATTGAATTTCGGTAAGTTCAAGGTGGATTTGGAAGGAGAATTCTCATTTTGAAAGCTTAAAGTTGAAGAAATGAACTAGGATTGAAATTTTGTATAAATGACCTCGGAATCAAGATCCGAAAGTTCCAGCAGATTTGTATGATGATTTCGGACTTGGGAGTATGCCCGGATCGGATTTTGGATGACCTGGGAGCATTTTGGCGCCTATTGTGGAAGTTAGCATTTTGGAAGAAATTTCATATGTTTGGCTTGAAGTGCATTTCACTGTTATTGATGTCCATTTGAAATTTCGAGACTCGAAGTAGCTCTGTATGGTGACTCTGGAATTGGGAACGCGATCGGAAGTGAATTCGGAGGTCCGTAGGTCATTTTGGAGCCGTTTGGCTAAAGATAGAAATTTTAAGGTTTTTGAGAAGTTTGACCGGAAGTAGAATTTTTTATATCGGGGTTGGAATCCGATTCTGGAAGTTGGAGTAGGTCCATAATGTCAAATATGACTTGTGTGCAAAATTTGAAGTCAATCGGACGTGATTTGATAGGTTTCAGCATCGAGAATAGATGTTGGAAACTTCAAAGTTCATAAAGCCTGAATTGAGGTGTAATTCATGATTTTGGCATTGTTTGATATGATTTGAGGCCTCGAGCAAGTCCGTACTGTGTTTTGGGACTCGTTGATATGATTGGTTGGGTTCCCGGGGGCCTCGGGTGGATTTCAGGCGGTTAACAGATCAGAATTTGTATTTTTCGGAAAAAGCTGAGCAGCTGGTATGTGGTATTTTTGCTTCCGCGGTAATGACACCGCAGAAGCGGCCCCGCAGAGGCAAAGGATGGAACCGCAGAAGCGGTTAGTACCAAAATGAAGAGGACAACAGATGCGGTCGAGCAGCCGCAAAAGTGGTACCGCAACTGCGATTGGCGAGTCACAAAAGGGGAAGATGGGGCCTGGTTTGGAACTGCAGAAGCGGTAAGAAGGCCGCATCTACAGAACGTAGAAGCGGTCAAGGGACCACAGGTTCGGAAATAGCTGGAGGCAAAAAAGTGTTTTAAAAATTAGGTTTTCACCATTTCTCAGCACATTTTCATGGCATTGGGGAGATTTTGGAGCTTGTTGAGAGGGGCTTCCACCTTGCAACTTGGAGGTAAGTTAATCCTACCTATCATAAGTTAAATACATAGATTATGAGTAGATTTAACATGTGAAATTAAGGAAAATCAAGGGTTCTATATGAAAAACCTTGAATTTGGTAGAAACAAGATTTAACCACGAAAATTGTTAGGGAATGGAGTAGAAATCATATATTCCTGATCCTTAGGTTATGGGTAAAATTTATCTTCGAGAAATTTCAGATTCTGGGCACGTGAGCCCCAGGGCATTTTGATTATTTCACAAAACGGAGTTGGGAAATGGTATAATTTAAATTGTTAGCAAGTATTTGAGTATATTCTCATTAGTTTGCCATTATTTGGCTAGTTTTGGAGCTCTGTGTGTTGGTTCGATCTTTCGGAAGGATGTAGAGGGTCGGTTATGGATCTTCGGGTGAGGTGAGTCTCCTTTCTAATCTTGTGAGGGGGAATTTACCCCATAGTTAAATCAAATAGGTCATGTGCTCTTATTTGTGAGGGCTACGTACGCACAAGGTGACAAGAGTCCATATGTAGCTACTATTATTAATTGTCCGGGTAGTTTAAGAGCCACATCATGTTTTATCTATGAATATCCATATATCATCATGCTAATGTGATCGCCTAGGATATATTAGAGGCTTGAAGGAGAATAAAAGTAAACTTGTATACCTGTTGAACTCTTGTGTGGCATAATTGAATATTTACTGCCTTCATGTGCATTCTTGATGTTTGCTTGTTATTTGTGGATCGGGTCGCCTCGGTAAGAATAGATGTATCTATAGGCGCGCCGTCGATCCTTGGGAAGTGCACATTATTTCTGGTTGATCAAACCGTCGTCTCGGTGTGATTTGCGCATGCTTGTATTGCTACCCGAGAACTTTTTTAAGTTGTTACATGCCTCACTCTGGCTCGAAATCATATTGTTAATAATGAAAAGGAATTTCAGAAACTTTCCTATGAAAGAATTATGTAATTACTTCTTTCATTTATCTAGATTAAAAATCATGCTCATAATATAAATCCATTGTTTGATACATATGTTAAGGATAAATAATCATTAGACTATTAGAGAGTGTCAAAGTTGACCATATCGTCTCTACCCCTTCGGGATTAGGCGGGACACTCATTGGGTACACGTTATTTTTGTACTCATACTACACTTGCTGTGCATTTTGTTGCACAGGTATATGTGACTCCAGTGGTGTGCTAGGCATAGCAGCGCGGATAATTCTGGGACTAGGTGAGTTGCATCATTCGCGATGACCGCAACTAGAGTAGTCTCTTCCTTTGTACTGTATTTACTTTCCATCCATTGTATTCCGGTCGGATGTTGTATCTTATTTCTCTTATCAGTAGATGCTCATGCACTTGTGACACCGGTTTCTAGGAGGGTTTGCGGTATTGTGTTAATCGCTTAACCTTTAAATTTGATTTGAAATTATATTCTTCCAAAATTTCTAAATATTATAAGGAAAAATCCTATATTTCAAAAGTGTTAAAATGAGATTTTGATTAAGTAATTGATTGGCTGATCTGACTGCGGTGCCCGGTGCCACCACGACCCTTAGTGGATTATTGGTCGTGACAACATGGTATCAGAGTACTGGGTTCCCGTCGGTCTCACGAGTCATGAGCAAGTGTAGTAGAGTCTCGCGGATTGGTAGAAGACGTCTGTACTTACCCTCGGGAGGATACAGGACTGTTAGGAGTACTTCCCTTCTTGATTTCCTTATCGTGTGGTTCAATTCCTTTGAGGCTTATTCCTTTGATTTCTTCCTACTCAATCTTACGCGACGGGAGTGCTTGCTAGAAATAGAGAAGCTGAAGAATTGAAATGGCACTACAAATGTGGTGCGAGATGATTCTCCTGGTATAGTTGATTGGACTATTATGGTCACCTTATGGAAGGATATTCTATTGTTACAACCCAGTGACATAACTTCTCAGAGCCTTGAGGCTAGGCACATGTTGCCATAATGCTTACGAGCGATTATTCCGCAGTATTGTGGTGATGGTAAGATGTTGCCCATGTGTCGGGGCCGTGAATGACTTGAAGGGAGGTTTACTCAGCATGTAAGAAAAGGATTTGGTATTTTATTCCTGACGAGGAAAAGGTAGTTGGACTAGGGATGGTTAGATGTGGGCTGGTGGAAGTAATTAGACCTGGTACTTGCAAGCGTAGTGGAGCTTTCTTCTATGATGGGGTGTGGTGGCCCTAATGGAACGTACTAAGTTTGTCGATGTTATTTGCTACAATTTGCCTTTATGGCAAGATGTTATAAAATAGTATTGGAGACTCAATTGTCAGATATCGTAGGGTGCGGTGGTTTAAGATCAAATCAGAATTTCTGATGTTGACGAATCGATAAAGATGACCTTTGGAAAGGTTTTAAAGTTAGAAGTAATGGCGGATTCAAGTGTCGCAAAGTTACATTTTGTTTAAGGTAACAATTGAGCAGCAAAGTATGAGGAAGGCATGTGGGAAGTGTCAGTAGATGTTTAAAACTTCTAGGAGGCCAAGTATGAGGAGCACGGTCGAATGGTTAATTTAAAATATGAGTTCCGCCAAAGTGGGAGAGTGGCAGGTGTTGCATAAGGGCTTTGTAGTAGGATAACTACACGCCTTAAGGAGAGTTTGGATCGAATTGGAGATTTTAATGATAGGTGATTGAAGTCTGTGGGTATGATTTGAAATATGAGCTATTATGAGGCAGGAGATTGATATGGAGGAAAGGAACTTCTTGAAATGAAGGGGGGTACAGCATAACCCTGAATTTGAAAGGATGTCATCGCGCATTTAATTGATGTCCGCGAGGGGTGAATGGACTTGTGCAACTGGAAGGTGAGCTCAGACTCAGCATGGTCTATTGGTGTCGTAGTGCATGTACCCCGTGCACCGGCATGGGAAGATGTCGGGAGGTGATTCCTCTAGGTGGGTTATTTATCCGTGAGCAGGTTAGCAGTCGCGTGGTTGGCGAAGATTCTTCAAGGAATTATATTGATCATTCAACAAAGAGATCGGTCATGCGAAGGTGGATAATGACTCAGAATATGAAATATGGGGATTTATAGGAAGATTTCGAGAAAATTTTAACAACTTATGGCGCAAGGCTGTGTCAATAAGAGGTAAAAAGTTCGGGCAAACTTTAGAATTGTGAAATGATTGCTTCAAGCTAAGTGGGAGAGTCCCACCGCTTATGATTGGGTTGTATGATTAGCTACTTGCGTGATTTTTGGCTATTAGCATAATTATGGATTATTTTAACTATGAGAAGAGACTATAAGTGGTAATTCGAGCAAATAAATTATTGGAGGCATGCTATGGTTGGACTTATAGGCTCACGTTCGGACTTGGAAAAAGGTTCAGGATTTATGCGTCGTAGAGATGTAGGTTTCAGAGGAAGTGATTTCGCCAGGTGCTTCGCGGAGAGAGTGTTTTTGTGTTATAAGATCTATAGAGTGAGTTATATTCGGGACCAAGACAGGGCGGGTGGCTCTCAATTATGGTCCTAGTGAATTCAGGAGTTGAAGTGTGGTGCTCAATAATTTCGAGCCTATGGGTATAGATAAGAATCAAGCTTTGTAGCAGCTTATGAGAAGGCGCCCAGAATGTCCTATGATATTTTGACTTCGGGTGTAGCATTTGAGTGTTATGAAACAGTTCGTGGGAATTGAGATAGCCTGGTCTCGTGATTCAAGGTCACTCGGGGCGAGTGTAGATGGAGTATGTTATGTGTTGAATGGAGTTAGTCTTATTTCTAAGGCAAGCAAGAATGAATTGGAAGAAGGTAAATTGATTAGCCATAGTTGAATTGGCATATTGGGGCCAGTGATCAGTTTGATATGCAAGATCAGGTTATGTGTATGCTTTTTGGTGGTACATGTGAGGTCTGTCGGCCACCGTGATTGATGATTTATCAGGGGGATTCTTATGTTATGGCTTGTTAAGTGGAAATGGATTCCGGAAGGGTTGTGGTGGCTTGGACCACTACTTGCAGATTTGCATATTCTACGGATTTGGGAATTTACCTATGTGTTGCTATGATTCTCCTAAAGTGAGTTAGGCTAAAAGTCCGTATATGATGAAGTGTTAAATATTAATTATTTCGGAGTTATGATGAAAATCATGTTCTATTGTATATTGGCATGTTGGGTGTGGTGAGAGGTATGAAAATGTGAAGTGAGGATCAAGGTTGCAGTTCGGTGTTGACACAGACGTCATTGGCTCGGATTAGCAAGGAAAGGGTTGAATTATTAAATTAAATAGGTGTTATCTTCAGCGTCACCTGAGATCAACGTGTTGTGAAAGAGGCTTTGCATCCTGGTTAAGGATTCTTGATCGCTTTTCAGCGTTAGTGCGTCCGGTGGTTTAGATGTGCAGACCCATCATTTATTTCGGAAGATTTTGGGAGTATGTCCATGGAAGGTTGTATAAGTATGACATGTAGTCATTTGGTTGAACAAAGATTTGAACCAAGAATGAGGATTGTGGTAATATTATTAATTTGAGAATTTTGGCCTAAAGGGCACTTTGTTTATTGGGTTATGAACGGAGGGGGTTGCTCCGGTTATGATGGTTGTCCTTATGTGTTATGAGGAAGAATGAGTTAATATGGACCTTTTAAAGGTTATTAGCCTAGCTGGCACAATCAGGATCGAATTGAGGTCGGTGGATGGATTTAAATGTGAAAGTGAGCCTTACGCCAGGCCAGTTGTGTTCATTTTAGCAATGTGCTCTTTAGGGAAGAATAGTCGCGATGTTATTTTGTGGTCATCCAATTCATGTAAAGATATATTACGCCGTATGAGCTGTGAGGCGGCTTGATAAATTCTTATGTGTTGAGGTTCCGCTTAGCGGTGATGTCATATGAGCAGGATGGCTCTTGAGATTTAGATAATGTATCGCACGTCAGTTGTGCTTGAGTTTTGTAGCCTATAGCGCTATATGTGTCCTCAGGGATGGTATTATACACCTTAGCGTGTCTTTGAGCGATATTCGGTAATTTGTTGTAATGAGCAATCTAGCTCGATATGCACCTCCTTTATTGAGTGCTATGTTATTCGGATCGAGTTACGCGCCGCAATAACGTGATGTTCAGTGTAGTTCCCCTATTTGCCTTTATGTGTTCTGTTTCCCATTTCCTGAGGGAAGCTCGTTCTATCTATGAGCCCGGATCGCATGTTTGATTCGCGAGTGGGCTAATTAGGTCTCCTTTATAGGGTTAGACTTCCTTTTTGTATCCCATTCTTAGTGGTAGCCTATTAGTGCATGGTAGCATCATATGGGACTTTTGATCATGTTCGGGATGGCTTATTACCTAAGCAGTTCGTACTAGGTGAGATGAAATTATTGGACTTAGGATCAGTGCGATCTGACTATATGTAGTATGTTAAAGAGCAAAGGTCATTCTTTGGTTAAGAATGAGGTAATGGTACTTGTCAAAAGTATAGACTGAATGATTTGTTGACTCAACAGCTTGTTATGAATTTCTACACATCTCTTCCGTCGTGTCGGTGTTGTAAAAGTTGGAGCAAGACCTATGAAGATCATCAGGTGCAATGGGAGCATCAGATTCGTGGAATATCGATTAAGTTAACCAGAAAAAATGTTATTGTGGTCCTATGAGTAAAGTAATGCAAAGTGTGAATTCAGAAAAATTATGTAGTCATGTTTGGGTATAGCGTGAAGCGATTGATATGGTGATCGTACGTTCAAAACAAGCTTGGCAGGAAATTCCGGATGTTGGAATTGGGCTTTAAGGCTTATTTACTTGAATAAAGGAGTGTATCTGGAGAATTATCAAGCTAATGTGCCCAACTGAGTTGTGATAGCATGGGAAGGTGCATAAGAGGTTAAACATTGATTTCAGACTACTTCAGTGTAGTACTCAGCACGTTCGAGGACGAACGTATGTTTAAGTGGGAGAAAATGTAATGACCCAACCAGTCATTTTGAGATCTAGTGTGTCGTTCAGCAGTCTGTGGCCATGACCAGCTTCATTTCAGGTGTATTGACTTGTACGTGTGGTCGCAATTGAATTTCGGAAAGTTCATGGTGGATTTGGAAGGAGAATTCTCATTTTGAAAGCTTAAAGTTAAAGAAATGAACTAGGATTTGAATTTTGAGTGAATGACTTCAGAATTGGGATCCTAAGGTTCCAGCAGATTCGTATGATTATTACGGACTTGGGCGTATGCACGGATCGGGTATTGGATGACCTGGGAGCATTTTGGCGCCTATTGTGGAAGTTAGCATTTTGGAAGAAATTTCATTGGTTTGGCTTGATGCATTTCACTGTTATTGATGTCCGTTTGGGATTCTGAGACTGGGAGAAGCTCTGTATGGTGATTCTGGAGTTGGGAGCGCAATCGAAAGTGAATTCGGAAGTTCGTAGGTCATTTTGGAGCCGTTTGGCTAAAGATAGAAATTTGAAGGTTTTTGAAAAGTTTGACGGAAGTGGACTTTTTCATATCGGGGTCGGAATCCCATTCCGGAAGTTGGAGTAGGTTCGTAATGTCAAATATGATGTGCAAAATTTGAAGTCCATCGGACATGATTTGATAGGTTTTGGCATCAGAAATAGAAGCTGGAAACTTTAAAGTTCATAAAGCCTGAATTGAGGTGTAATTCATGATTTTGGTGCTGTATGATATGATTTAAGGCCTCGAGCTAGTCTGTACTGTGTTTTGGGGCTGGTTTGGTATGATTGGTTGGGTCCCGGGGGCCTCGGGTGGATTTCGGGTGGTTAACAAATCAGAGTTTGGATTTTTTGAAAAAAGTTGAGCAGTTGGTATCTAGTATTTTCGTTTCTGCAGAAATGGGGCCGTAGAACCGGCCCTGCAGAGGTGAAGGATGGAACCGTAGAAGTGGATAGGAGCAAAATAAAGAGGACCATAGATGCAGTCGAGCAGCCGCGGTACAGCCCCGCAGAGGTGAAGTATGGAACCGTAGAAGCGGTTAGGAGCAAAATGAAGAGGACCGCAGATGCGGTCGAGCAGCCGCAGAAGCTGGACCGCACCTGCGGTTAGAGAATCGGAGAAGCGGAAGAGGGGTATTGCCTTGGAACCGCATAATCAGTAAGAAGGCCAGGTGTGATTGCTCGGCTCACTATCGTACCGGTGCCGCGCCCAGTACCGAGCGTGGCATTAGTTGAATCTTCAGCGGCTCTTTCTCCAGCACGATTTGTACTTCGGGACGAGGGGCCATCAGGGATTGTGCACCCCAGAGCGGAATCGCCCTCAAATGAGAAGTAGGAGGAGAGGCCATTGGTAAGGCGGAGGGTCGCGTTCACGCCGGCTCCACCCGTGGTGATTAATTTGGACTCTCCCCCACGGATACGGAGAGGAGTGCGGTTGCAGCGCCTGACCTTCAGGGCGGACAAACAATGGGGGTTTCCTCGGTGGCTTAGGCCATGATGATACCGTCGCTTCGGCGACTGAACTGGTGGTTCCGGTTGCTGAGGCGGGAGGCAGTTCCTCAGCGGCTGCTATTGTTGGTGAATCAAGCGCTCCTTTAGTGGCTATGGTGGGTGGTTCTACCTCGATGGTGGCGGAGGGAGGAAGGGATGCTGTAGGAGATGAGTATGAGTCCGAATCCGACTTGGATCCCATGACGTCCGTACGTTCCAAGAAGGCTTCACCAATTCAACGGTGCGCACAGAAGGGCAATCTCGCTTCATTGAGGTTCCCACGGAGTTGAACTTATTGCTCAAGGGAATAGCTTGGTGCCGCTTTTTGAGGAGCTATGCGCTGAGGCCAAGAACGCGTCGTTGAGGGACGTCACAGATATCAGACTAATGAATAAAGTGGTCGTGATAGGCCTGAGGGTACGTATTGTGACCTCAGTATATTTTTTCCTTTTCTTAGTTTATTCTTATTTTATTCGTTGTCTTTGCTTTGCAGTCTTATTTGTTGGAGGTGGAGAGCGTCCATCGAGCCCATATCCACTCGGGGATCTTTTTACGGGCAGTGGGAAGTACTGCCGCTACCAAGATTGGTGCGGAGAGATGTGTGAGTGCTTGTGGGCCGACCCCCATAGCCGGGCCTTGGTCGAGGAGCTAGCGAGGCAGGAGCTTCATTTGCATCAAAAACTTGGTAGAACGTGCACCCTCGAAGAGCAAATTTGTTAGAAGGATGAGGAACTCGAGGCGGAAAGGAGGGCTGCAGCTGAGTACGAGCGTCAGGGCCAGGCTAAGGAGGTGGAGGTCGCTGCGGCATGGAGAGGCAAAGTGGCTACGTAGGAGAGTGAGGTTGTAGCTCTGAAACTTATGCGAGTGCTGCCTCGTTGAGAGTTGTAGGGTTAGAGAAGGCGATCCACTTGCACTAGTCTCAGCGTGAGTCGGAGAGGAATATGGAGGCCGATAGGGAAGCAGGGCTCGAGGAGCGGATATGCCTTTTTGATCAGGAGGCCCAAGTTATGGCTGATCAAATCATGACCTTAGAAAGAGAGAATCAGCAGCTACGGGATCAAGCTGTCGCTTCCAGCCAGGCTCGTGAGCTTTGGGTCTTTGCGGAAGCCCAACATAATGTATAGAAAAATTTGTGGGAGGTCGGTATTGTGACTGAAGCTGCCTTCGAGAAAGCACATCAAAAGGCTCGTGAGGCCCGTACCCGACTGTGGTTTTGAGGCGCCGACGCCAAAGGTTGACGCTGGTGAAGGTGGTGGCACGGACGACACTGAATAAAATAATTTGTTGTGTTTTTTCTTATTTTATTCACCGTTTGGCGTTTAGGTGCTTCTTGTTTTACTTTTTCTTTTTCCTTGTACTGACCGGCCTTGGCCGGGTGTAAGCGGGGATGACCCGCAATTAACTTTGCAGATAAATGAAATTCCTTTTCTGCTATTTGCTTTGTATTTATTTCGTACCTTCCCTTCTTCCCCCTTAGACTTTTCTTTGCACGCGTTTGAAGGGGTTATTTGCCTCTGAGTTTGACTCTGGTAGGCATGTTTATTTTTGATTGTTGATGAATTTTTTCTTCAACTCGGTGTGAGCGAGTCAAATATGTTGCTTGGCGATAGCGACACATAGCCTTAGTCCCAGTTCAGGCGTGGTCGAACTACCGGCCGTGATGGTAAAAATTATGGCCTTGTAGTTTGACTGGGGCTGAACTTTACGTGGCCAGAATCTTAGTTTGAGTTGGGGGTACTTTCTTGACTGGCGAGGGTGCCTAGTCTGCGCCTCGATTCGTCAGAGGTCGGGTTTTGCTGAGTTTTATGATGAAGGTGCTCATCCTGAGTCTTGGTTCAACTATGGTTAAGTTTGTTAGATTTGAGGACGAAGGCATCTATCCTTACAGTTCGAGCGGGGTCGAACTTGTTAGATTTAATGGCGAAGGCGCATAGCCTGAGTCTTGGTTCGACCGTCGTCGAGCTTTGTTAAATTTTAAGGCTAAGGCGCATAGCCTGATTCCCAGTTCGACCATAGTTGAACTTTGATAAATTTGATGGCGAAGGCGTATAGCTTAAGTCCCAGTTCAACTGCTGTTGAACTTTGTCGATTTTGATGGAGAAGGTGCATAGCCTGAGTCCCAGTTCAACTGTTGAACTTTGTCGATTTTGATGGCGAAGGAGCATAGCCTAAGCCTTGGTTCAACAGTAGTTGAACATACTAGCGAAGGCACATAGCCTTGATTTAATGGCGAAGGCACATAGCCTGAGTCCCAGTTCAACTGTTGTTGAACTTTGTCGATTTTGACGGCGAAGGCGCATAGCCTGAGTCTTGGTTCTTCATGGCAAATGCGCATAACCTGAGTCTTGGTTCAACCGCAGTTGAACTTACTGTAGAAGGTACATAGCCTTGATTTAATGGTGAAAGCGCACAGTATGAGTCCCAGTTCAACCATTGTTGAACTTTGTCAATTTTGATGGCGAAGGCACATAGCCTGAGTACCAGTTCAATTGTAGTTGAACTTTGTCGATTTTGATGGCGAAGGCGCATATCCTGAGTCTGGGTTCAACCGTAGTTGAACTTACTGGAGAAGTCACATAGCCTTGATTTAATGGCGAAGGCGCATAGCCTGAGTCCTAGTTTCAACTGTTGTTGAACTTTGTCAAATTTGAAGGCGAATGCGTATAGCCTGAGTTCCAGTTCAACTATTGTTGAACTTTATCGATTTTGATAGAGAAGAACATAGCCTGAGTCTTGGTTAAATCGCAGTTGAACTTACTGGAGAAGGCACATAGCCTTGATTTAATGGCGAAGGCGCAGAGCCTCAGTCCAGTTCAACTGTTGTTAAACTTTATCGATTTTGATGGCGGATGCGCATATCCTGAGTCTTTGTTCAATCGTAGTTGAACTTACTGGCGAAGGCGCATAGCCTGAGTCTTGGTTCAACCGTAGTTGAACTTACTGATGAAGGCACATAGCCTTAATTTAATGGTGAAGGCGCATAGCCTGAGTCTCAGTTAAATTGTTGTTGAACTTTGTCGATTTTGATGGCGAAGGCGCATAGCCTGAGTCTTGGTTCAACCGTAGTTGAACTTACTGGAGAAGGTGCATAGCCTGAGCCCCTGTTCAACTGTTGTTGAACTTTGTCGATTTTGATGGCGAGGGCGCATAGCCTGAGTCTTGGTTGAACTTACTGGCAAAGGTACATAGCCTTAATTTAATGGCGAAGGCGCATAGCCTGAGTCCTAGTTCAACTGTTGTTGAACTTTGTCGAATTTGAAGGCGAATGCGTATAGCCTGAGTTCCAGTTCAACTATTGTTGAACTTTATCGATTTTGATAGAGAAGAACATAGCCTGAGTCTTGGTTCAATCGCAGTTGAACTTACTGGAGAAAGCACATAGCCTTGATTTAATGGCGAAGGCGCAGAGCCTGAGTCCAGTTCAACTGTTGTTAAACTTTATCGATTTTGATGGAGGATGCGCATATCCTGAGTCTTTGTTCAACCGTAGTTGAACTTACTGGCGAAGGCGCATAGCCTGAGTCTTGGTTCAACCGTAGTTGAACTTACTGATGAAGGCACATAGCCTTAATTTAATGGTGAAGGCGCATAGCCTGAGTCTCAGTTAAATTGTTGTTGAACTTTGTCGATTTTGATGGCGAAGGCGCATAGCCTGAGTCTTGGTTCAACCGTAGTTGAACTTAATGGAGAAGGTGCATAGCCTGAGCCCCTGTTCAACTGTTGTTGAACTTTGTCGATTTTGATGGCGAGGGCGCATTGCCTGAGTCTTGGTTGAACTTACTGGCAAAGGCACATAGCCTTGATTTAATGGCGAAGGCGCATAGCTTGAGTCCTAGTTCAACTGTTGTTGAACTTTGTCGAATTTGAAGGCGAAGGCGCATAGCCTGAGTCCTAGTTCAAACAATTGTTGAACTTTGTCGATTTTGATGCCGAAGGCGCATGGCCTAAGTCTTGCTTCAACCGTAGTTGAACTTACTGGCGAAGGAACATAGCCTGAGTCTTGGTTCCACCATAGTTGAACTTACTGGCGAAGGCATATAGCCTTGATTTAATGGAGAAGGCGCATAACCTGAGTCTTAGTTCAACCGTAGTTGAACTTACTGGAGAAGGCGCATAGCCTGAGTTCCAGTTCAAATGTAGTTAAACTTACTGGCGAAGACAATAGCCTGAATCTCACTTTGTGGGTGTTCGAGCTGAAGCTCAGTTTTGATTCGAGATATTGAGCAGCTTAAATGTTATCTTCCCAATCGGGGTATATATGCTCGGTTGAGATGACTCTCAATTCGAGATATCTATATACCGGTATCTGGCTGGAGCTCGAATCGGGGATGCGGGAGATGCCTTTTAAAGATCCTCACTTAGGGGGGACTTCTTCTTGTTTTTACTATCCGAGATCAGAGAGATAGAGGGGTTGGATCTTGATTCGAGATCTTCGAGTTCCCCTTGTTCGATATGCTGCTTTGGCTTGTTTGAGCTGGGTTATTCTTTTTGGCGTTTCTTTCCTTTTGGTTTAGGGAAGAACTACGCGATTTTGCTATGAAATTCCCACAGACGGCACCAAATTGTTTGCTCAAAAGTTATCATATGCCTTATGAGTGTAAAACAATATAAATAAATCACGGAAAAATCATAGTAAACTGTAATGATCCATTGGACCAAATGAAGAATGCGAAAATAAGTACTCAGAGTTAGGAGGAGAAACATTAAAAGCCTTTATTGATATTATCGATTTTGTCTGCCTCTCCATGAAGAGGTTCAAAGCCTTACAATGATATTTCCTTGTCCCCTCATTTGGGTGTTGTGGTGTCTCTTTTCTCTCTTGTGGATAATGGCCAAGAAGAAGTCCCCCTTCTAGGGTTTCCTCTCTTGGTATTTATAGTTGTGAGCTTCGTGAGCTGGCAATAAGTAGCCGTGACCACGTTTGGGTTTTACCTTTATGATGGCGGATGGGCCATGGCCTGGTTGATCGAATCAGATAAGGGGTAAATACTGTAAATTCGGAGTGGTCGTACCACTTATTAATTACGAATTAGCTTAAGAAGGGGTCAACTTCGTTAATTATCATGGGGTCGAATTCCGACCCATACAGTAATAAATTGTTAGCGTTGGAATTAGTAATCAGAAATAGAAATAAGACTACAACACATAATCACTTCAAGTATATAGTTTCATTTATTTTGAGGTTCATTTATTTAAAGATTGCTGAAAATTAATAAATAATTTTGAAAAGTAAAGTTACAAACCAAAAGAAAAATAAGGGTATGATGCAATGATTACACGCTTGCATTTTCATGTACTTCAAAAGTTATGAAAATTTATGAACGATAGCATCAGAGAAGAGAAAGTATAAAAATAAAAGCAATTATAAATATGTTACCTTTGCATCTTGTAATATCAACTCCATAGAATATGGTATCTCTAGGTTGATGATATTCGGGATTTCCCACATTCGAACTACTCTAACTTTTAAAATTCTATTGCATCAAGTTGCTTGAAATTTGTCTGATCTCATAAAGTTTTGTACCCATATTTATAATGTTCTGTATTATGTGAAAAGAAAAAAAGGAATGGAAAAGAAATTAAAATGAGGAACCGCATAAAATATTATTTGGAGTTACGGAGAAAGTGGATAAGTTATGGAGTTAGGTTAGGATGCACATGTTTTGGGAAGATGATTGTGTTTCTTTTTAAATCTTTCTTTCCGTTTCTTTGTGAAATCTATCTATATATTTTTAAAAACCAATTAATTTTTAATGTTTAACAATTTCTAAAAAAAGAATCCCAACAAACGTGGGATTCCATGTAGATGTCAACTGAACTGGAAGTTTTAAACTTTGTGAACTTCTTTAAACAATTTTTTTTAAAAAAGTACAACAAACATAAATTTGTTATGTAATAATATAAAAGACAAGAACAATAATGTAAGAACAAGAGCAATAGAGAGAAGAGTAGAGAGAGTTCTTCTTATTGATACTTAGAGATTGTTAGGAGTTATTTACAATGGTAGAGAGCACCTCTATTTATAGGGAGGGGGATGATTTATCTACCAAGAATAGAACTCTAGAATCTCTCTAATTATAGACATTCACCTTAAATAGGAGATTTCATAACACTCCCCCTTGAATGTCTATTCAACAATGTGCCTCGTTAAAACCTTAAAACCAAAACCCAATGGGAAAAATTAAAGAAAGGAAAAAGAGTACACATGTTTGAATATGCGCCTATTGGTTGCCTCGTTAAAAACCTCGCAAGGAAAACCCGGTGGGACAAAACCTTGTAAGGGAAAAAGAGTGTAACGCGCATTAACTCCCCCTAATGAGTACATCAATTTATATCCTTGAGCATTTGCATTCCAATCTTGTGCATCATCTTCAAAACGATCTTTGATAGAGATTTGATAAATAAATCAACCATATTGACTTAAATAAATATTCCGCACCTTGAAATCATCATTCTTGATAGATATGAACATCTTCATATAATGTCGTGGAATAACTCTTCAATATCTCCATAGATGCATTCTCAATGCCATCATGCTTATAGTTATAGCAAGATTCATATGTACACAAATTGTACTTGGGATGTGGTACTTCAAGACCAAGAATTGCATATGCTTCAAGCAACTTAAATCTTTCAAGTTAAGTCATATAAGCCATATAATAGACTTTAGATGCATATCAAGTTTTCCATGTCATGCTAGACAAATAAGATATCGAAAACTGACTATACATACCTTTGACTTTATACTTTCAAGCATTTGAACTATAGGTTCAAAACTACATGTCTTTCAATGGAATCAATTCTTCTTGAATTGTATCTCTTCCATTTAGTTACTTTCTTTGGGTCAGCAAATGCGTATAGCATGTTTTGCAATATGTTGCAATTGAATTATCCCTTTTATGAACTTCAGGTTCATATCATGATATTTGGGGATATACATATACAAATGATAATTCATCCCATGTAACCTTTTCTCAAGTGTTTATCATGTCTCCCCCTCGTGTTAGTAAAGCTAACTTGTTTCCTCAACTTTGGGAAATCATCTTTGTGCATTATCATGTCAATATACACGGCACATTAATAATAAGATGAAATTATTTGGTTCCTGACCTTGAACCACTTGTGAGGGGAGAATATACTCTCGTATACAACTTATATCAAACTGATATATATAACTTTGTTCTCATAAGAAACAGTTTAGCTATTAAGTGGAAGCACTCAATAATTATCTTGCTAAACCAACTTTGATATAAACCAACTTATCAAGATGAACTATCTTGAGTAGAGAATCTGGAAATTATGCTCGAAGTTAGATTACTGAGCAATTTACCTCGCAAGCACCGGCCAGGCTGCGGGTCAATAACAATTGCGCATGTAACCATATCATAGATGCATCATATGTGGTATACATGGCAGGTGAATGGGCCCATATTCACCTTTGATATTTCCAGAATTTATGGGCTTCAACCCGAACTCTTTAGTTGGTCAGTTCTTTAATGAGAACAAGTGATACAAGAGAATTCGTAAAGAACTTTCTAGTTCTTTAATGTTCACCTATGTGAATTTGCACATCATACTTAAAATGAGATGGCTAACACGAATGCCAACTGAATAAATTATCAATATTGGTAAACTTCAAATTTACACCATGACATGTGCACTTATCAATAAACTTCAGGTTTATTATGACATGGGTTTTTATACCAATAGATATCCATTTTATTGTGGCATTCTTTCGTTTGTGTAGTACAAACTGGAGAACAAAGCGGGTAGCATTTCATATACAAATTACCCCGCTACAAGTTGTAGTAATAGGAGATATCAAAGCCTTCCTTTATTTATAGTCTCAATATAATCAATCGCTTTCGCGTGTACTTTGGAAACTGAATAAGTTTCTTTGAGACTTACTACAGCACAATACTCAATTGTGTTTCTCCAACATAGTAATAATTGGCTCTTCTAGAGCTCTCAATTAATTTTGTACTACCACAGATTCATCAACATCCATGTGGTGAATATCTTTCTTAAAGAGAAAGTTATACCATTATGGTCATGTCAAACTTATATGCAAGATATGTTTCTTGCATTATCGTTGTCCTTTAATAGTCATATTTCCAAAATACTTTGGCGTACAATAGGTACGCGACCAACGATCATTCATGCCATATATCATCTCAAACCTCCTTCTAGGGGTGAGTGTGGTATCATCTCAAACCTCCTTCTAGGGGTGAGTGTGGTATATTTAATACCAATTTCATGTTCATATTCTTCCAATAATGAATATGTATTCGTGAATCAAATGTTGTCACATTCACTTCGAGGATATGTGATTTTGTTATCCTTTTCAAATCTATAAATGCGTCAGGCATTTGATTTGCTATTCTTTGCAAATGGATAATCTTTTGTGCCTCTTTCACAAATAGAGGTATGTGGATCAAGATGAGATAATGATGCATTTTTCCACAAAATTTCCCGTTTGGTTTTACCAACTTCTCCCCCTAATTTTGGGAAAAGTGTCTCATCAAATTGACAGTCTGCAAATCGTGCAGTGAACAAATCTCCTGTCAATGTTTCGAGGTAGCGAATAATGGAGGGCGATTCAACCTCAACATATATTCCTAACCTTCTTTGCAGACCCATTTTGGTGCGGGATGGCGGTGCTAAAGGCACATATACTGCGCATCCAAAAATTCTTAAATGGGATATATTGGGTCCATGACCCAAAACCAATTGCAACGGGGAATATTTGTGTCAATTCGTCAGTCAGAGACGAACTAGCATTGCTGTATGCAAAATGGCGTGACCCCAAACCGAAGTGGGCAGCCGACAAACTAAAATGCTGCATGCAAAATGGCATGAACCCAAACCAAAGTGGGCAGCCGACGAACTAGCATTGCTGTGTGCAAAATGGCGTGAACCCAAACCGAAATGGGCAGCCTCGTTTTCATGAAGAATTCAAGATTATTCTCATCTATTGTCTCAATATGATATCATTAAAACTCAACAAGTTCTTCTTAGACTTGGAGGAGAATATTGCATTCTCTAAGATAAACGTCGTGCCTTTGGGCAGAGTTACAGTTGCTCTTCCGGAGCCTTCAATCAATTTACTTCCCATGGTTTGACATATAAAAGAAAATATATGAACATGAGAATAAACAACTTCAATCCGTTTGTGTCACATAATATTTTCGAAATCTGCTGCTAACAGTTGACTAACAAAATCAGATATGTTATCCATAATCGATTACTATGCAGCTTGAAAATTTTCAGTTTAAGCATTTTTCACACACAATCGATTGTTTAACATTGACAATCGATTGTTGATTAATTGTGAAAAATTCCGGATCACACTGTCTAACGACAATCGATTGTTAGACATAGACAATCGATTGTGGATGATTTTTGAAAAATTCCAGATTACACTGCCTAACGACAATCGATTGTTAGACATAGACAATCGATTGTGGATGATTTTTGAAAAATTCCAGATTACACTGTCTAACGACAATCGATTGTTAGACATAGACAATCGATTGTGGATGATTTTTGAAAAATTCCAGATTACACTGTCTAACGACAATCGATTGTTAGACATAGACAATCGATTGTGGATGATTTTTGAAAAATTCCAGATTACACTGTTTTAAGACAATCGATTGTTAAACATAGACAATCGATTGTTGACTGTTTTTGAAAAATTCCAGATCACATTGTTTTAAAGACAATCAATTGTTGATCATTGACAATCGATTATTTTGCAGTTTTTATGCGAAATATGAGATAACCGACTAGTTTTTCAGGTTAGTCGATTACCTCTACTGGAAAGTAAAAATATTATTGATATTTGAGCATATTGATACATTCTAAAGAACTAATACTAACATTATATCATGAACTAACTAATATGAGCTAATACTAATGGCTATTAGTTTATTCATTCACTAATACAAACAAGTAAAATAAAATCAAACAGCTCCATCTTCTTTCATCACGGATCCATCACCGATTAGGTGGTCTATCTTCCCCTCGGGTTGCTCAAAGAAGTCTGCCACATCCAAGTGGGTGATCTCAAAGTTGTCGTCAGAGACAAAATTCGTTTCAGTGCGTTTACTCTTTCGAGATGCTTGATAAAGGTCAACCAAATATCATGGTATACGGCAAGCCTTTGACCAGTGCCCGTTTCCACCGCAACGATAATATATAGTTTATAAACTATTTGCTTTTGGATTCTTATCGTATCGTGCTTGTGGCAGAGTGACCAACTTCAGGTTGTCATATCTCTTCTTTAAGCCATTCCACAAGATGGGTGGATCTTTGACTGTGATATATTCAATTTTCAAACCTTCATCAAGGTGATGGCGCAAGAAAATCAAGGCCTTAGCATAGTTTCAAACCTTCATCAAGGTGATGACGCAAGAAAATCAAGGCCTTAGCATAGTTTTGGGTGGATGCATTATTTCTGTCTTTAATGGCGTCTCCAAGACCCATAGCATCTAAGTGGATTTCAGCATCCAACACCCATGTCATATAGTTCTTGCCCGAAATTTCAAGGGCAACGAACTTTCTTTTTATAATGTCAGACATAAAACAAATTTACATCAAGAGCGTGTTCATACTTACGGGCTCTATTACAATTATCACATTCACTTCAGGGAATGGATCATAATCATGTGCTTTACACAATCTCATGTCAAATATTACTTTCATAAAGTGAAAGATTATTTTGAGAATCTTTATTATTCTCATTATCACAATAATGACGATTATAATTTCGTCTATTGCCACGTCCACATCCATTGATACCTTTACGGTAATAATTTTGTCTTCTTTCAGACTTATCACATACTGCTACCACATTCTCTAAAGGGAATGGAGCAAATTCAATGGGACGGATTTTCAATTCTTTGCCCACAATCATACATGAATTTAATCATGGCAGGACATAGAGATTTTACCACTTCATGTGGTTACAATTTCTTACAAACTCCATTAGAGTTGTAATCAAACTTTGTTGTCTATGCTTGTATATAAAATCAAATTATAGAATTCCAAGAATTTGAAAGGGAAAAGTAAGTTACTTACCTTTAAGGTATACCAATAAATGTTGTGATATCAAATATACCTCTTGAGTTTCCATCCCGTTGCATTACTTTATGATGATACCATCTCTTCTATTTTTCCGCATAGAAATTAGAAAAGGGCGGCGATTGAGTTGAGAGAGCAGATTCGGCTATGAAGCAAAACCTGCCTTTTCGTTGTATACAGAGATCATGCTTCATACAGTAAGCATCAACTCCATCACATGGTTGCTCCCCTGGACATCCACTGTACAGAACTCCACAATACTTCCCATATTTGCTTTCCATGTAATTTGAATATGTTGTCAATCAAGGACATGTTAAGTAGGGTAGAAGCACCCGAAAGTTGAAAACCGGAGGAAAATTAGAGGACGAATACCCAGCCTGAGGATAATGAACCCATGGGCGGCGCATAGGAATATTAAAAAGGATTGACGGTAAAATTGGCGATAGTAGAGCTTCGTGCTGATAACGTGTTATGAAATAATATAAAGACAAGAACAATAATGCAAGAACAAGAGCAATAGAGAGAATAGAGAGAGAGAAGTATTCTTATTGATACTTAGAGATTGTTAGGGATGGTTTACAATGGTAGAAGACCCCTTTATTTATAGGGAGGTAATGACTTAGCTACCAAGAATAAAACTCTAGAATCTCTCTAATTATAGACATTCATCTTAAATAGAAGTCTATTTATAACAATTAACAATTTTTTTAAAAAAAATATCCCAACAAACGTGTGATTCTATGTAGATGTCAACTGAATTGGAAGTTTTAAACTTTGTGAACTTCTTTAAACAAATTTAAAAAAAGAGCACAACAAACATTAAAAAAAAGAGCAATTTTTTAGGTTTAAGGAATTAAAAAAAATATCCCAACAAACTGGGATGTAAACTAAATTAGAAGTTTCAAGCATAGCGTACTTCTTTTAGGAAAGAAAAAAAAAATAGTTTTTTTAAACATGGGACTCATATGTAAATTAAATTTATACATTTTCAAATTTCTATTTTAAATTATTTTTAAACCTCTAAATAATTGAAAGTTTGTCCTAAAATTAGTCACATATTCACTTTCTATGTTGAAATTTGTCACAATGACATGAATTTGTCTTTCCTATTCTATATAAATATATTAATACATATTATTATTTCTTAATATTGTTGTAAAAGAAAAATACACATAGATAGAGGAGTAACAATAACAATGAAGACACGTGTGAGGACATTTTCTTTTTGAAACCTGGCTTTATCTGGGTCCCGCTTCTCTTTAACAATCCATTTCTCAGCTGAGACTCGTTTCTCTTCAACTAGAAATGAGAGAGAATTTCACGGAGCAACAATGGCGACAATGGAGGAAACGGAGTTAGAAATGGGGAATTTATCACCACCTTATAATTTGGCGCCCTTCAGCATAGGCAATAAAGTGGAAGTTACCAGAGAAGAAGTGGGTTATAGAGGAGCTTGGTACGAAGCCGTCATTGTGGAACCAAACCCTATCCAAAAGAAAAAAAGGGGTTTCTTTGTTCAGTACAAGCATCTCTTATCTGACATAAAAGATGTGAGTGAATCAATACCTGAAATCGAGTTCATTACAAAACGGTCCCTCTTACGACCCGCCCCACCGCCGCTTGCCACGGTGGATGAGCGGAGGTCCTTTAAGGTGAATGATGTTGTTGATGCATTTCATCTTGCTGGGTGGTGGAAAGGAGTGGTTGCTTCAGTTGTTGGTGATGGTGGTGGTAAAGGTAGCCGGTTCCGGGTCGCTTTTAAAGATCCGGATGAGGAGCTTGAGTTTTCTCAAAATGACTTGAGATTGCATGTTGATTGGACTGGCGGAAAGTGGGTGCCCCCTGTTCCGACTCATGAACAGGTAGTAAATTACTTAAGGTCGACAAAATTTTCTTTTTTCCGTTTTTATACAAGGAAGTTGGATATTTACAAATTTCCAATTTCATATGGTATCTTAAGTAACAAAATTGATTTTTTTTATGTACGCCATGATAGCAGATGCCTGATCTTCAGTTTGGAAGTTCAAGTGCTGCTGATCAGAACAAGCGGAAGAATTCTGATTGTAGCAAAAAAGCATATGAGAAGGTCTTTGTACATAATTCTACCCTCTTCTTCTTAGCTGATGCTTCATTACTCTCATACTTTGCTTGATAACTCATGTGACATTTTTGTACTAAGTATCTTTTTTGGATTTCTATAGGTCTTCTATCATTTAAGGTACAGTAGGTGTGCAATATATGATAGAGTAATCATTTTAAAGTAATAGGAAACAGAAAGAATTCTAATCGTAAATTGATTTCCATGCTTTCTGTCTTTGATTTTTTTTTATTTGATGAAGTAATAAGTAGTTTATTTATACCCAAGTTGTATGCTGTGCTCCTTTGATTTCCATGTTGTATCCATGTTGTATTTTGTGTCCATGCTTTCTGAGTTTTTCACCAATAACTGGTATGTGTAACTTGGAATATGTTGTAGAATTCTTTTTTTTTTTGATGAAGTAAGGTATTTCATTAGAAAGGCATCAAGTAGATGCAATAGTTACAAAATCAGAAGACAAAAACACAGAAAAATAAATGTTTGTAAGCCCCTTTAGGATGTGCTACACTATAAATAAGGAGCTAACAAAGTCGAAAAAGTAATCAGTGCTAATTACAGGGGTTATCTTCACCCAGCTAAAAAGGGTGAGCGAATAATTAGCTTTAAGAGTGTGATTTGGAGTTGAGATTCCATCAAAGCATCTTTGGTTCCTTTCATTCCACAGACTTCAAAAAATAACTGCAGGAATCATTGACCGGATCTCCTTAATGGCCTTATCAACTTCCCAAAGACTCCAACTTGTGTATGCCTCTCTAATATGCGATGGCATGACCCAGTTCAAACCGAAAAGACAAAAAACATGTTCCACACATCAGTGGCAACTGGGCAGTGCAAGAGCAGGTGACTGTCATTCTCTGAGCTTTCCTTACATGTGAAGCATCCGTTGACCAGTTGGAAGCCTCTTCTATTGAGATTATCTTGTGTTAAGCAGGCTTCAGATAGAGCAATCCAGCTGAAACCTAAGTTGCTCTGACACGGGTACGGGTGTCCGACACGGGTGCGGATCTAGAGGTCGGATCCTTTGAGATAGAAATTTTAAGATTCGGGGATACGGATCCTAAAACCGACACGGGTGTGGGGATCCGGCTAAAAATAATTTAAAAATAAAAATAAAAATATCTCTAAATTATGATTTTATTGAATCTACAGCAGAGAATGAAGCAAAATCAATCGTAGATGAAGATCAAGAACAGAGAAGACCACCTCTGTTTAGAAGCCACTATCAACAAAATAGTTGATTTAGACTTCCCACACAAAATAGTTGATTTAGACTTCCCACTACTCTCTGTCAAAAGAGAATAGTAAAGATTCCCACTACGAAGAAAATGAGTGAAAACCAGAGTAGCCATGTAGCCAAAACGCGTAAAATGCGTCTTTAGTCACTGTCTACTTTATTAAAGATAGACAGCTGTATAGCAGCTGTTAATAAATTAGGAATATGTTACTTTCAACTTTAAATAATTGAGGACAGCTGTCCCAACTCTCATGATGCTAATGTACAGCAAAATGCACATGTAAGTCATTCTTCTCTCCCTGTTCTTCATCATCTTCCTCAACAAAACTCAAAGATTGAAGACAAAAAGCTTCAAAGGAGACAAAAGAACTAGTATAAATTATTAAATAGCAGCAAAAATGAAGGTATTTCGTTTCCCATATCTTTAAATCTTTACTTAGGAAAATCAATTTTTCCAAATTTTTGGTCAACGCACCCAATCTATTTTAACCGGATCCGACGCAGATCCCACACCCTTACCCGTGTCAGTGTCGTGTCGACACGGGTACGGCACCGAAAGTGCCGTGTCCGAGCAACTTAGGCTGAAACAAATAAACTTGGTGGGTAGTTTGGTCTTCCATATAAGTATCCATGGCCAAGGGTCTGCGTCAAATACCTGGTTCTAAGTACAGATGTGCTTATAGCATTCTTTCACCGTAAAGATGCCCTCGTCCCCCACTTCATAATGTCAGGTAGATTCTCATCGATGGTGAAGACCTCCACTCTGGCTAACATGTCCATCAGGCTATCCATTTCCCTACCTTGTATAGATCTTCTGAGGTGCACATCCCTAATATTGCCAGTTCTGTTCTGGGCAATGGAGGAATCCTTATCAAGGGCAATCTGGAAAATGGTAGGGTATTCAAACATGAGTGGGGTGTTGCTCGTCCATTTGTCTTTTCATAATTTGATATGTGCTCCATTCCCTGCTTTGTAGCGAACATTTTGGTCAAAGTCCTGTCCAAGTTTGCTGATGTACTTCCATGGCCCAGCCCCATAAGGTGCAATGGCAATTTTAGTGCTCCAATTATCTCTCTTCCCATGCTTGGCATTGATTACCTCCTTCCAGAGGCTTGAATCACTTGTGCCATATCTCCATAGTCATTTCATTAGCAAGCTTTTGTTGTGGATGGTTAAGTCTGTGATACCAAGACCTTCTTGGTAACATGTGGGAAATATTCTAAAATCGGTTCAAAATTCAAATTGGTGTATCAATCTTTTGCTTAGCTTGTCAACTGTGATAAGGAGATTTATGCTATCGCTTGACCAGCCCATATTTTATTTCTTTACATGGAAGTTGATCTGATGTTCGAGTTGAACTGATTCTCCTTTTTATTTCCTATTCGGTTAGATACTCGATGATTATTGAGGAAACTTGGCATTTTTAGTTAAAATGTCCAAGCACTAACAGAGACGAGAAGATGAAATATTGTTATTTAATGTTTCGGCATTATTTCGAACAACTTTTTCCCATGAACTTCTCCCTTGGAACCTTTTTCCCCTTTCTAAAAATATGCAGCTCTATGGTGAAGGGAGGATACAGAATACTCCCCCCCCCCCCCCCCCACACACACACACACAAAAAAAAAATCGTCTTTCTTAAACGCTTTTAATAAAGAAAACGGATGCGGATGCAAACAGAAAAACAAAGCTGGTACAGGTTAAAAAGTGACGATCAAATAAGGCGCCCCATGCAATTGAGAACGATTAATGCGTGATGCATCTTTTTTATCTTTTGTCAGGGGTGTATAATTGTCATATTACTATGGATTTGTCAGCTGGTTACCAAATCAATAATTTTTAAAAATAAGGTACAAGTTAAAAGGTGACACAAATATATGGTACGACTGCAGATCGCCCTTTCCTTTTTTTCTTGGTAAATTCTGGATGTCTTATTATTTTCTTTACCAGCCCAGTTATAAAGCAAAAGAGACTAGATTCCAAAATCATGTTACTTGAAGAACATATTTTGCTTCTTGAATATTTGTTTTGATAAATAAGCTCTAAGATCTGATCTATAGTTAATTGAACTTCACGTACTGAATACATGTATGATTGCCAACGTACTTGGAATATTCGCAATCTGATTGTCAAATAAACATATTCAGTTGCTATAAGCTGATTGCTTCAGCAATGTTTAGACAAAGGCTGTTGATTTACATACCAAATGTGTCACAGTAGGAAAATAGAAGGGGAGAAAGAGTTTCCTAGAGCTTGACTGTTTTTGGTGCTGACTTTTGCAGATCGGAAAACCAAGAGTAGTTGGTTCAGTTGATAATCAATCAAGTCGTGGCATGGAGGAAAGAATTGATTGTTCACCAGCTGAAACTGAACATTCTAATGATGGGGGTTAGTTACTATATTTTTCTCTCTACTTGGGTTTTGATAACTACTCGTCAAGAACATAACAACTAAATTGGCATCAAGAACACAGCCTCTTTGAAGAAGAGACTGGAGATGTTGGATACTGAGACTGGTGGGGTACAGCCTCTGAAGAAGTTAAAAAGTAGAAAACATGTTTCTTTTGTGTTGGAGAATCAAGAATTTCCCAAGCACACCAGAGATAAGGATGGGAAGCAAAGTGATTCTGGATTTCTGATTGTTGAGGTAACATGTTATTATAGGGCTCATTCATCTGTGTCTATTCTATTATATAGAATCTGGTAACAAACATATGCATATGGTACTTGGCTTAACTGAATACTATCACCCAGATGCTTTTATTCTTCTTGCTGTATGGGGCCTGAATAAATATTTGCATGATGTAAAAGATTTCACTGATTAAAGTATGAATATTTACACGCTTGAGTTCCCTGAATTATCTCCTCAATTAGTTCACTTTTCTGTTCCTTATCAATTCTGGTGTTTGCTTTCTTTTCTTTGTTACCAGGGTAGCAGCAAAAGAAACACTGGGGACCTGTCTGACCACCGATCACTTGCTGTGCCACAAGGTAACTGATTTTGGTGTACAGTTTTGTTTCCTCATTGCATAAATGTTCTGCTTGATACCAGGTGTGGAGAAACAAGTAGTTGAATGCACTCTCCATGAAGTGGTTAATGAACAGAAAGCAACAAAGCAAGTTGAGTTATCTTCAACTAGTTGTATAAATACTTCAGCAGGTAAAGCAATGCAATTTAACCTAATATTTCGACGGTACTCACATATCCTATTTGTGATTGCTCACCTTAATGGCGTGTAGTAATTCCTATGTAGCAAAGTTTGTGGTTGTCAAAGTGATTGCGTTCTAATGTTAAATGCTTAAATTATTCCTACTGGTTTTAACTTTTATTTCGGTAGCTTGATAACTACTTTTGTACCTGGAGTTTTAAAGAACTCCGAGCTTTCTGCACTATTTGATACTATTATAGTATGAAAGAGAGGTTTCTAGAATTAGGCATCCTGAATGTCTTCACTTACAAGTTGCAACAGGAACTGCAGTTGAACAGAAAACACCTGAACATAGAAGCGCTTGTGCAAGATCAGAGTTAGTTATGGATAGGTTTTGTGAGTTTGAGCTCAATTAGACCTTAAAATTTGATACAAGCTCAAGTTTGACGATTTTTCAAGAATTTAAGAAGGAAAAAGTATTTCAAAACTTTCTTCCTTGTCAAGATTAGCTAGCCACATTAGGATTTTCCTTAAAAAAATATACTCTACTTGGGTTACTTAGTGTTAAATATTAGATGGAAGATAACCACTACCAATCAAAGTAGTACTTGAGCCAGCTTCCTGAGTTGCCCAGTTGACAATTCCCATGTTCATTTTCAAATGATGTGATCAATGAGGTCTTTTTGTAAAATAAAAGATTTGAGATTGAACGGATAGGTCAACTTGCAGTGCTATTTCCAACTAAATAGTGCTCTACATAGGTGCCTGTCATTTGTGATATTGCACAGTTTTCTATCATTTTTGTCCTGATCAGGTTTCTTTTAGCCCTGTTAGCAGCATGGTTAATCTAGTCATCATTTTGCAGGTGCCTCTGCTGCAGCAAACCAACCATGTATTGAGACCAGTAGCCAACAACCTGATGGAACGCCAGATAATGAACTTAATTCCATCACTACACCTGAGCGGAGACTTGTTCTTCCATTTAGGAAGAACTCCACTCTTTGGGGAATAGTTGAATCTGCTGAAGTATTTGCAAGGAGTCCACAAAATCCACATTTTTCATCATTAGCTCAATATGAGGAGAATAAACGAGAAGACATGGCTTTACAAAAGATAATAAACTATACTTATGTTGTTGAAAAGATACCAAAGTTAACAACCACAGAACTTAGTAATTCATCTCTCATTAATGACATGCTGGCATTTGTCAAGGACTGGGAGGACAATGGATTTGATGTTATTCTGTATAAACATGGCTTGAATGATTTATTGTTGAACAACGAGAGGCAAAATCACTTCGTAGACAAGTTGGAAGAAGTAGATGGCAGAATAAAAATCTGCAATCTTGAGAAGGCAAGAGCTGAAAAAGAGATTGAAGAGAAGGATATGAAGATAAAAGATCTGGAGAGAGAACTTATGGCAGCCAAGAACACGATGGAGACAATAGATCAGGAGAAGACCTTAATGGATCAGGAGATGTTGGTATTAAGGTCTGAAGAGAGTGCCATATGTGGCGAAATTCGACATGCTCAGCTTCACTTTGAGGCAACAGTAGCTTCGCTGAAGCAAATTTTAAGATGACTAATATTTTGTACATTCTCGGAGTTCGTCTTGTTAATATTATTTGGGCCTTCTGCAAAATATTCTTGGCATGACTTTGACAAGGTAGCAACTAACAGCTCTTTGATTTTTATTTGCTAATAGCTCTCAGTTTTATTTTACACACCTCATTCCAAACAATTGCAAATTTGTAGTAAAGAACTATTCCAGTAGTCCAGGCTTGGATTCAAATGACACCGCCACTCCGGCTATCTCCAATGATCCTCTGTTAAAGCACCAACATCAAAATGCACATTTAGGAGTGCATATATTTTAGTTCTGTTCGGTTATGCGTTGTAAGCCGCCATGTCACATTATTGAATAGTTATTTTTGAATGGCCAAAAAGAACAAATATTGTAGAGATTGAGAAGTAATAATGTCAAAATTTTCAAATACACTTTCTAATACAAGTCACTGGTAATACTTGAAATCAAAACATTTACATGCCCATTCACTTTGGTTCGGTTTAGTATCTCGATTTTCTGAACATTACAGCCAAACTTAGCTAGCTAAGTAGCAAGAGAATTGGACAATACATTATTTTCAAGCTATTACATACAACTATCTTCAAGCTTTAATGCTCGAGGTTGTAGTAGAAGATGGTTCACGTGTTTTGAAGGTGCGGTTGCCTGTGTCTTCAACAAACCAAGCTCCACATACATAATTTTCAAGCTTTCGCTATGAAGAGGCTGTCTCATTCATTCTTACATCATTCTCCAACTCTTCACAGGGGCCACAATAGTATCATATAGATCAAGAGACTAGGGTACAATTCAATTGAACTAAGAAAGAACAGAACATTATGACAAGAATCAACAACTAGATATACGCAAAGCACATAATAGTGGCTTATGAAATGAATATAAAATACAGTAGATCGAATTAGAAAAAATCTGCAATACCTTCCAAAACCAGTTGGCCTTCTTTTGGGCTGTGCAAAGCCATGGTACATATGTTTGTACAGTATTCAAGCAAAATGTCTTTGTCTCAGTAGTCTATCTTTCCACTACTAAATTCAGTAATATACATAATATTTAATTACAAAAAAAATTACGGGGTAAAAAAGAAAAGTAAAGTTTCAGCATCCACTCAGCTCTACAAAAGATTAAACGATGACAATTCCACTTTCAGTAACAAAGAATTTATATGCAACGACAACAAACCCAGTGTAATCCCATAAGTGAGAATTTATTTGCAATGCCTTCAAAAACTAGTCTATGATATATAAAATCAATTTTCACTCGATATGACCTTTCATTGTGATTTCACAAAAAAGTTTCCACATATGTAAATACAAAGGAACAACTTTATACACTTGAATTTGAAGTATACTAAGAAATATAGGACAGCCACAGACTGCATTACCTCTAGACCATTCGTGCAGTAATAATGCAAATCCCTGCCATAAATCTGAAATGCTTCTCATCTTTGAAAAGCATGTCACCCAACATGCACGGCGTCAAAATTTTCCTTAACACCCTATAAATTATAGAGAAGTATATATCAAAATTATCCACTAACTACATCTGTAACTTTACAAAGTAGAAGGTGATCAAATTTTAACAACAGCTACTACTTACCCAAACTTCTTAGTAAACCTAAACTTAGATATTACAGGAGATTGAGAATTTTCTGCACAAACTATGAAATCTTGCAAGGAAGGGAAGAAATTGACATTACAGAAATATTGGGGTGAGATAGGGAAAAAGAAGAAAATAATGGAGAATGACAATAAAAAGAATGGTGCAGGAACTCCAAAAGTCAAGAAAGTTAGTCAGGAGCACATAACTCGCAGTTTCAAGTTGCCCCTCGTCGATGAAGTCTGCTTAATAATTTGGAATATCTGCACTCTTCCATGAGGTTGCCATTGTAGTTGACGAGTCAAAGTGAGCCAATTCGCATAAGAAAAGTGTTGTTTTGATGATGGGTAGTGGCCAATTAGTGTGAGAACTCTGTCCAGTGAAGTTGTTGGCCTTTATACAAAAGAGGCGCATTTGAAAACATGGATTCTAAGAAACTTTCGGAACTTGAAGAGATTGGAAAAAGAATTGCATGAAAGTGCAAAGGTTTGCCTTAGCTCTAAAGACATTTGTGGGCCTATTACGCTCCAAATCAAAGGTTGGAGAGTGGAGATTTGAAAAGCCAAATATGTGAGCTTCCACATTCACTTCTCAACAAATTGTAAGCCTCCTATTTCACTTCTTAAAATGTGTCGGCTCTTCAACCTCTTATTCGGAATGTAATAAACTAGTAACTGTCTTAAGAACTAAAGGAAACCTTTGCACTTACCTGCAATTTTTTTCCCGACCACTTCAAGTTTCTGATGTTACTTAGAATCATTTTCTTTACAATGCGTATTATTTTAATATGGCCAACCGACTTTACTAGGACAGAGCTCTACGCCAATTGACTCAACACACATCATTAAGGCAACATGTTTCCAACCTCTTCAACTTCTTAATATTCTGAGTCGCTTCTTTCTCGACATTGTTACTAGGAAACTGGGAGTACCAACTCTATTAAGTGGATTTTCGTCATAGCTAACAAGTACAAGAAATCCTATTAAAAAAATAAAACATTTGCGCATAAACTAATTTGGGCTCTAAACTTTTTTTGCCTAAGAAAATGAAGATATGAGTCTATAAAAGTAACAGTAATACAAATACCTTTATCCTTCAGACAGAGAAATGAAACTTCTATAACCATATAGTCTAATAATCCAACAGCTATGTATATGAAACATATCACTTAAGATCTAGCAACATGGCAATGATAAGGCATGAAACCTTTTGGAAAATATTAAGTTCTCCTTGTAACCATATAGTATAAACAATATATTTCATTATTTGCCAATAAAATCAATAACAAACAACTACAAGGATATAATTTTTATATTATGCATCTAGTAGCAGAGAAACATAAATAGATATGTAAAGTTTCTGGATTAATTTATTTGTCAGAAAAGTGGAGCACAACGTTAGATTAAATGTGGAAATTGAATGGTTAGACTCCATTAAACCAGCTAAAAGAGTAATTTTCATCACAAACTAGAAGATGCAAAGAGCATGTAAATGAAAGCCTAAACAACCTGAATCTGCAGAGGTTTTGTGGAACAGCATAAATAAAGATAATATAAAGGACATCGACATGAAAATAAGAAAGAAATCAAATCTAGAAGACAAGCAATTGTAACACAAGATAATAATCACATCCAATCTGGAAAAATGTAAATAAATCTTAAGCAAAAACCACTACGCATCAATTCCAAATTGTTTTAACTAGGGCCAGACCTGTCTAACTCCACAACCGACAAATGCGAGATGATACCCCCAGAGTGTGACGGCGTGTCCCATTAATATAAACTAGGGTGTGCATTTGAATCGGTTTATCGATAAATTGAATCGATTATTTGTTATCGAAATCGAAAAAATCAAAATCGAAAAAATCGAAACCTTATTGAAACTATAACGATAAGCATATGTACAAATCGGTAATCGATAAGTAATTATCTATAAGGGTCAAAATCGAATCGATAAATCGAATGCACACCCCTAGACTGTAGACATTTGTAAAATAAGTAATTACCTATTTGTGTAGATTAATATAATATACAAAATGTATATATATTCCGCTACTATTTTGAAATCGGCTATACAATATCATTTTCCCTAATCTATACCCTTTCCTTTACCCTACTATTTCCTCTACCACATTTAAGGAATGATAAAGATCAAGGGAATGAAGTTCAAATTAATGGAAAACAAAATTAGCTGTGATGATGTATTTTGTTTTGTTTTATTTTTTTATACTGTTGGAGTGTTGGTGGCATAAATTTGATCCCTTACTTTAGTTTTGTTGCATGTGCTTGTTGATACAATTTTTATGTTATAAATGGTGTTCGTCTTATTTTAGCTTCTTTTTGTCCATATAAATTAGGCGCGTTTATAGCGATATACTTTCCGTGGAATCCCACAAATTTTCTTATTGGTGTAATCGATAACCGAATCGATAATCCCCCAAAATCGATAAATCAAAATCGAAAAAATCGAAACCTTATTGAAACGATAACGATAAGCATATGTACAAATCGATAATCGATAAGTAATTATCGATAAGGGTCAAAATCGAATCGATAAATCGAATGCACACCCCTAATATAAACCCTAGTCTTTCAACTACTTATTCTAACTTGGGCCGGACCAACAACTCCCAGAACAGACGAATTCCGTTCGATCCACATACGTCGTTGATGTAAAAGCCCACAAGAATATCAGTGTTATGTTTGTTGGAAAGTGAGACGTGAACACCGAACATTGTAGTAAGAGATTTTTACATACCTATACCATATACCAAATCTTATTACCTTTATTGTTTAACGATTGTGTTAAGCACACCAAATTACTATTTATATACCATAATTCAAATTAAGGGTATAATTATTGCTTCATTTATTCTAGGCGTGATTTTAGGAGCATATATTCTCCAATTTAGTTCACATGCCTCTCTCTCCTCCCACCCTCCACACCCCCATGATTTACCTTAAGTTAATTCCTTCCACACAGTGGTGTCTACTATGTAATGTGCTTTATTCTTTTAGGAAAGGTGGAGGTTCAAGTATAGACGTAACTTCAATGACCTTTGCAAGAAAAATAACTTTATTATTTATTGATTTTAATGGTACAGAAGCTATCCTTTGTCTTGAGAAAAGTTGTTTGTATAGCAAGTTTAGATTGCATCCTGAAGATGTTTCTTCAAAATATTTTACTGCATGGGCTATCTCTGGACTATGACTCTATAAATTGTATTTTCTTTCTTTAATTATTTATGTAGTAGAAATTGTTCTCCACTTCGTATAAAAGTACACTTAATGAATCAGCAAAGATTGATGTTTTAAATATATTATGACATTGGATATATTTTCATTTTCTTTATAACCGCGCGAAGCGCGGATAAGTTTACTAGTTGTAGTATAAATGTAGTAATTTTGTAGATACTCTTAAAAATAATATAACTTTATACAATACTTAAACTGATTTGTAATTTATTTGTAGAAATTTTATCTACAAGATATCTACAAACTAAATACATTGAATTTAATATCCCAATTCTCATTTTAATTGTAGCATAATTGCCATTTTCGACATAATTGTAGAAGACTTGTAGAAGTTTTAGTCTTCCCAATCTACAGTTTATTTACAATTTATCTACAGTTTATCTACATTTCTACAATTTAGCTACAACTTATCTACAATTTTGGAAATATGTCTTCTTCTTCTTCTTCTTCTTCTTCTTCTTCTTCGACGAGTTTCAATGTGAAATTCAGTCAAAACCAAGTCTAATCTTCACAAAAACCCCTCAAAATTGAGATATAAACTCCTAAACATATTCTGAATTATTTACAACATCACCCAATCCAAACAAATAATGATTTTTTAAAACCGACAACAACAACAACAACAACAACAACTACCCAGTATAGTCCCACAAAGTGGGGTCTGGGGAGGGTAATATGTAGACGAGCCTTGCCCCTACCCGAAAGGGCAGAGAGGCTGTTTCCAATCGACCCCCGACTCAGTGAAGGAAAGGAAAGACAAAAACAAGAGAGCATTAGTAATTCCAGCAGAAATAACGTAAATAATTATCTAAACATAAGAAACATAAATAAAATAGCATGCAATACTATAATACAGTAACTACCATAAATAACTACCATTAGGGAGACACAAGCCAAAACACAAATCATCTATGGATAGCCCTGCCAAGCCTCACCCAACCCCGGGTGAGGAGTACGAAAAACTCTAGGAGCCCCTATCCTACAACCCTGATACTAGACCTCCAGACTTTCCTATCAAGGGTCATGTCCTTGGAGACCCGCATTCTAGCCATGTCATGCCTAATCACCTCTCCCAATACTTCTTAGGCCTCCCTCTGCCTCGCCGAACGCCGACAATCGCCAGCCGCTCAAATTTGAATTCAAAGCTTTCAAGCTTTTTAATGGCTATCAATGGTGAAAAATATATGGAAGAACAGATTTTTTCAACTTTGAGATCTCCTTCCGTTTCAAATTTCATATTTAATGTTGACTGAATCACATGCAGATCTGGTGCTTTTATTTTAGCACGTTATTTATGGCAAAATCTATCTATTTTTGGATTGGTATATAATTTGTAGAGAAAATGTGAACAACACGGGTAAATAACAAACTATGAACATTTTTGGTAATAAGATTTGATATATGGTATAGATAAGAAAAAATCTCTTGTACTAATTGGTAAACTATTTCAAAAATAGCCACTCTCTGCCATTGTCTTGAAATTTCCCTTGTGTAATTTGAAATTCCATAATAGTAATTATTTTTAAAAGACAAAACTGAAAAGTAAGAAGAGGATGCTATTTCTACAAATTATATAAACGAGTAGAGTTAATTAACCAAATAGACTAAGGCTGTTGCATTTGAGTTTTAGAGTGTGTTAAGTATGAACAATTATTATTATTATTATTATTATTATTATTATTATTATTATTATTATTATTATTATTATTATTATTATTAGTACTAGTATTAGTATTTTGTTAAAAAAACATTGCACTTGGAATTCAATATTGGGTTTATAAGCATGTGACAAATGAGGGACCAACTAACATATAGTGTTTTGGCAAATTTGAGTATTAAATGTTGACAAAAGCGTCGTAAGGTTTGATTTGAAGATCGTAATATCAAATAAAATAGCATTTAGCAGCAGCATCTTTGATTTTTTATTTAGCTAATAGCTCTCAAATTTATTTTATACACCGCATTCCGGCATTATTTGTCCCTAACATTATCTATTTTAATATTCTTACCCCCATCATTAACGAACCTTTCTAGAGGGACAAGTGTGTTAATCCCAGACGACCTAACCACTTACCTGTTTGGCTCCGACCCGCTAACTCCCTTCCCTCTTAAAGGATGTAATCGTTTAATCCTCTCAAAATCTAGGGTTATTCCTCAACTGAAGCAATTTTCTTCTGGTTTTTGTCATCACGATTTTCTTCTGGTTTCTCCCATCATCTTCTGGTTTTTCTCATCACAATGTCAGAAGGTCGTTCATCATCTCAAGAATGTGTGTCGAGTAGGACATGCAAATGTGGCTTAACTGCACTCTACCTCATGGCTTACACTCCTTGGAATGCCGGTAGGAGATTCCACAAATGTCCGAAACCTGAGGTTAATACCGTATATTCTATGGTTTTCATGGTTTTATGATAATTTTATGGTTTTATTTTCTGAAATTTCACTTATAACATGGTGTATGATTTTGTTTTTCAGAAAAATTCATGTGGTTATTTTGAATGGGCCGATGAAGTATTACCGGACAGAGCTATGATAATTATTTGTAAGTTGAAAGCACAACTGGAGGCTGTCAAGATTGAAAGGCTGAAATTGAAGGAAAAATTGGAAGTATTAGAGACAATAAATGAGGTTGAATGTACCAAAATAAGAGACATATCGAAGGAAAAAAATGAAGAAATGGAGGCTGCAAGGCTGCAATTCGCTGGGAAATGACCAATTCAAGAAAATTGGAAGCCAAAGTCTTGAAATGGAAGATATTTAGTATGATATCATGGGTTCTATTTGCTAGCTTATTTGCAGCTTGTATGGCAAATAGTTATTAGTAGTAGTTGGTGAATTCTAGTTTGTATTTTGTTAAGTATCATGAATGATCAACTTAAGTGGCAGCAGTGCATTGTGTAGTGTTTTGTTGGCTAATTGGATTATTACTTTCCGGATTGTATATATTAATTTGTGTTCACCTATTTTTGTTGGTTAATATGATTTGAGCGTCATGAATTTGTTCTTAAAAATTTTCACCTGTGCTTATTATTAATTGCTACTCAAACTACATAAACGAAGTTGTGCTTAATCAAATACGACTACACCACTAATCATATAAGTTGCAATATAAAAATAAACTGAAATAACAAGGTGAAATATTCTAAATTACTATTAACATTAGTAGCAAAAGTTAACTGTCAACATACAGTTAAATTGACACACGGATGCCATAGTATAACCCCAAAATAAGTTACCACCTAGGTCATACTATGGCATCCAACTGTCAGTACTAAAAACTAGAGTTAAATGTACTGTCAGAAGTCATAAGTTACAACACCAAACCAATATGTTTAGACAAACTACTCTTACTTCAAAAACATATTGTCCAGCAATGTTTCACTTCCCCTTTCTTGCCCTAAGCTTCCCGATTTTTTCTTGCGCTTGCATCTCCAGTTTGTTAGTAATTAGAGCTTCCTTCCCCTTCCATGTGAGTGCTCTAGGTGAATATGACAGAATTGAGGGCTGACTTACACAAATTGAATCACCTCTTAAGTTGATGACTCTTGTTCCATCTATAAGGTTGGGTTCCTGTCTCATTTGAAGACTTTTCCCTATCTTCGATATAACATTTGGCCTTAAAGCAGGATCTTCCTCATCTTGGATATCTTGCAGAGAACATGTGGAACTAACAGATTTCTGGAGCCTCTTTAAGTGAGAAAAAACTGGTGTAGGAACGAACACAAAAGGATTGCTTGAGCCTACACTAGCTTGAGATTGTTCAGGCCCTGACAAAGGTATGTCTACATCAATATCTTCATAGTTTTTGTTGGAAATCATGTATATCTATGATGTATGCGCTTTGGTTGTATGAGCATGATTTTCAGGTATAGGTTTTGATGAATGACAAATAATGAAGTCAAGCGTCAAACAACGTTATAATATGACAAACTATCAAATGGCGAGAAGTATATTGATGACGGGATTGCATAGACAAGCCAAGTCGAGCCAAAGAGTTCAAGACCGAAGACCCAAGACGTAGGTCGTTAGGTAGAACCAATGTAAGAACAACGTTTAAGTTATCTTATCTTTTGACTCAACATTAGGTCATCATAAATATGCATAAAATCATTTTATTAAAGTAAATCATTTTATTAAATCATATATATCATAAATATTTTTAATATACTTCAAACAAAATGATTTTAACGTTTTCATTTTTAACCAAAATGGGTTTTGAAGTAAGTTTTCAATTCTGGTATACACAGTGTATATTAAGTGTATATCAATGGTATATAATCGATCCGTTGCCAAAGTTTTGAACACTGGAACATAATCGATTATATGAAGTACAAAATCGATTATATGAAGTCAACAATCGATTGTTTACTTTTAACAATCGATTATTTTGAGACAGTGTGCAACCGAAGTTTTTAAATATCAAAACAATCGATTGTCTTTGTCCCACAATCGATTTCCAACAATCGACTATTTCTTCATTACAATCGATTATTTTATGACCGTTCTCACAGAATCCTAAATTGATTTTTGAACGTTGAAGAACAATCGATTATTCAGATTTAACAATCGATTATTTAGACTAAAATCAGGAATCTGTTTTTTGAACGTTGGTCAGACAATCGATGTCACCTCCAAACAATCGATTGTTGAAGCACAGAATCAGGGATTTTATTTATCAATTAAGCAACGGTCAGCACCCCTTTCTCACCTATAAAAAGAGGTCTTTTGAGCTGATTTTAAACACACAACTCCTGCATATATTGATATACATATTGATCATTTTCAAGCATCATTTTAGAGCTTTTGTTGAGCCATTTGATAGACAACTTTGTGTTGTTCATAGAGCTTATTTTGTTTCTCTTTATCCACTCTATTGAGAGAGTATTTGTTGTAAAAGAGAGTTGTTTGAGAAGAACATATCTTCTCATTTGTCGGGTTAGCTAAGTACCCAAAGTCATAGTGGTTGAAGTCTTGGGGTGAGGTATCCTCAAGCAAGTGAAGTCTTAAGGTGCGGTATCCTTGAGCAACTGTAACGGTTTGTTAAGCACCCGTAAGCTTGACGAAGATAGTGGAAATCTCGAGAGAGTCTCTCGGGGGCTGGACTAGCCACGGGTTGTGGTGAACCAGGATACATCGGTGCGTTTGTTCTAATTTATTTACTTATCGCACTTATTTATTTCCTGCAATTTTTAAATTCCGCAAGTTTACGCTAATTTTTATTATAACGCTATTCACCCCCGCTCTAGCGTTAAGCGTATTATCCAACAAGTGGTATCAGAGCCTAACTCTCTGAAAGCCTTAACCGGTTGAGAGCAATACATATTTTTCTGTTGAGAATATTGAACGCAGGAACGATGGATGAAGGACAATCCACCACTTGCCCTCCACTATTTGACGGAACAAACTATACATATTGGAAAAATCGGATGAGTATCTTCCTCAGAGCAAACAATTTTCGTTTGTGGAAAATCATCAAAAACGGTGAACCAATGCCGACAAAGAAAGTTGGAGAAACCACGGTTCCAAAGGAGGAAAATGAATATGATGCCGAGGACATCAAGAAAGTGGAAAATAATGCAAGGGCCATCCATGTATTGTATTGTGTGATCAATGCGGATGACAATAGGAAAATCTCGTGCTGCACAACCGCCAAGGAGATGTGGGATAAACTCGAGATCATCTATGAAGGTACGCCTCAAGTCCGAGAATCTAAAATTGATTTTCTAACTCATAATATAAAATCTTTAAAATGGAGAAGGAACCTATTGGTGTTATGTTTGAACGATTTTTAAAAATCGTCAACGATCTACATGCTCTCGGGAAAGTTTACACGAACAAAGATCTTGTTCGAAAAGTCCTACGGAGCCTCACTCCCGAATGGCGTTCCAAAGCCAATGCCATCCAAGAGTCGATGGAATTCACAAATATCACAATTGATGGACTAAGAGGTAACCTCGAAACTTATGATAGCACAATTCTTAATCCTTATATTAGAAGTAATTCGAATTTTGCCTTCAAAGCCTCATCCTCTAAAAGAGAAGAGGTAAGTGATTCGGAAAGGGATGATGATAATATTTCCAATGATATAATTGAAAAGTTTTGTAAGTCTATGAAGAGGACAAGAAAAAGAAGAAACACCATAGGCGCATATCACGGGATTCGGACAGCTCAGGTAATGGAACCGCCGCATTGTGTCTCGTGGCAAACGAAGAAGAGGTAAGTACATCTAACTCTCACTCGTTTGAAGAATTACAAAATGCCTATGATGAATTGTATGGTGAATTTGTTAATGCTTCCAAAATGATAAAAGATTTGAAGAAAACACTTTTTTTGCAGAAAACACTTTCTTTACAAGAAAAAAATTTTGAAAAATCCTCTTCTTTGAAAGAAATAGATTTTGAAAAATTGACTAATGAAAATGGTGTTCTTAAAAGTAAAATTGAAGTTTTAGAAAAAGAAAATAATTTTTTGGAAAATGACATTGTTGACTTTAAAAATAAAATCAAGGAATTGAATGAAGCTTCTTCCATTGATAAATGTTCCAATTGCTCTTCTTGTAGTTCTTTAAAAATAGAGAACATAGAACTTAGGAAAGCACTAGAAACTCGTAGTGTTGATAGTCCTAAAATTGAAGAGACTAAAAAGGATATTAGAAATGAGGTTAAACCATCTAGAAAGAAACCTAGGAACCTCACTAATGAGTCTAAGATTAAGTGTTTTAGACCACCTAGAAACAACTCTAGGACTTTTGTTAATGAGTCTAGAATGAATAATTTTAGACCACCTAGACATGACTCTAGGAAATTCAACTGTTCTAGGGGGAACAACTTTAGATCACCTAGAACGCATTTGGCTCAACCTAGACATATGCACAATCCTAATGTTGTATGTCACTATTGTAATCGGGTAGGACACATTGCACCCGTTTGTTTTGCTAAACATAGAGATTTATGTGTTAATTATGGTTGTTATTATCCTAACCCCCAAGGACCCAAAAGAAGTTGGGTACCAAAAACCAATCTTTAGGTTGTTTTGCAGGTGTGCTTGAAGACTACAATATTGTAGTGGATGCACCAAGCACGAAACCTTAATGCATTGAGGGGGAACGTCGGTTAGTTATCGTATTTTGAATAAAAATGCAAATAGTTGATATGTGCTAATAATCAACATTATTTTTGATCGATGCATGCCCTAATAAGTTCTTTTTAAATAACAATTAGTATCAATTTGGTTTATAATAATTGATTGATTCATGTTTTGATGAACTTTCTTAGTTTAAAATAACAATTGGCATTGTTGAGAAAAATGACCGTTATCATTAGTATGCCATTTACTAATATTTGATATGATCTTGTTTATAACGATTGGTATCGTCAATGGTTTAAAATTTTTTGGTATAGTCTTTTTGCTAATGCCAAAAGGAGGAAGAATATGGGCGATATGCATGCCTTAATTGAGGGGGAATATTCAATTAAGGGGGAATTATATTGAATTGATTATTGAATTGGTTGCATAAATTGTATGTTGAGATATAGCATGAATTTAGGGGGAATTCAATATGCATATCTTCCGTTGTTTGTCATTATCAAAAAGGGGGAAATTGTTGGAAATCATGTATATCTGTGATGTGTGCGCTTTGGTTGTATGAGCATGATTTTCAGGTATAGGTTTTGATGAATGACAAACAATGAAGTCAAGCGTCAAACAACGTTATAATATGACAAACTATCAAATGGCGAGAAGCATATTGATGACGGGATTGCATATACAAGCCAAGTCGAGCCAAAGAGTTCAAGACCGAAGACCCAAGACGTAGGTCGTTAGGAGAACCAATGTAAGAACAACGTTTAAGTTATCTTATCTTTTGGTTCAACATTAGGTCATCATAAATATGCATAAAATCATTTTATTAAAGTAAATCATTTTATTAAATCATATATATCATAAATATTTTTAATATACTTCAAACAAAATGATTTTAACGTTTTCATTTTTAACCAAAATGGGTTTTGAAGTAAGTTTTCAATTTTGGTATACACAGTGTATATCACGTGTATATCAATGGTATATAAGCGATCCTTTGCCAAAGTTTTGAACACTGGAACAACATAATCGATTATATGTACACAATCGATTATATGAAGTCAACAATCAATTGTCTACTTTTAACAATCGATTATTTTGAGACAGTGTGCAACCGAAGTTTTTAAATATCAAAACAATCGATTGTCTTTGTCCCACAATCGATTACCAACAATCGACTGTTTCTTCATTACAATCGATTATTTTATGAGTGTTCTCACAGAATCCTAAATTGATTTTTGAACGTTGAAGAACAATCGATTATTCAGATTTAACAATTGATTGTTTAGCCTAAAATCAGGAATCTGTTTTTTGAACGTTGGTCAGACAATCGATTGTCACCTCCAAACAATCGATTGTTGAAGCACAGAATCAGGGATTTTATTTATCAATTAAGCAACGGTCAGCACCCCTTTCTCACCTATAAAAAGAGGTCTTTTGAGCTGATTTTAAACACACAACTCCTGCATATATTGATATACATATTGATCATTTTCAAGCATCATTTTAGAGCTTTTGTTGAGCCATTTGATGGACAACTTTGTGTTGTTCATAGAGCTTATTTTGTTTCTCTTTATCCACTCTATTGAGAGAGTATTTGTTGTAAAAGAGAGTTGTTTGAGAAGAACATATCTTCTCATTTGTCGGGTTAGCTAAGTACCCAAAGTCTTAGTGGTTGAAGTCTTGGGGTGAGGTATCCTTAAGCAAGTGAAGTCTTAAGGTGCGGTATCCTTGAGCAACTGTAACGGTTTGTTAAGCACCCGTAAGCTTGACGAAGATAGTGGAAATCGAGAGAGAGTCTCTTGGGGACTGGACTAGCCACGGGTTGTGGTGAACCAGGATACATCGGTGCGTTTGTTCTAATTTATTTACTTATCGCACTTATTTATTTCCTGCAATTTTTAAATTCCGCAAGTTTACGCTAATTTTTATTATAACGCTATTCACCCCCCCTCTAGCATTAAGCGTATTATCCAACAGTTTTCAGTTGTCTTCCTTTTCTGTGGTAGATTTCCCTTAGATGGTTGTTACTAATAAATGAGACTTATTAATAATGTAGATATCAGTTGAAACTAATTATAGTAACAGTTATCTTTTTACACCCTCTTGAGTTGTGGTTTTTATCTCCATAGTTGTTGCAATTCATAACCCTCCCCTTCCTTAACACAGACCATTCAGTTTGTCTCTTAACTGCTTAATCCTTTTGCCTTGTTCTCTTCACCTTAGGTCTGCCAGCTAACTTCACTATCTATGGTGGTTCCATTGCATCTGCAGGGACTGCTTTCTATAATTTTTCTCCCCTAACTGGCAGTATCTTGTGTGAATATGTCTTTAATGTTACCTCTTTGCTATACCACCAATGTATTCCCTCCAAAGGGTCAAGACCTTTGTATTGAAATGCCTTAATTGCATGAATAGATGGTATTCCAGATAGTTGCCAAGCCCTACAACTGCACTCTTTCAAGACTGTGTTAACTGTATTTCTATCAGCCCCTTCAGATATTTCATAGCCCTAGTCACCATTAAAGTGAACCTTGCATCTATGTGCAAACCTTCACAAAGCTTCATGGCATAAGAACTAAAGTCAGAAGTCCATGACTTCACTTTGTCCTCATGTTCTTTCAACATTTCCGTCATCTTCATCCTAATATCCTCTAACATCTTAATTATAGGTTTATACCTTGCATCCAAGATCCATGCATTGAAGGATTCTATAAAGTTGTTATCCACAACCGTATTCTTACATACAGTGTCAAAGAATACTTAATACCATGACTGAGGAGGGTAATGAATCAAATCCTTCACTACATTTTCATCCATATGCCCTATCTTCTTCACTTGATCATCAAAATCCTCCTCATATGTGCCCCATGCCCTCCACCACAACAGTTTTTTCATTTCCTCAAATCTCCATCTTTTACACCAATTAGCCTCAATGTGTCTGACAATACCTATGATTAGCATCAGGTAAAACATTTTTCATTGCCTCGACCAACCCCTACAAATCATAATGAATAAAATATTAATTTATAGAAATAGTCACAAGTTTAAAGAAACATAAATAACTATAAAATAACATGGACAGAAACACTACCTTTTGCATATCTGAAATAAAAGTGTATCCTTCTACCTTGTGAGCTCTAGTGACATCTTTAGCATTCCCAAAAATCAGTCCCAAGTTCTCTTTGTTTCTTTGTCCACTATAGCCCAAGCTATAGGGTGGAAATGATTCATTAAGTCAAGACCAATGGCAATCAAAAGCTGACCATTAGCCTTTCCCTTCAAAAATATCCTATCCATACTAATGAAAGGCCTCATACCTTTCTTAAAACCCATTTTCATAACATGAATGCAAATATACATTCTTAAGAACCTCGTCTTGCCTTCAAAAAGAGCATCTTTTGACAAATTAATTATTATATTACTTCCAGGGTTACTAATCTTCAATTTATTAACATAACCCTCTAGCTTGATGTACTCATCTTTAAAGCTTCCCTGTAGCTTATTTAAAATAAGTATTTTTGCTCTTTTGCATTTACCATGGCTTGCGTTAAGCTCAAATGCAGCTCTCAAATCAGCCCTCATCTCTTTCACTTTATATTTTGGATTGTCTTGCAGCTTCCTCTTAAAATAATGTGCAATAGTGAAGTAGTCAACATCGTTATTATCATAAGCAATGAAACAATTATAATTTGGATTTAGTGTTTTCACTCTGACCCCTGGACAGTCCCTTTTTTTAGAAATTAAGCAAACAAATGGACAACATACTTGACACTCATACCTAAGCCTTCCTGTATCACTTTTCTTAAGCACTATCTCTTTTTTATTTGCCATAGCATACAGTTTCAGACACTTCCTAGCTTCAGGAATATCCTTAAAGCTTATATTTTTATCTAGTTCTTTGTACTCCAACAACTGCTCAGTTATAATCATATTCCTCCGAGTTAAAATAAATTCTAATTCTTCAGAATCATAATATGAAGAATCAGAGTCAGATTCATTATCAAACTAACCATCTGTTGAGCTACAATCAGTTGCAGCCTCATGGTCAAGTGCAACATCCTTAGATTCATTCTCACCATAATGTAAAATATCAGGTACATTCACTGCCAACTCACAATCCTCTACAACAAATATATCAACAACATTATAATCACTACAAACCATTCCTAACAGTTTCCTAATACCACTATCCCCATCAACTTCATAGTATCTACCAAAAGGAGCAGATACAATAACTTGTTGAACTCCACCAAAACATAACTTAGTGCAAATCTCATTAACAGTATCTATAAAGAATAGATGGTTAGAGTCATAACCTTCCCATGTGTGTAACAACTCTCTCTAGTCCATTCCCAGCCATAGTTAAATTTCAAGTCCAAATTATAATCATAGTAATCTGTAATCAATTGACATATTAAACAATTAGAAGTTAAAGCATAAAATAAGCTAAACAACAAATTAACTAATCAATATTATAAAATACATCCGAAAAGAAACTAATAAAAAAATAGTGAAGTAACATCCATGAACAAAGGGACGGAACATGGTTCAAAAAACCCTAAAAGCCAAAGCACATAAAGACAACCCGGATAACCAAATAAGCCACATGCAACACAACAACTAATAAAGTTAAAGCCTTTAAGACAAAATGTGAAACCCCACATTCTGCTTAAAATATAAGACTTTGCAGTGAAAATCAGGTAAAAATAGACCCATACACAAAACCCTAACCTCAATAACAAAATCTGATAAACCCTAGATATTTTAGTCACTGAAACCAAGCATGAAAAATCTAAGTTTTAATCAACTAAAAAAATCTTAAGGCTAAGCTTTTACTATGGTAGAAGAATTAATTTATCTTTAGACCATGAAAATCTACAGATTGTAATCGACGATAAAAGTGAGAGTCGCCTGATTTAGGTAGGTGAAGGTAATACTTTAGAGAAAAATAAGGTTTAACCCTTTTTTTGTTTTTGCGTATATACCAAGCTAGGGATAATGAATAGGGAAGGGGGTTAGCGGGTCGGGGCCAAACGAGTAAGTGGTTAGATCGTCTGGGATTAGGACACGTGACCCTGTAGAAAGGTCCGTTAATGATAGGGATATGAATATTAAAATAGATAACGTTAGGGATAACCGAGAATAGTAATAACTAATTTCTAATAGTACAGGGATAGATATGACCATTTTCCGTAACAAATATTGTGACATAATTTGAGAATTGGTTTCAAAAGAAACTTGACATGTATAGTGAATAGTTGTTATATAACGAGGCTATAAAGAGGCCTGGCAGTACTTTCTGATATACAACAACAACCCAATATAATCCTACTTAGTGAGGTCTGGGGAAGGTAGAGTGTATGCAGACCTTAACCCTACTCTGGGGTAGAGAGGTTGTTTCCAAATAGATCCTGGCATCATTCCATCCAAGAACTTCTCACCTTGCTCTTGGAGAAACTCGAACTCACAACCTCTTGGTTGAAAGTAGAGGTTGCTTACTATCAGTACTTTCTAATAACAATCTCTTAAATACACTTTCTAATATAGGTCAGGATTAATACTTAAAATCACAACATTTATAAGTAAATAAACACATTCATATGTTTAATTGTTAAAAATCACTGTAACAGCTGATGAACAAGACAATCATTAATCTACCACTGGAGAGGTCTAAGTTTTGGTGGACTAATCGAAGCTTAACAATACATTATACTCGAGCTATTACAGGCACTATCTTCAACCTTCAAACATTCGAGGTACCAGAAGATGGTTAATGCCTATTGAAGATGTGGTTGCCCGTGTCTCTTCAACAAACCATGCTCCACATTCAGGGGCGAAGCTATGTTAGCCCAAGGATGGTCAACTGAAAATTATACTACATATAAGGCAAAATATTATTTGTTATTAATTAAAAATAGACTTTGAACACCCATGCATAGTCCACTAGCAAGGATGTTCAGATTGAACACCCTTATTGAATTTCCTGACTTCCCCACTGTAGACACATCAAGCTTTAGCGATGGAGGCTGTATCTTAGAGGCTACTGTATAGTCTATATCATATATATCAGAAGTTAAGGTTCTATTTAGTTGATTAAAGAAAGAGTAGAACATTTTGAGAAGTATCAACAACTAGATATATGCAAAAGCACATAAAATAAAAAACAGTAGATCGAATTAGAAAAAATCTCTGATACTTGACCAAAACTAGTTGGCCTTCTCTTGGGCTGTGCAAATCCATGGTAGATATGTTTGAAAAACATTCAAGAAAAATGCCCTCGTCTCAGCAGTCTATCATTCCACTACTAAATTCAGTATATACATAACATTTTTTTAAAGAAGAATACAGGGTAAAAAATAAAACTGAAGTTTCATCGTTCACTCAACAACAACAACAACCCAGTATAGTCCCACTTAGTGGGGTCTGGGGAGGGTAGTATGTACGCAGACCTTACCCATACCCTTGGGTAGAGAGGCTGTTTCCAAATAGACCCCCGGCATCCTTCCCTCCAAGAACTTCCCACCTTGCTCTTGAGGAGACTCGAACTCACAACCTCTCGGTTGGAAGTGGGGGTTGCTTACCATCAGAGCAACCCCATCATCGTCCACTCAGCTCTACCAAAAACTAAAAATGACAATTCTACTTTCGGTAATAGAGAATTTATCTGCAACAACAAGAAACCCACTGTAATACCATAAGTGGGAGAGAATTTATATCTGCAATTCCTTCCAAAACTAGTCTATGATACGTAGAAAATAAATTTCCCTTCATTATGACCTTTCATTGTGATATCACAAGAACTAGTTTCCATATATGAAAATACAGAGGAACAACATTATACACTTGAATTTGAAGTATCGAAGAAATATAGCAAAGCCAAGGACTACATTACCTCCAGAACCGTGACATGTAGTAATAATGCAAATCCTTGCGATAAATCTAAAACGCTTTCCATCTTTGAAAACTGAAAAGCATGTCATCCAACATTCACATCATCGAAATTTTCCTTATCACCCTATAAATTCTAGAGAAGCATACATCAAAATAATCAACTAAAACTTTACAAAGTGGAAGGTGATCAAATTTTAACCACAGCTACTGCTTACCCAAACTTCTTAGTAAGCCTAAACTTAGATATTACAAGAGATAAGTGTTGGAATGAATCCAAATAAAACATTTTAGCCTTCATATCGAATTACTTGGAATAACAACATAAGCGGAAGCGTATCTGAATTCATAAGTGGAAATCTTTAGTCCTTCTTGAAGATTGTCCAAGGTGTGCCTTTGAGAAGCTCCTTGATCCTTCCTTTGAGATTGTCTTGAAGTTTTTGCTTTCACAAGAATATATCCAAGACCAAAAATTGAGGATTGGTTTTCCACTTGATATGCAAGACCAAAATGCTCTCTAGTTTCAATGGGAGGAAGAAGAGAATGTCTTGCATTCTTATGGGAACAATAACCCCCCTCTTATAACATATGAGTTATGAAACTCAAAAGTCATAAGCATGTAACCATGGTTACATGTATGTAACCTTAGTTAGCCCATCATTAACTAAGGTTACCCTTTTGGGTATCTACACATTAGTCCTACACTTTATATGACAATATATTGGCCCCCTTAACAATGTCCATAAGACCACCAATTTATGCCAAACCAAATGATAGCACATAACATATAATTAATCCATATATTGTTCATATGTATGTAGATATAAGTCCATATATCTAACAATCTCCCACTTGGACGAGATACTCATACATATGTACAAACCTTAGCATTATATGTTACATTATAACATTATGAGCTCAGAATTGCTATCATAATAAAATTGTCATGAACAATCCGGTCCATCAATCATACCAACATAGGATCTAAGAGCTCTTAGTTACTCTTGCGTAACTAGAACCAACATAGATCACGTATATCAATATAACCAACGACATGGATCAAGTATAGGTGTGTAGCATCGAAATAACATAAAGTGTGGTCTGAAATAGAATGTCTATTTCCAACTGGTTCTCTTTATTGAGATCAATCATAAACCTTAAGAGTACATAAAACTTTAAAACTGAATATCTGCAGATATAACCTTAAAACTGAATTACTGAATGTAATGGACAATACATAATTGTATAATACAAACTCCCACTAAAATTCATAATCCTTAACTGATTTGACACCCATGCAAGCAATATGCTCATGAAATACTTTTGGTGTCAATCCCTTAGTGAGCGGATTCGCAATCATGGAGTTCGTACTTATGTGCTCTATGCACAATTGTCCATTCTGTACTCTTTCTTTAACAACCCGAAATTTGACGCCCATATGTTTTGCTTTCGTCAAACTACTGTTGTTGTTAGCATAAATGACTGCTGATCTGTTGTCGCATAATAGCCTAAGTGGCTTTTTAATGCTGTCAACTATGCACAGTCCACTAACAAAATTCCGCAGCCATAATGCCTCATTGGATGCTTCATAACATGCCATGAATTCCGCTTCCATAGTGGAAGTGGCCGTAAGAGTTTTCTTGATTCTTCTCCAAGAGATAGCACCTCCAGCAAGCATGTAAATATAGCCTGATGTAGACTTCAGACTATCCTGACATCCAGCAAAATCGGAGTCGGTATACCCGATGATCTCAAGCTGGTCCGATCTCCGATATGTAAGCATGTAATCCTTTATTCTCTGTAAGTACCTCATGACCCTTTTGGCTACTTTCCAATGGTCCATTCCCGGATTGCTTAGATATCTGCCCAGCATCCCAACAATGTATGCTATATCAGGTCGTGTACATACCTGAGCATACATCAGACTCCTTACAGCCGAAGCATAAGGTGTCTTTTCCATTTCCGTAGTTTCAAAATTATTATTTGGGCACTGTTTGAGACTAAACTTGTCTCCCTTAGCAACAGGGGTGTTGCCTGGTTTACAATCCTGCATGCCAAATCTTTTAAGAACCTTATCGATATAGCCCTTTTGTGACAGACCGAGAACACCTTTGGAGCGATCTCGTTGTATCTGAATTCCTAATACTAAAGAGGCATCACCAAGATCTTTAATTTCAAATTTCTTTGAAAGAAATTTCTTAGTTTCATGCAATAATGCTATATCATTACAGGCAAGCAGTATGTCATCGACATATAAAACCAGAAAAATATACTTACTCCTACTGAACTTATGATATATACAGTCATCAGCAATATTCGGTTCAAAATCAAAAGATGTAATGGCTGCATGAAACTTATAATACCATTGACGGGAAGCCTGCTTGAGCCCATAGATGGATTTCTTTAATTTGCAAACCCTTTTCTTTGATTCTTCCGAAACAAAGTTTTCAGGTTGCACCATATAAATTGTTTCCTCAATGTCACCATTGAGAAACACTGTCTTAACATCCATCTGATGAAGTTCAAGATCAAAATGTGCTATTAGTGCCATTATAGTCCTGAAAGAGTCTTTCGATGAAACTGAAGAGAAAGTCTCTTTATAATCAATGCCTTCCTTTTGAGTGTAGCCTTTTGCGACAAGCGAGCTTTATACTTAATGACATTACCCCCTAAATCCCTCTTGGTTTTAAATATCCATTTACAACCAATCGGTTTAATACCTTCGGGCAATGTAACAAGCTCCCAAACGCCGTTATCGCTCATAGACTTCATCTCATCATTCATGGCATCAATCCACTTTTGAGAGTTAGAAAGCTTAATGACTTGACGGAAGTTGATTGGATCATCTTCCTCAAGTCCAATATCACTTTCTTGTTCTTGGAGAAATACAACATAATCATCCGGAATTGCATTTCTCCTATCTCTAGTGGATCTCCTTAATGGCACTTCAGTTTCTTGAGGTTGTTGAGTTTTATTTTCATTAGTAATATCAGGAACTTGATTGGGGAGATTTTCGAGATTGTCTTGAACTGGAGTTGTGTGATCCGTGTCAGGAATGAGAACACCCTAACCAAGATCAACAACTTGAGGGAAAGACACATGTTCTTCCTCAAAGACAAGATCTCTAATGACTTTATCTCCCCACCCCCAATCTCAATATCCTCAAAAAATCTAGCATTACCCGTCTCAAAAATAGTTCTAGAAGTGGGATCATAAAACTTAAACCCCCTGGATCTTTCAGAGTATCCAACAAAATAGCTACTAACCATTTTAGCATCCAGTTTCTTTTCTTTCGGCCTATAAGGCCTTGCCTCAGCTGGACAACCCCAAATGTGTAAGTGCTTAATACTGGGTTTATTCCCAGTCCAAAGTTCATATGGGGTTTTGATTGTAGCTTTAGTTGGTACTCTATTAAGAATATAAGCTGCGGTTTTTAATGCTTCTCCCCAGAGTGAGTCTGGCAAAGTAGTACGACAAATCATACTTCTTACCATATCCTTAAGGGTCCGATTTCGTCTCTCAGCTACACCATTCATAGTAGGACTGCCTGGCATAGTATACTGAGGGACGATCCCACACTCATCTAGGAATTTAGCAAATGGCCCTGGACGTTGTTCAACTGAACCATCATATATACCATAGTATTTATCACACGGTCAGATCTAACGGATTTAATCCTTTTGCTTAGTTGATTTTCAACTTCAGCCTTATATGATTTGAACACGTCTATGGATTGGGACTTTTCATGAATAAGATATAGGTACCCACAACGAGAGTAATCGTCTATGAATGTGATAAAGTATTGTTGACCATTCCTACAAGGAGTAGGGAATGGCCCACAAATATCCGTATGTATCAATTCTAAGACATCCGAAGCTCTCTTAGCACCTAATCTCGTCGTGTTTGTTTGTTTTTCCTTGATACACTCAACACAAATATCCGAATTTGAGGAATCAAGAGAATCAAGAATTCCATCTGACACGAGTTTCTGAATTCTTTGAATGGATATGTGACCCAAACGTTTGTGCCAGAGTGATAACGAATTCTCATTAGTTAATTTTCTTTTTGTACCACTTGAACTTGTATGCAAAGTTTCATTATGTGAGGTTATTATATCAACCAAATATAGGCTATCATATGTTGATAAAAGACCAGTACCGATAAGATTTGAATTTTGAAAGAGACTAACTTTATTGTCACCATATGAACATGATAACCGGATATGTCCAATTTGGGAACAGAAATTAACTTCCGTCTAAAAGACGGTACAACAAAATTCTCATTCAAATCTAAATAAAAACCAGTCTTAAACAACAGCCTAAATTTGCCAATAGCCTCAACAACAACAACAACAACTACCCAGTATATTCCCACTAGGTGGGGTCTGGGGAGGGTAATATGTAGACGAGCCTTACCCCTACCCGAAAGGGTAGAGAGGCTGTTTCCATTCGACCCTCGGCTCATAGGATAAAATGAAAAGCTGCATTAAAACAAAAACAAAGACAAAATTAGAAACAAAAACAAGATAAAACAAAATAATAAAGCATTAGTAAATCCCGCAGAAATAACGTAAATAATTATGTAAACATAAGAAACATAAATACAGTCGCATGCAATAATAACAAATCGTAACTACCATAATAACAACCATAAGGGGACATAAGCTAAAACACTAATCATCTATGGGTGACCCTGCTATCCCACACCCAACCCCGGGTGAGGCGTACGAAGAACTCTATGAGCCCCTAGCCTACAACCCTGATTCTAGACCTCCAGACTCCCCTATCAAGGGTCATGTCCTCGGAAACCTGCATTCTAGTCATGTCCTGCCTAATCACCTCTCCCCAATGCTTCTTAGGCCTCCCTCTTCCTCGCCGACCGCCAACAATCTCCAGCCGCTCGCAGCTCCTCACCGGGGCATCGGGACCCCTCCTCCGTACATGCCCGAATCACCTCAGCCTCGCTTCCCGCATCTTCTCATCCACCGGGGCCACCCCTACCTTCACCTTTTTGCCGTCACCCACATAGATGTATCTTTCACCATCATTTGGTTTTCGGCAGTTCAGGCAACCCTGCATAGATATACTTATGTGAGTAGTAGCAGCCGAATCTACCCACCAAGTATCCTTAGGTACCAAAATTAAATTAACTTCAGAACAAACAAGAGAAAGATATGTATCTTTTTTCTCACGCCAAGCGTGGTACTTGTACAATCTTTCTTCATGTGATTAGTCCCCTTATAGAAGAAGCAACCTGATTCTGTAGTTTCAACCTTAGGTTCCTTATTTTGCTTCTTCTGGGGCCTTGCAACCGCAACTTCCTTACCTTCCTCTTCTTATTATCTTTAGAAGAGGATGCCATATGAGCACTTTCTGTCTTATCTTGCTTTATCCTTTCCTCCTCTTGCACACAATGCGAAATGAGCTCATTAAGAGTCCATTTCTCCTCCAGGCAGTTGTAACTGACCTTAAACTGATTAAAGTGTGCAGGAAGAGAGATCAAAACTAAGTACACAAGCAGTTCCTCAGGTAATTCCAGCTTGAGTGACTTTAGTTTCGAAGCAAGATGAGACATTTCCAAAATGTAATCCCTTATGTTTCCCTTGCCTTTATACCTCATGGAAACAAGTTTACTCAAAAGAGTACTTGTTTCCGCCTTTTCGTTTTGTGCAAAACGCTTTTCAAGGTTTTCAAGGAAAACTTTGGCATTATTTTCATCATTCATAGTGCCCCTGAATGATTCTGGAATTTCACGTTTCATGATCATTAGACTCATGCGATTTGAGCGTTCCCACTTCTCCATCTCCTTCTTTTCATCAGAAGAAGATGTATCCTCAAGAGAAGCAGGTTGCTTAATCCGAAGTGCAAGGTCTAGATCCATGCAACCGAGAACGATCATAATGTTCTCTTTCCATTCCTTAATGTTTGTGCCGTTAAGCACAGGGATGCTGTTTATATTTGCAGATATCGAAGCAGCTGAAGAATTCACTGAATATAGAACAAGGATAACTTAATACATGCTTACAATTACTTGAACTTTAACTTTAGTTTACAGATTCAAAATAGGCAAATCCCATTACAAGATACCTAGCACAATATTGATTTTAGTCTTTGGACAGAAAATCAACTTGTAAGTGGTACTCTTGGTGTAGTAATCAAATATTGACAATAAACTCCTGTCAAATATCAAGCCTTCCTCTGGGCCGACTTAATATTCACATGGAAAACCGAATAATTGTCACATATTTATCACCACAAGCATGTTCGAATTCCTACGAAATAACAACCTTCCTTTGTGCCGGTGTTAAACGCATGAAATACTAACATCCACAGTCATCTTATATTTCAAGATTAATCAATCTACACAAAAGAGGTTACTTTGGCAACATAATGCTTCAATTGACTAATTTAAAATTTTAGATGCTAAATCATATAGTTCTTTAAGCCATATATTGAATCTTGACTGAAAATTTACATGTTTTGACATGTAAAATCTGAATATTAATTGTTTTAATCTTAATTGGACAATACCAAAATCTGAAGTATGATGGACTAAAAAACAATTAATATTAAAACTGAATATTAATGTACAAAACATTAATAATTAAAAAACTGAATATTAATTGGCATATTATTAATGTACAATTAAAAAATCTGAAAACTTAATACTTAAAACGTTTCATTAATTATGAAAAACGTTTCTTACATTATGTCCTCATTAAACTGCCAGAAAATAAAACGTTTCTGCAATTTATGGCCAGATAATCGATTATCTGAGCCTGATAATCGATTATCTGGGCCTTCTGGAATCTTAAATTTTGCTGAAAAATTAGGATAATCGATTATCCTAATAGGATAATCGATTATCTTGGCTCTCTGGAATTTCTAATTTTGCTGAAAAACTCCAGATAATCGATTATTCTAGGGGAATAATCGATTATCCTCTGCATCTGTTTTGCAAAATTTTTGATGAACAAAATGCAATAATCGATTATTTGAAAAATAATTCATGAACTTCCAAATAATCCAAATATGAAGGAGGCTCTGATACCAATTGTTGGAATGAATCCAAATAAAACACATTAGCCTTCATATCGAATTACTTGGAATAACAACATAAGCGGAAGCGTACCTGAATCCATAAGTGGAAATCTTTAGTCCTTCTTGAAGATTGTCCAAGGTGTGCCTTTGAGATGCTCCTTGATCCTTCCTTTAAGATTGTCTTGAAATTTTTGATTTCACAAGAATATATCCAAGACCAAAAATTGAGGATTGGTTTTACACTTGATATGCAAGACCAAAATGCTCTCTAGTTTCAATGGGAGGAAGAAGAGAATGTCTTGCATTCTTATGGGAACCATAACCCCCCTCTTATAACATATGAGTTATGAAACTCAAAAGTCATAAGCATGTAACCATGGTTACATGTATGTAACCTTAGTTAGCCCATCATTAACTAAGGTTACCCTTTTGGGTATCTACACATTAGTCCTACACTTTATATGACAATATATTGGCCCCCTTAACAATGTCCATAAGACCACTAATTTAGGCCAAACCAAAAGATAGCACATAACATATAATTAATCAATATATTGTTCATATGTATGTAGATATAAGTCCATATATCTAACAATAAGAATTTTCTGCACAAACTATGAAATCTTGCAAGGAAGAGAAGGAAATTGACTATACGGATTTGTTGGGGGTGAGATTGGGAAAAGAACGAAGAGAGTAATGGTGAATGACAATAAAAAGCATGGTGCAGGAACTCCAAAAGTCAAGAAAGTTGCAGGAGTACATAACTCGCGGTTTCAAGTTGCCTCTTTGTCGATGAAGCCTACTTAACAATTTGGAATCTCCGCACTCTTTCATGAGATTGCCATTGTAGTTGACAAGTCAAAGTGAGCCAATTCGCATACGAAAAGTGTTGTTTTGATGATGGGTAGTGGCCAATTAGTGTGGGAATTCTGTCCAGTAAAGTTGTTGGTCTTTATTCAAAAGAAGAGCAGTTGAAAACATGGAGTCTAAGAAACTTTCGGAACTTGAAGAGGTTGGATAAAGAATTGCAGAAAAGTGCAAAGGTTTACCCTTAGCTCTAAAGACATTTGTGGGCCTATTAAGCTCCAAATCAGAGATTGGAGATTTGAAAAGACAAATATGTAAGCTTCCACGTTCACTTTTCAACAAATTGTAAGCCTCATATTTCACTTCTTAAAATGTGTGTGGCTCTTCAACCTCTTATTCGAACTTAATAAACTGATAACTATCTTAAGAACTAAAGGAAACCTTTGCACATACCTACAACTTTTTTCCCTACCAAATCAAGTTCTAATGCTACTTAGAAATCATTTTCTTTACAATGCGTATTATTTTAACAAGGCCAACAGACTTTACTAGGAAAGAGCTCTACACCAATTGACTCACCACACATCATTAATGCATCACGTTTCCAACCTCTTCAAATTATGAATATCCTGAGTAGCTTCTTTCTCGACATTGTTACTAGGAAACTGGGAATACCAGCTCTATTAAGTGGGCTGTTGTCGTAGCTGACAAGTACAAGAAATTCTATTAAAAATAAAATAAAACATTTGTGTATAAACTAATTTAGGTTCAAAGTTTTTTTGCCTAATATCACGATGATACGAGTCTATAACAGATAAAAGTAATACAAATACCTTTATCGTTCGGACAGAAAAATGAAACTTCTATAACCATATAGCGCAATAATCCATCAGATATGTATAGTCAAACCTCTCTATAACAGCCTCGTTTGTTCCGAATAGTTTTCGATGTTATACATAAGTGTTACAGAAAACATATATTAGAATATAATATGAAAATTGGTTTCGAAAAAAGCTTAGCTTTTCTAGTGAAGTGTTGTTATATATGGATGCTTTTATAGAGAGGTCTCATTGTATATGAAAAATATCACTTAAGATCTAGCAACATGGCAATGATCAGGCATGAAACTTTTTGGAAAATATTACGTTCTCTTTGTAACCATATAGTATTAACATTAATATAATTCATTATTTGCCAATAACATCAATAACAAACAAGTAGAAGTCATATATTTTTTATATTATGCATCTAGTCGCAGAAACACTAAATAGATATGTACAGTTTCTGGATATAATTATTCGTCAGAAAATGTTGCACAATGTTACTTTAAATGACGAGAGGGGTTGCTATGATGGTAAGCAACCCCCACTTCCAACCGAAAGGTTGTGAGTTGGAGTCTCCCCAAGAGCAAGGTGGGAAGTTCTTGGAGGGAAGTATGCCGGGGTCTATTTGGAAACAGATTCTCCACCCAATGGTAGGGGTAAGGTCTGCGTACACACTACCCTCCCCATACCCCACTGGGATTATACTGGGTTGTTGTTGTTGTAATGTTACTTTAAATGTGAAAATTGAATGTTTTGATAACATGAAAGCAACTAGTAAGAGTTATTTCCTTCACAAAATAGAAGATGCAAAGCTAGAGCATGCAAATACAAGGACATCGACATGAAAATAAGAAAGTAACCAGACATAGAAGACGAGCAATTTGAACACAAGATAAATATCACATCCAATCTGGAAATAATAAATTACTCTTACGCAAAAACCACGACGCATCAATGCCAAATTTTCTTAAATAGGATCAGACATGTCTAACTCCATAACCAAGAAATGCGAGTTGATTTCCGTGAGTGTGACGGCATATCCCATTTATGTAAACCATAGTATTACTACTTTGCCTAACTTGGGCCAACTCCCACTACCGACGAATTTGGGTCAATCCACATACGTCGTTGATGTAAAGGCCCATAAGAATAGGGCTCCGGTGTTATTTTTGTTGGAAAGTGAAATGTGAATGTTCTACTAAGAAGAATTAACTTAAATAGCCGTCTAATATATATATATATAGCCAGTTATTTGTATAAAGATAGTTGGGATCTTAACACAAATAGCCAACATATTATTTTCTTAATCGGTGAACATGGGTTATGCATATATTATATATGAATTATTTATACGTTACATATCCATAGGCTATGTTAAGTTTACATTGTTGCATAGACGGGTATTTAGGTTGATTGGTGAGTTATCTACAGAATAGCCACTTTGCTGTCACTTCCAGTTGAAAAACAGTCACTTTCTTGGGCAGTTCGGTGCACTAATCTCTCGCTATGCATGAGGTTCGAGGAAGGCTGAACCATAAAAGTTTATTATATGCAATTTTACCCTATTTTGCAAAAAATTATTTTTACAACTTGAACCCGTAACCTGGAGATCATATGATAGCGGTGAAACGCAATATTGTCTTGAAATTTCACTTGTGTAAGTTGAAATTCCATGACTGTGGTTAATTCATAGACAAAGCCGAAAAGCAACAAGAAGATGCTAAAAGTAACAAGAAGATGCTATCTCTACTTGTCAAGGGTAGAGCTAATTAACCAAATGGACCCAGGCTGTTGCATTTGAATTTTAGGGTGCGTTTAGTATGAAACAAATATTATTAAAAAGAAAAATGCACTTCGGATTTCAATATTGGGGTTTAAAGCACAAGAGTTGATTTCATTCATAATTGGCATGTGTCATTTTTTTTGAAGGAAAATATTTTTATTTCAGAGTTCAATGTAATGAAGCACTTCATGTTTCATTTAAGTAAAAAGATCAAAACATACTAATAAGTGTTACTAAGAACTTTAAAACAGCCATGAATTGGACTTTGCGATGGAAACAAAAAGAAAGAAAAAAATAAGGAATGAATTGGAAAAAGAAGTGATAACAGCGTGAAGATCAAGTAAAGACTAGGCATATGAATATTCAATGGAGCATATGATTAAAGGACGAAACAACCAAACAGTGCAAAGACTGAAAAGAGGTTTTGTCATTTCACATTGCATATAACGCACAATTATAAGGGCATATATCAACAATTGGAAAAAGAGGTTTTGACTTGATTTTTGGATCGTAAGTAGTGGTGTAGTGTGGGCTGGGCTTGGACCGGGCCTGCGGTCTAAACGGGCTAAACGGGATTGCACGGGCCGATCATGGTGTGCCGGTCCTTCACGGTGCAAAAAGTTTGGGACGGGCCGGGTAGTGTATTGAAGCCCACGAGCTCGGGATCGGCTGGCGAGCCTGGGTCAGGCCGGTTATTTATTTTATTTTTCTTAAAGAGCAATGGTCAAAATTTTAAAATGTAGCCGTTGGGCTGCAATTTGGCTGTTTGGAACTTTGAAAAATAGTCATTTGGTCTCCAAACTTTATTTTAACCTCAACTTTATATAATTACACTTTTTCCTAATTCTTAACTATAAATACCCCATCATTCTTTCATTTTTACTCACCAATTCATCGATCTCTCTCAATCTCTCTTCTATAATTGCTTATTTTATTGTTGAAATTTCGTGAAAAATTGTGAAGTTGGTGAATTGAAGTATTCAAGTCTTTGAGTCTTCAACGATTTTCAAAAGTTGTTCGGCAATTCGGTATACTCATTCCAACTCTTAAATTTTAAGATTATATTTTTGTGCTTTTTAGTTTGCGTAATTGTAATTAATATGACATTTTCTTTGAATAAAATATTTGGTGGTAAGGGAAAATCTCAAACTGGTGCGGATGAGGATGATAATGAAACCCAACCGGATTTAGATGATACACCTACTAGTCATGTTAATAACCCAACTGGTACACCGCCTGACCCACATGTAGAAACCTCTACTTTTAATAGACAACCTGCTAAACACTAAAAACATCATTAGTTTGGAATTTGTTTACTCAAGTAAGAGAATAAAATAAGGCTAAGTGTAAAACTTATGGAAAATTACTGGCGCATAAATATACTGGAGATCGTAGCGGCACAGGTAATTTGACTAGGCACTTAAAAACACACCCTAGAGATAAAGCTAGATATTTACAAATGAAACCGCAGCTAGAGGGGACAAGTGTAGATTTTGCGGTTAACCCTAGTGCAAGTACAAATCTAGTTCAACCAGGAATTAACATTGTGACCGGAGGTATTTTATGTTATGATCCAAATAGAGATCGTGAATAATTAGCAAAGATGGTTTCCGTTATGTGCTTACCTTAGTCTTTTCCTTCTAATCCTAATTGGGTGCATTATATTAGAAGAATTTTTAATCCTACTTATTAAGGTTGGCCTCGCGCAACAATTAAGAGCGATATTTATAAATATAAGCATGAATATGAACACTATTTGTGATATTTAATTACTCATATAAGCAATTGGATTTCTATTACTACTGATATTGGTAGAAGTGCTAATGATTGTGATTATCTAACTGTTACAAGTCATTGGATAGATGAGGAGTGGACAATGCAAAAACGCATTATTGCTTATAGAATAATTAATTCATGTCACACAGGTAAGTTTATTGCTAACATTGTTGCAGATATTTGTAGATATTTTTGCTTTAGAGATAAAATAATGACAATTTCTATGGATGATGCTTCTAGTAACACTAGTGCTATAGGCATACTTGCAAGAACACTAACTCCTGCATTTAGTAATATATTTCATGTTAGATGTATTTGTCATATTTATCAATTAATTATCAGTGATGGTATGAATATTTTAAATTTAGAAACACACCCAAGGTTAGAATGACTCTTAATTGACTTTTTTATTCAACCGTAGAAGTAGACTTAGAGAAATATGATGAGTATGGCATTAGAGAAAGAAAAGTTCCTAAAGCTTGCAGAAGCAAAAGCCTCAATGAAATTAGGAGGTCCTCAATTTTGGTACTCAAATATTTATAAGGCTTTAGATCTTTCAAATGAGGAATTTGCTACACTTGCAGAAGCAAAAGTCTCAATTAAAGTTAATGCTTAAACAATTTATAATACTTATCAAATTGCCTTAGCTCATACTAGGCCAAATGTTCCAACCCCTACTTCGTCTAGTTCACAATCGTCTAAAAGAGTAGCGAACTTAATAACACTTAAATCTTAGACGGAGTTCAGAAATTTTCAAAATGATAATTATGATGAAACTTCACATCTAAACGAGCTTCAAATTTATTTGTTGCAGGGACTTGAAAAGGAGTCCAACTTAACGTGCCAAAGGAAAATAAGAACTCATTTCCTCGACTTTAAGCTTTTGTTTTTAGGAAAAGTCTAAAATCTCCTTTTCCTCTACTTTAAGCTTTTGTTTTCAGAAAAAGGTCTCTTGAATAGTAGTTTATCTCCTTCACCAAAAAAAGAGAAGAATTTGTTATTTACTTCTAAAGCCTTTTAGTTTAAAACTAAATAACTAGTATCAATAATTCTTTGTCGTCAAATTCGTATGCGGATGAAAGGGAGTAAAACAACGAGGATAGTTTTAGTGGGCGTTTGGACATAAGAATAGTAAAATTCCGAATTAGGTCAATTTTTTTTCCAGTAAAAATATTATTTGAAAATTAAAGTTATATTTAGACATGAATATAATTCTGGGTTATTTTAAATTTTTGTAAGTAATCTAACTGAAAATTTTGAAAAATACTTTTTAGAATTTTTTAAATTTTCGAAAAATTTTAAAATTTATCTTCAAAAGAAAATACTAAAATCTTTATGACTTGATATACAAAAAAAAGTGAAAAATTTCCGAAAAACAAAAGAGCCAAACGGGCTCTTAGTATAGCCAGGTCATATTTTGTTCATAATTTGATGGGACTTTCATTGATGTGTATCTAGTTATGACCTACGTTTAGTATTGGAATCCGGAACTTATTTGATGACAAAATGGTCTCAAAATACATTTTTGTTGATAAACAAAAGTTATTTTTCTAACTATTTTGCAGTAATTTAATGTGAAATGAATTAACGGAAATTTTGCCGTTAAGTTAATTCGCAGTAAAATACTGTGAAATATTTAAAAATTAATTTTTTAAATTGCATTTTGCAGTAAAAAATTGCAAAATGATTAAAAGTTGGGCCCAGGATGTATTTAAAACAGCATTTCGCAGTAATTTATTGTGAAATACCTTATTCCGCACTAAATTACTGCGAAATGCTATTTTAGATAGAGCATGGTCGTCTTCCTCAACGACAAACACTTTGAAACCTCCATTTTTAAAACTCACACTGCCCTGGTCCCCCCCACTCCGTGCTTTTATTAAAAAAAAAATTTGGCCCACCCGTAACGCGGATTGTAGGCCCGTTCATTCGAAAAGAAGGTTCGATTCCGTGTTTGGGATAGAAAATTTCGAATTGAAAAAAAATTCCATCGAGGTACTTCTATTTAGTTTACGGTGAAACTCGTATATTCATGTATATTCGTATTGCTTGGTATGATTACATGTGAATTTATATTATGTTTCTGCTTTTTAATATATCTGAATTGATTTATTTGATACCCGAATTTATGTTATATTGTAAACAAAAATGGTACTAGATCGTTTGTGTTATTTATTTTATGTTCATTTTGTAGAGCCTTGTAGTGTAGTAAAATATAGTTTCTTTTAGCGTAGTAAAATATAGCCTTTTAGCGTAGTAAATATAGCCTTTTAGCGTAGTAAAATTTAAAGCCTTGTACCATAGTTAAATATAGAGCCTTGTAGCGTAGTAAAATATAGTGTCTTTTAGCGTAGTAAGGATAACTCGGCGGTACCCGACATAAAAAATCAAGCCTGAAACCCTTACATAATTATTCTCTCCAATTCAAAAATTTATAAATTAAATATTTAAGGTAAGAAAATTCTAAAAATATTAAAATTGAGAAGAATAATATTTTAAGGATAACTCGGCTGTACCCGGCATAAAAAATAAAGTCTGGAACCCTTACATATTTATTCACTCCAATTCAAAAAATTATAATTTAAATATTAAAGGTAAGAAAATTTTAAAAATATTGAAATTGAGAAGAATAATATTTTAAGGATAACTCGGTGGTACCCGGCATAAAAAATCAAGCATGAAACCCCTACATAATTATTCACTCCAATTCAAAAATTTGTAATTTGAATATTTAAGGTAAGAAAATTCTAAGAATATTGAAATTGAGAAGAATAATATTTTAAGGTGAAAAGTATAACAATATTTTTATTTAAACGAGTTAACAAAAACACAAACACTACAAATAAAAAGAAGGTGTGACAATATTGCGGAAATTTATTTTATTCATATAAAGAAAAACATACACAAGTACATTCATGAAGTACAAAAACAACAGACAAACAAAGTACTAGGGGTATCTTTCGCTACATCACAAGGGAAAACATAACAAGCCAACATAATAAGAATACATGCAATATGAAAATGACACTTAAAACATATACACCAATATTTAGTCCTAGATACCATTTATTCTTCGCTCCAACCACTTAAATCGTTCTTCTATTTGTTCTTTTTCTTCTTCTAACTCTCTCACTCTCGCCTTCACCTCCGCAAGTTCCCGTTCATATTTTTTGCTAAGTCCTTGTATGCTTGACAATTCCATTCAGCTCTCCAATTTTTATCTTCCAACTCCTTCACTTTCTCCCTTATTTCTGTAATAATTCTATCTCCCACATTTTGCATTCTCACCTGGAATAACCACATACCATGAAGATCCTGGAATCTCTTCCTGTAGCTTTCTTGAAAACATGGTTCCTCAGCCCATTGATCAAATTCACAAGTAGGTTCGTCGGGTTGCTTGTACAATGTGTTCATACAACACCAGAACCGGCGTCCAGCGTCAGCCCCTTCCCACATACAGTCCGTCATGCTGGTTTTCCACAGAAGCAAATTGGTGGACGACCAAGTTGAGCCATTTAATGAAATATTTTTGGGAAAAATTTTGAGCACACAAAATAATTACAATGCACCCATTACATATAGGTGAAACTACTGCCAACTCAACAATACTTAGTATTTTACTACGATTTAGATGCACATTCTTCGGGGGAAAACAACTTTTTCCACATGGTTTTGAAGTTTTCAAAACGACGTGACAACTCAACAATACGTAGTATTTTACTACGATTTAGATGCACATTCTTCGGGGAAAAATATCTTTTTTCACATGGCTCTGAACCTTTCCAAAACGACGTGACCACTCAACAATATGTAGTATTTTACTAAGATTTAGATTCACATTCTTCGGAAAAAAAAATAGCTTTTCCACATGGCTCTGAACCTTTTCAAAATGACGTGACAACTCAACAATACGTAGTATTTTACTATGATTTAGATGCACAGTCTTCGTGGAAAAAATAGCTTTTTCCACATGGCTCTGAACCTTTTCAAAACGACGTGACAACTCAATAATAATTCCATTAGTAGCGAACTCAATAATGCACATCCTAATTTTTAATTTAATCATATCTAATTATTTAATTTATTAAACTAACACAATCAATTAATTTTGTTTATATTATGTTAAACGTCATGGCCTTTCCTCCGTCTGCACATCCCAGACCTGTGGAGGATCAGCTATTAGTGCTACAGGGCGACCATAGGTCCTCTTATGTGTGGGAGGGACAGCTGTCTGAGTAGGCTCTCCGGCCTAGGAGACCTGACGATCTTTGGGACTTTATTGCTGCCCAGCCGTTGCATCAGCGTGTAGTACACATCCTTCAGGATACGGGATTATATCCCATTTTTGAGCTAGGGCGGATTCAACTAGATTGGTCGCTCATCACGATATTGGTAGAGCGATGGCGACCGGAGATGCATACATTTCATTTGCCCACATGAGAGGCTACTATCACCTTAGAGGATGTCCAGGTTCCTTACGGACTGCGTATAGACGGTCGCGCCTGCCCCCTACATTAGAGGAGAGTCGCGTGCACAGATGGCGGAGCTGATGGGTCAGTGGACTGGACTTAGACCTTAGTGTCGGCAGGGGGGCATTCGCATTGCTTTATCAGCTATCAGAGATCACATAGCGGATTTGCACCCCGATATTACCCAGTAGACGGAGGATCTCTGGATAGCCCGGTACACACATTGTGTTTTGCTATTGCTCTTCGGGTGTGTATTGTTCCCGGACACTTCAGGAAGTAAAGTGAGCATGCGCTTTATACATCATAGAGTAGAGTTGGGTCAGGTATCCTAGTACAGCTGGGGAGCTAGTGTGCTTGCGTACCTATACATGAGCATGTGCCGGGCGAGCATGGGTCCATTAGTTGCTATATGCGCTTTTCTCCCCCGGTTACAGGTGACCAAATTTTTGAATATTTTGTTCTTTACTTTGAAATTCAATATCGCTTAATGACACATAAATATTCCATCAACATTTTATATTAGGTTTGGGCCTGGCATAGGATCCTTCTGTTGCAGTTACCTACACTAGCACTTCCGCCCGATCAGCATTATGTTGGAAACACGTTCTCAATGCAATATACTAAAACGTGTGTTCTTTTGTATAGGTTTTGATGAATGACAAACGAAGCGAAAATTGATATATGACGAAGTTCAAGAAACAAGCGCACAATTGATATACAGCGAGATTCAAGCTCAAGACAAAGTTTTATAGTTTAATTGAGTCATTCTTAATTGTGATCTTGATCCTACAACTTGACTCGTAGCATGGCTTCTCTCATAAAACTATTTTCCAAAATCATGCATATTTAATTTAATGTCAAATGATTTTAAATCATGCATATTTACAGTAGTCAAAATAATTTTTAGATATGCCTTAAAAATCTGGACTAAGATAATCGATTATGTACTTATGATAATCGATTGTTTTAAGCCAAGACTGCATGACAATCGATTGTGAACTAATGACAATCGATTGTGAGTAAGACAGTGAGCATCATGTTTTTCAAACCTGCATGACAATCGATTGTGAACTAATGACAATCGATTGTGACTGAGGCAGTGTCCATGAAAGTTTTTCAAAACTCAGAATAATCGATTATGAACTAATGGTAATCGATTATGTTGAGACAGTGCCTTCCAGTGATTTTCAAATTTATTAAATAATTGATTGTTACATTGGACAATCGATTGTCAAGAGACAGTGTCTAAAATATTTTTCAAAAACTGATAAGTAATCGATTGTTGACTTTGTGCAATCGATTGTGAAGCTGACCGTTGTCGTAAAGTTTCCAATACCGTCAGGTAATCGATTATTGATTCTATATAATCGATTGTTTTGATTAAAATCCGGAAAAGATTTTTTGAATGTTATTGGGTAATCGATTATTGATTCTGTATAATCGATTGTTTTGATTAAAATCCGGAAAAGATTTTTTTGAACGTTGCTGAGTAATCGATTGTTGATTCTGGACAATCGATTGTTTGTGGTAAAATCTGGAAAGGATTTTTTGAACGTTGCCAGTAATCGAGTATGGATTGAAAGTAATCGATTATCAAGCGCAAAATCTGGGATTGAATTTTGATCTGACTGGCAGACAATCGATTGTTGAGGTTTGACAATCGATTGTCAGTGAGTAAAATCAGCAACTCTTAATTGGCAATTAGACAACGGTAATGCCAAGTTTTTCAACTATAAATACAGCTTCATTTCAATGTTTTAAACACAACAACATACTACAACTGATCATTACATTGCTATAAGCTTGCATACTCTTGTTTATCATTTTATATTCAATTTCATAAAGCTTTTGAGAGCCATATTCTTGTCCAAAGTTGTTGTGATCTAGAGCTTACTTCTTTTACTCATATCTACTCATTAAGGAGTATTTTGTTTGAGTGTTTAGTGTTTTATACACTTGTAAGAGAATTGTAATTCTCTTGTTGTAAGGAACTTGTGTTTCCTTGGTTGAAGTCTTGGAGTGTTGTATCTCCGAGCAAAGGCGTTAAGGCTTGTGTCCTTAAGTTGTAAAGGTTTGTTGAGCACCCGTAAGCTTAACAAGTTAGTAGAAAATCTCGAGAGAGTCTCTCGGGGACTGGACTAGCCACGTGTTGTGGTGAACCAGAATATATCGATGCATTCTTTCCTTTTTGTTTATTTAACGCACTTATTTATTTCCTGCAAATTTTAATTTCCACAAGTTTACGCTAAATTTTATTATAACGCTATTCACCCCCCCCTCTAGCGTTAAGCGTATTTTCTAACAATTGGTATCAGAGCCCAACTCTTTGAAAACTTAACAGTTTGAGAGAACCATCCATGGCTTCTACTCGTGATTCTTTTGCAGGAATTGATGAAGGACAGTGCTCCACACGACCACCTCTATTCAACGGTACAAATTACACGTACTGGAAGGAGAGAATGAAGATCTTCGTTCAGTCCAACAGCTTTCACCTTTGGAATGTGATAATTAAGGGAAACCAAATTCCAACAAAGAAGGTGGAAAACGAATGGGTTCCCAAGTCCGAGGATGAGTATGACGCGGATGACATCCGAAAGGTTCAAAATAATGCTAAAGCAATTAATTTATTATATTGTGCTGTTAATGCTGACGATTACAGGAAAATATCTTGTTGCACAACGGCAAAGGAGATGTGGGACAAGCTAGAAGTAACGTACGAAGGTACGGACCAGGTAAGGGAAGCAAAAATTGATTTCCTAACCCATTCTTATGAATTATTTCACATGAAGGAAGGTGAAAAGGTGGACGAAATGTTTGAGCGATTTTCAATAATCGTAAATGACCTACATGCTCTCAAGAAAACATTCACGGATAGAGAGCTCGTGCGAAAAATTCTTAGAAGTCTCACACCGGCATGGAGATCAAAGGCCGATGCAATTCAAGAATCCATTGGCGTTTCAAACGTCACCATCGACGCACTAAGAGGTAACCTTAAGACCTATGAATCTACTATTCTTAACCCTTTTGTTGATGATCAAAGGAGGCAAAGAATAAATTCTTGGGGAGGCGACTCCGGAGATGAGTCAAGGGCAAAAAGCAAGGCGAACAAATCAAGTGCTATGAATGTGGTGAAACCGGGCACATCAAATCAAATTGCCCAAACATCAAAAAGGAGAAGAAACCTCCTAAAAAGCAACGTGCATACATTTCTTGGGGAGGCGACTCCGGAGATGAGTCAAGCAAAGGAGAAGAAGACGAAGCAGCAAATCTTTGCCTTATGGCACATGAAGACAACAAAGATGAGGTATGTCAAATTTCGTCTAAAAACTTCTTTACTCTTGAAGATATGCGAACTGCTTTTGATGAATTATATGCTGAGTTTATTAAGGCTTCAAAAACTGTTAAGGGCATAAAATAAAATGCATCACTAAAAGAAAAGGATTTTCAAAAACAGCTTTCTTTGAAAGAAAAGGATTTAGAAAAACGGGTTTTAGAAAATGAAAAGCTGAAAGAGGAAAATAAGTTTTTTGGAAAAAGAAGCGCCGATAAGCCCGAAAGTTCTACTAAACATTGTTCTTCTTGCTTGCATCTCAAAAATGAGGTAGATAGACTCAAAGGTACCTTAGATAAGTTTAATTCTTCCCACAAGAATTTGAATGAGGTCCTTGTTAACTCGAAATCAACCAAGCATGGCATAGGATTTAAGAATGAGGTTAAAGAAAAGGTTGAAGCCAAACCCCAACCACCTAAGGCTCAACCTAGGACTAATAAAACAAATGCTTATCCTAGAAATAGCAATCCTAGAACCAATATGCATGCTAGACAAAATGTTGAACATTTTAGGAGACCTAGAAATGACTTACCACCTAGAAATAGTTACCCTGGAAATGATGCATATTTTAGGCCAAATGTTGAACCTTTGAGAAGACCTAGAAATGGCCTTCAACCGAGAAACAATCACTCTAGAAATGCTGCCCATCCTAGAGCTCATAGTAGGAGAAATAATTCTCATGAAATGCGAAATAGTCATAGTGTAAGAAATTTTCATCCGTCTAGTTACTATGAACCTAGAAGGATGCATAACCCAAATGTGACTTGTCATTATTGTAGACGTATTGGTCATATTGCTCTTGCATGCTTTACACGTCGTAGACATATTACTCAATCGCATCATTATAATATGCCTAACCCCCAAGGACCCAAGATGGCATGGGTACCTAAAGAACATTAATTTGTTTTGTAGGTGTGCTTGAAGGGATCAAGTGTACTATGGTACCTTGATAGTGGATGCTCCAAGCATATGAAGGGAGATGAATCCAAATTCCTTCAATTAGAGCACAAAGAAGGAGGAAGTGTTATCTTCGGTGATAACAATAAAGGAAAGATCATCGGCATAGGCTCGGTCGGTAAGGATGAAAATTCCTCTATTAAGCATATATTACTTGTTAAAGGATTAAAGCATAATCTCTTGAGCATAAGCCAATTGTGTGACAAGGGAATCTTGCTTTATTTGATTCGGATGAATGCTTAGCGTTCAGACGTAGTGATTTCAAAATTATCCTCCGTGGTTTTAGAGTGGATAATATTTATATGGTTGATCTTGCTAATTCCTCACCCGATTATGTTGATTGTCTAATGAGTAAAGAGGATGATACTTGGCTATGGCATCGTAGAGTAGCACATATCAATATGCATCTTTTGAACAAATTGATTTCTCAAAACTTAGTTGTTGGTCTTCCTAATTTAAATTTTGAAAATGACTCTATTTGTGACTCGTGTCAAAAGGGAAGCAAACAAAAGCACCTTTCAAATCTAAAAACATTGTTTCAACTTCTAGACCATTGCAATTACTTCATATGGATTTATTTGGTCCCTCTCGCATTGAAAGTCTAGGAAGAAATAAATATGCTTTTGTGATTGTTGATGATTACTCGAGATTTACTTGGACTTTATTTCTTTCCAATAAATGTGATGCTTTTCAAAATTTTAAATATTTTCTTAAGCGTGTTCAAAATGAGAAAGAAACTACCGTCACTTCAATTTGAAGTGATCATGGGGGAGAGCTTGATCACAATCTCTTTGCGGACTTTTGTGACGAACTCGGAATCGAGCATACCTTTTCCGCTCCACGTACACCACAACAAAATGGGGTGGTGGAAAGGAAAAATAGGTGTCTCGAAGAGATGGCTAGAACCATGCTCGACGAAGCTAAGATGCCCAAACATTTTTGGGCGGACGCCGTGAGTACCGCTTGCTATGTTCTAAATAGAGTAGTAATTCGGCCGATACTCATGAAAACCCCCTATGAACTTTATAAGGGTAGAAAACCAAATATTTCACATTTTAGAGTTTTTGGTTGCAAATGTTTTGTTCATAACAATGGCAAAGACCAATTGGGTAAATTTGATGCTAAGTCGGATGAAGGTATTTTCATTGGATATTCCTCACGTAGTAAAGCATATAGGGTCTTTAATAAAAGAACCCAAATTGTGGAGGAATCCCCTCATGTTGTATTTTCCGAAAATAATGCTCGCTTGGCGAGAAAGGATTCCGGTTTTGATCTTGCAGGTATCTTAGATAGCTTGAAAGACAAAATACAAGAGGAACCACCTAAGGAAAATAAAGATGAAACTGAGGAACAACCAACGGAAGAAGCGCCACAATTGGAAAAAGAAACAAAAATGCCAAATGAGTGGAGGACGATCAAAGATCACCCTCTTGAACAGGTAATTGGCAACGTTGGAGACAAGGTAAGTACCCGAAACTCTCTCAAAAATACCTTAGAACATACTGCTTTTGTTTCTCAAATTGAACCCAAAACCATCTCAGAAGCAATTGGGGATGAATTTTGGACCTTGGCAATGCAAGAGGAGCTTAACCAATTTGAACGCAATGACGTTTGGGATTTGGTGCCAAGACCCGAAGGTCAGACCATAATTGGTACGAAATGGGTTTTTCGCAATAAACTAGATGAAAATGGTATAATCACTAGAAACAAAGCTAGGCTTGTAGCAAAAGGCTATAATCAAGAAGAGGGTATTGACTATGAGGAAACATATGCTCCCGTAGCTAGATTAGAAGCTATTCGCTTATTGCTTGCATTTGCATCTTCCATGAATTTCATTTTATATCAAATGGATGTGAAAAGTGCTTTTCTAAACGGTTTTATTCAAGAAGAAGTTTATGTTGAACAACCCCCCGGTTTTGAAGAGTTTAAATCTCCCGATCATGTTTTCAAACTCAAAAAGGCTCTTTATGGTTTAAAACAAGCTCCCCGAGCTTGGTATGAAAGATTGAGTAAGTTTCTTTTGGAAAATGATTTCATTAGGGGGAAAGTTGACACAACTCTCTTTGTTAAGCATAAAAACAATGATATTTTGTTAGTTCAAATATATGTAGATGATATTGTATTTGGTGCTACTAACAATGTTTTATGCAAGGAATTTTCCGATTTAATGACAAGCGAATTTGAGATGTCTATGATGGGTGAGTTAACATCCTTTTTGGGATTACAAGTAAAGCAAATGAAAAAAGGTACATTCATTTGTCAAACCAAATATTGCAAAGAATTGCTGAAACGATTTGAGATGAACAACGCAAAAGAAATGGCAACTCCCATGAGCACATCCGATCATCTAGACAAAGATGAGAAAGGTAAGGAAGTCGACACCAAAAGGTATCGAGGTATGATTGGCTCTCTTCTTTATCTTACTGCTAGTCGTCCGGACATCATGTTTAGCGTGTGCTTATGCGCTCGTTATCAATCGTGTCCGAAGGAGTCTCACCTTACTGCGGTAAAACGGATTTTAAGGTATCTTGTTGGTACTACAAATGTGGGTCTATGGTACCCCAAAGGCTCTTCATGCCAACTTGTTGGCTATTTCGATTCCGATTTTGCTGGATGCAAATTGGACCGCAAGAGCACTAGTGGCACTTGCCATCTGCTCGGTAGCTCTCTCGTTTTTTGGTTTACAAGAAACAAGTAAGTGTTGTGTTGTCCACAACCGAGGCTGAATATGTAGCCGCGGGGAGTTGTTGCGCTCAAATCCTATGGATGAAACAACAACTCTTGGACTATGGCCTAAGTCTTAATCATATCCCTTTTAGATGTGATAATACTAGTGCCATATGCTTGACGAAGAACCCCGTTCTTCATTCGCGAACGAAACACATTGAAATTAGACATCATTTTATTAGAGATCACGTTCTCAAAGGCGATGTCGAAATTGAATTTGTTGAAACCAAAAACCAATTGGCAGACATCTTTACAAAGCCTTTAGAGAAAGAGTCCTTCTTCCGAATTCGCAGTGAACTCGGGATCCTTGACTCCAAATTGATCTAAGTCATGCATTGCATTTTTTTTACATGATTTCTAACTTGAGCGTCGGAGACGTCTAATTATTTTTTGCAGGTATCGCCCTAAAAGTAGGGGGAATATAAAGCATGACGCGCAAGAATCGAGTCTTCTCCAGAAAAATCTGTTTCCTCATCTAATAATCAATTATCTCGTATCAATAATCGATTGTAATGCTATCTTTTGAGCTGTTATACTCTCTTTAAATAATCACACCATCTTTCCAATAAATAAACAAGGTTTATTTCATATTTGGCAACTTATTATTGTTTTTGCTAATGGCAAAAGGGGAAAGATAACGGGTATGATGCACTCTCAAGTTATAAGCTTAAATTGAGGGGGAATTCTCAAATTAAGGGGGAACAAATTGCATACTTGTTGCATGTATATACTTGTCTTGAATCGTCAATATAAATTGCTTGTCTTGCATATCCCGCTTAATGTTTGCCATTATCAAAAAGGGGGAAATTGTTGGAAACACGTTCTCAATGCAATATACTAAAACGTGTGTTCTTTTGTAAAATCTGGAAAGGATTTTTTGAACGTTGCCAGTAATCGATTATGGATTGAAAGTAATCGATTATCAAGCGTAAAATCTGGGATTGAATGTTGATCTGACTGGCAGACAATCGATTGTTGAGGTTTGACAATCGATTGTCAGTGAGTAAAATCAGCAACTCTTAATTGGCAATTAGGCAACGGTAATGCCAAGTTTTTCAACTATAAATACAGCTTCATTTCAGTGTTTTAAACACAACAACATACTACAACTGATCATTACATTGCTATAAGCTTGCATACTCTTGTTTATCATTTTATATTCAATTTCATAAAGCTTTTGAGAGCCATATTCTTGTCCAAAGTTGTTGTGATCTAGAGCTTACTTCTTTTACTCATATCTACTCATTAAGGAGTTTTTTGAGTGTTTAGTGTTTTATACACTTGTAAGAGAATTGTAATTCTCTTGTTGTAAGGAACTTGTGTTTCCTTGGTTGAAGTCTTGGAGTGTTGTATCTCCGAGCAAAGGTGTTAAGGCTTGTGTCCTTAAGTTGTAAAGGTTTGTTGAGCACCCGTAAGCTTAACAAGTTAGTAGAAAATCTAGAGAGAGTCTCTCGGGGACTGGACTAGCCACGTGTTGTGGTGAACCAGAATATATCGGTGCGTTCTTTCCTTTTTGTTTATTTAACGCACTTATTTATTTCCTGCAAATTTTAATTTCCGCAAGTTTACGCTAAATTTTATTATAACGCTATTCACCCCCCCTCTAGCGTTAAGCTTATTTTCTAATACATTATCCATTTCTCCATCTAGCTATCAGATGGATTTTGCGGCGTTGGCTATAAAGAGGGATGGAGGCTCACCATAATCTCCCCCTCCTCAGGGATGTCTTATATATGTTGGTGGACGGACAGGTAAATATGTACTTACAGTTGTTTTTTACGAATTGAGTTAAATTTGGGTAGTAACATTTGTTTTAATATTTGGCAGTTCATCTGGACTCCATACATAGACGACTTGCTTGCTGTGCTGCCAGCTTGTTGATTAATCGACCGGCTTATTTGGAGCACATCCGCCCCGTTGATATTCTGGGATTACGTTGAGTATCATGCCATTGAGCGTGTCCTTTGACAGTTTGGCCGGCCGCAGACTATACCGATGGAGCCTGTATGGGTTGCCACTCACTATCAGTGCGACGATCGTATCAACATGGATGAGCAGTATGCAGCGTGGCTACAGCAGCAACTAGTCCTTTGGGACGATAGAGCTGAGCATATTCCACCACCACCTACGATTTACCAGGAGGGCACTATTAAGCTATATCCTATGTGGTATCGCCGTCACACCAGACTGATGGTCGGGAACCCTGTGCATGTACTTGGCGAGCGTTACAGACCGTACGCCGGGAGGAATGAGGAACTGGTATGTTTTTCCGGCTTGTTAATATGTTATAATATGGATATAGCATTATTTAATCACTACTTTTAATGTTTCACAGGCTATTGGTCATCACCATTTCTACCAGTTGGGACAGCAGATGCAACATTGTACCGACATCCCAGAGTTGGTTGAGTTTGGGCGGCAGGTAAAACAGATGGCTCGGCTGACACTTTTGCAGGCGAGAGATGCCGAGATGATGGAACACGAGGCTCAGTATGCAGCATTAAAAGTGTACCAGCGGGGTAGGCCGGTCCCTCGAGGGAGGGGTCCCCCATGAGGGAGAGGTGCCCTACGAGCTAGGGGTGCCACACGGGGTCGCGAGGGACGAAGGGGAGGTGGTCAGCAAGGTGGCGGTGAGGTACCTGTCGACCCACCAGGAGAGGTCCATGCCGAGGTCCTTGGGCTTGAGGGGCTTGGAGATGATCAGCAGGGTTATATGCCTCATGCAGACGAGACTTCTAGTAGCATGCATTCGTTTAGCCTTCAGTTATCTTTGCCAGTATCGCAGGTCACCCTGTCAGGAGCGTTGTCGATCATGGGTACATTTGACGCGGACGTAGATCAGTACTTCGCATGCGCATCTTCCGCAGCTGATGATTGCCCGATACGTGACGTGGATGGTGGGCGCAGGTTGAGTCATCCCCCATCCCCGGCGGTTCAAATGCATCTATCACAGGCGACGGTATATGTTTATTACTTTAGAATTTCAATTTGTTTTCTTTTCCTTAATATTGCATCTATGATTAATTTTTAATTTTCATATAAAGTCTTCGTCCCAGCCCATCTTTCAGGCAAGTAGTAGGTGATGAGCACATCATGGATGCATATACCCAGGAGGCCGAGGAGACCACGGTGAGTAAATAATTTATTACTTAACACATATTTCAAACTAATATTATCTTCATATGCTAATTTATTAGTTGTTTTGTAGGATGTCGACGGCCCTACGTTCTATTCTTCCGATCCTGCCAGTTGCACAGTAGATGCGGCTGCACATCCTCCGATAAAGAGGCGGCTAGATGACGATGATCAAGATTGTGTACCCGACCGACGGGGGATGCGACTCAGGCCAACGGCGACACTGAAGCACACTGGCTGCGGGACGCATTGATTTATTTTGTTTGTAATTTATGTAAAAAGTGCATTATGTACATACTGTTAATAATTATATGAGAGCAACAACTTTATTTTTATTTCGCTTCAACAACAATTTTACTTAAACAGTACAACACAAACACAACATTGACAACCCAAAATAAAAATAACATTTTTATTGGAAAAAAGGGGAAATACAAACACAAACACGATAAATGTAAAGATACAAAATATCAAAATTTGGAACAACCATATCAAAATATAACGTTAATAAATAAGATGAAATTTGGAATATTCTTTTATTTCATTAAATTGAAACTTACGCAAGTACAAACTTGAATAAAAAGCAAAAAAACTCAAAATAAATTACTAGGGGTTTCCAGGATAGTTGGGTACATTAGATGAATTTGCACCAGGATTACCACCGCCTCGGACACTGGCTGAAGGACATTTACGACGGTCGTGTCCTGTTTGCGAGCATATGCCACATTTACGCGCGTAAACTGTGTCACCAACACTGTATTGCCTATCAATATAGTTTGTTGCCCCATAACCAACTTGCTGGAAGCACTTCAACGCATGTGCACACGGCATGTGGTAGATGGTCCATTTTTCACACGAACACAACCTTCTACTTTCATTCACCGTATGTAAATTATTCCCACGATGTCCGCTGATGGATGTCTTAACTTCGAATACACTCGGTCCGTGATCGTACTGTAGAAATGAATGCCACTGTGCTAGCCTCCTCGACCTTTAAAATATTCCCATGGGTATTGGCCCGGTCCATCATTACTTAGGCAGCTGCATGCCTTTCAACAAACTTCTCCGCTCTCTGTGTTAAATGTCATGCGAACCATGGTAGTGACAGGAAGTCCACGGGGAAATTTCAACAAGCCGTTGAATGACTCCGACACGTTTGTAGTCAATGCTCCCCATCGTCTGCCGCTATCAACATGCAATGTCCACATGTAAAACTCATGCCCCACCAACCAAGTATAGGCTCTTGGTTCTATCTGCCAGATTGCTTCCATGCACCGATTGAATTTGCATTGCTGGTGCTCAGTTGCAACCATCCACATTAAGTCATGCAAGGTCTTGTCAGAAAATTTCTTCTGAAAATTGGCCTTCAGGTACCGCACACAGTAACGGTGGTATGCATATGGTTCCTGCCATGCAGGCAAGTCACGCACAAAACTTAAAATACCACCATGCCAATAAGAAATTAGACAAATACCTGAACGATGTCTGACAACGTGCTCCTTCAAGTGGTTCAAAAAATGGGTCCACGTCTCTTCGCTTTCGTTGGCACATATGGCAAATGCTAATGGAAATATTTGCTCGTTGGCATCTACAACAACTGCAATAAAAAGCTTAATATCATACTTTTCATAAACATGGGTACCGTCTATGGAAATAACAGGACGGCAATGCACAAAACCATTGATTGCCGGTTTAAATGACCAGAATACATAGTTGAAAATATATTCGGGTCTGTCCAGACTCCGCTCACGCCTCCATTCAACAACAGTGTCGGGGTTAAAGTGTTGCAATGCCGCCATGTACCTTGGCAGATTTGAAAAAGACTTATCCCAGTCGCCATAAATAAGTTCAAAGGCACGTTTGCGACCGAGATATGCATTTCTTTTAGTTATAGTACAACCATACTCCTTATGGATGGCTGTGATGCACTCTTTAATGTTGAACCTAATGGACACTTCCAAATATGGAATCAAGACAAGAGAAATCAAGTCGACATCCAAGTTGAAGTGATTCTCACTGTATGTGTCCATTTCACATCTGTGCTCGCTAATAAATTTACCCACTTTCCACAAACCTGATTTATTCTTGGTGGCACGCAACATCCAGTAACAACCCATAAAAAATCTACGGCATGCAACCTTCCATTTATCCGTAGTTGACTAAACTACAATCATCTCACGGCACTCTTTTACGCTGTAGATTTTTACATCCCTAATTAGGCGAGCTTTATCAGGTAAATGCATGCCCTTAGTAAAAATAGATGGCCTGGACTCATCCCACATTTGTGATTGAAATTCATCACCTTTTCTTGTGAGGGCATCCACGTTCGGCATGCTTGGAAAATTATCAAGGTAGGGGATATTCCGCTCATGAAATGGCACGTGGGACTCGTACACTCTTGGTCGCACATGAGGTGGAGGAACATGCTCCCTCGCCAGTTCATGTTCAACATTCACTTCTTCCTCCTCATCACCAACCTCAAAAGGGAAGGGTGTGTCATTCGCAAACGCATCCGCATTATTGTCGTAGTCACTATCACCTTCCTGACTCTGTGCATTAACCAAATCACGAGTGAATACGTCATCTATGGGAAACTGTGTGAGGTCAGGAGCTTCAAGAAGCTGGTTTTCACTGCACAAAAAGAACAACAAGATAAGTTACCTAATACTCCGAAAAAATATTGTAGATATAGCTATATCACTTTACTTACAAGTCGTATTGTCTTGATAATTCTTGTTGGTGATGACTCCCGGATGGACAACCGTGATCCAATACTCCACAACTAGGGGTCGGCTCATAACTCGTAAAATTTATATCCGGACGGTACCCCTTATGAAAAATATGACCGTTAATACAAATCAAATTCAAATGTAAAATAATCAGCGCAAAACCATAGCAAAATTGAAGTTTACCAGTCCTCTTGTTGATTATATAAAGTCGATAAATTAATTTGTGTCTGCTCATTTGCTGGTGGTGACAAGTTTAAATAAATGCAAACTCTTTCTTCACCAATCTGTCCGGCAAAAATTGCTCCAGAATAACCACCCGATGATTGGGGGCTACCCATGCTACGCACATCCTCTTCCACCTTAACGTACATTTCCAATAATTTTATTACAATAAATTCCATGTATTCCTCCGGAATCCGCAAAAAATCTCTAAGGGTCTCATCATCATCGATGTTAAACTCAAAATAATAAGCAAACCCCTGCGGAGTCACTGAATAAGGAAATCTACCGGTTACTTTGAAGTTAATCGAACCCCTCCTCTCACTCATTTTTTTACATAACAATGATACCAATGTATCGTACTCTATATTAAGTGGCAATTTAACATGAGACTAAGGAGGTGATCTATACCTCACAGAGTTATTCTCCAGCACAATCTCACCACCCCAATAAAGAGAAACCCTTATTTTTTGTACTTTAGACATTATAAAAAAGATTGATAAGAAGAAGAGAGAAGTTTATTGAATGAATGTTCATGAAGATCAAACGCCTATAAATAAGGTAAGTTCGAGGTCGGGGTATAGATTTTTTCAAATGAATTCGCAATAAAATACTGCGTTTTATAATTTTGAATTATTGTTGTTGTGTCAGTTAAAATAACCTGCCCAGGCCCAAAAAATAAGGTACATTTCGCAGTAAATTACTGCGAATTGTGCATTTCGTAGTAAATTACTGCGAATTTTGCATTTCGCAGTAATTTACTACGAAATGTATCTTTTTTTTGGGCCTGGACAGGTCATTAATTAGAAAAAAAACATAAAGACACTCACAGTAAATTAGTGCGAATTCGCGCAGTAAATTACTGCGAAATAGTTAAAAATATAACTTTTTTTTAATATTGGAAAAATACTTTGAGTATAAAAAGTTATTATTTCGGTTCCGGACTCTTTAATATTGAGCGTAATAATCAACTTATCAAAAGTTCCTCTGCTTTTTCTTTTTCACTTTGCTCCGTTTCAAAAGCTCCATGATTAGAGGTTGCAACAAATAACAAAAAAGATATATGTATGAATTATTTAGCACTAGCTGGGGCATGTAACATTTCGATTTCTGTAGTAAAAAGTAGGGAAAGAGAGAAAAGATAGGCTGAAAATCAAGAGTAATTATTATTCACGTAAGATGGGACCATCAAATTTACAAATACTTGCAGTTTTGCAACTTTGACATAACTACTCAAGTCAACTTTTGTTTTTGGGTGCAAAAGATAAGTGCTTTTATAAATATAAACTATTGCATGTAGAGTGAATTATTAATATAGCAAGGCCATTCAAATATTTTGAAACAAAATACATTTTTTTAGGATGGGTGAACTCGTAAACAAAAAAAGGAAGGATAAAACAGAAAGAGTTTGTATGACCAATTTTGACTGGTGGTTGATTGGGAAGCGGGACGTTGGCACTTTGGGCTTGCCATATCAACTATTTAAATTCGGTATTTATCCATATATTTATCACTTAAGCATCTCATTTTTTATTTTCTACACTAAAATTAAATTGCCTCACTTAGTGTAAATATCGAGTGCAATTATTGAGGGGACGCAAGCAATATCGGTTATGGTTCAACTAAAACTAATAACTTTGATATAAATTGCATATTGTCTAAACTCTAAAGAAATTTATTGAAAATATATAAATTATTGATTTAAAATCCATTGACTTAAAAGACTAACATTCTAAACCTAGTAGCTTAAAATCCCGACTCATCTCTGAACTGCAAGTAACCGGATTATTATTCTCACTCAAGATGTTCAGTCCTGAATGTGGCGGGATGAATATTGTGGCCAAATGCACACGCAAGTATATGCAATCGTCAAGTAATAAAGTGACTAAAAGTCGGAATCGAACACACGATGACTTATGATTAACTATTAACTAAATTAAATTATCCTAACTATCTAAACAAGAATTAAACCCAAAATCAGTGATGCTAAAGTAACAAAACTAAAAAGAAAATAAATAATGGACTTTGAGTAGAGTAAGAATAGATTTTTATGTTATCAATGTAATGAAAACGATCTAGAGTTATGGGCTATCTAACATTCCTATTGTATGCTTTAATTGAATTGACTAACTAATTTATCTAGTTTATTGGTTGACAAGATTAATATTGCTCATAAGAATCTGTCGAGTTCTTAACTCGCCTATTCAAGCTAACCTAATGCTTGTATGTCTATGAAATTAGAATTAACAAGAACACGTTGATAATAAGGAGATAACAGGTACAATGCTCTATTCGGGAGGCCATGGATCCACAATATGAGGGTAGTAGCTTTGACTCTACACCAAGTGTTGAAATTTCCAACGCTAGGATGGTTAAAACAATCAATGTAGAACAACCAGCCATAAAGGAAATGTTCGTAGTCGAAGTGGTGATCCCGATATTTGCACTTAAAATGACAAAAGATCTGACCTCGATCGCCAAGGAAGGAACCAAATAGGAATCAGTGACACCGGTCCTGACCGAACTAGAGAAGAAGGGGATAGGTGAGGACGAAGACTACGGTGTCCCTAGGTCCTTCATAATCCCCGATGATTCCGATGCCACCAAATCAACTGTCTAGGAACTAGAGCAAGTCGTACTAATCGAGCACTTGCCTGATCGTAAAGTAACCTGGGCACGGGGTTAAGTCCTAAGCTCAGGAAAAAACTTATTCAATTCCTTATAGCTAACATAAATTGTTTCACTTGGTCCAACCTTGATATGATAGGGATCCCGCAGGAGATAGCCACTCACAAGCTAAGCGTGAACTCGAAGTTTCACCCTATCAAGAAGAAAATGAGGCCTTAGACCGAAGTCAAGTATGCATTCATCAAGGACGAGGTATATAAAATCCTTAAAATATGGTATATTCGAGAGGTCAAGTACTCGAATTGGTTAGCAAATGTACTGGTAGTCCCTAAAAAGGGAAGTAAATTAAGAATGTGTGTAGACTATAAAGCTTAAATAAAGCATGTCCCAAGGACTCTTTCCCTTTGCCCAGCATCGATTGCATGACCGATGCGAGAACCGCTCATGAGATCCTCAGTTTTCTCGATGCTTATTTCGGGTACAATCAAATTCAGATGGACCCGGGTTATCATGAAAAAATGTCCTTAATCACTAAGTCGGGAGACCCTGGTATTGAAGCCTGGGGGCACAAAGCTTATTAGGCAGTGCTCAAACTCTTATGGCTACAACCACCCACATTCGAGAACTGTTGTCCTATGAAATCCCATATGACTTAGAATATCAAGCTCATTTGGCAACATCCGAACTTAAAAGGCTACGACCATCCTAGAACGGCTTGAAGACGTTTGAGACCTATAACCAAAACATAAGGCTACTTTCGGCAAAATAATAATCCAAAAAAATCTAAGTAAAAACTTTAGGGAAAGCTTTTATTCATACTGAGCCCCCACGTATCTTTATCAAGAAATATCGAGAACGAGCCTTGTATGAACCACCGAAAAGGATTGAACTATTACCTACTAAGGCATTCGTAATCTTTGCAATCGTAAAGAAAAAAGAAAAAAAGCTTGGAATTTGTAAAAGGAAAAAGCCTTGTATGTATATATTGAAAGCTTTTTACAAAGGCAAAATGGCCTTGACAAAAATACAAAAGAGAAGAAACATTTATTAAAGCATCTAAGCAGCCGGTTCCTCGTCGGGGCCCACCTCTTCACCGAGACCATCGGGATCTTCTCCGCCACCCTATCTGTCAGAACACTCGATGTCTTCTTCATCCTTGGGGTATGCTAACTTCTTGGACTAAGCCTTGAGCCCTTTAACACTTTTGATCTTGGTTGATAAATCAAAACCCCGATCCTGAACCTCTTCGAGGACCTCTCTTCGGGTATGCTACTTCACATATTCAACAATATCTTTCAGGCGGTCCTGGGCTGCCTCAACATCGGCTTTGTACTAGGCCATTATCTCATCGACATTAGCCTTGGTTATTTAAGCCACCGACTTGGCTGATTTAAGATCGTCGGCGCATGTCTCTCAATTAACAATAGCCGAGCTTAGTTGAGATAGGAGTTCCTCAATTTTCTAGGATCGTGCCTCAGCTTTCTCCCATATTGCTCAATGTTGAGCCTCTTCCGAGGCTAATTGCGTCCAAGCAGCTTCCTTTTTCGATGCCAAGCAATCCCTCTTTCCCTCCACTCGTCGGCCTCGAACTTCATTAGATCCATCTCGGCGCAGAGTTGGTCGATTCGATCAATCCTCTGTTGGACCTGTGGGTTCTGACCATTAGTCACTGTGTCTAGCTCATCGTCACTAACTTCAAATATTTTTACCTATTCCACCAGGTCGATATATACTTTCTGAGCCGCGTCCCACTCGGCTCGAAGGCTCTTAGCCTGTCCTTCACATTGCTCGCCGAGAAGTTTGTGCATGTCTCTCTTCTTAGTAAGATCTTTGACTTTGGCCTCAAGTTGGCTCAGATTATCCCGATACCGGAGGAAGGCTTCACGTTGAAGCATCGAGGCCTGCATTTATGAGAAGAGATATTAGGATCACCAAAGACTAAAGCTAAAAAATGAAAAAGTTTGGTAACGCCTTATTCGGTCCAGCGCCTGTTGAGCTTTGTTTACAGGCATGAGGAATCCACCTCGTTCATTTTTACCTAGTTTTCTTCGATTAACAGGCACCAGAGGTAACTAGCTACCTGAATAGGGGTGTAAAGAACACGAGGATCTTCGGAAAAGTGATGATAATTAACCACTTTTGACTAGGATCCACACTTGGGACAGATAATTAGTTGACCAGTCTCAGGCTCGAATTAGGCCTACTTGCCCCCGAGGATGAACTTTTTACGGTACCTCTAAGTCAGCTAATCCCGTAGCGTCCTCCGAGGTGTGAGCACGTAATTTTTGCCCTACATATGAACAATTTTTAAAATTTCAAATAAAAATGACTTTTCTTATTTTTACAATTTGTGTGAAAATTTGTCATTTTCTTTTATTGACTTGCATTTTACTTGCGCATGTTTATTTGCATGAAAATAAAAAAATAGTACTTTGTTATTTTTAGGAGTTCAATTTTAGCTTATTAGTTAAATTAGTATTAGTAAAACAAGAAAAATAACCAAAAAATAGCCTTTTTACATTTTTAATTTTTAATAGCCAGTTTGGTCGTAAAATGGTTTTTAAATAATTTTATAAATTAGCTAGATTAATTTTAGAATCAAATTAGGTTTTATTATTTTTACATTTCTTTTACAATTTTGAAATTAAAACAAACAATGAAATAAAAATGGAAAAATTAAATTAAAAAAGGATAAAAGAAAGCTGATTGTTGATAGCCTTGATCTAGGCTAGATTTTGCGTTAATTCCTAGCCCAAACGACCCCATGACCCATTCTTGCCCCAGGCTCAAACGACCTTTACCCGGTCCAGCAACTCTTAATGAAATGATGCCGTTTTGTTGGTTCAACCCAGGCCGTTAGATTTTGATCCAACGGACAGAAATGTCCTAGGATATCCAATATTTAAGTGTCCGAACAAGACCCCCCCTCTCAACTCATCTCTCTCACTTCGCCTCCTTCAGAGACCTTCCCTAAACCCTAGTCCGCCGCCACCAAATTCCACCGCCTTAGGGTGGCGGCGCCACCTCCAATCCTTCCCAAAGATACACCCTGAACTCCCTTCAATCTCCTCTTTACAACTACACCAGCCATTTTATTTGAATCATCACACAATTGCTCAATACAAGTCCCCCACAATCTCCTGACCTTCCTCTTCACGAATTCAAAGCAAAAAAACCTCGAATATCACTGAAGTTTAACAAATTTCAAATCTAGGGTTCATAGCGGTTCGAGTTTGTTTTGAGAGTTTTAGAGTTCAGATGTTTTCTAATTAATATTAGGTGCTTATTTATGACGAAATAAGCATATAATATTAACTAGAAATCAATTGCGAAATGGTTATATGAAGTCTAATTCCGGTAAGTTTTCTAATTGGATTTTTCTTGCATAAATTTAGTTTTTAGTTAGTTTTAATCTCATTGTGGTAATTATCTATGTTAATTTACTTTTAGGATGATTTTTTCATTTGGCTTTTGTTAAATTCTGATTTGATTTTTGGTTTTTGTTAGTTGAATGCTCAAAAGTTAATTGGTTCAGTAGCATAAAAGTTTAAATCTCTTCTGATATTATCAAATAGAATTATAGTTTGTTCAGGTTGATGACTTAGTCTAATTTCAGTTTGTGATTTCAATTGTTGATTGTTAATTAGTGGTAATTGGTATTCTTTAGTTTAGAATTGTAATTAGGTTTAGAATTGGATATAGATGAATAGTCTAGTTGAGTTAATATAGTTAATTCTTGACTGGGGTTAGGGGGTTTGGATCAGTTAACTATGATGTAATTTTCAGACTGCTTAGGGGTAATTTGGGCATAAGAAATGGCAGTATAATGAAAAATAGTAAATTCTGAAATGAGGGAAGGATAGTATGAAAATTGTAGGGGTGTAGAACATCCTAGAATAGGGGTTTAGTGCACATTTCTGAAAAGACTTAGGGAATAACTTGGGTAACAAGTCATAACTTTAGGGATATTGAGGCAAAAACAAAAATTCAAGGGAGGGGTAAAGGGTAAATAAGAAATATGATTGTTTCCCTATTTTTGCTCCTATAAATAGGCATCTTTTGCCTTGTGAAAGGGGGCCTCAACTAAAAAATTCCCAGAACAGTCCATTTTTTCCTTTAAGCTTCAAGTTAGTTTCTGCAGTCAGATATACAAAAATACAAAGAAAAAAACACATACAAAAAATAGAAAAAAATGAAAAAATCACTGTTTCATTAGAGTTTTAGGCTAATTTTGATATTCTAGTTCATGATTTCACTTCCTGGTTCTCTTGCTGTGAGTTAAGTTTCTGGATTATTCACAATTGATTTCAAGCGATTTTTGGGCTCATTCAGTTTGTTTGGTTGGTTTATTTGTTGCTGTTGGATTTTCAACTTTGCTTGAGTTTTTGTTTATGCATATTTTTCTGGCTAAGCTTGAGCTGGCTGTTGATTTGATTCTCACTAACTGCTTATACACTCTCTGCTGCTGATCCTCGATTTATTTCTGTTTGATTCATTTGCAGGTACACTTCATTGAACCACTTAGGTGTATCTGTGAATAAAAGTTGAAATGGAAGAGTGATCTATGCTTGTTTAAAGTATCTAATGCCTCTTAGCTCTTTAAATGTTTAAGGAATTAGATATAGTTGGTATTAATTTTACTATATGTGTGGCTTGAATGATGAATACTGGACTGTATAAACAGAACTATTTCGAGTGATTTGCATTAGTATAACTCTAGCTTTGTCATTTATTGGTCGAGTTTGAACATCTTTAGTTTAAATGAGTTTTCAGTGGGATTTGCAGTTTTTTTTGTTAAAATATTAGGTTGTGAATGATTTGGTTCAATTTCAGTAGCTTTTTTTTAGAGTTCAAGACCTTTATAAAACCAGTTAAGCGAGTATGATGGTCTATAGTGGACATTTGTATAGTCATTGGGCTAAATGCTGTTTTTCGACCGTCAAGTATAATGAGTTGTCAAATAATTTGCATAGCTTTAATTAGTCTCGTGAATTTCAGGTTTATGTAGGTGCTAGAATGTAGATGTTCATGAAGATTTAAGTCATGGATTAATCTCAGATTTCCCCTTAGCAATAAAATGGAATCTCATGTTTAGAAATTAGATTTTAATAATGTGGAATTGTTCATTCATTTGATTACAGTAAAGCAATTTATTTAGTTACTTTGTGGTTAATTGAGATCTCAATTCATATTGATTAATGCCTCCCATGCTTAAGACTTGCTTTCCCCATTTTGGTAACATAAATAAGTGGCATTTGAATAATCTAATTTGGGTTTTAAAACTGTGTTGTTTGGGGGACTCGACTGGCCAATGAAATAAAGGCCGAGTCAGTTAGACCAAAGGAATCAGCTGGGCATGTTTGTTAACTGCCCTCCTTCCCTTCGACGGTATTCGATCCCTGTCCGCCTATGTTTGCCCTTTGGGTGCGTTGGTCTATCAATTAAATTGGATCAGGGGTAAGGTTTTTTTTGTTAATTCATTTTTGGGCCACATGCAGGACCATCTTTTGGAAATAAGACCTCATTCCTATATCATATCAATTAGGCATAACTCAAAGACAAAAATATTAGAATAAAATAGTTTACTTTAGGTCAGCTTTAAATTAATTGGAGATGAGCCGCGTCGAAACAAAAACAAATGCGGAGCCCTAGATAAGTAATTTATTAGAATATGGGAGGTCCATTTAGTGAATTTTACGGTCTTCCCCAAAATAATAATACACTAGAATCTTTAGACGCGTTTAATTAAAATACCTTCCTAAATTCGGGTGTGCATTGATTGCGACCCAAATCCAAGTCTCGACAAAGTCGAAATGTGTCGACGATCACGTGTACACTGGTTGTGACGTGGTTAGAAATACGTTTCATGACGTTGCAAGTCTTTTAAAATAAATAATGATAAAAGCGGTATATAAATAAAAGGCACATAAGATAAAAATGGTTTATAAATAAGAGGCGTATAAGTTAGCATGGTTAAAATCAGGTTTTAATCAAATACAATAATTTAAGCGACTGTGCTAGAATCACATGATCCGAGGGTTCCTAACACCTTCCCTCGGGTCAACAGAATTCCTTATTCAGAATTTCTGGTTCGCAGACTCCAATCGAAAGTCGAAATTTTCCTCAGTTGAGGATTCAAGAAAAACCGGTGACTTGGGACACTAAATGCCAAACCTTTCTCAAGTGGCGAATCAAAACAAATAAATAATCCCGATCCAAATAGTGTCACTTTAAATGGAAAAACTCCCTTATATATTTTATCCTCCGGGGTAAGGTGTGTAAGAAAAGGAGGTGTGACACGTGGCAGTGGATTCCACCCCATCAAAAAATTGTTGTAGGGTATCGTCCGCTCCATAGACCCCCCCTCATTTGATCACTCCTTCATCGTTCGAGCTGCATCAAACATTAATTTCATGAACGAAGGCGATCCCGTTATGTTTGTGACGCCGAGTGGGGCAGAACTAACATCTTGAGGGTTCTCGACCCTCATTACTACATCAGTCTCACAAACTTCACAGGGAATAGCCTCCATTATTTTCCCCTCGACTGTTTCCCGTTCCCCTAGCACATACAGATCGTGGTCCAGAAATGATCGTCCTCCTCGGGCTTGTTTGTGAGCTGGAGGAGTTAGTCCGAGTCGAGCACTTGGGAGCTGGTGTTCTCCTTGGCTTATGCAGCAACATTCTTTGCGATTTTTTTAATTTGAGGTTGAGGAACTCGGAGTCCTTTTTATTTTCTTCTCTCCTGTCTGCCTCGGAGAAGGAGGTGCGAAAAGTAGGTCCCCATACCCAACTGGAGGATTAAGCTCAACAGTCTTATGCAAACCTGAAAAAGAAAATCAAAACACGGTACCAGAAGAAAATGTTCAATACGGCTTGTTCAGAAAGGAACCTTACCATGTGAACGTGCCTCCCAGCGGCCTTTTGAAAGTTTGCGCCTTGATCATTCAGAATTGGACATGCCTTCGACCCACTCCTTAAGCTGAGGAATGTCATTCAAAAATCGAGCAAGGGCTGCACCATAACAAATATCAATGAGAAAAAGAAAGATAAAGCATAAAATCAACGCTTGATGGGAGTTTGTATTTGCGTGATGCATTCTACCTCTCAAGGAACAATACGAGTTCGGCATTCCTCACCCAAACAAAACGTCCCTGCCAACATCGATCCATGTCCTTGTTGATGCTCGAGAACGTGGTTGTGCTGTCCCGGCGTACAGGCTATATCAGTCCCCCTTGAAAGATTCGGTGACTGTACTGGCGGAGTGGTGGTTGATGGTGAATAAGAACCCATCAATTTTGTTCACAAAGAACCGTAGGAGGATCACTATCCTTCACAATTGTGGCTCGTTTGCAAGATCCTGCTTTGTTTGCTTATCTTTCTAAAATTGGTATGTTCTTTATTTAACTTTTTCCTCACCCCCTATGTGTTTGTTCTATAGTTCATTCTTTGGGTTGGCTTACTGTTTATATGCTGTAATTTCTGCAAGCCTTGCCTCTTTCTTTGTCTGTGTTCTTATATGAATCCCTACCCCTAATTCCTTTTGTGTGGTTGAGCTATGGTTCAAAAACATGGCAATACCCGATATTATCGTCCATGGATACGAACTGAACCTCTGAGTCCTAAGCTCTTTCAATTCTAACCCCAATTCCCTTTCTATGTATGCTAAGTTGAGACTTTGGTCTGGGAGTGTCCTAATCACTACCCAGGCCATCGTCTGACAGTCAATGGGTCCTTACTCTTAATTGTTTGGCTGACAAGCTGGTCAGGGGTGTGCAAGCCTACCATATGGCTGGGCATGACCACCAGCCTGGCTTGGCACTCCCTAATCCCTTTATTACGCTTGCACTTATTCCTAGAATATAAGTTCTGCCCCCCTCTTGCGAGCCTTTCCTTGGGACCCATGAGCTCCCTCTGAACTTGGACACTGGAGGGCTGGCCTTTCCACACTTCCTGGAGTTCCTAAAACTCCTTGGAACTTTGAAACACCCTAGATAAGAGAAGGCTTTGGAAACCTTGATCTCGGAAGTGGTTCATGTCATATTATTAGACATTTAGTCTGAATTAGGTTCTTTGGATGTAGCTTTAGCTTCTGATGTACTTTTAATTTAAGTTTGATTCATTGGGCTGTAATAATTTGTAATAACTCATGGTACTTTAGTAAAGAAAATGAGGGGGTTTGCTTTATGCACAAGGGTTGATATCATGCCTATAGGGGTTCACTTCTGATTTTCGCAACTACACACATAGATATCCTGTCTATAAAGTTCTCCCGTAGGGAAATGTCTTGGAACAGTGCCAGCCCCTCGGGCTACCTCACGATCACTCGTACCAGCCCCTCGGGCTCAGTTTCGGAATAGTATCAGCCCTTTGGGCTACCTCACAATAGCTCGTATCAGCCCCTTGGGCTCACTCTTAGAAATAATGGGTACCCTTGCTCATTGTGGGTGTGCAGACTCCGGATGGGCCCCTTATGGACCAAACGCTACATCAAACCACCTCGTGGCATCATCTCTAGGAACTCGGCCTCACATCACTCGGCACTCGGCCTCACATCACTCAAGCTACGTCGTGGCGCATAAATGTATCTCAGGCCCTTGGCCTCATATCACTCAGCATATCCTCACACATGGCCCTTCACCTCACTCAATACGAAAATCATCATACGCCCCACAGACATTAGTAAAACAGTAGTTCTCAGCCCAAAACATCATTTAGAAATATCTTTTAGGTTTCAAATCTAAGTAAAAGTGGCTAAGTTAGCAAAATAGTAGATATCAATAGGACTGAGTTCAAGTAATGAGTCAACACAATTAGGAAATAGTGATAAATATCCCCGAAAGATTCAAATAATTGGCACAAAGCCCAAATATGGCAATCACCCAAATCGTGATGATAACAATTAAGTTTTAGTCAATTACGCGGTAAATTCATTAATATGGATGGACCTAATCTAAATCCCCAGTAGTAATAGACTCCACACTCAGCATCCAGCGCGTGTCTCACCTCAATATAGCACTATGATGTGCAATCCAGGTTTCAAACTCTCAGGGTATCATTTACAATCATTACTCACCTCGAACCGGCAAAATCTCTACCTCGCGACGCCTTTGCCCCTCAAATCGGCCTCCATGCACGTCGAATCTATCCAAAATCAGAATGAATACATCACAATATGCTAAGGGAATAAAGCCTAAGCGAAAACAATCAAAAAATACCAAAATTAGCAAAACTCGAGCCCCGGGCGACTTCTCGAAACTGAGAAAGTTTTACATCAACGGGTTCCATATCTCACAACGAGTCCATACATATAAAAAAATTTCAAATCCAACCTCAAATGATCCTTCAAATGCAAATTTCAAATCTTAAAATCCCAAGACCCAGTTCTTCCAATTTTAGCTAAATTTCCATGAATTTCTAGGTAAAGTTCACATAATAATCATGTTTTTTGTTTATAAAACTTACCTTCAATCAATCCTCTTCGAATTCCTCTTCAATTTCTCCCAAAAAGCTCTCAAAATACTAATCAATGGTGGAAAATGACAAGCTCGCAGATAAAATGTTTTAAAACTTTCTTCCCAGTTCCAACAAATCCTTCATCGCGATCGCGACCAAGGTCCCATGATTGCGAAGCACAAAATTCCAGCCTCTCCAAATAACCCTATGCGAACGCGACAAGAGCTACGCGAACGCAATGCCTTGCTTTCCAAACCTACGCAAATGCGAGCCAGATGATGCGACCATGAAGAACAAATATACTGGGCCCCCAGATCCTCTTATTCGAACACGGACTTTACCATGCGAACATGAAGCTTTCACTTCCAAAACTACGCGAATGCAACCCTATGGCTGCGAATGAGAAGAGAAATTCCAGGCCAATGTAAAATCCCTCTACGCGATTGCGAGGGACTTCCCGCGATCCTGATGGCCATTCTTCTGCAACAGCTAAGATGAAAAATCTGCAAACTCTAAAATGCCAAACATGGTCCGATCGACCATCCGAAACTCACCCGAGGTCCTCGGGACCTCAACCAAAACAACCAACACATTCTGAAACCTTATTCGAACCTTCTCCAATCATCAAAACACCTTAAACAACACCAGAACCCTCAATTCACATCGAATTCAAGCCTAAGCTTTCAAAAACCTTCTGAAATGCACTTTTGATAAAAAACCTGATCAAACAACGTCCGAATGACCTGAAGTTTTGTACACACATCACAAATGACATAACGAGCTACAAAAACCCTAGGAAGTCCATTCTGATCCTCGGATCAAAATTTCACCTAACAACAGGAATTCGCCAAAAAACCAACTTCGCAAATTCAAGCCTAATTCTACACCGGACCTCAAAACCAATTCCGATCACGCTCCTAAGTTATAAATAATCCAGTGAAGCAAATAAAATCATAAATGCTCCGATCCGAGCTCATATACAAATAAGTCAAATATTGGTCATACCTTTCAAATTTAAAGCTTTCAACTGAGACTCTTCTTTCAAATTTATTTTGATTTTTCAAAAAACCAAAACCCACAATCTACATCAGTTATAATGCATTACACGGAGCAAGTCATGCCTGGGAGCTGGTGATAAAAGTGCAGAAGCTCAAAATGACCGGTTAGGTCGTTACATCCTCCTCCCCAACTTAAATACACGTTCGTCCTCGAACATACCCAGAGTTGTTCTAAAAGCCAGCCAATAGCGGAATAACCTTACCAAGAAAATACTCTGGGGTGATCCCACGTCACCCTATCTCATATAGGTCCGATAACACATAAAAATTCAAATTACACAACCAAATCTAGCCCGTGAATCATAGAACCACATTTTCTATTCTGAAACCATCAGTACGATCAAAACCTCACACCAATACACTGAATATGCCCAAACCAGCTGTAATAGACCATGCCTGCAACCTCAGGTGCAATTATATGATATACCACATAACTCAAACACATGCAGCGATAACTTCCATTCACAGTAGCCGCCCACAACAACCAAATACAAATAGAAAACGTCTTATTAGCTAAAGTATCATTATAACGCTTTCATATTTTGCCAACGATAATGAGACACACAGTAAACCATAACCATTTCTCAGATCAACCATTCATGAAGCCATTTCTCCTCTGGCAATTATCATAGCATATTTTCAAGCCGAACCTCGATATTAACCTTCCAACATACTGAAATTGAATCTGATCGTATTCATAATGATCCTAGCGATCTCCTCTAATCTGACACACCACTCTGGTGACACGACATATCAACAGAGGCCTAAGACACAACTAGCATAATACGCGCACCTCTAAGCAACGGTCCGAACATACTCAATCATGAACATGACTCGAAAGAAAGAGTTGTTCCTTTAGCAAACCAGTACCACCACAACACAAGGCTGAGAACCCGTCTCATATCATATAATAAAACACACGAATCTAACCTACAAGGTCATATCTCCATATAGCTTCGCCACAATGCGCGATCCTATCCAAACACTGCTCCACATGAGACTCCATAAGTCACTATGCTCGAAATTGACAACCACGCACAATTTGATGTCGGGAACCGAAAAAAATCATTACACCCACGGTGAAACAAGTAATATATACCATGCCACCCGATATGTCATAACCGATACACAATTCACCGAGCAACACCCAATTACTCTTCTTGTTCAACTTCCACTACAAGACCCCAAATAAACCAGACCATATGTGCCCATAACCAACAAACCATAACGCCTCGCAACACCGAAAGACAGCTCATAGATCTCCCATTTTACCAACAAGATCAATAACAGTCGAATCCACATATCCTTTAACCATACAATTTAGAACCAACCAAGATGACTCAAGATAGGACACGCATCCACATCGGCCTACCAACGAGCGCTTTATTAAAGATCAATCATGAAGCTGCTCTCACAACTCCTCAACTCTTTCCGTGCCCTACGATACGGTGCCCGGCACCAAATCAATACCAAAATTAGTAACCTTGCCCGGCCATAAGAACACATTCAAAAAGTCCCTCAACATCGAAACTGAATCAATGATAGCAACCTCTGCACTGACATCCATCACGAAGGCCCAATTAATAAAGGAAATCCTCCAAGCCATTTGCTTGGTTTTCAAAGTACAAACCCCTCTACTAAGACATAATCCAACACACCTCGCCACTCAACCCGTGGCATCGCCAGTATAGCCCATAGCGCAATAGTCCTGAATAACCCATCACGGGGCCAAACAGTCTAAACCCCAACATCACATCCAAATCTAGCATACCACATCATAGCCTGAATATGAGAACTTCAATCTCCACATCCACATAGGACATCAATCCCAATTTTGCCGCTCGAACACATACCATACCTCTAACACCCAATATTTTCACGATAGAGACTCCAAATTTTCCATGTGCCACCAAAAAACCCCAAATATCACCAGTCGACCCAACAAGAAAGTGCGACAATACTACCAAAGTATCATTCGTTCAGTCACATTACCTTTTTTCTGAAACATATACTCCCATCGAATCACTTCCAATTACTAGTACCATTTCCTTGATTATCTGAGGCTACCCGTTGCCTAAGAGTTTTATGAACTTCCTTTCAGAATTGAATTGTAACTCATCAAGCCAAGAACTTCCCTTGATCCCACCTAGAAGAAAAATCATTACACATACCATGCATCTCACATTCGTATAAAACGCACCTCTCTAACCATGGTAAAAATCAACAAGAATTTTCCCAATTTTATTTGCACAAATTAAACTGCTAGGACAGAATCCTTCTAACTAGACCAAGCTAAGCAAGCTATCAAAACCAAAGAGCATTGCTGAAAAATACCTGTAAAAATTCATTACCTCGAACACCTACAAAGAATTAATCATATCCTTACCATAACGATTCGGTCTACTATCAAGCTAATCCATCTATCTAATTTTCCTTCTGATTCATTTTCAACTTGATATTCCCTCTTACTGTAGCACCACAATTTCTCAACTGGGCTCACCACACGAGACTCAAGCATAAGACCACAATGTCTAAGACCCATAAGCCGCTGACTACTCTCTCAATATTCCCAGAAATACTACATCCCAGTATACTTTACTGTGAAGAACTTCCAGCAAATCTAAATATGTTACCTTCACTTTCCTAATACTGAGGCATATAATACAGTAATTAACATATAACATACAACAATTATTGACCTCTCCCATTGAAAAGCACAGTCTCTAACCACATATAGAACCTTAAGACATCCAATTGTTCCCTGTAGAATCTTGAACACATTAGAACCATTCTTGAGAGTCATTCACTCTTATTCAAGTTGAAATTTACCTGACCCAACGAACATAACCACCCGTGCCTCATTGGCACGCCGACACCACAGAATGAAATCCTCATCCCAATGCCACCGAGCAACTTCCCACCCTATGCACCGAGCATTCTTTACCAAAAACCACTTACGACATCGTGTGATTTTTCTTTCTCTATGAAACATAATATAACCTTTGTCAATATTTTTTTTCCTTTACCAAGACCATCCACGGTCTCTATTTCCGCAAGCCATAACTGATTCACTCTCACATCTCAGAATGGAACCAACATAGCACCTAACCATGCCATCAACAAATCAACAGACTCCCTCACTTGACTCGGAGCTATAGATCAAAATACACCCGACAACCCATAACACTTATACTCCATTGATGCCACAATACCCTAGTGAGATTAAACTCAAATCCTTTGTAAGCTTGAGAAAACACAGATCATCTAACACTGCAAATCTTCCACACACCTCGCATTCATCCCCGCAACAGCTAAGCCCACTATCTTAGGTGACCCGACATTTCAAATTTCAACACATACCTTTTCATGAGATCTTCTAATATATACGTAAGGATCACATCACTTCAGGATATCCTGCAGTAGATAACCCACCTACTTAGCCTCAATATAATATTTATATATACCTTACACCGTTATACATATCACACAGTCACTTAGTCTCCCTGAGTCTGAACTCATACCGTAACATGAAATTTACTTCACTCCCAACTAGGATACATGAAAAGAGTCTTCACGCGCCCATAACTCGGGGCTTTACGTCTAGTCACAATGGAAATCAAGCACTTAATAGCTATTCTATCATCCAAAAGACCTCCCCCGTTACTTCCAAGTCATATAGATACATCTCGCAGTACTAAAATACTCATCACATGGCTATCCAGCCGCCACTTCCACTAATAGAGACAATTCCTGAACATATAAGTTCAAACACTCACTCACACAATCACCACCTCGGTGCTCAAGCCATAGGCAAAGATCCAGCCTCAAGTCCTTTAGACTGGGCCCACATCAAACTCACACAGATCATATCTCGCCCCTCGATTAGGGAATCACAAGACATCAAGGCACGTTTGATACCGAGTTCTCATGTGCACGTGCAAACGCGTGGAAGGAATTTCAAGAGTTACTTTTCAAGCTAAATCAAGGACGCACGATAAGAATTCAGGAATGCAAAGTTTTCCTAAAGGTTCTGCAACCTCTCAAAGATAAATATAGACGTCACCGTACCGATCCACGAGACTCTACTAAACCCGCTGATGACTCATGAGACCTATGTAACCTAGGCTCTGATACCAACTTGTCATGACCCAAACCCCGCTTCGATCGCGATGGCATCTCTCGGGAAGACAAGGCCAGCTAGGCCATTACAGAACACCTCTTTTAAACAATTAAAAAATTTATAAGCAGTGTAAATATGATTTAATGATATTAACTAATGGAAGTACAACCCATCACAGCCCTAATCGGGGTGTCATAAGTCACGAGCATGTATTAGAGTGTAAATACAGCTAAAATATACAAATAGGAATAATGAACCAAAGAGAGAAAAACGGTTCTGCGAACGCTGGCAGTTACCTTGCTAAACTCCTATAACTCTTCCTTCGATCATCATAAACCCCATACCGGGTAAATAAATACCTGCATCTGCACACGAGGTGAAGGGAGTAAAGTGAGTACTTCCATCTCAGTGAGTAATAAATATAAATAATAACTGAGCAGTAAGAATTCACGTAAAGCAATGAACATCCTATATAGAAGCAGTGAAAAATCCTTTGAGAAAAGCAGTGAAGCTGTGAGATCTTTAAAAATATCTTAGCTCCGTTTAAACCTCTTTTGAAAATGCCTTTTCAACAGTTACGAAATGATTTTAAAACATTTAGTGCCAATAAGCACAGAACATCCGCCCCTCGCGCACAATTACCACAGTATAACATGTACAAGACAAGTACATAAGAAAGATGAACATATAAAAGATCGCCCCTCGGCCAATATCTCAGAACAGCACCACCCCCTCGGGCTACCACATAATCACTCATATCACCCCCTCGAGCTCACTCTCAGAATAGTATCAGCCCCTCGATCTTCCTCACAATCACTCGTATCATCCCCTTGGGCTCACTTTCAGAAACAATGGGTACCCGTGCTCACTAAGAGCGTGCAGACTCCGAAAAGGCCCCTTACGTACCAAGCTCTATACCAAGCCACCTCGTGGCATCGTCTCTCGGCACCCGGCCTCACATCACTCGACACTCAGCCTCACATCACTCAAGCCACCCCATGGTGTATAAATGTATCTCAGCCCCTCGTCATCATATCACTCAGGATATTCTCATATATGGCCCTTGGCCTCACTCAGTCCGAAAATTATCACAAGCCCCTCGGGCATTAGTAAACAGTAGTTCTCAGCGCAAAACATCATTTAGAAATATCATTTAAGTTTCAAATCTGAGTAAAAGTGGATGAGTTTGCAAAATAGTAGATAGCAATTGGACTGAGTTCAAGTAATGAGTCAAAATAGTGATAAAAATTCCTGAAAGATTCAAATAATTGGCACGAAGCCCAAATATGGCAATCAGTCCAAGTCGTGACGATAACAATTAAGTTTCAATCAATAAAGCGGTAAAATCATCAATTGGGACGGACCAAGTCCAAATCCCCAATAGTAATAGACCTCGTCCCATCATCCAGCGCGTGTCTCACCTCAATATAGCACTACAATGTGCAATCCAGGGTTTCAAATCCTCAGGGTATCATTTACAATCATTACTCACCTCGAACCAGCAAAATCTCTAGCTCGCGATGCCTTTTCTCCTCAAATCGGCTTCTATGCGCGTCGAATCTATCAAAAATCATAACGAATACATCACAATATGCTAAGGTAACAAAGCCCAAGCGAAAACAATAGAAAATAAAAATTCTGAAATTAACAAAACCCGAGCCCACTTCTCGAAACTCGAAATTTTTTACATCAACAGGTTCCTTATCTCGCCACGAATCCATACATACCAAAAACTCTCAAATTCGACCTCAAATGGCCCTTTAAATACCAATTTAAAAGCTCAAAATTCAAGCCCTAGTTCTTCCAATTTTAGCTAAATTTCCATAAATTTCTAGTAAATTTCACATTATAATCACGTTTTTGGTTCATAAAACTTACCTCCAATCAATCCTCTTCAAATCCCTCTTTAATTTCTCCCAAAGAGCTTTCAAAATACTTAACAATTGTGGAAAAATTACTTAAGCTCGCGGATACAATTTTTTAAAACTTTCTGCCGAGTTCCCGCAAATCCCTCATCGCAATCGTGACCAAGGTCCCGCGATCGCGAAGCACAAAATTCTGGCCTCTCCAAATAACCCTATGCGAACGTGGCAGGAGCTTCGCGAATGCGATTCCTTACTTTTCAAACCCACGCGAGCCCGAGCCATATGATGCGAACGCGAAGAACAAATATACTGGGCCCCCAGATCCTCTTATGCGAATGCGGACTTTACCATGCAAACGTGAAGCTTCCACTTCCAAAACTATGCAAACGCGACCCTATGGTTGCGAAGGTGTAGAGCAATTCTAGGCCAATGTAAAATCCCTCTACGCGATCGCGAGGGAACTCCCGCGATCGGGAAGGCCATACTTCTGCAACAGCTGAGATGAAAAATCTGCAAAGTCCAAAATGCCAAACATGGTTCGATTGACCATCCGAAACTCACCTGAGGCCCCTGTGACCTCAACTAAAAGCACCAATACATTCTAAAATGTTACTCAAACTTATTTCAATCATCAAAACACATCAAACAACACTAGAATCCTCAATTCACATCAAATTCAAGCCTAAGTTTTCCAAAACCTTTCGAAATATACTGTTGATCAAAAACCCGACAAAACGACATCCGACGACCTAAAATTTTGCATACGCATCAAAAATAACATAACAAATCTACAGAAACCCTCGGATAAAAATCTCACCTAACAACCAGAATTCGCCAAAATACTACCTTCGCCAATTCAAGTCTAATTTTATACTGGGCCTCCAAAACTAATTTTGATCACGCTCCTAAGTCATAAATCATCCAACAAAGCTAACCAAATCATAAAAGCTCCAATCCGAGCTCATATACAAATAAGTCAATTCTTGGTTAAACCTTTCAAATTCAAAGCTTTCAACTGAGACTCTTATTTCAAATTCATTCCGATTTTCCTGAAAACCAAAATCCACAATCTACATCAGTCATAATACATTACACGGGGTAAGTCATGCCCGAGAGCTGGCGATCAAAGTGCAAAAGCTCAAAACGCCGGGTCGGATAGTTACACTCCACCACATTTCTTTCTATTCTAAGGTACCATCATTGCTCTGACCACACATACTTGTCCAACGGCATCAATATCCATTGTCACCAAGGTCTTCTCCACCCTCTCGATATCATGTACTACTATCTTCATTTTTCCCAGTTTCGTTGACATTATCATTTAACATGCTAATGGCCCAGTCCTTCTCATTAGCAATACCAGTAAAGTGTCACGGGACTGAGGGCCTGAATTTCTTAGGATACAATATAAAAAGAAGTTTTCTGGCGTTGAAACAAGTCTAGACTGAGGAGGATGAAAGGGCATAAAATAAGAAACTTGAATCCTCATATAATTAACACTGATCTACTTAGCATCAAACCTCCAATCCTCACCTCCTCCACTTTTACATCATAATCAAAATTAACTGCATTGTTGAATTTGAACAACAATATTTTATACTACTAATTAACTTTCCTCTTCTTCATTCGAAACTCCACAAACTTATTATTATTACGGCAATAATAATAATCAGAGGGTGATACCTAAAGCTTAGCCCCTACAGGCGTTGTGAATCCTCTAGAAGAAGTAGTCATTATTATTGTTCAGAAAAATGCCATTGAGTAGAGAATCCGTCGAATAAGCCCAAGAAATTGAGGCTTTTAGGTAGGCAAAGAATTGGAAGTAAAAATAGGACTGGAAGATTGAGAGAAGTATTGAAATCTTTCATTTTGACAAGAATATTTATTGTAAGTTAATTTTGTTCCTCTTTTCCTACACTTTTATTTTATTGTAGAACTAATAAGATAGTATATAAGAATAATTTCAACTTCAATGTGAATATTAACTATGCTTAAAATAAATAAATATATTTTTAATTTTTCTTTTGAAATTAGCACTACCAATAATATTTGATTTTTTAGGTTTGATTAAATAAGTTTCGTATGACTATCTATTTTCTGCATAGTGAATATTGGTGAAATATGTTAAAATTTATCGAACATAATTTATTTGAGTTACTATATTCTTCAAACTGGTATGAAAGCATCAACTGTGTGCGAGGCTTCAAAGTATCGGAGCTAATATTCTTTAAAATAACACAAATACAAATGCTCTGTGAAAAGTATGGTAAAATCACTTCTAAACAGTGCATCCATTTGAACCAAATAGAGTACCATGAAGGCAAAGAATACAATCACATTGCGAAGGTAAAAAGAAAAGTGTTCTAGTAGTTTTATGTGTTTTTAGTATTCTATAATTGTTATAAATACACTTCTATTTAAGGTGAATGAGAGATTCTAGAGTTCTATTCTTGGTAGCTAAATCATCCCCCTCCCTATAAATAAAGGGGTCTTCTACCATTGTAAACAACTCCTAACATTCTCTAAGTATCAATAAGAAGAACTCTCTCTAGTCTTCTCTCTATTGCTCTTGTTCTTGCATTATTGTTCTTGTCTTTTATATTATTTCATAACACGTAATCAGCACGAGACTCTACCGTCTCAAGAACCATTCTCGAAAAATCTAAGGTATTTCCCTCTTCCTAATTTAATTTTCGATTATGTCTGACATTACGAAAAGAAAGTTCGTTGCCCTTGAAATTTCGGGCAAGAACTATATGACATGGGTGTTGGATGCTGAAATCCACTTAGATGCTATGGGTCTCGGAGACACCATCAAAGATAGAGAAAAAGCATCCACCCAAGAATGTGCGAAGGCCTTGATTTTCTTGCGCCATCACCTTGATGAAGGTTTGAAGATTGAATATCTCACCGTCAAGGATCCACTCATTTTGTGGAACGGCTTAAAGGAGAGATATGACAACCTGAAGTTGGTCACTCTGCCACAAGCACGATATGATTGGGCTCATCTGAGGCTCCAGGACTTTAAGTCCGTTTCTGAATATAATTCTGCAATGTTCAGAATTACTTCTAAATTGAAGCTATGCGGGGATAATATCTCCGATTATGATATGCTTAAAAAACGTTTACAACGTTTCATGCCTCCAATATGGTACTGCAACAACAGTACAGAGAGAAAGGCTTTACAAAGTACTCTGAACTGATTTCTCTTCTACTAGTGGCTGAGCGAAATAATGACCTGCTCATGAGAAATCATGAAAATCGACCCACTGGGTCTACACCACTGCCTGAAGCAGATAAGGTGCACTCTCATTATGCCAAACATGAAAAGGACCATGGTCATGGTCGTAAACGGGGTCATAGCCAGGGACGTAGACAAGGAAGAAATTCCAATGAAGTCCGTCAACCCCCAAGGAGAGATAACCGCCGAAAGCAGAAACGGGGTCATGAAGATCCTAAGGCAAATGGTTCAGAAACTATATGTTATCGTTGCGGTGGGAAAGGGCACTGGTCAAAGACTTGCCGTATACCAAGACACTTGGTTGACCTTTATCAAGCATCTCGAAAGAGAAAAGGCCCTGAAACAAATTTTGTCTATGACGACAACTCGGACATCACCCACCTGGATGTGGCAGACTTCTTTGAGCAACCCGAGGGGAAAATAGACCACCTAATCGGCGATGGGTCCGTGATGAAAGAAGATGGAGTTATTTGATTTTGTTCTACTTATTTGTATTAGTTAGTGAATAAACTAATAGTCATTAGTATTAGCTCGTATTAGTTAGTTCATGATGCAATGTTAGCAGTAGTTCTTTAGAATATCTTCAATATGCTCAAATATCAATAAAATTTTTATTTTCCAGTAGGGGTAATCGACTAGCCTGAAAAGCTAGTCGATTATCTACTATTTTCGCATTAAAGCTGAAAAACAATTGATCAACAATTGATTGTCTTTGTCTAACAATCGATTGTCGTTAAGACAGTGTAATCTGGAATTTTTCAAAAATCATCCACAATCGATTGTCTTTGTCTAACAATCGATTGTCGTTAAGACAGTGTAATCTGGAATTTTTCAAAAATCATCCACAATCAATTGTCTTTGTCTAACAATCGATTGTCGTTAAGACAGTGTAATCTGGAATTTTTCAAAAATCATCCACAATCGATTGTCTTTGTCTAACAATCGATTGTCGTTATAACAGTGTGCTCTAGAATTTTTCAAAATATCCAACAATCGATTGTCTATGCATAACAATCGATTGTCTTAAAACAGTATGCTCTGGAATTTTTCAAAATAGCCAACAATCGATTGTCTATACTTAACAATCGATTGTCTTAAAACAGTGTGCTCTGGAATTTTTCAAAATAGCCAACAATCCATTGTCTATGCATAACAATCGATTGTCTTAAGACAGTGTGATCTGAAGTTTTTCAAAATAGCAAATAATCGATTGTGTGTATTTAACAATCGATTGTCAATGTTCAACAATCGATTGTTTGTGTTTAACAATCGATTGTTTGAAGAAAATGCTTAAACTGAAATTTTCAAACTGCAAAGTAATCAATTATGGATAACATATCTGATTTTGTTAGTCAACTGTTAGCAGCAGATTTTGAAAATATTATGTGACACAAACGAATTGAACTTGTTTATTCTTATGTTCGTGTATCTCTTTTGTATGTCAAACTATGGGATAGCAAATATGGATATCTCACAAAGCGAACTTGGATCAACGTCCAACTGTAAAAGTATTTGCCTAGTTGATTCATGTACTACACATACAATACTCAAAGAAAGGAAATATTTCTCTCAACTAAATATGTGTAAGGCAAACGTTACTACAATCTCTGGAAGTAGTAAATTGATTGAAGGCTCCGGAAGAGCAATTGTAACTCTGCCCAAAGGCACGACGTTAATCATAGAGAATGCAATGTTCTCCTCCAAGTCTAAGAGAAACTTGTTGAATTTTAAAGATGTACGCCGGAATGGCTATCATATTGAGACAATGGATGAAGATAATCTTGAATATCTCGTCATCACAAACAATGTCTCCGGCCAAAAGAGGGTTATTGAGAAATTCCCGTCTTTATCTTGTGGCCTGTATTGGACAAGAATTAGTGCAATTGAGGCACATTCAACAGTAAACCAAAGGGTTACTGATTCCAATACCTTTGTACTTTGGCATGATCGATTGGGACACCCAGGATCGATCATGATGAGACGGATTATAGAAAGCTCATATGGGCATCAGTTAAAGAATTTCAAAATTCTTTCGAATAATGAATATCCTTGCACTTCGTGTTATCAAGGCAAGTTGATTATCAGGCCATCACCAACAAAGGTTGGGACTGAGTCACCCACGTTTCTGGAACGTATACAAGGGGACATTTGTGGACCTATTCACCCACCTAGTGGGTCGTTTAGGTATTTCATGGTCTTGATAGACGCATCCTGTAGATGGTCTCATGTGTGCCTGTTGTCATCACGCAACCTTGCGTTTGCGAAATTAATGGCACAAATAATTCGACTACGAGCACAATTTCCAGATAATCCAATCAAGTACATTAGACTGGATAATGCTGCTGAGTTTAATCCCAAGCATTTAATGATTATTGCTTATCAATCGGGATAAAAGTTGAACATTCTGTAGCTCATGTTCACACTCAAAACGGTCTTGCAGAATCGTTAATTAAACGCCTTCAGTTGATTGCAAGGCCATTACTTATGAAAACGAGGCTGCCCACTTCGGTATGGGGTCACGCCATCTTACATCCAGCAATGCTAATTCATCTCAGACCGACGAATTACCACAAGTATTCCCCGTTGCAATTGGTTTTGGGTCATGAACCCAATATATCCCATTTAAGAATTTTTGGATGCGCAGTATATGTGCCTATAGCACCGCCATCCCGCACCAAAATGGGTCCGCAAAGAAGGTTAGGAATATATGTTGGGTTTGAATCGCCCTCCATCATTCGCTACCTCGAAACATTGACAGGCGACTTGTTTACTGCACGATTTGCAGACTGTCGATTTGATGAGACACTTTTCCCAAATTTAGGGGGAGAAGTTGGTGAAACCAAACGGGAAGTTTTGTGGAAAAATGCATCATTATCTCTTCTTGATCCACATACCTCTATTTGTGAAAGAGATGTACAAAAGATTATCCATTTGCAAAGAATAGCAAATCAAATGCCTGACGCATTTACGGACTTGAAAAGGATAACGAAATCCCACATTCCCGCGGAAAATGTTCCAATCCGTATTGATGTCCCTGTTGGACAATCATCTAGTGTCATATCCAATGAGTCGAATGCACGCCTGAAGCGTGGCAGACCATTAGGTTCCAAAGATCGAAATCCTAGAAAGAGGAAAAAGAACGATCAAAATGACACCACGAAAGAATCTCATGATTTAACAAATTCTGAGATTCATGAAGAATCCATTGAGCCCGAGACTCTGGAAAATACGGAACTATCCCTAAATCCAATTAATATTGAGGCAAATATTAATCGAGTGGATATTGTGGTGGATAATGCCTTTGCTTATAATGTAGCATCTAGCATTATGCAAGAATGTGAGGATCTCGAACCTCAATCTGTTGAAGAATGTCGAAAAAGACAGGATTGGCCAAAGTGACAAGAAGCAATTCAATCAGAATTGAATTCGCTGGCAAAACGTGAAGTTTTTGGCCCTATAGTTGAAACACCTAATGGTGTTAAGCCTGTCGGCTATAAATGGGTCTTTGTATGCAAAAGAAATGAGAAAAACGAGGTACAAAGATATAAGGCACGCCTTGTTGCACAAGGTTTTTCTCAAATGCCTGGTGTCGATTGTGAAGAGACATATTCGCCTGTAATGGATGCGATAACCTTTCGTTATCTCATAAGTTTTGCTGTCCATGAAAAGCTTGACATGCACTTAATGGATGTGGTTACTGCCTATCTTTATGGCTCACTTGATAATGAGATATACATGAAAATTCCCGATGGACTCAAGATGCCAAACGCGCATAATTCAAAATCTCGGGAAATATTCTCAATTAAATTGCAAAGATCCTTGTATGGTCTAAAGCAATCTGGACGAATGTGGTATAATCGTCTTAGTGAGTACTTGTTAAAAGAAGGCTATATAAATGACGCCATTTGCCCGTGTGTTTTTATAAAGAAAACAACATCGGAATTTGTTGTACTTGCCGTATATGTCGATGACATAAACCTTATTGGAACCCCTATAGAACTCCAAAAGGCAATTGATTATCTAAAGGATGAATTCGAGATGAAAGATCTCGGAAAGACTAAACTATGTCTTGGTTTGCAAATTGAATATTTGGCAAACGGAATTTTTGTTCATCAATCTACCTATACAGAAAAGGTACTGAAACGGTTTTACATGGATGAAGCACATCCTTTAAGTACACCGATGGTTGTTCGATCACTTGATGTGAACAAAGATCCATTCCGACCACAAGAAAGGAATGAAGAGCTACTTGGTCCTGAAGTACCATATCTTAGCGCAATTGGCGCACTAATGTATCTTGCAAATACTACAAGGCCTGACATATCCTTTTCAGTTAATGTCTTAGCAAGATTTAGCTCGGCTCCTACGAGGAGACACTGGAATGGGATCAAACACATATTGCGGTACCTAAAGGGAACTACCGATATGGGCTTATTTTATGGCAAGAATTGCAGCCCAGATCTTGTTGGTTATGCTAATGTTGGATATTTGTCCGACCCACACAAGGCTCGATCTCAAACGGGTTATGTGTTTACCTGTGGAGACACCGCCATATCTTGGCGATCGACTAAGCAATCAATTGTGGCTACTTCATCTAATCATGCCGAGATAATTGCTATTCATGAAGCAAGTCGGGAGTGTGTGTGGTTGAGGTCTATAATACATCATATCCAAGACAAATGTGGTTTGAAGTGTGATAAACTACCCACAACTTTGTATGAAGACAATGCAGCATGTATAGCTCAATTGAAGGGAGGATTCATAAAAGGAGATAGAACGAAGCATATTTCACCAAAGTTATTCTTCACACATGATCTTCAAAAGAATGGTGATATCAATGTTCAACAGATTAGTTCAAGCGACAATATGGCTGATTTGTTCACAAAATCTCTACCAAAGTCAATCTTCAAGAAGCTAGTTCACAAGATCGGGATGCGAAGACTTAAGGACATAAATTGATGTTCTTATCAGGGTGAGTTAATGCGCGTTGCACTCTTTTTCCCTTACAAGGTTTTGTCCCACCGGGTTTTCCTTGCGAGGTTTTTAACGAGGCAACCAATAGGCGCATATTCAAACATGTGTACTCTTTTTCCTTACTTTAATTTTTCCCATTGGGTTTTGTTTTAAGGTTTTAACGAGGCACATCATTGAATAGACATTCAAGGGGGAGTGTTATAAATACACTTCTATTTAAGGTGAATGTCTTTAATTAGAGAGATTCTAGAGTTCTATTCTTGGTAGCTAAATCATCCCCCTCCCTATAAATAAAGGGGTCTTCTACCATTGTAAACAACTCCTAACATTCTCTAAGTATCAATAAGAAGAACTCTCTCTACTCTTCTCTCTATTGCTCTTGTTCTTGCATTATTGTTCTTGTCTTTTATATTATTTCATAACAATAATTATTATTTTTTTCTTGACTGTTTTTTTCTTGACAAGAGGGGATGCTTCGATGGTAAGCAACCCCCACTTCCAACCGAGAGGTTGTGAGTTCGAGTCTCCCCAAGAGCAAGGTGGGAAGTTTATGGAGGGAAGGATGCCGGGGGTCTATTTGGAAACAAACTCTCTACCCCAGGGTAGGGGTAAAGTCTGCGTACACACTACCCTTCCCAGACCCCACTAAATGAGATTATACTGAATTATTGTTGTTGTTTCTTAACTGTTAGTGCAAAGTGTGTGATATGGTCGGAACTGTTAAGTTATTTTTGGATTTTGGAAGAGAGTTCATTATTGCTGATTCAGGAGTTTCTGCTCCTTTGATGATCTTCGATCTTAATCTTATTGGCGGTGGCTTTGTGGGAGTTGGCGATTCTCCACCAATTGTGAGAGAACTGAAATGGCGTTTTGTGAAAATTTGAGTGATGGAAAAGCTGGTGCTAGTTATTTCAATGTTGCTTTATGTTTCTAGTTTTCAAATTCAAAGTATCTGGACTATTGTGTTGTGTTATGATTTACTGTTAAGTCCTTTATAAATTTTGTTTTTTCTGTATTTCGTTGTGCTTGATGAAACTTGTTTCTTATTATTTTGAATAATATGGATCTTCTTTGCAGTGAAAATTAGTTCATCATTTTTGCATTTTGTAGCTTTCTATTTAGCAAGTTATTTTATGTCATATTGGATACTAACATGTTAGAGTATCAAACTGGACTCAGGCCAATTCTTCCCTAGTAAAGAAACTGCTTTAGGTCCCATATTTGTAGGATCCCATTTTTTATTACATCTAATATATTATATATTGTTGTTATTGGTTGCTTCTTATTTACTATTTTCTTAAGTCAATAGTCTATTGAAAACATTGTCTCTAACTTCATGAGGTAGGGGTAAGATGCATTACTCTCTCTAGATCCCACTTTTGGGACTACACTAGTTTGTTATTATTGTCTAATAAGTTATAAATAAGTTTTTAAAAGAAAACGTGTGAAGTGAAAAAGGTGTTATTTCTTTCTTTAACAAATATACATAATAAGGATTTGCAGCTACTATGATTCTTTTAAGGAAATTGCATTTTAAAAAATATCAAACTAGAATTTTGTAAGAAATATGTGATACATAAAAAAAATATTGATTATTTTTATACCTACTCGACAAGGCTATTTTTTCACTTTCAAATATATTTAAACAATCCGAAGCATATGAAAATATTTTTGATTTTCTATTTAGCCGTAAAGAAATGAGATCACTATATGAGGGAAATTTGAAAAAATATTGTCTTAATCTTGAATGTTTCTTAAGCATAATAATCAATTCTACATGGCGAAATGCATAAAGTGCACATTCAAGTTGTCCTCAACGATTATTTGAACATCTCAACTAAGACCATTTCGGGCTAAACACTTCAAGTGACTGTTAAGTAAATCAAATAGATACCCCAGTGCAGCATACATGCATGAGTTACACTTGCCAAATGAGCCAATCAATGAACAACACGTGTAATTTGTAATTAAAACTTAATATAAATAAACCAAAAAAATGAATTTAAAAAAGAAAAAAAATCCTTTCCTCTCCTCCTCCTCCTCCTCCTCCTCCTCCTCCTTCCAAACCAAAACTACCGCCACCCCTCCGTAAGGTTTACAAAATTTAAAATTGGTCTTTTAAATTCTTGAAAACATCATAGACAGTTGTTTCTTTCACATAAAAAAAATGGAGAGAACACTTGTGACGTTTCAATTTCTTCTTCCTCTTTTTACCCTTTTTTCTTTCTCTTCTTCTTCTGGCCATATTTTTTTTCACATTTTGGCTTTTTAAAAAAAAAAATCCAAATGTGAAATTTTTATTGTCACAAATGTTTCTCAAAAGAAAAATAATTTTCTATTGTGTGTCTATTTTGCTACTGTGTAATTTGCTTCTCATTTAGTGTTTCGCACCGTCTCTTTCAAGGTAAAGTTATGGTGTTGAGAATGGTGGGTCAAGGTAGAGTGAATAGCAAAAGAAAATTTTGGAGAAGAAACACTGAGAAAAAATGGGCTCTACTAGTTAAATTAAAAAAATAAAATAAATAAACATAATACTGAAAGACTTCACTTGCTACAACGTGAGTGTAGTAGACACATTTTGCCATGTCTACTTGATAAATAGGTTTGTTGAGGTGTCCATTTGACCGTTGTAGACATCTTAAAGAGGCCATTTATGAATTAAACAAATATTAAGAAAAATAGTATATTAAAGGATAACAATTTAATTGGTATACTTAATCAACCAAAAAGATTTGATTTTTTTCAAGTACCTATATTTATTTTGTTTGAAATATTTTCGGGGAAACTCGCAACCGCTACCCTTTGGGAGTGTATTGGATTACATTTAGCAATAGCTCGCAAACCACACATGAGAAGTAAATTATACTAGGCAAGCCTAGTGTGAATCTGAATAAGGATGTTGTTGGTAGGAGAATCGATCAGAGGACTCTAATCTCATCCAAATCACACCTCAAATCAAGATTACGAAACGGTCGATTGCAATAGTAATACCCAACAATGAGTAGGGATCAATTTTCATAGGGAGTTATATGTGGGATTTAGGAGTGTAGATTGTAGGGTATGGGTATGAATTATCTCAATTTACACTTCCACAAACTAGTGTTGGTTCTATGTCTATTTTGAACTAAGATTGCAAGATTAAGAATGAAACTAAAAAATTATTTTGGTTGTTTGTCAAGTTTTGTACAAAGCCTAGCGCTATGACCATCACCTAGGTGTTTGCCTAATGAGATATAAACCTTAATGGTTACTTTGCTTATCGGGGTGCATTATAACTTTCAACACTCAATTACGCATTGAATACCTTTAGGTCACAGAGTGATTGTGCCCAATTTGGTTTTCTCAAATCCAAATGGGTATTGCAAAAAATGGTTAATAAAAGCTCAAGTCCAGTTATTACTATTGTGAGAATGCACATGAGAAAAATATGATATTATTCACATATGTTTAACACGATACAATATATATATATATATATATATATATATATATATATATATATATATATATATATATATATATATATATATATATATATATATATATATATATATATATATATATATGGCATGTCCTACTCCTAATACATATGGGATTAGGGTTATTTACTCATATTTACATAACTATTATAATACTCCCCCGCAAGCTGGTGCATATTAAATATGTAGTTAATACGAGGACCAGTGAGATACTTGATGAAAATATCTGTAAGTTGATCATTCCACTTCACAAACCTTGCAGCAATACCTCCCGAGAGTTTCTTTTCTCTGACAAAGTAACAGTCAATCTCAATGTGTTTAGTTCCTCATGGAACACTGAATTTGACGCAATATGAAGAGCAGCTTGATTATCACATCCAAGTTCCATCTGACTAATCTCACCAAATTTTAACTCCTTGAGCAACTGTTTGATCCAAATTTAGCTCACATGTCGTTGTAGCCATCGCTCGATATTCTGCTTCTGCACTAGACTGAGCAACCACGTTTTGTTTCTTGCTCTTCCAGGAAATCAAATTTCCTCCTACTAGGACATACTATCCAGACGTAGAACGTCTATCAGAAGGTGATCCTGCCCAATCAGTATCTGAGTATCCAACGATATACTTATGGCCTCGATCATCAAAAAATAAATATTTGCCTGGAGCTGATTTTATATAACGAAGAATGCAAACAACTGCATCCTAATGGCTATCATACGGAGAATCTATAAACTAACCCACAACACTCATAGAAAAGGATATGCCAGGTCTTGTCATTGTTAGGTAATTTAATTTACCAACCAACAGCCTATATCTTGCAGGATCGCCAAGAGGCTCCCCCAGTCTATGCAGAAGTTTAGAATTTGGATCCATCGGAGTGTCAATAGGTCTACAACCTTTCATTCATGTCTCATCAAGAATATCTAAGGCATACTTTCATTGTGAGATCACAATACCTAAGCTAGACTGAGCAACCTCAATACCTAGAAAATACTTTAATTTTCCCAGATCCTTAGTTTGAAAGTTTTGAAAGAGATGTTTCTTTAATATAGTAATACCATCCTGGTCATTGCCGGTAATAACAATGTCGTCAACATAGACCACAATATAAATAAAGAGACTCGAAGTAGAATGCCGATAGAATACAGAGTGATCAGCTTCACTCCGAATTATAAATTCCTGGATAATTGTGCAGAACATACCAAGACTCCCCCTGAGCAACAAACCCAGGTAGTTGCTCCATAGAAACTTCATCCTCAAGGTCAGCATGTAGAAAAGCATTTTTAATGTCCATCTGATAAAGGGGCCAAAGGCGAACATCAACCATGGTCAGAAAAATGCGGATTGATGCTATCTTAGCCACGAGAGAGAAGGTATCACTGTAATCAGGCCCAAATATCTGAGCTAATCCCTTGGAAATAAGACGAGTCTTAAGATGATCAACCTTACCATCCAGACCAACCTTGACTGCATACACCTAACGACAACCAACAGTAGATTTACCTAAAGGAAGAGGAACGAGCTCCCAAGTACCACTTGTATGTAAAGCAGGCATCTCGTCAATCATAGCTTGTCGCCATCATGGATGAGACAAAGCATTACTTGTAGACTTACTGATGGAAACAGAGGACAAAGAAGGTAGAAAAGCATAATAGGGTGATGACAAATAATGATAACTCAAACCAACATAATTGGGATTAGGATTAAGGATGGTCTGTATACCTTTCCAAAGTGCAATCGAGACTAGTCCGTAGTAGGAGCATGGTCAGGTGCTGGACGTGAATCAGCTGGGCATAATGCTGGGTGCAGACGATGATGATATATCAAGAGTGGTGTTCCTGCGGCGAGGAGTCTAGGAGGAGCCATACTAGACTCCCCAACAGTTGTAATTGGTAATACTTCTTTAGCGGATGGTAAATGAGGAGCTATAATAGACTCGGGTAAGACCTCTGTGGAGGAAGGAGAAGTATGGGCTATATTAGACTCCTTAAAGATCAGTATAGGTAAGACCTCAGATATATCAAGGTGGTCAGAATTGTCAGAAGAGGTAAAGAAAGGTTTAGAATCAAAATATATGACATCAGAGGACTTAAAGTACCTACGAAGATCACGTGAGTAACAACGATATCCCCTTTGATCACGAGAATAACCAAGGAAGACACACTTGAGAGCACGAGGAGATAACTTATCATTCCCAAGGGGTAAGTTATGAACGAAACAAGTGCTCCCAAAAATACGAGGGGGACAGAGCATAAGGGTGATTCGGGAAACAATACTGCATACGATATCTGATTCTGGATGGGAGAGGAAGGCGTCCGATTAACTAAATAACAAGCCGCGACAACTACATCGCCCCAAGAATACAACGAAACATGAGATTCATTGAGAAGTGTGCGAGCAATCTCAATGATATGCCTATTCTTTCTCTCTGCAACCCAATTTTGCTGAGGGATATAAGGACAAGAGGACTGATGAATAATTCCTTGAGAAGTCATAAACTGGTGAAATTGAAAGGATAAATATTCTAAGGCATTATCACTGCGAAAAGTGTGACTAGAAACAACAAATTGATTTTTAATTTCCTGCACAAAAATTCTGGAATATTGGAAACAACTCAGAATGATCTTTCATTAAGAAAATCCAAGTACATCTTGAATGATCATCAATGAAACTAACAAAATAACAAAATTTCAAGGTAGAATTGACTCTACTAGGAACCTATATATCAAAATGAACTAATGAAAAAACAGACTCTACATGACTCTCAATACTATAAGGAAAGGAGGCTAGGGTTTGTTTCCCGAGTTGACGTGACTTACATTCTAATGTAGATAAACTAGACAAACTAGGCACCATCTTCTGAAGCTTGAATAAGCTTGGATATCCTAAATGTCTATGAATTAGGTCCGGAAGATCTGTAACTAGACATGTATTGGAGGATTTAAGTGACTTAAGGTAGTAAAGGACTTCTGATTCAAGTCTTGTTCCAATCGTCTGCTCCGTATTGTGGTCCTGTATAATAAAGGAATATCGATAAAATATATAACACAATGGAGGGTACGAGTCAAATGACTTACAGATACAAGATTAATAGGATAGCGAGGGACATATAGAACAGAATCTAGAGTGATAGAGGGTAGGGGATTCACTTGTCCAACTCTTTTTGCTTTGGTTTGAGACCCATTGGCTAAAGTAACAGTGGTAAGAGACTGTGAATATGCAATATTTGACAAAAGTGATGTATTACCAGAGATATGATTAGAAGCGGCTGAGTCCACAACCATTATTTAAGAGTATTAGACTGGAACACAAGCAAAAGAATTACCAGCAATAGAAGTATTAGTCTGAACAACAGAGTCTACTAGTAGAGATGTCTACTTACTTGCTCGATACTGAAGGAACTCATTATACTCCCCTTTAGATAAAGAAAATCTTTGGTTACCTGTAGTCTCATTCTGAGCAGCATAAGCATTTTTTTGTAGGCTACCATTTAAAGAATAGCACATGTCACGAGTGTGTCCAAGTTTATGAGAATAAGAACACTTGGGTCTAGATCTTCCAAAACTACCTCCTCATCGTCTATTCTCCACAGTCTGAGATGTTCGATTTTCCACTGTCTGGTATGTAAGAACAGATTAGTCAATTGTTTGTGATGAAATCACTGGTTGACTTGGTGCTTCAGCAAATCAAAGTAATCGAGACAATAATTCATCAACTGAGCTAAAATCTGACCGCGTACCGAGTGAAGATCATTAGGAGGCCCAACAAGAGTAAGAACTAGAAACATCTTTTTTCGATGCTCTTGCCACTTTGTAAATCTAGCAGAAAATGGCATAAACTTCTCAAATTCCTCCATGACTATCTGCACTTGTCCCAAGTAAGTAGACTGTCACGCCTCGAACTTGGGAGGAAAAACCGTCACCCAGTGCCTCACCTATCCTTGCGTACCAAGTTGCAACTAAGGGACTTTGAACTTATGATGTCATACTTTTGGCTATGGGATACATTGCAAGACGACATCGAATGCTGACTAGATATCAATATAAAACTTGGCCGACAAGGTCGTCATATTTATTACAGCTGACAAACCAACCAAATATACATACAAAGCCTAAAAGACCAAAATACTGCCACTAAGTGACAAGATATGTCTACAAGCCTCTACTAATGAATATAATGTGATCGGAACGGCTCTCCGATCTACTCATGACATATATATATATATATACACATAAGGCTCTAGACCCCAAAATTCCAAGAGGCATGGAGCTTAACGATCAAGCTGAACTCGGGCAACACTTATTAAAGAGGCCTACTCGTCTGTTTGTCTGACTTGCACGCATGAAATGCAGTCCCCCCCTCCCAGAAAAGGGACGTCAGTACGAAATAATGTACTGAGTGTGTAAGGCAATATACTAAAAGTTGAAACTGACCCGCTAATATAATAACTGCAAGTAGGTGGAAGTCAAAGATAATATGAGGATATGCTTACCTGTTGATACTGACTCAATTTTCTCAATATAGTAAGTAAAATAGCTGTCTGGCCCTATATGGCTCGGTATATATATATATACCTGCTTTGCCATAGTAGGCTCACTCATAAGCGTTCGGCCATACTAGGCTTTGTTTCTCAACCAATGGGGCTCGCTCATATGCGCTCGATCACAGTAGGATCGTCATATAACTTACCATCTGATCAAAGGTTATTCAATAGGGGCCTGTCCATCGATTATAGCGCGATGGTAATGAAAATGCTTTTAATACTGTATATATAAACTCTCTGCTCTCTTGACTGGAAGAAGAAAATACTCAATTGAATATAAAGTCCCGATAAGGAGAATATTATAACTTACAAAACTAGAAAAATATACGTAAATTCTGGGATATGAATATAATAACGAAATCATGTTAAATAATAAAAGAGCTTAGTCTTAACACACCTGGATTAGAAAATATCCGTATGATATTCAGGCAACTTAGGATCATACGCTAATGTTCCAAGCCAATAATTATTTGCACATAGCATATATTCAAATACCCATAATTCCTCTTATATCTATGAAGCTTCTGATGGAATGAAAATTTGGCTTCCTCTTGGAATTGGAGTCAAGCTTTCTTTGTAAATTATAATTCTCATACTTTGAAGACAACCGCATAAATTCAATTCCTTCACTTCCTCGCAGTTAAGATCATATGACATGAAATATCCACTTTTGCTGTTTGGCATGTTGGTTCGAACTATGGTTTCTGCGATGACATATTTCTTCATCAAGATAATTTACTTTCTATCCTCCTTTTTTTATTGTTAAGGATCTTCAATCTCTATTATCAACGTGTAAATTGGAAACGGTAATGTAGTCATATTGTCAGATCCAATTACTATTGAAAGCGATGCCATTTTGACACCTTTCCAAGTGTTTGTATGAGTCACTATGTTTGTTGAATGAGCTGCCACGTTCTCCTTGTTTGAGGGATTTAAACTTTATCCAATAATCAATTAGTTAATTAGGTCATATCCCGCTATTCGGTAATTAATCAATTATTCGCATTATTATACAATTATTACAAATTACTTAAAATTCTACTTATTTTTAATATACTTTATACCTTACCTTATATTACGTTGATCATATGGTACCTTGCATGGTACTACTCTATAAATACCGAATATTTTTATTCAAAATGTCAAAATTCGACAAAATTTATTTTCTTTGACTTGCTCCCTCTTTCACTTTCATGAATTTACTAATCACTTATGAAATAGCATAATCCTTTATAATCCCCAAATAATCTTGTCCTTGGACTGATGTCAATTACCTTACGAAATATTCAACATAAAATACTGCAGGGTGTAACACTGTCGTAACTTATTACTGCGAATCGTAACATCACCGTAATGTAATACTGTTATGTAGAACACTATCATAACTTAATACTGCTGGACGTAACATTTTTGTAATATATTACTGCAGAGGGTAACATTGTCATAATATAATACTGTGGGACGTGACATCTTACTTCCAGGTTCTCATTAATTTATTTATGGCGTATTTTCATATACGAAAATATGGGCGTAATATAGACATATCCAATTCATGTTTCTTTAAGTTTGTTATCCACGATATCACATCATAAAAACGAGATATGTCATTAGTGTATAAAGTGCGAGCCTTTTTCCAAATCAAATAACATGTCTGGAATAGACGAAATAAGCGCATCAACTTGAAATTAATAGATTGCCACAGAATACTACATAATTGAGCATCGATCTTCTCCTTAAATGCTTTGGCCTTTTCATCTCCTTCACCAGACTTCATGAATAGATGATCTTGAACACCTTGACTTTTACACCACAAGGTAATCATAACACCAAAACTACTAGAACCAAGGTTTTTAGACCCGAAGGCTTCGACTACCCAAAGACATCATTGGATTGAAGTGAGGCCTACAAAATTATCACCAAATGACAGAAAGAATCAACTAAAAACTCGCCAAAACAGATGAAGGAAACACTGATTTTGTCGAAAAGCACTATAACTGTCGGAAAAAATCAGCGTAGTCGCCGGAAAAAACTCAAAGTGGCTGCAATCAAACGAAAATATGATGGGTAGGGTCGGAACTAGTAGCCAGCCCAATTGTCCTGAAGAACCGTCATAAAACAATGATCAGAAGTGGTCGTACTCGGCGGCGCATGGGTTCACACGCTCGCCGGAACCCAGCTTATGACGGCGCGTGAGTACGCGTGTGGAGGGTTCTTCCGGAGCTTTGAGTGGAGTTTGGTCACCGAACAATAACGGATCTTGTGGTAGTGCTGAATTTTGCACAACACTGACGGGGAGAGAGATAACCTAAAATAGCTTTGAAAAAGTCACCAAAAAATTGAGGCACAACAACTTCTGCTCTGTATTTTAGTTCCCGGACGTATCTCACTATTACGGCTCTGATACCATGTGAGAACGCAAGGGAGAAAAATATGATATTATTAACATATGTTAAACACGAAACAATGAGCCCAACATATATACATGACATGTCCTACTTCTAATACTTATGGGATTAAGGTTATTTACTCCTATTTTCATAACTATTCTAACAATTATCTCAAGGTTAAACCCTTTAATTGGGATTATCAATATCTCGATTGACCCAATTTCTTGTTAGCCAAATTTTCCTAGACTAAGTCTCTCTTTCTCAAGTAGAGACCAAGTTAAATAGGCATGAACCAATATTTGCAACCATTAATTCCACAAATTAAAGAATAAACAATGCTAAATAATAAACATGAATCCAATAAATTAACATTAAGACAAACACCCATAAGGTTAAAACACTAGGATTGGGTCACAACCATAGGAAAAATCAAGCTACTCATACTTGAAATTGAAGAAATAGAAGAAGAGATGCTAATTAAACTCATATTGTAAAATCAAAAATGATAAAATATATGTTAATATATCCAAAATATGAAAACCTATTAAAAAAAGTAAAGAGAAACGACTATTGTTGCCACATTTTGCTCTTCTACGGTCTGCATTTTTACATCTGTGGCGGCATAGCCCTTCTTGTGCGGCCATACAATTATTGTGTGGTCCGTACTTCTGGGGACTTGGAATGCATGTTTTCTGAAATTTTTCTAGCCTTCATTTGTGGCCACACAATTCATGTGCAGCCCGCACTTTGCACCTTTTTTTACTGACCTTTCGTTCATACTATGCGGCCGCAGATAATATTCTGCGGCCCGCACTTGTGAGCATATGTGCCTTTGTGTCCTTGAATTCAGATTACTCCTTGATTTATATTTCATCTTGAGAGTTCAGCTTCCAATATTCATGCAATTAAGTATATTTTATCAGTTTTTGGGAACACAATTGAACTCTTCTCGACAACAACAAAAGGTAAAAGGCGCTAATAAGTAGTCAAAATCCCCACTTATCAAGTCTCCCAAACTTAAGTCTTTGCTTGTACTCAAGCAAAATAAATAGTTCCCACCTCCAAATGTTAAAGGACATTATAGCCAGCCATGGATGAATCATCCACACCTTAATTGGGACCAACAATTACCCACTCCACTCATGTATTCTTGACAAGGATACAAGTTAAACGTTTATGCATATATAGCTCTAATGTGACATTCAAGCATCAAGGATTGTCTTTCCTCATCAAGGACTTCCGCTCTTTCTTGTAGGTCATGGCAAAAGTGTATTCTGGCCCGGGCCCGAGCCTAAACGGGCCGGGCTTCGCGGTCCCAGGCTTCGTGTGCCGGGCCTGGCAGTCCTGGTGGTTGAGACCGGCTTGTGATGGGCCTAAGCCCACAGTGGTCCTGGTCCTGGAGGGCGTGACGTGTTTTTTTAAAGCAATATCTTGTATAGTAGTTATTAGTATAGTATAGAATACATTTTATATGGTGTACTAAGTTATTAGTATAGTATATATAATATATATTTCATTGTATATTGTGCTGTAGTAATTAGTATATATTGTATATTATGTATATAGTGTGTTGTAGTAATTAGCATATATTGTATATTATGTATATATTGATATATATATTACGTATATATTGTGTTGTTGTAATTAGTATATTGTGTTGTACTAATTAGTATATATATTTTATATATATATATATATATATATATATATATATATATATATATATATATATATATTATATCTCTTATGTATAATGTATATATATTCTCTCATATATATTGTATCTTATGTATATATGTTATTACTTATATATTTTCTTGTAGTTTAGGTTGTAGTTATGTATATATATTCTCGTATATATTTTATTGTAGTATATATTGTATGTTATATATTATATGTTATATATATATATATATGTATATATATATATATATATATTCAAGGATTGATATCGAAGTAAAGACAAAGAAATATTGAGAAAAAAGATATTCAAGGACATGTCTTATAATTTTCATTGACTAATGGCATATCTTTCTTAGTCTTCATTTCCTCAATGGAATGAGTACAACAAGGTACTAATACCACCATTAAAAGGAAAAAAATTAAAAGAAGATGTGCCAATGTACAAGTTACATCATAATCTACAATTCTACATTGTATCTCTAACAAATCTCATAAATCCGTCAAGGTTGGGAGGAGGTTGCGTAGGTGATGGTGGAAACGAAGCTTGTTCATTACCACTTCCGGGCGAAGCCGAATCCTCTGAAAGTTCTGCTATCATTTCTTCATATGCTTCATCCATCGCCGGTTGTGATTCTGCAATTCCAAAGTTACTTCTTTCCGCGCGGATCCAATCTCTAAAAAGCACCGATTTTTCCAAGCTCTCCCTCATCGCCGCTCTATGATCACCGATTTGTAGTCTTTCCTGACTGAAAGCGCTCTCCGATGCAACAGTTGAAGCTTGAATTGATAAAACATCCCGAGTCATCTTTGCAAGAACCGAAAAATATTTTTCCTTGATTTCCACCATTCCAAAAGATCGAAAGAGCCGTCTGGATTCTCCTTTTCAAGTCCCTGAGACAAGTAAACTTGAAGCTCATTTAGATGTGAAATTTCATCACAATTATCACCTTGAGAACCCCGGAACTCCATCCAAGATCTAAGAGCTGTTAAGCCCGCAGCTCTTTTAGACGATTGTGAGCTAGACGAAGTAGGGGTTGAAATATTTGGCCTAGCATGCTCTAACGCCTGTTTATAAGCATTATAAACAATTTGAGCATTAAATTTAATTGATGCTTTTGCATCAGCAAGTGTAGCAATTTCCTCTTCTGAAAGATCTAAAGCCTTATAAATATTAGAATACCAAAAATGAGGACCTCCTAATTTCATTGTAGGATTTAACATTGCAGCTACACCAAAAATAGGAGGGATACGGAAAAAATATTTTTTAATTTTTTGTTTCATTTCATTATAGCAAGTTCATAAATATCCACACCCTCGCTAAATTCAACAAACAAATCAGCTAGTGCGGCAGTATAAACTAAATAGTTTGAAATAGTAGGATAATATTGCCCAGAAAATGCATTTGTAGCAACTTGAAAATGTTCTAAAAAATCTAAAAGAATTTTAACATTCGTCTAATCTTGGGTAATAAGCATTTCATCATCATCCTCACCACCTACCGGAGAATTAAACGTTGCATTAATTGGGTTTCTATATTCATACGCAACTACTAAACTTTCGTACATACAATTCCACCTAGTCAGGCAAGGTTTAGGAACCTTTCTTTCTCTAAGGCCATATTCATCACATTTTTTAAAATACTCTCTAAGTCTAGTTCTACGGTATGAATAAAATAGCCAATTAAGAGCCATTCGAACCGTCATGGTAGATCCCACACTCCTCCTCTACTCTCCATTTGCCAAGCTCACTTAATAATTTTAGCAGTCAATTCAAATTTACGAAATATTCACTCATCTCTCTCAAGAGAATGCCACAAGTGAGGCTTCTGGTACCATAAGCTTGCCCCTCATATAAATCACCAGTAATGTAGCCCACTCTGCTTAAAATCAAGTAGGACTTCTTTTGGGATGTAATGAAGGCTTTGGATTAGGAATTGATACAATATGGATAAATGGTTACACCTTCCTTAAGCACTCCATCTTTCTATTCTCGGCTCACACTTTACCAATTCCTTAAGGCACTTTATTTTCCTTGGGGGACTAGAGAGACTTAACATCACTTTTTATTGATAATTTCATTAATGTTCTCCATATTTGGGATCATTGCCTTTCTTTGAATCCCTTGAACTCTTTCGTTTATTCACTTTTTGCATTCTTCTTTTTGTTTTTTTTCCTTGACTTTCCTCATCATTTCTTTTTTTGGTGCCTTAATACCTTTCTTCGATTTCCTCATCTCTCCCCCAAATTTATATTTTTATCCAGTTGTTTCACATTTGTGTTAATGAAAGCTCGGCTGCAAAGAGAGGGTCACTATAGAATGGGTAAAGGCTTGTAACATAGTTTTCAAATGAGAAAGGCTAAAGGCTCGTAGGGGTTGACTAGGGATGGAATCATTGGTAGACAATAGAAAATTCAAACGGGCTAAGGAAAGCCTGCAATCACTTCTCACGCTAAGCATAATTTTGCCTTAAAACACATTCGAGGCAAGTTCTAGACCTTCTGCACAAGTACTTGGACTAGCAACAAAGTATCTCACCCCTCACCCAACTAGATTGTTAAAGAGGATAGAGTCGAGGTCCCACAATGACCAAATTTAAGATTGTTGATCACTATGGTCTAATTAGACCACTCGATGATATCAAAGTCAACAAAAGAGTCACAAAGTCACTAACTAGAGCTATTTCATTTTAAAAATCCTTGTCTCTAACCATAAGCATGTAGTTAAATGTTTTGGTTCCAAATGAACCATGTTTGATTCTTGGAGTTTGACATAATCAGGTCTTTTTATTCATTATTACTACTGTTATTACCTAGACACCAAAGATAGAATAAATCCCTTAAGAAGGTTGTCATGCCAGCCATTATTGGGAACAGTAACTGGTTCACACAAAAACTACCTTTGGAAAGAACCGTGTCATTACGAAATCAAAGGCTTATTATCCACTAAAACATAAAAAGAAACTACTAAATAAAAAAAGAAGATATTAAATTTAAAAAAACACTACTAAATGAAATACTAAGTAAAAAAAAATAAGATAAAGAAGCTACAAAGCAAAACTACTGAAACCGTAACAGATATACATAACGAGAGAGGAAAAGAGAGAATATATACATCATGAGAGAAATGAGAGAATATATATAGAATAAGGAGAAAGAAGAAAACATTGGCAGTTATTATAAATCAAATGTCTCAGAATCATCAAAATAGTCAAATAAAGTCCATACCCATTCCCCACAAATAAAAATAAGCATTTTCCAATGCTTAATAAAATAAGCATAAAGACGGGAAAAGTGTGAAGTCTCCCTATGTCGCCTTGGACATCTCTGTGTCCGCTACAACACCGCCCTCAGTCTTCTCTAACTGAATCTCATCATCCTCGACTCTGGGAATAGCTGGGTTGGTGAACATCTGGCGCACTACCTCGTAGTGTCGGCAACCAAGTCTGGCTCCTCAGATAGGCCAGCTGGTGCCACTGGAGCTAATAGTGTTGTTGGTCCTGCTAGAGCTAGATCCATCTGCATATCAAATAGAAGATCTCCGACTGCTGCAATCTTGGTCACCTCTCTGCGTAGCCTGTCAACCGATGTCTTGGACTCCTCGTATTTCCTCATTTTCTCTACTTGCTTCCCCAACTCCTCAATCATTGATCCATGATATACCAAGGTGTTCATTATGGTGGTTTGTTTCTCTAAGAGATTCTTCAAATTCTCCTCCACTTTTGGCAAAATCTGGGGTGTAGGGATGGATGACAGTGATGTAATAGTACTCGATATGTTAGACAACTTTGCAGTGGTTGTCTACATCCAATTGTTAAGGATCACTGGTGTCTGGGAGATCTACAACATAGATAGTGGAGAAGTAGGCATACGCATTGGCTACAAAGCTGAGGTGGAAGGCACTGAGGCTGAAGGTGGAGGCATGGCAGTTGTACTGGCTAAAGGCTACGCTGAAGTGGATGGAATATCGTTTGTCTATACAGGTACCACAGATGGCTCATCATACTGTCTAATGGTGGTAGTAGGCTGACCCTTTCTTTTAGAGTTGTATGCATTCATCAGAGAATACCATGAGAAGGGCTTCTTCAACTATACCTTTGTATCAAAATCTTTCGGCCCACCCTTACATCTCTAAGGTACTCAGTGATGGTGGATACGGGTAGGAGGTCTCAGCTTGCCTAGCGATCACAGACATGTTGGCTAACATCACAGAACCCACATTGATATGGTACCCGGCCATAATAAAGGCGACTAGAACTGCTCATGGATTAGGAAGGTTTGTTACATTCAGGCACGGGTCTAATATGCTACGTACAAAAGTCTTCCATCCCTTTGCCTTGAAATTCAAGGCATTCCACTGAATAGGAATCCCTGTTGTGATCCATGGTGATAGTGGCCCTAGAGCTGCAACAATATCAACTAGCCATGGCAAGCTACATCCCCCATCGCTAGCTTCTCCAAGTATCGTGCAAGTTCAACATCCTAAAAACCCAAGTAGGTGTCCAGTGTGTGCTGGTCAAACTGCACCTTCAAAATCCTCACTTTGGTCCCTTTCTTTATTATCGCCACATTCGCATAGTATTCCTGGATCAGATACTCCTTTGCATCCACTACATTCTGGGTGAACCACATCCATCTCTTTCGCACTCGGACGTACCTCAAAACTGCCGGATTGTACTTGTTAAGGTCTTTTTGTTAGAACTGTTGCTCAAAAGTGAGCGAACTCACTGGCCACCACTCACGCAAGCTAGTGAAGGAAGCTACACTAACGAACCCAGTCCTACCAGACCTCTTTCTTCTTTGACCTCTCAAGGCCGGCAATGATAGTATCTCCCCATCGGCCATTTTCCGGAATCTCATCAACTAAAGTCTATGGTGCCTTACGTATAGGTGTAGAGGAAGATTCCAAAGCATGATTGGAACTCTCTAAACCCTTGGAAGTTCTTTGATATGTGGAAGGCTCGTACCATAGTTGATACCTTCCTGGAGGCTTTTATTGGACAGATGGTTGCTCTTCAACCAAGTTGCCCTCCGATGCTTCCTAGATGGGGCATAAGAACTAGATTTTTCGGGCTCTCCATTTCGTCCTCGGCCAGCTGTAACCTTCTTGAGTATAATATTTTGGAGGTTAAGAGATAAAGTACTTTTGCCTCTACCCTAGAAGGTTAACCCCCCCCCCCCCTTGAAGTATCTCCGCGGCTTCGAGATCTAACCATTATTTATAACAAGCAGTCGCAAAACTAAAATAGTGATCTGCACAATATTTAGTACGACCATATAATAGGAGTGCGGTCCAAACTTTTATCACTACGGTCGCACATTCAATATCCCAAAATTTTCCAACTCTCTGATGATAGAGATTAGGGTATTTTGCATCCGCACTCACTTTTATGTGGTCGCGATGGGATTTCTATGGTCCGCACAATTTCTAGTGTGGCCACTGAATCATGCTTCACTAATGAACCCAAATCTCAACTTTTGTGGTCCGTACAATTTCTTGTGCGGTTGCATATTTCGAAACAAAATAGGTCAGACTTTCTAGTGTTTTTAAGTTTTGCAGAAATTCGACATGATATTAACAATTAAGCATGAAAATCAATTCACCCATTCCCCATAGAGAAATTAGCAGTTCACCCACCCATAAGATATTCACCCCCACAATATTTTACAAATAGATTCATCGAGAAATGGTTCAAAATTTTACTAAGAATCTGAAAAATTCAGGAAGTTAATCAAGATGATAATGCATACCAGAGATGAACTAATGTAAGAGATGAGTGATCAACCAATGTTAGGCTTGTGAGCAGCTACTTTAAAGAGAAATTTCAATTTTTAGATCTTTCTGAGCTTAGAGAGGGAAAAGTGGAGCATCAGACCTAAATGTACTATTTATAATTGATAGTTTGACTCAAGGGACAAAGGGACGAGTGTGGCCATATAACTCCTCCTGCGGTCCACACTCTTTTACCTGGGGCTCAAAAGGCCTTGTTGATTTGTGATATACACAATTTGTAGTGCAACCTCAGTTTTTGTTGCGAACTACAGATTTTGATGTGCGGGCGCACGTTGGCCATTTCTCCAACGAACCAAACTTCAGAGAGTTTGCATTTTCTCTCTTCAATTTGAGCGGTCCGCATTTCAATTGTGCGACCGCAATTCCCTTTTGCTGTAGCAAGCATAATTTTGCAGTCCGCATAATCTAACTTCATTCATACTTAGCCAATTTTTTAGCACAGTTCCTATAAAGCACAGTCATCCTTGAAACACACTTCAAATTCAGTTAGTACTAAAATAACACCTATCCATAAAAGAAGAAAAGAAAAATAAAAAGAAACATGGGTTGCCTCCCAAGAAGCACCTTATTTAATGTCGCGGCACGACGAAAATTACCATCACTTAGAATGAATCATCTCTACAACATGGCCATCACCAACTGTTCCCAAATATTGCTTCAGCTCATCATTTTTATTTTTCAAGTCTAATGCACCAAAGGGTGCCATACCCACAACTTCGAATGGGACACTCTATATAGAATACTCGTGAAACATTCTCAATTGTGAATTGAACAATAACACAAGATCACCCTCTTTGAACTCTCTGCTTCAAATGTATGTATTATGAAGATATTTCATCTTTTCTTTATATATGGATGAACTTGTGTATGTATGGTACTAGAACTCATCCAACTCATTCAAATGTGTCAACCTCAAGTTATCGGCAATATCCCATTCAAGATTAAACTTCTTTAATGCCCACATGGCTTTGTGCTCATGTTCTACCAGAAAATGAAAAGCGTTTCTGAACACCAACAAATATGGAGACATCCTTATGGGTATTTTGTATGACGTCCTATAAGCCTATAAAGCATCATCAAGTTTTTTGGACCAATCTGTCCGGTTAGCATTCACCATTTTGGACAAAATACTCTTTATCTCGCGATTGGAGGGTTCCACTTGACCGTTTGCTTATGGATGATAGGGAGTCATGATTTTATGAGTGACTCCATACTTGATGAGCAAGGTGTCGAAGGTTTTGTTGCAAAAATGTAACCCCCGATGTTGATACCCAATTTTTTACCATATATTTTTATACACAAAATACTTTCAAAATAGCATATATATGCATATATAAACATCCCAAAAGTTTTGGTATTTTTTCTAATTTTTAGAGATTTTTAGAATCAAGTTATTGTCTATTTTAACAGTATAAACTCCAATAATTATTCCCAAAATTATTATTTTTGGTGAAAATTTATTTACAGGTTTTTTGCATATTTTTTATAAATTTATTTGATATTTCTAAGCTAAATTGTACAAAATTACAATTATGGCCTATTTTATAATTAACTGCATTTTATAATTATAAAGTTATTCCAGATGTTCTTAGATTAATATTTACATATTATCAACTAGTTCAGTGCTTGCAATTTATTTTAAATTATTTTTAACTATTTTATTTAATTGAAAAGTGGTAAAATGACTATTTAAAAGCTGGCCCATTTCCATTTCGATTTTAGCCACAATTGGACTTCTATTTGGACCCCAAATCTCTTCTTCTCTCAAATGCTCTCTAGGCCACTCAAAACCCTAGCCGCCTACCTTCGTCTCCGACCAAATCCACCGGCGTCCATGGTTTCTCAGGCTATGGACAACCTATATTCTCCCCAATTTCACCCCAAGCCATGATTATTCGAGGCTTTCAAGGTTCAATCTTCAACAGACTTGTTCAGGTCCTCCACCGACCTGAGCTCCTTCGGAATTCTGGCTCCGTTCCGGCTTGTTCAAGCTCCAAAGGCTTAACCATGGCCCAGATTCGTTTAGAGACCAAACCATTCCAGACCTTCTCGTCTCTAGGGTTTCTGAGAAAACCTAAAAATCTTGATTCGAGGTTTTTCTTTCCTTATTTTCTTAGATTCTGTTGTAGAGCTATGCTCTATTTAGTGTTTTAACGATTTCCCATAATTTTCCCTTTTTAAAATTAGTCTGTTCAAATTAGGATTTTCAAAAATCCTAAAATGGTTCTTCTTCTTCTTCTTCTTCTTCTTCTTCTTCTTCTTCTTCTTCTTCTTCTTCTTCTTCTTCTTCTTCTTCTTCTTCTTCTTCTTCTTCTTCCTCTTCCTCTTCTTCTTTCTTTATGTGAATCTGTGAGTTCATGCCACGCTTTAGGGGGTTTTCATTTGTTTCTTATGATTTGCAGTTAATATTCATGTCTCTCTTCCTTTGGTCTATTACTGCTTCTATTGATTTTTCTATAAGCATGTTTACACACCTATCTTGCCTGTCCCTTTACTATTTCCACTACTAAAAGTGTTTACCCTTGCTGGATTTATTTGGGTTATTGAACCTGCTTCTTTTACTACTTCCTAAACATATATGGCATCTCTTCTATCTTTTGAACTGGTTGAGTTTTAGTTTGCACTCTACTGTTTTCAATTGCTACGTATATCTGTATATTTCCTCCGGGAATTCTGAAAGAGTTCCCCAGGCTTGTTGAGTTTGCCTTTTCTTTTTGTGTTTCCTACTCTGACTGAAACCCTATTTGGGGATTTTACGAGCTTTTGGTTCTAGGGTTCTACTCTAGAAACCCTAGGCTCTCAAATTTGTGCTGAGTTCATAAACTGAACAAAAACTTGCTTTTTTTGCTTATGATTCTAAAACTGTTTATGCCAACCTTTATTTATTTCTTGATACTAGCATGCTTATATTACAATATTATGTTCTTTTTTAATTGATACTATTAGCTTGTGATTGATTTCAATCTCCTTTTACTGAGGCTCGATTGATTTGCTACTGATTTTTTACAACTTAGCCTTTTCCTTAGTTTCCTGACTAAGTTCATCAAAGCTTTTAAAACTTTCCTGCTGTGTTGATTACTTTGTTTCCTTATTTTTTCAAAACCGTGTACTATAGTTTCTTACCTTAAATAGACTCTGTATGAACCTACCCTTTATTATGCTACTCTGAAAGGTTTTTCTTCCCTTAATTACCACTCCTGTTTGAAATCGAATCCCTTTGCATAAGGGAGATTTTATTTGATAGACTGAGATTTATTTCCTTGCCTTCTTGTCTACTTATTTTTGTACTATAAAAGCTCACAACTCTCACAAGTTCTGACACAGTTTCTTTTACACAAACACTCGAGCACGACACAGTTCTCAGAACTCTTATCTGCACCTTTGCAATACATAATCATATCTGTATTTACTGGCTACTAATCTCTTTACTACTACTCTCTCTATTACTACTGTATTTCTATTGAGCACTCTGCTCCCTTACCTCCTACTTTTTGAATATTTCTGGAGCTCCTCTGAATTCCCAAGTGTTTGCTGAAGTTCGAGTTGCTCTTATTGATTTTTTCAGGTTGTATATTTCCTGTTATTTCTCTGTTGTACTAGAACTGAAAACTTGTATGTACTTCTAAGTTAAGTAACACTCTCCTACTATGTGTATTCACTTCTCTTCTTCTACCCATTCTTCACTGTGTGTTTATGTTCTGTAGCATGTTCTTCTATGTCCTTGAATCTGCAATCTGCTATGCTTTATTACATTTTTGATATCAGTATATGCTTCAGTATGGAAATGCCTTCCCTTTTCTGTGCTAGTATTGTTCTGAATCATGGCATCATCTGATATTGATGTCCATGATCCAGAATCAAACTCTCCGGAGTTTCTACTCAAATGCTTTCCCATTCCCTCTCCCCTTTATGTGTTCAGATTTAACTTGGGTATAGTAGTGTCCTAATCACCACTCAGACCCTAAGTTTGACTCCCCAGAGTCTGCTTCTATTTGTTTAACCTAAGCAAGAGGTCAGGGGTGTGCCAGCCTATGCCATGGCTGGGTATGAAAACCCTATGCTTTGGTTTCCCTCACTTTGCACTCATTCCTAGTTCTTAAGTTCGACCCCCCTTTGGCAAGCCATGCTTAGGTACCCTGGAGTTCCATCTGAACTTGGATGTCTAAGGGCTGGTAATTCCACACATGCACTATTCTGTTACTATATTTACTCTTCAGAGTGCAAGCATTTTCGGGCTCTTGAAGCTTCTTGGAACATTGAAACACTCTAAATAAGAGAAGGCCCTGGAATCTAGAATCCGGATTTGGTGAAACGTGTGTATTGGATATTAAGATTGAATTAGGCTTCTCGGATCTCGTTGTGGGCTATGATGTATTCTGTTTACCTTATTTCTTCTAATTTTGTAATAACCTTGTAAAAAGAACTCGGGGATATATTAGTAAAGGGTATGGGATGGGTTTATATTTACTTGCATATGTTAAAGAGTGGATACCATGCCTATAGGTTTGTTGTTATTTAATCACTTAGATATCATGCCTATAAGTTCAAGGTTTAAATGACCTAGCGATCATGTCAATAGGCTTTTGCATTCCTTTCATTCAATCATTTAGAGATCATGCCTATAGGGTTTAATGTTCAACCATGTTGCAGATCATTAGAAATCCTACCTATAGGACCTACTAATCAACTAATTGCATATAGAAATCATGCATATAGGAAATGCATGAAACATTAGGCAAACCATAGGTTAATCAAATAATCTTTTCTATTAACGTTTTATAATAGTAACAAGTCTCTTAAAAAATATTATAGAATAGATATCCTGCCTATAGGGTTTCAAACTCGCCTAAATCTGTGTCAGTAATAACTTGGCTATTGGCTTCAACGTTTTCAAACAAAGCTCGTCCAAACTTGTCTGCAATTTTTCTAAACTTGCATTTTCCTGAAACATTTTTTTACTCCTTGCCAGTATTTTTATTCGTCTCATGAAACTCCCTTTCCAAACAGATTTCAAACTCATTCCTTTTAACATTCTTACTTCTGAAACTCTACTTTACAATTTCGTTGTACTTCTACTGAAACAATTCTGCTGATTTTTTCAAAACCCCTCTGAACTTTAGTGATTTTCCAACTTTCTATTCAAACTCTTTTGCATTAGGTTCTTAATCAGTAACTTAAAAAAATACCTCAACTTATGACAATTGGATCCGGGTTGTCTAATGCAGACTTTTTATCCAACTCTATGTGTTAAACTAATCTGTTCGCCGTTTAATTAAAAATCAAATCAGTATTTGCAAGACATGATACACTAATTGCTATGTGATTCATGGGGATTAAATGAGCCTTCGTGCATTTGTTCTGTCCCTCAATATTTTCTACTTGTTTGGCTTGTCGCCTTAATCTTTTATCCTATTGAAACTCCATATATGCTTATGCTTCCGTTCCCCCTTTTTAGGATTAGGATACCTAAACCTCGGGACTGACAGGTTGGGACCGGTATTAGCATGCAATAAATAAACAAGACTAATCGTGTTTAATACCTTAACTGGGTGGGAAGGGTAGAATATGGATATGATGAATGGTGCGCTAATATCTCATATGAGAATGATTGTTGGGTATTGCACCAAAGTGATCCATATTATATTTAAACCTAGGACCATTTTTCTTTATTTATATGATGTGATGTTTTCTTAAGAGTTAATATTTTCTTCAATTAATCTTTTCCCAAAACCATTCATGTCTTTTTCCTCTCTTTTCTTTCAAAACTTTCAATTTATTTATATTCCTTATGTGCAAACATTGTTTGTTTATTTCTACTCTTCTTAAAGTCACAACTAAGTACGGCCAGGAACCATACTAGTGGATCTTGAGGGGTGCCTAACACCTTCTTCTCAACAAAATCTCAAGCCCTTACCCGAACTGTGGTCTTCTTTCAAAAATCTTCTTCTTTTCTCTTAAGTGTCCTAATGCACTATAATCATTAGGTGGCGACTCTTCAAAATCCATAACCTGATTCCTCAAAAGGGAATAAGAATTATTTTGTCCATAATATTATAAACCGATTCTGCTCTTTTGAAAAAAGGGGGCGTCGACACCCCCATCCCCTAATTGACTTTCTCAAGACTAATAGGGTAGGAAACTTAGCTCAAGCAACAACGGTTCAAGTTGGGTATTACTCTCTCGAGGTTTAACCCATTAATTGGGTCTATCAATTCTCTTGAGTCCATCCCAATTCTTTGTTGGATCAATTTCTGAGACTTAGGCTATCTTTCTCAAGAAGAGCTCAATTCAACTTAGCACAAACTAGTATTTGCAACCACTATTTCATAGATTAAACCATGAAGTTGACCCTAATAACAAACACTCGTACTCAATCTATCCCTAAATCACAACAACCATCCATTAGCCTCACTAGGGTTGAGCCACAACCCTAGCTAATGAGTCTAGCTACTCATGCTTGAAGAGAAAATCAGAGAAGTAGATGAAGACAAAGACATAATAATTAATTACTAAAATAAATACAAAGATTCAATGATTAAAACTAAGTAAAAATGCCCAAAATGGCTAAGAAGAGTCTTCTCACGAGCGTAGCTAATGTCTGATAATCTCTGTTACCCTAAAAATAGAAAAGGGTTCTATTTATACTAAGCTGGAAAAACTGGACAAAATTGCCCCTGCGGGATTAGTGCAGACAACACAAAATGGTGTGTGTCCGCTTTAGGCTCTTGAAATTAAAATATTGACTCTCTGAACCCAGGATCCGTGGACCGCACTGAATGTACTGCGGCAGAGGCTTATAATACGAACCGCAAAAAATCGATCGCGGACCACACATGCTTGAACCTCTGAGCTTGGCATATCTCTAAACTTGCCTCTGCGGACAACACAGAATGGTGGTGCGGCCGAAAAGGTCCACCGCGGACCGCACAAAGTGTGGTGCGACCGCATTACCTTAATGCCTGGAATTCTAAGTCTCTGAACCTCTCTAGTGCGGACTGCATAAAGTGTAGTGCGGCTGCACTAAGCTTGCTTTTACAGACTTTGTCTTGTCTTTGATAATTGTGCAAGTTTCACTGCTTTTGAGCTGATCTTTGACATCTTGTCACTTTGATGATCAAATATGCAATCAAGCACAATTTCTCAGCCTTTTGAGACTATTTTGTATGAATTTATAATCAAAGTGTAAGCAATAAGGAGCATAAATTGCGTCAAAATCCTTAGTTATCACACCTATAATTGATTCACGATAATCAGTAATACGGAAGGAAAAGAAGGCAATCCACACACAAAACTCAGTATATAGATAAATCCGTTTTTAGCTCCCCGGTAACGGTGCCAAAAATTGATCTCATCCAATTCTCACCTAAAATCAAGGTTATGAAACTGTCGATTGCAGTAGTAATACCCAAAAAGGAGTCTGGGTCAATTACCACAAGGACCTATATATGGGATTTAGGAGGATATATTACGGTACTTGAATTTGAAGTATCTTAATTTATGCTTCCACAAATTGGGGTTGTTTATATGTCTATTTTAAACTAGGATTGCAAATTTTAGAAATGAAACTAAGAAACTATTTCTGTTGTTTTTCAAGTTTTGTAAAAAAAAACCCAGGGCTATATCTATAACCTAGGTGTTTGCCTAATGGGATGTAAACCTTAATGCTTGTTCTATTGATCGGGGTGTATTATAGCTATCAACATTCAATACCTCTCGGGCAGAGAGTGGTTTGCCCGATTTGGCTTTCTCAAGTCTAAATGGTTATTTCTCAAGTTGATTGATAAATGGACAAGTAGGGTTAATATTATACCTAGATTGAATCCTTTAATTGGGATTATAAATTTTACGATTGACCCAATTTCTTGTTAGCCAAGTTTTCCTAAATTACATCTAGATTTCTCAAATAGAGATTAAGTCAAATAGGCATGACCTAATGCTTGAAACTACTAATTCCAAAAATTAATTCATAAACAAGGCTAAATAATAAACACCCAACCATAAAAAATATTAAATTAGACACCTATAAGGTTTACACACTAGGGTTGGGTCACAACCCTCGTAAAAATCTAGCTACCCATGCTTGAAATTAAAGAAATAGAAGAAGAGATACTAATTAACCTCATATTGTAAAATCAAAATGATAGAATCTATGTTAAAAATATCCCAAAATATGAAAAGATACTAAAAGAAGCAAAGAGAAACACCATTGTAGCTACTGAAGTCAAAAGTTAACCTAAAAATGTGAAACTCTACGGCCAAAAATTTTGAATAAAAATGCCCTTCGGGAGGTTCTGCAGCCCCACAACTCCATGTGCAGCCCACAAAATTCAACTTGTTAGGAAGTATGGGGACGCATAGTTCTGATATGCAGTTACAAGGCACTCTTTCTGTGGTCAGCATCTTTGTGATTACGGGCGCATAGAACTTCTTTTAAGGCCCTACAATTCTTGTGCGGGCCATGCTTTTGATGGACTTGGAATGCACATCTCTGAACTTTTCTCCTAGCCCAGCTTTAGCAATCGCACGATTCATGTGCAGACCGCACGTTGCACCAAACTCTACTAACTTTTCCTTTATAATCTGTGCCCGCAGATGATATCCTACGCTTCGCACATCTGAGCTTCCCTGCCTTTTATGTCCTTGAGTTCAGATTACTCCTTCTTGAGTTAGATTTCATCTCGGGAGTCCATCTTCAAATATTCCTGCAATTAAGCACATTTTATCAGTTTTTGAGAACATAATTAAACAATTTTGGACTAAAATAAAAGCAAAAACAGCTAATGAGTGGTGAAAATCTCCACCTATCAACGGTCTACTAGACCTCAGTGATTGATCAGGAGGAAGAAGGAGCATCCTTCTGAGAAATAGATTTTGAGGTTTTTGTCATTGATATGGAAGAAAAATCTTGGAAAATATGAAGAAGATTAAAAGTTGAAGGGTTGACTTTTTGGCTTGAGTAGAAGATGAGTAAAAGCTTTTTGCAAAGTACTGAAGAACCTTGAGTGACGGAGGTGAAAACGCTAGAAAAGTACTGAAATCTTGGAAGTATGAGAGTAAAAGATATGGTGTAAAGTGAAAAATGAATGAAGGAGGGGGTATTTATAGAAGTTCAACGAGTTTCGCATCCAGGGACAGCTAACCGGCGAATGACATGCATTTAATGCCATTATGACATGGCTGATGAGACATTTTAGGTGTTTTGTCATTTCTGTTACGATGTATCGAAGTAGGAATCAGGAGATTATGTCGTTTCTCGTCATACACTCTCCGAGAAATAAGGGGATAATCTGTATACGGGTAATACTTGGCTCGTGGTACACTCTGATCCTTACTATCTAAGCCAAGCTCGAGACTTGATAATAAGGGGCCAAAACCAAGGCAAAGGCCTCATCGAGTCGGAGTCCGGAGGCATGACACACACCCTCGAGAATATCGGGCTAATGGTCGAGATTGGTCCTAGAATTGAACAACTTCGAAAAACATTGTCGGCCAATTAAGCACAGCCAATATAATTATGTGATTCTAGTAACTTTGGAATAGTAAAGGAAGAATGCCATAAAAATGAGAAAGGATTGAGATTGCACTTATTTAAAATCCTACAAATATGCTATGATTCTATAACTTTATGCAAACACGACATCAAGGAGAGGAACAAAGAGTTCCTGCCCGATATGTTATTAATAAATAAGGGGCCAATGCGAGAATTAAGTTAAGGCAAAGAAAATAACCCAAGAAATATTAAGAGGAATATAGAAATGAGAATGGCCAGCTAGTAGTTAGTAGTTGATTCAAGAAGAGCCTAGTTATGGCTAGACAAGAGGTTATAGACAAGTCAGCAAATCATGCAAGATAAATATAGTAAAACCCAATATAGTTAATTCAGCCTCGCAATTATGACATCGTAATAGTTGGGATATATTCAGATAAGAGGTGTAGTACTTAAAGGTATCGAATGAGTGCTACGAAAATAAAAGAGAGTGCCACTAGGAAGACAGTCAAAGTATCAATTCAGAAGCAACCCTACTGTTATGCCCTGCATTATTATATCGATATTACATCCCACAGTATTGTATTACGAAGATGTTACGTCTTGTCGTATTACATTAGAATGATGTTACGCCCTGCAGTATTACATTACAATGATGTTACGCTTTGCGATATTAAATTACGATGTTGTTGCACCATGTAGTATTATACGTTAAATTTGTCGTAAGGTAATTGACATCAGTCCAAGAAAAAGATTATTTGGATATTATAAGGATTATACTATTTCAAACAAGTGATGAGTAAATTCGTGAAGGTAAGAGGGAAAGTAAGTCAAAGAAAATAAATTTTGGATAAAATACGGGCCGAGCATTAATACCCGATATTTATGGACTAGTACCTTACAAGGTACCACACCATGATAGAAAGGTGTATAGGGTATGTTAAAAGTGGGCAGTATTTTGAGTAATTTGAGATAATACTTAATTATATGGGTAATTGGTTAATGAAAAATTAACAAGTTAATCAAGTGATTAGTGGATAGTGAATCCAAATAATTGGATAAGTTTTATATATCCAAACGTGACAGCCCTTTAAAGACAACTAAATGACTCTTGAATTAGGATTCAGAGGTGTCACAACTAAAGAGGAAATGGTCGTGTGAACAGTCTCACAACAACATTGTAAGCACTCCTAAAGAAAGTGGAACCTACCGTGGCTAATGAACGGGAAGTAAAATTAAAGTCATATTCGAGATCATATGAATTGCACTAAAACTCTAGCATGTGTGGGCAATAAAATAAGCTAAATATGAACGCAACAAGGGGCATACAGACTAGGAAAAGTAATAGCTTATGTTGAAAGAAAGCTAAGATTGAATGAAAGAAATTATTCGATGAATGATCCAGAGTTGGTTACGTTATGAACGCACTTAAGGGTTCATGGTTTTATACATGCAGCATATACAACCGTAATTCGGGTATACGTTAAAAGAAATAATTAAGCCTAGGTCATAAACGAAAGATTAAATTGTTAAAGGACTGTATCATGCATATTCCTCAGCACCCATGAAAGGCCAAACAGAATTATTAATACCATGAACTATAGATTGGGAGATAACTTAATCCGCAAGATCGATCAGAAGGAGGAGGAAACTAAAGAGTTACATTAACCAAGTAAATCAGGAATTCAATTATTGGACCCAGAAGTTTTACAAATCATGATTGAGAACATAGCAGAATAACTCTGAATATATAGGTGCAAGAAAGATAACACAACAACCATATTCTATAACGGCTCTACGATAAAGCAATTAGAAAAATACTAGCCTCATAGGAATTCAGCATGGGGCTCCCACCGGATTTTATAGGCACCCAAGGTGCAAGTATTATAATAGAGATTCAAATTGTGGATGTGATTTATACGTGTGTGGGAGGGAGGTTATGAAAGCTAGATAGAAGAATGTGACGTGATATTTTAAAGTAAGGTAAAGGCAAAAACGTACAAAATACTCAAGTATAGAAGGATGAGAGTGGTCCATACTTCAGGTAAAAGAATAGAAGCGCTGGGATTTAGTATCCAGGAATGATAGCAGTATCGTCAGTGACATACCTTCCAGCATATGGTTTCTAAGTATCGAAAGGTCTAATTAGAGAGTAAAAGGTGAGTTAGAGACGATGTGATGCCTCGCTTGATATTCCAGAAAAGCATAAGGAAATCCGTCGCAACTTAACGTATGATAAAACAACAAAGTGTTAGAAAGACAAAAGTAAGGATAAGAAGAAGCCAAGTGAGAAGGTGACAAAAATGGATAAGTCCTCGGGACTAAGCCCGTGAAAACAAAGGAGCCGATGGTTCCTCTACATTATAGAAAGCTCAAAATAGCCTGAATGAACTCAAATGAGTGTAAAACTAGTAGCATTGAAAAGATATAGGATGTTGCCCTGGTATCAGAATGGGGGTGTAATTGTGATAAATAAATGACGACATATGGGCCTTCGCTTGTGTAATGATTTGAAGAAGAAGAAAATGGAGGAAGAGGATTTCATGAATTGTAAGGGACTAAAATATCCACATAAGCTGAGTCACATTGGGATGCTATAAAGTACATTTATGGAAGTATAGTATCACCCCTAGGTTGATGAATCTAATTACTCCAGATGTCCCCGATGAAACGCGAGCCCTAGCGGCGGTGTTACATAAAAGATCAAATTATCAATAGTAGATGATGAATCAACAGTAAGGTGAACCAACAATATATGGATAAAAGTAATAGTATGAGATGAAATTAGACCATTGATGATAGGCTATAGTTACGTATTTTAGTCGATTATTACACTCTAATTTACAGCACTTTAGTTGACTTTGCGCTTTAATCGCTAGTGTTTCGCACTAACTGTGTGCTTTATGCCTTGTAGGAGTGATTTCGAGCTACATAGATGATAAGGAATTAATTCAAGTGATTTATAGCTTTGACGTCTGAGTAAAAGCCTAAGGAATTAAACTAGGATCATATTCGGGGATCAACGGATGACAAAATAATAAAACGAATACTCGAGTAGGCATATTGCTCATTGTATAGTAAAATACACATAACTTTTCATTCAGAACTTCATTTGAGATCCATAATATTTGGTTGGAAATAACTTTAATTTTTTATGTTTTTCAAAATTCCAAACGAAAATGGGTGAAAAAGCGTAGTCAAAACCGTAAGCACGGTAGAACCGTGATAGAAAACTGCTGCAGATGATTCCGAAGGCCACTTTGGCCGTGGTTATGGCATAACCGCGGTGGGACCACAGTGGGATGCGTAAATTTCAGGGACCAAAGTGAAAAATACAGGAGTTAAGCCCTAAACTCTACATTAAACGAGGGGCGGCCAAGATCAGGGGTGAAGGTTTTTTAGGAATTGAAAAATATCAAAAGGAAAGACAATACGCAAGAAGGATCATTGGGCATCAATCTTTAATCTTCTTCTTTGTTATTTTACCTTTGAATATGAATTTTTTTTTTTGTTATCTTCATGAGTAGCTAACTTTTCTAATCGAAGGTTTTGGGTAAAACCTGTTGGGGAAAAATTGGTTGTTAAATTAATATAGTTTCGAGTTGGTTGTTAATCTCTATTTTTTTAACTACGTTTTGATGTTGGTTAATTGAAAGGATCCTTAATTAGTCGTTCCTATTTATTATGTATCTGCTTGAGAGAGAGTGCATATTTAGGTAGTTGTTTGAATAACATCACTCTGGAGTATAGGCGAGAGCCATATCCGAGGGTTTAGATGTTGGATTAGAGATGATGATACCTCGGGTGCGATCTAAGTGAACTGTAATGTGAATCTAGCTAGCGTAGCTAGACAGAGTGTGTCTAGTAAATTATCATAATTACTCGAGTGAGATTTATGATAGCTGGAGAGTTCATGATTGATAGAGGCAGCGAAGTCACAGCTATAAGAAATATACAACCAAGGAAATCAACAACGGGGGGAAACCATTACCTTATACCTTTATTCCAATTGTTTACAATTCAAGCATAGTTAGTTTTCAGCTGTTTATTTATTTTTCGGTATTAGAAAATTATTAGATCTTGTATTCTTAGTGATATTAAATAGATATAGCAACAGCCTTAGTTCTCTATGGGATTCAACTCCGTACTTTTAGACCGGATTATATTTGCAGTGCCCGCTTATCCGTTTTAGGACTAGAGTTGGGCGTGATCAAATTTTGGCACTGTTGCCGAGGTACTAACAGTGTAGTTGTAGAAGTATATATTGCTATGGTTCAAGTTTGAATATTTTTTTTTGTAATTATTTTATATAACTATCGATTTGAGAAACATGGCATCTTGGTATTATGGAAATTTAGGTGTATCCAATTCTACTATTGATCTCCATATATATGCTGAAGGAAACTACCCGTGGAAAAATTTTCAAAACGTTCCTAAGAGCGAGTTATGAGCACCAACTCAATTTTATTTGCGGAATGTGTGTGATGTGTGTGGTTGTAAAAATGGTCACTTTCATGGTTGTGCTTATATTTCTTATTTTCCCCCAACCTCTTACTATGATGGTTCTACATTTTTTTGTGTAGTTAATAGGAACAAAGAACCTAGGAATGCGGACCTGAAGAAGATCAAGGATATGCTAAAGTGCCTTATGGAACAAAACAATGAGAAAAAATTGGAGATAGAAAGGCAAGAGGCAACTATTCGCAAATTGGAGGCTCAATTGAGTCAAGCGGTTGGAGCGTTTAATGCTCAACAAGCCAATATTGAGGATAGTAACAAAGAAGAGCATGAATTTGAGGTGTTAATTGGGGAGGTCAGAGTACAACATCAACAACCTAGCCAACTACAATTTGATGATGTCAATACTGAAGAAGTGAGACTAGAGTTAGCCAAGGACATTGAGGATACAAATTTTATTGACTCTAGTATCATTGATGTTGAGGATGTTGAAAATCCTGAAGTTCATGTATTTGAGCGCATTGGATCTCACTCCAAACACTTTTCTACATTTTTCTTGGATGATGATATGGATATAGAGTCATCCGAGCCAATTGAGAAGTCAAGAAATGAGGACCAAGGTACATATATATTGGCATTCTTCTTGCCAGAAAGTCAGGATTACATACCTCATACAAAGGCCAAGGAGTGCAGAATATTACTATATTTCCTTAGGGCAGCTAGATTCGTCCCCCCCCCCCCCGCCCCCCGCCCCCCAATGACCATAATCATAAGCATGAATCAAATCTTGGGGTTCAATTTATAAGCTCAAGGTAGAGGCAAAAAGTGATTCGTGTCGTGCCGCAATGTTAAATCAAACGCTTGTTGGGAGGCAACCCAACTTTATTGATTTTATTTATTTATTTATTATTTTTTTAATTGTATTATTTTGTAGTGTCTGTTTTTTATTTTCTAGCAGCATGGAAAGCAAAGGTATTGGAAGGATGCAACAACAAACTAAATGGTTGGAACTAAGCGTGAGGTACCCGCACGAAGGACCAAGCTTGGGAGAGGTCTGAGTGCCCCATGGCATGTTAGTGCTTCGGCCTTTGGCCTACTAGGGAGTTTCTTTTACCCTTTTATTAGTTATGGTGTGCATTGGGTACAATGCACAATTTTAAGTGTGGGGTAAGGAGATTGTCTGGGTGACTTTCTATTTTAGTTGTGATAGTTTAATGGAACAATTTTTTTAAAAAAATAGAAAAGATTGGATTTTTCCCGACAATGGATCTATTAGATAATTTCCTTGGGTATTTAAGTCTAAAAAAAGATTTTGTTTTGTTAGGTAGTGTAGCAATTTTCCCTTGGTTTTTCTTTAAACCATGACTCTTTTCTAAGGGTTTTGTTTGACCGGGTGTAGTTAGTTTCTTTAGGAATAGGAGTCATTGTTTTGTGTTTTGAATTGAAGCAATATCTCTTGACTTTGTTATTCCTTGAGAATACTTAGTACTTTGGTTGGGATGCTTAGGCTTAGTTTTTGACTCTTGTATAAGTACCTTAAACTATATGAATTTAAATTTGCTTAACTGCTTAGACTAGAGTGTCTATGAATCCAATCCTCAGTGAGTTATGTGCCATATGTGTGTAAGATTTTGTGTTACTCAATGCATTGCATTTGATTCCTAGGACTTGCCTTGTGTATTTGCAAAGCGAAATAGTAGTTTTGTTCAATCTTGGAAGTGATATATGCGTTTCTTTGTTGAGCCAGATATGTATATATTACCCTCATAATTGTTATGTATCGTAGTTAACCCCTTTGATCCTGTAATCTTGTTTCTTTGACAACCACATTACAAGTCTTTCCCATTTGTTTGAATTAACCATCTATTTGAACCATTACAACCTCTCATGAGCACTTGAATTGTTATGAACTTTGTAAAAGTTAAAGTGTGGGGTGGTTAGTTTGGCTTTTGAGTGTAACTAATTGAATAAGGAGAAATGTGCACTATTTTGAAAAAGGAAGAGCCACTTGAATTGAAAAACAAATAGTTGGATTGTTGTACAAAGATATTCCTTGATAAGTGGTGGCTCTTGACATAGGTGTGCTTAAAGAAGAATGAGGTAATTTACATTGATGTGAAGGTGGAGTGGTTTGACATAAGAATGGGGTTTAAATGTTAAAATATATGTATTAAAGTGCTTAGGGAGGTTTAGTCACTCTTATATGTAAATGTATCCTACCCGTCCAACAACCTGCATTACGGCCAAATAAAGTCTTAATTGATCCTAGATTGAATGAGCTCGATTAGTATAGTAATATACTACAGGCAAGCTTATGGTGAATCTTTTGTGGAATAAGAATGTTATTTCTGAGAGTGAGTTTATTATTTCTATCTTGAGTTCCTACGTGTTCTTAAATTTTATTATGAGGAACTACTCTCTTTTGTTGTGTGAGAGCACTTGATTCATGAAGTAAAGGTAATGTCAATGACCTCTATATTAGAGTAAGTATGTGAGTTGTGAATAATGTGTGGTACTTGTGAGTCAAATCTTGAGAGGTGAAAGATGTTATACTTTTGTGCTTAGTCTATTTTAAATACTCTTGGTGTGATGAGTTAGGAAAATTGTTTAAAAGGTCGTGTCTATATAAAGTGTAGTATGATTGCTCGAGAACGAGCAATGATTTAAGAGTGGGTGTTGATGATTGGCTATAATTACGTATTTTAATCGATTAATACACTCTAATTTACTGCACTTTAGTTGAGTTTGCGCTTTAATCGCTAGTGTATTGCACTAACAATGTATTTTATGCCTTGTAGGAATGATTTTAAGATATATATATATATAGATGTTATGGAATGAATTCAAGTGATTTGGAGCTTTGAAGTTTGAGTAAAAGCCCAAGAAATTAAGCCGGGATCGTATTGAGGGATCAACGGATGATAAAACAACAAACGAAGACTCGAGTAGGAATATTACACACTATAAAGTAAAAAAATGTACATAAAGTTTTGCTCAGAACTCCATTTTACCTCCAAAATATGTGGTTGGAACGATAAGTCAAATAGCTACAACTTTCATGTTTTATATGTTTTCAAATTCTAAACAAAACATGGTGAAAAATACAGTTGAAACTGTAACTGCTCTAGAACCGCGGCAGAACACTATTGCAGATGATTCTAAAGGCTACTCCGGTCGTGGTTCTAGCGTAACCGCGGTGGGACCGCGCCGGGACGCATAAATTTCATGGACCAAAGTGAAAAACATGGGATTTTAAGCCCTAAACCCTATATTAAACGAGGGGGGCCAGCTAAGATCAGGGGAGAAGGATTTTTGGGAAGTGAAAATATCAGAAGGAAGAATAAGAGGCTAGGAGGATCAGTGGGCATCAATCTTTAATATTCTTCTTTGTTATTTTACCTCTGAATATAAATTCTTTTGGGATTTTTGTTATCTTCATGAGTCGCTAACTTTTCTAATCTAAGGTTTTGGGTATAACCCGTTGGGGATGAATTAGTTGTAAATTAATCTGGTTTCAAGTTGGTTGTTAATCTCTATGTGTTCAACTACATTTTGATGTTGGTTAATTCAAAGGATCCTCAATTATCCATTCTTATTTACTATGTATCTGCTTGAGAGAAAGTGCATATTTAGGTAGTTGTTTTAACAACATCACTCCAAGAGTATATGCGAGAGCCATAACCGAGGGTTTAGAGGTTCGATTAGAGACAAATATTCACAGGTGCGATTTAAGTGAATTGTAATATGAATCTAGCTAGCGTAGCTTGAGAGAGTGCATCTAGTAAATTATCATAATTAATTGAGAGATATTTATGATAGCTGGAGAGTTCATGATTGATAGAGGAAACTAAGTCAGAACTATAATAAATATACAACTAAGGAAATCAACAACAGGCGAAACCATTACCTTAGACCTTTATTCCAATTGTTTACAACTCAAGCATAGTTAGTTTTCAGTTGTTTATTTATTTTCAGTGTTACAAAATTATTCAATATTGTATTCTTAGTGATATTAAACAGATATAGCTAAGCCTTAGTTCTTGTGGGATTCGACTTTGGACTTTTAGACCGGATTATATTTGCAGTGACCGCTTATCCTTTTTAGGACTAGACTAGGGCGTGATCAACCATCAGTCTTAAGGATAAGCAACGAGAGTAATCTGGAATTGGTTGCAGACCTCAGTAGCGATAAACTAAAGTAAGAATTATGGCATATTATGACCTACATTGATTCAGTAAAGTCATATAAATGGATAATCTGTTCTATGAAATAAGATATGCTTATATTCGCAATTTTTGCAAAGTACCGACAAAAAACTTCAGTACACCTATAGATGGAAGATGACCAGAGAGGCATCCTATTAAGCCTTGTATATTCTAACAAAGTAAGGCCTAGACATTGCCTAAAAGCTGGAGAAAAAAGATAGAAGAGCAACATATGCACACTTACAAGGTGAGTATCGTAGAGGATGCATCATAGAAGGTAGCACCACTTACGAGATTAGAAGAAATTTGATCACAAGTCATGGCGTGGGAAAGAGGCCTAAAGTGGGAAATGCTCTGGCCTTTAGATTTGTTCATAAAACAACAACCTAAATGGAAAGTAGAGCATTAAGGTATTCACAAAAGCTATAAGTTATGAAAATGGTAAGTGCATCAGTCAACATTCGATGAAGAATGTTACAAAGGGGGAATGATGTTATACCCCATAATATTACGTTGATTACGTCCTGCAGTATTGTATTACGATGATGTTACGTCTAGTAGTATTATATTACGATGATGTTACACCTTGCAGTATTATATTACGATAATGTTACGCTTTGTGGTATTAAATTATGACGATATTGCACCATTTAGTATTGTACATTGAATTTATCATAAGGTATTTGACATCAGTCCAAGGAAAAGATTATTTGGATATTATAAGGGTTATGATATTTTAAATAAATGATGAGTAAATTCGTTAAGGTGATATGGGAAGCAAGTAAAAGAAAATGAATTTTCGTCTAAGTTTGGCATTGGGATAAATTATGGGCCGAGCGTTAATAACCCATATTTATGGACTAGTACCATACAAGTACCACATGGCTATGATATTAAGGTTTATAAGGTATGTTGTTAAAAGTTGGTGTTATTTTAACTAATTTGAGACAATTCTTAATTATATAGGTAATTAATTAATTATTGGCTAATAGAAGATTAAAAAGTTAATCAAATAATTAGTGAATAACTAATCCAAATATTTGGATAAGTGTTACATTTCTAAACATGGAAGCCCTTTAAAGACAACTAAATGACTCTTGAATTAGGATTGAGAGGTGTCATACTTAAGTAATTAAATGGCTTAGACATTTGTTACGTGGGGCTTACCTAAAAGTAAGGTAAGGATAATATTTGGAATCTCTTATGAAAGTATTCAAGTAAAAGTAACGTTTTGCTAAGAGTTTCAGCCCATTTCCTTACATAGTAATATTATTTTCCATCTCTTAAGAAAGAGCTTCAACCAAGACTTCCTAATGCAAAACATTATTGCCAATTCTTTAAGGAAAAGTTTTAGCCAACACTATCTTTGATAGAAACGTTGTTGCTTCGAGCTTTTCATACGACTTAATCCGTGTTTTGTTGCAATTATTGTGTGTTAGAGCATTATCAAGAGAATTGACTTAGGTATGTTAAGGCTATACCTTCTTTCTTTTGGCATGATCTATATAATATGAATGAAACGAGAAAATGCTCAACTTTCATAATTGACTCTATTCATAGAAGTATTAGAGGTGTCTATGTTCTTGATTCTCCATGTGTCCTATTATTCTTTCATCTGTTCATGGGTCTTAGAAAAAAACTTAAGTTGAAAAAAGTTTACTTCATGATATTATTCAAAGGCATAATGGTCTTATGACACTCCAAGAGATTTTATTGACATACTTCTCATGTATTGCATTCACATACATCGACCCATGACCAGATGATATTACAATATATATATATATATATATATATATATATATATATATATATATATATATATATATATATATATATATATATATATATATATATATATATATATATATATATATATATATATATATATATATATATATATATATATTATGGTGTTATATACGCACCACCGTATGATCAGCTGGTATACGTTGACGATTTGCCCACAGTGACCGAGATGATATGACGGGATACCCTTAGAGGCTTGATGCTATTATGAACACATAAACCCATGCATGGTATGCCATTTATACCCATATGTATGACATTATAAAAATGAAATGATTCACAGAGCTATGCAAACGTACATGTCGAGTCTTTTACTCCTTATTTCTCTCATGTCTATTACTTACTAATTTCATTCCTTACATACTCGATATATTATTTGAACTGACGTCCCTTTTGCCTGGGGAAACTGCGTTTTATGCTCGTAGGTCCCGATAGATAGGTCAAGATCCCTCCAAGTAGGCTATCTGCTCAGCAGAAGATGTTGGTGCGTTCCATTTGCTTTAGAGTTGCTTGTTTGTTTAGTATGATTTAGATGTGTATTATTTGGTATGGAGGGACTCTATCTCAGTCTATATGAAAATTATATATTTTTAAGGACTTGTAGACAAATGTCATGTACGTAAAAGCTATATGACTTTATTGGCCTATGTTCAATGTACGAGTGGTTATTTTGGCCTTATAGGACCATATGTCTTATGTATAATTTGGTATCACATGTTGTATTATACTTATCTCACGGCATCCTTCCGGCTCAATTATCTATGATAGTATGATATGAAAAGCTACGTGAGGTTGGTACTCGTTTGAGTAAGGTACCGGGTGCCCGTCACGGCCCATCGATTTGGGTCGTGACAAAAGTGGCATCTGAGCAGTTCTGTCCGATGGAGTCTACAAGCCATGTCAAGTATTGTGTTGTTTATGAGTGTGTTGTGCACCATACTTATAAATAGGAGACTACAGGGCATTTAAGACTGTCACTCTTTCTTCTTACTCTAGATCGTGTGGTAGTGCTTAAAAGTAAGAACTTAATTTCCTAAACTCTATCTTATTCATCATTACGGCAATGCCTACATCCAGAAAGATGGTTGGTAAGAGATATAGTTGTGGAAGAGTTGAGTCAGAGGAACTCGATTTTTGCATCATACTTAAGATGAATAAATATGTGGTATTCATCTATCATGTGTATACTAAGATGTGTAAGTTTCTTGATAAGGATTCCTAAGGCAAGAAAGTCTATCCAGCCATATGGTGAAAATCAATGGGAGATTCCGAAGATAAATATAAGTTTCAACAAGTAAAGGAAGCAAAGCGAAAAAGGGTACGAGGTACACAACTGATGAAGATTATCATTATTTACCATTCGGGAAGAGAGAGATAAGCATTTTGAGTTACCTTCAACACTAACAGAGGTATGCACAATTGGCGACACCGGTCTAGGTTATGCTCTATAGGAGCTAACAAATATGATTTAAGATACGGACATAATATCACGATCCGGGTGGGTTTAGAATGACCCAAAATGATGGATAAGTTGTTTGCGTTAGTTGAAACTTTCGAAGGATATTGCAAATGTTTTAATAGATCTCCTTGTGAGACACTCAGATGGTACACTCTAAAAATAGTACAGTAAGATATGAGTACTATAAAGACGGTGAAAGCCTTAAAGTGATAAATATTACCTTAGTACAACTCCCGTTCCTAGCAGAGCGAGAATGTTAAGTAACCCAAAAGGCCACTAGAGGGATCAAGAGAGAGCTAAAAATAAAAGAATATCTTGTTCGATTCTCAGAATAAAGTGATAGGCATAAATATTAGCGGAAAATAAGAAAAGATTTAATGAATAATTATGAGTAAGATATGATACATGGATGTCAATGGCAGATCAAAAGATGACATACTACAAAATCTATAGTCAAGATAAGAAAGAGATGAGAGGTGACGGACCTTAGGACAACAAAAGAGTATAGGCCATACAGTGATGTCCTCATTTCGAGAAATAAGTTCGCAACTCTAATGTGATTAACAAAAAGAAAAGTTAGACCCTAGAGTAATAGAAATCAGTATGGGCTGGTGAACAGGATAAGAAAAATACGAATTATGGACTGAGTGATTTGATAATATTCGGCATCATGAGGAATTCAGAAATTGCACTCTGGTGATAATAGAATGGACGACAAAAGAATAACCCTTAAAGGTATGACGACCGGTCCAGTTGTCTCATGAGCTACTACTCCATTTTCCCGCTTCTTATTGCTTTCTCAAATGGTTTTATATGTGATCGGGTTGATTGGCTTAGGTTCGAAAAGGATTTGGCAAGGTTTGAGACACTTAGTCTATTCTGAGAAAGCTTAAGATGCAAACGTCAATCGGATGTTGACTTATATATTAGAGGGATCGTATGCGAGTTCGGATGGTTAGGCTAGCTTTGGGAGGTTATTTAGTACTTAGGAACGTGATCGGAATGAGTTTTGGAGATCCTAAGTAGATTAAGGCTTGAATTGGCAAAATTGAATTTTAGCGATTTCCTGTTGATAGGTGAGATTTTGATATGAGGGCAGAATGGAACTCCGAGAGTTGCAATATTCGTTGTGTAATTTGGGATGTGTGTGTAATATTTCAGGTCATTCGGATGTGGTTTGGTTGGGTTTTTTATCAAAAGCGTAATTTAGAAAATTTTGGAAACTTAGGCTTGAATCCGTTGTGTTTTGGTTGATTTGGTGTTGTTTGAGGTATTTTGAAGATTGATATAAGTTTGAATAAGGTTTTAGGATATGTTGGTGTTTTTGGTTGAGGTCCCATGGGCCTCAGGGTAATTTCGGATGGTTGACGGAGAGTTTGAGATTATTGGTGAAACAGCAGATTTTCTGCTTCTGGTATTTCTGCACCTGTGGATTGGGGACCGCAAGTGCGATGCTGCAGATGCAAGGAAATGACCACAAATTCGTTCAAGGAGAAGAAGGGCAGGATCCACATATGTGGTTGGCTTAACGCACCTGCAATGGTGTAGGTGCGACTACTTGGTCGCAAATGCAGTTTTGGACTTTTAAGTGAAACCACAAAAGCGGCTCATTGGCCACAAATGCGGTACCACAGAAACAGTATCTGGGCCACAGGTGTGGAGTCCCCAGGCCAGAAGGTATATATTGTTTTCTTCACGAAATTTTACGAAGTTCTCCTTTTTTAAGACGGGAAGCGAGCTAGGACAGTGATTTCAAGGGAAGATCGAAGGGAATTAGTTGGGTAAGTTCCCTAAGCTTCATTATTTGGGTTTATGATCATTTTTACATTAATTAATCATGGTATTAGTGGAAACTAAGGAAGAAAATTGGGGATTAGGGCTTGAGATTAAGAGACTTTAAAATGAGAATTTGAGGGGTCATTTGGACCCCGATTTCAGTATTCTTTGTATGTATGGACTCGTGGAAGGATAGAGATTCTGTTGATGTGATTTTAACCGAGTTTCGAGAAGTGGTCCTGGGGGTCTAGTTTGGTCAATTTCTAGATTTTTGGTATAATTTGATTTATTTTGCATGTGCTTTATCCCTTTAGCCTATTCTAATGTTATTATTCATATTTTGGGTAGACTCGACACGAGTTGAGGCCGAGGTGAGAGGCAAAGGCATCGCAAAGTAGTGTTTTCATCTGGTTTGAGGTAAGTAACCATTGTAAATCTGGAACTGAGGGTACAAAACCGATATTTGAACTATTTTGATAAATGCGGTGATGCACATGCTAGGTGACAAGCGTGTGGACATGCACCGGTAGGGATTATAACTTGGTCCGTCCCGTAGAGACTATTAAGCAGCGTATTTGATTTGAAATCTTATGATATTCCGTACTTTAGTCATTATATTGTAATATAGGATGTATGCCTTGTTTGGGGCCTTATGCTGACCTGTTGAGACCCTTAGGGGCATTTCTATTGTTTTTCCTCACTCTACTTCTTTGAAAGCATATCCTTGATTATGTTTTACATGTTTATTATTTAAAATTGGTTTTATCACTCTATTTCTTAAATGTGAGGACTGTTTGGACTGAGTACCCTAATTTCTACTATTGTGCCCAAGAGGCTGTAAGGATAATGAATGAGAGAGGTTGAGAACCTAACACTAAGAGTATTTATATATGTATGCATTATGGATCCGGCTATATGTCGCAGCGATACTCATATGGATCGGGTTGCACGCCGTATATATATATATATATATATATCGACTACGCTCACTAGGGTGTAAAGACTCTGGAGGGGCTCGTATAACCCAAATGTCATATCGTTGCGGCGCGCAACCTGATCCAATATATATATATATATATATATATATATATATATATATATATATATATATATATATATATATATATATTGGATCAGGTTGCGCGCCGCAACGATATGACATTTGGGTTATACGAGCCCCTCCAGAGTCTTTACACCCTAGTGAGCGTAGTCGACTATAACTTATGGATCGGGGCTGCACGCCGCAGCGGTTACTATGATTATTATTATTATTATGAAATATTAATGATCCTGAGTGTGAAGAGTGAGTATACCCTGGGCAAATTTTCCTAACAAACTAATCAGCCGTTAGCTTTGAATATAAGATACTATTGCAAGTGGGCAACTACAAAATTTTGACATAATGCCGGTAGTCATCGGTATAGTCACTTTCAGCCTAGCTTTTTTCCACAAAATACAAAATCATACCACCATTCATGTGCATGTTAGCCTCCTTTACATTTTACACATGCATGCAACTGATGGCTTTAATATGTTCACTCTACAGTAATTGTTTTTGTATAATCGTACTTTAATCATTCTCCACTCAATTTCTACCGTTGCTTATATTCCTAATGAATTTATAATTAATCTAGTGTTTGCAATTTCACTTCTTACTTATATTGCACATAAATCAAAATCTCCCGGATAAGACAATTAAATAAGAAAATTGGACACTTCCTATTCTACATATTGGTAGGGCTAAACTTTCACTTTTCAAATTACTTGGCGTCTTCCTGTTCTATGTATAGAAGAGTTGCGCTGCGGTCAACAAGTCAATAACGATAAATTTTTCAATTTTCCTCGTAAAAGGCACATTAATTCCCTTATATATTATTGTTCGTACAAAAAACGAAAGCACATTTACAGACCGAAATCAGAGGACTACTACCACGTAAAGCAAGCATTTTGCATTCTCTCAAATTTACAGTTATTATGTATATATACCAAGCCAGAATTACAGTTTATAGATTTGAAATTGTTGTTTTTAAAGTTACTGAGTTTAAAAAAGAGGAATATAATATTTGAACCAAAACTATTAGATTCAGCCAAACATGTATCATATGCTAGCTCCACCCAGTATATATATAGAGAGAGATCATACATAATTTTATGTGTTGCTCCAAAAAGTTGGTAAATAATTCAACTTCTGTATTATGAGCCGTTGGTTGTAGTTCTTAAAAGGAGTTGATAGTATAGTAAAAAAAAAATACAGTGATGCTATATATTCGTACGTTTCATGTGAATAAGTTAGCTGTTTTTTCACAAGAATAGTAGAGCATGTTAACAGGGCGTGGGATTGTGCTAGTACATGGCACAATGACACGGGCGAAATATTAGAGAAATCACGACATCCGCTAGTCTTGTGACATTAGGAAGGAAGACCAAACTAGCTGGTGGGGATGGGGAAAATAAGGTAAGGTTAGATACAAAAAAGTAAAAGGTCACAAACAGCCTTATGGGCGTCAGAACTGATCCCACCTTGGGATTGAAGCCCACATCAGGGGTCAAACTTAACACAGCATCTCTTTTTCCTTTACTTTTTCTATATCTAGAACTGAAACTAAGTGTCGTGCGGCGCTTGATGATTTGCCTGCGGAATTTATGGCAAAGTCTAGTAAGTTTTGCTTAAGATCGTATTAATGGAACGCTGGATAGCAAATAAAGAAAGTTAAGAGGGAAAATAAGCTTGTATTGCCTTTGAGAATGATTTACAAATGCTAGAGAAAACAAAGATGGAAGTATTTCTGAATGCCTAACAACTGTTCATGGGTCTCAGAATAATACGCAGTTGAAAAAGTTTATCCGGAAGGAATATTGAGATTATCACGTACTTTTCATACATTTCACACATTTATACATATTCATTGACCCATGACCAGAACACCTTCATTATATATATATATATATATATATATATATATATATATATATATATATATATATATATATATATATATATATATATATATATATATATATATATATATATGTGTGTGTGTGTGTGTGTGTGTGTGTGTGTGTGTGTGTGTGTGTGTGCGCGCGCGCGCACGCCCGCTTCTGAATAATTAATTTAATTAATATCTGAAACAAAATTGAATTGGGTTATCTTAATATATTAAAATTAAAATAAGTGTGAAAATTATATAAAAAGTACTACTCCCTCCGTTTCTATCAATGTGAACCCATTTGATTATGTACGGAATTTAAGAAAAAGAGATAAGACTTCTAAACTTATGGTAAACACATATATTTTGTGAGACTATAAATTATTGCGTAAACACAAATTGTTTCCAAATAGAAAAATTAGTCATTCCTTTTAACACGGACTAAAAAGAAAATATGTTCATATAAATTGAAACATAGTACATGTTAAAATGTTGATCAACGTTCATATACTTTGGCTCTTGAGAAACGAAACGTAGGAACTAAATAATAATGGAGGGATGAAATTTATATTTAACGCTGTAAATAAAATATAAAATCATAAGGTAATTACAAATAAATTATTATAAATCTGGTAATCTGTCAACTATAATAAGTAAGAGTATTAGCTTGACCGTGTAAAATATCCTTACAGTTGATAAGTTTATGTAACTGTATGTATAAGTTTCATTTCTTATTTTCTATAGACAACCACGGCCTAAATTTTGACATGCACCTTAGTCAAATGCTAATTCCTATATATCAATGAATCCAACGATTTTTATTTGGTGCCATCAACAGTAAATTATAACATAATTTATAACAATTTTTCGTACCGGTATCAGATTTATGACTCGTTATAAACGTTTTTCCAATTATATGCGATTTCGGTAGAGATTGATATAATCTATTAACGCCAAAAATCAATAAATAAAACCCAAAACCTTTTTACAAAATATTTTTTTATTCAAATTATTACAGATCTACAGAGTCGTTATATGGTAAAAACTGGTCAATTTGATTGGAAATAAGGATATCCAAATGTCATAAAGAATGCTTTGTGCCGGTCGTTTACATGTGCCTCACCAACTCGACAAGAAGTATAATTGAAATTTTTGTCCTTATATTACATGCTTATGCAGAACCCACTTCCAACAATAAAATATATAGTATATATTATTATATTATAATGTCACGTCATTTAATATTTACTACTACCATATAGTATTACATTAACACGCCGGCCGGCCGGTCATCACTCCTTACTCATTATATCAAATGATTATATAGGGGAATTGCAATAAAAGCTACTATCCCTTAAATTTATAAAGAGTTCGTTACATCAACTGATTTTGAATTTCATTTAGATGTCACTGTCCAAAAGAATTATAATAACACGAACATGTTTTCACAGCATGCTATTTAAGATCATGAACAAAATCAATACAGGAAAGAGTGTAAGTTAGCAGAAACGTGGTCCAAGTACCAGCTAGCAATAAATACACAACATATATATAGAATCAAAAGTTCTAAAAAATCAGAAAAACAAAAATTCTTCAAACAAGAATTTAATTTTACTCATCGGAGTGCTTGAAACAGCCTCTCTGCCCTTTCGGGTAGAGGTAAGACCCGTCTACATATTACCCTCTGTAGACCCCACCTTGTGAGACTATACTGGGTAGTTGTTGTTGTTGGAGTACTTGAAAATGCACTTTTGTGTATAAAGATGTCACTGTCCATAACAGCTGGGTAACAACAAAGAGACTATCTAGCTAGGGTTTCCATTCTCAGTTCGAGATATCTCTTTATTCTGTTTAAAAAGCATAAACCAAAAAAAAAAATTACAGATTTAACAATTACAGCCATTAGCATACAAAAAGAGAGAGAAGGACGAAAGAACCTGCATTTTGCGGTACTATATATGCTTAGGCAAAGTAAATTGTTCTGTGCTTAAGGATATTTCTGAATTAACTTTGCCATGTTTTGTGATTCTGAGACTGATGATTCTCATTTGAAGTAGTATTAACTAGACCAGCTATGTTGAAAATATCGCTATGAGAAAGAGGTCTTAAACCCAAGAAATCTTTGGTCATATCATCATTACCGTCATTGTTTTTCGTCGAATTCAAAATGCCAATGCCACCAAATTCATCTTCGAAATTTGACCCTTCAAATCCAGTAGTATTAGCAGAAGAAAACGAAGTCATCAAAAAAGAAGTGGGAGATGGTGCACTTGTTAATGGACTGACTGTAGCAGCAGCAGTCGCAGTAATAGTAGCAGCTTTATTCCCATATGAAGCTAAGCTATTCAAAAACCCAGTAGTGAGGTCTTCACTTGAGGACAAATTAAGTCCAACATCAGTTGTGTTGTTGCTAACAGACTCAACAGCTGCAGCAGACACGTGAAATTGGTGGGGTCTCATTAGCATGGTTGGGCTTGGGCCTGTGGCTGCTGCAGAAACGGTACTGGATTTGTTACTCATAGTCGCACCCATCTGTGCTGCCTTCTGCAGCAACGCTGTTGCAGAAATATGCGGAGAGCCTAGTCCTCCTGGTGAATTGAAATTAGGACTAGGGTTAGGGTTTATCTCTTGGCCGTGGTTCGGCGTGTAGTCCTGATCGAACCTAGTCGATTGAAAAATCGACGAACTTAGGTCCATGGGTTGCTGTGGTGGTGGACCATGACCACCGCCAACCAATGGTTGGCAAGTCATTAGCCATGGCGGAATCTCAGGCCTCAAGTTGAAACCGGTTTGTTGCTCTTTCTTCAATGAAAATGTAGCTGGAAATTCATGGCTATTAAACTGAGATGGTTGAAACTGAAGGTTCATGTGAGAAGAAGAACCAGTTTGAGATGGAAGAATTGGATTTCCTGTTATTGCTCTTGCACTCTCTTTTGCTAAAGCGTCACAAAATGCTCGGTGTGTGATGAAACTATCCCTCCTAAACAAACAAAAAATACACAAAAACATGAAAAAACATATATATTAACTACTGAAATATATGCAAAAATATTAATAATGCTACTCAATTAAGAATGAAGAATATGAGAGAAAGAAAGAAAGACCATTTTTGCATTGTAAAGCTATATGAATATTACTAATACTATACGACTAGACTCTAGGGTGAGCTTTTTTTTAAATAGACTTTTTTTCATGACTTTATGTAAATGCTTTTAGAAAATAGTGTGATATATTCCATGTTTAGTTACCTTGAGAAAAGAGTTCCACAATCACATCTATACTCTTTAGTACCACAAGTCTTTGAGTGTGCTTTCCAGTCAGATTGAACTGCATATTTCTTTGAACATTTCTCACATTTCCACTTCTTTTCACCATGTTTTCTGCAAAAGTGTTTCTTGATTCCAGTGAGATCTCCAAGTGCTCTAGATGGGTCGTGGTGTACACAACTTGGCTCTGGACAAACATAAACTTTCTTTCTTATTTCTTTGCTTGTTCTCTGCTTGAGTTTCCATGGCAAATTGTGTCCTCTTCTGTGTAGCTGCAAATTCTGATCTCTTTGAAATCCTTTGTTGCAAATTTCACAAACAAATCTATTGGTTGCCATTAGTGTTTTTGGTGATAAAGCTATCACTTCAGCACCAGGGTCTGTCCCAAAATAAAGGGAAAAAGTTAAAAAAATGATTTTATAAGCAAAAATATGAAAGCAAACATATTTTACAGACCTGGATTGCCTGGTTGGTTTCTCTTTTTCTTGATTTGATGTTGAGCCTGAATTTGTTGATTTGTAGGAGCGAAGTTATACTGAGGGGGATAGATTCCTCCGGTAGTATTATTATTATTATCATTTCGATTGCAAGAAGATACACTTGCTGCTTCACCAGATGCAGATGTTAAATTAGACATGTTTTCCTCTACCACAACAGTTTGATTTTGTTGATTCATAAAACCTTTTATCATGATCTTCTTCTTAGCTTTTCCTTCTTCAAGCTAAAATCTACCTGTTGATTGTGAAATTTAATATGAGTACAAAGATCTTTCCTTAAAACTAGTAAATATATGTTTGAGATCTAAAGACAAAAACAAACATGGAAAAAGATAAAGTATTGCATAATGGACAAAATAGAGGAAAAAGAACACAAAATTGGTTACTTAGAGTTGTTTGAACCTGAAAAAAAACTTCAACTACCTTGTGGTTTCTTCTTCCTTTGGCATCAACCCAACAGACAAGTCTTGTTTTTGTTCAAACCCCAAAAAAATATAAAAACAAAGAGAAGAAGCAAGCTTAGTACTTAGAGGGAGAGAACACTACTCTTATTCAAGTTTTCAATGGATAGTCTTGCTAAAATCAAGAAAATCCAATAATAACCATGCATATAAGAACAAATGAACTGGACAAATTTCTCACAACTGTTAAGAAAGAGAAAGAGAGAGAAAGGAGGGAGATATGGATGAGAAGAGGGAATCCTCTCTGTAATCCTCTCCACCCGATGAAAGAAGAAGACCACTCTACGGCTAACTCTGACGTGCACTTTCTGTCTTTTCTTTTGTTCTCTTCTTAAGCCCAGAAAAAATCTCTTCTTTCTTTATTGTATTTCTACCTTTTAACAAAGTTCAAAAAAAAAAAACTTTAAACTTTTTACAGAGTAGTGTATTAGCATGGATGAGATATTTGCACCTTTTAACTTTGAAATTTCTAGTTCGATCCCTGACGACCCCAACAACAAAAAGTTCAATATAATTCCACATAGCGGCCGTTTGGGGAGGGAAGTGTGTATACAACCTTATTCCTACCTTGAGAAGATAGAAATGATGTTTCAAATAGATATTCAACTCAAAGAAGCATAAGCACCACATTATAGAAGAGAAAAACAAGAATCACAATATAGAGAAGCCATATAAAAGTAGCATCAATCACAACAAATTAAATAATTAGGAGATGAAAGAAATGACAGGTAGTCATAGAAATTTAATGCCAACAGAAAACTGTAGTATGTACCAATACTATCGGTACGACAGGGAGAACACTAAACTAGCTACCTTATTATCCTAGTTTTCGACCTTCGTACCTTTCTAGGCCTTGAGAATAAAAAATTCTCCATAAGAATACTTTGTCCGTAAATAATTTTTGAGGTGCAAATCTGAATTAATTGGGACCAGTGAGTTCTGAATAGCATATGGTTATAAATAAATTATGCCAATAACACTTCTATTGAACCAACTTTCCCTTATCTCGTAAAGTTAAGTGGAAAAAGCAAACCATGTAAAAAGAGAGTTTGATTTGTGTAAATGGAGATTGAGATTTTGAAATAAGAGAAAAGTAAGGACAGAGAGATGGAGATGTTGATTTTGCATACTATACAATACATATAAAAATCATTGGTACGAGTAGACCCCTCCTCTCAATTCAACTTTCTCTTATTTACATTGACATGATTGAGTTATTGATTAACTCTTAATACTACTAACATGCACACTCATGTGCTTAAAAGTTCACTATTTTTTCTTCTTTTTAAGTAACTTCCACTTTCTACCTTTCACTTCATTATCATTCATCCTCAATTTTATTTTTGTTCAAAAGACAAACGTTGCAGAAATTTCTGACATACTGCAGTCCATATAGAGTAATTTTCAAAAAAAGAAAAGAAATGAAATGAACACGAGTAAACATCGGATATGAGATAAATATATATCGTCTACCGATAATTCTTTTTGTTTTGGCTACCTTGTTATCTTACTTTTGTTTTTACTTATTTCTACTACTTTTTGTTATTATTGTATTTTTTTTCCAACAATATTATGACTATGTTACCGTCTTTCTATCTTCACAATATAAGAATATATAAGATTTGCATACACATTATCATTTTTAAATTTCACTTGTGAAATTACACTATATTTATTCTTGTTGCTGTTATCTACTTTTATCCTTATAGTTTTTTCCCTCTTTCCCGACTTAAATCCTAAAATTGTAAGGTAATTAAGCTCAAGGGCGCATGTAGCGTATATGTGACAGGTTCAATTGAATTTATAACTTTCGATACGGAGTATAAATTTATGATTAAAATCGATTAAAATTGCAAGAAATATTAAATTTGAACCTATAGCTTTAAAACAATAATGAGTTTAATGTAAAAATTGTAAAGGTTGAACCTAAAAGATTTAAATTCTGAATTTGTGCCCCTGATTAAGCTATGGGCATTTTAGCATTTCTTTCTTCTACATTAATTTCAAAGATCCCCATAATATTACAGAGAACATTTCGAAATCAGTGTATGTATTGAAATACGTCTATAATTATTTTTTAACTTCACGGATCCCGGCGGAAGTAAAAAAGCTATCAATCTGGAAAACTGAATAACTTTCTCGGGGTAAAAAAGACTTCACACTGAAAAATCTGTTGCGGTGTCATGACTAACAATGTACTATATCATCTGTTTAAGTTAACATGCACTATATAACCACCGGTAAAACAAAAAACATAGCGTGAATTATCTGTTATAACGGATTAAACTATTGAGAGTGTACTATATAATTTGACTCTCGAAATTGAACTATAAGTCCCAATAATTAATGATAGGCTATAATTGTATATTTTAGTCATTTATTACACTCTAATTTACTGCAATTTTGTTGAGTTTGTATTTTAATCACTAGTGTTTTGCACTAAGTGTGTGTTTTATGTCTTGTAGGAGTGATTTCGAGCTATATAGATATTATGGAATGAATTCAATTGATTTGGAACTTTGACGTTTGAGTAAAAGCCCAAGGAATTAAGCTGGGATCGTATTCGGGGATCAATGGATGATAGAGCAACAAAACAAAGAATCGAGTAGGCATATTATGCACTGTCTAATAAAATACACATAACTTTTTGCTCAGAACGTCATTTGAGCTCCACAACATATGGTTGGAAAGATAACTCAAAGGGCTATAACTTTTATGTTTTACGGTTTTTCAAATTCCAAACTAGGTAGTATTCACCGCGGTCCGCGCCGAAGCCACGGTACTGTTCATGAACCTAGAAATTTGGGGGCTAAAGTGTCAATTTGGGGAAACTTTTGTAAAACCCTTATAAGCTGTAGAAACTCGCCCAAGAAAGGGAGGCTGGTGTTTTTAGGTTACTTTTGGAGGAATAACAAGTGTGAGAGATCACCCAAAGATATTATAGTTCTTTATCTCTTTTATTTTCTTGCAATTCTTCGATTATGAATAATTTAGTAGTTTTCTCTTACTTTGTTATGAGTAGCTAAATCATTTGTCCAAGGTTTTGGTGAAACCTATTTGGGGTTGATTGGTTGTTAAATTAATATAGTTTCAAGTTGGTCATTAATCTCTATTTGTTCAACTACGTTTTGATTTTGGTTAATTGAAGGATCATCAACTAGTCGTTCCTATTTATTATGTATATGCTTGACAGAGAGTGCATATTTAGGTAGTTATTTGAACATCACTCCCGGAATATAGGCGAGAACCATAACCGAGGTTTTAGAGGTTGGATTAGAGATAACGATACCTCGGGTGCGATCTAAGTGAACTGTAATGTGAATCTAGCTAGCGTAGCTTGAGAGAGTACGTCTAGTAAATTATCATAATTATTTGAGAGAGATTTATGATAGCTGGAGAATTCATGATTGATAAAGGCAATTAAGTCACAGCTATAAGAAATTTACAACCAAGATAATCAACAACGGGGGAAAACCATTACCTTAGACCTTTATTCCAATGTAGCTAATATTGTAATTTTATACAATGTAGCTTAAAAAATACCAAACAAATTACAAAAAATATACAAAAATCATGTTAGTTATATTTTGATATAAATATGAGAATAAAATAAATTATTCATCAAAATGGTAATTTTTGAGAATAATTATAGGATTTATGGTACAAAATAGGCAATAAATTAATTCAAAAATCCATAAAATGCCAAAACCTTTGGTGTGCTTATATATGCACATATATGTTATTTTGAAAGTATTTTGGGTATATAAAAATACATAGGGAAAAAATTGGGTATCAACAGATAGTAGCCAAGAAGAGCATGAATTGGAGGTGTTAATTGGGGAGGTAAGAGTAGAACATCAACAACCTAGCCAACTACAATTGGAGGATTTCAATGTTGAAGAAGTGAGACTAAAGTCAGTCAAGGACATTGAAGATACAAATTTTGTTGACTATAGTATCGTTGATGTTGAGGATGTTGAAAATCCAGAAGTTCATGTGTTTGAGCGCATTCGCCCTCATTCCAAATATTTTTCTATATAATCCTTGGATGACGATATGGAAATAGATTCATCCGAGCCGATTGAGAATTCAAGGAGTAAGGAACAAGGTGCCTACGTTCTGGAATTTTTCTTTATAAAAAACAGAACTACATACCTCATCTAAAAGCCAAGAAGTGTAAAATAGTAAAATGGTTGCTTGGTCCAACTATATTTGTTCCACCACCCATGGATCATAACCGAATACTTGAAGCCAAATTGGGAGCTCAATTCATAAGTTCAAAGTGGAGGCAAAAAGTGATTCGCGTCGTGCCGCGACGTCAAATCAAGCACTTGTTGGGAGGCAACCCAGCTTTTTTTGCATTCTTTTATTATTTTTTATTTTTTTTTAATTATATTATTTTTGAATTATCAATTTTGTATTTTCTAGGAGTATGAAAAGTAAAGGTATTGGAAGGACCAAGCTTGGGAGAAGTCTGAGTACCCCATGAGCTGTTAGTGCTTCAGCCTTTGGCCTACCATGGAGTCTCTTTTACCCTTTTATTAGTTATGGTGTGCATTGGGGATAATGCACAATTTTAAGTGCGGGGTAAGGAGATTGTCTGGATGACTTTCTATGCTATTTTAATTTTGTTAGTTTAATTGAATAATTTTTTTAAAAATAGAAAATATTGGACTTTTCCCGATGATGGATCTATTAGACAATTTTCTTGAGGGATTTAAGTCTAAAGAAAAAAACAAAAAGATTTTCTATTGTTAGGTAGTGTAGCAATTCCCCCTTGGTTTTTCTTTAAACCACGGTTCTTTTTCAAGGGTTTTATTTGAACCGGGTGTAGTTAGTTTTTTTTTTTTGGAGTAGGAGCCATTGTGTTGTATTTTGAAGTGAAGTAATATCTCTTGACTTTGTTATGCCTTGAAAATAATGAGTACTTTTTTGTGACGCTTAAGCTCAGTTTTTGACTCTTGTATAAGTACCTTAAATTGTGTGTTCTTAAATTTGCTTAATTGTTTTGACTAGAGTGTCTATGAATCCAATCCTGAGTGAGTTATGTGTCATGTGTGTGTAAGGTTTTGTGTTATTCAGTGCATTGAATTTGATGCCTAGAACTTGCTCCATATCTTTGCAAAGCGAAATAATTATTTTATTCAGCCATAGAAGTGATATAGGCATTTCTTTGTTGATCCAGATATGTATATTTTACCCACCTAATTGTTATATATCGTAGTTAACCCTTTTCAGCATGTAATCCTGCTTTTTGGCAACCACATTACAAGTCTTACCCATTTGTTTGAATTAACCATCTATTTGAACCATTGTAACCTCTCATGAGCATTTGAATTGTTATGAACTTTGTAAAAGTTAAAGGGTGGAGTGGTTGGTTTGAATTTTGAGTGGAACTAATGAAATAAGGAGAAAGGTGCATTGGTTTGAAAAAGTAAAAGTCACTTGAACTGGAAAAAAATAGCTAGATTGTTCTAAAAAAATCATGATAAGTGGTGGCTCTTGATGTAAGTGTGCTTAAAGAAGTATGGGGTATTATACATTAATGTGAAGGTGGAGTTTGGTTTGACATAAATACAGGGTTTTAATGTTAAAGTATATGTATTAAAGTTCTTGAGGGGGTGTAGTTACTCTTATATCTAAATGTATCCTACCCATCTCATAGCCTATATTACAACCAAATAAAGTCCTAATTGATCTTAGATTGAATGAACTCGATTAGTGGAGTATTATACTACGGAAAATCTTATGGTGCATCTTTTGTGGCATATGAATGTTATTTTTGTGAGTGAGTGAATTCTTTCTATCTTGAGTTCCTAAGTGTTCTTAAATTTTATTGTATGGAACTACTCTCTTTTGTTGTGTGAGAGCATTTGATTCATGAAAGAAAGGTAATGTCAGTAACTTCTACGTTAGAGTAAGTAGGCGAGTTATGAATAATGTGTGGTACTTGTGAGTCAAATCTTGAGGTGAAGATGTTACGCTTTTGTGCTTAGTCTATTTTAAATACTCTTGGTGTGATGAGTAGCAGAACTGTTTAAAAATGTCATGTCTATATAAAGTGTAGTTTGATTATCCGAGGATGAGCAATTGTTTAAGTGTGGGATGTTGATGATAGGCTATAATTGCATATTTTAGTCACTTCTTACACTCTAATTTACTGCACTTTGATTGAGTTTGCGCTTTTAATCGCTAGTGTTTTGCACTAACGGTGTGTTTTATGCCTTGTAGGAGTGATTTCGAGCTATATAGAAGTTATGGAATGAATTCAACTGATTTGGAGCTTTGAATTATGAGAAAAAGCCCAAGAAATTAAGCTGGGATAGTATTCGGAGATCAACGGATGGTAGAGCAACAAAACAAAGAATCGAGTCGGCATATTGTGCACAGTCTAGTAAAATACATATTGAAAGCTAACTCAAAGGGCTACAACTTTCATGTTTTACGTTTTTCCAAAATCCAAACTAGGCAGTGTTCACCGCGGTCCACGCCGCTACCGTGGTGAACTGTTCACGAACCTAGAAATTTGGGGGCCAAAGTGTCAATTCGGGGAAACTTTTGTAAAACCCTTATAAGCTGTAGAAACTCGCCTAAGAAAGGGAGGCTGGTGTTTTTAGGTTACTATTGAAGGAAGAACAAGTGTGAGAGATCACCCAAAAACATTATAGTATTTTATCTCTTTTATTTTCTTGCAATTCTTCTATTATGAATCATTTAGGCCTCATTTGGTTTTTTTTAAGATTAAGACGTCTGAATCTGAATACACATCTGAATATCAAGATGTGTATTAAAATTAAGGCATTTGAATCTGAATACACATCTAAATATTAAGATGTGTATTAAGATTAGAATATTAAAAATTAAGACTGTTTAATTTTTAACATCTGAATGCATAAAATTATCTTTATTTGAAAAATAATAAATATAAAATTTAAATGGAATACTAACTAATTTAATATTCTATCAATAAAATTTATAATTTTTTAAATTATGATAGTTATTGGTGGTGATGGTTAACGGGTGAATGCCGGCTAGAGGCGATGGTTGGTGGTAGTTTTGGTTGATGGTAGTGGTTCATGCTAGTAGGTAGTAGTAATTGATGGTGGTGGAGATTATGATTGAGGGTGGTGGTGGTGAGTGGTGATAGTTAATAATGACGGTGGTTTGTGATTGAGGAAGGTATTGATATGCTATAATGATGGGAGGTGCAAGCTGTTATTGTTAATGGTGATGTGATGATTAGTTATGGTAGTTGAGGTGGATAAGTGTTGACTGTGGGTGAGAATGATGGTGGTCGGAGTTGTGGGAATGGTAGATGGTGATGGTCGATGATGGTGGCGTGGTGGTGGTGGTTGCGGTAGTGAAGGTAGTGGTGGTTGCGGTAGTGAAGGTAGTGGTGGTTGCGGTAGTGAAGGTAGTAGTGGTGGTTGAATATGATGGTGGTGGTGGTGGTGGTGGCATGGTGGTAATTGATAATGGTAGGCGGTGGCAGCAGTTAATAATGAATATGTTATAGCATCTTAATGAAATTAAGTCTCTGTTATAGATCTTAATCATACAGACCTATTCAGTCCTATTAAGTGATTATGAAATCAAAAAATAAACACACTAAATGATTAAGATCTAAATAATTAAGATTCATACTTTAAAAACAAACACACTTAATGTCTAAGATTTGAATAATTAAGATTCAGACCTCCATTAAGTGCAAACAAATGAGGACTCTGTAGTGAAATCTTTTGGGGTTGAATTGGTTGTTAAATTAATATAGTTTCGAGTTGGTTGTTAATCTCTATTTGTTCAAATACGTTTTGATTTTGGTTAATTGAAAGGATCCTCAATTAGGCGTTCCTATTTATTATGTATCTGCTTGAGAGAGAGCGCATTTAGGTAGTTATTTGAACAACATCACTCCCGGAGTATAGGCGAGAGCCATAACCGAGGGTTTAGAGGTTGGATTAGAGATAACGATACTTCGGGTGCGATCTAAGTGAACTGTAATGTGAATCTACCTAGCGTAGCTTCAGAGAGTGTGTCTAGTATATTATCATAATTACTTGAGAGAGATTTATGATAGCTGGAGAGTTCATGATTAATAAAGGTAACTAAATCATAGCTATAAGAAATATACAACAAAGGAAATCAACAACGGGGAAACCATTACCTTAGACCTTTATTCCAATTGTTTACAATTCAAGCATAGTTAGTTTTCAGCTGTTTATTTATTTTTAGTTTTAGAAAATTATTCAATCTTGTATTCTTAGTGATACTAAACAGATATAGCTAAGCCTTATTTCTCTGTGGGTGCAACTCCGGACTTTTACACCGGATTATATTTGCAGCGATCGCTTATCCTTTTTAAGACTAAAGTTGGGTGTGATCAATAATTAACAATAATCAACCGATTAAACTATATAGAGTCAATATAATTAACAAATGAATATATCTAAAAGGCATATGAAAAAATCACGATCAAAGTAAAATTTGTTTAACTCTTGAAATTGAACTCTGTCACATAAATTGGGACGGATGAACCAAGAATTATTCGTCAGTCTCAAAAGCCGGGACTATCTGTTTAGGGATAATCCATGTAATTAAGGATTAGTTGGGACAATTACCAAAAATGAAAGAAGACGCATATGCTAGCATATATATGAAGTAAACCCAACATAAAACAACATGAATATATTATCATCTGTAGACATTCAACATGAAGTTTCATTTACAGACACTTTTATCAGTTAGCTCTATGAATCTCCATTATCTATGTAGAGCTCCATATGCCAATAGTATACAAAATACTCTGGTGTAAATTCATAAATGAGGTCTAGTTAGTGAATACGCATATCTTACTCCTACCTTATAGAGATAGAGATGGTGTTTTCGAAGATCATCAACTCAAAAAATAATGGAGATAAAGCAACCAAATAGCAAACAATAGTAACAACAATATAATATGGTAACGGACACTAACAACTTGTTTGGATGGTCGTTACCTATTATATTGTATTGTATCGTATTGTTACTTTAAATACGATGTTTGTATTGGTTGTTACTTAAATTTTATTGTATCGTATTGTTAAATCCATCGCTACGTAATATGCGCAACTTTATGTAACGACCAATTTGGTGTGTTTGCGTCGTTAGCTTGTCTTTTTTCTCATATTTCTCACCCTTCACTATTATTAAATAATTTTATTTTATCATTTATCCTATCTTTTTATATAATAAATTTATCGTATAATAATTTTTTTTATAATATTGAAAATTTATTTTTTTTATTGCTGGTGTATCATGATATCACGAAATAACGACAAAAGATATACTCTATTCAAATATTATATTTATCAAATGATACAATACAATACAATTATACGATACATTATAAAATGATGCAGAACAACCATCCAAATAAGTTATGTTTAGCTCAAAGTTTTTATTTACTTTAGAAGCATAAAACAATCAAAATAAAAGGAGAGCCAATCATAGCAGATCGTAATAAATCCAAAGACCAAAGGAATAAAATATAAGAGATAACAGTTATAGAATAAAGGGAGGAAGATGAAGATCTTTTATTAATGATGTTGGTTTGGTATGTCTCTCCATGGAGAGGTTCAGAGCCTTACAATGATGTATTTTGTCTTCTTTTAGAAGGAGATGTGAAGAAGAAGAAGCATCCCTTCTTTCTCTTAGTATTTATAGCTAGGAGATCTGCCAGCTGGCGCCTAGGGGTTGGGACCACATAAAGGGGACGCCCTCGTAAGGACGGCAAGGCCGTGGCCTTAGTTGTCAAACTGGATGACTGCTCAATAATCTTGTGAGTAAATGGCCATACCATTTATTAATCACAAATAGCCTTTAATAAATGCGTTGATCTCGTTCATTATCATAAGGTCAAGTTTTGACCCATACAGATAGTCCCTCCGCTTATTGAGGTCGTGCTCAAGACGAGCTCGATGAGCAGATTCCGCCAATAACCGTAACTGTTTATGCGTTGGGGACGATCGTGGCCTTTTATTCTTCAGAGATGGTCGTAATCATTCGTGCTTTTAGAGATGGCTGTAGCCTTTCGTTCTTTGGAGATGGTCGTAGCCGTGTTTCCTTCAGAGATGGCCGTAGTCATATTTACTTTAGAGACGGTCGTAGCAATTTTTACTTTAGAGACGGTCGTACCCATTTTTACTTTAGAGATGGTTGTAGCCATTTTTACTTTAGAGATGGTCGTAGCCATTTTTACTTTAGAGATGGCCTTATCCATTTTTACTTTAGAGATGGTCGAAGCCATTTTTACTCTAGAGACAATCGTCATAACCGTTTCATGGTGGACGTGCCTATTGACGGTTGAATGGTCGTTCAATGGTACATGTCATAATGGTGCCCGTTACTGTAGGACTGAACCGTTTTACGGTTGGTCAGGTAGTTAATGGTGACCTTTGGGATTCGTGAAGGTCATTTATGCTTTGTCTATAAATAAAGGGTTGTATCATTCAGTTCTCACTTTTTCGATATTTGTCTAAGAGGAATTCTGAGAGAGATAGTCCTTCTTGTTTTCAGACTATCTAGTTTTTTACTCCTCATTAATTCATTCTCCGTCATTTTCATCGGATCTTCGTATTCTCTTATTTTTGGTGAATTTTGCCATTTATCTCTCGTTATACTGATAATGGTGAGCAGTTCTCATTCTGATATAGCTCCGGTGGCGGTTGCGGCGGCTGAGGTCCCATCTACGGTGGTGGGAACCTCCGATCCGCCGAATGTTGACCGGTTCCCGTCGGCGACGGACATTCTTTCACTGCCCGGCGGCCCGACAACTGATTTTACCGACCCCGATGGAGATGATCAAGTGGATGAAGCTCCAGTGATGGGGAAGTTGGCATTGCTCAGCTGAAGGAGCAATGTGATATTCATCGCTTCGCTGATATCGTCCTGGCCAGGAGCGGCAACACGGTACACGTCGATCAACGAGGGTACTGCGTCTTTTATGCCTACCCTTTCAAGCTGGGATTTAGGCTTCCTCTCCCCATGCTGGTGGTGGAATTTTGTAGCTACTACAGGGTGTGCCCTGGTCATCTCGTCCCTTCTTGCTACAAATTATTAGCGATGCTGATCAAATATGCGAAGTTGGCTTGTAGGGATTATTCTTGGGCACGTGCTAACCCTCTACACCCCTCTAAGGGTACGTGGCACCATGATTTGGTTTGTCCCTCGTGGGATCAATGGTTTAACAGCAAAGCTTGATGACGATGTCCCTACCCGTCTTCACAAGCACTTTTTCTAAATCAGGATTGAGCACCTGGTGGCTTGCGCCACTGACTTCTCGGAGGAGTGGAACCATGCACGTAAGTTTCTTTTACGCTGGCTTTGATTTCTTTTGGCTGAACTTTCTGTTTTATGTTTGTACGTAATGATCTTCCTTTTGTGTCGTAGCGGGAGGTACGCCACCGGCGTCATTTTCTGGCATCCGCGACTGGGTTGAGGTCGTGCTCCCTGTTACAACGGGGATTCGCATGTGGGTGTCTTTCTGGAGGTCCATGGCCCGAGTTGAGGAGTCTCCAGGGGTCGTGCGCTCAGGGGTAGAGCGATCACCGAATGAAGATGAGGAAAAGATGGGAGGCCACTGGTTCGGCGCAGGAGGAGGGCGTAGCGGACCTTGCCCTGGAGGGCGAGCAATCAGTGGGGGTTGCCCCGGTTGGCTCAGGCCAAGGGGACACAATCGCTTCGGCGATTCAAATTTCTATTCCAGTTGCTGAGAGGGAAGGTAGTACCTCGGCAACTATTTTGGTGGAGAATGCAGGCGTAGACATTTTGGCGAATGCGGGCACTTCGACGTCTCAGGCGGCAGAGGCCTCGACTTCCAGGGGCGTCAGAAGAAAGGGGTGCCTCAGGAGAGGGGGGCGATTCGGAGTATGATATGGATCCCGAGGATGTCCATCTTTTTCAGGAGGGTTATACCCGCTCAGCGGTGCATGGCGAAGGATTTTACCGTTATTTGGAGATCCCTAATGACCTGAACCTACTGCTCGAGGAGGAGCACTTGGTGATGTTGTTCGGCGTTCTGTGCTCAGAAGCAGAGATCACGTCCCTGAGGGTCATCTCGGGCGTCGGGCTGATAGGCGAGGTAAACGCCCTAAGTATAAATGTATGTATAAAGCTTTGGTTTTTTTCTTTCTTAATACGTCTTCTTGTATTAAGTGTCGCTCTATTTGTTGTAGACATTCTTGCTGGAGGTGGAGAGCATCAGGCAGGCTAACGTCCGTTCAGCGGTTTTCGTGCGCTTGTTGGAGAAGTTCCACCGCAACCGTGACTGGTGCCGCAACTTGGGTGAACGCATAAGGAACGACCCGTGGAACCGGGAACTGGTAGAAGAGCTGGCGCGGAGGGAGCTTCATATACAACAGACCCTCAGCAGGGTAACCACTCTTGGGGGGCAGCTCCGCCAAGCGAACGAATGGGTGGACGCTGAGAGAAGGGCGGCTACTGAGAGAGAGCGCCAAAATCTGGTTGCGGCGGCAGAGGCCGCTGAGGCTTATACTAGGCAGGTGGCTACCCTAGAGAGTCAGGCCGCCACTTCAAGGAAGCAGGCAGAGGACACCCTGGGGAGGGTTGAAACACTGCAGGTGACCAACCGTGCCCAAGAAAGGGAGCGTGGATTAGAGAGGGTCGTCGCTTCCTTTCGAGAGCGGTCATTGGAAAGGCATATTATTGTCTGTGAGCGGGACGCCCGTGCTGCAGCGGACCAGATTGCGGCCTTGGAGGCCGAGAACCAACGCCTGAGGAATCAGGCCGCTTCGTTTGGTCCTGCTCATGAGCTTTGGCGTATGCCGAGGCCCAGCTCGACGTGTACAGGCGGTTGTGGGAAGTCGGCGTCGTGTGTGAGACCACTTATGAGGAGGCACGCCAAAAAGCTCGTGAAGCCCGCCTCGACTATGGTTTTGACCCGTCTAAGCCTGGGGGTGATGATGGCACCGAGGGCGCTGATAATGCTGAAGGGGGCGCCGAGTGAACAAATGAAAAAATTTGTAATGTTTGTTTAGTTTTTGTTCTCTTTTTTCTTTGCCTGCCTTGGGCCAATGTAATTGGGGGTAACCCCGTGTAAATATTGTAAATATATGGTTTTCTTCTTTTTTGCTTGTTTTGTGTTGAATACATTATATTATTTTTTTTGTGCCCATTCAAGAGCCCTAGTGGGCATGTTAGTAGTATTGACTGGTTAGGTGGTTTCGACCATTGCATAATCGACCTTTTGCCTTAGGAGGCGATTGGTGCAGATGGCCTTGGCCGTAGATAAACTCTCTTGGTCGTCACCTTTCTCTACATGACGGGGGTTGGTAATAGCTGCATTAGGGCAGTGGTGGCACATAGCCTTAAACCGCGTTAGGGTAGTGGAGGCACATAGCCTTAGTCCCAGTTCGGGCTTAGTCGAACTACTGGCCGTGGTAACGAAAAATGCAGCCTTGTAGTTTCGACTTGGGCCGACTTTACGCGGGCTAATACTTTAGTTTCTAGTTAGTCGTACTTACTTGAATGCCGAGGGCGCTAGGCCCGACCCGGAGTTCGTTCGTGGTTGGGAATTTGGAGGTGTTTGTCCTCGCCTGATCACGGCCTGGCTCATGGCCTCGTGGACGTGTGTCCTTGGCTTTGATTCATCCGTGGTTGAGTTTGTGGCTTTAGTGGCAGAGGCGTGTAGCCTGAGTCCTGTTTCAACTCATGTTGAATTCTTTTGTAATTCGTAATAGCGTTGGAACTTGGCCTGAGTTCTGGTCCAATTCGCAGTTGGACCCTTATGATATTTGAAGGCGCATATCCTGGTTGTCGTTCAACCGTAGTTGAACTTTCAAAATTTTGGAGGCACGTAGCCCGAATTGGCGTTCAACCGTGGTTGAACCTTTGTGATATCTGAATGCGCATAACCCGAGTCCCAGTCCAACCGTAGTTGAACCTTTTGTGTGAAGGCGCATAGCCTGAGTTGTCGTTCAACCGTAGTCCAACCTTTATTATATCTGAAGGCGCATAGCCTGAGTCCCAGTTCAACCGCGTTGAACCTTTTGGGTGAAGGCGCATAACCTGAGTTGAAGGCACGTAGCCTGAATTGACGTTCAACCGTAGTTGTACCTTTATAATATCTGAAGGCGCATAGCCTGAGTCGAAGGCGCATAGCCTGAGTCGAAGGCGCATAGCCTGAATTGCCGTTCAATCGTAGTTGAACCTTCGTAATATTTGAAGTCGAAGGCACATAGCCTCAGTTGTCGTTCAACCGTAGTTGAACCTTTGTAATATTTGAAGTCGAAGGCACATAGCCTGAGTCCCAGTTCAACCGTAGTTGAACCTTTATAATATTTGAAAGTGTGTAGCCAGAGTCGAAGGCGCATAGCCTGAATTGCCGTTCAACCGTAGTTGAACCTTTGTAATATTTGAATTCGAAGGCACATAGCCTGAGTCCCAATTCAACCGTAGTTGAACCTTTGTTTTCCCACATAGCCCGCTTTGTGTTGGGGTTGGGATTTGTTTCTGGTTTCAGATCTTGCCTAACTTGCGCTTGCGGTCTTTTCGACTGGCTCGCGCGGGTCACCCTGTAATAGATCTCGGTTCGAGAGATGCTTTGGTGCTTTCCCCCCCTTTTGCAGGATCCGGTGTGGAAAGGGGGCGAGGTACCTTAGGCCTATTTTCCCATAGGGATGGGTGCTATATGCTTCTTCTTTTTTATTCTTCTCTTTACTCGGAGACGCGTGGATGTGGAAGCAAGCTCATCTCGAGGTTTCTGACTTCCTACGATCCGTTATGCCGCTTGGGCTTGTTCGAGCTGGGTTGTTCATTTTCCTTTTTCGGTCTAAGGATAAACTACACGATTGTGCTCTGAAATTCCCATAGACGACGCCAAATTATTTAGCTCAAAGTTTTCATTTACTTTAGAAGCATAAAACAATCAAAATAAAAGAAGGGCCAATCATAGCAGATCGTAATAAATCCAAAGACCAAAGTAATAAAATATAAGAGATAACAGTTATAGATTAAAGGGCGGAGGATGAAGATCTTTTATTAATGATGTTGGTTTGGTCTGCCTCTCCATGGAGAGGTTGAGAGCCTTACAATGATGTATTTTGTCTTCTTTTAGAAGGAGATGTGAAGAAGAAGAAGAAGAAGAAGAAGAAGAAGAAGAAGAAGAAGAAGAAGAAGAAGAAGAAGAAGAAGAAGAAGAAGAAGAAGCCCCCTTTTTAGGGTTTTCTCTCTTAGTATTTATAGCTAGGAGATCTGCCAGCTGGCGTCTAGGGATTGGGACTACATAGAAGGGACGCCCTCGTAAGGATGGCCAGGCCGTGGCCTTAGTTGTCAAACTGGATGACTGCTCGATAATTTTGTGAGTAAATGGTCATACCATTTATTAATCACATAGACTTTAATAAATGTGTTGATCTCATTCACTATGATAAGATCAAGTTTTGACCCATACAAATTGTAATGACTCAACATGCAATAATAAAGAACCATAAATAAAAAAATATTAAAATAGTTCTAGTACTACTAGCCGATAGTATACAAAATAAAAATAAAAAAATGATGGAAATGCTCTATATTGTCTACTGGTTTATAATTTAAAATGATTTTGTGAGAATTCGACAGTCACGCACACATGGTAAAACTCAGAGCGGTAAATTCAGTGTCAGCTTGTATACAGATCCTACTTTCTTTAATTAGAGACATACTAATTAGCATCTACCGGAGTTATGAGTTATGAGTCAAAATGAGCCTAATAATCGTACTACTAAAGAAAATAGCCCGATATACTAAATTTTCGTTAAACGCGGGATACGAGAAAGAGTCAAATCATAAGAATCTATTATGCACAATATTACCTTATATTTTTATAAGAGATTGATTTTATTGTTCGAACCTATAACCTCTTGATCACGTAACATCAACTTTATTAGTTACGCCAAATTTTCCTTGAACTTCTAGTATAATTTTAATGATATCATCTTCGAGTTTTCAGGATTAACACTTAAAAAAGCAAAGTAAATAAAAAACAATTAATATTTATTAAAAATGAAACAGAATATTGTCTTATTAGGTAGTGTTCAAATTTAAAAAATAGAATCCACAGTTTACGAGGACAAAAGTAAGGTAAAGTCGAATAAAATAATGGTATTGGTTTGTCATTATCTTGTTTATTCCTCAATGATTTAGTTTTGGAAATGGGATCTTGCTCTACCCAAAGTCTCAGACATGCTCTCCCAGCTCATCTGTCACTTTTAAATAGTAGTATTCTGTAACTCCTTTATTTTTAAATAAATTAATAAATATTGCTTAAAAAGCCAATCAGAAAACATAAACTAAGAGAAAAAGCTCTAATTATGTGAGCTCCGAGAGTGCTGCTCGTGTTGTTCTCCACACAAGTTTAATATAGATTCCATAACTAATTTACTATCAGAGTGGACCTCTCTTAAACAATTTATGTGCGTAGATTGAAAACAGAAAAAAAAGATCGGGTTCGATGTATTTGCATAGAGGTATTTTAAATTATACAACAATAATACAACTAATATTTACATTTTCATTTTCATTAGGTCTCCTAAAAGATATCTATTGGTAATTGTTATTTAAAAAATATGGCAAGTAGTAATCTACTACCGCAAGTAAAAGTGATTTGACATTATAAAAAAATTTCGCCATCCGGAATATTAGATAAACTGAAAAATGAAGCCAGAGACAAGTATTTGCTTTATTAAGGTTTACCAGGGGTGTGATAAGAACGTGATCCCTCTAGGAAATCCTTTCAGATTGGTTGTAACGGAGGCAAAGGTGATTTAGGGTTGAGGAGGGTGTTGATGTTGAATGGTGGAGGAAAGAATTGGAAAAGAAGGGGTGTAAAAATTAGGTGGGGTCCATATTATTTTGGTAAAAAGAAAACTTAATTTTAGGTTGGAAACTCGCGTCCCTAAAAGTGAATTTCATGCCGTGGAGGCTGACATGGTCGGGTGTTTAGTTGATCTTCTTTTGCTTAATAGGAGTAATGCACCCTGAGCGGCCCAAATGACAATTAATCAGGTTAGTAAGTAGAGATGGAGCTAATATTTAGGTAATAGATTCAATCGAACATAGTAGCTTTGGTCGAAATACTTTTCAAAGAAAGAACTCAAAAGAGCTAGAATTCCGAATGTAGAGTCTACTTTTGTCGGTAAATTTTAAATATAAGGAAAAAAGTGCTCCATACAAGCAGGGTCCAGGGAAGGGCCGCATTCCTAAAAGTATGGTGTAGGCTGTATGGGGTCGAATTCGACCCTCGACATCTCTGCATTAATGTCATGGGCCGCTTTCCAGACATGCCCCATGACCCCTTAGCCGCGCCCCATGGTGGCCTAGAAAGCCTCACAATGCCTAGCGCCATGGTCGGCCCCGTGGTCTTGGCTGCACCAAGTGACAAGCGCTTATGCGCCTCTGTCGCCCCACTGATGCCTCTTGCCAGTGCCCATCAGTTGGCCATTGACAACAACGCCGCGCGCACTGACATTGTCGCGTGCGCAGATCCTGATGCCTCGCCGGCGGCCCAGCAGCAGGCCCATTCCAACAGTTCCTTGCGCTCAGACCCTGATGCCAAGCACCGGCGCTCAGACACAGGCAAACATATCAAGTGTCACGCGCGCCACCAGCACCGCGCGCACAAACCCTGACCCGCAAGACAAAGTTGCTGCCATCGGACTTAGTTGTACATTGTAATACACTACGTCTTTTCATTGTATTGTTTTAGGCTATTTTACATCATTTTCATTCAATGTCATCCTACAGCTTTATTAGGGTTAGTCTTGTAATCTTGAATTATATTTTTAAGCATTATTATGGGGTATCAAACATTCAAAACATTTTCAGCAATCAATTCTCTGTACTGGTGTCTCTACCCCTCGACACCGCATCTTTTGTAATCAGCATTTTCATTCACAATAAAATCATCATCATTCAAAACCCAATTCACTCTCAAGTTTCTGCAATTGCCGTTGACATCGGTTTTCCCGCACGGCACTGCGCTCTAGTCTAGCGTGTGGCGGGGACCTAATTGTCGGACGACAACCGCACTGACATCCGTTGCTAGCCATACGTTGCCCTTCTAAACAACATCAGGAAGGCGCCGCGTAATAGTTGGTATCAGAGCATAGGCTCGACATTAGACAAAGGAAAATATTATACCATCATCATCACCATTTCTGACCATGGTGACAACTGGGGAACATCTGGCCTCCCTAGAAAAGACGGTTGACCGATTACGACCCATCATATATGTGTTGCCTGATCAAAACACCAACCTAGTGCAAAGGTTGGACGACCTAGATCACAGAATGCGGAAGGCGGAAAATGACATTGCAAACATCAGTCGTGACTCTGACGACGACCGATAAATGGCAGCCATTGAAACTGCCAATATTCATAACAAATTTGAGGACCTCCAACAGGAGCGTGCGAACGATTTAGCCTATCAGCAACAATAGGCAGACAGACCAACTGCCATGCAGCAAACCATAAATGATTTGACAAACAAGCTCAACGTTGTCAATGCTGCCCTACAGAGCCTGCTTCGAGGAGGCGACAACCACATCAGGGATGCAGCAAATCTCACCCCCATTCCACAAAAGCTTAAGATACTGGAGCCAAAGCCATACGACGGATCCCAGGATGCTAAAGAAGTGGAAAACTTCATCTTTGACGTCGAACAATACTTCGATGCCGTAGGCCAATTGGAGGAATCCAAAAAGGTAGCAACAGCTTCCATGTATCTTCAGGGCAATGCCAAACATTGGTGGCAGGTCAAATACGAAGCCTTCAAGGCCGGTGAGGATACGCTCCAAACATGGGATGAATTGAAGACAGCCATACGCATGCAGTTTTTCCCCGAAAATATGGAGTACAATGCAAGGAAAAAGCTACGGGAGCTCCGCCACACCAAATCAGTGAGGGAGTACGTGCGTGAATTCTCCGCACTCATGATGAACATACGCGACATGGGGGACAAAGACAAACTATTCGCATTCATAGAAGGTTTGAAACCTCATGTCCGTATGGAACTACAACGACAACGGGTAGACACCATGCCCAAGGCCATTCAAGCTGCGAATGCCTTGGTGATTATCATTTGGGAACTTAGAACGACAAGTCCCAGCCGCCTGCCCGAGTGGGATTCAACAGGATCCATTCCAGCCATGGTGGCCCAAGCAAAAGTGGGGGAGATCGGAGTGCATCCAAAACTAAGACTCCTCCTTCCACCAACAACAGTGCTGCATCTGTCAATCTGGGGAAAAGCCTCCCTTAGAATGCCGTCATTGCGGCGGGGCACATTGGAACAATGAATGCCCAAACATTAAGTTCAATGATCATCAAGCTGCTGAGGATGAGTCAGACCCATCAGACAAATCATCAGAAGACTAGGTAGGTGCCTTCAACGCACTTGTTGGCTCTATCCCGCATGCCATAGCAGGGATCAGTGCATGTCTTCCTAAGAAATCCTCAGCCCCAATCACCAAAAAGGGGAAGGAAAAGATGGATGAGAGGCATCCTAAACAAGCGAGGATCTTAATGTTCGTCGAACTGAAAGTGAACGGCAAGCCCATTCATGCATTGATAGACACGGGTGCTACCCATAACTACTTGGCTTCAACTCAAGTAGAGCGCTTGGGTCTAGTCGTACAAAAGGGAAAAGTCCGTGTCAAGGTTATCAACTCACCACCCCAGACATTAGGTGGAATAGCCAAAAATATCCCAATTAAAAATGGCCCATACAAAGGAAGCATCGACCTGGGAATCGCAATCATAGATGACTTCGACATCATAGTGGGTTTAGTGTTCTTGAGGAAAACCAACACCATTCCGGTACCATTTCCCAACATGATGGGAGAAAAAGGGGCCAAGCCCTACACCATACCATGCTTCCCCATAAAGACAGCTACCGGAAACATCTCAGCCATGAAGTTGGAGAAGGTAGCCAACAGACATGAACCCCTGGCTCGAGCTGCCCGTCATCGCCACAAACAACCATCAGGTCATCAGCCTCAAAAGACTGGTGATGCTCCTCATCATGCAAAGACTTGTCCCCCATGCCACAAGGACAAGCCGGAGCACTCAGCTCAGAAGGGATCCTTGTAGCCAGCACATGTCCCACAAAGACCATGGGAAAGTGTTTCCCTCAAGTTCATCACAGGATTTCCCCAAGTAGGCAATCTCTCATCCATCATGGTTGTCATAGATAAATTTTCAAACAATGAAACCCTCATAGCAGCCCCGCAGCAAATTTCAGCAGAAGAAACAGCCAGACCCTTCTTCTCGCATATCATTGGGGCATGCCTAAACACATTGTTAGTGAGCGCGACTCACGCTTCACTAGAAACTTCTGGACCCATCTCTTCAGGTGCTTTGGGTCAACATTTAGTCTCAACTCAGACATCCATCCATCATTATCAGGCGTCCAGACAGACCGGTTCAATGACATGTTGGAGGAGTATCTTCGCAACTTTGCAACCGGATCACAGAAGCATTGGGTGAAGCTCTTGGATGCTGCTCAACTGTGTTTCAATTCTCAAAAAGAGCAATCATACAAACAAAAGCCCTTTTGAGATTGTTACCGGACAACAACTGCTTCTCTCGCAGAGAGTCAATACATCCTCCATGCCAAAATCTCCTCGATCTTCCAACTTCTCGAGCGAATGGGAGCGCAACATGGAGATAATGCGGAGCTATCTCGTCAGAGCCCAAGATCGAGCAAAAAGGTTCACCGAACATAATCTTTGCTTTGCCCATCATCAACTAGGGATAAAGTAATGATATACATCCCGAAGCGATACTTGTTCGCAGAGAGGACTCATGACCCTCGGCTGCAGCAAAAATACATCGGACCCCTATCCATCGAGAAATGCATTGGGAAGTCCACATATCATGTGAAAACCCCATCATGGTAGAAGATCCATCCAGTCTTCCACGTCAACCGCATAAAATCATTGCTTTGCTACCAAAGCAAGCACAAAGAACAGAGGAGCACAGACCTCTTAGCACCGAGGGGCGCAGACCTCCCAATCATCAACCACAAGAACAAATATCATCATCATCATCATCATCATCATTATCATCATCATCATCCTGATAAGGCTCCGAGGACGACGCCAACTCAGGTGGGGAAGAATGTCATGGGACGCTTTCCAGACATGCCCCATGACCCCTTGGCCGCGCCCCATGGTGGCCTAGCAAGCCTCACAATGCCTAGTTCGATGTTCGGCCCCGTGGTCTTGGATGCGCCAAGTGACAAGTGCCCATGCGTCTCTATCGCCTCACTGATGCCTCTTGGCAGCGCCCATCAGCTGGCTATTGACAACAGCACAGCGCGCACTGACAATGCCGCGCGTGAAGATCCTGCTGCCTCGTCGGCGCCCAGCGACATGCCAATTCAAACAGTGCCTCGCGCTCAGATTTGATGCCAAGCACCAGCGCCCAACCTCAGGCAAGCATATCATGTGTCGCGCGCGCAGACCTTGACCCGCAAGACAAAGTTGTTGCCATCGAACTTAGTTGTACATTGTAATAAACTAAGTCTTTTCATTGTATTGTATTAGGCTATTTTACATCATTTTCATTCAGTGTGATCCTACAGCTTTATTAGGGTTAGTCTTGTAATCTTGAATTATATTTTTTAAGCATTATTAGGGGGTATCAAGCATTCAAAACATTTTCAGCAATCAATTCTCTATACTGGTGTCTCTACCCCTCGACACCGCATCTTTTGTAGTCAGCATTTTCATTCATCAATAAAATCATCATCATTCAAAACCGAATTCACTCTCAAGCTTCCGCAATTTCCATTGACATCTATTTTCCCGCACGACACTGATATTCTAGTCTAGCGTGCGGCGGGGACCTAATTGGCGGACGAAAACCGTACTGACATCGGTTGCCTAGCCTTACGTTGCCCTTCCAAAGAGTATCAGGAAGGCGCCGCATAATAGTAGGTATGACCAGTGGATGTACGACGAGTTAAGCGTGAGGATAGGAACGACGCCGTTTAAATCCGGCGTCCCCATTAAGGGGATATTACCTACTATTGTACTATTTTTATTATTTTGGGGAGGATCTCTTAATATATAAAGGAGACCCTAATGGTGTAAAGGGGCCATGATGATTCTTGGATAATACAACTCTCTCTTTCTCTCTATATCTCTAAGAAAGTATTCTCCCAATATCATAAGATCTGCTTGAACAATATTATTTTCATCTCTAGGTCTTATTATATTTGATTAGGATTTACCCTCATTTATTTTGGTTGCTTTACACTTGCAAAGTATCTTGATAACTTTTCAGCCAAACAATTTGGCGCCATCTATGGGGATTTCAAGAATCAAAATCATAGTTTTGTACCTAGAGAACAACCAACCACCATGCCCTACACCACACAGAAGCAAAAGATGGCAGAAAATAACGAAAGAATGAAGCAATAACAAGCATGGCAACCAACCTCATGGGTCCTCTCAACGAGGCCGGTGAAGAGAGTATTTTGAACACAACCCCTAGCATTACACCGGGTAGAGAGATCTCACCCTCTCTTTCTGAGGACCCGACAATCTTGCACGAAAAAGGGGCATCAACCTCAGCAGTCAAAGAAATGACACCCCTGGTGATCAAGAAGCTACTAGAGGAGTGGTTGATGAACACCCTATGTAGCTTGCTTGAAAAGCCACCCCAAAGTAACATGAGAAACTCATCAGCGACAGATGGTGCCACAACCACCAACGAACCTCCTGTTCCACGAACAAATAACACTCACATCGAAGACACTACCAGCGAAATTACACTTGTTGTCGTTCTCAAGAAGATGGAAGAAATGGAGAATGAGAACAGGGTACTTCGTGACCAAATGAAGGAACATCAATAAAGAGTGGACAAAATCTCTAGCGCTCCCAAGTTGCTGCCAGAGCGTAAGGTTCGTCGAACAACCATACACCGAAGAGGTAGACCCTCACCCCATCCCCAAAACCTTCAAGATGCCACCTTACTTAAGGATATATGACAGGACCACAGATCCTGAGGATCATCTGATCCATTATGTAACTGCTGTGATGGGCAATGATCTATTGAAAGAACAAGTACCATTGGTGTTGCTGAAGAAGTTTAGCAAGACGTTGACAAGAGGGGCTTTAACATGGTACTCTCAGCTACCAGCTAGAACAATATCAACATTCGAGGAAATGGCGGATAAGTTCGTCACCGCCCATACAGGAGCAAAGAAACCAGAAGCCAGAGTTAATAATATTTTCACCTTCAGGCAAACCGCAGGAGAAGAAATCAGGGACTTCCTAGCAAGGTTCAACAGAGTAAGGATGAGCCTACCAAATGTTTCGAAAGGTATGGCGGTCGCAGCTTTCCAAAACGGGTTGAACAAAGATGGTTCAAGAGCGATCAAAAAGCTACTAAGCCGCCTCATGAAATATCCCCCTACAACATAGGAGGAGATCCACATCGCCTGCTGTGCTGAGGTGCGAGCGGATCAGGACGACATTAACGGGCCAACCCAACGGCTAACAATGATACACTCGGAAGCAAGGAGGGATCGATGCAATGGGGGGCGGCGGGAGCAACTCTGACGTTTCAACAAAGAAAGGCACCAACCCCACGTCATTCCTTTCCATCCACCACCTCCAAGACACACGGATGCACTGCAACGACATGTCGTTCCACTCCATAACGAAAGAGGTATGCCCCCTTTATTATCTGCCCATAACTTTTGTGTGTCTCCTTCAGAAATAGTGTACGCACTGGAGAAGCTGGGCACCAAGGTGCAGTGGCCGCAAGAGATGAAATCAGACCCCACCACAAGGCGGTCGAACGTATTATGTGAATTCTATCAAGAACAATGACATAAAACCAAGGAGTGCATAGGCCTACGGCAAGAGGTGGTCAGGATGCTGAATCAAGGATACCGAGAACTACTCGGTGAAAAAGAGAAAGTCAACTTCGTACGCGGGCGGGAATAACCCCAGGGACCGCCGAAGCCACCTTCCCCAGCACGCACCATAAATACGATCGTCGAAGGCGACAACGACTCATCAATCAATCACGTCAAGTTCACCACCACGCATAAACTGAAGCGAACAATCACCCATGAACGGTATAACGATCTCGAAGATAGTATCACCTTGATAGGTCTGATGCCTACGGTTTGTCTTTTCCTCATTATGATGCTCTTACTAACATTTAAAAGATCATGGTCGACTACGGAAGCGGTGCCTATATTATCCATCCAGGGGTCCTCGTGCAAATGAAACTCGAATATAAGATAATATGGCGTTGCATGACACTGACAGGTTTTAATAATGCAATGGAACGGACCTCTGGAGAAATAATGTTGTCGGGTTTGGCGGGAGGAGTCACGTTGGAGACCGCCTTTCACATGATGAACCAAGAAACAACTTACAACGCCATCATAGGACGCCCTTGGATTCCCTCGAGATTTTACCAAGTGATCAAATTCCACACCCCTGGAGAGTATTTGGAATTAGAGGCGAGCCTTGCACCGCACAAGAATGCTACCGAATAACTCAAGATTGTGCCCACACCAAACAGCTGAAGGGAGCGAGTGCAGAGGTATAGCAATCAGCCATGTTGGGGACCAAGGTCAACCCTATAGCAGAAGCCATCATTGACCCCAACATCGTAGAAGCCTGTAAAGCGACAGTCGATTGCCTCGACCCCGTCTAATTGGACGGCACCGATTACACAAAAAAAGGCCTACATTGGGCACGACCTTGGCGATCCAAGTAAGTACCATGAATTCTTAACTAACCATGCAAATTTTGTTTGCTTTCTCCCATTCAGATATGCCAGGAATTCCGAAAGACATCGTCACTCATAAGTTGAACGTTGACCCTTCACCCGCCCGTGCGGCAATTTAGGATAAAATTCAACGCCGCAATCAATGAGGCAGCCAGCATAGAAGTGGACAAGTTGTTGGCTAACCGCTCCATCAGAGAATCAAAGTACCCTCAGTGGTTCGCCAATGTCGTCAAGGTCAAAAAGAAAAATGGGAAATGGAGAATGTGCATAGATTTCATCGACCTAAACAAGGCATGCCCAAAGGATTCATTCCCTCTACCCCATATCGACCAACTGATCGACGCCACCGCAGGACATAAACTATTTAGCTTCTTGGATGCCTACTTCGGTTACAATCAAATCATGATGGCCGAGAAGGACCAAGAAAAGACAACTTTCATCACCCACCAAGGCTCATATTGTTACAAGGCGATGCCCTTCGGACTTAAAACTGTAGGGGCAACATATCAAAGACTAGGCACCAAAATGTTCAAGGAACAGCTCGATAAGACCATGGAGGTCTATAACGATGATATGTTAGTAAAGTAGGCAAAGAAAGAAGACCACATCGGTCATCCAACGGAAGCCTTTGAAATATTGAGACGGTACGAGATGAAGCTAAACCCGAAAAAATGTGCTTTCGGTGTGGCCTCAAGGAAGTTCTTGGGTTTCCTCGTATCACAACGAGATATCGAGGTAAACCCAGACCATATCAAAGCGATAGATGCAATACTTGAGATTTTGAACAGCAAAAAACAGGTGTAAAAGCTAACTGGGCGAATAATTGCCCTATCCAGGTTCATCTCGCGATCCTCGGACAGGTGCCACAAGTTTATCAACGTGTTGCGAAAAGATAACATGTTACAGTGCAACGAGGAATTCATCGAAGCCTTGAGAAATTGAAAGCATATCTATCTTCGCCACCGCTTCTGGTCAAAGTGAACCCAGGCAAGCCCCTGCTGGTATATTTGGTGGTATTCAAAGTCGTTGTCAGCGTGGTCTTGATCCGTGAAAATGAAGGTATGCTATCTCCAATTTATTATATCAGTAAAACCCTAGTAGACGCCGAAACACGGTACCCACACCTTGAAAAATTGGCTCTGGCATTGGTCGTAGCTTCACAGAAGCTCGGACCTTATTTTCAGTGCCACCCCCTAAAAGTAGTGACGACCTTCCCCCTATGGAGCGTCCTACATAAGCTTGAATTATCAGGCTGGCTCGCCTGATAGGCCATAGAGCTCAGCGAGCATGACATCTCATACCACCCAAGAACCGCCATCAAGTCGCAGGTACTTGCTGACTTCATCGCCAATTTTAGCGCATAGATACAGTCGAAGGCGAAACTGGAAGCCAGTCGTGCCTCCTGCAACGCTAACCTGTGGACTCTCTACACTGATAGTGTTGCTAATAATCGGGACTGGGACTCGTAATTGAAGTCCCCACGGGCGAAACAATTTACCATTCTATACGATGCCCCGATATGACTAAGAACGAGGCCAAATATGAAGCTGTGATTGCAGGTGTGAAATTAGCCATAAAATACGGAGCTCAGCGGCTCATTCTCCATTACGACTCCCAACTCGTAGTGAACCATGTCACTAGGACCTACCAATCAAGGAGTAGAGGCTACAAAAGTACCAATCAGAAATCCACAAATTAATGACTAAGTTTGACGAGTTTCGTTTTGAGAAAATTCTGAGGGCACAGAACATTGAAGCAGACAGCTTAGCAAAACTGCTCGCAGTCACTAAAAACATCAACAGAGAAAGTGTGGTCACCCTCCTCCATTCAGCCATCGATCATAATAAGGTACTTTCTTTAAAACTGACTTGGGACTAGCGTAACCAGTTTGTATCCTATCTGCAGGATGGTACACTCCCACTTGATAAAAAAACAAGCAAAGAAGCTTCGAGTGCAAGCCGCCCGGTAATGCCTAATAAATCACGACCTCTACAAGACGATGTTTGGCGGACCCCTAGCCAAGTGCCTAGGGCCGCACCAAACGAGGCAAGTGCTCAAAGAGGTACACGAAGGTCACTGTGGTGCCCACATAGGTAACCGTGCCCTCGTCCATTGCATCATCCAAGCCGGTTATTACTGGCCCATTATAAAAAGGAGGCAACAAAATATGTTTGCCGGTGCGAGCAATGCAAGAAGTATGCCCCCATGATACACCAACCGGGAGAACCTCTACACTCAGTCAGCTCACCATGGCCCTTCATCAAATAGGAGATGGACATAGTCCGCCCCCTACCAGCGGGACGAGGAAAGGTACGATTTCTGTTAGTTTTAACTAACTATTTTTCCAAGTGGGTGGAAGCATGTGCGTATGCACAGATACGCAAACAGGAAATCATCGTCTTCATATGGAAAAACATCACATGCCGTTTCGGCATCCCCAAAGAAATTAGTTGCGACAACATCCACAGTTCATTGGCAAAAAGACGACAGAGTTCTTCGAGAAATGCCACATTAAGCGAATACTCTCCATACCATATCACCCCGCCGCTAACGGCCAAGCAGAATCTTCCAACAAAACAATACTAATCATACTGAAAAAGAAACTCGAAGGAGCCAAAGGGTTATGGCCCGAGCTACTACCAGAAGTGTTGTAGGCACACCGGACCACGCCCGAAACCAACACGGGATAAAAACTATACTCGTTGGTCAACAGAACCGACACGGTCATACCCGTCGAAGTCGAAGAACCAAGTTTGAGGTATTCACACACCAGCGGAGTAAAGAATGAAACGAATAGACTTCAAGACATCGACGAAGCCGAGGAAAGAAGGGACATGGACCACGTAAGAATGGCGGCCAAACAATGACAGGTCGAAAGGTACTACAACAAGAAAGACAAAATAAGGCCGCTCAAAATGGGAGACTACATCCTCAAGCCAAAACATTGGCATCAAAGAATCTGAGCGAAGAAAAATTGGGCACCAATTGGAACGGACCATACAAAATCATAGCTGTAGAAAGCAAAGGAGCATTCTAGTTGGAAACAAGTGAAGGAGAAACACTCCAAAACAATTGGAACATCACCCACCTCAAGTACTTCCATTTTCAAAAGGCGTCTTCCGAGTCGTACTCTTTTTCCTTACCCAGGTTTTGTCCCAATTGGGTTTTCTCGAGAAGTTCTTCAATGAGGCAGCAGAGGGGACACCTGGAAGTATCTGTGGCTAAGTTTATCATATCAGCCGCTCGACGTGCTCTCCAGGAAGATATGATAAAGGGACTGGACTAGCATGATCTCCATTGTATAAATGGCTAAGGCCATGATCTCCATTGTATAAACGGATAAGGCCATGATCTCCATTGTATAAACAGCTAAGGCCACAATCTCCATTGTATAAATGGCTAAGACCACGATCTCCGTTGTATAAATGGCTAAGGCCATGATCTCCATTGTATAAACGGCTAAGGCCACGATCTCCATTGTATAAACGGCTAAGGCCAAGATCTCCATTGTAGAAATGGCTAAGGTCACGATCTCTATTGTATAAACATCTAAGGCCATGATCTCCATGTATAAACGGCTAAGGCCATGATCTTCATTATGTAAACGGCTAAGTCCATGATCTCCATTGTGTAAACGGCTAAGGCCACGATCTCCATTGTATAAATGGCTAAGGCCACTATCTCCATTATGTAAATGGCTAAGGTCATTGCCATAAAACGTTGACAAAGCTCGACCCCGGCTAGCAAAATAATTCGACTCCAGTCGAACATTATTACAGGCTAAGGCCATCTCCATAAAGTGTCGACAAAGCTTGAACACAGCCAATGAATAATTCGACCCCAGTCGAACATTATTACAGGCTAAGGCCATCCTATAAAGTGTCGATAAAGCTTGAACACGGCCAATAAATAGTTTGATGACAGTCGAACATTATTACAGGTTAAGGCCATCGCCATAGAGCGTCGACAAAGCTCGACCATGGCTAGTAAATAATTCGATGCTAGTCGAACATCATTACAAGCTAAGGCCATCGCCATAAATCTTCGACAAAGCTCGACCACGGCCAGCAAATGACTCGATGACGGTCGAAGTTACATTAAGAATCAACTTAGTTTGACTACGACGAATGACGCATCGACGACGGTCGAAATAATATCATTATCGGCCAAGGTCGCCGCCATTTAGTATTGACCTAGCTCGACCGCGATAGATAAGTGCTCCGACGACACTCGAAGTAGCGCCCCATTTGTCCGACATCCTTTCCGTCATCACCCCCGGAGCGATAAGCTACGGTATACCAAGATTCAGACTCAAGCTGGTTGACGTCCTCAGAGGTATAGCCCTCCTGACCAGGGGAGTCACAACGTTACCCATAGGTAGCGCGGGCGGCATGAGCCACGTGCCGCTACCTTTGAACCTCTTCCTCAGTAGTGCGTCCCGCAACAAGATATTTCTTAAGTACATCCAGTCGGGCCTCCGCATATACCCATATCTCGTGAGCATCCCGGCATGCATCCTCATGCCTCGATAAGGCAACCAGCTTAACAGCTTCAATTTTCGTTGCTTTGGCCTCAAGTTTGGCAATCAAATCTGCAACCCTACGGTGCAGGTCAGCGACCTACGCCGCTACTCGACGGTTGAGCTCCAATTCATCTTCCCTTCACTTGAGGAGTGACTCCAGCTCACTATTCCGAGTCACCGCCACCATCAACCCCTCGTCAATCGTCTCCAGTTCGGGTGCTCTGTGCTTTAACTGCTCCTCTGGCTGCACAATACCCTCACGGAACACCCAAAATTTAGGGTCCTGCTTGAGCAAATCCACCACCGCCTGATGTTTGGCATGGCGCTTCTTGTATTTTTTCGCCACTTTGTTAAAAATGGTCGCCTTCCGTTGCGCATGTCACCTCCGATATACCTCCAAGATAAGAGTCTAAAAAAAGAGAGAAGAAGAGAACATAAAGAGACGAGTCAGTCCGCATCAAAACTAGCCTCACGACATGCAGGGAAAATGGAAAGTTACCTGCAAATTCGAACCAGCTACCTTTCAAGATAGCTCCTCGTCACTGACGCCTCTCAGCATCTCAATCTCTGGGGCACACAACACGGTCATGTCTGTTGCCTCCTGCTTGTTGTGTTGTAGTAAATTGTAGCCTCTCGGGATCATAATTCGGTGATTGGATCTACACGCCATCATCTCTACATGGGTCGGACCCCTTGCTACTCCATCCACATCTTCATGGGCATCCTCAGGGTCCGCTCCCTCAACATTGTTGCCCATATCTCCAATAGCGGATGTCGAACCACTCTCTGTGACTCGTACTAGACTGGCCTCGGTGGTTGTGCTCACCTAAGGGGCCGACCTCCCCGAATGAATAGCATCGGCCATGAAAACGAGCCTAGGCACTATGCAAGGCATGCTAACCCTCTCGTCCTCAGTCACCACCAACTTTCCCATTATCAATATCCACCTTTTTCTCTCTGGTGGCTCCTCTCTTTCAGAAGTTTCATCCACGGTTTGCGGAGATGGTACTGGAGAGGCCCCTTCGCTTGCAGTCACCGCCACAGGTGCAGCCTCCTGCGGAGAAGCTAGGACTGAATCACAAACTAGGTCTTCACTGTCAGAATTGGTATCCGACCTAGTTGAGGCTAAAATAGTCGCTCTCTTCCTGGGAGCGCTTCGACCTATCAACACAAACAGGTCAGTCATTAAGTCAATCGCTAAAACCTAAAGAAGCTTTCAAACCAAAGACAAAGAACTACCAGATGGTCCGGCAGGGCCGTAATATTGAAGAATTGCGGACCAGGTAACACTCCTCCTCATAAGGCAGCAAATTAGCCACTCATTGTCTAATAGTGTTGATAAATCGGGGCAGAGAAGCCCTCGCTACAAAGAAAGAAAAATCACAGTGGCCAAGTGGTCAGGGCCGTCAAGGCCGCATACAAATGAGAAATTCGAAAAACGGAGATACTTACGTTCTGAATTACATTTCTCTGGGAATCTGTCAGGATTGGATACCAAATGTTCGGTTCTGACGAAAAAATACCTACGCCAGAAGCGACGGTTAGATTTGTCATCGGTTTTGACTACCAACCTTTTCGAGCCACAACTCTTCAAGTGAACCATAGTACCCCTTGGTAACCAGTATTAAACAAGTGCAAAAGATGATGAACAAAGACTTCTCACCCGGCCCACTCCGCGTACGTAGTCAAAATCCTGCACACATTCAAGGTATAGGGGGTGAGCTAGGTCGGACACACATTGTAAAATCGGCAAAACTCCTCCGCCAAAGGATAAATGGGGAGACTGTAACCAATCAAGAATGAGTATTTATTAAATGTGTAGTATCCCCGTCTATGAAAGTTTGCGTAATTCGTTCCCGCCAGAACCATTTCCGCATGAGCCGAAAATGTTATGTTCCGCACAAAGGTCGTTTAAATGATTTTGCATCAGTTCACCGTGTTCCCAGGGAAGATTGGGGCAGGGCCTTTTGAAGTCACCCCGAACGAGAAGTTCCTTCGGCGGCACATTATCCATAGTAAGAGGAACAAGAGCCTTTTCCACTTCCTCTTCTTCGCCGTCGGAGGAAGGCGGTACCCTAGATGTGCGGTGTCTTTAGTCTTTTTGTTATCGTAGCGACGCTTTGCCATGATTTTTGTTCAAGAAACGAGGTATGAACAACGGGAAGGGTGACTTCTAAAAAACAGAGGAGTCTCAAATGAAAGAACGGTTATTTGGAAAGGAAAACAAAGAGAAAAGACAAAAAGTGTTTGCAAAGGGATCGAAAGATAATTTAGGTTGAACCATTTCCCTATTTATAGGTTGGGTGGCACAAAAATTGAAGAGGCATAATTCGAAACATGTGCGAGAAACCGAATGTCGAATCACTCTTTGAACCGTCTAAGGAACATGTGTAATAATGACGCATGCGGGCGATGACGTCATTCTAAAGAGGAAGTCACGTGTCAGCAGCCCAACAATCTCATATGTTTCATCTCATTCGCGTTACTGCCGTCGAGTAAGGTCAAATTCTCACAAAATGAGATTTACAGTTCCGTCCCTTGGGGACGCTTCCTAATGTGTCCCCCAACGGACGGAGGGACTATCTGTATGGGGTCGAATTCGACCATCGACATCTCCGCATTAGTAGGTACGACCAGTGGATGTTAGACGAGTTAGGCGTGAGGATAGGAATGATGCCGTTTAAATTCGGTGTCCCCACTAAGGGGATATTACCTACTTTTGTACTATTTTTATTATTTCGAGGAGGGTCTCCAACTATATAAAGGAGACCCTAATGTTGTAAAGGGGCAATAATGATTCTCGGATAATACAACTCTCTCTTTCTCTTTCTCTATCTCTAAGAAAGTGTTCTCCCAATATCATCAGATTTACTTGAACAATATTATTTTCATCTCTAGGTCTTATTATATTTGATTACGCTTTACCCTCATTTATTTTGATTGTTTTATGCTTGCAAAGTATCTTGATAACTTTTGAGTCAAACATAGACTACCAACCTTAATGCAAACATTAGTGGTTATTTTCGCGGCTCGAAACAATAACCCCATAGGTTATAGAGATAATTTTATCGTTGCTTCAAAGCACCAAATTTCAAATATTGGATGATTAAAGAAAATAGATATGTAGGGAAATCAAGAAGGGAGTTCACGAGGAGGCAAAGGAAAAAGAAAATGGGTCCATAGCTAAATGATTGAGGAAGTAAAGGACCTACAGCAAAAGATGATAGAATGGAAGAGATGAGAGTATCAATTTGAGAGACAATTCGGGTTACGCAGAAAGAGTTAGGAAAGAACTGCATAGAGACAATCCAAGAAGTCCGATAACGATGTGCACATGAGCTTTCCCATTTTACTGTCCACATTTTTTGGGGAATAGCATAATTCGGGTATATAATATAAGAGGAAATTATTGCAAATAACATATGGGTATTGACACAAGAGGAAATTACATGTAGCATCACCATCATCAATCCTTTTGTTTCCCTTCAATTTCATTTATTTACAAGCAAATTAAAGTGTACTAATACCTCTAGCGGAGTCGTAAATTTATACCAAGAGATTAAAAGAAAATACTAAAATTGTCACACTTGGGATATTGTATACGGCAAAAATTAGAAAGTTCAATTTTATGATCAATGGCATTTCACAACCCGTCTTCTGAAGCCTCGAAGCATAGCTCGAGGTTTGACCTGGAGGGTTCCTAATGCTCGACCTCGGGGTGCAAACCGGTGGCTTTCTTAGACAAGCGGGAAATTCCCAAAAGGCAAGCGGCTAAAGGCCTAAAGCTGACTAGGTATATAAGAATAGTACAAGCCCGTACCGTGACATTAAATAGTTGTACCATCTGTTTATCTTTGTAATAAATGCATATGTGCTATGTTGGAACTCACCCTCCTATACAAAGAGGACCCTTGTCATTTTGTAAAGACATATGATATTCAATAAAAAAAAACATTCTCTGCTCTCTAACTTAAACATTCTCCATTGCCTTTCATTTGATTTATTGCTTACATTTATTGCATTTTATTGATTGTTCCTCATTTATTATTTATCATTGATCACAAAGATCAAATATTGAGACCCTTGAAACTGTTAATCCTTCATCGGTCATCCCAACCAAGCTCATTAGTTCGACCTCGAGGCCCAGCGTAGGACAGCTCGAGGCCCCGATTCCCGGCCACTTTGCACAGCATACTATCCTCAAGCTCTTATTTTACTTTCCGAGCTCACACTTAGCATCTATTGCCTAACAACCAGCACAAAAATAAATTACGTATTTTTGGAATCACAAAATTAAATCTAATTATATTTACCATTTTCAAGGTAAACATATATATTTTAAGCAAGTTTTGAATTTTGTTCACCATTCGTTCTTAAACACGCTTCCTCTTTATGAGAGGGTAGTGGTAAAAAAAATTCAAATTTCTTCGTATCTGTCTAAGTCATGATGGACAGAATTATATAGTTCTCACAGATAGATTTATATGTAACCTTCGGGGGTCACTAGACCTCCTAAACTTCGGTAAAAATCCTGTAAATGTATATATGAAGGTTGCGGAGATGAGGATGCTTAGGTGGATGTGCGGACACACCAGGCTAGATAAGATTAAGAATGAAGTTATTCGAGAGAAGGTGCGAGTGGCCACAGTGGATGAGAAGATACGAGAAGTGAGACTGAGGTGGTTCGGGCATGTGCGGAGAAGAAGTCCCGATGCCCCGGTGAGGAGCTGCGAGCGGCTGGAGATTGTTGGCGGTCGGCGAGGCAGAGGGAGGCCTAAGAAGTATTGGGGAGAGGTGATTAGGCAGGACATGACTAGAATGCAGGTTTCCGAGGACCCCTTGATAGGAAAGTCTGGAGGTCTAGAATCAGGGTTGTAGGATAGGGGCTCCTAGAGTTTTTGCACGCCTCATCCGGGGTTGGGTGTGGGTCAGCAGGGTTACCCATAGATGATTTGTGTTAGCTTATATCCCCCTTATGGCTGTTAGTTATGGTAGTTACTGTATGATATTCTTGCATGCGATTGTATTTATGTTTCGTATGTTTAGATAATTATTTACGCTATTTCTTCTGGAGTTACTAATGCTTTATTGTTTTTGTTTTTGTTTTTGTCTTTGTTTTTGTTTAACTGCTGTTTTTCCTTTTATCCTATGAGCCGGGGGTCGATTGGAAACAGCCTCTCTGCCCTTTCGGGTAGGGGTAAGGCTTGTCTACATATTACCCTCCCCAGACCCCACCTGGTAGGAGTATACTGGGTAGTTGTTGTTGTTGTTAGACTCCCTAAACTTCGGTAGAAATTTTGTATATGTATATGTATTTTTAAATGGTTAATTTAAATTACTTGACACCTTGAACTGTAAAAGCCTTTACTAGACACTTGTTGAGTAGAATATTGGTGTCTCCGTCACGTTAAAATTGTGTATCCGCCTAACCGGTATGTATGATGATGGAAGATAATATGTATCACGTAAAATTAATTGAGATATGTACAAATCAGTCTGGACAATACAATTATAAAAATAAAATAAAATTTCAAAGCGTGTGAATGATGATATAAGGAAATTGAAGACCGTCCTATGGGTGAAAAGAAAGCAATGCAGTGAAACGACTTTCAACACAAAATTAGTTAATCTAAGAGAAGAAACTGAGAAAAAGGAGTAAAAGGGAGGGTCCGATGATGTGGACTAATGAGCAGACTGGACAGCACACGCAGCAGCGCGTGGGCCGTGCAGTATTCCCATTTCAAACCTCATGCAAATTGCGTCCGTATTGGTTGTCTTTGTCTTGGCTTAGCCCTACTTCTCTTTTCTTCCTTTTTTGGTTAGGCAAAAATAAAATTTGAATCGTTTTAAATTATGTCTAATAGAACACTTCTGTGATGAGACATTACTTTCAATCCTGAACCAGTAGGAATTGAATAAATGAATTCTGACTATTTATGTTGTTTTATTTAAGTTTTTCGTAGTCCAATCGAGAGGTTGTGAGTTCGAGTCTCCCCAAAAGCAAGGTGGGAAGTTCTTTGAGGGAAGGATATCGGGGGTCTATTTGGAAACAGCCTCTCTACCCAAGGGTAGGGGTAAGGTCTATGTACATACTTCCATCCCCAGACACCACTAAGTGGGATTATACTGGATTGTTGTAGTTGCACTAGTAGTCCAATATATAAAAGGTTTGTCAAGCAATAAACGTTCTACTAGCGTATAATTTTTTGACAAAATTATAGACTGATAGCAAATGTTGAACCTTAAGCGAACCAAGTAACATGAAGAAAATAATATTTCAACTATTTCACGTAGCCGGTATTAAATCTTTTTTCTTGTATTGTAGTATATTCTATTTTGTTAGGTTTGCATGGATTGCAAGAAATTGTAGGTATGGAAAATTTTCTTCCATGTAATTATAAGCTTACCCGATCCCTGTTTAAATAATTCACTCTATGGTTTTACAACAAGTGATCATTTTGATCAAACCATCTCAAAGTTATCTTCTCTTATTTTATTATCTATATTTGCTATTTACACCTTCTGCCGATTGTGGTCATTTTAACAGTTCAATTGTGATTAAAACCATAATCTAATTGTGAAAATATAAAAAAAAAATGAAAGAAGGTTAGGTACTGCATCATTCTAGGTAGAGAGCAGGGTACAAGTACATGCCACAATGGGGATGAAGTTAGCGCACAGACCCTCAAGTTGACCAATTTGTAGCCCATGCTTATCGAAAAAGGGAAGTACCAATACTCAATAATTCCGTCTAATATGTTGACTCCAAGTTGTCGTGTTTAGAGATCAGAAAAATTGTCATTTGCCCTGGCTGCTTATTTTGAACTTTCCACACCCTCCATTTGTTTTTCTAATATTAATAATATTTTGTAATAAGCGTGCAACTCGATTAAGTTCAACCAAAGCTTGAACATATGGGAAGAAAACATCTAATAGTATTTTTTTTACCTCCATGGTATTTGAACTTGAAACATCATAATTTTTGACTCATTTTATTGACCACTAGACCACACCTAAGGGTTTCACACCGTCCATTCGTTATATTTTTCTTTAGTCCTTTTCTTCACCTTCAATTTTCTATATATTCCTCTCTTTTCAATTTTCAAGTTATGTTAAACTTGTATTCTCGTTTCAACAACAACCCAGTATAATCCCACTTAGTGGGGTCTACAACAACCCAGTATAATCCCACTTAGTGGGGTCTGAAGAGGGTAGTGTGTACGCAGACCTTACCCCTACCCTTGGGTAGAGAGGCTGTTTCCAAATAGACCCCGGCATCCTTCCCTCCAACCTTGCCCTTGGAGAAACTCAAACTCACAACCTCTCGGTTGGAAGTGATGGTTGCTTACCATCAGAGCAACCCCTTGTATTCGCGTTTCAAAAGACCACAATTTGATAATTCCAAAATCTGCAACTTTATTTTTAACCCTTCCATTATTACTAAACAAAAACCCCAGATTGCAAATCGCTACTTAAATATAGTTTAACCAACAACAGGGAAAAGAAAGATAATTGCATAGTGTTAGTATGTCATGGAAGAACACACACATCGGAGTCAAGAGCATGTTGAGTGCTGAGGAATAAAAGACACACAAAAAGAATATGAAGGAATTCAAAAAAACAAATATGGTTGAAAATCTATATTCATATTGAGTTTGCAGTCTGCACGTTGGATGCAATTGAATTTTGCTCCCGCTAGACTTAAAATCCTAGATCAGTCTTTCGATACAAATAACATCTCCAATTTGTGCTTGTAAATTGTTTTGGTAAGCAAAGGCCAACTGTTGTCCTGCCATACTATGGAAACTAAAATATGCATATTCATAGGAATGAATTCGCGAGACTTCACATCGGCCCCAAAAATTGTGAAGCAAATTCCTGAATGATCAATTTATTCAGAAAGAATAGCCAGGTTTGTCGAGTAAGACCTGGAAGCCTACAAGTTCACTGGCACTCGAAGCCCATCGTAGCTAAGCTGCACATCAATACCTTCCGTTTCCCTCAGTTTCAGTAGCCTTTCATTTACTACTTCATGATCCATAAGATGCATCATGCCTACACATGATATTAAAACAGGCGCTCGTTAGCTATGAAGTTCTTAATGTGCATCAAGAATCAATTATGTATAATATTGTTGTTAATCTTCATCAAGTAATTTATATAACCATAGTATAATAAAAATAATTCTCAAAGACATTTCGAAACTCCAGTATTAGAACATAAGTAAGGTCTAGAATCCACAAGCAGATGGAACGAATCTCATCATATACGAAGGACCTGCAGTTAAGCCGATAAAAGTAAAATATAAAAAGAAACAGCCAACATACAAGTGCATATCTACCGAAAAATCAGAAAAACAACAACAACAACAACAACCCAGTATAATCCCACTGAGTGGGGTCTGGGGAGGGTAGTATGTACGCAGACCTTACCCTTACCCTGGGGTAGAGAGGCTGTTTCCAAATAGACCCCCGGCATCCTTCCCTCCAAGAACTTCCCACCTTGCTCTTGGGGAGACAGAAATAGAAAAAGAAAGGAAAAAAGAAATAGAAACAGAAAGAGCCAGCATACCAGTGAAAAGTGTTCGTTTTGGTTTGATTTTCTGCACCTCCTCCAGAGCCTTCAAATGTTATTGTGGAAATGTAATCATTCTAGTTACCACTGTCCCCAGAAAAGAAAAGTATACAAAAGATTAGAGCTCACCCTTGGAAGTCCAAAATGTGTGGAGGAAGATCTATCTGGCCGCAAAGCATCCTAAAAATGTCAAGAGACAATGCTTAGTCAGTTCAGCATTTATCCTTAACCAATTGCTGGCTAAAGGAAAGCAGAGTTCCTAGGAAGAGAGTGAAAGACCAACCATGATAAGGAGTTCACAGTCCTTTAGAAGTGGGTAAGTTTCTTCTGGTATATCGCTTCACTAGGAAAGCCAGGCCAGGGTAGAGAGAAAGAAAAGATTATTGGCTAATATTGCTGCCTGCTGCTAAAACTTTCGAAGTGAGAGAATAAGGTTTACCTGATATAACAGGTATCCCCAAATCGAAAGCCTAAAGAACGATAACCAGAGCCGTGCCACACTGGCAAAGGAATTATCTGCAAGGGAAACCAATCGAAACCATTAAGCATAATAATGAAGAAAGCCAAGATAACTAACCATTTCAACTTATTATGAGCAAAATGGTTTAGTACAAATAAAAAGGGATGCTGTTAAATAATAGTGAATGCAACTAAATCAACAACAACAACAACAACTACCCAGTATAGTCCCACAAAGTGGGATCTGGGGAGGGTAATATGTAGACGAGCCTTACCCCTACCCGAAAGGGCAGAGAGGTTGTTTCCAGTCGACCCTCGGCTCAGTGAAGGAAAGGAAAAATAAAAACAAAAATAAAAGAACATTAGTAACTCCAGCAGAAATAGTATAAATAATTATCTAAACATAAGAAACATAGATACAATAGCATGCAATAATATCGTACAGTAACTACCATAAATAACTACCATAAGGGAGACACAAGCCAAAACACAAATCATCTATGGATAGCCCTGCCAAGCCTCACTCAACCCCGGGTGAGGAGTATGAAAAACTCTAGGAGCCCCTATCCTACAACCCTGATACTAGACCTCCAGACTTTCCTATCAAGGGGCATGTCCTCGGAAACCCATTCTAGCCATGTCAAGCCTAATCACCTCTCCCCAATACTTCCTAGGTCTCCCTCTGCCTCGCCGAACGCCGACAATCGCCAGCCGCTCACAACTCCTCACCGGGGCATCAGGACTTCTCCTCCGCACATGCCCGAACCACCTCAGCCTCGCTTCTCGCATCTTCTCATCCACCGGAGCCACCCCCACCTTCTCTCGAATAACTTCATTCTTAATCTTATCTAACCTGGTGAGCCCGCACATCCACCTGAGCATCCTCATCTCTGCAACCTTCATTCTCTGAACATGAGAGTAAAAGTAAGAGTGAAAGTAAGAGCCTCAACCTCAAGATCATGTACAATGAATGGATCTTCCTTTATGATGTTAAATTGCAACTCTGAGACTGCAGCTCCCGGTATGATACCACATTTATCTACCAAATAATAGTGGGTTTTCTTCATCACCTAACAAAAGAAAATTGTACACATTCTCAGCTAATAAAAATAATAATTTCTGAAGCAAGTTACATCAACTCAAGCATGTCACTATCTCAGAGTGGCAGAACACTACTGGCGAACATTAAGTAAAATGTAGTAACTTCTGAGAATAAAAAAAATATTCAGCAAACAGATATGCAGTCCAACATTAAATTTTTTTTATTTTCCATCCAATGCCCAGTAACTGATTGGGCCGGACTGATATGGATTTGTCCCACATATAGCCCACTAAGGGGGACGCGCTCCCTACAAGGATTTTTTCCATTCCCAGGGCTCAAACCCGAGATCTCTGGCTAAGGGTGGAGGGATCCTATCCATTTCACCATAGCCTTTGGTGATCCAGCATTTAATGTTTGCTGCACATTCCCCACAAGGCTACAACCAATCTTTAGGCAGTTTGAACAAGTTCAACTAGTACTAAAATAAATATATATCATTGTGCATCTTGCAATCCACTCATATATATAAAACCTTCAGGAGAAGTTCTCTGTTTATTTTATGAGTTTCCTTGAACTTGCACTGCTCTAATTTGCTTGCTTGTACACAGTAAACAACAAATGATCAAGGTATTAGTTATCAAGAATTGATAAAGGATGAATGAATTCAATTCCGTAATCACTCAGCTAACAGAGGGATGCTAACAAAGATGCATTATCATTTAGTAGCACAAATGTTCATTGTATAGCAATAGAAATCAAGAACTGCATCTTATGAATTTCAGAAGAACTCAGACCTCAAAGTCACGACTGGCCACATAAATAGGAATGGAGGGTTGGACATTGTTAGTCCAATCGCGAAGATCATCCAAACCTGCATAATAATTATCTTCATTTATTGGAGCGTGTGCAATTTGCATAGATATAGAGAAAGGAGGACCTCGTGGAGGGGGTTATGCAGGGAATGTACAAGAAAAGACATAACCACATTGCACTAAGCATCACAAGTGATTTTATCAGAGACCTCCAATTGCATCAGCATGAGAATGTGTTATAATGACCGCGTCAACTGTTCTTATCCTGACACAGAAGAACAAGTCACGAGTAAGGCATACAGATCATAAGCAAAAAGTTATGAACATTCTTTTTTTTCATTAGAAGGCATAAAAGTTAATACTATCAGAGTATCCAATAAATGAAAGGAAACAATTAACCCTAGAAGAATAATACTGAAATTCTGTTGTCTAGACAAGTTAACTCAGCGAGTCCAAAATGCTCTTCAAATTATATCTTGAAACAAGCTTATAACATTGCTTATATATGCAATCAGGTTCACTATCACAAATTTATAAGTCCTTCCGTGATATACTTAGGACGAAATAGACATTTTGTTCTAGATGAAATACTAAGCAAATGAAATAATAGCAGTATCACATTGTTTCCAGCACCACCTACTAATGCTCGCATGTACTCTTCATGAACACAATAGGTCATGAAAAGCTTCTATCAAATATATAAAGCAATAGTGATAAGAAGAATGACATGAGAAGAGTTCATAAGCAAAGTTTTAAGCACTTCCATTAGCAAATGTGAGACACAAAGTCTTCCTAGCTACAAGGTTTTCTTGCATGGCAGGGAACAACAACAACCCAGTATAATCTCACATAGTAGGGTCTGGGGAGGGTAGTGTGTACGCAGACCTTACCCTTACCCTTGGGTAGAGAGGCTGTTTCCAAATAGACCCCCGGCATCCTTCCCTCCAAGAACTTCCCACCTTGCTCTTGGGGAGACTCGAACTCACAACCTCTCGGTTGGAAGTGGGGGTTGCTTACCATCAGAGCAACCCCTCTTGTCTTTGCATGGCAGGGAACAATAAGAGTTATTTTGAGACATTCCTTTTTTCCCTTTCATAAGCAAAAGAACTAGATATGAAATCTTATAAGAGTGTTATAACCTTTTTAATTGAAAAATATTGAGCTAAAAGGCAGTAACATCCCATCTTGACATGCTAGAAGACGCAAACTGTGTCATCACTCAAGAATGATGACAAATTCAACAAAGGAACCATAGTTTATGGTAACTGATTGAGCGGGATTTATGACATGCTGATCCGTTGATGGTTAGGAATAGAACTGTCAATGTCGTGACACGTCTATAACATGTGTAGGTTCTAAGGTTGAAGCTTCTGCTATAAAGATCCTACCTAACTACTTCCCCAACAGGGTCCAAAATGAAGCGCTCCTAACAAAAAGCAGTAGAATGAGTCGCCCAAGACTGGAATCTAGGAGGCCATGTAGCCTTAACCCTTGACACAAGAAGATTCTTTTGTTGTTTCATACGAGTAGCAGATGAAGTTTATCCACTTAACACAGACAATATCAGCCAGCACATACATTCACAAAGTAATAGATGAGACCAAGTGCAAGAGACTTACCCATAAGCAGGAAACCATCTCAGAGCACTATGGTAGAAGAACCTGGATTGCACAAAGAGAAACTGCTCTTAGACAAGAACACACAGAACCAATAGATTTTTGTTTTTCCCACAATTTTATCTATTTTTCCGGATAACTTTAGGGTTAGACAAGATGATGCTATGTAAGCACGCAGTTGAATCAAGGTTGACCAAGTTGACTGAACAACTTAATTCAAAATACTACCTCCACTCCAAATTAAACATAATCAACAACAACAACTAAGCCTCAGTCCCAAACAAGTTAGGCCCCGCTATATGCATCCTCACTAACCATGTTACACCATATAAACTCATCCCAGACCAATATTATACAAAATAAAATTAATACTATAATAGAGTAAGATTAAGTAGTACTAGAAGTTCTTATACTTTCTACTAATGTATAAATCTCTTAAAGGATAAACTCCAAGAAAAGCATAGGACGTAAAGTTAAAGTGCTAACATGACTAAATTCCAAATTAACATCAAGAATAACATTATGAATTATCTCAAAATGGAAAAACCATTGAAACACTAAAGCATTCATGATTCAAAATTGATCTCAAACACCATTCCTAACTATTGCACTTTAAAGTCTCTCTGACATACTTGCCAACATCAATAAGGATGTTGCAGTGTCCAGAGGGCCTGGTGTGACGAATAAGGATGCCGGTGTTCAGTCTCCTATTTCTGTTACCCGGTTCATTAGCTTTTGTGCACACCTGTAATATGACATTAAGAAGTTCATACAAAATCAACCACTTATTTTAATTCAGCAAATACTTTTAACCCTCTAAGATGCTACATAAGCACAGAGTAGTTTTTGCAGTCTTACAGGGCATGTCTTCAAGGGATTAGTGAGGCAGCTCACACGTGGAATTCCTTCACTTGTTCCTGTTCCTATAAATATTATTTCAGATTTGTCTGTAGATACCTCAGCTCCAGTTTCAGAACTTGCAGTACCTGTAACGAGATAAAAAATTTACTGTCAAGTGAGAAGATTCTTATTACTACAATTCAGTTATAACTAAAGCTCAACTTCACTGAAACAAATTTTCTCGGTATGCTTCTCTTTATGGAGATCAGCAGAAAAACATATCTACGGTAATCAAACAAACGCTCAAGGAGTTATTGAAATTAACCATAGTCTATATTTATAGGAAAAAAAATACTTACTAGAGTGAAGAGAAGCTGTGAGGACGCGTTTGAATCGAGAATACCCTTGCTTTGATATTAAGATTGATTTGTTATTGGTGAAGGAAAATTGGCGGGTGTAACGGGCGATAGAGAGAAGTGTATGGGGAGGAGGACGAACAATTCCTAGAAAGACCGCCATTTTAACTTGATTTCGCACCACTGCTTATGCTTTCGAGTTTCCGACGTAATGCCGGCACCTGAACTCTCCGCTCCGGCTTCAGTTCCGTTCCACCGTTTTGATTTGTAAGAACAAATACGTTTCAAGAGGAACGAGCAAAACATGTTGGGCCAGCGGAATTTGTGCTTCGTCGATGTGTTTCAGGTCAGCCCTAAATGGCAGGGAGAATTTTAAAATAACTTATTTAGGACTGGTTCATACAAAAATATCCAAGTTTTAAATACTATTTAAAATTTGAAAAATATGTCCGCTTATTATACGGGAGTTCCAGGATAACTATGCTGGATCTCCCGTATAATATACAGAGTTCAAGTATAATTATATTAGAACTCCCGATAATATACTGGAGTTCCAGCAAGTATAAATATCCAGTATAATATACTGGAGTTTTGAGCACTGGTGCTCCAGTCTTCCGTATATTATACAGGAGTCAGCAAAGTATACCGGTCCAGCATAATATGTTGGAGTTCATACACAAATGCACCAAACTTTCGTATATTATACGGGACCGATCTCTGTTGTAGCAAAATAGTGTCTATTTTTCATTAACTTGGTAAACACTTACTATTTTTGATTGACCAGTGCAAAAACTGGCTATAACTTGCTATTTTGGCTGAGATACCACGTTCTGGGCCAACCTTAATGGCAAAGGTATTCAAGTAAACGCAGGTTGTTCCTTTTTATTATAAAAATCGCACGGGCGACTGCGCCCATTTAAGATATACCTATTTTTTTTAAAAAATTTAATTTGTACTCGCTTTTTAAATAATTTCAGCCCCCTTTCTCCTCCTCCTTCTCCTCCTTTGTTTTCCTCTTCAAGTTACAAAATAAACCGGTATTTATCTCTAGAAGCAACACTACTTTAGTTATAAGGTCAATTTTTTTTTAATTGAACACTTCAATTGGAGCCATTTCTTTGTTTGTGAATAACTTTTGTTAGATGCACCTAATTTTTTGTTGTATTAACTTTCTTCACAGTTGGGAAAGAGATTGTTAATCTACGCCTTGATCGAGTAAGAAAATTGGCTGACAATTGCACGGGTTTGTAAGGTTTTTTGGTGTTTAATGTTGTTGGTGGTGATACTGTGTTACGCTCCGAACCTGGGGAGGCGTGGCTAGAACTTGGTCCCGTGCTGGCCTGAGCGAACCACTCTGCTACTCATATTTTTCTTTGTGACTATTATGAGCCAATATGGTCGCAACTCATAATATACAATTCTGAGTGGGCAAATATTATACTAATGAACCATCGTTCATAACACATTAATACATATGAGTCGTCAAGGCCTTTGACATTCAGTACATAATAAACCTCTATGTCTACAAAGCCTCTAAGATTATCTCACATCAAATGGGACTGGGTACCGGCAGACCCATAAGTATATAGTAAAACTCTAACATGATGACTCATAGACTTGGCTGCACCATGAATGAGGTGGAGTTTTACCAATCCTTCATTGAATGTCAATCCTACTATGAGTGCTCGTCAAACTAATTGTTTGTACCTGCGGGTATGAAACGCAACGTCCCCAACAAAAGGATGTCATACGAAATAATATACCGAGTATGTAAGGCAATATACTTAAAGCTGAAACAAAAATGATAATATAATAACAACAAGTAGCTGGAAGTCAAAGATAATTTGAAGATATGCTTACCTGCTGATATTGGCTCAATTTTCTCAAAATAATAAGTAAAATAGTTGTCCGTCCCTATATATATATATGTGTGTGTGTGCATATATATATATATATATATATATATATATATATATATATATATATATATACTCCATCGTAGTAGGCTCGCTCATAGAGCTCGGCCATACTAGGCTTTTTATCTCGACCAACTGGGTTCGCTCATATACGCTCGACTACAGTAGGATCGTCATATAACTTACCATCCAATCAGGGGTTGCCCAATAGGGGCTTGCCCATCGATTATAGCTCGATGGTAATGAAAATACTTTTAATACTGTATCTATGTAACTTCTCTGCTCTCTTGACTGGAAGAAGGAAATACTCAACTGAATATGAAGTCCCAATAAGGAGAATATTATAACTCACAACACTAGAAAAATATACGCAATTTGCAAGAGTAGCAAAATATACGTAAATTCCGGAATATAAATGTAATGACGAGTTCATGTCAAATGAAAGAAGCTTAGCCTTGACATACCTTACCGTTAACATATTTAGCCCAAAACCGAGCCGTGACTTCTTCATGGGGATCAGTCAAAAGAAATGGATTCAGTGGCCATGTCCAACAAAAGTCCTTTGCTTTTGAAATACAATCCAATTCACAAGAAAATTCTTATGCTAATCCACGGTAAAAAGTCAATGTGAGCATGTAATTTTTGCCTCACATGAATTACTCCAAAATAATTCTCAAAATTAAATCTTCTCTTTAATTAGGTGTTATTCTAGGAATTATTGTGCGATTTTCCTGATTGTTTGCATATTTTGTGTGCATATTTAATTTTATTAAAGCATTGTAAAATACAAAAATATAGAATCTGCATTTAGGGTTTGATTTTATACTTTAAATTAATTGTTTTACAAAAAAACAAAAAATTAACAAAAAATAATCGTATTTTTGCATTTTTAGTGTTTAAATGGCAAAATTTCGTGATTTTCTTTAAATTTGATTTTTAATTATTTATGATAATTATTATTTAGAGTTAATTTGTATTTTTAAGTTAATTTGGGTTTTGTAATTAAATTTAGAATTTTAGTTTTATTTTTGAAAAAAATGGAAGAAAAGGAAAGGAAAAGAATTAAATAAAAGAGAAGGAGATCAAAATTGGGAAAAATCCAATTTAATTCAAGAAGCCCAAACTGAATACATCTGAAACTCGCCCCAGTCCAGCCCAAAACTAGCCCCCAACCCGGTCCATCCCAGGCCATCCTAAATGACGTTGTTTGATACCTTTTAATTAGAATCGTCGATATCACTTGATCGAACGGTCTCTAACCTTGCCCACGACCCGTTCCCATACCCGGACCGCCCCAGTTGCTACTCCAAACGACCTTGTATTCATGCCCATTTAATCACAACTATCGGATTTCTATCATCCAACGACCCTAATTAAACCATTAATTTTTAATATACCAAAATCCAGGCCCCTAACCCTATCAGACCCCCCCCCCCTCTCCTTCATCTCTCACCTCTTCAGAGACCAACCTTCTCCACCACCTCACACCACCATGCTCCGCCCACCGAAAATCGCCTCATGGCGATTCCAGTGCTCCAATCTCTTCCAGACTTACACCCCTGACTCCTATCCACCTCCTTATTCCAAACCTCCATACCATTTTCTTCGAATCTTAGCCGAATCCTTCGAATTTCAAATCGAAATCGGACCCCAAACCCTAGTTTACCCAACATACCCCAAATTAACACCTTAGGACCCTCTCTTTTTCCTCTTCGAATCTGGATTTAAAGAAACGAACCCTAAAATCCCAAACTCCAAAACGTTAGGTGTATGAAGGTTTGAGGTCAAAATCGACCTTAGTTGTGTGTTCTCAGTCGAGAACACTCGATTAAGATCTATTCCGGCCACAAATTCGAAAAAAAATTAAAGGTCTTATTCGAGACATGGTTCAATCATTTGGAGGTAGGTCTCCAAATATTACTTTTTTTTTCTAATTCCTTTTATTATTATCTTCCTGTACTCCTTTATTTTTATTTTAGAATGATTATTTGGTCGGATTTGATTTGTGATGGATTTTTTATAGTTTCTGTTTCGAACTAAAAGATTGTTCGTTGATTTGGTTTGGTTTATTCATGAGCTTCTTTAGCTATTATTCATGTCATCTGAATTCTTGATTTCGTCTGTTAATTATGGTAATATCTGAGTCCTTCATATTCTAGGCTTAATTAGTTTAATTAGGATTATTCTAATAGTTTGGATAATTTCTCGTTTAATTGTGTATAATAATCGATTGATTAGTATAAGTTTAATTCAAGTGGTCACCTAATTGAGAAGCTTCTGTAATGGTAGGGTTAGAGTTACATTAACTAGGTTAAGTGGACAACTAAGAAATGAAAAGATGAATAGGTAATGGAGAAGACACTAAGTTGAATTCCTATTTAAAGGGGCTGAAAATTAGAAGATAGGACAGAGATACATATAAGAAGATTCTGAAAAATATTGGCAAAAAGAATACTGAAGAGATTTTGAGAGAGTTAAAAAATTCCAAGAAAATACAATGGTAGAATACATAGACAGAAACTTAAACTATCAATGAAAGTTCATTTGAATACCTCAACTAAGATATTTTCCTCCGAAATACTTTTACTATATTTTTACTGTACCAGTTTAACACGTCCGACCAGTTTAATACGTTCGACCTTTAGGAAAAATGTGGTTAATGATTACATCCACCTTTATGTTGTTGGTGAAAATAACCATATTGATAAAATAACCATATTGTCTTAATTATCTTAGTACAACATAATGGTCGGGCGTGTTAAACTGGTACATTAAACGTATAATAAAAGTATTTCGGTGAATAATCTCTTAGTTAAGGTGTTCAAGTGAACTTTCGTTGATAGTTTAAGTGTCTGTCTATGTATTCTGCCAAATACAATATACTGCAAAATTTTACTGTTCCATTGCATCTTTGTTTTGAGTTTTGAAAGTTTTCATTTCCAGCATTTTCTGATTTTCTTTGGTACTGAGGAAGATTTGAATTTGGTTTCTGAAAGTGCTGGTCCAAAGTTTTCTAAATCTTTACTGTTACATTGATTCATTCGGGGTTAATCACTATTTTCTGGGTTAAAAATCTGGCTTGTTCTTGCTATCTAATTACTGCTAAATATGACCCTTTTCTACTCTCATTTCCAGGTATTTTTCCTTGAACTGTCGTTAACTAATGCCTTGTTAAAGGTCCAATTTCACAAGTTTGAATTCAAGTGGATGTATTATCACAAGCTGCAATGTGATGGATTATGTTACTATAGTTCTTTGGTTTGCCATATTTTATAGTAGCTTAGTTTCTTTGTATTGGTTTAATTGCTCAATCTATATGATTCAAATTTATTGATCATGTAGAGTAGATGTTTAGATTCAGGGTCCTGTAATGGTAAACGAAAATTTGTGTGTAAATGGACTGTTAAATATGTTATAAGGATTGACTACTTGAATATTTTAGTTGTTTTTTTTTTTGTTTGAAATTAGGATTTGATATGAAGAAGTTTTAGTACTGATATTGGGTGCAATATATTTGGAATAGGGATTTTGGAACCGTGAGATTTAATTGATTCATGCATGTCTATGTTTGTTTTAGTCAAATTCGAAGCTAGTATATGTTTCGATATTTATTGTTGATTCATGTACTGAAATGATAAGTATAGGTTAGATTGTTAATATTTCGATTGGAATCCATACTAGTTTTGGCTATTATTGAAATCGTGCATGCTCTTGTTTAAAAGTTAGAACATATTTGATCAAACTAAGGATAGTTAATGTTAATCTTAATTTTTTCTGGAAATACTATAAAGCTTTGTGGTTATAATTATCAGTATTTATTGGATCATAAGTTTGGGCTATAACGTGTGGCCCAATAACTCTAAAAGTGTAGTGTTGAATCGTGGCACTCGTTCATTTGGGCCTTAAATGAGCCCATTGTCCTTCTTGAATGCATATTGCACCAGTAGATCATCTTTTCTCTAGGGGATTAGACTAGTAGACTAGATAGAAATAGCAGAAGAAGAATGATGAGGAGGAGGAGGAGGAAGCGAAAGGGAAATGAAATTATTTAAAAAGTGGGTACAAGTTAAAAGTTTTAAAAAAAATGAGTATAGATTAAATGGGGGTGACTAAATAGGGATTGTCATGCAACTTTTACATTTGTACGCCCCTAAGCCCAGGCCCCAGAGTAGGGTTGTGCATGGATCAGATTTAGCATATTTCTGATTCGGATTTTGAATTCTGAAAAGGGCAATCCGAATCCAATCCGAATTAACATTGGATTGGAATGAATTTTAAACTTTGGATCGAATAATTTTTGGATTGTCGGATCAGATTGTCACTCACTAAAGTACTTGTTTGAAGTACATAAATAAATGCTGGCAATCATTCCTTGACAGACATACTTTGCATTATGAACTCTTTTTATCCGTATATCTTGAATCAAATGTCAATTTTACCAAACAAACCAAGTAGCTTCCTTGTCTAACTTTAAGCAATTTAACCTACAATTTTACCCCCATTATATATATATATATATATATATAAACATTTGCAAATTGAAATAAAAGATCTTATCTTGTCTTCGACGGAGGGGAAGTTAATCATTTTTCAAACACAGGAGAGGGTGTAGTTATTCAACATAAGATTGTATGTTACTAGAGTTTGCCATTCTCCAAAGATGAAACTCTCTTTATATTCCATGAATTAGGCAAATTTCTACACAACGAAAGAGAAAATAAGCTCGCAACTGTGGATCGGACTGAGATGAAGACTTCGAGTCTCGAAAGGACTGAGGCAAGGCAGTGAGCTCTGAAGTTTGAAGAGAGGCGGAAGAGAGAGACTAGAGAGGACTGAGCTTGGTCGGCGTCGGAGTATCGGACTGAGATGAAGACTTCGAGTCTCGAGAGGACTGAGGCAAGGCAGTGAGCGCACTGAAGTCTGAAGAGAGGCGAAAGAGAGAGACTAGAGAGAAGATCGATTTAACCTAGGGTCAGTCTGATAAATGAATATAAGGTTACTTAACCCTAAAATTTTAAGGTAGTATTTATATATAAGCCATATAATTTCGAATTTTGGAATGGATTGGATTAAAATCATGCCAATCCGAATCCAATTCGAAAATCCAAAATGTTATAAAACATAATCCGTATTTAATCAGAAAATCCAAAATCCGAAATAGAATGGATCAGATCGGATATCCGATCCAAATGCATAGCCCTGCCCCAGAGATGGTGAGAGATGAGAATTTCTTTTTTGTCTTATTTATCATTTAATATTATATCACTTTATCTCCTTAATCACAAAAATATTTTGAGGAAATCTTTTTCGTTGGTAAGCAACCCTCACTTCCAACCGAGAGGTTGTGAGTTCGAGTCTCCCCAAGAGCGAGGTGGGAAGTTCTTGGAGGGAAGGATGCCGGGGGTCTATTTGGAAATAACCTCTCTACCCAAGGGTAGGGGTAAGGTCTGCGTACACACTACCCTCCCCAGACCCAACTAAGTGGGATTATACTCGATTGTTGTTGTTGTGGTGGTTGTTTCTCGTTAGTGAGTGTAAATTGGTTTTCTGAGTCAGCCATCTGTGACAAAGTCTTCCGATATGGCTATTTGTGAAAATTTCCCTTTTAATTATTATCCCTTACGTTGTTGTTCAAATAAAGAAGAGGGCAATCGCATAACTCATTCAAAATTCATTAATGGACTCATGTTGATCATATATATATATATAGTATTTCAATCTCATCATTCGATCAAACAAATATATCTCTTACATTTTGAAGAGAAATATATAAAAGCAGTTTGGATTCAAAGGAGCTGTACGTTAACAATAGTATCCACAAACACAAATAGGAGTAGGATCCACAGAACTCTGCATACAGGCTCCAGCAATGTATTTATCTTGATATTTCTCTATGCATGTCAGTATACAGTCATCGTTCACCTTGCATTGTAAACTGTGAATTGAATCAGAACATTGCAACGCACTTACTTGGTAAGCATGGTCAATTGACGACTTGAATACTACAATAAATAAAGAGGAACAATCTATTATTGAATAAACGAATTGATGAGAAAGAAAAGAACCCCAAGTCAAGGAAAAAGAGAGCTTACATTAGACATAGAAAAAGTTGCTTAACTTTCCAGCTAAATTACGTAAATAAATTACAACAACAACATATTCAATAAAATCTCAGTACTAGTGGAGTCTGGGGAGAATAGAGTGTTCGCAAACCTTACTCCTATCCCGAAGAGGGTAGAGAACAGTTTTCGGGAGACTCTCGGCTTAGCAGGAGAGACAATAATATCAGAAAAGAAATAAAAGAAAAGGTGTGTAACAACAAAAGATGCCAAAAAGAAAATAACAACAACAAATAAATAAAGAACAATAACACAAAACTATGCAAAACAACAAATTACGTAAATAAATTATAAACATAAAATGTTTTTAGAGAAAAAAGGAGAACCTGATGCACAAACCCGTCATATACGTGATGATAAGGAGGATGTAGTGTGAGACTAAAACTTTTGCCATATTTGATTATGTCTGTGCTTTTAAGAGAATGCTTTGAATCCCTTGGTACGGTTGCAATATATGCAAGAGTCGAAGATTATGCTAATCTAGTGAATTTATTTTCAAGATAATAGCCCACTTAACAAACTTGGTACTTGACTATACATGTGATTTTGAGACAACAATCTTAATTGCTTTTAGCATAGTTATAATTACGGGTGTTAAAACCAAACCGGAAAACCGCACCAAATCGAAAAATCAAATCAAACCAATTAAAAAATTCGATTAAATTTGGCTTGACTTAGTTTGGTATTGTGTAAAAAAATCCAAACCAAATCGCCATATAAATATATAAATTTTATTTATATATTTAAGACTTTATAGTGAATTTTCTTTAGAAAGTATTGAAATATTTGGAATCCTCTCATGTATTAAACTTGAAAGCGTAAATTACCGAAAAAATTTTGTTAGAAGACTAAGAAAATAACTATCATGTGTTACTAAAAAAATTCTCCCATAAAAATATTTTAATAGATCATATATTTGTCAATTTTTTTCCATGTTTACTAAACATATATTTACTTATTAAAGCTTTATCTATAATTTTAACAAAGTAAAATTGAAATAATATTCATGTAACAAAAAGATCCGAAAACCAAAAAATCCGACAAAATCAAACGAAACAAACCAATCCAAACCGATATAGTTGGTTTGGTTTGGTTTTAATAAAATCCGAATCAACCCGATCCATGTACACTCCTAGTTATAATATATGTAAGAGTCAAAGATTAATCTGATAATCCAGTGAATTTTATATTATTTTTACAAGATAAGAACTTCTTTAACATATATACTTCAAAGGTTACACTAGATAAGTTTATGTTAACTACATCAAATTTCATTTTTAAGAGATAAGCCTTTTTGAATTAATATATCCCACATGACCTTGAAAATTTAATATGTTAGTTTGACTTTATATTATTGTATAATTGGTGGTTGAAACAAATTCCATAAAATAATCGAATAATATATTATGGACTTAAATCTTAAATATAACAGCAATAACAACAACAATAAAATTCCACTAGTGGGGTCTGAGGACAGTATTGTGTACACAGACCTTACCCCTATCCCGAAGGAGTAGAAAGATTGTTTCCAAAAGACCCTCGGCTATTTTTCCTATTTTTAATGTAAAAAATTTTCTGTATTCAAATCGAAGATAGGTGATGTATTTGATAAAGAAACGAATGATCTTTCGTAAGGAAAAACTATACTGAAGGCCAGTAATATTGGTTCTGTACAAAGAATTAACCCAAATGGCCGATCACCTAATTAATCTCTTAAATCAAAAATAGCCGGCATATCGATGTGTATGTGTATATATATGTATAATTCATGTGTAATATATGTATAATTGTGTATAATCTATGTATAACGGCTAGGGAAAAAAGGGCAGCCCGGTGCACTAAGCTTCCGCGATATGCATGGGGTCCAGGAAAGGGCCGGAGCACAAGGGTCTATTGTAGGCAATCGTATCCTGCACTTCTTTCGAGAGGCTGTTTTCTAATATCTAGCCGGCTATTTATATAACAATCCCAATATTTGACCTACTAATCACTTGAATATTTGTCAAAGGTTGAGGCAGATTTTAACAGACCAGTTTTTCCAGGTGTTGCGGTAGTCTGAAAATTTCCTTGCTTCGCATGCATGCAATGAAAATGGTCCATTTTATAGCGTGGTCCTATGGCTGATATTCTTTTTGTTTTTTCAAAATGAAGTAAAGGTCACCTTACAGGATCTCTTGGTAAATGAAATAGTCCCAGTTTAAGTAAGTTTAGAGAAAACAACACGTTTAAAACTTAGAAGATCAAAAAGCCAAAGAAGGAGTTTTTTGTGGCCCTGAATAGAAAAGAATTTATTAGAATTTTGAAATGATAATATCGAGAGTATTGACATACACGTATTGAATCACATTGTTTATCGTTTCCTTGATTTGATTTGATCGTCTCGATAATGAATTGTTTGACAACTAAAATGATCTAGTTGCTTGAGTTTTAACCGAGCACATATTTATAAGCATATGTAAAAAGAAGCAATTAATAATTACCATATAACAAGATGTCTAATATCTTCAATGTTGTTGGTTAGTTTGCCAATAGTTGATGAAATTTCGTTTAGAGTGCATATATTATTAGAATATATTGTGTGTATTTTTTTATTATTGGTAGAATATTCTTTCATTATTGTACAGTCCTATAGTTGGTAGGATTTGATTTCTTTCATTATTGTACAGTCCTATAGTTGGTAGGATTTGATACCTCTCTGTACTCTATATATACCTTTGTAAGCAATACGAGAAAATTAATTCTCCCAAAACTCTCTACATGGTATCATACGCCAGTGGCTTATCGCCAAAGAAACCCTAATTCTTCCCTACCCGCGCCGCCGCCGCCGCTGCACTAATCAGCAGCCCGCCGCCGCTGACCTTCTCGGTCCACCGCCTCTCTCCGGCATCTTGCCGCGCCGGCGCTGCACTAACCGGCAGCCCTCTCTCTCTCGACGTCGTTCAGCGCCCCCTCTCCATTGCCTCGCGCTTCATGGCCGCTACGACTTCCAACGATCTTCTCCAGCCGATTGCCATCAATGCATCGGCTCAGATCCCACTCAAATTGGATTCCACTAATTACCTGGCGTGGAAATTCCAATTCCGAACCCTTCTTACGGGTTACGACCTCCTCGGCTTCTTGGACGGATCGAAGTCGTGCCTACCAGCCACTATCGTTGACAAGGAGGTAACTTCCCCCAATCCAGCGTATCCTTACTGGATTCGCTAGGACAATCTTATTCTCAATGCCATCATCTCGTCGATCACACCGATGATCATCTCCTTTATTGCCGCTGCGGAAACCTCTAAAGAGGCCTAGGACATCCTCGCGCGCACATACGGCACTATTTCTCGTGGTCGTATCATGGCTCTCAAACAGCACCTCCATAATCCGGTAAAAGGTTCTAAATCTGTTACTGATTTTTTGCACGGTATTCGCGTGATTGTGGATGAATTATCTCTCCTGGGTGTTACTGTTGATTCTGAGGATCTTGTCATTAAGGTTCTCAATGGTCTTGATGATCAGTATATGGAGCTCTCTCATGCTATCCAAGCCCATGAATCTCCAATCTCTTTTGCTGAATTACATGACAAGCTGTTAAGCATGGAGGCTCAGATTACTGCTCGTGCGCCGGCCTCCTCCGCCGCATCTGATTTGGCTCCGTCGGCTGCCTTCTTCGCCGGACAGCAGTCCGGGCGTAACCGCTTCGGTGGCCGCGGACGCGGCCGTGGCAGCCGTGGTTCATCCTCCGATCGCGGTGGTTACTCCAACAATGGCGAATCTCGGGGGTACAATGGGAAGTTCCAGCTCTGCAGTGAATTTGGCCACTCTGCGCGCCGCTGTCCGTCCTATCCTATTTCCGGCGCCAATCAGCCCCCTTACGGTGGACCACTACCGCGGCCAGCATACGCTTCGCCATCTTATCCGGCTACTCACACAGCCCATCACTCTCCGACAATTCCCTCTACATCTGATTGGATCCTGGACTCTGGTGCCTCTCATCACATAACCAATGATCTTGCCAACATGTCTCTTCACAGTCCTTATACTGGTTTCGATGATGTGGTTATTGGTAACGATGAAGGTTTAAAAATTACACATACTGGACAACTTTTCAGATATTCCTCTCTTTTATTGCCTGGGCTCTCTATGTTCTACATATTCGTAAAAATTTGATCTATGTTGCTCAATTATGTCGTCACAATAATGTTAATGTTGTTTTTTCTGATACTGATTTTCAGGTGAAGGATCGTCGCACGTGGGCAACACTCGTTAGCGGCCCACGTAGGAACGACGCATACTACTGGCCGGCGGCTTCCCGTCTACCGTCTGCCCTCACGGCACAAAAGCTCCCTGCGTCATTGTGGCATTCTCGGTTTGATCATCCGTCTGCTAAAATCCTGCGTCATTTAGTGTCTTCTAGCAATATAGCGTCCAGTAGTGTGTCTGATTTTGCTTGTGTCTCTTGCAAGCTTCATAAGTGTCATAAATTACCTTTTTCTGAGTCAAGTTTATCTTCTACTGCTCCGCTGGAGCTTATTTTTTCTGATGTATGGACCTCTCCAATTACTTCTAATGAAGGATTTAAATATTATGTCATTTTTGTTGATCATTTCTCTAAGTACGTTTGGTTTTTCCCTTTACGCCGTAAATCTGATGTCTTACAAACCTTCCCCACTTTTAAGTCCATTGTAGAAAAATATTTCTCTGCTAAAATCCTTACTCTGTATACTGATAATGGGGGTGAATTCCTAGCTTTACGCTCTTTTCTTGCCTCCCATGGCATCTCACATCTCACTTAACCTCCTCATACACCTCAACACAATGGCTATACTGAACGCCGTCACCGTCATATTGTCGATACTGGTCTCACTCTCCTTCATTATGCCTCTGTCCCTCTCATTTACTGGCCGTATGCCTTTGCCACAGCAGTCTATCTCATTAATCGTCTTCCCAAGAAAAATCTCTCGATGCTCTCCTCCTTTGAGTCTCTCTTCCATATGCGCCCCTACCTTGCCAAGCTGCGTGTATTCGGCTGTCAACGCTTCCCTTGGCTTCGGCCCTACACCTCACACAAAATGGAACCCAGATCTCGTGCCTGTGTCATCTTCGGTTACTCATCCACTCAAAGCGCATATCTATACTTTGATCCCTCAACGTCTAAAATCTTCGTCTCGCGTCATGTTACCTTCCATGAAGATATCTTCCCGTTCTCCAAATTTTCTAACCCCGAGTCTCCACCCGTACCCATTCCGGTCACCCTAGAAGTCTTTCCGCTGCCTCCGCCAGTACCTGTCGCCGCTCCCACTAGCGATCATTCACCGAACGCACTGCCGGCGCCAACGCCCAAGCCACCAGGGCCTCTTACGGCACCGCCAGCGGCCCCCGCCGCCGCTACACCCATTATGCTGCCACCTTCATCCTCTCAGGGTGGTCATCACATGCAAACTCGCAGCAAAAATAACATCTTTATGCCCAACAAGAAGTTTGGTATATCTGTTGTAACCTCACCAGCTGTTACAGAACCTCAGACTTTGTCTAGTGCTATGTCTGATGAGCGCTAGCGCGCTGCTATGTCATTGGAGTTTGATGCTCTGCTACGGAATGACACCTGGGATCTTGTTCCACCTGCTTCTTTACAGAATGTTGTGGGCTGCAAGTGGGTTTATCGTATCAAACGAAAGCCTGACGGTACTGTGGATAAGTTCAAAGCCCGAATTGTTGCGAAAGGCTTTCATCAGCGACCAGGTGTCGACTTCCAGGAGACTTTCAGTCCGGTTATTAAGCCGGCAACTGTGTGTTTGGTTCTCAGTCTAGTTGTATCCAAGGGCTGGCCTCTTCGTCAAATGGATGTGAACAATGCCTTTCTCCACGGGAGGCTTACAGAGGATGTCCATATGGCACAACTGCCGGGTTTTGTTGACAAAGCCTATCCATCTTATGTCTGTAAGTTACAGAAAGCTATTTATGGTCTCAAACAGGCACCCCCGGGCATGGTACAGTGAGCTCCGCCAATGCCTTTTGGCCATGGGTTTCGTCAACACTACCTCTGACACTTCGTTCTTCGTCTTTCAGCATTCTGGTATTACAACCTATTTTTTGGTATATGTTGATGATCTCATATTGACTGGTAATGACTCTGCCTTCTTGAACCGTGTGATTGACTCTCTTGGGACTAAATTTTCTCTTAAAGACATGGGTGATCTCAGCTACTTTCTTGGTGTTGAGGTTCTGCGCAGCTCCAAGGGGTGTTTTCTTTCTCAGCGTAAGTATGTTGTTGATCTTTTGACTCGTCATAATATGCTGGAATCCAACCCTGTTCAGATGCCAACAGCGGCGTCCACCCGCCTTCATCTGGCCGACGGCTCGGCTCCTGCCGACGCATCCGCCTATCGACAGGCCCTTGGGGGCCTCCAGTATCTCTCCTTCACTCGTCCTGATATCTCATTTGCTGTGAATAAACCCTCACAGTTCATGCACGCTCCTACTTTCACTCATTGGGGTGCAGTTAAGCGCCTCTTCCGGTATCTGAATGGGACGCGTGACTTCGGAGTCTGGCTGCGTCCTTCATCTGCTCTACCTCTGCATTGTTTCCTTTATGCTGATTGGGGTGGAAACTGTGATGACCGCTCCTCAACTGGTTCCTATGTTGTCTTTCTGGGGCCTAATCCTATTTCCTGGAGCTCAAAAAAGCAGCATTCCGTTGCACGATCTTCTACTGAGACTGAATATCGTGCCATTGCTTCTGCTGCCGCTGAAGTCCGTTGGCTTCATTCCTTGCTGTGCGAGCTTCATGTCCCTCTTCCGGCTGCTCCTATCATTTACAGCGACAATATTGGCGCCACTTACCTCTTTGCCAACCATGTATTTCATTCGCGCATGAAACCATCTCCATTGATTATCACTTTGTTCGTTAATTGGTTCAGAATGGGTCTCTTCGTGTTGCTCATGTATCCTCTGCTGATCAGCTTGCTGATGCTCTCACCAAGCACTTATCTCGTCCTCGGCTTCTTCTGCTGATGTCCAAGATTGGTGTGTCCTCCGGCCCTCCATCTTGAGGGGGCGTATTAGAATATATTGTGTGTATCTTTTTATTATTGGTAAAATATTCTTTCATTATTGTACAGTCCTATAGTTGGTAGGATTTGATCTCTTTCATTATTGTACAGTCCTATAGTTGGTAGAATTTGATACCTCTCTGCACTCTATATATACTTTTGTGAGCAATACGAGAAAATTAATTCTCCCAAAACTCTCTACATATATGACTAATTCAGCAGCGGAGCTAAAAGAACGGAAATGAACCCCTTTATGCAAGATGACATCCTTCAATCGAAAAATTACATTATATATACATATAATCAAATTGTTTTAACGTATTAAACCCATGACTTTTACTTTATATATATGGCTAGGTCATATTTTCGCTCCTGACATTGACAAATGTTCTATTAAAACACATATAATGATAGAGACGGAGAAGGAACAGATTTACAGCCTCTTTTTATTATTATTATTATGTTCATAATTTATGCTATGATAATTTAGTCACACAACATGCTCAGACAACAAATTCAAACTAGTTTGTCATGGGCACAGTTGCAACTTGGAAATAGAGTCATGGGCAAAGTGTTGACTAAGAGGCGTAAGGGTAGGTTTGTCAATTTGCATAGCCAATGGTCCGGTTTTTGGGTGATAAAATTTCAAGTTTAACCACTGTTCTCCTCGCTTGTCCATGAACAAGAAGACGTCAAAAAATTAAAAATATCAAATTCAAGGTTAATATTCTGTTAGATTTTTCTCTTTTCGTTTACCCAATGAGGTCCAAGTGGAGATATCGGCGGTTGTGGTTCTTCCCCATCATTAACGCATGCCAAGAAGAATGGTCCAATTAATTATACTACTTTCCGAATTATGAAAAAAAATTGCACATGGCTAAGTTATAAATCAGCTACTATGTTTGAACAATTTCAGAGGACACAGCCAGTTTGAACTTTAATTCCCCCACTAAGGAAAACAAATTGTTTGCATGAAGCATCAGAATATATGTTAAAATTCATTCACATTTCATAGCAAAACCAAATTAAATTCTAAGAATGGCCAGCCTTAGACTTTATTTTCCATTTTTCTTACTAATTACAATTCATGTAATTCGGCAATTTGAAGCTGCTTCTCATGAAATAGAGACACCCGATCAGATATACAGGACTGCGTTTCATTTTCAACCAGCCAAGTATTGGATGAACGGTGAATGCTTTTAACTTTTCTTCTATTTTATTAGTCCCATTACCTTATGTAAATTAACCATTTGATAGCTTGAATTTCTGCAACTAATTTAGTTATCCTAATTATTTTTTTCCTTTTCTGTTGTTTACGTACGACTTTATGGTGATCAAATTCACAACCTTTGGTTTTGGTTCCATAGATCCTAATGGTGAGTTTTCTCAAGTTATTTTCCTCCTTAATCATTATAATCTTGTTATGATTAGTGTTTTTGGTACGACGGAAATTATTCTCCTAGAATATTCTCCATGAAAAATATCTTTCCTAAAGGTTTTCCAGTGTAGTCGTGGAATAAAAAATATTTTTCTAAAACGTTATAGTAAAAATTAATAATAATATTAGCAAATCAGAGAGTGTATTTGGCTGAAATTTTGAGTATTGTAAAGTGTTATAAGTTGGAATACCTATAAATAATATGAGCTAAGATAGTTGTAAAAAAATAATTTCACTCATAAATGAAGTTATTTCTCTCATTTTGATGGAATATCTTTGTGTAATCAAACACTTGAAATTAACATTTTCTATGACACACACTTTCCTCAAAAATAACTTCCGTGGTATGAGAAGTGACTTTATAAATGCACGGTTAATTAATCAAATTGCTTAAACCAATTTATCAGCTTAATTTATCAAAATTATGAATGTAGGACCAATGATATACATGGGAATTTACCATTTCTTCTACCAATACAATCCTTACGATGCACAATTCGGAAACATAGTTTGGGGACATTCTACGTCAACTGATCTCGTCAACTGGACTCCTCAGCCGCCGGCACTACTCCGATCAGAGCCTTATGATTTTAAAGGCTGTTTTTCAGGTTCTACAATCTTTAATTAGAAATTGTTTAGAGATTTATATGGGCAAGGGCAATTCGGTGTACAAAATATTTCGTATTCATGCAGGGTCCGGGTATGCACTTCTACGGGTATAATGTAGCTGACCTACCCTAATGCAAGTACTAGTAATTGCTTTTATAGCTCGAAATCGTGACTTATAGGTATAATATTTTACTCATATATACTAGAGTAAAATAAAGGGTGTTTAATGTGTTATATACCTCTAAAATATAATATTTTACTCATATACATAGTATAATTTTTTGGCGAATGGTGATCAATTCTTGTGGCATCGCCCTGACAAAGAAAAGTTACTCCAAAGCTCCCCTTACATTTAGAGATTTATATATAGAGATTTTTCCTATTACTACTACTACTACTAAAAAAAAGAAGCCCCATGCACAAAGCATCAAGTATTTATGTAGGGTTCGAGAAAAGGCGACAACCTAAAGAATGTGATGTTGACATATCTTAATGCAAGTATTAATGGTTGCTTCCACGGCTCGAACTAGTGACCTATAGTTGCTCTAAGGCTTTCCTTCATTATTATTATTATTATTATTATTATTATTATTATTATTATTATTATTATTATTATTATTATTATTATTATTATTATTATTATTATTATTATTATCATCATCATCATTATTATTAGATAAACTTAATTGACTCGGAACTATTTGGAATTGAGGGTTAATTGATATTGTTATTTTCAGGTTCTACAACAATTCTCTCCGGCGGAAAACCGGCAATTCTCTATACCGGAGTAGACTTTTCCGATATCCAAGTTCAAAATCTAGCCGTGCCCAAAAATTTATTGGACCCTTACCTTATAGAATGGGTAAAATCACCTTTTAATCCAATAATCACACCTAATTCAGTGAACAAAATTGATGGTCAAAATTTCAGAGATCCAACTGCTGCTTGGTTAAATCCTACAGATGGTAATTGGAGAATGGTAGTTGGAAATAAAAGAAATAACACAGGAATTGGTTTATTATACAAAAGTAAGAATTTTATTGATTGGATTCAAACTGAACAACCTTTACATTTTTTAAACAATTCAGGAATGTGGGAATGTCCTGATTTTTTCCCAGTTTCAACAATTAGTCAAATTGGTTTAGACACTTCAATTATGGGCCCAAATGTAAAACATGTATTTAAAGCAAGTGTAGCAAATTCTGATTACTATACTATTGGAATATATAATCCAAATAAAGATATTTTTATCCTGGATAATAATTCCCTGGATATTGGATTAGGATATAAATATGATTATGGGAAGTATTATGCTTCAAAAACATTTTTTGATAGTGCTACTAATAGGAGGATTTTATTTGGATGGGTAAATGAATCAGTAAATAATCTTGATATAAATAGTATTAGAGGTTGGGCTGGTCTTCAAGGAATTCCTAGAAGAATTTGGCTTCAGAAATCTGGAAATCAATTGTTCCAATGGCCAATTGTTGAAATTGAAAAGCTTAGAATGAATAGTCCAGTTGTTGAAGGTAATACTGTGGTTATGTCTGGATCAGTACGTGAAATATCTGGAGTCATAGCTACACAGGTAATTTTATTCTTTAAGTTGTATACATTAACGTAATATTTTTTACATTATTTATATAGTTTAATCTATTATAATTGGTTTGTTATTTTCCACTAACATATCATGTTTCTCATTAGAGTTTGACTTATATACAAGAACTTTTACCCATCAAACTACCTATAAGGTAAATAAAAATTATTCATAAAAAGTTGGATTAGTTACCTGAAAAATAAAAGAGATTATCGGCTACAACAAGTTAAAATATACCGTGTATAAAATTCTTCGACATCTCAGTATATATGAGTTAATCGTAAAAAATATTTATCATCTAGATTTAGCTATAGTTACATTATAAGTAACTTGATTGTGTAAATATTTTACTCGACTGTCAATGTTAAAACTTAAGTCCATTTGAGCTAAACGTACGATTTATCACAAGAACAACAACATACCCAATGTATTCTCACATTGTGAAGTATGGGGAGAGTAAAGTATATGCAAATTATACCCCTACCCTGTGGATGTAGAGAGATTGTTTTCGGAATACCCTCGGCTAAACCTATGATTGTACCAGGACCGGGTTCAGCCGAACCCAGTAACTTTGATTCGAACCTTATTTTTGCTTTAAAAATCGATTGAATATGTATAAATTATTAATTTAGAACTTAATAACTTAAAACATTTTGAATTCCGAATACCAAAGCCTCACTCTGATTATGTCGTGAGGCTGACTGAATCCAATCCATAAACCCGGAAATAAAAGGTCGTTCGTTCCCTTTCGTCAAGTAGGTATAAAGTTTAAATCATGGTCCCGCCTCTGAGTTATAATTATTATACTGTTTACAGGCAGATGTAGAAATTTCTTTTGCAGTGAAAACGTTGGAAAAAGCAGAGAAATGGGAAGCAAATTGGACAAATCCACAAGAAGTTTGTAGCATAAAAGGTGCATCAGTAAAAGGTGGGATAGGACCATTTGGATTGCTAGTCTTGGCATCTGATGACATGCAAGAATATACTGCAATTTTCTTCCGAATTTTTAAAGGAGAGAATAACAACAATTTTATAGTGCTCATGTGTAGTGACCAGAGCAGGTATAATTTAATCTCTTTTTATATTTCTCTTACTGTAATTGTAATTCCTTTTTTTCCATAATTAAGTTCTTATTTTTCGTTGTTGTAGGTCTTCCTTACACTTGCCTTCTACTGATTATGACAAAACTATTTATGGAGCCTTCTTGAATGTGGATCCTGTTCAAGAAAAATTGTCGCTAAGGACTTTGGTACGATTAATAAAATATTTTCTATGAAATAAGTCATTTTCTGATGTTTGATTGTCCGGAAAAAATGCTCAAAAACATAATTTCCACCAAAAGTGGCAAACTACCTTACTTTTGAGTAGGAATCATTTTCTTTCACAATTATTTTTCTTAATCACACCCAGATATTAATATCAGTCTTTAATATTCAAAAATTTATTGAAACACTCTCTATTTCACAAATATTATTCAAACTAAACATTGGATAACATTTACCAAGACTAATGTAATATCAAATACATACACCAAAAAATATAATGGACATGTCATGAGAATATTATTTATATTGTGTTTTGGCTTTTCTAGATTGATCACTCAATAGTGGAGAGCTTTGGTGGAGAGGGAAAAGCTTGCATTACAGCAAGGGTTTATCCAACTACTTTAGCAGTGGATGGTGGAACCCATTTGCATGTCTTCAACAATGGTTCCCAGAATGTTGATATCTCAAATTTGACTGCTTGGACCATGAAAACAGCTCAGATCAATTAAATTACTATTGTGTTTAATTGACTGTTCAAAATTTGATCTTGGTTTCGACCCTTTAAAGCTGTAGCAATGAACTCACAATGATCCAATATTTATTAAGATTCCATTATTTTTCGCATAAATATTTTTGTTTCGTATAAAAAATATTGAGTTCAGCAGTAACTCAACTGTTACATCCGCCCCATGACATATTTAAATAAACTATACCATGAAACATCACAACAATATGAGCTCTATAGGCTTGACTACAGAAGTCATGTAAGAAGCAAATTGACTTCTACAGCGGAGGTAGAGTATAGTTAATGGGTTAATTCCCAGGAATCCAGTAACGTTTGCATAGGCCTTTATTTTTATTTAAAAAAATTTATTAAATATCTGTAAATATATAATTATGAACTTAGTTATTATTGTGTATTAACTTGAGTTTACAATAGGAACACTTAAACTTCAAATCTTACATCCGTCGTTGTGCTCAATGCAGGCCTATTTTGCTCCAAACCCCTTGTGTTGTTCTTTCGTTTGTTTTTACTGAGAAATTCCTGAGGGCCAGTCTGTGTACTTCGAAACATTATGTGGCTTGAAGGGTTCAAATCATTGACCCCGAGACATGCACCTAAATCACACTATCACATGTTGCTGCTCTTATCATCGGAACAAAGTCCTGGACTTAGTTCTTTTTTCCTTTTCAATAACAAATTTCACTATTTAGCAACATAATCACAATAATAATTTTATTTGTCTTCACCTAACTCCATCGCATAACATCAACGACCCCCTCCTTTTTTTGGGGAGGGGGGAAGAAGGGGTAGAGGAAGGGGATTAGACGGTGGGGAATTGAATCCTCACCAATAGGATAAAAGTTTAGATCATAGCCAACCAACTGAGCTACTGAGATTCCCCTAAAAAAAACTTATGATTCTTTGACAAAAATAAGGTTTCAGGGCTTCAGGCCATGCTCCCCCCCCCCCCCCCCTTTTTTTTTGTGGGATGTTGAAGTTTAATTGGTTTGGATTTGTAAAATCGATAACTCAACATTGGAGAGCTTAATCAATATAAGTAAATATCTTAGTAAATGACAGTTAAATAATATAAAGCTTCAAACATTGTTGATCGATGGTTGATCTTAGATACAAAGAGTTAACCACAATTTAATTTGCAAGAGATCTAGTAGTACTAGAATGCACAAAAGGACCAAAAAAATACATACAACTTATGTTAAATAAAATCAAGAACTGAGGATATGCAATATATCTGAATCATTGGTTTTTGCTCAAAGCATAAATAATATATATGTAATATATATCTGAATCATTGGTTTTTGCTAAAAGCATATATATATATATATATATATATATATATATATATATATATATATATATATATATATATATATATATATATATATATAATAAAATTCAAAATATATAGTACTGAACATCGATCACTCTCATTCTAAACGCACTTACTTTAGATTCTGAATTCGCATCCGCTCACGACGGCAACGCAAACCGGCAAAGTGGACAAACCCTCTTCACAACTAACCAGTTCATTAAACAATTTCCATGGTAGACATGAGAACATGGCATTTTTCTTACTTCACTTCCAACTTCCATCTTTTCCATGCATATTGCACATTCACTTCCCAACTCTGTTTCTTTTATTTTCACTTTCTCTAAAGCCTCAACATATTTATTCCCAGTTGGAATTGCTTTGAATTCAACTGTATTCGTATGAACCAAAACAAAGGAATCGTCAGGTTCTTCTAAAGAGTAATTGACAGCGATACTAATAAAAACCTTCATTGGGAGTATTTTCTTGTTCCTATTGTGGGGTTCTTTGACAATTTTATCAGCACATAACCACATACGATAAAACATATATTCATGATCATATACCGGCACTCCCATTATATCCAACATTCTTGTAACTCTATGCCACGATAAGTTGTTGCCTGGCAATCGCCTACATCGCTCCACAAATATTTCTGTCTTTCTTGTGATCTCTAAGCGGGAGAAATCCGGTTCACCATTATTTTCATCTTGTTCCGGTCGCAACTTCCGAAATTCAACTTCAATCTTGATGAAGAACTGGTCGTAAGGTGTTGGTTCAACGCAGCTGATGTCGAGACTCTCATCTTCGTAGGCATTACAAATATCATTCACTACCATTGGCGCATAATCCATTACAATGATGAAAAGTTTAAGTTGTTGGTTTGCTGCTCGGACAGAACAGGGTGATTACTGCATGGGAAGTTTTAATAGTACTATATATAAATTATTAAAACGGGTGCAGGGCAGCATAAGGAAACCTTTTTTAAGGTGGAGAAGGATAAGTAAAGTCCTAAATTATAAGAAAGACTTTAGAGTCGGTTTTAATTCGGAAAGGATAATGGGATCCTTTTATCGGCAATAATCTAGTTACGACACTCAAACGTTTGTCATGTGTATTTTATAAAGATTTTACAATAATTCATGTGTTATATTAGATTCTAAAAATTACTCGAATTAACCTCAATAAGCAAAAATGGTGAATCATTTGTTTTAAATGAATCGATATTTGTTTGACTCAAAAGATACTAAATACTTTATAAGTGAAAACAATCAAAGTGAATCAAGGGTAAATCGTAATCGAAGATAATGAGACCTAGAGATGTGTATTATTTTTCTTATTGCTTCCAATAGATCGGATATTTAAGAGCTACAGAAAAAGAGAGAGAGAAAGGTTTTCTAGAGATAGAGAGAGTTTGAGATTTGTTCAATACACAAAAGATACCCTTTTATAACATTGGGATCCTCCTTTATATAATAGGTGACCCTCCTTGAAATAATAAAATAATACAAAGATTGGTCGCATTCCTTCGAGGAGACGACGAAACTGATGATACACTTCACTCCGACATTCGTAGGTCGCACCCTTACTTTAGTTAGTGTATATTCGTTGGCCGTTCCTTCCAGTGCGGAGACGTAATGGGCCGAATTTAACCCTATACAATATTGCCTAACAATTAGTTAGTCTTGAGGGATTTGGACCCGTTTAAACTTGGGTTTCTTCTATCCTTAGCTACATTCTACCACAATTAGGTTTTTGACATTCTGTTTTTCACTTCAATATAATAGGATAATTGAGCCTGTTTTCGATATATTCTGCTTCTTTACCTTTTAAACCTCTTTTTATTTTCTGTCTTCACTTACGTTTGTAATATAAAAAAATATACTATATTTTTATATTATATACACTTTACAGGGTCTAAACTCAAAAAACATTGATTTACTTACTATTATACTATCTTTTTTTTGTTATTAACAAAGTCTAAAGTCAAAACCGTCAACATGCCTAGATTGACAACTCAGTTATTGAGTAAGGGGTCAGTTTGTAATTAGTTAAAACTAGAAGGAGCTAAAAGTAAAAGTTTGTTAGACGGTAGTTAGTGCGCTTCTCTTTTATATAGCAAGCTCTTTGCTTGTATCAGAAAATAAAGCAACAAGAAATGACTTTCTATTTACTTCTTCTCTCTTAAATGTTCTTAGCTTCTGAGTTGGTGTGCACTAATTTGCATTTCACCATAGAACCTCCACTGATGACTGATCCTTACCTCTGTCCAGCTTAACTTAACATAGTATCAGAGCGGCAATCGTGATTTACAGAAGCTCTGTGTGTGGTCCGACGAAATTCTGGCAAATTGAAGTCATACGAAACCCTAATTCTTCAAATATGGCAGGAAATGAGGTAACCCTACTCGACACAATCATCCACTTTTTCTACAAGCATTCGATGCTCTAGGACTAGTTTTGATTCCTATAAAACTAACTGGGCCAAAAAATTATGCTAGGGCAATGAAACTAGCTCATAAGGGTAAAAGTAAGCTTAGATTTGTGGACGGAAGTTGTGTTAAGAGCATATAAAGGGGAGAATTAGTAGAACAATGGGAGAAGTGTAACAAGATTGTGTTGTCGTAGATTAGAAGTACAATTGCGAGTGAGCTAATGCCAATCATAGTTTTCGGATCTAATGCTAGGAAAGTATGGAATGGTTTTGAACAGAAATTTGATAGTTGTAGCTTAACAAGGATTTATCATCTTTGAACTGAAATAGTCACACAAAAACAAGGCACTGATTTAGTGACTACTTACTACTCAAAGATGTCAGATTTATCAAGTGAATTGGATGTATTGGCACCTAAATATTATTGTGATTGTGAGGAATCTAGGTTTTCACTGATTCATTTACAGCAGCAACGATTGCCTTAGTTTTTTATAAGGCTAAATGAGAGCTATAGCAATGTGCGGAGTAATATGTTGATGAGAAGGCCAATGGTGTCTATAAATGAGGCATATGCCATTGTTACACAGGAAGAGAGTCAGAGGACATTAGGTGTGACAGACACCAACAGAGATCCTCTGACTATGTTAGCAGGGAAGACTCGGGGATTTAAGCCAGGGAAAACTGGGTTGATATGTAAACATTGTGGATACAAAGGTTACTTGAAAGAGAATTGCTGTAAAATAGTTGGATATCCAACTGGTTTTAAAAAGCAAGAAGAAGCCTCAATTTGGTGGACACGGAACCTATGCCAACATTGCTAGTGAAAATGATACAACTAGGAGCACTAATCAACCAGAAGGACATTATCTTATAGAAGAACAATACAAGTAATTGGTGGGACTGTTGAATAAACCTACAGAAGGTGAATGTTCTGCTAATATGGCAGGTATTGTATCCTTGTTGTACAATGCTACCATAAGTAGTTGGGTGGTAGACTCAGGAGCTACTCACCATATTACTTATAATAAGGAGTACTAAACAATGTTAAAACAAGTGAAAAATAAAGAAGTAATGGTGTGCAATTGCCAACTGGTAACAAGACAGGGATAACACATACAGAAGATGAATTAATTCTAGGAGGCTTGTGCATAAAAGGTGTACTACATGTACCAAATTTTAAGATCAATCTCTTATATGTGGATAAATAACTAGGTACCTCATTTGCACAGTCAAATTCTATCCTAATTTTTGTGTGGTGCAGGGTCCCTACAATGGCAAGGTATTAGGGATTGCTAAGAGAATGTGCAAAGGCATCAGGAATAATAATATGTGTTGTAAAGAAGGAGAAACGCTCCAAGCTATGGCATCTCAGACTAGGAAACACTTCTATAAAATCTTTACAACATAGAGTTTCACTTCTAAATGATATTAGTGTAAAGGAATTGGAAAAATATACTTGATAGCCTATATGAGTTTACTAAACTATAGAGTACATGGTCCCGTATGAGACTGATATGTAGAATGCAGTAAAGACTGAATGTAAAGAAGGCAAGAGATTTTTCACGTTAAAAAATCCCACACAAAGGGATCAAAAAATCACGACCTACTCTTGTAGGATTTAAACTCAACTAACTTGTAATCTACCTATTACAAGTCACTTTGCAATGCTTCTGATTGCAAAGACTTCAAACTAACTTGTGATGCAACCACCACAAGCCACTCTCTAACTCTCCTATTTATAGAGGATTTAACTTATGACTATTCCAAGTCACAACCTAAACTCTAAAGTTTACGAATTTGGTTTGTTCCTAAAGTAGCACTTTTGAGAAAGCAAACTAGGAATTACAATGTAGAATAATTAACAAGATTACAACCGAACTGTGGATGTACATAAAATTCGTTTGGAAACTAATCCTTAGTGGAGTTATCTTCTTGTTCTTGACACACTAGTGACTTCAATGCCGTATGAATGCTTTTTTGTTCATGAGAGAATACCACTGAATGCAAAAGAGATGGTGTGTCTTACACCAGGTTGTTTTATCACAAAAGACATCATAGTGGATAGTTATATCAACTTTTGGTGTACTTTTTCCCAGTGTAAAGTGACTGCTGCACTGTCTGCACAGCCACTTCTGGGCAGTTGCGTTCCAGCTGGATAGTGGACTTTGTACTTCTGTCAGGACACACCAACGAATCAGGTCCTGGTTGTGTTCCTCTTCTGTAACAGTTGTCAGATGGTCACTTTCTTCTACTACGTTCCAGTTGTGCACTTGACCTGTACTTCTGTTGGAGAAACCCAAGGGAGCAGGTCCCTGTTGTGTTTCTCTTTATATTGAATGCGTATAGTCACTGACTTGTGCTTTTAGTTGGAGAATCCTAAAGGACCAACGCAACCGGTCCTTATTGTGTTTCTCCCTGTGGCCGTTCATCCATTGAGATATGTAACTTGTGAGACACTGTTCTCTATCTGTTTCTTCATAACAAGTTTGTTAGATCATCAAAACATAAGACGCATAAGGCTAAGACATTGAAAACCCAATATTACTGTTTGTCCTCTAGCCAAGCAGTATATTATAGTTTCCTACTGACACTACAAAGTCCGCTAGTATATTTCATCTTATTCATTTAGATGTCTAGGACCTTATAAGATTCCAACCTATGATAGAAAGCAATAGTTTGTTACTATTGTTGATGACTTTATTAGGTATACATGGGTCTGATTGATACAGTCAAAGTGTGAAGTTAATGTTGTTCTGAAGAATTTCATTTCTGTAATAAAAACTCAGTTTGATGTGAATATCAAGATTCTAAGAAGTGACAATAGTACAAAGTTTTTCAATTCCAAATGTAATAAATTGCTCTCCTCATTTGGAATTATTTATCGAAGCAGTTGTTCATATACACCTCAACAGAATGGGACTGTGGAAAGAAAAAACAGACACGTTATGGACGTAGCTAGAGCCTTAAGATTTTAGAGTGGTATGCCTATTAAATTTTGGGGTGAGTGTTAGAACAACAGTTTACTTGATCAATAGTCTATCTACGTAGGTGCTAGAAGGAAAGACTCCTTATACTATGTTATATGGGAAAGTATCAAATATCGATCATCTGAGAGTGTTTGGGTGTCAACGTTATGCTAGCATATTGTCCAGAAGGGACAAGTTTGCAACTTGAGCATCAAGTGCAGTGTTTATTGGGTATTCTGAAACACAGAAGGGTTATAAATTATATGATCTTGAAACAAAAATATGTTTTTCAGTAGAGATGTCAAGTTTCATTGATATATATTTTCCTACAAATACAACTCTCTTGATGATAAGAACTCTCTCTACAGCTCTTAGAAAATGCTCAATTCCCAGAACCATTACCCACTCCAACTTATAATGAGAAAAATATACCAGCATCTCCTACATTGCACCAGAACCTCATCCAAAATCTCTTGAACCTCATGAAACTTCAACAACAAATACCAACACAACCTCTCCAACTCCAGACAATGAAGAGATTTCTGGTCCTTTACCACCTCAGCAGGTTGATACAGCTAGTTCTTCACCTTCTCAGCCACCTTCTCCACCATCAGTGATTGCTTCAAGACCATAAAGATATGTAGGACCTCCAACTTGGCTCAAGGACTACATCACTGCAGGCAACCTACCAGGAAAGAGCAAATATCTTATCTCCAATCATGTCACTTATGATCACTTATCTTTAACATATCAGTCCTACTTGAAGGCCTTCTTAGTTGCCATTGAACCAAAGACCTACAAGGAAATTGCAGCTGATCAGAATTGGGTTCATGCAATGGAACAAGAAATTAAGGCTCTTGAAGATAATCACACTTGAGAGATAGTAAATCCGCCTGCTAACAAACATGTTATAGGCTCTAAATGGGTCTACAAATTTAAACATAAAGCTAATAGTGAGATAGACATGTACAAAGCAAGATTAATGGCTAAAGGCTACACTCAACAAGAGGGTCTTGTCTATCATGAAACACTTGTGGCAAAAATGGTGATAGTGAGGGCAGTTATTGGTGTTGCATCATCCAAAGGATGGCCTTTTTTCAAATGGACATAAATAATGTCTTTCTCCAAGGTGATATATTTGGGGAAGTCTATATACAGCTTCCACGAGGATTTCACAGCCATGGGGAGTCCAAAGTATGCAAGCTACAAAAATTCTTGCATGGCTTAAAACAAACCTCAAGATAATGGAATATAAAGTTGACATATGCACTTTTCAAGTTGGTTTTATGCTAAGCAATTATAATCACTCCTTATATGTTAATGATCTTCTATTAATAAGAATTAGTAACATTCTTATTGAAGAGGCAAAGGCAACATTGCACAGGAACTTCAAAATAAAAGATCTAGCAAAGCTCAGATACTTCATAGGAATTGAAATGATGAGATCAGATAAAGCCATTCTCCTAAACCAAAGAAAGTACGTATTGGGGCTTATTTCAAAGTTTGCATTGAGTGGATGCAAGCCGGTCCAACACCTACGGAGCAAAATCACAAACTTACCACTGTTGACTATGACAAATATATTGGTAATACTGGAGATGATCTGCTGGAAGATACATGTAGTTATTAGAAACTAATTGGTAAACTGCTATATCTAACAATTACAAGGCCGGACATATGTTTTGCAGTCCAAGTACTGAGCCAATTTATACAATCTCCCAAGGAGTCCCACATGGAAGCACCATTAAGAGTAGTTAGATACATCTGAGGAAGCCCTGGACTAGGAATGCTTTTGAGCAGTGGACAAACCAATACTCTCACAATATACTGTAATTCAGACTGGGCAGCATGCCCAAATACAAGAAGATATGTCACAGGTTATGTGATTAAACTGGGAGACTCATTGTTATCTTGGAAGTCAAAAAAATAACAAACTGTGAGTATAAGCTCTGCAAAGGTAGAATACAAAAGCATGGCAGCAGCTATTGCAGAAGCAATATAGATGACAGGCTTACTAAAGGAGCTAGGCAACAATGTAGAAGAACTTGTACACCTACATTGTGATAGCAAAGCAACTGTACAAATAGCTTCCAATCCAATCTTTCATGGGAGAACCAAACATATAGAGATAAATTGACATCTTGCCATAGAAAGAATAAAATTGGGGTTGATCAAGACAGAGTATATACCACAAAACAACACCTTGTAGACATAATGACTAAAGGACTGGGGACAATTCAACATGAGTTGTTACTTTCCAAACTAGGAGTGTTGAATATTTTCCACCCTCCAGCTTGAGGGGGAGTGTCAACACAGCTAGAGGAACAACTCAATTAATGAGTGAGGTGTCAGTTTATAATTAGTTAAAACTAGAAGGAGCTAAAGGTAGAAGTTTGTTAGATTGCAGTTAGTGCGCTTCTCTTCTATATAGAAGCTCCCCTCTTGTATCACAAAATAGAGCAATAAGAAATGACCTAAGCAATATGAAATGACCTTATATTTACTTCTTCTCTCTCGAATGTTCTTAGCTTCTAAGTCGGTGTGCACTGATTTGTATGTCACACCATAGAACCTCCATTGATAACTAATTCTTACCTCTGTTCAGCACCTTAACAAAAACACATTGGTTCGCTTGTTGCAAGGAAAAAAAAGGAAAAAGTTTGTTCACTATACTGTCAAGTGCACCAACAATCACCTAAGACTACGTATTTGGAGAACCCAATAATTAGACAGTACAAATAATAAGACATAATTTTGATAGGAGTATGATTTTTTTTCTAAGAAGAAGTTATTTTTATACGTGAATCCGCAATATCATTTCTCTTATGGTAGACTAAAGAGCCATGACATTAGCATAGCTTGAGGTTGGGCAGTATATACAATGTATGTGAGTCTATCTTTTTCTTGCTTTTACACGACTCTGATTGTACGTAACGTAAACAAAAGACCTTCCATAGATACTCCACTCTTAGAAGCTAGCAATACTTACATTGTTTTCCTTCATATGGAATGATGTTGATGTTGTTTCTCTTAGTCTTATGTTATCAAATGTTATTGGTATTTCTTTATTCTTATAAGATTCATGATGAAGAGTTCGCTCTAATAACGTATACGAAGGTTACCGACCATATGTCACTGCGAAAGGTTCAGAATGCTATTACATGAGTACATCATGCATTATACATAGGCAAAATAATATCCGAACCACTTAAACTTGTACCTATTTTCAATCCGGTAAAGAAACTTGCGTGTTTCCCATTTGACACTGGAACTTGATAAAAATACAAAAAATAAGCACCTTAAATTGATCGTGTGCCTCAATCGATTAGACATAACTGACACATCATATTGTTCACCTATTATTGTTTGATATGTATAATTTGTAGGTCCTAATATTTATTTAACCATTTTATTAAAGTTTTTAGGATTGTTTTTTTGTTTCTTCTTCCTTTGTTTATTTGTTTCTTCTTCCTCGGTAGCCACTAACACCTTCCACCATGAACATCCCCTTCCTCTACTTTAAAACTCCCTATATAAATTATAAAAATTAGTGACAAATCATTAACTGAACAAATCATTAACTGAAGGCCTTGCATGAGTATTCCCATCAATATCGCAATTCTGATTATATTTCGCCGAAAATTTCTGCAAAGTGTTGTTAGCCCTCTCATTCCTTCTCATTCAGCAAAAATTCAATTTTTTTGTTATATTTTCCTCTGAGAAAGATCCTGCATCCCTTGAAATTAAATTAGCCAATGTTCAAAGTTTTACCGGCACCAGCAGAGTCGCCGGAGTGGTTTCTGCGTTTGGGCAAACTTCAAACCTTCTCTACCCAATTAAAAAAGATCCCCACCATGGCTATTCCAACCAATCCCTATACTTCTTTCCTTAATTTTGCATTCCCCGGCGTCCGTGCTTGTCCCCCTTGGCGATCGGTTTGTCATAGAAAAGGTGTGATCCAGATGCTAATGGTTGAAAATGGTGTTTGGGTTAGCAGTGATGATGGTGATTTTGAATGTGGTATTTGAGTACGAGGAAAGAGATAGATTCATCTTGGAGAAGATTAAGGAATGAGGGGGAGATGACGCCTGAGAACAGGGGGATGATGAAGGAATGAGGAGCAGATAATGGCGGAGAGGGAGGGGGGGCTTTTTCCTTATTTTTTTAATTTTATTTTTTTGCTTTTACTTCATTCTATTTATATTTGTAATTTAATTTTTTTTTTCCTCTCATATTCATCGTATACATGCAGCTTCACAAGCGCGATACCACACATTTTTGCCACGTCATACATTACTGCATGTAATCATGGTTAGCGGTCAAAGGGGTGTAAGATTGTCAATTGAATGAGTTGAAGTGTTAAAACATGAAACACATGAGTTCCTTTACCGGGTTGAAAAACCGGTGCAGCTCAAAGGCTATTTTGCTTTATATATATATGTACCTACTTTACTCTACCAAGCCGCACTATAGTCAAACGGATACGACACCTATTTTGCAACCATCGATCAGTTAAATTTTACCGAACTCCAAGTGACCAGGTACAACTCTACCCAGCCAAGCCTTATGATGGCTATAATAGTGAGAACTGCAGAAGCGATGAAATTTAACCATTATCATTCCTATAGTGTCACTTGAATTAAATTATAGCTTTATGCTATTTCATTTAACAAGAAACGTTTCTCAAGGTTTTCAAAAGTTGACAAATTCGTCTACCGTCTTATTTTTTCCGTCCAACATTTTCAGCTAAGATCTCATTCAGTTCTTTGAAAGAATAAATGAACAAAAAGTCGTCACAGTAACAGCGAGGAAGCAAAAAACACAACACGATGACCTTCCCGTCAACTTACAAAAACTTATGCCTTGGCAGCACAGGGAAGAAATGGGAAGTGCAAAGTACATCACACTCTTAAGCGTGGTTAAAAATGAGTACGGATATGAAAACATATCTTCACAGTACACGCATTGCAGAATAAATAATTTTCAATGCATCTTGAATTCCTTCAGTTTTTGCATTAGTGTAGGTTTGAACTAAAACACATTTTGAAACGACCACAGAGAAAACTTGGACGAGGGAGGAAAGGCAGATAAGGTCAAGGATCTAATGTGAAATTTTCACGATAAGCAAAAGCTAAACCCAAGCAAACACTGTAATCCCCACTACTAGATTTTATAAACAGAAGACTGTAAAATGAATAAACAAAAATAATAATGAGCAGACATACTAACATGATCGATGCAAACAAAAATACCAATTGCACGGTAGGAGTTCCATCAGCTGCTAAGGGCAAAAAAACAAACAAACTACTGCTGCTTGCACTCTGGAGGACGTTCTCCCTGCTGACCTTCTCCAACTTGTGCTTTCGACCTCTTCTACATTTTTATCAAATAAATACAAAAGTCACGTACTAAAGAAAATGGAAGGCGATTTCTGAAATCACCTAAAATAACTGCCATCATAGCTGCTCATTCCACCTTTAGTGCTGAAGACTACAAGGACAATCGAATAAATCATATGGACAGATACAAGAAAAAGACCAGCAAAAAAATAAGGGAAATAATATTTATCACTTGTGTGGAAGCACGCCAAAACAAATTTTTACCTTCTTTTTGCTCTTCTCCTCTTCTTCATCATCCTCATCTTCTTCGTCCTCATCATCTTCATCTTCATCATCAGCAGCAGCATCTTCAACATCGTCAATATCTTCAAATTCATCCCCTTCAGCAGCCTCACCAGTAAACCATGACACAGCATGGGGGAGATTTTGTCCCGAATTGTCGAGCTGCAAACATGGAAGCCCCAAATGAAACATCAGATTCACTCTTTCAATTCATAGAAGATGTAAAAGCTGTTGAGACCAAGTTCAAAGCAAATCCAGACATAATTCAAAAGGAATCCCAAAGCTATGAGGAAACCTGCAACTGACCCAATATCGTAATCCTGTTCCATTAGATTCTGAAGTTCTTCAGCCTGTCAAGATATATTAGAGAAAATCACCAAACAAGAACACAAAACACTCCAAATTACAGCGTAAATGAACAAAATAAAAGTAGTTGACCCTACAGCATCTTCATCTATGTCATCATCATCATCATCTTCAGGTACTCGTGGTGGCTTAAAGAAATTGAAAAAGCTCTTGCAGGTCTCAGTCTTGATTATGGGTTTAGCATTTTTTACACCTTCTTTGGCTTCTTTTTAAGGATCTTTTGCGTCAAGCATTTACCAGGACACCAATCAATCTTGGTCCTACAAGATATCCCACATCAAGTAAATAAACAAAAATTAAGATCACAGTATGTAAAACCAAAACTTGTATAAGTCAAAACTTACCCTATGGCCTTCTCCAATATAGGATCATCATCATCAATCATGTGATAGGTTTTGGTCAAGACAGAATTCGTGAAGAAAGGGTTTGTATCAAAGAAGAACTCAAGCTTAAAACCCTTTTGATCATCAATCTTGCACCACTTGATATCCTTGAGGTACTTTAAAGCTTCCTCATCACGCTCTGAGATCTACAGCACCATCATTTGCACTCGGTTAAACAACCGGTATTTTAAACAAGACATATTTATCACATTTGTTATTTATTTCCTCTGCCAATATTTCATTAGTCTTCATTGCAGTCAACCAGAAATTGGGATCACCTTTCTCTGCACCAAAATGTGACACTATGAAAAATCAAAGCACGTGACAAGATCAATCTGCATGGATGGATGATCCTCATAAAAAAATGCATGGGTGAAAGAAAATATCCATCTACCATTTTCAGCCTCTTTATCTTCTCCCTGGTTCATCGGGGCTTCATTAACACCCTCCACTTCGACAACCCCATTTACTATTTCATATCTCTGTAACACATCCACAAAATCATAAAACACGGGAGGATAACAAAACACATCTCATTTCCTCTTTTTCTTTTTTTTTCTTTTTTTTTGGGGGGGGGGGGGGGGGGGGGGGGGCTAATTTCAGTTGCACAATGCAAACATGGAATGTCTTGGAATTAATTGTCTCACCTTTGTATATAAAGGTTCATACAGCTTCTGGTATTTAGCTTCCAGTGCAGCCCTCTCCTCGAAAAACTGTGATTCCAGCTCATGTGTTGGCTCTATATTTAGAAGATCATGTTAAGCCTTTTTCTTCCATTTACAGGAAGAGCAATTGGAATTCACACAAGCATATTAGTATGCCAGCATAAAGTAAAAAAGCTAATCCACTGTCAAAAAATTTCCCTGCTGAAGAAACTGAGAATGGATCCCTCAATTAATCATAAAATTAAGAAATTGTTCCTCTGCGAGCATATTGCTCCAAGTTAAGCATTACTGGCAAATAAATTAGGCATTGCGGAATAAGTGGGTTAGGTCGTCACAAGTATAGCACATTTGTCATGCAAGCAGCATGTCTTTCTTGATGGGCACACCTTATACCAAGTTATACAAATAAAAACAAGCAGCTATAGCAGGGCACAATCACCAAAAACATGGGTATCTTCATCATGTCACTGTGTCTTGCTTCAATTTAAATGTAATAGAAAAAATCATGCATGACTAGTAGCACACCAAGTTTTTAATTGTTATCTGTCACAGACATCGCTATTAACCTGCATTATATTATATTGTGGAGTGACCCCTTTTTGAAATATTCAATCCTTTTAAGACCTAAACTATGGCAAGTGAAAGAACAACTCTATAATTGCATAGATATCCAAGGTGCTTTTTTTGGACAAGGTAAAGGTTTCATTAAATAAGTACCAAGATGGTACACAAAAGCACAATAGATATCCATGGTGCTATCTTAATGTATTTGTCAGATACTATTTGGAACTAGATTGATAACGCATTATCCCGCGGTGGAAACACCTTTGAATTTCTCAAGCTTCAAGATACATAGGCAATAAGTTAGAAAGTCCAACATAACTAAAAAGAGAGAAAGGAGGCTAAACGATTGTGGGGGGTTGGGGAATACAGATGAAACAACTCAACAGCAACCCCACTTTATTTCCAAATGCCAATATAGGGCATGGAAAGGGACAATTTTGAACTTCCAAACAGGGGCAGAGGTAGCGTTTAAGTTACGGGTTCGGCAGAATCCAGTAGCTTTTGCCAGACCCTGTATTCGTATTTAAAAAAATACACTTAGTATGTGTAAGTAATTTATCCAAAACCCTGTAAGCTGTATTTTCTTATATCCAGAGCCCATAAACTCAAAATCATGGCTTCGCCTTTGCTTCCAAAAACACAACATTAGTATTCTTTTTTCTTTTTTTTAAACATTATATTCATTAATATCACAAGCTGTACAAGATAATTTAGTAGGAGCTTTGACTTGCTCCAACTAATTACATCATTCTAGGCCGAGTCCTTTATGTAATCACTATTATACTCAGTACAGGGATTTCATACAATATAGCTAAGGAAATCCATTTATTTGCCTCAAGCCATTCTTCCTTCGATTGCATTTTCTGCCTCTGATATGAATAAGAAGGGCGATCTCTTTACAGACATGAGTTTCTTCATACTTATTCAAATCAAATCTGGTTTTGTTCCTTTCCCTCCATATAAGCGCAATTGTGTTGATGAACACACAAGCTGTTATACCATTCAGGGCCACTCTACTTTTTGCCTTAGTACATATCCATTGCAATTCAGTTTCCCAGGTACCTACTGCTCTATTATGTCCCAGCGAGAGGCAAAGTCTAGTCCATAACCTCCTTGTGATTGAGCATTCAAAGAAGAGGTGATCGAAGGTTTCTGTCTGTTGATAGAAGAATGTACAATTGGTAGGGACTTGGAAGCCTATCTTCATCAATCTGTCTGCAGTAGGAAGCCTTTTCTGTGCAGCTAACCATACAATGAATCTGTATCTTGGTTGAGCATTGGTAAGAAGCAGCAGATTTCTCCATGGAACTTTGTTGAATTTTGGCAGCAGCGTGTGGTATAGTTTCTGAACTTGGAAGTGCTCCAGTGTACAGAAACTGTGCAGTCTGTGAAGGAGGTTGCCTTGAGTAAGTTGGTTGACAATGACAATAGCTCTACTATCCAGTATTTTCCTCACTACCCAAGAGGTTGCCTTGGGAGTGGTCATAGTTTCCAAGTCTTTTTTCTTAACATAGTAGCTGTGTACCCATTTTATCCACAAGCAGTCTTTCTTGTTGGCTAAGTTCCAGAGCTGTTTGCTTATTGCAGCCCTGTTCCATAGTGTCATGTCAATGATGTTGAGTCCACCAACCGATACAGGCCTGCACACTTTCTCCCATGCCACTGGATCTTTTCTGGATAGAGTAACATTACCAGTCCATAAGAAGGTTCTGCATATGTTCTCCACAGCTTTCAGAATTTTCTTTGGTAAGATGAAGATCTGAGCCCAATAAGATTGTATGCCAAAAATATAACTGCTTTAACCAATTGACATCTACCTGCATAAGAAAGAAGCTTAGCAGACCAGCAGGTTATTCTGGCAGTAATCTTTTCCATTATAGGCATGTAGTGACAGGCAGCTAGTTTCTTGGAGTCAAGGAGGGACTCCAAGGTATCTGAAAGGGAGTTTGCCCTCAGTAATCCCAATTCCTCCAGTATTTGCTCCTTGACAGTTTGTTGTACTCCTGCAATGTAGACTGCACTCTTTGAATTGTTTGCTTGGAGGCCAGAGGCATCAGAGAATGTAGTAAATGCATCCTTTAAGATCTTCACAGAGAGTAGGTCAGCTCTACAAAACAGGAGTAAATCATCAGCCAAGCAAATATGAGAACAATTTAGTTTCCCGCATTTAGGATGGAAGTTGAAATTGCCATTTCTATGCAACTGTCCCAGTATCCTGTTGAGATATTTCATAGCCAATACAAACAGATATGGAGACATAGGGTCTCCTTGTCTAATACCTCTTTTGGCTTTAAATGGTTTAGTGAGTCCTCCATTCAGAACCAAGGAGTAGGATACAGTAGTCACACAAGCCATTATCCATTGAGTAAATTTAGCTGGGAAGCCTATGCCAAGCAGGATTTGTTCTAGGAATCTCCATTCCAATGTATCATATGCCTTCCTCAGGTCCACCTTTAGGACACACCTAGGTGATATTGCTTTCCTAGAATATCCTTTGAATATTTCATGGCTGAGTATAATGTTATCAACAATGCTTCTCCCTTGAAGGAATGCTGACTGAGCCTGTCCAACTAGTTTCCCAAGTACATTTTTCAGTCTTCTGGTGATTATTTTGGAGATGATTTTATACAATGTAATTCAGCATGCTATAGGCCTGTAGTCTTTCACAGTGGCAGGTGTCTTGTCTTTAGGAACAAGGGCAATGGCAGTAGTGTTGATCATTGGAGGCATTGTGCAAGTGGTGAAGAACTCCTTAGCAGCAGCAAATATGTCCTCTCTTACTACATCCCAGTTTTTAGTGAAGAATTCCACTGGAAAACCATCCACCCTAGGGGCATTATCTTTTGGCATCTCCATAATAGTGTCTGTGAGTTCCTCCAGTGTAAGTTCCTGGATCAGGACTGCTTGCTGAGTTCTAGAAAGGCAAGGGCCTTCTTTGATGATTTTAGTGTTCACACAAGTCAGTTCCTCTGCACAGTCTCCCATCAGTGATTGGAATACAGTGATAAATTCCTGTTCCACTTCTTTAGGGTCAGTGAGTTTGATTCCAGCATCAGTGTATACTGAGGTAATGTTATTCTGAGATGTTCTGATTTTCCATTGGCCATGGAAATATTTGGTGTTTGCATCACCACATTCAATCCAAACAGCTTTGGATTTCTGTCTCATAACCTGCTCCTCCACAGCACACCACTTCTCAACTTCCTCCAGCAATGCTTTCTCTTTATCAAAGAGTAGTTGTGAAACTAAGCATTTCTGAAGTTGGTGTTGGGTAATATCCAGTTCCTTTCTGGCCTGCCCAAGTCTTTGCTTATATGTAGCCATGTATGCATTCAGTTCCCTTAATTGTTGCTTCATATCCTTTAGTTTGCTCCAGATCTTCTGTAAAGATGATCCCATGTGATCAGTTTGCCAAACAGTGTGGATGATGTGTTGGAATTGTGGCAGTTCCATAACATTAGTGAATAATCTGAATGGTTTGGGATGTAGTAGTTGATGGTCTCCTACTTTGATAAGAATTGGAGAGTGAGCTGAAACGGAGGGATTCATGAAGTCAACTTCTAGGTGACCATAATTCTGTATCCACTGGTAGTTGCCCAGGGCCCGATCAATCTTACTATAAACTCTTCTAGTTGTACCTTGCTTATTGTCCAAGTGTAGTGCCAACCCTTTGATCTGAGAGGTGTGAGTTGTAGATCATTTATGACATCTTTAAACTCTTTTATTTCAGCTTCAGTAACAGGGGAGCCAATTCTATCTTCAGAGCTCAAGACATTGTTGAAATCACCACTAAGTAACCAAGGGTCTTGACTGGGTATTGGAATGTTCCTCAGATCAGTCCACAACTGGTGTCTTTGGTTAACATTATCCTGGGCATAGACTACACTTAAATGAATTCTAACTTTACTAGTTGGATCTTCAATGAGGCATTGCATGAATTGGTCGGTCATTTGGGAAATGGTGACCTGTATATGAGGTCTCCAGAACAGCCAGATTCTCCCATTCAACAGCTTGAGAGTAGTTGCATTGTATCTTCCAGCCTCTTGCAAATTTGTTTTGGATTCGTTTTGCTTTGTGTTCCTTAACTCTAGTTTCAATACAACCCATAAAATCTACTTTGTTGACAGCAAGGAAGGTCTTCAGTTCTTGTTGTTTATGGGGTTGGTTGAGCCCCATGATGTTCCAAGTCACTATGATCATAGTATCTTGGGGCTGGAATGAGATGGACCAGGATCATTCTGTTGTCCTCTTCTGCCATCATCTACTGCATCAGCAATTGCTTTCCCCTTAAGGCATTCATTTACAGTGCTACAAGAAGGCACACTGCAAGTTCCAGGATACCTCTGTTGAATATCAGTTGCAAGTTGTTCCTCACTTTGAGAGGTCACCATTTGAGTTATAGATAGTAGTTCATTATCATTGGCAGTCTCCTTAAAGGATTCAACTACAACTGTTACCTGCTTCTGTAATGTACTTGATGCTTGAGTCTGCTTAACCTTCCATTCTTGTCTGCCTGTTTCAAGTCTCCTGTTTCCTCTGTTTCTCTGTCTTTTAGGCTGATCCATTGCTTTCTATCCTTTATCTGCTTCATTGTTGGTGTTATACCAACAATCAATAGAGTCGTGCCCAAACTTAAAACAATGGTTACAAAATAGAGGTTTCCAGTCATACTCAATTGATTGTACCTTTGGCCCAAATGGCGTTTCAATTTCAATCTGTTCTGGAAGGGGCTGTGCAGCATCCACTTTTACAAGGATTCTGGCGTAAGATATCTTCTCATAGTGAGCTGTATACTTATCAGTATACAGGGGATTCCCGATTGCACTTGCCATCTTACTTAAAGCCTCAGTTGATCAGTATCCCACAGGAAGGCCAGGGAGAGCATTCCGATTTCCTTGCACAACATCGGCTACTGTTGAGGATGAAACCCTAGCTTCATTGCATTCTGAGAATTGCAGTCTTCGTATAGGTTGACAAGTATTCTCGTCCACTGCGATCGACTGATGATGCATCTCACCTTTGTCACATACAGCTTCAGCAGCATCAACAATAGATTGCAATTTCTAGGGAAGGAAGTTTCCAAGCGTCAGTGGTTCCAGTGTCTTAGCAACTCCATGGTCAGGGGTAACTAGTTTAGGTGTATCGGCAATAGTAGTTCTCCGTCGGCGAGTCATTCTCAGTCACAATGACGAACATTGCTATTGTGCGCCGAGAGGGTTAGGTTCGGCTATCGTGCGCATCGCCCAACCACCACTGCTCTTATATTTGGACTTGACTTCTCCACAACATTAGTTTTCAGAAAATAGCTGCCGCAAAGAAACCTACAAACATCACTAAATCACATTCTTCATGAAATCTATCAAACAGGACATTACAATACGAACTGTAAAATGAATCAGGAAGCAACTTTAACTCGGGATAGGACCCACAAAACTACCATAAATAGGATTATTTAATTTTCTTAATGCATCCCTATGCCAAATGCATATTCTTTGAAAAAGAAGAAGCAAGTATAAATTCCAGAACATCTCAGCGATGAATAAACGCACCTGAAGCTCTCTTAAAACATCTACACGTTTCCTAACTTGTGGCGTCAAAGTTTCGAGTATATCCGAATGCTGCCCGGCCAAATTCTGAAGCTTATTCTAAACACTTTACATAGAAGAGACAAAGATAAAACAGTTGGGCGAGTTAAATTAAGAAAATGTGAAACAAATAAAAAGTAAAAAAAAGAAAAGTAACCTTGAGCGCATTCACCAAGCCAGCACGATCTTCGGCACTCAAAGCTATACACAAACAACAGATGCAATAACGAAATGATAGGAATCAATTACTTCATCTAAAAAAGAGAGGAATCAATTAACAACCGAATTGGCTTAGGGGAAAGATTAGGGATTTTACCGGCGGCAGCGGCGGGTAGAGAAGCGCCGAGATCGGACATGTCGAACTGATCTTTATTGGAATTACTCATAGTGGATGGATTAGAAACCCTAGCTGGAAAAAGATTGAATAATTTCGATAGGCGTTCTGAAGTGAGAGAAGCGAGGGGGGGAGAAGGAGGGAAATGGTAAGGGTTTTTGGTGCGAGCAGTTTTGATTGGTATAAATTGGTAAAACGGTTCTACTATTAAAAATATGCTATATTTATACTCCGTTTTAATTTTTTATCAAATATATACTCACCGCTATATATTAGGGCAATATATATACCTCGGCCGTTAAAATATTATCTCATATATTTAAATTACGGTTAAAGGTCAAATATATCCTTGTACTCGTATTTATCCTCCGTTTGACTATGAAACCTGCATGGCTTCATTCTTCACCATTGTACACTTGTATATTGATTGGATGGAGTGCAGGTAAACTTTTTCTGATCTGAGGTGTTCATTCAGGTGGTAGTTCTCAATTCCCCGTTAAGAGTGGCCAACATGGCTCATAAACGGGGCGTACCAAATTGTCGTTTGAGTCCCATTCCCTATTCACTCTGGTGTTTGACAGAACAGTAATTGGCTTTCTGCAAAATTAGAATGTCCCAACTATACCATCAAAAAACTTGCTCATTTTCGCCATTACATGAAGCAACGGCTTCCCAACAGATGCAACAATGGAGTGTTCAAGCAAGTGAAGAAAATTGATGATGAGATCAAATCCGTTTGGTTTGGATGTACGGCAACCGGAAGGACTCTTGTGATTTCTAACTCTAGCTACGAGTAGCTTTTTAAACAAAGATATTAGATCACTATATTCTTTCTTTTTTCTCCCTTTCACCACAAAGCACAAGTGAACTAGCAACAGTGAGATGAGATATTTTAGATCAGAACATCATATCAGATAAACGAAAAAAAATAGTTGAAACACGGTCAAATTCTACAAAAAAAAAAAAAACTACCGACCAGCTTATGCAACTATATAAAGGAAGTCTATCGATCAAAAAGAATATTTTCGGTGAGCCACAAGCGGTAGATATCAAATCATTAATCAGAACAAGCACATGGTGTTATAAAGGTTTTAAAAACGAGAGGAAAAGACTTTCTCAAAAGAATTTGAAGGAATATATCGCCATAATGTATAACGGTGGGGACATATTTGATAAAAAATTCAAACGGATGATAAATATGGCCTATTTTTAATAGTACAAGGACATATTTGACCCTTAACCGTTGGAAAAAACAGGACTAACTACAAAAGTTTATAGTGAAATTATTTACCCTCCCCTGCTCATTAAAAAATTCTACCCACTAAATAATTATAATTTCTACCCATTTAATAAATAAACGACAATAACAAAATAATTTCTCCACGCTTTTAATGCCCTACGTATAAAAACGCAGTAGCTTCAACAAATTAGCGCACGAACTTACAAAAACACATAAGCTCCTCAAAATTCATTTCAAAAAATTAGCGCACAAAATGAGATTTTCATCGATCGAAGAAAAGTAAGTGTGAAAACACATATTGAAGATGCTGATTCGGATTTTAATTTCGCTGTTTTCTTCAGATTTTGATTTCGCTATTGGTTTGATTTCGATTTCGAAGCTAAGCTTCTGAATTTTAGCTGAAAATTCTAATCTAGGTTTGGAGATCTAGAGGTTTGATTTCGCTGTTATTTTGTTGAAATTCCGAACACTGTTGATTTCGAATACTGTTGAATTTTACATTGTTGAGATTCAATTGTGGACATAAAAGTGATTATAACTTTATAATCATGGAAAATATTTTAATTCAGCTGCAATATAGTGGAGAATGGAATGATATCAATAATTTCATAAAATTTTATGTTGATGCAATTCTAATAAAGACCTATTGGAAATTTGAACAACTTCTCAGATAAATTGCAAAGCAACTGCAAAAGGACAGTAAAACAATAGTTATTCAGTATGTTATTGCTCAAGGATATCCACCAATTATAATTTGTAGCGATATGAGTGTTACTGTTTATATTGAATTGAAAAAATCAAGTGCAGGGATGACAACACTTCCCATGTGCGTGTCGTTTGCTAAAAACACTATAACTGCAAGCACATCCAGTTTCGATGTTGCTTCAATTTCATCAGAAATTGCAGAATTTGAAAGCATTGATATGATTATTGCGTTTGATGTGGAGGAAGGAGACGATGCCATTTTAGAACTTGATGATCCAAACATGATAACTGATTAATTTTATCAAAATGTTGAAAAAGGACAAATATATGTAGACAAGAACTTGTTGGCTCTCGTTATGAAACAATATGCAGTTAGAGAAAAATGTCAATATCGAGTTCATAAATCATGCCCAAGAAGGTTTGTCTACATGTATTCAAGTAAAAAACTATGTGATACCTATGTAGTATATAAGTATGCTAGCTCAGTATACTATGCGAGTATGAAATTGTATTGTGTATTAGTTTGTGTGTGTGTTTTATCAGTGATACTGCTATAGTGTATAAGTATACCAACAGAGTATACCATGTGAGTATATAATTGTACGGATTTTTTTGTGTTTTTTATCAATAATTCATGATACATAATTGTATTTGTATTATAAACAGGTATATCCGTGTATTTGTGGATGAAAGATGCACTTGGAGACTTAAAACATCGAGCCTGAGAGCGTCAAATCTTTTCAAAGTGACAGATTTCAATTTTGTCCACAGTTGTTTAACTGATAAGAGATTTTGTTCACAAAAGCAAACTGTCTCGACTTTTGTTGCAGTTGTGGTACAAGATAAACTTGTTGACCCGAAAATCATATATACACTAATAGATATCCAAAGAGACGTCCAAAAAGCATATGGTATGTACTTGAGCTACATGCAAGCATGGAGATCAAAAGAAAAAGCAATGCAATTATTGAAACGATCACCAAATGAGTCATACAAGAAAATGCCAACATATCTTTATATGATAGAGTACGCTAACCCAGGATTAGTGACACGATTACAAATTGAAGAAGATTGGACCTTCTTGTATACATTCATAGCTATATATGTATCAATTAGAGGATGAGTCTATTGTAGGCCAACAGTTCTAGTTGATGGAAGTTTTTTAATGTCAACATATAGAGGGACCATACTCACGGCTTCCATGCAAGACGCAGAAGGTAAGAATACAATCCAATTACATCAGTTAAAGAAACAAAAGATATTTTCAAATATTATATGATACCAGTATGGTATACAAGTATACCAATAGAGTATATAGTTATTTTGCTACACATCTGCATCAAATATTATATGATACTAGTATAGTATATATCTTTTGCATTTGCACTCAAGTCTTCAGCGACTCTACCATATTATTTAAATTCTTTGCGCATAGTATCTTGTGTCTCGTCACTTGAGATAGTAGCTCCGGCAGTAGAACTGTCTTCAATGGAGAATTTATCACTCTGCACATGCCAATTATAATATATTTTAATGTTGTCACTTTTTTGCTTTTTTTTCTTTTCTTTTGTGTGTGAGGGATTGGGGAGACTTACCTCAAACACAGTTAACATTACTTTGTAATTTGCTCCACCCTTATCAGAATCCATAGGCACACGACAATGAACACTTACAGCTTGACGTTTCATTTGGAAACTTATTCTTCTACGAGAAGTTCCTTGATTCCAGATCCAAACTGCTTGTCATCAGGTTGATTCTTCTTGAGCCGAGTCCTTGGTTTTATTCCAATTCTAAAACCATAATCACTGCCTACAGTGCTATAAGCGCTTGAGTCTTCAACATTTAGTAAATAGGAGACCTGCATTCCACCAGAACCAGCAGACAAAGCAGCATCTCCAGGGTAGTCATTGTTAAGGAAGTCAAGATTCCCCATCGAACGATCATTGCTGACATTAGGTGTCGCAAACGCCTTTCCACTGTAGTTGCAACAGAATTAACCTTTCTCATTAGAGCAGTCTGTGCAGAATTTCTCCACATCACCTGGGGTTCAAATAAATCTGTCCCAACATAGGATAAAAGAACATCAGCAGAAGATCTGGTATACAAGTATACCGACAGAGTATATAGTTGTTTTGCTACACTCCTCAATCAAATATTATATGATACCAGTATAGTGTACAAGTATACCAACAGAGTATATAGTTTTTTTGCTACTCATCTGCACCTACCTATAACTATATCACTATATGTGATGCTAAATTAATATAGTGTGTTGTAATTGATATTTTGTTCTTTGGGTTTACAGGACAAATTCTACCCCTTGCATATGCAATTGTTGATTCGGAAAATGATGCAGCATGGGAATGGTTCTTCATGCAGTTCAAAGAAACCTATGGACAAAGAGAGGGAATGTGCATTGTATCAGACATGCATGATGCTATATGAAAAGCAACTTCAATTGTCTATCCAGAAGTCCCTCATTGTGCATGTACGTTCCATTTGTGGAACAACATAAAGACAAACTTCACGAAGAGCCAAAAACTAATCAAAGAAATATATTTTGCATTAACAAGAGTATACACTGTTGAAGAATTCAACAAGCATATGGCAGAGTTAGATGCTATTGATTAGGGGTGTTCATCGGGCGGATTGGGCGGCTTTTACTTTTAACGGTTTGGCTTAACGGTTATCGGCTTTTAAGTGTATTAATCCGTTAGCCACCCGATAAGATATCGGGCGGATTGGTATCGGGTTAGCTCTTATAGGGCGGTTATTGGGCGGCTTATCGGCCTAACATACATGTTTACTAGAATTTGATAGATCTCTTCAGGCAATTATAGATCAAACATCTATTCCAGTATACCTTCATATGAGCTAGCTTGTTAATGTCTTTTCGGGGCATTCATTTTATCCCTGAGGTAGTATAGCTTTGCCCTCCTCACTTTTTTCTTGTCCATCACCTTCATCTCCTGTATGTTGGGCGAGTACCTGCAAATCATCTAGATCCCGAGATTAAAAATGCTTAGAAGTAGAAATAAACTTTTGTTAATCATTTTTAAGGGTTTTAGTTTTTTTATATTTAATATATATAAATAAAAATAAATTATATATATATATACATAATATATATTTATATTCTTAACGGGTTAACGGATTAGCCGTTAAGAAAATTGAATAATCCATCCCCAAACCGATAAGCCGTTAATAAAAAAAATTCAATCCGTTCCCCGTCCGTTAAGCCGTTAAGCCGTTACCAGTAAGCCGTTAAGCTTCGGTTTGGATTGGTTTTCGGTTTCGGATCAGTTTTGAATACCCCTACTATTGATAGCATAGTGAAAACATACCTGATGGATGTTGGATATGATAAATGCTCCCGGGCGCATGCCAAGGCAAATAGAACCATGACCAAGACATCGAATATTGCGGAATCAGTAAATGAAGCAAACAAGCATGCAAGAGACCTCCAAGTTGTGAATTTGCTTGACTTTATGACAATATTGATTCAAAAATGGAATTACATCAATAAGAAGGATGTAGTGGAGTCGTTTATGAAGATTGGTGCAAAGTATGAAAAAATATTGGCAGATAATACCATCTTATCACAGACGATGACGGTAAGCATTTTCAAAATCATAAAAACACTGCATGTACTGTATTTTTACTTTTTTACCTTAGTGATTTCACTAAACAACTGAATATTGTTATTTAAAAAATACTATTACTTCATATATCTAGTGAATTTTCTTAATTAAAATTACAATAGGTGTTGCCATCAACTGAATTCTTACATTTAGTAATTGATGGCTAAAGAAGAAATGTGGTGCGCCTGCATGAAAGAAACTGCACTTGTGGGAGGTTTCAGCTAGATGATATTCCATGCCCACAGTGAATATGGTCACCAAGAGATGCACATGTAGGACATGAGACCTTAATGGAATTCCTTGTCCTTATGCAATCAAAGCAATACAACACAACATGGTTAATCCAGTGATTGAAATACACTGGTGGTACTCCAAATAGGCATATTTCCTAGTATACTCACATAAACTTCAACCAGTGAGAGGAGAAAAATTCTGGAAAGTTGAAGCATCTCATGCTATGGAACCACCAATAGTGACTTCAATTGCTGGCAGACCTAAAGTCAAAAGAACAAGAGAAAAAAATGAAACAATCAATAGACAAGGTGAATAGATGGAGGCTAGGAAGGGGAAGATAATGACATGTTCCACATGTGGTCAGCCTGGACACAATGATAGGAGATGTGCAAATGTAATAGAATTCTTACCTATTTACTATTTGTTATTCACCTATTTGTTACCCATTTACCTATTTGCTATTCTCTATTTGTTAAATAGGCTTCTAAGGGAAAGCAACCCATGGTAAGTAAGAAAAAGGGCAAGCAATCAAAGAGGCAAAGATGCAATGCAACTCAAGTTAGTAATGATGAGCAGCCTATGTCACCACTTGCTTCAAATGTACCAGCTAAGGAGGACATAGATCTTTCAGCACCACTGTTCAGTCAACTAAGTCAAGCAATTCAGTCAAGTCATCCAGTACAAGCCTCTCAGTTTCAGTTTATGCCAACTCCACCAGTCCAAAGGAACCCAATCAACAACACTATGCCACCAGATTTTGAATCAGATTCTGCCCCATTAATTAAGCCAAGGAGTTTTTCTGAAGAAAGCACAAGACTCTTTATGAGAGAGCAAGGAAGCATACCACCTATAACAATGACAATTAATTTTGTTGGTGACTCATATGGTGTGAGAAAGAAAGCTGGAACAAGAAAGGGTAATGGCAAGTCACAAAAGTAATGTGACTTGAATTATAGGTTGGCAGATTTTTGTGTAGTGAAAGTTTTTGTGAATGATGTAATTAAAACAGATTGTAATTACTGCTACAATATATATTTTGGTTGGTTGCATCTATATTTTTGACGGTTGATGTAATTAAAACAGGGGTCCCTTAAAACAATGGGTGTTAGTACTTTGTTGGTGTTATGAAAGTTGGTTGAATTAAGTCATTACTTTGATGGTGTTATGAATGTTATTACTTTGTTACTTAATGATGTTGTGTCAAAAGTTGAATGTTATTACTTTGTGTACTTTGTTGTAGTGATGTTGATGATGTTTAATGTTATTTTCATACCAGTTATGATCTGATCTATTAATAGCAGTTTTACTCATATCTTATCTCACAGAAAACATAAACTAAACTTAACCATAGTGTGACATGTTTTGTACCAGTTTAGAATGTCCATTTCCACCAGTTTTACTCATTTCTAATCCCATAAAAAATAGAAAATTTACTTAATGTTATGAAATAATATAAAGACAAGAACAATAATGCAAGAATAAGAGCAAATATAGAGAGAGAATAGGGAGAGAGAGAAGTATTCTTATTAATACTTGGGGTAATATACAATGGGGTAAGACCCCTCTATTTATAGGAAGAGGAATGACTTAGCTTCAAGCTAAAACTCTTAGACATTCACTCTAAATAGACTTCTATTTTATAACACTCCCCCTTGAATGTCTATTCAATAATGTGCCTCATAAAACCTTAAAACCAAAACCCATTGGGAAAAATTAAAGAAAGGAAAAAGAGTACACATGTTTGAATATGCGCCTATTGGTTGCCTCGTTAAAAACCTTGCAAGAAAAACCCGGTGGGACAAAACCTTGTAAGGGAAAAAGAGTGCAACGCGCCTTAACTCCCCCTAATAAGAACATCAATTTATGTCCTTAAGTCTTCGCATCCCGATCTTGTGAACTAGCTTCTTGAAGGTTGACTTTGGTAGAGATTTTGTAAACAAATCAGCCATATTTTCGCTTGAACGAATCTGTTGAACATTGATATCACCATTCTTTTGAAGATCATGTGTGAAGAATAACTTTGGTGAAATATGCTTCGTTCTATCTCCTTTTATGAATCCTCCCTTCAATTGAGCTATACATGCTGCATTGTCTTCATACAAAGTTGTGGGTAGTTTATCATACTTCAAACCACATTTGTCTTGGATATGATATATTATCGACCTTAACCACACACACTCCCGACTTGCTTCATGAATAACAATTATCTCGGCATGATTAGATGAAGTAGCCACAATTGATTGCTTAGTCGATCGCCAAGATATGGCGGTTTCTCCACAGGTAAACACATAACCCGTTTGAGATCGAGCCTTGTGTGGGTCGGACAAATATCCAGCATCAGCATAACCAACAAGATCCGGGCTGCAATTCTTGCCATAAAATAAGCCCATATCGGTAGTTCCCTTTAGGTATCGCAATATGTGTTTGATCCCATTCCAATGTCTCCTCGTAGGAGCCGAGCTAAATCTTGCTAAGACATTAACTGAAAAGGATATGTCAGGTCTTGTAGTATTTGCAAGATACATTAGTGCGCCAATTGCGCTAAGATATGGTACTTCAGGACCAAGTAGCTCTTCATTCCTTTCTTGTGGTCGGAATGGATCTTTGTTCACATCAAGTGATCGAACAACCATCGGTGTACTTAAAGGATGTGCTTCATCCATGTAAAACCGTTTCAGTACCTTTTCTGTATAGGTAGATTGATGAACAAAAATTCCGTTTGCCAAATATTCAATTTGCAAACCAAGACATAGTTTAGTCTTTCCGAGATCTTTCATCTCGAATTCATCCTTTAGATAATCAATTGCCTTTTGGAGTTCTATAGGGGTTCCAATAAGGTTTATGTCATCAACATATACGGCAAGTACAACAAATTCCGATGTTGTTTTCTTTATAAAAACACACGGGCAAATGGCGTCATTTATATAGCCTTCTTTTAACAAGTACTCACTAAGACGATTATACCACATTCGTCCAGATTGCTTTAGACCATACAAGGATCTTTGCAATTTAATTGAGAACATTTCCCGAGATTTTGAGTTGTGCGCGTTTGGCACCTTGAGTCCATCGGGAATTTTCATGTATATCTCATTATCAAGTGAGCCATAAAGATAGGCAGTAACTACATCCATTAAGTGCATGTCAAGTTTTTCATGGACAGCAAAACTTATGAGATAACGAAAGGTTATCGCATCCATTACAGGCGAATATGTCTCTTCATAATCGACACCAGGCCTTTGAGAAAAACCTTGTGCAACAAGGCGTGCTTTATATCTTTGTACCTCGTTTTTCTCATTTCTCTTGCGTACAAAGACCCATTTATAGCCGACAGGCTTAACACCATTAGGTGTTTCAACTATAGGGCCAAAAACTTCACGTTTTGCCAGCGAATTCAATTCTGATTGAATTGCTTCTTGCCACTTTGGCCAATCCTGTCTTTTTCGACATTCTTCAACAGATTGAGGTTCGAGATCCTCACATTCTTGCATAATGCTAGATGCTACATTATAATCAAAGGCATTATCCACCACAATATCCACTCGATTAATATTTGCCTGAATATTAATTGGATTTAGGGATAGTTCCGTATTTTCCAGAGTCTCGGGCTCAATGGATTCTTCATGAATCTCAGAATTCGTTAAATCATGAGATTCTTTTGTGGTGTCATTTTGATCGTTCTTTTTCCTCTTTCAAGGATTTCGATCTTTGGAACCTAATGGTCTGCCAGCTTCAGGCGTGCATTCGACTCATTGGTTATGACACTAGATGATTGTCCAACAGGGACATCAATACGGATTGGAACATTTTCCGCGGGAATGTGGGATTTCGTTATCCTTTTCAAGTCCGTAAATGCGTCAGGCATTTGATTTGCTATTCTTTGCAAATGGATAATCTTTTGTACCTCTCTTTCACAAATGGAGGTATGTGGATCAAGATGAGATAATGATGCATTTTTCCACAAAATTTCCCGTTTGGTTTCACCAACTTCTCCCCCTAATTTTGGGAAAAGTGACTCATCAAATCGACAGTCTGCAAATCGTGCAGTAAACAAGTCGCCTGTCAATGTTTCGAGGTAGCGAATGATGGAGGGCGATTCAAACCCAACATATATTCCTAACCTTCTTTGCGGACCCATTTTGGTGCGGGATGGCGGTGCAATAGGCACATATACTGCGCATCCAAAAATCCTTAAATGGGATATATTGGGTTCATGACCCAAAACCAATTGCAACGGGGAATACTTGTGGTAATTCGTCGGTCTGAGACGAATTAGCATTGCTGCATGTAAGATGGCGTGACCCCATACCGAAGTGGGCAGCCTCGTTCTCATAAGTAATGGCCTTGCAATCAACTGCAGGCGTTTAATTAACGATTCTGCAAGACCGTTTTGAGTGTGAACATGAGCTACAGAATGTTCAACTTTTATCCCGATTGATAAGCAATAATCATTAAATGCTTGGGATGTAAACTCAGCAGCATTATCCAGTCTAATGGACTTGATTGGATTATCTGGAAATTGTGCTCGTAGTCGAATTATTTGTGCCATTAATTTCGCAAACGCAAGGTTGCGTGATGACAACAGGCACACATGAGACCATCTACAGGATGCGTCTATCAAGACCATGAAATACCTAAACGACCCACTAGGTGGGTGAATAGGTCCACAAATGTCCCCTTGTATACGTTCCAGAAACGTGGGTGACTCAGTCCCAACTTTTGTTGGTGATGGCCTGATAATCAGCTTGCCTTGATAACACGAAGTGCAAGGATATTCATTATTCGAAAGAATTTTGAAATTCTTTAACGGATGCCCATATGAGCTTTCTATAATCCGTCTCATCATGACCGATTCTGGGTGTCCCAATCGATCATGCCATAGTACAAAGGTATTGGAATCAGTAACCCTTTGGTTTACTGTTGAATGTGCCTCAATTGCACTAATTCTTGTCCAATACAGGCCACAAGATAAAGACGGGAATTTCTCAATAACCCTCTTTTGGCCGGAGACATTCTTTGTGATGACGAGATATTCAATATTATCTTCATCCATTGTCTCAATATGATAGCCATTCCGGCGTACATCTTTAAAACTCAACAAGTTTCTCTTAGACTTGGAGGAGAACATTGCATTCTCTATGATTAACGTCGTGCCCTTGGGCAGAGTTACAATTGCTCTTCCGGAGCCTTCAATCAATTTACTACTTCCAGAGATTGTAGTAACGTTTGCCTTACACATATTTAGTTGAGAGAAATACTTCCTTTCTTTGAGTATTGTATGTGTAGTACATGAATCAACTAGGCAAATACTTTTACAGTTGGATGTTGATCCAAGTTAGCTTTGTGAGATATCCATATTTGCTATCCCATAGTTTGACATACAAAAGAGATACAAGAACATAAGAATAAACAAGTTCAATTCTTTTGTGTCACATAATATTTTCAAAATCTGCTGCTAACAGTTGACTAACAAAATCAGATATGTAATCCATTACTTTGCAGTTTGAAAATTTCAGTTTGATTGTTACTTACAAACAATCGATTGTTGAACATTGACAATCGATTGTTAAACACACACAATCGATTATTTGCTATTTTTGAAAAACTTCAGATCACACTGTCTTAAGACAATCGATTGTTATGCATAGACAATCGATTGTTGGCTATTTTTGAAAAATTCCAGACCTCACTGTTTCAAGACAATCGATTGTTATGCATAGACAATCGATTGTTGGCTATTTTTGAAAAATTCCAGATTACACTGTCTTAATGACAATCGATTGTGAGTCAACAACAATCGATTGTTGATCAATTGTTTTTCAACTTTAATGCGAAAATTAGTTGATAATCGACTAGTTTTTCAGGCTAGTCGATTACCCCCACTGGAAAATAAAAGTTTTATTGATATTTGAGCATATTGAAGATATTCTAAAGAACTACTGCTAACATTGCATCATGAACTAACTAATACGAGCTAATACTAATGACTATTAGTTTATTCACTAACTAATACAAATAAGTAGAACAAAATCAAATAACTCCATCTTCTTTCATCACGGACCCATCGCCGATTAGGTGGTCTATTTTCCCCTCGGGTTGCTCAAAGAAGTCTGCCACATCCAAGTGGGTGATGTCCTCATTGTCGTCATAGACAAAATTTGTTTCATGGCCTTTTCTCTTTCGAGATGCTTGATAAAGGTCAACCAAGTGTCTTGGTATACGGCAAGTCTTTGGCCAGTGCCCTTTCCCACCGCAACGATAACATATCGTTTCTGAACCATTTTCCTTAGGATCTTCATGACCCCGTTTCTGCTTTCGGCGGTTATCTCTCTTCGGGGGGTGATGGACTTCATTGGAATTTCTTCCTTGTCTACGTCCCTGGCTATGACCCCGTTTACGACCATGACCATGGTCCTTTTCATGTTTGGCATAATGAGAGTGCACCTTATCTGCTTCAGGCAGTGGTGTAGACCCAGTGGGTCGATTTTCATGATTTCTCATGAGCAGGTTATTATTTCGCTCAGCCACTAGTAGAAGAGAAATCAGTTCAGAGTACTTTGTAAAGCCTTTCTCTCTGTACTGTTGTTGCAGTACTATATTGGAGGCATGAAACGTTGTAAACGTTTTCTCAAGCATATCATAATCGGAGATATTATCCCCGCATAGCTTCAATTTAGAAGTAATTCTGAACATAGCAGAATTATATTCAGAAACGGACTTAAAGTCCTGGAGCCTCAGATGAGCCCAATCATATCGTGCTTGTGGCAGAGTAACCAACTTCAGGTTGTCATATCTCTCCTTTAAGCCGTTCCACAAGACGAGTGGATCCTTGACGGTGAGATATTCAATCTTCAAACCTTCATCAAGGTGGTGGCGCAAGAAAATCAAGGCCTTCGCACATTCTTGGGTGGATGCTTTTTCTCTATCTTTGATGGTGTCTCCGAGACCCATAGCATCTAAGTGGATTTCAGCATCCAACACCCATGTCATATAGTTCTTGCCCGAAATTTCAAGGGCAACGAACTTTCTTTTCGTAATGTCAGACATAATCGAAAATTAAATTAGGAAGAGGGAAATACCTTAGATTTCTCGAGAATGGTTCTTGAGACGGTAGAGTCTCGTGCTGATAACGTGTTATGAAATAATATAAAGACAAGAACAATAATGCAAGAATAAGAGCAAATATAGAGAGAGAATAGGGAGAGAGAGAAGTATTCTTATTAATACTTGGGGTAATATACAATGGGGTAAGACCCCTCTATTTATAGGAAGAGGAATGACTTAGCTTCAAGCTAAAACTCTTAGACATTCACTCTAAATAGACTTCTATTTTATAACACTTAACATATTTTAGCTAAAACGACTGAATACATAAGCTACAAACAACAGAATACATAAGCTTCAAAGAATTGTTCCATCCAAACAACAGTTACATGAAACTAAACAATACATGACAATTTACTATATTATAATACTTCACTGAACAATGAATTCTACTTCATTATCCAGGCAACAAAGAATCCAACAAACATTACCCAAGAACCAATTATCATCATCATTAGTTGTACAACTTTTTCTTCCAAGTTTTTGACTTTAGCATCTTTTAATTTGTTCATGGCTACCATGTCAATTAATTTTTCTCTCAATATGTCTCTTCAATCGAAATGACATTCAAAGACGACTTCAAGTCTCTTATTTCATGTTGGGAACCATCCGTAGTTATTTCATCTTCCCATTCGAAATAACCACATGAATTATTCTGCCAAATAAACATTTAAAAGATTCAGTTTTTTTCCAAATCAAAACAGCTAAAAAGATTATAGAGATTAGACAAATTCACATCGACACCTTACCTTAGGGTGTGCGCATTTGTAAAATTTCCTATCGGGATTAGAAAGAGTGGTTGATGTGAAATGGTTGGCAATAATACCACATCGACACCTTCTATTGGAAGAGGTACTTCTCAGCGACATTGATGAAGATTGAGAGAAGATAGAGTCGACCAAAGTACAAAGAAAGAGCCAAAGATGAGGAATTTGAGCTTGAACCCTAATTTATTCGACTGGGGTTAATTTTTAGGTCGAATGGTTATAATTAGGGCGGGTTATTAACATCTAGTTGGTATTTTTTAAGTTAGTTGGCACAATTTTATGGGGGACTCGGTTGCCACATAAGACCTCCGTTAGATGTGAGTACTATTTCTCCTACTTTACTAACAGTATATTTTTTTTTAGATGGAAAGTAAAATGGGTAGTGACATGGATAAACTTGTTATAAACTAAAGTAAAAGACAAGAACAATAGAGCAAGAACAATAGCAATAGAGAGAAGAGTAGAGAGAGTTCTTCTTATTGTGTTGAGAGGGGTGAATTACAATGGTAGAGAGCACCTCTATTTATAGGGAGGAGGAAGATCTTGCTACCAATAATAGGACTCTAAAATCTCTCTAATTAGATACATTAAAGACATTCACCTTAAATAGAAGTGTAAGAATCTTCTATTTCATAACACTCCCCCTTGAATGTCTATTCAATGATGTGCCTCATAAAACCTTAAAACCAAAACCCAATGGGAAAAAATTAAAGTAAGGAAAAAGAGTACACATGTTTGAATATGCGCCTATTGGTTGCCTCGTTAAAAACCTTGCAAGGAAAACCCAGTGGGACAAAACCTTGTAAGGGAAAAAGAGTGCAACGCGCATTGACTCCCCCTAATGAGTACATCGATTTATATCCTTGAGCATTTGCATTCCAATCTTGTGCATCATCTTCAAAACGATCTTTGGTAGATATTTGATAAATAAATCAACCATGTTGACTTGAATAAATATTCCGCACCTTGAAATCATCATTCTTGATAGATATAAACATCTTCATATAATGTCGTGGAATAGCTCTTCAATATCTCCATAGATGCATTCTCAATGCCATCATGCTTATAGTTATAGCAAGATACATATGTACACAAATTGTACTTAGGATGTGGTACTTCAGGACCAAGAATTGCATATGCTTCAACTTAAATCTTTCAAGTTAAGTCATGTAAGTCACATAATAGACTTTAGCTGCATATCAAAGTTTCATGTCATGCTAAACAAATAAGGTATCGAAAATTGATTATACATACCTTTGCCTTTATACTTTCAAGCATATGAACTATAGGTTCAAAGCTACATGTCTTTCATATGGAATCAATTCTTCTTGAATTGTATCTCTTCCATTTAGTTACCTTCTTTGAGTCAGCAAATGCGTATAGCATGCTTTGCAATATGTTGCAATTGCATTTCCTTTTTATGAACTACAGGTTCATATCATGATATTCGGGGATATACATATACAAATGAAAATTCATCCCATGTAACACTTTCTCAAATGTTTATCATGTCTCCCCCTCATGTTAGTAAAGCTAACATGTTTCCTCAACTTTGGGAAATCATCTTTGTGCATTATGTCAATATACACTGCACCTTAATATAAGATGAAATTATTTGGTTCCTGACCCTGAACCACTTTTGAGGGGAGAATATACTCTTGTATACAACTTATATCAAACTGATATATATATATAACTTAGTTCTCATAAGAAACAGTTTAGCTATTAAGTGGAAGCACTCAATAATTATCTTGCTAAACCAACTTTAATATAAACCAACTTATCAAGATGAACTGTCTTGAGTAGAGAATCTGGAAACTATGCTCGAAGTTAGATTACTGAGCGATTTACCTCGCAAGCACTGCCAGGCTGCGGGTTAATAACAATGGCGCATGTAACCATATCATAGATGCATCATATGTGGTATACATGGCAGGTGAATGGGCCCATATTCACCTTTGGTATTTCCAGAATCAAGGGGCTTCAACCCGAACTCTTTAGTTGGTCAGTTCATTAATGAGAACAAGTGATACAAGAGAATTCGTAAAGAACTTTCTAGTTCTTTGATATTCACCTATGTGAATTTGCACATCATACTTAAAATGAGATGGCTAACATGAATGCCAACTGAATAAATTAACAATATTGGTAAACTTCAAATTTACACCATGACATGTGCACTTATCAATAAACTTCGGGTTTATTATGACATGGGTTTTATACCAATAGATATCCACTTTATTGTGGCATTCTTTCGTTTGTGTAGTACAAACTGGAGAACAAAGCGGGTAGCTTTTCATATACAAATTACCCCGCTACAAGTTGTAGTAATAGGAGAATCAAAGCCTTCCTTTATTATAGTCTCAATATAATCAATCGCTTTCGCGTGTACTTTGGAAACTGAATAAGTTTCTTTGAGACTTACTACAGCACAATACTCAATTGTGTTTCTCCAACATAGTAATAATTGGCTCTTCGAGAGCTCTCAATTAATTTTGTACTACCACAGACTGAGGTTCGAGATCCTCACATTCTTGCATTCCGTATTTTCAAGAGTCTCAGGCTCAATAGATTCTTCGTGAATCTCGGAATTAATCAAATCATGAGCGTCCTCATGTGATTCTTTCATAGTGTCATTTAGATCGTTCTTTTTCCTCTTTCTAGGATTTCGATCTTTGGAACCTAATGGTCTGCCACGCTTCTGGCGTGCATTTGACTCATTGGATATGACACCAGATATTTGTCCAATAGGGACTTCAATACGGATCGGAACATTTTCCGCGTGAATGTGGGATTTCGTTATCCTCTTCAAGTCCGTAAATGCGTCAGGCATTTGATTTGCTATTCTTTGCAAATGGATAGTCTTTTGTACCTCTTTCTTTCAAATAGAGGTATGTGGATCAAGATGAGATAATGATACATTTTTCCACAAAATTTCCCATTTGGTTTCACCGACTTCTCCCCCTAATTTTGGGAAAAGTGTCTCATCAAATTGACAGTCTGCAAATAGTGCAGTGAACAAATCTCCTGTCAATGTTTCGAGGTAGCGAATAATGGAGGACGATTCATACTCAACATATATTCCTAACCTCCTTTGCAAACCCATTTTGGTGCGGGATGGCGGTGCTACAGGCACATATACTGTGCATCCAAAGCTTCTTAAATGGGATATATTGGGTTCATGACCCAAAACCAATTGCAATGGGGAATATTTGTGTCAATTCGTCAGTCAGAGACGAACTAGCATTGCTGCATGCAACGTGGCGTGACCCCAAACCGAAGTGGGCAGCCGACGAACTAGCATTGCTTCATGCAAAATGGCGTGACCCCAAACCGAAGTGGGCAGCCGACAAACTAGTATTGTTGCATGCAAAATGGCGTGAACCCAAACCGAAATGGGCAGCCTCGTTTTCATGAAGAGTTCAAGATTATTCTCATCTATTATCCATTAACTTTGCAAACGCAAGGTTGCGTGATGGCAACAAGCACACATTAGACCATCTACAGGATGCGTCTATCAAGACCATGAAATACCTAAACTACCCACTAGGTGGGTGAATAGGTCCACAAATGTCCCCTTGTATACGTTCCAGAAACTGGGGTGACTCAGTCCCAACCTTTGTTGGGGATGATCTGATAATCAGCTTGCCTTGATAACACGAAGTGCAAGGATATTCATTACTTGAAAGAATTTTGAAATTCTTTAACGGATGCCCATATGAGCTTTCTATAATCCGTCTCATCATGGTTGATCCTGGGTGACCCAGTCGATCATGCCAAAGTACAAATGTATTGGACTCAGTATTCTTTAGATTTACTGTTGAATGTGCCTCAATTGCACTAATTCTTGTCCAATATAGGCCACAAGATAAAGACGGGAATTTCTCAATAACCCTCTTTTTGGCCGGAGACATTCTTTGAAGTGAGGACGAGATATTCAAGATTATCTTCATCCATTGTCTCAATATTGTAGCCATTCCGGCGTACATCTTTAAAACTCAACAAGTTTCTCATAGACTTGGAGGAGAACACAGCATTCTCTATGATTAACGTCGTGCCCTTGGGCAGAGTTACAATGGCTCTTCCGGAGCCTTCGATCAATTTACTTTCCATGGTATGACATACAAAAGAAATACAGGAACATAAGAATAAGCAAGTTCAATTCCTTTTGTGTCACATAATATTTTCAAAATCTGCTACTAACAGTTGACAAACAAAATAAGATATGTTGTCCATAATCAATTACTATGCAGTTTGAAAATTTCAGCATATTTCATAAGACAATCGATTATTAAACACACACAATCGATTGTTGGAACATAGACAATCGATTGTTAAACACACACAATCGATTATTTGTTATTTTTGAAAAACTTCAGAGCATACTGTCTTAAGACAATCGATTGTTAAACATCGACAATCGATTGTGGATGATTTTTGAAAAATTCCAGACCTCACTGTTTCAAGACAATCGATTGTTAGACAAAGACAATTGATTGTTGGCTATTTTTGAAAAATTTCGGAACACACTGTTTCAAGACAATCGATTGTTAGCAAAAGACAATCGATTGTTGATCAATTGTTTTTCAACTTTAATGCGAAAATAGTTGATAATCGACTAGTTTTTCAGGCTAGTCGATTACCCCCACTGGAAAATAAAAGTTTTAGTGATATTTGAGCATATTGAAGATATTCTAAAGAACTACTGCTAACATTGCATCATGAACTAGCTAATACGAGCTAATACTAATGACTATTAGATTATTCACTAACTAATACAAATAAGTAGAACAAAATCAAATAACTCCATCTTCTTTCATCATGGTCCCATCGCCGATTAGGTGGTCTATTTTCCCCTCGGGTTGCTCAAAGAAGTCTGCCACATCCAGGTGGGTGATGTCCTCATTGTCGTCATAGACAAAGTTTGTTTCAGGGCCTTTTCTCTTTCGAGATGCTTGATAAAGGTCAACCAAGTGTCTTGGTATACGGCAAATCTTTGACCAGTGCCCTTTCCCACCGCAACGATAACATATAGTTTCTGAACTATTTGCCTTAGGATCTTCGGGATCCCGTTTCTGCTTTCGGTGGTTATCTCTCTTTGGGGGGTGACGGACTTCTTTGGAATTTCTTCCTTGTCCACGTCCTTGGCTTTGACCCCGTTTATGACCGTGATCATGGTCCCTTTTATGTTTGGCATAATGCGAGTGCACCATATCTGCTTCAGGCAGTGGTGTAGACCCAGTTGGTCTATTTTCGTGATTTCTCATGAGCATGTCATTATTTCGCTCAGCCACTAGTAAGAGAGAAATCAGTTCAGAGTACTTCGTAAAGCCTTTCTCTCGGTACTGTTGCTGCAGTACCATATTGGAGGCATGAAACGTTGTAAACGTTTTCTCAAGCATATCGTAATCGGAGATGTTATCTCCACATAGCTTCAGTTTAGAAGTAATTCTGAACATAGCAGAATTATATTCAGAAACGGACTTAAAGTCCTGTAGCCTCAGATGGGCCCAATCATATCGTGCTTGTGGCAGAGTGACCAACTTCAGGTTGTCATATCTCTCCTTTAAGCTGTTCCACAAAACGAGTGGATCCTTGACGGTGAGATATTCAATCTTCAAACCTTCGTCAAGGTGGTGGCGCAAGAAAATCAAGGCCTTCGCACAATCTTGGGTGGATGCTTTTTCTTTATCCTTGAGGGTGTCTCCGAGACCCATAGCATGTAGGTGGATTTCAGCATCCAACACCCATGTCATATAGTTCTTGCCCGAAATTTCAAGGGCAACGAACTTTCTTTTCATAATGTCAGACATACTCGAAAATTAAATTAGGAAGAGGGAAAATACCTTGGATTTTCGAGAATGATACTTGAGACGGTAGAGTCTCGTGCTGATAACGTGTTATAAAATAAAGTAAAAGACAAGAACAATAGAGCAAGAACAATAGCAATAGAGAGAAGAGTAGAGAGAGTTCTTCTTATTGTGTTGAGAGGGGTGAATTACAATGGTAGAGAGCACCTCTATTTATAGGGAGGAGGAAGATCTTGCTACCAATAATAGGACTCTAAAATCTCTCTAATTAGATACATTAAAGACGTTCACCTGAAATAGAAGTGTAAGAATGTTATATTTCATAACAAAACTTTAATAGTAAGAGTACTTTTTTGACCTTTTTTCCCACGGGAAAATAATTGTTTCCACCTGATATATTTCACTTCGATATCTTGGCGCGGCGGCAATTTTCTCATCTCCACCATACAGAAAGGGCGCAAAGCTGCTAGTGTTTTTGCAATTACATAGGTTCTCGACCTCCACTTACTCTCCTCGCTATTCAATTTCGTCTAGTAAATCTAAGCTAGCTTCGCCTCTGGTACTAGATGTCAAGATTTTGTTAGGGTTTAGATGAAAAGTGCGGAACCACAGGTAAGAAGCTGTAGGTTCAGGTTGTAGTCGGAAATAATCTCGTATTTATTTGCAGGTATTTATAGATAGAGAAACAATAGGAACAAAATGGATTATGATGTAGCTGAACAAAATGATGGTAACTATCAACCACTACAGCCGTATTCACAAAACCGTGGAGATAATAGTGCAGGCCATGAATTAAAGCATTCAGTCGATAATTCTTCTGCAGGGTTAGTTTGTAGCTTAGTACTTAGTTTTGTAGCTTCTAGTTTTGGATCTTTAGAGTTTAGATGATGGTGAAACACATAAGGCCATGCCGAAAGTATTGTAACTTTGCTGGTTTTGCTTGTTGTTAGAAAGCTTTTTGTTGGAGGCATTGCTTGGGAGACCAATGAAGGTATTCTAATTTCCAATTCTTATTTCCCCTTTCACTTGTATATGATTTTTAACATGTTTTAGTATTTGATTGGTTGTTTTAGCCTAGACTTGTAGATAAATGTGGTTTTCGCTTGGACAAGTATTATAGCCTTTTAATTGATATTTGTAGCTGTCTGGATTCTAGTTGTTCTGCTTTTTGTTCATTAGAATTTGGTAGTGATGTAGTGGAAATTTTGAAAGCCTACTTATTGTATGAGCTTGATATAGGAAAAGCTCTAATTCCTGTCGAAGTTCTTATGTTTATTAGGAAGGTGGAAACTTGGGCCTTCAGTTTACACTATTATACCTTGAGTTTCCTGCCCCAGAAATATGAAATGTTCGATTTTAAATAATATTGTAAGCATCTTTTTCTAGTGTTTTATTTAATAAAGTCATGCACATATATCTTAGCTGCATCACGAGGTGTAGTTCCCTGGTTCAAATTTTGGTGGAACATGTTTTCTTCATTTGGTTTGTGTTTGTTTGAGTTTCTTTTTTTTTTTTGGGGGTGGGGGGTTTGGGGATGGGGGGACAATTTTGCAAACATCTTCAGGAAAACAGTAAAGCACCCTTTAAGTCTTATGCTCCTCTTATCAGGGACAAATTTATAGGCAAATATACGGGGCACGTGAATCTATGGTCTTTCCACCAAACTAGGTATTTTATGTACATATTTTTTAGAATTTGTCTAATATTATCTATTAGCATCCATCATCCAAAAAGGCTAAATGGTGCACTTGGTTGAATGTTAAGTTATTTACCTTGAGGAGCAGGGATCAAATCTCACTTAATAGTTAATACTTTTTTTTTATCCTTTCTTTAGTGGTGCACCCATGTTATAAAAGACGCAAATCTGCCTCCGCCTCTGATACAATAATTCAATTTCGTGAGTTAATTATCTCCTTTCTTATATATTTGCCTGGTTTTGGGTGAATCTTTAGTTTATTCAAATGATTTTAAAAAAACTGTTGCATTGTTGTAAGAACGCACTTTCTGTGAGAAAGCATGGGAGAAAATATGATAGATATTATTCTCATAGAGTAAACATAATACAATGAGCCATTTATATATACATAATATGTCCTACTCCTAATACATATGAGATTACTATTTACATAACTATTCTAACACTCCCCCTCAAGCTGGTGCATATAAATCATATGTACCGAGCTTGTTACATATGTAGTTAATACGAGGACCAGTGAGGGACTTGGTAAAAATATCTGCAAGCTGAAGATTCAACTTCACAAATTTTGTAGCAATATCTCCCGAGAGTATCTTTTCTCTGGCAAAGTGACAGTCAATCTCAATATGTTTAGTTCTCTCATGGAACACTGGATTTGACGCAATATGAAGAGCAGTTTGATTATCACACACAAGTCCCATCTGACTAATCTCACCAAATTTTAATTCCTTGAGCAACTGTTTGATCCAAATTAGCTCACATGTCGCCACACCCATTGCTCGATATTCTGCTTCTGCACTAGACCGAGCAACCACATCCTGTTTCTTGTTCTTCCAAGATACCAAATTTCCTCCTACTAAGACACAATATCCAGAAGTAGAACATCTATCAGAAGGTGATCCTGCCCAGTTCGCATCGGAGTATCCAACAATCTGCTCATGACCTCGATCCTCAAACAATAAACCTTTGCCTGAAGCTGATTTTATATACCGAAGAATGCGAACAACTGCATCCCAATGACTATCACACGGAGAATCCATAAACTGACTCACAACACTCACATGAAAGGAAATGTCAGGTCTTGTCATTGTAAGGTAATTTAATTTATCAATCAACCGCCTATATCTTGCAGGATCGCTAAGAGGCTCTCATGTCTTGGCAGAAGTTTAGAATTCGGATCCATCGGAATGTCAACAGGTCTACAACCTGTCATTCTTGTCTCCTCATAAATATCTAAGGCATATACGTCCGTTGTGAGATCATAATACCTGAGCTAGACTGAGCGACCTCAATACCCAAAAAATACTTTAGTTTGCCCAAATTCTTAGTCTGAAAGTCTTGAAAGAGATGTTTCTTCAATTTAGTAATACCATCCTGGTCATTGCCGGTAATAATAATGTCGTCAACATAGACAACCAGATAAATACAGAGACTCAAAGCAGAATGCCGATAGAATATAGAGTGATCAGCTTCACTCCGAGTCATGCCAAAGTCCTGGATAACTGTGCTGAACTTACTAAACCAGGCTCGAAGAGACTGCTTTAGACCATAAAGTGACCGGCGCAAGTGGCATACAAGGCCACGCGACTCCCCCTGAGCAACAAACCTAGGTGGTTGCTCCATATAAACTTCATCCTCAAGGTCAGTGTGTAAAAAAGCATTCTTAATATCCATTTATAGAGGGGTCAATGGCGAACAACATTCATGGATAGAAAAAGGCGGACTGATGCCATCTTTGCCACGTGAGAGAAGGTATCACTGTAATCGAGCCCAAATATCTGAGTATATCCCTTGGCAACAAGACGAGCCTTAAGACGATCAACCGTATCATCCGGACCAGCCTTGACTGCATATACCCAATGACAACCAACAGTAGATTTACCTGAAGGAAGAGAGATGAGCTCCCAAGTACCACTCGTATGTAAAGCAGACATCTCGTCAATCATAGCATGTCGCCATCCTGGATGAGACAAAGCTTCACCTGTAGACTTAGGGATGAAAACAGAGGACAAAGAAGATAGAAAAGTATAATAGGGTGATGGCAAACGATGATAATTTAAACCGACATAGTGGGGATTAGGATTAAGGTTGGTCCGTATACCTTTCCGAAGTGCAATCGGTGTACTAAGAAGAGACAAGTCCGTAGTAGTAGCAGGGTCAGGTGTAGGACGTGAATCAGCTGAGTCTGATGCTGGGTGCGGATGACGATGATATGTTAAGACTTAAGAGTGGTGTTCCTGTGGCGGGGAGTCTAGGAGGAGCCACACTAGACTCCCCAACGGTTGGAACGGGTAAGACTTCTGTGGCGGAAGGTGATGGAGGAGCTGTAGTAGACTCCTTAAAAGTCAGTATAGGTAAGACCTCAGATATATCAAGGTGGTCAGAATGGTCACAACTCACAAGAGGCAAAAAAAGGTTTATACTCAATAAATGTGACGTTAGAGGACATAAAGTACCTATGAAGGTCAGTGAGTAACAACGATATCCGTTCTGAACACGAGAATAACCAAGGAAGACACACTTGAGAGCACGAGGAGCTAACTTATCTTTCTGGGGGGCTAAGTCATGAACGAAATAAGTGCTCCCAAAAACACGAGGGCGAACCGAGTTAATACTTTTTTTTTCTCCTTTCTTTAGTGGTGTACCCATGTTATAAAAAACCTAAATCCGTCTCTGCCTCTGATACAATAATTCAGTTTTGTGAGTTAATTATTTGCTTTCTTATATATTTGCCTGGTTTTGGGGACTCTGTAGTTTATTCAAATGATTTTAAAAAAAAACTGTTGCATTGTTGTAAGAACACACTTTCAAATAGTATATGTTTAACCTATGTATATTGTGTCCGCTTTGTCTTTATTTCTTACTTTTAAATCCAACTCTCAGCTCGATACTTATTTTATACATGTTATTTTCCAGAATCTTTTAGGAAATATTTCAGCAGGTTTGGAGAGACAACTGACTGTGTAATAATGATGGATAAGGTCTCTGGCCGGCCGCGAGGATTTGGATTTGTAACATTTGCTGACCCAGAAGTTGTGAATAAGGTTTTAGAGGAAGACCACGTCATAGATGGTAGAACGGTAAGATTTTTGAGTGGGAGTATCTTGTAATGTCATGTTTTCTTTGGTTTATTTGGAACTTGGAAGTATGTATTTAGTAAATCTACTGCGATTATTGGATCAGGTGGAAGTGAAAAGGACAGTACCTAAGGAGGACATGCAAGTTAATGGTGCTCCAAAGACAGAGAAAATTTTTGTCGGCGGTCTTCCATTATCTTTAACCGAAGGTAAAATTCAATACGAGTTCTTATTGTCTATGATCTAGAATAGATGTTTTAATCCAGTGATTCATTGCAGATGAGTTGAAGGAATATTTTTCTTCTTATGGCTATGTTCTGGAGCACCAAATCATGCTGGACCGCGAGACTGGTCGGTCCCGAGGCTTTGGCTTCGTGACTTTTGATGGTGAACATGCCATTGAAAAAGTTTTAAACGATGGCCGTATGCATGAAATCTGTGGCAAACGAGTAAGTCACGTGGACTCTGTATTAATCATGATTAATTATCTCTGTGGTACTTGTGTGAAATGAAATATATACAGCTCTTTGATATTTTGACATCTTCAGGTTGAAATTAAGAGGGCTGAGCCAAAAAGAGCTGTTGCTGAACATGCAAATGGGAGCAGGCAGTATCTTGGTGGTAGTGGCTCGAAATCATACAGTGGCTTTGGTGGGTCTGAAGGAGGGTTTGGTGGTGGTTATGGTGGAACGATGGGTAGAGGGTATGGCGGCTATGGTGGTGGCGGCGGCTATGGTGGTTATGGAAACTTTGGAGGAAGTTATGGTGGGGGTGCTGCAGGATTTTACTCTGGGTATGGTGGATATGGTTATGGATTTGGGTTTAGTGGACCTATGTATGGGGCAGGTGGATACGGAGGCACTAGCTATGCAGCTCCTGGTAGCTATGGTGGTCCCACTGGGTATGCTGGCGGTAGAGGATATACAAGCAGCGATGGTAGCTGGTATGGTGGGGCTAAAGGCGCCGTATCTGGCAATGCTAAAGGGTATGGTGCTGGTGGTAGCACTGGAGGTGCTAAAGCATATGGGAATGGTGGTGCTGCAGGCAGAAGGTTTCATCCCTATCAGAAGTGAGACCTTGCTCGCGAGTCCTGGAGTTGTAATTGCTTTGAATACTGTTGGCGGGTGCGAGCTAGGTGTAAAATCTTTGCTGCTGAGTTTGTTTCCTTGTGCAGTTGATGGTTTTCATTGAAATGTTGTCAGCTTATTTTTTGATCAAGCTTCTGTAGATGTGCTCGCATATTGGTTTTGGGAGAAGGATAATATTGTCTTTTAGCTGAACTTTGCAAGTTTAATCATCTCTGTGTAAGGTCAGGATAGAAGTTATAAACTTTGTTCTTCTGGTTGGTAAATTAGAGTATGTGCTATAAACATTGACACTACTCTGAGAAGTCTCACTTTTAAGTTGTATATAAAATTGTGTCCAAGCTATTGTTTTATAAATTGAATGATTTTAACGAGCTTTTAAAATTGAAAGTCGCTTCTGCAAAATTGTGCAAATATGAATCTCTTTTGTAATTTTTGCAAAATCCTCCTGCTTTTGTATGTAGCATCTAGTCTAGAGCATATAAGATAAGACCTTTGCAATATCGCCATTAAAGGGCAAATCCTATAGATTTCTTACCTTAGTGATTTTGGTTATCTATAAATTGTTGAAATCCGAAGTAATCCTATGTTCCTCAACAGCTTATCTTGCTAAAAGAAGTTGATCTTTCCATTAACACTCACTTGCTATTTATACTAGTTTAAACTTAAGAATTAAAAAAGAATGTGAACTTATTTCCTTTTTGGTCGGTTCCAAAAAGAATAACTCCTTTCTAAATTTGGAAATAATTTAGTTTAAACTTCCAATTCTACCCTTAATGAGAAGATTTTATGATCACACAATTACTCTAGACCCCTTTCTGACTTATTTAGAACTATAAATTTTAAAAAAATATATTTTTTCTCGAATTCCGTACCCTGCCAAATATGTTCACGTGAATTTGGATTACTTCTCAATCGAACCTGGGATCTATTGTCCTCCTTATTTTTGTCTAGGACAATGAGCCTATGTTCATTATTTGTATTTAGGACCCACTTGGAGATAGATTTCCAAATATTTTTTGAAAAAACTAATTTGGGTGAAGATGTAAAATTAAAAATGTATTTGAACATGAATTTTTCGGACAAGTTTTGACATGTTAAAAAGTCCTTTTTGTTCTTCTTTTAAGCTAAAAAGTCCTATTTGAAGTTTTGGTTTTTAAAAATCTCCAAAAAAGTAGGTTAATTCTATAACCTTCCAAAACTTATGGCCAAACGCCTACTTAGTAAGAACAAAACAATATTTGGAAAATATTGAAAGTTAAAAGTTTATCTTACTTTTTTAAAAATATTTTACCTATATTTCAAATATTAAAGTTGATAGGCAAACCTACATGTAGGATATTGAACTCCTCTGAGCCAAGTAGCCAATGGTTTATGAGGCAAATTAGTGATATAGAGGACTGTGAAAGAGATAGCGAAAGGACAAGTGTCCGTTGCTGATAGCAGCAAACTCACGGAGAGAAACGACAAATTACAAAAAGAGGAAGAAAAAGCGAAGAATGGCCAAAGCGTTGATGCTTAAACCCAATTGCAGTTTCGAAATCCTATCGACTGCACTCTTCAATTCACCTATGGCAATGTGCTCCACTTTTTGTCCCCTGCTATCCTCTCACCTAAATTGCAAACCCTTCTCCTTTTGCTCACCTAAACCTCGCTCCTTTGTTTCGTTCAAGGTTTTTTCTTCTCAAACTTCTGCTTCTACTCCCAAAGGTACATTCTTCTTTCTTTTGTTTTTTCCGTCCAATTTTGTTTATTTCCTCCCCTAAGTGTCCAGAAAAGTAGACTTAAGACACAACTGGAATTTAACTAAGCCACCACATGGTTCAGGATTTCTCTCTTATCGCATTGGAATTTAAGTTGTATATCAATCACCAATACTCAAATTACATGAATTTGGCTGTATAAACTATTCTGGCTGTACTGTTGGAAACAACCTCTCTATACTAACAAATTATCTGCATACACACTGCACTCCCCAGACCCCCATAGCGTGACGTACTACTGGGTATGTTGTTGTTGTACTTCTGGCTGTACTGTGTGAATATGTAGCAATCTGGTAGATGTCGAAATGGAACGAGGAACCTTTTCTCTTCTTTTTTATGTGTCTGGTGGTTCTGGAGTGGGGACAAATCAATTTTAGATTTTGGTCTTTTTTGTTATGCATACTATACTTCCCCCGTTTTATGTAATCCTAAGCAAAGGCATCTTGTTGTCATTAGAAAAATTGAAGTTCTTTAGAACTTCTGGATATATAAAGCTCTGATATTTAAAAACTGAACTGGAGGATGTTGAAGTACATGGTGTTTAACAGGATGGGCTTTTTAAGTTGAATTATCATGGCTGCTTAGAATTGAGTCTATTATGCAAAGCATTAATAAGACATCTGGGCATTTCTCTTGATCCTTGCTCCCGAAAGCAAGAAGAAAGTATTCTGGCAGCATGGCACCATGTTAAAACTGAAATAGGATGAACTTGTTGATTATATCAGGATTTTGTCATTGTCACAACCTGAATTTCCTCTTATAAGCTGTTGTATTGCATTGAGTTCTCTATTTCATATGCTATTTTACAACTGACGGATAGTTTAGTTGTTGCATTTTGTATGATTGGTGTTTTAGTTTGTCTGCAGCTGATGATAGTCCAGCAAGCATTGGATTTCTAGGTCTTGGAATTATGGGCTCCCCTATGGTGCAAAATCTCATAAAAGCAGGGTATGTTCCAACTATTCCTCGATAGATAATTTAATGGATTTCTTTGTGCTTTCACTTTGTGAACTTCATGAATCACTGGACGACGTTTATTTTTATCTTCCTACTCATCATCGTTGTTCTTCCTTAACCAGCAGAATTATGATTATCCTAAACTGGTGATCTTTCATAAGCATATGTTGATAATACAAAAGATGTTCAGAGCAGACAAACTTTTTTGTCTGGAGCAGTGAAACATGATTGTTATACTTAAACACCTTTTTTTTGTTGTTGAATAAATTGAATATCAAACTCTTGTTAATTTATTGTATTTGTGGTTCTCATGCTGCAGACGTGACGTGACAGTTTGGAATAGGACCAAGAGCAAATGTGAACCCCTTATCTCCATGGGTGCAAAGTAAGTATATGTGTTCGGTTGAGATGGCATCCTGGAAATGCGGGTTTAATCTTATAAAATAAACCAACAACGACACACCGTATGAACTCTATGCTAATGCTTGTCCGCCATGTATTAGATTTGCAACTACCCTGGGGCTTACTGATAATTTGCATTTTAAAGTTACTTGAGGTTTCTTTTCTGCAGATACAAGTCCTCCCCTGAAGAAGTTGCAGCATCTTGTGATATCACATTTGCCATGCTTGCAGACCCTGAGAGTGCAGTTAGTTTTGAGTTTATTGTGTGCAATTTATTGTCTTTCTATATACTTGACAAGTCCAGTCAGCATCTTGATAGTAGTGCGTTACTTTTCCAGGTGGATGTTGCTTGTGGAAAATATGGAGCTGCAAAAGGAATGGGTCCAGGAAAAGGGTAAGATTTTCTTTTTCTCTGCTCTGGATACTGTAAAGTGGACTTAACTGTTGCATCTTTAGCACTGAATGACACATATAGAATTCTGGTAAGTGGCTGGAGGAAATTTTTTTGTAAGCATAACAGGGTTTGGAAGTGATTCTAATCAAGAAGTGCAGCAGATGCTTTTGCCGGTTTTGCTAATTCTAAAATGATTTACTTGAAAAACTGTTTTTCCTTTGTTAGATGTCTGGCTTAGTTATATCTGGAAGCTCGAAGTTATGATAGTTAATGATGCAAGAAATTGGAACGAGAAGAAATGCAAAGTTGCCTGTACTTTAGAGGAACTAATTTCAAGTTACACCATCGTGACGTACTCTAAGTCAATCTTTTATTCATATGTAAAGTTGGTAATTAATCCTAGTGATTTTATAAATTTGTTAATTAGATATTGCATTTGCTGGACGCAAGTTTCTTTGGTTGCTTTTCTATGGCTTTCATACTGATGTCTGAATTTCATTTATGGCTTTGCACTCTGGTATATGTAAATGCAGTTATGTAGATGTTTCTACAGTTGATGGTGAAACTTCTAAACTGATCTGTGAGCATATCAGAGCTACTGGAGCTCATTTTTTGGAGGTGAAATTTTCCTTCTCCTATTAAGCATTGTGCATATGAAAGCTATTACTTCTCCGGGGCCAAAAGAAAATGGAAGAACAACAGAATATTGTCTTGTGTTACATCATGTTGAATAATATCCATATTTCTTCCAATTTGTCGAAAAGGCTCCAGTATCAGGGTCCAAGAAGCCAGCAGAAGATGGACAGCTAATATTTCTCACTGCAGGTGAAGCTTTTCCCTTCACTATATTTGAGTTATCGGCAATGAAATATGCATGTCATAAATATTGTTACCTGTTCATAATAATGAAATTAGCTTGCCTTTTTCACTCGTATCTTCTTCGTTATATCATGATTAATGATCCTAATATAGATGCAACATCTACCCGTCCCCCTCCCCCTAATCCTCACCCACACAAGACTGTATTTCTGAAGTTTGACTATAGTCTTGTTAGGTAACTCTTAGTTCACATTTTATGAACGGAAATGGCCTAAAAATGCCACTCAACTTTCAAAAATGGTCTATCCATGCCATCCGTTAAAAAAAATGCTCATTTCATGCCACTGCCGTTACACATTTGGCTCATCCATGCCATTATTGACTAAAGGCAGTGGCATGGATGGGCCAAATAAAAATTGAGCCGTTAGTCAGTAATGGCATAGGTGAGCCATATGTGTAACGGCAGTCGCATGGAATGAGCATTTTTTTAACGGATGGCATGGATAGGCCTTTTCTGAAAGTTGAATGGCATTTTTAGGCCTTTTCTGTTTTATGAAAATGAATACTTGTTTTAGAAAACAAAATGGGGTTGATTCTGTAAACTTAGAAGCACGACACAGATTTAGGAAATTAGGAGGGAGCCTCCGAAGATCACCCTTTAATTTGTTCTCCCTCCGTTTCATTTAAGAATAACACCTTACAAAACCATTTAACTTGTACTTTTCATTTTAGCCTTAATGACATGCTTTTAGCCACAAAAATGTTATTGGCATGTTTAATACCAGAAGTTTCAAAAATCTTGTACCGCACAAATGTTATGACATGTTTAAGACCATACGTTCCAAAAATCTTTGTTTCTTTCTTAAATTTTGTACCAGTTAAACTATGTAAGAAGGCGTAACTAATTTGGATTACTTGAACTTTATTCATAAATAGGACTACCTATTATTTGACAAAGTACTGATTTTTGTATTTTTCACATAATACTTTATATATATAGTATACGATGTATTATAGCCACAGCCCACAGGCAATGCATGTACTGTCTAATTTTGACAAAAAATGTTTAGTTCAGTTCTTGAGACTATCAAAGAACAAGAATTAAGTCCAAACCATGGCTGCAAACCTTTCAGGTGACAACGTGCTGTATGAAACAGTTGCTCCACTGTTGGATATCATGGGGAAGGTCTCATTCTGCCCTTCACTTAGTGATGCAACTCTTTCCACCACCTAATATTTTCTTTCTTTATCTCAGTCAAGATTTTACCTTGGTGAAGTTGGTAATGGAGCTGCAATGAAACTTGTCGTCAATATGGTTATGGGAAGGTTCAATTTTTGAATTCTTTCTCTTCTCTTCGTTGTTTTGTACTGTCTAACTAAAGCAAATGCCAACCTTTCCTTCACAAAAAAATTTGCAGTATGATGGCCTCCTTTTCTGAAGGATTAGTACTAAGCGAGAAAGTTGGACTTGATCCAAGTGTATTAGTGGAGGTACTTCCTGATAAAACAAATAGCTTACTTTTGAAGCTGGCCCCCTGTGAATATGTTTCTTGCATCACTTTATCTTCTTGATGGTTTATAAATTATCTTGCACAATTATCTGTTCTTTGCCTAGTCACAAATAACTCGTCTAATGAAGAGAACAATATAATTAGAAACATGTTTTGTGCTCTTTAGGGTTTTTGAACTGGATTTTGGTAGGATCAACAATGTTGATAATTTCCCAAAGAATTATCTTTTTGGATTTCCGAGGAAGATTGGAATTTCATGTTGATTGAAGTTGTTGAGACTTTACCTTTATTAGGATACGATTAGGCCAAAAATAAATATAAAAGTGAAAAGGTTATGCCATGACCATGCTATTTGCTAAAAACGGATACTTAAAGCATGTTGAGCAGCATCTGTGAGGCTGTTTGAGTATGGAAAAGTTATAGAGATGGTTACTGCAAAAGATTTAAAATCCATAATTGCACCCGAGTAAAAATAAAATGAGAACATATTCGCAAATCCTTAATTGACTTTTTGATATGAAATCAACTCATCTTCATTTTAGTTTTAAGTAAATTTACACAGGGTAAAGACTTCACAACTTTCTTTTTGCCTCTTATATACAAGGAAAACTTATCCTTTCAATAATGACATCTTCAAAGGATTTCCTAGTATAAGATGCTCACGATGTTCATGAACTTAGAAATACATCTAATATCTGTTAGACTGTTTCTAATTTTTGCACCATGGTTATGCACAGGTGATTTCGCTGGGTGCTATTAGTGCTCCAATGTATGCCATGAAAGGTCCTTCAATGGTTAAATCTTTGTATCCAACAGCATTTCCTCTGAAGCATCAGCAAAAGGTTTTGTAACATTCCAAGACTGCCTCCTGTATGCAAACCAAAAGTTGTCTTGTAACAAAAAAAAAAAATGCTTTTCTCAGGACCTTCGTCTAGCTCTGGGTTTGGCTGAATCTGTTTCACAACCCACTCCAATTGCTGCTGCAACTAATGAAATTTACAAGGTTGCAAAATCTCACGGTCTCAGTGACCAGGACTTCTCTGCAGTAATTGAAGCATTGAAAATGAAATTGCAACGCGAAACATAAAGATACAGTCTTTCCTGGATGACCTACGTTATTTTCCTTCACAGTCACAGAGCTTGGCTGCAATATGTCCACCATGATACAGGTGATTTCATTGTTAACCCTCTTTTAAGGGTTTTACATGTATACCTTCTTTCACCCTTTTATTAAATCTTTCTCGTTCAAACAATGTGATAATTTCTATTGGAGTTTTCTGCTAGTTTGCCCTTTCAATTTGGTTGTATCTGACGTTTTTAATCATATTACCATTAATTTGTATGCACCGTACGGTTCCTCTCTATTCCCTCCGGAACTAGGGGGAACAACAGTGACTAACAAAAACAATTGCCTGCTGGAAAGTGCGCCTTATTTTTATCTTATACTCCTATGTGTTGTTGCTTAAACTAGACTTTGAATTGCAGCCAAGACTGAGAATGCACAAAAATGCATCGGGTATATCAAATTTAGTTCTAATTTCGTCCATTCATTACCTTTTCTATTTGTAATTGACTACTTTGTATTTGTGTTATTTAGTACGAACTTGTTTTACTGGATACTAAGTTTAAAAAAAAAAGAACAATCTTTTGAACTTGGGTAAAATAAGGCACATATATTTTGTATGGCAATAGAAAATTATTTTCAAATATGAAAAGAAATCTATCTTTTTTGGTACGGATTAAAAAAAAAATATCAATTAACAATTTCAACGCTATTTAATATTTAACACGGTTTGCGATTAAGTAACTTCAATTATTGAATGTCATAGTGAAGTTCAAAGGGAATATATAGTAGGATGAATTGATATGCTAACTGCGACTTACTCGGATATAAATAGTTTTTGATAATATTATTATTGTCATCTTCAGAATACCTATGGCTCCCCTTTAAAGTGGGGCAGGATTTGGTCTAGTGCAACGATGCAACATGTAATGTGTGGATTAAACACACGTTATAAGTTGTAATTTGCGGTGAATAAAATTCTACAATTTAAGTGGAGAAAATTAGATGGAGGAGATCATTCTTTATCGAATTTTGACTTTGTGCCACTTACCCTCACTAATTTCTCGGTTATAAAACATGTGGGGCAAGCTGTTAAAGATGGTTGAGAACTTGGTAGAACAGTAGGAGCTTTTAAGTACTTGGATGATATCATAAACTGATCTGGTCTCCACTCTCCAATGCCTTCTTCCCATAGACCGAAATGTCCCACCTTTAGTCAATATTATAAAAATTAAAATAAATAAAGAATTATTTTAGTGGATATAATCAAAATTCATTAAAAATATGTAGATAAATCAATGTACAAAATTTGAGAAATATTGGAGGTGATTTGGACTGGTTTTGTATTAAAATTCATAATTAAATCGATGTCAAAAAATTCTTTTGTGACACATGTATCATATTTGTATTGATTGTGTATAACATGTATATCCATGTATACACATATCATTTTTTTCATATTCAGTTTTTTACTTCGAATTTTCAATTCAAACCACCTCAAAACTTTACCAAATCATCCCAAAACTGAGATTCAAGCTCCTTAAGATATATCCAATCTATTCTAATAGCACCCACTCAAAAGAAAATAAAAATTTGATATTTTTTTTCTACAAAATTAATTATTTTGACTAATATTAATAATATTTTATTAATTAATTAATTTTTATAATAAGATACTTCTAAATGAACATAGCTGACCCTTCCCATACCCTCCTCCCTCACTCCCTCAAAATGGTAAATAGAATTTAAAAAGAGGAAGAGAAGAAAACAAATCCATTTGGACTTTGTGAAAGGTTTAACATGGTTGAAACAGTAGGAATATATTTGGTTTGATTTCAATGGATCAGTCAAACGAATCCATTACTCATCATATTCTATATTTTTCTCTCCCAATAATCTGTTTTCGACATTTGTCCACGTTATGCACTCTTCGCTTTTCGAGTTTTGGGTCCTTTGTCACGCGTCCCCGGTAATTGTGATTTTGCGCGACCTGTTTATTTCTCTATAGATTTTATATACTTTTAAGATTTTACTGTATAAATTTTTCTTTAAAAATTATCTAAAAATATTTGGGATTCTCTCATGAATGTAATATTTAATAAAATACGAAGCGTTTCATTTTTTATTAATTTTAAATAATGTATTATATGATCATTTTCTTATAAAGTTTTATCGAAATGCTACAATCTCTCCGGTCTTCCTTACTCATATATCAAGATCTATTAAATTCTTATATTTTTTTTGATTTTGAAGTGACATTTTAATAATTGAAAATTGAATAGAACATATCATTATTTAGGTATCATATTGAATTTAATTACTAAATTCGATTAATCTTGAAAGTGTACATCAACAAAAAATTATTATTAAAAATTTTCTCTCATAAGAATATTTTAATATATTATATGTTTGTTAATTTTTATTAAATATATATTTACTTATCAAAAATTTAACAAAGTAAGATTGATATAATATTTATTTTAATAAAAAATTTTGAAAAAATCAACAAAGCCGAACCAATCCAAACCGATTGGTTTAGTTTGGTTTTAATAAAAATCGAATTAACCTGATTTATATATGCTCTTATTTTAGGTGAAGGGATCTTATCCATCCGACCACAATCTTTAATGATATTTCTTTCATTTTCAGGACTTAAATTTGAAATGTATGATTGAAGATGACCGGATATCGATTCGACGACCTTATTGATATTTTATGCGAGTTTGTTACTGAAACAATTTGTATTGCCCCCACCCCCCTCCCCCCGGGTGGGGAGCACGAGAATCAAAATAATTTGTTTTTGCGTGAAAATTTGGATTTTATCTTTAAATTATGTAGACAATCTATGGAAAATTGTGGTCAAGAGAATAAATTGATACTTCGGCAAATAGTGGATATTAAGTATGATCCATCTTTTCCCCTTCAAGATCTGTTTGCCTGATCAAAAGTGGTTCTTTTACAGCTAAAAGATAAAATCAACTTTGACATCAGAATTTCCATTTGAAATGAAATGGTGGGTCACAAGATTTAGTTAGTCTTTCGCCATAAATTTCTAAATTTACTTTTTAAAAAAATTTAATTGGGATAAAGATTGATTTGAAAATAAAAATTTGTTGGGACATAATTTTTTAAATTATATTTCACTTTACATTGAAAAACATGAAATATGATTTATATTCATAAGTTTTAAAACCTAGCATAAATACCCAACAACTCTGAAGAAAATTCATACAAAATAAGCGAAATAAATTTGAAGAAAATTCATATAACATTAGTAGATTTTAGCAGATTATCTTCAAATTTTATCTTTATAGGTGCATTGTCACAGATTGGCACAACAACTCTGGTGAAAGTTTTCTTATGTTTCAAAGTCGCGTGAGTTTAATGAGAGAAAAGTGGGTAAATATAGATTAGTTGGGTCATAATAATAGAAAATTGACTTTTTTTTATAAAAATATAAAAGTTTGAGACGATTTTTGAAAGACTAAACGGTAATATTTTGGGCTTGGGTTTTGGGATTTGAAACTTTGCCAAAATATGTATAAAATCAATAAAAAATAGATATTTAGCAAAAAAATTTGATAAAATCTATGGCGTGGCTTAATTTCAAACAAAAGTTAACGAGTAATAAAAGTTAGGACATCAGCAGTTGTAATCCAAGGACAAGGAAAATATTAGGATATATTGTGGATATTTTTTTGTGTATCTTTTTATTATTGGTAGAATATTAGTTTATTATTGTATAGTTCTATAGTTGGTAGGATTTGATATCTCTCTATATTCTATATATATTTTTGTGAGCAATACAAGAAAATTAATTCTCCCAAAATTCTCTAGAGAAAACTGCCTCCTAATAAAGGGGTTTGTTTCGTGAGCATTGCTGTAAAATCTCATATCATACAATGAATTGTACCTTCTTAAATATAGACATGTCTTAAATGGTAGACTTCCTTTCTAATAGATTCATTTTCACTATTGCATATAACATTAAAGTGTATTTATGAGCTCCACGATTAGAATACATGAACAAGAGTCAGCATTTGTAAAATTATTAAAAGATATTAAAATAGTCACTATTTTACTGTAACATGAAAAGTTCCAGCATAATATATTGGAGATTGAAGGATCGAACTTCTAGCATATTATGTTGTATCGTATATTATACTGGAGTTTCAGTATAGTTATGCTGGAACTCCAGTTTAATATACTGAAATTTCAGTATATTATGCTGGAATATTTTTCGAATTGTAAATAATATTTTTGTTCAAATTTATTTTTACATAAAAAATAACTACATTTTAGTTACTTTTAAAATTGTAATTATTTTTTAATGACTACTTATAAATTTAGCTATTTTATGTGTCCCAAAATAAGTTGTTGAGTCGTATACGAAACAACTAAAGGGATAAATGTATCAGACTACTTTATTCTTGTTATAAACTAAAGTAAAGACAAGAACAATAATGCAAGAACAATAGCAATAGAGAGAAGAGTAGAGAGAGTTCTTCTTATTGAGTTGAGAGGGGTCTCAAGGGATGATTTACAATGGTAGGGAGCACCTCTATTTATAGGGGAGAGGAAGACTTAGCTACCACTAATAGAACTCTAAAATCTCTCTAATTAGATACATTAAAGACATTCACCTTAAATAGAAGTGTAAGAATCTTCTATTTCATAACACTCCCCCTTGAATGTCTATTCAATGATGTGCCTCATAAAACCTTAAAACCAAAACCCGATGGGAAAAATTAAAGTAAGGAAAAAGAGTACACATGTTTGAATATGCGCCTATTGGTTGCCTCGTTAAAAACCTTGCAAGGAAAACCCAGTGGGACAAAACCTTGTAAGGGAAAAAGAGTGCAACGCGCATTGACTCCCCCTAATGAGTACATCGATTTATATCCTTGAGCATTTGCATTCCAATCTTGTGCATCATCTTCAAAACGATCTTTGGTAGATATTTGATAAATAAATCAACCATGTTGACTTGAATAAATATTCCGCACCTTGAAATCATCATTCTTGATAGATATAAACATCTTCATATAATGTCGTGGAATAACACTTCAATATCTCCATAGATGCATTCTCAATGCCATCATGCTTATAGTTATGGCAAGATACATATGTACACAAATTGTACTTAGGATGTGGTACTTCAGGACCAAGAATTGCATATGCTTCAAGCAACTTAAATCTTTCAAGTTAAGTCATGTAAGTCACATAATAGACTTTAGCTGCATATCAAAGTTTCATGTCATGCTAAACAAATAAGATATCGAAAAATTGACTATACATACCTTTGCCTTTATACTTTCAAGCATATGAACTATAGGTTCAAAGCTACATGTCTTTCATATGGAATCAATTCTTCTTGAATTGTATCTCTTCCATTTAGTTACTTTCTTTGAGTCAGTAAATGCGTAAAGCATGCTTTGCAATATGTTGCAATTTGAATTATCCCTTTTTATGAACTACAGGTTCATATCATGATATTCGGGGATATACATATACAAATGAGAATTCATCCCATGTAACATTTTCTCAAGTGTTTATCATGTCTCCCCCTCATGTTAGTAAAGCTAACATGTTTCCTCAACTTTGGAAAATCATCTTTGTGCATTATGTCAATATACACAGCACCTTAATAATAAGATGAAATTATTTGGTTCCTGACCCTGAACCACTTGTGAGGGGAGAATATACTCTTGTATACAACTTATATCAAACTGATATATATATAACTTAGTTCTCATAAGAAACAGTTTAGCTATTAAGTGGAAGCACTCAATAATTATCTTGCTAAACCAACTTTAATATAAACCAACTTATCAAGATGAACTGTCTTGAGTAGAGAATCTGGAAACTATGCTCGAAGTTAGATTACTGAGCGCTTTACCTCGCAAGCACTGCCAGGCTGCGGGTTAATAACAATGGCGCATGTAACCATATCATAGATGCATCATATGTGGTATACATGGCAGGTGAATGGGCCCATATTCACCTTTGATATTTCCAGAATCAAGGGGCTTCAACCCGAACTCTTTAGTTCGTCAGTTCATTAATGAGAACAAGTGATACAAGAGAATTCGTAAAGAACTTTCTAGTTCTTTGATATTCACCTATGTGAATTTGCACATCATACTTAAAATGAGATGGCTAACATGAATGCCAACTGAATAAATTATCAATATTGGTAAACTTCAAATTTACACCATGACATGTGCACTTATCAATAAACTTCGGGTTTATTATGACATGGGTTTTATACCAATAGATATCCACTTTATTGTGGCATTCTTTCGTTTGTGTAGTACAAACTGGAGAACAAAGCGGGTAGCTTTTCATATACAAATTACCCCGCTACAAGTTGTAGTAATAGGAGAATCAAAGCCTTCCTTAATAGTCTCAATATCATCAATCGCCTTCGCGTGTACTTTTGGAAACTGGATAAGTTTCTTTGAGACTTACTACAGCACTATACTCAATTGTGTTTCTCCAACATAGTAATAATTGGCTCTTCGAGAGCTCTCAATTAATTTTGTACTACCACAGACTGAGGTTCGAGATCCTCACATTCTTGCATTCCGTATTTTCAAGAGTCTCAGGCTCAATAGATTCTTCGTGAATCTCGGAATTAATCAAATCATGAGCGTCCTCATGTGATTCTTTCATAGTGTCATTTAGATCGTTCTTTTTCCTCTTTCTAGGATTTCGATCTTTTGGAACCTAATGGTCTGCCACGCTTCTGGCGTGCATTTGACTCATTGGATATGACACTAGATATTCGTCCAATAGGGACTTCAATACGGATCGGAACATTTTCCGCGTGAATGTGGGATTTCTTTATCCTCTTCAAGTCCGTAAATGCGTCAGGCATTTGATTTGCTATTCTTTGCAAATGGATAATCTTTTGTACCTCCTTCTTTCAAATAGAGGTATGTGGATCAAGATGAGATAATGATACATTTTTCCACAAAATTTCCCATTTGGTTTCACCGACTTCTCCCCCTAATTTTGGGAAAAGTGTCTCATCAAATTGACAGTCTGCAAATAGTGCAGTGAACAAATCTCCTGTCAATGTTTCGAGGTAGCGAATAATGGAGGACGATTCATACTCAACATATATTCCTAACCTTCTTTGCAAACCCATTTTTGGTGCGGGATGGCGGTGCTACAGGCACCTATACTGCGCATCCAAAGCTTCTTAAATGGGATATATTGGGTTCGTGACCCAAAACCAATTGCAATGGGGAATATTTGTGTCAATTCGTCAGTCAGAGACGAACTAGCATTGCTGCATGCAACATGGCGTGACCCCAAACCGAAGTGGGCAGCCGACGAACTAGTATTGCTTCATGCAAAATGGCGTGAACCCAAACCGAAATGGGCAGCCACGTTTTCATGAAGAATTCAAGATTATTCTCATCTATTATCCATTAACTTTGCAAACGCAAGGTTGCGTGATGGCAACAAGCACACATTAGACCATCTACAGGATGCGTCTATCAAGACCATGAAATACCTAAACTACCCACTAGGTGGGTGAATAGGTCCACAAATGTCCCCTTGTATACGTTCCAGAAACTGGGGTGACTCAGTCCCAACCTTTGTTGGGGATGGTCTGATAATCAGCTTGCCTTGATAACACGAAGTGCAAGGATATTCATTACTTGAAAGAATTTTGAAATTCTTTAACGGATGCCCATATGAGCTTTCTATAATCCGTCTCATCATGGTGGATCCTGGGTGACCCAGTCGATCATGCCAAAGTACAAATGTATTGGACTCAGTATTCTTTAGATTTACTGTTGAATGTGCCTCAATTGCACTAATTCTTGTCCAATACAGGCCACAAGATAAAGACGGGAATTTCTCAATAACCCTCTTTTGGCCGGAGACATTCTTTAAAGTGAGGATGAGATATTCAAGATTATCTTCATCCATTGTCTCAATATTGTAGCCATTCCGGCGTACATCTTTAAAACTCAACAAGTTTCTCATAGACTTGGAGGAGAACATAGCATTCTCTATGATTAACGTCGTGCCTTTGGGCAGAGTTATATTGGCTCTTCCGGAGCCTTCGATCAATTTACTTTCCATGGTATGACATACAAAAGAAATACAGGAACATAAGAATAAGCAAGTTCAATTCCTTTTGTGTCACATAATATTTTCAAAATCTGCTACTAACAATTGACAAACAAAATCAGATATGTTGTCCATAATCAATTACTTTGCAGTTTGAAAATTTCAGCGTTTTTCATAAGACAATCGATTATTAAACCCACACAATCGATTGTTGGAACATAGACAATCGATTGTTATACATAGACAATCGATTGTGGATGATTTTTGAAAAATTCCAGATTACACTGCCTAACGACAATCGATTGTTAGATATAGACAATCGATTGTGGGTGATTTTTGAAAAATTCCAGACCTCACTGTTTCAAGACAATCGATTGTTAGTCAACGACAATCGATTGTTGATCAATTGTTTTTCAACTTTAATGCGAAAATAGTTGATAATCGACTAGTTTTTCAGGCTAGTTGATTACCCCCACTGGAAAATAAAAGTTTTATTGATATTTGAGCATATTGAAGAACTAATACAAATATCATATCATGAACTAGCTAATACGAGCTAATACTAATGACTATTAGTTTATTCATTAACTAATACAAATAAATCAAACAGCTCCATCTTCTTTCATCACCGATCCATCATCGATTAGGTGGTCTATCTTCCCATCGGGTTGCTTAAAGAAGTCTGCCACATCCAGGTGGGTGAAGTCAAAGTTGTCGTCAGAGACAAAATTCGTTTCAGGGCGTTTACTCTTTCGAGATGCTTAATAAAGGTCAACCAAATTTTATGGTATACGGCAAGACTTAGACCAGTGCCCGTTTTCACCGCAACGATAATATATAGTTTATAAACTATTTGCTTTTGGATTCTTATCGTATCGTGCTTGTGGCAGAGTGACCAACTTCAGGTTTGTCATCTCTCTTCTTTAAGCCTTTCCACAAGATGGGTGAATCCTTGATGTTGAGATGTTCAATCTTCAAACTTTCATCAAGGTGATGGCGCAAGTAAATCAAGGCCTTCGTATAGTTTTGGGTGGATGTATTATTTCTGTCTTTAATGGCGTCTCCAAGACCCATAGCATCTAAGTGGATTTCATCATCCAACACCCATGTCATATAGTTCTTGCCCGAAATTTCGAGGGCAACGAACTTTCTTTTCATATGACACAATTACATCAAGAGCGTGTTCATACTTACGGGCTCTATTACAATTATCACATTCACTTCAGGGAATGGATCAAAATCATGTGCTTTACACAAGCTGCTACCACATTCTCTAAAGGGAATGGAGCAAATTCAATTGGACGGAATTCTTTGTCACGTCCACAATCATACATGAATTTAATCATGGCAGGACATAGAGATTTTACCACTTCGTGTGGTTATAATTTCTCACAAACTCCATTAGAGTTATAATCAAACTTTGTATATAAAATTTATAGAATTCCAAGAGTTTGAAAAGAAAAAGTAAATTACTTACCTTTAAGGTATACCAAATATATTTTCAATATTTTCTTCCTTTCTTCCTTTCCTTTCTTTCTTTCCTTTCTTTCTTTCCTTTTTCTTTTCAACTTTTCGTTTCTTTCTGCCTCCTCCTTTTTTTTTCTTTTTCTTTCTTCATTCTTTCTTTGAAGAAAAACCCTACACAAGTAAAAGTTAAGACAATCGAAAATTAAATTAGGAAGAGGGAAATACCTTGGATTTTCGAGAATGATACTTGAGACGGTAGAGTCTCGTGCTGATAACGTGTTATAAACTAAAGTAAAGACAAGAACAATAATGCAAGAACAATAGCAATAGAGAGAAGAGTAGAGAGAGTTCTTCTTATTGAGTTGAGAGGGGTCTCAAGGGATGATTTACAATGGTAGGGAGCACCTCTATTTATAGGGGAGAGGAAGACTTAGCTACCACTAATAGAACTCTAAAATCTCTCTAATTAGATACATTAAAGACATTCACCTTAAATAGAAGTGTAAGAATCTTCTATTTCATAACAATTCTATTTATTTTTACAATCCACTGCATGTTGATGCTTAGATTCCTTTTCCGGCTGATTACTTTCTTTTCTTGTCCAAAACAATACTTTATCCTCTTAAAACACTTTATCAAGTATGTCCATTAAAAGGTCTCTGCGGATGTAATAAATGAAATTCGAGTATTATATCCAGGGTCGAATCCACAGAGAATTAATTTATCGATTACCACCTTTAGATTCACTAAATTCTTTAGAACCAGCTTCCCAAAACTTTTGAATCACAAATGGAGATTTACTACGAACTAAAATTTGTAGAAAAATAACACACTATAGCCAACTAACTAAGATTGTAAATAAGAATGAGAGAAACGCTAAGGTAATGACTTCCCCTATTGATGGAATCCCTTCTGTTTATGCTTCATACAAATTTACCAACACACTTTATCAATAATGAACACTCAACTTACCACAACTCTCTCTCGAGCAATTACAGTAACATACCATTGCACTCTCCCGAGATACACTAGCCAGCTTTAATTAAAACAGTTCATTTAATATTGCACCAAGGCTTCGTTATTCCTAATCCCGCCTTTAAACCCATAGTTATAAATTCCTCTTATTACTTTAGGAGTTGTGTTATTCAACAACTACCTAAATATGCACTCATTTCCAAGTTATGCACACTAAATAGGCACAACTAATTGAGGACCCTGTCAATTAATTACAACAAGAATGTAGTTGAATAAATAAAGATTAAAACCGGCAAATTTGCATTAACATAAACGAGAAGTTCAACCTCCAATAGGTTACATCAAGACCTTAGACAGGGAAATTAGCTACTCATAACTATGGGTAAACAAATAAAACTAAGATTCAATATAATCTAGCCATAAAAATCAAAAGGAAAAAAGAAATAGGTTTGAGCTATTCTCTCACACTTATTTTTCCTTCCAAGAACTCAAAATAATCAATACATGCCTCTAAGGGGCGAAACATAGTGACTAATATAGGTTCTTAAGGCTAAATTCCACGTTTTTTTTTCAAAACTACCCCTTTCCATGCGCACGCTTTCCGCTCGCGGGCAAACCGCACCCGTGAAGCCTCTCTGAATCTCAAATTTGTCTACAACATGATTTTCCCGCGTTCCTACCGCGGTCGCGGTAGGACCGCGTGCAACGAACCTCTCTGAAATTTGTTTTGCATGAGGCCCTGTTCTACCGCGTTCTATTCGCGGTCGCGGCTGGACCGCGTCCAACGGATGCTTCAAAATTCTTGGCCCGTTTCAACGTGATTTGGTTGGGAGTTTGCATGGTTGGCTTTTTTTCTTCATTTTCTCGACTCCAATAGTACTTCTCGCCTTCCTAGTCGCATATAGCCTGAAAACACGAAAAAGCATCCATAAGAGCATTTTTGCTCACACTTTTAATATCAAAACAATACAAGAAGGTGGTTATTTAGGGCCTAAATATAGTCAAATTCACCTATTATCAACACCCCACACTTAAACCTTTGCTCGTCCTCGAGCAAGCTAAACCACACTTCTAGGCCTAACCGTTTGATGCATTACCCAAAGTTATGTCACACCCGCCATTTTCATGGACCAACCTAAGAAATGCAACAACCATACCCAAGTTGCAGACTCTATTGCCATGACACAATCAACCTCACTCTATTTACTCTACAAAGGTGAAGACTCACTTTTTCTTCCTGAGTCACATGCTCTCACATCAACATTCTGAGAGAAGTTTCACACACATTTAATTTAAATACAAGGAACTAAAGATAGAAAGAATTCGCTCACTCTCAACAAAGAGAATTCACAGGTTACACAGATATACCATAAGCTTCTCCCTAGTGTAGTACTCTACTAATCGAGCTGTTTTAATCAAAGATCAAGAGGTCTTTTTTTTGGCTGTAATGTAGGCTAAGGGACGGGTAGGATACATTTAGATATAGTGACTGACCTCCCTAAGCACTTTTAATACATACTTTCCTTTTCTTATCCATTTTCATGTTCAGCCCCATTCATTTCTCCACATTTTTATTTCATAGTTGTCCCATACTTTTCTTCAGGTGCACTGGCCTCTTATTTTCTATATCTTTTTTCTTTCTTTTGCTTTGTTTTCTTGTTTCTATTTTTTCTTCTACAAGACCAGTGCATAATTCATTTTACTCATACTTGATTTCCCCTTTTTTGCTATTCCCTACCACCCCGCACTTTGACTTTTATATGTTCTGCATTAATTCAAGTGCTTCTAGGAGATACATGTTCAAACAATTTATTCAAACTCAGGGATATAGTTCATTACAGGGTTACCAAAGAATAGGCTTCAGGCTCAAAGGGATTAAATATGGACATATGTACAGGTGGATTCACAAGATTTATATGAGGGCTTAAACAAAGAAATGCCTCAATCATCTCTAAAACCTAACAACTTCTATTACGCTTTGCAAACACACGGGCAAGTTCTAGGTATCACATGCAAACACGGAAAGCAGGTAAAACCTCACACACACATAACATGTAACTCATTCCGAATCAGTTCATCAGCACTCATACGAACGTTCAAGCAAGAATAGATGTGCAAAATTAAGGCATAGAATTACAAGTCTACAACTGAGTCTATCCCTCACACTCTCAAGCTCATTTTAATAATTTGCAGGTCTGAACATCAGGGGTCGCAATTTAGCCTTCACCCATCTTAGTCCTAGACTACAAAAGGAAAAATATACCTAACCCGGTTCAAGAAAACCCCTTGGAAAAGAACCGTGGTCAAAAGAACCAAGGGTGAATTGCTACACTACCTAAAAAGAAAAAATAAAATAAGAAAAAGTATCTACATGGACTACTTCCCTCAAGAGTACTGTCCAAGTGGTTCGTCATCAGGAAGAGTCCTCTACCTATGTTTTTTTTTTCCAGTTATATCTAATTCCGACTTTTACCTCTAGAGACTCGTCGAAAAGTGTCTGTCGTTGGGTCAAGTTAGCTATATCTAATAAAAGCATATTCTGATACATACAACAATTATCTACAGTTACAACACCAACAAATTTTTTATATACAATACAACATACAGTCAGAGCAAGTCTCCCACCCCACACTCAAAATTATGGCATGTACCTATGTCATATCAAGCAAGTAAAGAGCATAAGGGTAAGAAGACTTCCTTGAGACTCAATCCTAGTCGGAGACGGTGGCGGGGTCCATATTGCATGCCCTCCCCAGTGCACAGAACCAGTGCATGAACCGGCTATCTGATCTGGCATGTCACAGAGACATGGCGTCCATCCTCGTATGAAGACCATCTATAGAGGTGCGGAGATTCGCGATCTCTTTCTCCATGGACCACAATATCGGCGGTGAAGACTGAGACCTGGAGAAGCCAGCTCCATCCCAAGTGCGTATAGAAGGTCTGGCACTGTCAGTGGACCGTCTGGATGGAGCAAGAAGGGTCGGGGCATCATCATCATCATTGATCTGAATAGGAGCCCGAGCACCCCGGCCTATGGTAATGCGGGCGGCACTAAATGGAGCGACATGAGGTAATGTGCTATCTGTAGGATAGGTGGGCATGTTCTTCTGCAGACACAGATAAGTCACCAACGAGGGGAAATAAAACCCCTTAGACAGCAACGGGCCCCTAAGAAACATCTCATCCCAATAATCCGGGCAACATCAAACTCTTTGCCCGTCACAAAGCACCAAGTCAAGATAACTCTGTTGAAATTCACGTCCGTAGTATTGCTGGACGGTATGAAGCGGCTGCAGATCATGTTCAGCCAACATTTTGCCAGGTGCGTAAAGGAGGAGGAGTTTAAGGTCATGCCATCCGTGACCCAAGTCGCTTGCCCCCAACACAAAGTGCGGCAATCAAATCATCCCATGTGACATCAGACCGGCCATGGTAGTAATCAACATTGCCTGTAAATACAGGCAGTTGCAGTGCACTCTGAATGTATGGGACATGTTCTTGGACATATACACCCCTCACAAACACTCGCCTAGGTGAAGAAACCGGACAGTTGCATAAAATTCTCGCACAATCATCGGGTTGATCGGGCAAGGATCATCAAACAAGAATTCCATCTGTCGCCGCTGCATATCCTCGTACAAGAATTCATATCTTCAGGTTGTTGATGATGAAAGTCATGCTCTACATTCCATGGGTTACAAATTGGCTGACTGATGCAAGATGTGCACAAGCCCTCATTGGTAGTATCAACTATATATACCTGCTGTTTTGTCCTGACTCTTCTACCTTCTTGTTGAGGATGCTCATCTGTGTCAAAAGAGTCGCCACATTCTCAGCCATAGTGTTGGAAGGATCAAGAGGCACTGAATTCACCACCAGAGTGATAGGTGCGTTTCTGGTTGTCCACCCTGAATTCATAGCCATTTTGTCCAACAGATTCTGGCCTTTTCTCCAAGTCTTGCTTAAAAAATACCCCACCAGCATAGGCATCCAAAATATTCTTCATACTGTCCGAAAGTACCATGTAAAACCACTGTCCCAACATCTTCTGTGGAATACCATGATGGGGACATATTACCAACATTCCTTTGAACCTTCCCCATGTCTCGTGCAAAGTTTCCATATGTTTCTGTTTGAAGCTCATAATCTCATCAATCTGTTGTGCTGTTTTGTTGGGCGGATGGAACTTTTTGTGAAACTATTTGACTAACTCATCCCAAGTTTCAATGGAGTTGATGGGGAGTGAGTTTAGCCAAACCTGAGCAGCTTCTGTCACAAAGAAAGGAAATAATAGTAGGTTGATTACTTCCGGGGTCACATTGGGCTGCCTCTGAGTTTTGCATATGGACAGGAAATTCTTTAAGTGTTGTTGAGGGTCTTCTACCTGCGTTCCAGAAAATAATCCCTTGTTTTGCAACAAGTGCAACATATTGTTTGTAATCTAGAATGATTCAGCTTGTATTGCTGGCACAACTATGGCAGTTGCCAAATTTTTAGACGTCGGTTATGCCCAGTCATAAAGTGCACCCTCCGCCATAAAAGGTGCCGCCACTCCAGCATTTAAGTTGACTTGCTCGTGTCTGTCGTTTCCGTTGGGGTCGATTTCGCCTTCCATTTCAGTTTCGAGTTTGTCTGTCTATTGAGATGGTTGAAGTTTTCTGTTGGCACGATTCAATGCCCGAAATATTTTTTCAGGGTTTGAGAGTCCTTCTAGTAATTCTCCGGTCAGTGTAAAGTTTCTAGACATACACCTGTGTAACCAAGTCAACCGTCAAAAGTTTCAATCAAAATTGGGTGTATAGAAACTAGCTACACCAAGAATTTTTGTAACTCTAGCAATGGCAATTGATAATTCCGTTAACTCCCCGACAACAACGTCAAAAATTTGATCACGTCCGAGTATGCCCTCTAAAAGGTCTCTGCGGACGGTTCAAATAAAACCCGAGTATTATGTCAAGGGTCCAATCCACAGAGAGTTAACCTATCGACTACCACCTTTAGACCTACTAAATTATTCAGAACCAGCTTCCCAAGACTTTTGAATCACAAGTGGAGATTTATTACGAACTAAAATTTGTAGAAAAATAACAAACTATAGCTAACTAACTAAGGTTGTAAACAAGAATGAGAGAAACGCTAAGGTAATGACTTCTTCTATTGATGGAATCCCTTATGTTTATGCTTCATACAAATTTACCAACACACTTTATCAATAATGAACACTCAACTTACCGCAACTCTCTCCTGAGCAATTACAGTAACATACTATTGCACTCTCCCGAGATACACTAGCTAGCTTTAATTAACACAGTTTATTTAATATTGCACCAAGGTTTTGTTATTCCTAATCTCGCCTTTAAACCGCAGTTATAGATTCCTCTTATTACTTTAGGAGTGGTGTTCTTCAACAATTACCTAGATATGCATTCTTCTCCAAGTTATGCACACTAAATAGGCACAGTTAATTGAGGATCCTGTCAATTAACTACAACAAGAACGTAGTTGAATAAATAAAGATTAAAACTGGAAAATTTGCATTAACATAAACGAGAAGTTCAACCCCAATAGGTTACATCAAGACCTTAGACAGGGAAACTAGCTACTCATAACTATGGGTAAACAAATAAAATTAAGATTCAACATAATCTAGCAATAAAAATCAAAAGAAAAGAAGAAATAGGTTTGAGCTGTTCTCTCACACTTGTTTTTCCTTCCAAGAACTCAAATAATCAATACATACCTCTAAGGGGCGAAACCTTGTGACTAATATAGGTTTTAAGGCTAAATTCCACGTTTTCCCAAAACTGCCCCTTTCCAGGCGCACGCTTTCCGCGGTTGCGGGCGAATCGCGCCCGTGAAGCCTCTCTGAATCTCAAGTTTGTCTGCAGCATGATTTTCCCACGTTCCTACCGCGGCCGCGGTAGGACCGCGGATAATGACCCTCTCTGAAATTTGTTTTGCCTGAGGTCCTATTCTACCGCGTTCTTTCCGCGGTCGCGGCTGGACCGCGGCCAACGACTGCTTCAGAATTCTTGGCCTGTTTCAACGTGATTTGGTTGGGAGTTTGCATGGTTGGCCTTTTTTCTTCATTTTCTCTACTCCAAAAGTACTTCTTGCGTTCTTAGTCGCATATAGCCTGAAAGCACGAAAAAGAATCCATAAGAGCATTTTTTCTAACACTTTTAATATCAAAACAATACAAGAAGGTGGTTATTTAGGGCATGAATATAGTCAAATTCACATACTATCAACCTTCAACTATTTCCCTTTTCCATATTAAAATTCTAGCTATTATAGACTATACTACTTTTTATACTAACAAACTATTTCGCTTTTTCATATTCAAATTATTCATAGATGAAAAGTAATAAACGGGCAGTTTTACGGTTAAAAGCTCCTTTATGTTTCGTTTGGTACGTGGGATAACGTAAAATTAGTTCCGCAATTAAATTTGAGATGAGTTTATTCTGTATTTGATTGGGATAAAATTATGGTATATCTAATCCCAGAATTAGTTATTCTAGGATTTTAATATTTTTTTATTCTTACTAGAGGGTGGAATAACTAATTTAGGGATAACTTGTTTCCCAACCGATCGACCTCTTATTTTTCCCCACTCTCAACAAAATCACTCAATTCGATCAACGATCATAGGCATTTAGGGATCATTTGGTACGACGGAATAAGCAGGGATAAGGTGTGAGATTAAAATAATATTGTATTTGGTTGACAATATAAATTTATCCTGAGATAAATTATATCGTCAACCAAACATCATTTAAATTTTATCTCAAACTTAATTATGAATATCCCACTTAATCCATCAAATTGAAAGGTGAGATAAATTAATTCAAAAATTATAATATTGAAATAATTTAATCTGTATACCAAAGGATTCCTTAAAACATGAGGTTGTATGCGTAGAAATGAAATACAGGCGTCAATTTATAATTTAAAAAGATCATAATCATAATAACTTTACGGGTCAAACTAGGTTTACTTGACCGGGTAATTAGTATTGCTAATAGCACCTAAGACAAGCAAGAAATAACGTAGGGAGCTGCATCATTAACATATCATACTGTTTTTGTTGTTGATTAATTAAGAAAGTCTCCAGGTGAGATTATATCATTTACAGTATATTATTGAAGTCTTTAGCATCATTCATCCAAAAGTGGGCCCCAAATAAACAAAGCAATTGCTGGAGGCCACGTTGCAAATAGCTTATGTACATCGTCTGTTTATGATTATTCTTCGGCGCCGACTTACGCTCTTTGCTACTGCGTGTCAGGCACGTCGTCAATTTCAAAATCATTGCCGCCCACTTGAATTTTACGTATTGTAAAATATACAAATGAATTACGAACCGATTTTTTAGTTGAATTTTCAAAACTTTATTTTCCAGAAACGAGACACAGTTACTTGAATACCTTGGTTATATTCCATCTATTCAACAAATTTAGTAATGAGCGTAACGGCCCTATTGTTCCGATGGAAAGAAGAACCTATAATTAGTTTTTTGGAAAATTTTCAAACGAACAATTTCAACGAAATGTTTCAATTTCTTATTTTACTATGTTCAACTATCTACAAAAGCACAAGGCGAGGTGAAAAGTTCTCCATTCAGAATTGATATATCGATTCATTGAATTAATTTAGTTAGCAATATCGATTCTTATTCTACTTTATAATTTTCTTATTTCGAAAGTTTGATCGATGTTAAATTCGTCAATCTCATTGCATTAAAATAATATATACAAATATATATATACATGATACTTTTATCTTATTTGACGAGTATTTGTATGTAACTAACGTTACAACTCAAGATTTTTACCTCTTAATCTTCAAAGAAGAGATAACTTGTAAATGCACTATTGATCTACATTAATTCAGTTAAGTCATAATGAAATCACTTTATTATGCTCAATTTTGTCGTAATTGCCCCTAATTACTCCTATAACACATAATTATAAAGGAGATAAAATAATAAAATCTCCAAAAGTCGTACTTGATGGTGGCATATTATTAAATATGTTTAGTCAATATGTTATATCAAAATTATGCTAGCTGCCAACCTTCTAGTAGTGTCTATTTTATTTGATTTCAAAGAAGTAAATTACTTACTCTCCTACTAAAGATATTTGTTTACACCATTAAAATTATAAAGATATTTTCAGTATCATTCAGTTCCACAAAAACTCAGTGAAAGTTTTATGGAGTTGTGGTTAGACCTGCTATATTGCATGGACGAGGTGTTGGCCGGTGAAAAAATTTTATGTTCAGAGAATGAAAGCCGTGGAGATGAGGATGCTTAGGTGGATGTGCGGGCTCAACAGGTTAGATAAGATTAAAAATGAGGTTATTCGAGAAAAGGTAGAGTGACCCCGGTGGATGAAAAAGTACGGGAATAGGCTTGGGTGATTTGAACATGTGCGGAGGAGAAGTTCCGATACCCGGTGAACAAATCATTAATGTTCATTCCTATATGTGCCAGATGGTATCTACAAGGAATCTATTATAGTGACAAAGCCAGAGGAAGTATTTGATTTTGTTAGGGCATATTAATTTCTAGATCCAATAACTTTTTTTTTTGTTGTGTAGGAGGACTTTTGTCAATTAAGCTATAGCACGAATTTGTTGTGAAGGTAACTTTATTACTCATGCTCCACTATTAGGGTATCATTGTTGGCCCCCAGGTAGAAAATAATGGAAGCAATTTTTTCTTTTATGTCTGTAGGGATATTGAACGAAATTTTCCCCAGGCCCCAAACGTTGTTAGAATGGATATTCTTAATCGATAGGGTAGCTTCATCTTTGTCGAGGGGTCCTATAACATAACTTCTAAATTAAATATTAATTAAATTAAGAGTGTTGAATTTTTTGCATAATTATAATTTTTTTCTTATTAACGATTTGTCCTAATTGGTAAAGTTCTAAACTCCCTTTGGTTTCAACTATAAATCCAATAAACTTTTCAATGCAATTCGAGGTATGTTTTTTTTTTTTGGTTAACTGGGATATTCTAAAATATATTTATACTTATCCGTTAGGGTATAACAGTAGCATTGTTTTCAGGGGAGTATGCGTGTTTCCCTGCGCTAGGACCAAAAATAATAATATTACAACCCAATTTTTGTCTTGACAAAAAAAATTCATGTGATGTCTGCCTAAAAAGCGTGATTAGCAAATACTAGAGGAACTGTTGTTACATAAATTCTATCAAAAAATCCTTCTTTGCACCCTTTTTTGCCAACATATCAGCTATTTTGTTCGTCTCCCTATAATTGTGCTTCACTGCTACATCCCCTAGCCTTAGGATGATTGACATGTATTCAAAAATCACGGAGTCAAATACATGGTATTCGCTGTTAAGCATTCTTATTACCTCAATAGAATTTGTGTTGATTTCAAGTGGTGTTAACCCTCATTCTTCAACAATTTGCAATACTCTCAGTACAACAATAAGTTCTGCTTGTGTATTAGTACTGTGTTGCATGCTACCCATGAAGTCCAGTACCTAATTTCTGCTTGTTTTTATGAAAACTCCTCTCATGCCTCTCTTGTTGTGATTCCCGACAGTAGCCCCATCATTGTTAAGCTTATAATGGTCTCTTGGTAGGGGGGGGGGGCATTTGACCTAGATAATTTTCTTTTTTGTGGATGTATTGTTAACTGAGATAGTGATATACTCAGTCGCCTTTTACAAGACAACATTTGCAGGGACTACGTCTTTCTTTTTGTTGAAGAGGTTGTTATTCCTAGTGATCTAGATCTGTCAAAAGCTAAGGGGAAAAGATCTTCCCAAGTGAGGATGTTATTGAAGGATTTTTTATGAGTGGCTCATGTGGGAGGCCAGTCCCTACTATTGAAGGGGATGTTCTGAATTTGAGCTTCAATGGTACTCTTTAAGGTCAAATTTCACAAAATAACTTTGCGTTGAGACACTCGAAGAATTTGTGGGTAGAGGTCTCAATGGCCTGGTTACAGAAATAACACATTGCATCCAAATGTACCTTAATATGGTGGAGGAAGGCCCCAGTAGGGAGCCTTTCATGATAGATAAGCCATATGAAAGATTTGATCTTATTTGGAGCTTTCGATTTCAAGATCCATGAGTAGTTGTTGCATGTGTTTGTTCCCTCCGATGAGGCAAAATTGGCAAGAAGAGAGTAGGTTGACTTGGTGCTGAAGAGATAATATCCTTCTTTATAGGATTGGGTGGGATGATTGTGTTAAGGAGCATGTCTATGATATTTGCATGGATGTTTAGGGAGATGGATGAGGTATCCCAGGCCCCATTATTACGGATAGTAGGAATTTTGGTTGACAAATCCGCTTGGGTAAGGTGACCTTCAACCATGGCCCTAATAGATGGATGGTTTGGGATTCAGGGGGCCATTGATGAAGCTGACTTTGTTCCCTATGTGGACTACCCATCTCTTGGCTACGAACATATTTTTCACCTTTTCAGAATGAATTGCCAGGTAGTAGATTTTGTTTTTTGGGGGGAGTGTCTCCAGTTGCGGTGCTTTGCAATAAGGGTTTTTGCCCAGATGAAGGATGTGTTGTGATAAAGCCTCCAGGGCAGTCTAGATTGGATGCTTTATTTTTCAATTTTGCCTTTTGTATTCCTAGGCTTCCGTGTGTCTCAGGACACAAGATGCATTTTCTTTTTGTTTGGTGCGGTGCCCAAGATGAAGATCCTTTGAATTCTATCAATCTCCTTAGAAATTTTTGTGGGAAGCTTGATGCATTGCATGACATGTCTAAGGATACTGTTCATAAAGGTTTTTGCTTGGGTAGTCCTCCCATTCATGTTTAGTATGTTTGTTTTCCAACCAGCCATTTTGGTGTGCATGTCGTCTATGCTGAATTGAAAATCACTATTTACGGGCCTTTTGTGGAATATAGGGAACCCCAGGTATTTTTCGAAGGTGGTTGTGGTCTGAATGGAAAGACTGTTGGAGTTGAACTCCAGTTGCAGTGCTTTACAATAAGGGTTTTTGCCCAGATGAAGGATGTGTTGTGATAAAGCCTCCACACCAGTGTAGATTGGATGCTTTATTTTTCAATTTTGCCTTTTGTATTCCCAGTCTTCCGTGTGTCTCAGGCCACAAGATGCATTTTTTTTGTTTGGTAGGGTGCCCAAGATGAAGATCCTTTGAATTCTATCAATCTCCATAGAAATTTTTGTGGGAAGCTTGATGCATTGCATGACATGTCTAAGGATCCTGTTCATAAAGGTTTTTGCTAGGGTAGTCCTCCCAGTCATTTTTAGTATGTTTGTTTTCCAACCAGCCATTTTGGTGTGCTTGTCGTCTATGCTGAATTGAAAATCACTACTTACGGGCCTTTTGTGGAATATAAGGAACCCCAGTTTTTTTCGAAGGTGGCTGTGGTCTGAATGGAAAGACTGTTGGATTTGAACTGCATTTGGTAGGGTTGCTAGTTGGCAGAGAAGAAGACTCTTGATTTGGCAAGATTGATTTTTTGGCATGAAGCCTGATTGAAAGAGTTTAGAGTGTCAATGATTGTGGTGCAATTTTTCTTGTCAGTTGTAGCAACTAGGGTCAAATCATCAGCAAATAACAAGTGGGAGATCTTAGGACCATACTTACTTATGCTAATTGGACACCACTCCTGGTTTTAGACATTCTTCTCCATAGCCCCGGAGAGTCTTTCCATGCACATGATGAACAAGTAAAGGGATAGGGGGTCACCTAATGCCTTTGTTAGGGTTGAATGGTTTGGTTTAGGCCCCATTTACCAGAATAGGAATAAAGGATGAGCTAACACATGACATGATGAGATTAATGGTGTTAGTGAGAAAATTGAATTCTTGGAGGGTCTCCTTAATGAAAGACCATTAAATTCTATTAAAGGCATTTTCCAAATAAATCTTTAGAATCGTGTGAGGTATTTTGCCTCTCATTTTTCCAAAGTGAGTGATGTATTCCTAGACTATAATAGCATTATTAGAGGCTCTCCTATTAGAGAAGAAGCTTGCATGACTTGGACCAATAATGAAGTCCATATATGGTTTAATTATGTTGACTACAATTTTAGTTGTAGTTTTGCAGACAATGTTGCATAAACATACATGCTTGAATTTTTTTTTCCTGGAGGATTGGGGGCATTTTGGGATTGCGCACATGAGGGTCTCATTCATACTTGGGTGTATTATTGCAGTTGAGAAGCAGTTTTTACATAATTAGATGACATCCTGTCCCACAATATCCCAATACTTATGGTAAAATAAGGGGTGCAATCCATTAGGGCCTGGGGCTTTGAATTGTTTTGAAGAGAAGGTAGCTCTTTTGATTTCACTATCCCCGAGGGGGAGGGGCATGGTGGCTTTTTTCACATTGGATAGAGATATATTCTGGGGGTTAGGTGTGATAATGGAGAGGGGGATTGTGAGTAAGAAGAAGTGTAGAGCTCCTCAAGAAATTTGACTATGGAGTCTTGATTTCAAGGGGTTCGTATTGCCAATTTTCTACTTCATCCTTGAGAGAGAGAATTTTGTTTCTCCTCCTTCTATTGAGGGTTGAGGTGTGGAAGAATCTAATGTTGGCATCACCATCGGAAAGCCAGTTTATTCTAGATTTCAACTTCTAGAAGTCTTCTCAATTTTTCAGAATTAAGTCAAGATCTTCGACGAGAGCATTTTCTAAATTTTTGAGGAAATGATTAAATTGGTAGTTGGGTGAGTTTTGGATCCCAGCAATCCTGACCAATAATCTCTTTTTATTGTGGAATATTTCTAAGGGTAAGCTTGTTCCAATTTATGGCATTAGTTTTTAGCCTAAGAGATGAAGGAATTAAGGAGGAGTGGGTTGGGAAGGAGTCCATGGTGAGGGCTGGGAATATTGAGTGACTGCACCACATGGATTCAAATCCAAAGGACTTTTCAGTAGCCTCTTGGGTGATATTATTGAGCTTGACAAGGAGGGGGAAGTGGTCAGAATGGGTCCTAGATAAATGTGTAACAGAAGCATCTGGGAAATCATTTACCCAGCAATTGTTAGCAAATCACCTATCGATTGTCTCAATGATAAGGTTGGACCTGTTTTTGTAACACTTGTTTGACCAGGTGTACTTTCTGCCTTTATATCTTAGATCAACTAGTCTACACTGGTTAATGCAATTCTAAAATAAGTTGCTTTTGTTTGTATTAATATAGTTGCACACAAATTTGTCTCTTGCTTTCAATAAATCATTAAAATTCCTACCCACAAACCTACTACCATTTAAGCGATTAGAGATACCAATCAGGTTATCCCAATGAGTTTAGATAGTTACTAGCATAAATTGAAAAAAAAAAAACAATGGGCATTGAAGGGCAGTACCTTGACCATTACATAGATACACAGTGATGTAACTACTACTTCATCTACCTGAAGAATGAACTCTTTCCATATGATGACGACGCCTCCAGAGTGGCCTGTTGTTGGAAACTGAATATGTAGGTCATATCGTAGTTCCTCTATGAGTTTCTTGTGATATGCCCTCTTGGTTTCCCTCAGGACTACCATTGTTGGTTTATGCATCTTTACCATTTCTGGGAAGTGTCTTCTGAACTCCACATTGTGTGTACCTCTAATATTCCATACGATGAAATTCATTAGGGGGGTTTAGGTTTGTTGGGAGATTTCCTGCTGGTGCCTCGCCCCTGCTCTGGGCCGGCGTCATTTCCTTCCTCCTTGCTAGTAGTGTCTAGACTCTTAGAACTGGAGTTAGGGTCAAGATTGGTTTCAACACTCCGTGACTTTGAAGACAGGATAGGTTCATCCACATCTAGCAAGAGTTTTGGGACATAGTGGGATCAACGTCTCATTGTAATCCATGTTGAATTCTAATGCTCTCACTACCTACAACCATAGAGAGTCTGTTCTTGTTTGGCAGTAAGAGTTCTAGGGCTCCTTCTCCTTGGATTTTTCCTAAGTTCTGGGGCTCCTTCTCCTTGGATGTTTCCTGGCTTTTGAGTATCTCGAGGGATTTAGTTCTCTTTCAAAATGTTTCCCAATGGTGGGTAGTGCTATTTCTCTTGTATTGAAGATGAAGGGTCCTGTTGGGGACATTGTTCTAGAATTGTGAACTGGGGTATCGCAGATGGATCTGACGTTGCTGGGTCTGGGAATAATGGGATGGTGTTGAAGATATGCAGCATCGGGTTATGAATTGAATGTGTATTGTTGGTTGGCTGCACATAGTTGAAACTGCATTGTAGAACCATTGATTGCCATAGTTGGGCTTCAAATGTCGCCAAACCCCTGTTTAAGGCTTTTGTTGTGACCCTTGCCAGACGGGCCGAATTTTGGATAATGAGCTACATCAGCTGGTTTTCCAGCTAAAAAGTATAACATAGTCCCTCACCATAGAGAGCAATCTCCAACCAGGATGACAAGTACGGTCCTATGGCGGTGGGGTGGAAGTTAAAATGATTGGGGGTTTGGTGGCCAGATCCATTTTTGGGGCTTTTTTGTGTTCCTTTTTTTGGATACTACTAATTAGAGTGTTATTACGGCAATCAATGGTCATGGCTGATGATGGTATTGAATCAACACCCGTGATTAGTGTTTCATAACCTGTGTCTAATACACTAACTTTGAAATTAAATAAGGATCCGATTGAGTTGACGGAGAGGTTTATCAGTAATGACACTTGAGTATCCATGGAGTTTGTAGAGAGTTTTGCTAGGGTGATGTAGCTTAGTGGGGTCCATGTGTAATGCAGGTGGTAAGATGGGTTGGGTCCTCTATGGTGATATTGGGTTTGGAGTTAATGTGGGCCTCCCCTGAAACGTTGTCAGGCTCTCACTTGGGCCCTTTGGTCCTATAACTTTGTCCATTTGGGGGGGGGGGGGGCGCCTGGACACTTTATTTTTAGAGTGTCAACCCCTTGTCCTTGCTGGGTATTGGGTCTCTCCCATCTTGTCCTTCTTTCCTTTTGATGCTTGTATTGGCCCGTACCCTTGTGGTTTGGCTCTTAGTAGGTTGGTTCTTTGGGAGGGGAGTGGTTTTATTTATGCTAAGATTTGGGCTGATGTCCTGCACAAAGTTAGGCTTTGAATTATAACGGAAAGTTTGTGTTTCGAGAATCTTCCGTAATTAGCATCAAACATTCGAACTTGGATGCCGTCCGTTGAAACAGTGCTTTTGCCTTTCCTACCCTAACTTCTTGTTGTTTGGTGTTGCCGAGTTGGGTATTCCTGTTTTCTTCTTTTGGGGAAGGATACCATTTTCCATCCATCATCTTCATCGTTATTGGCTTTAGCATTGGCATATTCCGAGCGGTCTTGTGCTGAGAGTGGGTGGGACTTCTAACTGTGTGGTGCACCCTGTTAGGGTGTGTCTCAGTCTTCCCTTCATGTTATTTTTTTTTCATCAACAACCATTTGTTTGTGGTCTCCTACGGTAACAAATGTTACAACTGGTTATTCCGGTAGGACTGTGATGCAAATGCTTGCATGTTTACCTCTTAGCATCAGTGATGTGCACGTATCAACCTTGAGTAGCTTCCCAAGCTTCCTGCCTACTTTTTCCAGTACCTTCTTGTCACAGAATTCGGTTAACAGTTGAGGAAGTCGTACCTATATAACAATAAGGGGTAGGGTAGCTTCTTGCGAGACAAATTTTAGTTCTCACCTTCTAATTGAGAGGAAGTTTCCAGGTAAGATCCATGGACTTTGGTGTATTGTCTTGATCATATGAAGAACTCCCATCCTAGATCAATCAAGATTAACTGTTCAGAGGGGTTCCATAGTTTAATTAGCTTGGATAAGAGAAGATGATGTGGCATACGCCGACCAAAAAGTTTATAGTGACTGAGGGTCATGGCTCATATAGACTGTTCTTATCTTCTTGAGAGAGGATGATTGATCCTAGGTTTTCCTTGCCCTTTAACTCAACATCCTGATTTATCAAAGTCCGATGCATAATAATCCGTTTGGTGAAGCATCCTGTTTGTTAAGGAGCACTTCCTTGTAGAAATGTGCTTGGTTGGTATCTTTTTGCATGGGTTTGTATCCGGTAATTCCGGTGGTATGTTAGGTATTTTGGGTATAATATCCGTTAGGTTGTGTATAGTGAGAGGTGAGAGGTGAAAGTAATTCTCTCTCTATCTTTCCATAGTAAAGATAAGTGTGAGGCATGTATTTGTTATTTTTTCCACAGGTCATGTCTGGTTCATTTTACGTTAGTTATATAAGTTTAATTAGTAAATTAATACTCCATCTGTTTCTACTTAAATGAGGCAGTTTAACTTGACATAAAGTTTATGAAAAAAGAAAGATTTTTGAAATATATGATGCTAAAAGCTTAATGGGTAAAATTTTAATTGAGCCATAATATTTGTATGACTATAAAATCTTCTTATTAAAAGTAAAGTGGATAGAATGAAAAGTTTTGTTTCTAAATATGTCATTCTTTTTGAATAAATTATTAGAAAAAAACGTGTCATCTAAATTGAAACGGAAGGAGTGATACACAATATGCACATACATATAACAACACACAATAATGACCCCATAAAATCTTACAAAGCGGGTTTTGGGAAAAATAATATATACACAGACCTTACCCCCGTGACGAAAGGACAGATATTTGGATAGAACCTGGCTCGGGATACACAAACATAAGTTTGAAGTTTAATTTTCAACCAAAAAGATGTAGTAGTTGTTCCTTTGGCTTGTAATTAGTTCGTGTAGCTAACGCGTTTCGATGAGAATGAGAATTGCTGTTAGTTGTATAGGCGTCAATTTCATCACTGTTCCTTCAGTCCTTTCCTTCCGCACGGTACCCCATTGAAGAAACAAATCCATATTCTCTCTCTATTTCTCTCTCTCTAAACAACGCCGTTGGGGACAGGTATATCCATTGTTGCAAATTGCTCTCTAGGGTTTTGAATTTCCTCATTCCTGTAGCTCAAAAAGAACCGCTTCTCTTTTTCTCCCTTTTCATTTCCTTGTAATCATCATCTCTTATATAGAAAAAAATGACAACTTCTGCGGTGAAGAAGAATTTTTTGCCACCAGGCCTGGTATCCAATCTTCAGGAAGTTCTTCTCAACAGGAAAGGCGGGGCCCAAGATCAGCAATCCAAGCCCAATAATAACGATGAACCTACGACGCAGCCTTCTTCGTCGGACTCGGTTTCTGGGGATGCAGCTGACACCGACAGCACGAAGCCCGTTGTATTGGTTACAAACGCCGATGGGATTGAATCTCCTGGAATTACTTATCTTGTTGATGCTCTCGTTCGTCAAGGCCTCTGTAATGTTAACATCTGCGCCCCGCAATCGTGAGTTTTACCTTTGTTAAAATTTATGCTGGCATAGTTTGACTCAAGACAGAATTTTAAAAAGAAATCAATATGTTTGAAATTTGTGGTCTTAAACATGCCATAATATTTATGTTGCTATACAAAGTTTCTTATTAAGTTTAAACTGAGAAGCTTAAATTTAAATTGTTTTTAAATGAAATGTCTCATTTTCTTACAAAGGAGTATCTTTCACATTGATGTACAAATTGTTCTGCCACATTAGTTTTATATGCCCCCTTAACGGCAATCCCAACTCCTAAATAGGAAAAAGAGAGAAAAATTAAGTTCCATTTATGATTTTAGTATCGTTAATTTTGGATATGTATTGTGCTCGCCTGATTTTGTGATGAAGTTTGAATGTGGACCCTTGAGAGGTCAGCTTTGTGAGTGCCGTTTAGTTTGAGCTAGGAAGCAGCACATTTTAATGATTTTGAAGAGATCTTTTGTTTTACCGTTGAATCATGCTATTGTAGAGATAAATTGGTCGACCCCATCTTGCTTGCGACTGAGGTATAGTCGTTGTTATGGTTTTAGTGTTGTTAATTTGTAATTCGTTACTATGAGTTCAAACTTATTTTATGTTGAAGTTTGAATGTGGACCCTTGAGTAAGCTTAGTGAGTGCCTTTTAGTTTAAGCTAAAAAGGTAATACATCCGAGATTTTGAATGACTTTGAAGAAATTTTTGTTTTGTGGTTAAAATTAAATGATGTCTGTATTTGTAGAGATAAATCAGTGGCGGGCCACTCTTTTACTCTTAAAGAAACCGTTGCAGTTACTCCTACGGACGTTCATGGTGCTACTGCTTATGAAGTATCTGGTATGAGCATATAATTGCTGTAGGGTTACTGTAAAACATAGTAACTACACTTTGTTGAACAGTTTGTATGTTTAGAATTCTATACCATGTTTCAGCTTAACAGTGTTATGCTTCTTGGGTTTAATCTGCATTTAGGGACTCCCGTAGATTGTGTGTCATTAGCGTTGTCTGGGGCCCTGTTTTCCTGGTCGAAGCCGGTCCTGGTATTCTTTCGCGCCCTTTCAACTATATCATTGTTTTGAAAACGATCTTTCGATTTGGTATTGGTAACATGCTGAGTCTGCTCTATGTTCTTTCCCCTTGGATGTTTAGGTTATAAGTGGAATCAACAGGGGCTCAAGTTGTGGCCATCATATGTAAGTACTGTTTCTTATTGGCTGACATTCCTTTTGGCTTCATAAGCTGAACCTTCCAGAATATTTGCCATTGTAAACTGTAACTTAGCACACATGTGTTGCTTAAAATTATTTAGTTAGTAAGTTATCCAGGTTGTGGATGAAGGTTTCTTGCACGCGTATTTCTTTTGCTTTTGTCTCCTTAAGAATTTGTGACAATCTATGCGTATTACTTCACTGTCCAGGTTTTACTCAGGTGTAGTAGCTGGTGCGAGGGAGGCATTGTTTAATGGCGTGCCATCCTTATCGATATCACTTGACTGGTACTTGTCCTTCTTGTACAGTACATGACTGAAACTTCAATCACTCTTCTCGGTCTTAAATTAATAGCGTGTTCAATAATCTACTTTAGGAGGAATGATGAAAGTCAAGAAAGTGATTTCAAGGATGCTGCGAGTGTTTGTTTACTGTTGATAAGTGCAGCCATCAGAGATATTGAAAAGGGAGCTTTTCCCAAATGTTGCTTGTTGCATATTGGATTTCCAAAATCTCCTCTGACAAACAAGGTCTGTCATATATCTCTCTATTTCAACTGCGCCTCCGTGGGGAAAGAAAAAAATGAGTAATATATAACGCCTATGTGGCGATGTCTTCTTATAGTGGGCCAGGGTTCCATGATGACTATGGTCATGCTTCTCTTGCTTAGCCCCCAAAACAGTCCTTGCACCCACTCCAGTTTCCGGGGAAAAAATGAAATTGAACCCGATTCTTTCAAATTGTTAAGGGAAGGAATTTGATTTATTATTTGGTTGTCTGACCATTGCATTAGAGATAAGTAATGCCCTTTTGTTAAGGGTTCCATGATGACTATGGTCATGCTTCTCTTGCTTAGCCCCCAAAACAGTCCTTGCACCCACTCCAGTTTCCTGGGAAAAAAATGAAATTGAACCCTATTCTTTCAAATTATTAAGGAAAGGAATTTTATTTTTGATTTGGTTGTCTGACCATTGCATTAGAGATAAGTAATGCTCTTATAACTGGTATAAACCTGCAAGATTAACGTTTGTTCATCTGTGTTGGGTGCCAAAGCAAAAGCACCTTTCCGTTTTTTCTCCAATCCACCTATTGTTGAAGTCAAGGCCTGCCGTTATGTATGCGGACTATAATATCTTCTTGCTTGCATAAAAAACAGATATATCATTTCAGAGCCTCTATTTAACAGGGATTCAAGTTGACCAAGCAAAGTCTCTGGAGCTCTAAGCTTTGCTGGCAAGCTAGTTCATCCACCAGAAATCTTGCTGCTGGGCGGTTTCTTCCAAATCAGCAAAGCCTCGGGATGCAGCTTGCACAACTAGGTCGAGATGCTTCTGCGGCAGTGAGTAGACGCACTGTTTCTAACATAACTGTTCCTTCATGTCATGTAATAGCATAATAACTGCAATATGGTGAAAGCAAGTTCATCACAAAGTGATCCTATGAATCTTTTCTAGAATAGAGCTCCTTTGGAGCAAAGCAGTGATGTTACAGTTGAGATCTATGTTGCACGGACTCTCCAAAATGATGCCGCACCCGTGTCGGATCCTCCAAAAATACACTATTTTTGGAGGATCCGACACGTATCCGGCACCATTTTTGGAGAGTCCGAGCAACATAGGTTGAGATTAAGAATTAAATTGTCCCCTGTCCTTTATCTAAAAGAAACTTGTACAGAGTTGAAGTTATCATGAATAAGCTTATTAGCATCAATCAATCAACTATGCCTTTGCCTCAATCCCACTGTACGGAGAAGTACAACTTGTCCCCCCCCCCCCCCCCCCCCCCAAAAAAAAAAAAAAAGGAAAAAAATGTATAACTAAAAACAGAAAGAACAATAAATCTAGAACTTCAAGTGCTCAACTGAAAGGTAGTTATTAGAAAATTGATTCATTTTGCAGTTTCAGGTTAGCGAGTAGTACCTGAGGTTGTTTTAGATGCCTCATCTTATTTGTAAGATGATAATGTGCAGTAATTGTTTGAAAACTGTGACATACATTTGGCAAATGAGAAGTGGTGTCCCTACTTGTCTTTGGTTGCCTCGTTCCTCGTGTTTTTCCTCCTCTCTTGAACATCATCAAACCTCTGCCTTCTTATTTTTTTTCAGGGTGCTGCTCGCAAATTAGCTACACAGAGAAAGAATATAGAGGTTGTTGAATCTGTTGGTGTAGCAGGGAAATCTGATCCCGATAGGAAAGTCAAGTACTTCAGATTGGAGGTAAGTGTGCTTTTTCCTTTTACCCACAACATAGTATCTAGCTGCTTTCCTCGATGAGTATTGAGTACAGAGGGCCAGTTAAATTTCCAATTGAAACTGCAAATTATGACATTGTAATCTCTATCAAAAGAAAGGTGGAGAGATGTGATGTATCTGAGCATGTTAATAGATGGAATGCTATTTTGATGATATAAGAGGCTTCTTCTGTGGTTACGACCAAGTGCGCTACCATTCCTTCTGCTACCCCTTCTCATCTCTGCCATTTGCTAACCCCCCTCACCCCCCCTCCCCCCCCAAAAAAAAAGTCCCGTCCTTTTTTAAGCTTTTATCAACTGGGTTTAGTTTGTTCTCTCATTGACTTTCTTGGTTATTTGCACTGCAGTTGCTTGACAAGAAGCAGGAAGAAGAAGACGAGGATTTAGATTTTAGAGCTCTTGAAAATGGATTTGTAAGTTTGTTTCTGCAATCCTTGAGTACTATTTAATTTCCTACATGGCACTTCGGGTGTTCTGTTCCGAACTGGATCACTTTTTAGCCTACTTAAAAGGTTTGAGAACTCATTGTCAAAGAGTTGTATTTGGAGTGTCTTTTTGTTCTCTGCCCTTGTTGACAATTACATACGGAATGTTTGAGCTTACCTTATTTTCTTAAAACCATTTTATACTATTGAATCGACCACAATAGAAGCACTGTTCTTCAGATGCTCATTACTAGTTTGGTCTTTTTGTACCCTTCAGGTGGCAGTCACTCCGGTCTCTCTTGTTATGCATGTGGAAGCAGACGTCCATGCAGCTGCATCAGAGTGGATTTCTTCTGCATTAGAAGTGAAACAATGAAAGCATGAGCCACAGTTCAGTACTGTTTGTACATCTTAAGATGGTTTTTGTTCTGGTCATCTTGCAATATTTACATGGGCCACATTTGTGATGCCTTAATTATTTATTTGTTTTTAGTTTATCTCATCAACCTTTTGATTTGTGTCCTGAAGCTAATGCTTCCCGCTGTTAATTTAAAAGGCCAGCATTGTTGTAAAAGTGCCATATTTTTTGATTGGTACCACAAAATTGTGTTTTAGGTTGGTTTTATTGGGCAAATTGTTAGGCAGGATGGTTGGGATCTTCTTTTCACCTTGTAAACTGGAAACAGCCAGATGAAATATAGTGGAATGCTGTTGTCTGTTTGTAATGGAGCTGAGTATCTTCTTTCTTTCAAGCTTTCTTTTGCTTGTTTGTTTGTTTGTTTTTTTTTTATATAAAAATTTATCAACATATTTCAAGTTGCACAATAGTGATAATTGTGAAGACATGTTTCTTAGTTTTGTTGGAGATTATCAAACATAATGTGTTGAGCTTGGTATTGAAGATTGTGTGCATCTCTTGTTAAATTGTGTTTTAATATACTATTATCAAATATCAATTATTCCTTCTACTATTTATACACGTTACCTTTCTTTCGCACCAAATTTCAAATTCTTGACTATGACTCCAAGTATTTGACGATCTAAATCAGAATACCTTGAGAGACCAGAATAGAATATATGGTATTATGCCATAGCCATACCAAACCTAAGCTTAGCGTTCAGGAATTACAGCTAATGACCTTGAATCGGATGGTATCTTGGTTTTTGAATCCCGCTTGTCCCATGGGCAAACCCGTAAGGTCAAAAGTCAAAAGTGATGAGCCGGAGTCAACACTTGTTATACTTGAAGTTTTGTCAACTGAGAAGCGGGGTAAAAAAATCAATAGTGGCACTGTAGCACCCTATAGCAAAAAACGGAATCTCAACTTTAAGCCTTTTCCATTTCACCCCTAGTGATGGAAGAAAATAAATTGTTTTCCTTTTATCCTATGAGCCGGGGGTCGATTGGAAACAGCTTCTCTGCCCTTTCGGGTAGGGTAAGGCTTTTCTACATATTACCCTCCCCAGACCCCACCTGGTGGGAGTATACTGGGTAGTTGTTGTTGTTGTTGTTGACCAATTTTGTGCTCCATAAATTTCTACTTGTTCACGCATATAAATATATTGCCATTAAGAGGAAAGTTCTATTTGTTCGACTATGTAAATGACTCGCCAATATGATACAAGTGATAATAATGTGATATTGCTCTTATAGAAAAGATTTTGTTCCTCATACTCATGATATAGTGTATCATTTTCTCGTTGTATATGCACACATGTAATTGTGAAAGATTCAAAGTGTAATGATCTCGCTTTGAGCAATTGCGCCAGACTCGATAATTTGAGGTCTCGAGCAGCTTCATATTATATGTATCAACTTACGTGCATGGTTGGATTCTGTTTCTGGATGATTCAGAGTCAAATTGAAAGAAGGAAACTAGTTTTAGAAGCTTAAAAAGGTGAAAATTTGACCGGAATTAGATTTTAGAGTAAACGCCCCCGAAATGGGTCGTGGGTGATGTCAACAACTTTGTATGGTGATTTTGGACTTAGTCGCGCATCCGAATTCAGATTAAGAGGTCCGTAGTGTAATTTGAGGCGTTTCGACGAAAGTTGGAAAAGTTGAAATTTGGAAAATGAAAAAGTTTGACCCATAGTTGACTTTTTTGATATCGAGGTCAGAATGCGATTATGAGAGTTAGAACAACTCCGTTATGTTACTTTGGACTTGTTTGCAAAATTTGATATCATTTCGGGTTGATTTGATAGGTTTCAGCACAAGTTTTGGAAGTTGAGAGATTGGAAAGTTCTTAAGTCCGATTCATGGTGTGATTCGTTGTTTCGACGCTGTTTGATGTGATTTGAGACCTCAGTGAGTCCGTGTTAGGTTATATGACTTGTTAGTATGTTTAGATGGGGTCCCGAGGGCCTCGGGTGTGTTTCGGATGGCTTGCGGGCTATTTTCTTCCATTTTCTGATTGCAGTTCTGCTGGTACTAGTTTTCTTTATCGCGATCGCATTGAGCAAATTGAGGCAGGTAATATTTACTCTACGCGCTTGCATGCTTCTGTCCGCGAACGCATAAGTCTGGCTTACCTTCTAATGCATTTGTGTTAATACATCCACGTCCGCGTAGCATAGGCTGAGCTGGCTCCCTTCCGCGATCGCATTCTTCATTTCGCGATCGTGTATCACATTCTTGGGGCATTGGTAATTTTTTCTTCGCGATCGTAACTCTTTATTCGCGATTGCGATGCACAAACTTCTGGGTAGAATATAAAAGTACTCCAGCCCGAAGGTTAGCCATTTTTTTAAAACATATTTTTGGAATTTTAAAGCTCGATTTTGGGCGATTCCTTTTCCAAGCGAAATGATTGGTTAAGTGTTCTTCATCTATAATTGATTATATTCCATGAATTTTACTTTTATCATTTAATTTGTGATTTGGGTTGAGCAAAATGTCGGTTTTCAAAGAAATTCCTAAAATGAAAAATCATGATTTGAGGGGCCAAATTGTATCAGAATTGAATAAATTTTGTATGCTTGAACTCACATTGGAATGGATATTCAGTTTTTGTAAAATTTGTGAGGTTTCAAGGTACGGGCCCGGGGGGCCGACTTTTGGATAAATTTTTGAATTTTGTTAAAGATTGAGACTTTGTGATCCGAAATAGTTTCTTATGCGTTTTATTTGTGCTTTATAGTTAATTTGGTTAGATTTGAGCAGTCTTGAGTTCTTTTCACCCGAGAAGTACATTTTAGAATATCAATTGTCGTCTTTGAGGTAAGTATCTTGCCTAACCTCGTGTGGGGGACTCCTCCTTAGGAATTAAGTCTTCTATGCTAATTATAGTCCATGCATGCGAGGTGACGAGTGTGTGCTCAGACTTATTTGTGGGAAATTTTCCTCTAGGGTTCTTAGGTACTTCTGTGGAAAGTATATCATTATGATTGAGTTTCCTAATTGCTTAAATTGCCTCTCTATATGCTCCACATGATGTTGTTTGCTCCCCTCTAATTCTTACGTGTTACATTAACCCTTAATTGCCTTATTTGAATTGATTGCCTTCCTTACCGTTTTGACACTTCTTGATTGTGAGTTCCTCTATGATTTCGTGCAAATATGTTACATGTCCAATTGTTGTAGTTACCGGTGTAGTTAACACATGCTTATTATGTCTTGTTATTTTGTTGAGGTTATCGTACTTCTTGTTTTTTTCGTGACCCTTATTATGTATTTGTTGATTTCCTTGCCGGGACGTTATTGCTTATGATATTGTTTCCCTTGCCTGTATATTGTTGTTATACTGTTATTCCCTTATCGGGATGTTATTATTTATGATATTGTCTCCCTTGAAGGGTTGTTGTTGTTATACTCTTATTCCCTTGCCGAAATTCTTTTATGATTGATGATGATTTGTAAATGGGAGTGGGTTGCATGCCTGCAAAAAGATATATGAAATAGGAGAAGGTTGCATGCCTGCAATAAGATATATGAAATGGGAGCGAATTGCATGCCCAACAAGATAAATAAAATGGAATCGGGTGGCACACTGACACGGTGACATTTGTAATGGAATCGGGTTGCACGCCTACAACAAGAAAGAATGAAAGTGAGTATTGGTTCTTATGGTAAGAACGAGGGTAAAAGCACGAAGAGTGATACCGTGAACTTTCTGTTTGCTATGTTTATTAATTGTTACCAATTCAAGTATTTTAATTGTTCAGATTTCTTTACCACTGTGATCCTTTGTGAAGGAACCCCATCGTGTCTTCAATACTTCGTCGTATTTATATAAATATTTTTCAATACTTTAAAATTTCAATAATTATTTGATCTTCCATTCATTTAGTTATTCAATTAAATTTTCTTAAACCGTCTGAGGTTGTATTTTATTTAAAAATAGAACTGTTACTAAGTTAATTTATTAATTTCCTTGTTACAGGCAATAATTCATTCGATGTTGTACTTTAAGTGAAAATGGTACTTTCTTTATTCAAATGATTTCTAAAAATAGCTTCATCTTTTCTTGTTGAGTTTCCTAATTGGTTTAGAAATTGTACTCTACTTATTGTTATGTAAATTAGACTCTTTGGACATCTTAATTGCATTGGTTATCGATCCTATGAACCGAGTAAATGAGAACGTTATTGTGTAAAGTGAGATAGAAATATGTGGGCACATGGTGCCGGGTGTGCTAAAAGTTTGGTATTAAGGTTACGATATGAGACATCGAGTTTGAAATGGTTGGAAATTGTACATAAAAAATGATATGATTTATTGAGCTGACATCACCTTCCTTGTTTGAGTGCATTTTTTTACTTGTCTGTATTCGAGCTATGTTGGTGTTAATTTATTTGGTTATCTTTGTTTTCACCCGTGTTTCTCTTTATTATTTCTACTGATTGTAGTTTGCTTTTTCCCTGTTGTTGATACTACTATGCCATTTTTAGATTGATAGTTTATTATCAAATCCCATTCAATTTGTTTGATCAGTAGATGTCTGGACCGTTCCTCGTCACTACCCCACCGAGCTGAGTTTTGATACTTACTAGAAACCACCGTATTGTGTTCATACTACATTTCTGTATATTTTTCTTTGTGTGTAAAGATCTAGGTATTCAATTGGTAGTAGCTGTATGGGTCGTTGTGGTGGAGACTCAAGGTAAGCCTGCTACAACGTTCGCAGGCCTCGAAGTCACCTTTTTTGTACTTTTTTTCATTCGTTCCTTTTGTTTCCGAGCACTAATGTATTTATTTTGTATAACTACTCTTAGAAAGGCTAGTGAGTTGTACCACCGATTTTGGGAATTGTAAATTGTTAAGAGTTATTTAAATTAAAGTTAGCACATATAAATGTTATCTCAGTTAATGTTAGGCTTACCTAGTTTGGAGACTAGGTGCCATCACGATTCTTTCAGAAGGATTTTTGGGTCGTGACACAAAGAGCAACTTGACAACTTGGGAATTTTTGCAGGTAAACATCGACTGCAGATAAGTTTTTAGGCCCTTTTGGTCATAAAAAAGATTCTTTTTTTTTAGAAATATTTTTCACTTTTTTTCGAAACAATATTTGAACGTGAAATTTTCGATTTTAACTTGAATTTTGAAATTTTCTGAAAATTTGAAAAATTTCAAAAAATTATTTTTCAAAATTTTCACTTCAAATCACTAACAAAAATTTCAAATATAACACTATTTTTATCTCCAAATACGACTCTAATTTTCAAATATCAATTTTTTTGGTAACTAACCTTTTGTATTAATCATCTTTGAAAACTTTACAAAGCCATAGCTAGTCAAACAAAATTAGCTATCTCGAAAGAAAAAGCTCTATCTATCTTTCCTCACTATTACTATATACAAGGAGATTTCATCTAACACAAAACTCTTAACCATCTAAAACACTGTGGTTAAGATTTTTGTGTTAGATGAAATCTCCTTGTATACAGTAATAGTGAGGAAAGATAGATAGAGCTTTTTCTTTTGAGATAGCTAATTTTGTTTGATTAGCTATGGCTTTGTAAAGTTTTCAAGGATGATTAATACAAAAGGTTAGTTACCAAAAAAATTGATATTTAAAAATTAGAGTCGTATTTGGAGATAAAAATAGTGCTATATTTGAATTTTTGTTAGTGATTTAAAGTGAAAATTTTGAAAAATAATTTTTTAAAATTTTTTAAATTTTCAGAAAATTTCGAAATTCATCTTCAGTTGAAACTCCTATCAGTAAAGGCCATACCTTGGGAAGTCAGATGTGTCCTAAGACTCCTGAAGAGACAGAAAGAATGAGCCGAGTTCCTTATAGGAGCGCAGTCGGAAGTCTAATATATGCTGTGTTATGCACTAGACCTGATATCTGTCAAGCAGTTGACTTGGTAAGTAGATATTAAACCGACCCAGGTTTAGCACATTGGCAAGCAGTAAAGAGGATCATGAGACATCTAATGGGAACTACTGATTATGTATGCCCTTTGTTATCAAGGCGGCAAAGATCTGCGATTAGTTGGATGCAATGATGGTGACCATGGAGGAGATCTAGACGAGAGGAAGTTTACCTCGGGATATGTATTCTTACTCAATGATGGGGCCATATCATGGAGTGGTAAGAAAAAATCATGTGTATCACTATCTACGATGGAAGCCGAAAACGTGGCTCTCGCATTAGCAGCGCAAGGAGCTGTTTGGTTGAAAAAGTACTTGGAGCACTTGTTGGATATTGCTGAAAATACTGAACCAGTATTAGTCTACTGTGACAGTGATGCTGCAATATCATCCACCAAGGACCCAAAGTTTCATTGTAAAACCAAACATATAGATATCAAGTATAACTATGTGAGAGACATGGTTAGACGCAAGGTAGTGAATGTGAAGTATGTGTCTCCAAAAGATATGTTAGCAGATCCATTGACCAAGCCTTTGTCTAGAGATGCATTTGTGAGACACACTAGGTCTCAAGGCTTACGTGGACTCTGAGATACTTTATTTTGTTTTCTATTTTCCCGTGTTCTCAAACTGATGTTCTATGATTATCAATAAAGTTGATTTACATACATACATATTTTTGTTGAATGTTATGTACATTCTCTGTTCATTTTTTTATAAGTATGTCGAGTAGACATGGGGTTGGCCTTCTTACACAGGAAACCACCTCCTTATCTTAGTGATGTGAGGAGATGAGACATGATTTTAAGCAAAATTATCATAAGAACAATTTGAGAGCTATTTGCTTAAAATTAGGATGTCGCTTAAACAATAACATAAGGTCATTCGGGTGAAAAATGTTCACCTAGTCTACTTTGTGAGCCACATGCGAGTTAAAAATGATATTGTAGATCAAAGAACTCAAATTTAGATACTTATGGTGTATAAATATCATCTGTACAACATTCTTTATGAGATAAAGACATACGCTCCTTGGGAAAAGGGAGAAAATGCTGTAGCACATGTTTCATACCATGTGTGCTAATGTTGACCAATTGGGTCAATTCTCAACTTATTATTGTGTGAGACCCAGAGCTTTTATGATAGCTCAAGATTTTGTACCCTTAGAGACTCTGATCATATACTTGAGACTTAGTGTGGTGTTAGCTATCTTAGTGTGTTTCCAAAAGACCATACACACAGATTCGGTCTAGCGGAGCATAACTAGAAAAGCAGTCATTCTAATGTTAAGGGAATCGTGAGAAGAGGAAGATCATTGATGGAATCTCATTTATTTGTATTCACTGGTGCGCCAATTATGACTTATGATTGTGAATACAAGAAATAATGATATATGAGATTTTGCGATTATATCAAATATGATTTACATAATCTAGGGTACTGCATACCTTATGATCTACTTGCGGGTTTACGCTCAACGAGAGGCTATATACTCATAACAGATGTATAGCACTTAGCTCTCACAGTATGCTGGTCGCACGGTGTACTTCCCTGTATGAATGATTGAGGAGATGAGTTGAGAATATGTTTCTCAAGCTAGATGAGCACTCCCATTATGTGTGAGTGAGAGATGTAGGAAATATTGGGTCTACCCATAAGGGGTGCTCTAAGGCCCAATAGGGTTATTAGTTAACCCAAATATTCCCTATATAAGTACACTTAGTGTGTACTTTAAAGATACAGACTTTGCAGTATTTTTCTATGCTCTTGCTCTCTCACAATCAAACTAGGGTTCAGACTGTGGAACTGGGCAAAGAATTAAAAAATCCGTCCAATTGAATTTGCTCCATTCCCTTTAGAGAATGTGGTAGCAGTATGTGATAAGTATGAAAGAAGACAAAATCCGTCCAATTGAATTTGCTCCATTCCCTTTAGAGAATGTGGTAGCAGTATGTGATAAGTCTGAAAGAAGACAAAATTATTACCATGAATGTATCAATGAGTGTGGACGAGGCAATAGACGGAATTATAATCGTCATCATTGTGATAATGAGAATAATAAAGATTCTCAAAATAATCTTTCACTTTATGAAAGTAATATTTGACATGAGATTGTATATAACACATACAGATGATTATAATCCATTCCCTGAAGTGAATGTGATAATAAAGCCCGTAAGTATGAACACGCTCTTGATGTAATTTTGTTTCATGTCTGACATTATGAAAAGAAAGTTCGTTGCCCTTGAAATCTCGGGCAAGAACTATATGACATGGGTGTTGGATGCTGAAATCCATTTGGATGCAATGGGTCTTGGAGACGCCATTAAAGACAGAAATAATGCATCCACCCAAGACTATGCTAAAGCCTTGATTTTCTTGCGCCATCACCTTGATGAAGGTTTGAAAATTGAATATATCACAGTCAAAGATCCACCTATCTTGTGGAATGGCTTAAAGGAGAGATATGACAACCTGAAGTTGGTCACTCTGCCACAAGCACGATGCGAAGAGAATCTAAAAGCAAATAGTTCATAAACTAGATATTATCGTTGCGGTGGAAAAGGGCACTGGGCGAAAATTTTCCGTGTACCAAGACATTTGGTTGAGTTTTATCAAGCATCTCTAAAAGGTAAATGCCCTGAAACCAATTCTGTCTCTGACGACAATTTTGACATCACCCACCTGGATGTGGCAGACTTCTTTGAGCACCCTGAGGGGAAAATAGACCACTTAATCGGTGATGGATCTGTGATGAAGGAAGATGGAATTGTTTGATTTTATTTGTATTAGTTAGTGAATAAACTAATAGTCATTAGTATCAGCTTGTATTAGTTAGTTTATGATATAATGTTAGTATTAGTTCTTTAGAATGTTTCAATATGCTTAAATTTCAAAGATATTTTTATTTTTCAGTAGAGTTAATCGACTAACCTAACAGTTAGTCGATTATCTAATATTTCGCATTAAAACTGCAAAACAATCGATTATATACTTGTTAACAATCGATTATATTAAGACAGTGTGATCTGAAGTTTTTCAAAATAGCAAATAATCGATTATGTATGTTTAACAATCGATTATATTAAGACAGTGTGATCTGAAGTTTTTCAAAATAGCAAATAATCGATTATGTATGTTTAACAATCGAATATATTAAGACAGTGTGATCTGAAGTTTTTCAAAATAGCAAATAATCGATTATGTATGTTTAACAATCGATTACATTGAGACAGTGCTTAAACTGAAATTTTCAAACTGCAAAGTAATCGATTATGGAAAACATATAATCGACTATCTGATTTAGTTAGTCAACTAACCTCAGCAGATTTTGAAAATATTGTTTAAATGTGAAACAAACGGATTGAATTTGTTTATTCTCATGTTCATGTATTTTCTTTTGTATGTCAAACCATGGGAAAGAAAATATGGATATCTCACAAAGCAAACTTGGATCAAATATTTGTTTAGTTGATTCATGTACTACACATACGATACTCAAAGAAAAGAAATATTTCTCTCAACTAAGTATGTGTAAGGCAGATGTTACTACAATCTCTGGTAGTAGTAAATTGATTGAAGGCTCCGGAAGAGCAACTATAACTCTGCCTAGAGGAACAATATTTATCATAGAGAATGCAATGTTCTCCTCCAAGTCTAAGAGAAACTTGTTGAGTTTTAAATATATCATTCAAAATGGATATCAGATTGAGACAATACATGAGTATAATCTTGAATACCTCATTTACTCATGAAAACGAGGCTGCCCACTTCGGTTTGGGGTCACGCTATTTTGCATGCAGCAATGCTAGTTCGTCTCTGACTGACGAATTATCACAAATATTCCCCGTTGCAATTAGTTTTGGGTCATGAACCTAATATATCCCACTTAAGAATTTGTGGATGTGCAGTATATGTGCCTGTAGCACCGCCATCCCGCACCAAAATGGGTCCGCAAAGAAGGTTAGGAATATATGTTGGGTTTGAATCGCCCTCCATCATTCGCTACCTCGAAACATTGACAGGGGACTTGTTTACTGCACGATTTGCAGACTGTCGATTTGATGAGACACTTTTCCCAAAATTAGGGGGAGAAGTTGGTGAAACCAAACGGGAAATTTTGTGGAAAAATGCATCATTATCTCATCTTGATCCACATACCTCTATTTGTGAAAGAGAGGTACAAAAGATTATCTATTTGTTCTGCAAACAATAGCAAATCAAATGCCCGACGCATTTACGGACTTGAAAAGGATAACGAAATCCCACATCCCCGCGGAAAATGTTCCAATCCGTATTGATGTCCCTGTTGGACAATCATCTAGTGTCATAACCAATGAGTCGAATGCACGCCTGAAGCGTGGCAGGCCATTAGGTTCTAAAGATCGAAATCCTAGAAAGAGGAAAGCAAATGATAAAAATGACACTACGAAAGAATCTCATGAAGAAATTCATGATTTAACGAATTCTGAGATTCATAAAGAATCCATTGAGCCCGAGACTCTGGAAAATACGGAACTATCCATAAATCCAATCAATATTGAGGCAAATTTTGATCGAGTGGATATAGTGGTGGATAATGTCTTTGCTTATAATGTCGCATCTAGCATTATGCAAGAATGTGAGGATCTCGAACCTCAATCTGTTGAAGAATGTCGAAAAAGACATGATTGGCCAAAATGGCAAGAAGCAATTCAATCAGAATTGAATTCGCTGGCAAAACATGAAGTTTTTGGCCCTATAGTTGAAACACCTAATGGTGTTAAGCCCGTTGGCTGTAAATGGGTCTTTGTACGCAAGAGAAATGAGAAAAACGAGGTACAAAGATATAAGGCACGCCTTGTTGCGCAAGGTTTTTCTCAAAGGCCTGGTGTCGATTATGAAGAGACATATTCGCCTGTAATGGATGCTATAACCTTTCGTTATCTCATCAGTTTTGCTGTCCTTGAAAAGCTTGACATGCATTTAATGGATGTGGTTACTGCCTATCTTTATGGCTCACTTGATAATGAGATATACATGAAAATTCCCGATGGACTCAAAGTGCCAAACGCTCATAATTCAAAGTCTCGGGAAATATTTTCAATTAAATTGCAAAGATCTTTATATGGTCTAAAGCAATCAGGACGAATGTGGTATAATCGTCTTAGTGAGTATTTGTTAAAAGAAGGCTATATAAATGACGCCATTTGCCCGTGTGTTTTTATAAAGAAAACAACATCGGAATTTGTTGTACTTGCCGTATATGTCGATGACATAAATCTTATTGGAACCCCCATAGAACTCCAAAAGGCAATTGATTATCTAAAGGGTGAATTCGAGATGAAAGATCTCGGAAAGACAAAATTATGTCTTGGTTTGCAAATTGAATATTTGGCAAACGGAATTTTTGTCCATCAATCTACCTATATAGAAAAGGTACTGAAACGGTTTTACATGGATGGAGCACATCCTTTAAGTACACCGATGGTTGTTCGATCACTTGATGTGAATAAAGATCCATTCCGACCGCAAGAAAGGAAGGAAGAGCTACTTGGTCCTAAAGTACCATATCTTAGTGCAATTGGCGCACTAATGTATCTTGCAAATACTACAAGGCCTGACATATCCTTTTCAGTTAATGTCTTAGCAAGATTTAGCTCGGCTCCTACAAGGAGACATTGGAATGGGATCAAACATATATTGCGGTACCTAAAAGGGACTACTGATATGGGCTTATTTTATGGCAATAATTGCAGTCCCGATCTTGTTGGTTATGCTGATGCTGGATATTTATCCGACCAGCACAAGGCTCGATCTCAAACGGGTTACGTGTTTACCTGTGGAGGCACCACCATATCTTGGCGATCGACTAAGCAATCAATTGTGGCTACTTCATCTAATCATGCCGAGATAATTGCTATTCATGAAGCAAGTCGGGAGTGTGTATGGTTGAGGTCTATCATACATCATATACAAGACAAATGTGGTTTGAAATGTAATAAACTACCCACGACTTTGTATGAAGACAATGCAGCATGTATAGCTCAATTGAAGGGAGGATTCATAAAAGGAGATAGAACAAAGCATATTTCACCAAAGTTATTTTTCACACATGATCTTCAAAAGAATGGTGATATTAATGTGCAACAGATTCGTTCAAGCGACAATATGGCTGATTTGTTCACAAAATCTCTACCAACGTCAACCTTCAAGAAGCTAGTTCACAAGATCGGAATGCGAAGACTTAAGGATATGAATTGATGTTCTTATCAGGGGGAGTTAATGCGCGTTGCACTCTTTTTCCCTTACAAGGTTTTGTCCCACTGGGTTTTCCTTGCAAGGTTTTTAACGAGGCAACCAATAGGCGCATATTCAAACATGTGTACTCTTTTTCCTTTTCTTAAACTTTTTTCCATTGGGTTTTGTTTTAGTTAAGGTTTTAACGAGGCACATTATTGAATAGACATTCAAGGGGGAGTGTTATAAATAGAACTCTATTTAAGGTGAATGTCTATAATTAGAGAGATTCTAGGGTTTACTACTTGGTGGCTAAGTCACCACCTCCCTATAAATATAGGGGTTCTATTCTATTGTAAACCATCCCTAAGTATCAATAAGAATACTCCTCTCTCTACTTTTCTCTCTATTGTTCTTGTTCTTATATTATTTCATAACAGATTTGATATTGTTTTTTTTTTTTGGCTAATGATATTGAAATTGATATCCTCCCCCTTCTTCCTGCGTTACGTTCTTGTTATCGATTCCGTCAACGATGTATGGAAAATCTATTTAGGGACCAGTCTTGCACTTGGTTCCTTAGGATTTTTTATCTTTTTTATTTGAATTGTAACATCATATCTACTCGTTGTTGTAATTTTAATAAATTTATATTTCACGTGTGGTTCAATTAAACCCGTCGGTATTATCCTACATGTTTGGTGTTTTTCTTACTTACAAATTTTAGCATATAGCATATTGCTGTTGTAGTTTTTGCAACATAAATGATTTTGTTTATTAGTGCGCTCCTGTTTCTTGAAAGGCTATATGGTCATACAGTGGTCATTATTGACCAACAGAAGAGCATTTTGAGGAGTTAATAAGCTATATGGTCATACAGTGGTCATCAAAAAATGACGGCACCAACATTTCTACTAATGAAACCATTCTCCATTCTGCCTAGACCAAGGATCAAATTAACAGAGTAGCTGCAAAAAGAAAATGTTTTGGACTAGTGCAATTTACAAAAAAATAAAAATAAACATCCATAAAATAAATTTTTATAATAGGTCACTAGTTCGATCAACGGCCTACATTCTAGCTCCGCCCTAATTGCAGTTGCTGCAAAGAAAAATGCAAGCAGCTTCATGTAAACGCAAATAAATACGACCTGCAGCCAGTCATTTAGTAACTTTAATTGTTTAAGAAAATAAATATTTTGGTTTCCCTTTTAACACCGTTGGAGTATTTTTGTTGTTTTATCCCAAACTTGTTTTCTTTTGAAAGTAAAACAGGAAAATCAAAACATAAAATAACTCTCTCACAATAATTTAAACCTAAAATACAAACATAAAAAAGCAAGTTATTTTTTAGGCCAAACGCCACCTTTACCTCTGTTTGGATATGTGTATGGAAATTTGAATCTAAGATGCAAATTTAAATTAAGTTCACTTCAATCTTTATTTTGTTACATGAAAACTTTAAATGCTATTTGAAATCTTGGAAATTCGAAATTCTCTAATAAATGTTCAGATGTCACGAGAAAATTGAGCAAGATATAAAGAGGGAGGGACCGGCTGATTCAAAAAACGAACTGCTCGATTGGCATATTACATTATTTCATCCGTTTACTTTTACTTAGCACGTTTTGATCTTTTATGTTGTTTAAAAATATAAATAAAGTAATGGTTTATTCTGGCCCGGGCCCGACCCTAAATGGGCCTGACGGGTCGGGCTTCGCGGTCACGGACTTCGTGTGTCGGGCCTGGCGGTCCTGGTGGTTGAGACCGGCCCGTGACAGGCCTAAGCCCACAGTGGTCCTGGGCCTGGCGGGCCCGGCCTGGCGGGCCTGACGGAGGGTTTTTATTTTTATTTTTATGGCAATATCTTGTATAGTAGTTATTAGTATAGTGTAGAATATATTTTATATGGTGTACTAAGTTATTAGTATAATATATATTGTGTTGTATAATTAGTATATATTATATACTATGTATATATTGTATATTATGTATATATGGATATATATTATGTATATAGTGTGTTGTAGTAATTAGTATATATTGTATATTATGTATATATGGATATATATTATGTATATATTGTGTTGTAGTAATTAGTATATATTGTATATTATGTATATAGTGTGTTGTATTAATTAGTATATATTGTATATTATGTATATATGGATATATGTTATGTATATATTGTGTTGTAGTAATTAGTATATATTGTATATTATGTATATGGTGTGTTGTAGTAATTAGTATATATTGTATATTATGTATATATGGATATATATTATGTATATATTATATTGTAATAATTAGTATATATTGTATATAATGTATATATTGTGTTGTAGTAATTAGTATATTGTGTTGTACTAATTAGTATATATTGTATATATATTATATCTCTTATGTATAATGTATATATATATATATTCTATTATATATATATATATATATATATATATATATATATATATATATATATATATATATATATATATATATATATATATATATATATATATATATATATATATATATATATATATATATATATATATATATATATATATATATATATATATATATATATATATATATATATAGTATCTTATGTATATATGTTATTACTTATATATTCTTGTAGTTTAGGTTGTACGTTATGTATATATATATTCTCGTATATATTTTATTGTAGTATATGTTGTATGTTATATATATATATTCAAGGATTGATATCGAAGTAAAGACAAAGAAATATTGAGAAAAAAGATATTCAAGGATATGATAAAGAGCATTTTTATTGACCAAATGACATATCTTTCTTAGTCTTCCTTCCCCCAATGGAATGAGCACAACAAGGTACTAATACCACCATTAAAAGGAAAAAAACTAAAAGAAGATGTACCAATGTACAAGTTACATCATAATTTACTATGTATCTCTAACGAATCTCATAAATCCGTCAAGGTTGGGAGGAGGTTGTGTTGGTGGTGATGGAAATGAAGCTTGTTCATTTCTTCATATGCTTCATCTATCGCCGGTTGTGATTTTGCAATGCCAAAGTTTCTTCTTTCCGCACGGATCCAATCTCAAAAAAGCACCAATTTTTCCTAGCTCTCCCTCATCGCCGCTCTATGATCACCGATTTGTAGTCTTGCTTGATTGAAAGCGCTCTCCGATGCAACAGTTGAAGCTTGAATTGATAAATCCCGAGCCATCCTTGCAAGAACGGGAAAATATTTTTCCCTTGACTTCCACAATTCCAAAAGATCGAAAGAGCCGTCTGGATTCTCCTTTTCTAGTTCCTGTGACAAGTAAACTTGAAGCTCATTTAGATGGGAAATTTTATCAAAATTATCACCTTGAGAACTCCGGAACTCCGTCCAAGATTTAAGAGCTGTTAAGCCCGCAGCTCTTTTAGACGATTTTGAGCTAGACGAAGTAGGGGTTGGAATATTTGGCCTAGCATGCTCTAACGCCTGTTTATAAGCATTATAAATAGTTTGAGCATTAATTTTAATTGATGCTTTTGCATCAACAAGTGTAGCAATTTCATCTTCTGAAAGATCTACAGTTTTATAAATATTAGAATACCAAAATGAGGACCTCCTAATTTCATTGTTGGATTTAACATTGCAGCTACACCAAAAATAGGAGGATAGGGAAATTGCCATTATGCAGGATTAAGGGTTTGTGTTAGCATGCCTATTGCACTAGTGTTACTAGAAGCATTATCCATAGAAATTCCCATTATTTTATCGCTAAAGCAAAAATATCTACATATATCTGAAACAGTGTTAGCTATAAACCTACCCGTGTGACGTGAATTAATTATTCTATATGCAATTATGCGTTTTTGCATTGTCCAGTCCTCATCTATCCAATGACTTGTAACAGTTAAATAATCACAGTCATTATTACTTCTACCAATATCAGTTGTAATAGAAATACGATTAGGTATATGAGTAAATAAATAGCGCAAGTATTGTTCATATTCATGCTTGAATTTATAAATATCAGCCTTAACTGTTGCGCGAGGCCAACCTTTATAAGTAGGATTAAAACTCTTCTAATATAATGAACCCAATTAGGATTAGAAGCAAAAGTATAAGGAAAGCACATAACAGCAATCATTTTTGCTAATTCTTCACGATCCCTATTTGGATCGTAATATAAAATACCTCCGGTGACGGTGTTAATTCCTGGTTGAACTAGATTTGAACCTGTACTAGGGTTAACTTGAGAATCTACACTTGTCCCCTCTTGCTGCGCTTGCATTTGAAAAAATCTAGCCCTATCTCTAGGGTGTAATTTTATGTGTCTAACCAAACTACCTGTGCCGTTACGGTCTCCAGTATATTTATGAACAAGTAATTTCCCACAAGTTTTACACTTAGCCTTATTGTGTTCTCTTACTTGAGTAAAAAAATGCCAAACTAATGATGTTTATTGACGTTTAGCAGGTTGTCTACTAAAAGTTGGTGTTTCTCCAGGTGGGTGTGCCGGTGCATTACTTGAGTTATGAACAGTACTAGTAGGTGTATCATCTAAATCTGGTGTTTAGGTTTCATCATCATCATTATCATCCTCATTTTCCTCTAAGATAGGTTCATTAGGATAAAGAGCATTCATAATTTCATCATCTAATCTATCACCTATTGCAACATCATGTAGAAATTCATTATCGGTAAATTGAAAACAAGGGTGATCACTATCAAGCATTACGTGAGGCAGATTAGGACGTCTAAGTTGGTGACTTTTTTCAACTTGCTTATCTTTTGTAGGTCGGGGAGCCGGGGGAAGGGTAGTATTATGGCCACTACTTTCACCGATTTTACCTTTTCCTTTAACGAACATTTTTTTCAAAGAAAATGCCATACTAATTAGAATTATGCAAACTAAACAACACAAAAATATATTATTAACACGTAAGAGTTGAAACGAGTTTACCAGATTGCCGAACAACTTCTTGAAAATTGAACATCGTTGAACACTTGAAAACTTCAATTCAACAACTTCACAATTTTTCACGAATTTTCAACAATAAATTAAGCACTTGTAGTAGAAAGATTGAAAGAGAGCTTGAGAGAGATAGAGAGATATTGATGAATTGGTGAATAAAAATGAAAGAATGAGGGGGTATTTATAGTTGAGAAATGGGAAAAAGTATAATTATATAAAGTTTAGGGGCCAAATGGCTATTTTACAAAGTTCCAAACGGCTATTTTTGAAAATAACCGTTACTGATTTTTCCAAAAAAAAAAATTTAAAAATATCCGTTGGGCCCGCCAGGCGGTCCCGGGCATGACGGTTCGATCAACAAGACCGGCCCGTCACCGATTTTTTGGACCGGTAGGACCGGGACCGCCAGGATCGGCCCAGCAGGACCGCCAGGCCCGCGGTCGCGGTTCGGTCCTGAGTCTGAACCGGCCCACCAGACACCCTTAAAATAAAGTGTATAATTTACTATGATATCCATATTAATTGATGCATATTTTATTAGAGTAGGAGAAAATAATTTAAAATAAGGAATAAATACTGTAGCATGTAGGTATTTTTTATCTTCTTGTGTATGAAATATTGGTTCCACCCATAAGGGGTGCTCTAAGGCCCAATAAGGTTATTAGTTAACCCTAATATTTTCTGTATAAGTACACTTAGTGTGTACTTTAAAGATACAGACTTTGCAGTTGTTTTATTACCCCAATTACTTGAAATTTTAATTTGTTGAAAATTAAATTTACTTGTTAATTTGTTTAACATGTATCATATGTTAATTAGTTTAACATTAAGTTAAATTTATGTGAATTTATATAGCATGTAATAAATGTTAATTAGTTTGACATTAGTTTTATTTGCATGCTAAAATAAGTTATTAGTTAAATTATGATCCATATGGGATTGTAAAATCATGATAGATAATTATGTTATCTTAAATATGATTAAGAAACTTAGCTAGATAATTGAATAGGTTAATTTTCATAATATTTTAATTGTTGGACGATGATTGGGAACATAGTGAACTTTCGCCTCCATAATTAACATATGTGTTTATTAACTTAATCAATTGGTGCTTAGTGTCATAATATGTATGTATGTAGAACATCATGCCCTGCGTTATTTTTTCATGATCCTCTTTTTATTTTTTTATTTTGTTAAAGAATGACTACTGCTTCGAAAAATATTGTTGCTGAGCTCAACAAAGGGTTGAAACTCAATGGTGATAATTATGAAACCTGGAACTTGAAAGTCCAGTATGTGCTAGAGGAGCAAGAGGCTCTAGAGGCCATCAACAATGTCATGAATGAGCCTGAGGAAGGCAACACTGCTCAGCATAGGCGTGAGCGTGAAGCCTATGACATTTGGAAGAAAAAGAAATCCATTGCTCGCATTACGTTGTTGAGCACCTTAGATGATGACATTCTAAGGGAATTTAAGGATCACCAAAGATCTATGGATCTTTGGAATGCTTTGAGGAAAATATTTGGTACTTGTTCCACTGCAAGTCTGCGATCCTTAACTATCAAATTTGACTCATATAAGAAACGCCCAGAGCATTCAATGAAAACACACCTGAGGTAAATGACAAATATGATCGGGGAGTTGAAAGATGTTGGTCATGTGTTGACTGATGAACAACAAATCTAAGCTGTCATACGCTCTTTACCTAGTTCTTGGGATCATATGAAAATGCATTTGACCCATAATGAGCAAATCACAACTCTGGAAGATGTCCGGAGACACCTTGAGTTAGAGGAGGAACGACTTGAGGCTGCAAAGCCAATGGCTGAGTTGCACATGGAAACAACCTCCAAAACCAAGAGTGATTCAAAGAAAAGAAACTGGGGAAAGAAGACATGGCCACCTCAAGTTAAGCCTGCTAAAAGAGCAAAGACTGAAAAAGGTAAGAACAGACGTCCCAAACGTGTGAAAGTTGCAAAAGTGAAATGCTATAATTGTGACAAAATGGATCACTATGCTAGATATTGCTCTGAGCCTCCTAGAAAGGTATTTCACGATGCTCGAATTAGTGAACTTTGTGTTTCTAGTTATGTTTTTCTAACTCAATCTAATCCTTTGTGGATTGTAGACTCAGGAGCAACGAACCACATAGCCTGGGAACGCAGTGCCTTTGCTGAATTTTGATGAGTTCCACGTGGAGAAAAGTGGATATATGTAGGCAACAACAATAAAGTTGTTGTTGAAGGGATTGGCACATGCAAGTTAGTCCTCGTGGTCGTCGAGATCTAATACTACACGATGTTCTCTTTGCACCTACAATCGTCGGAATGTTATTTCAGATTCAGTTTTGCTTAAGTTAGGATTTGACTTGTTTTTTCATGGCAATTCTGCCAAGTTGACTTTTGGTTTATTTGGTTTTGGTCATGTGACCGGTGGTTTAATTATTATGGATTTGGATTATGATTCCTTTAATAATAATGGCTATGTTTGTTTCTTCATGTAAATATGATAGTAATGTAAACATATGGCATGCTAGACTTGGTCATATTGGCCAACAAAGAATGCAATGGTTAGCAAAACAAGGTTTGCTTTCCAACATTGAACATGTGGAATTGTCCACTTGTGAAAATTGTCTAGCTAAAAAAATCTGCAAGAAAACCTTTTGGTCAGGCGACTGGACTCGAATATCCTTTGCAATTAGTCCATTCGGACATCTGTGGGCCTATGAATGTTAGGGATAGGCATGGAGAAAATTATTTCATCACATTCATTGATGACTTTACACGTTTCAGTTATGTCTATTTGATTTCCCACAAATCAGAAGCAATAAGTTGCTTCAAAAGCTATATGAGCTTAGTGGAAAATCAATTAAACAAGAAGATAAAAGCTCTTTGAACTGATCATGGTCTTGAGTATTTATCAACTCAATTTAATAATTTATGTGATGAAAAGGGAATAGTTCATCACTTCACTATCCCAAATACTCCACAACAAAATGGTGTTGCGGAGAGAAGAAACAGAATGCTCCTAGAAATGGTTAGGCTAATGATGGCACAAGCTAACCTCCCAATTAGTTACTGGGGTGATGCATTGCTTACTGCTACCTTTGTAATTAACCGAGTGCCTACAAAATCAGTTACTACCACTCCATATGAGTTATGGACAGGAAGACAACCCGACCTAAGTGTATTAAGACCTTGGGGTTGCGCTGCCTATACACATGATTCCTCTCACAAATATGGCAAATTGGGCTCGAGGGGAAAGAAAAGCATCTTTATAAGATACTTTGAAACCTCAAAGGGTTATTTGTTTATAGGTCAGCAAGATAGTGGGAGTGTAACTGAGTTTGAATCACGAGATGTCACATTCTTAGAGGATGAGTTCCCTAAGAAGGGAGAGGTAGGTCAAGACCTAACCTTATTTGAGATAATGGATCAAGAAGTACAAGGATCACTTCATTCAAGTGGGAGAATTTTAGAAGATGATGAATTAGTTTCTCATCAAAGACCTCATTCATCATCAGATGCGAATGAAAGTAATCCTTCTACTATTAGTGGAAGTGACCAAATGGATCTTGTTCCAAGTGGGAGTGAAATGGTCACAGATCTTGTTCCAAGTGGTAGCAGAATGAATGATCTTGATCCGAGTGGGAGCAACATTGATCCAAATGGGAACAATGATGAATCAAAAGTAAGACGTGGTTCTCGTAAAAAGATTCCCCATCGACGATTTGATGTTGAAGGCGGAGAACTGTTTATGATGCTTTTACAAGAAGAAAACGAGCCTAAAAATGTAAAAGAGGCTCTCTCATGCCCTTCTAAGGATAAACGGACAAAAGCAATGGAAGATGAATTGGAGTCTATGAGAGTCAACAAAGTTTGGGAACTAGTTGACCTCCCTGAAGGACGCAAAGCAATTGGGAGCAAATGGGTTCTCAAAATTAAGCTCAAGGCTGATGGCACAGTTGAGAGATTTAAGGCTCGACTGGTGGCGAAAGGGTATACACAACAGAAAGGAATAGACTACGAAGAGACTTTCCTGCATGCTGTACGTTTTACCTCGGTTCGCCTGGTTCTAGATATTGTTGCAAGCCTGGATCTGAATTACATTAGATGGATGTAAAGACTGCCTTTATCAATGGAGAAAGAAATCTATTTGGAACAACCTGAGTGTTTCATTGAAAAGGGCCACGAACAAAAGGTTTGTAGACTTTTGAAGTCTATTTATGGCCTCAAGCAATCTTCAAGGCAGTGGTATATACGCTTCCAAATGTTCTTATACCCAATGGTTTTACCATGATGGATGAAGATCATTGCGTTTATACCAAGAAATCAAGAAACAAGCTTGTAATTTTAACATTTTATGTAGATGACATACTTATAGTTGGAAATGATAAGGAGTTTATAACCGAGATAAAGTCATGGCTATCATCCCAATTTGAGATGAAAGATATGGGTGAAGCTGCATATATTCTTAGAGTTAAGATTTCAAGAGATAGTCCAAAGAAACTATTGTATCTCTCACAAGAGAATTTTAGAAAAGTTCTTGAACGATTTAATATGCAAAATAGTAGCACAGTTGAAACTCCTATCAGTAAAGGCCATACCTTGGGAAGTCAGATGTGTCCTAAGACTCCTGAAGAGACAGAAAGAATGAGCCGAGTTCCTTATAGGAGTGCAGTCTGAAGTCTAATTTATGCTATGGTATGCACTAGACCTAATATCTATCAAGCAGTTGGCTTGGTAAGTAGATATCAAACCGACCTAGGTTTAGCACAATGTCAAGCAGTAAAGAGGATCATGAGATATCTAAAGGGACCTGCTGATTATGCCCTTTGTTATCAAGGCGGCAAGGATCTGCGATTAGTTGGATACAGTGATGCTGACCATGGAGGAGATCTAGACGAGAGGAAGTCTACCTCGGGATATGTATTCTTACTCAATGATGAGGCCATATCATGTAGTAGTAAGAAACAATCATGTGTATCATTATCTATGACGGAAGCCGAAAACGTGGCTCTCGCATTAGCAGCGCAAGGAGCTGTTTGGTTGAAAAAGTTCTTGGAGCACTTATGGATATTGCTGAAAATACTGAACTAGTATTAGTCTACTGTGACAGTGAGGCTACAATATCCTCCACCAAGAACCCAAAGTTTCATTGTAAAACCAAATATATAGATATCAAGTATAACTATGTGAGAGACATGGTTAGACGCAAGATAGTGAATGTGAAGTATGTGTCTATAAAAGATATGTTAGCAGATCCATTGACCAAACCTTTGTCTAGAGATGCATTTGTGAGATACACTAGGTCTCAAGGCTTACGTAGACTCTGAGATACTTTATTTTGTTATTTATTTTCCCATGTTTTCAAACTGATGTTCTTTGATTATCAATAAAGTTGATTTACATACATACATATTTTTGTTGTTGAATGTTATGTACATTCTTTGTTCATTTTTTTTATAAGTATGTCGAGTAGACATGAGGTTGGCCTTCTTACACAGGAAACCGCCTCCTTATCTAAGTGAAGTGAGGAGATGAGACATGATTTTAAGCAAAATTATCATAAGAATAATTTGAGAGCTATTCTCTTCAAATTAGAATGTCGCTTAAACAATGACATAAGGTCATTAAGGTGAAAAATGTTCACCTAGTCTACTTTGTGAGCCAGATGCGAGTTAAAAATGATACTATAGATCAAAGAACTCAAATTTAGATACTTATGGTGTCTAAATATCATCTGTACAACATTCTTTATGAGATAAAGACATACGCTCCTTGGGGAAAGGGAGAAAATGTTGTAGCACATGTTTCATACCATGTGTACTAATGTCGACCAATTGGGTCAATTCTCATCTTATTGTTGTGTGAAACCCAGAGCTTTTATGATAGCTCAAGATTTTGTCCCTTAGAGACTCTGATCAGATACTTGAGACTTAGTGTGATGTTAGCTATCTTAGTGTGTTTCCAAAAGACCATGCATACAGATTCGATCTAGCGGAGCATAACTAGAAAAACAGTCATACTAATGTTAAGGGAATCGTGAGAAGAGGAAGATCATTGGTGGAATCTCATTTATTTGTATTCACTGGTGCACCAATTATGACGTATGAGTTATGATTGTGAATACAAGAAATAATAATATATGAGATTTTGAGATTATATCAAATATGATTTACATAATCTAGGGTACTGCATACTTTATGATCTACTTGCAGGTTTACGCTCAACGAGAGGCTATATACTCCTAACAGATGTATAACACTTAGCTCTCACAGTATGCTGGTCGCACGATATACTTCCCTGTATGAATGATTGAGGAGATGAGTTGAGAATATGTTTCTCAAGCTAGATGAGCACTCCCATTATGCGTGAGTGGGAGATGTAGGAAATATTGGGTCCACCCATAAGGGGCGCTCTAAGGCCCAACAGGGTTATTAGTTAACTCTAGTATTCCCTATATAAGTACACTTAGTGTGTACTTTAAAGATACAGACTTTGCAGTATTTTTCTACGCTCTTTCTCTCTCACAATCAAACTAGGGTTCAGATTGTGGAACTGGGAGTTGTTCTAATGCACCGTGACAACCACCGACGACCAGTAATTCCAGTCGTGGTTCATTCCGTTTATGCTTCCGCTTCACGAAGAACAAGTAAGTTCTCGTTTTATGACTTATGTGCTATCTAATGTGTTTAGATTAACGCGTTCCTCATCTTAATCTGCGCAAAATATCAAGTAAAAAAATCTATTTTTATTATACATGCCAAGTAAAAATGAACGAACGAAATATATTAAAATAAAATAACTAAAAAAAGAATATTTTCATGCGATATTTGGTTAATTCAGATTTGTATTGGAAAGTCTAACTTGATTAAATATTGAACCTATTAAATTTGATTCGATTCTCACTATTCGAATCCAGATAAAAGGATACTTATGATGACAACGTTTTCTTACCTTATCAACGGATCGTATTTTCATCCGTAAAAGGACAATAAATTAATTATCTTTTTATTTGAAGATTATTTGATCTTAATATTTACAATTTACTCAATGACATAAGAAACATGGAAAACTTTCATCATCACGAATATTTTTTGATACCTTAGTATACTATAAACTTATTCAAAAATGTTCTTTAATTTCTTAAATTTACTATCCAATCTTCGTATAAAATAAGCCAGAGGGAGTATACGTGTATAACTAGGATCCAATTACCAAATTGCCCACGTTGGAGGCAGAGGCGCGGGGAATTTCTTTGATTATTAATTGTACTTTACACGAAAAATAATATAAGGCATGTTTTAACTACCTTTTTTTCCGGAAATTCCTTTCACTTTCCCACTAATATTCGTCGTTTGTGTCAGCATAAACTAAGGGGGGAAGGAGAAATCTCAGCCTATTACTACGTCGTTTCACTTTGCACTAACTATCCGTTACAACTTTCCTCTTTTTTCCTCATCAGTTTCGAATTTCAAAATTTAAAACCCATGAACCCCTCCATAAATCTGTAGTAATTAAAACTCCACAATCTCTTCGAATTCTCAAATCCCAACGTTTCTCTTTAATTTTTCAGACAGCATTTTCTTAAACCCTTTGTCCCTCTTTTCTTCTCTTGTCTGTTCTGCACTCCTCAAAACTAAAGTACAATTCACCTTACACAAAAAACATGGGTGGTTCAGGGAAATGGATCAAATCATTAATCAGTTCAAAAAAGAATCAATCCAATGATCCTGTAAGTTTGTTAGAATCTCTGAGTTGAATTTTTCTTTACTTTGTATTCTATTTTTTTTAGAAGGGAACCGGTAAAGTTGCTGCCATGTGACTGAGAGGTCACGGGTTCAAGTCGTGAAACAGACTCTTGCAGAAATGCAAGGTAAAGCTACGTATAATATATGCTTGTGGTCCGACCCTTCCCTGTTCTTGTTGTTGCTGTATCTGCATAATTTTGGCATGCGATGATTTTAATTGGATTAACGTGGTCAGTAAGAATTCATATAGCTGACTAAACAATTGTCGTATTTTGGGATTGTAAAGGAGAAGGGTGGTGTCAAGAACAGAAAATGGAAGCTGTGGAGGAGTGCTTCTGGTGGAATAGCTATGTCGTCGTCGAAAGGTGTAAAAGGTGGTGGCCATTTGGGAGATTCAGAAGGGTCTGAATCTTCGTTCATGTCCGACACTACTTTGGCTGCTGCAATGGCTACTGTGGTCAGAGCTCCACACAAAGATTTTATTGTTGTGAAAAAAGAATGGGCTGCTATTCGAATTCAGGCTGCCTTTCGTGGGTTTCTGGTAATTTATATGTTTTCCCTTTTTGCAATTATCTCCACTCAAAGATTTGTTTGTCATTTATATATGATTATATGAAGATGAAAAAAAAATCATTTTTTTTCATTTAATTGGGGAAGATAAAGCATTGTTTTGGAGAAATTGATGTTGAAACAGAATCTTTATTTTTTTTTCCATTAAAATGGGGGAAGAGAAAGTAATGTTTTGGAGAAAATGTTGCTGAAACAGAATCTGGAAAAGTTGCATTTTAATTGGAACATATTTAGATGAGCGTTTAATCAAGAGCCAACTGTCTCGATATGAAAAAAAGGGAAGCCCGGTGTAGTAAGATCCTACTATACGCGGGGTTCGGGGAAGGGCCGGACCACAAGGATCTATGTTATGCAACCTTACTCTATATTTCTGCAAGAGGTTGTTTCCACGGCTCAAACCCATGACCACTTTATCACAAGATATTTAGATATGAAAAGAGAATGAATTTCTTGCATTAAGTGTGGGGAAAGACAAAGCACAACTTTGGAGATAATGTTGCTGAAACCTGAAAACAGAATCAAGAAAAGTTGCAGTTTTAGAAACACATCTAGATGAGTGTATTATTAGGAGGCAACTGTCTGATTGGAGGTTGATATACAGAAGCTTACTCTTAGTTGAGTGATAACACTCCCATTGCCAAGACTAAAAAACTAGATCTAAAACGCGTTACAAAGTTAAATCCTTAGGGTTTTCATGCTCATTCTTAGATGAGCTTAAATGGGGCTACATGATCAATGCTGATTCATACAACCAACCCCAAGTTGCTTGGAATTGAGGCGTAATTGCTCTCATATGGTATTCTTGATCTCAATGTAGAGACATTCCCATCCTTGTAATTTTTTCCTCCCATTTGATTTTTGGCTAATGGTTTATGCAGCTAATGAGGTTTTTTTAATTGTACTGATCGAAAGGCAAGGCGTGCATTAAGGGCATTGAAAGCAGTGGTTAGGCTACAAGCTATATTTCGTGGACGACAAGTGAGAAAGCAAGCTGCTATGACCCTCAAGTGCATGCAGGCTCTCGTTCGAGTTCAGGCCCGAATGAGAGCCCAATGCACTCAAACATCTCTTGTAGGAGATGCAATGAAAGGATCTCTTGCTGATAACTCTAGCCAAGCTGATCCAATTAAGCAAGCTGAGGTATCACTAGTTTCACATATGAATTGGATTAAATTAGTGTTACATAAAAGTTTCTAACTTTGGCTTCCTCAGGGTGGATGGTGCGATAGCCCTGGCACAGTGGATGAAGTGAGGTCTAAGCTAAAAATGAGACAAGTCGGTGCAATAAAAAGAGAAAGGGCCATTGCATATGCACAACAGGTAATGTATTTGTTTTTCTAAAACATCTTATATGACAGCGGTTTGTAATTAGATGTAATTGTTGTCTAACTTATCTATTTCAGAAACTAAGAACAAATCCAAGCCCGAATTCAAGAGCAAGGAAAGTGGTAACCTCAAATAAGATTAAGCCTAACGGGGATTCAAATTGGTTAGAGCGTTGGATGGCGAATAAGCCTTGGGAAAGTAGATTGGTTGATGAATTCCATACTGATGCATCGGGGATGACCCCAAGTTCTAGGAAGCATGAAGATTATGCGGTTGGATCAGAGCGAAGTTCAGTGAATATTAGACGAAATAACGTTTCAACCAGGATATCTGCAAGAGGACCAATGAGTTGTCAAATTGTCAATTCATCTTCTGATCCTTATTTGGAGTACTATCCGTATGATGATAGCACATCGTCTTATTCATCGTTGTCAACCTCGGAAGAAGGAAATAGCAAGAAGCCGAGTTACATGAATCTCACAAAGTCTATTAAGGCAAAGGTTAAGCAGAGAAATACGAATTATTTGTCTCAAAGTATGCAAAGGAATTCAACTGATAGCTTACAATTCAATAGGAAATCAAGCCCACTTTCGAGGGTGATAGCAAGGAGAAGTGCTGATTGTGATCTTTATTCAGTTGATTTGTGTAAGGATCTCTACCCTCCCTCAAATGCATTTTGATCAACTAAATTAGAAAGACGAGGGCAATCGATATTATAGGAAGGGGTTTCGTTGGTGAATTTTTCTTTGTTCATTTCGCGCAACAGCTTGTTGTCTTGATAGTGAAGGAGTTTATTTTGTTTACAGAATATTAGTCTTAACTTTTTACACAGCTGGTGAAAGTTTACTCAATAAGCTTGAGTAACAATGTCAAGAGTGATTTTCATGTATTATACTGTGTGATATTGAGTGGTTGTTTCTGACTTTCTATTTGTCTCTGGCTCAGAAAATTCTGTCTATTCTTTCTCTTTTTCATATCTCACTCTTTATTCCGTAAAACAACTGCAAATTCTCAACAATATTTTTAAGGGCTCTCAGAAACATTTATCAAGGGCTTGAACTACTTCATTTATTACATAAACAATCTGTTGCAGCATTTCATATAATGTTCATATCCAATGGGGGGTAATAAGAGAATTAGAACCGACACAAATAGAGAATTACTTTCATTTCTTATCGACGAGTAAAAACGAGATTTATCCATGAGTTCTAATATTGGTGCAAATGATTGAAAGTGAATAAAGAGTTGCTTAGGCAAATTTTTGGCCAGCTAAAAAATGGACCACATGCATCAAAATCGTGACCATCCAATGGTAGATCATGAACGAGGAGCGGAGCTACAATATTAGCTACGAGTTCAAACAAACCCAGTAGTTTTTGCTTAGTACATGTATTACAACAACAATAATAATCTAGAAAAATCCCATAAGTGTGATCTTGGAAGGATAATGTGTACACAGACCTCACCTCTACCCCCTGGGAGATAGAGAGACTGTTTCGGAAAGACCCTCGGCTCGAGAGGAAGAATAGGAACAAGTAAATTACAACAACAAAGCCAGAAAAATGATACCAGCAATGTATGAACCGGGGAAAAAAGCAAATGGAAGAAAGCAATAGTAATATCAATATCAAAAGTAATAGCAACAAGCAAGTAACACGACAGAAATATTAGCTACCAAAGCAGAAGATAGTACTAAAAAAACAACCCTAATACTAGCACTCTAAGAATCAAAGAGAATGTACTAATCAGCTAGCTCCAATAAACCCGAAACATACCCGAAAAACACACTATGACCTATTACTCTTTTACCCTAATCTTTGACCTCCATATCCTCTTGTCAAGGGCTATGTCCTTGGTAAAATGGCTTAGTACATGTATTGGTATTAGAAAATTCATTAAATATTTAATTGCGAACCAATTAACTAAAACGTGCTAGCTATGAATTCGATGACAAAATTAGAATCTATATATAGGGCAACGAAATGATAATGAATCTCATATTGAAGGTTTCAAACCTCCTCTCAAATTTCAACTTCAAATGGACTACTCGAGAGAAGGATATCGTTGGTGAGTCCATCTCAAAAGAAGGACATTTGAGCGGTTTAGAAAAGAATCTTGATTTCGTTAAAAGATAAAAATGGAAGTTTGACTATATATACAAAGATTTTGAAACTTATTGTTTCAGTTTAAAGATTCCGCTTGGGAAGGAAAGAATTGTTAATAAGTGGTAAAATAGTACTACTGCTCCTTGAATTCAACAAATCTACACTGACAACTGTAAATAAAATAGTAATATAAAATGTTATCGCAGGGGCGGATCTACGATTATTCTACATGTGCATACCACTAAGGAAAGGAGAAAAAAGTATTAAGTGAGAATCTTTGTTTCTCTAGAATAACAACTCAAAATTCAATCAAGTGCACCATATAACTTTTATATGAGGTTGTGAGTTCAAGTCTTTCAGAGGGTAGAGGTAAGTTCTTGGAAGAAAGGATACCGGGAGACTATTTGGAAACAACCTCTCTATTCCAGGTAGGGGTAAGTTCACATCTCTCAGACACTCTCTTAAAAATTTAGCTGGCTTCTAAATTTCACTTGCCATAAATACTGGAACGATGTGATTCTAAATCTCCAAATAAGCTCATAACGTGTCTTTGGACAAAGTTTGTTAGACATTTGGATTTATACTATATATATATGGACAATATATGGATTAATTATATGTTATGCGCTATCTTTTGGTTTGGCCTATATTAGTGGTCTTATGGACATTATTGTTAAGGGGGCCAATACATTGTCATATAAAGTGTAGGACTAATGTGTAGATACCCAAAAGAGTAACCTTAGTTAATGATGGGCTAACTAAGGTTACATACATGTAACCAAGGTTACATTCTTGTGACCTTTGAGTTTCATAACTCACATGTTATAATAAGGGGGTTATGGTTCCCACAAGAATGCAAGACATTCTCTTCCTCTTCCTCCCATTGAGAGAGAGAGCACAAACTTGTTCTTGCATATCAAGTGGAAAACCAATCCTCATTTGTCTTGGATATCAAGTGAAAGCCAAAACTTCAAGATAATCTTCAAGAAGGATCAAGGAGCTTCCAAAGGCAAACCTTGAACAATCTTCAAGAAGGATTAAGGAGCTTCCACTTATGGATTCAGGTACGCTTCCGCTTATGTTGTTGTTCCAAGTAATTCGATATGAAGGCTAAAGTGTTTTATTTGGATTCATTCCAACAATTGGTATCAGAGCCTCCTTCGTATTGGATCATTTGGAAGTTCATGAAATCCATGTTATAAAACTTCATGATTAACTTAAGATAGAATTTTGATTTTGAAATTCTAGTACCTTAATAAAGCATGCTTTCATGAATGATTTGTTGATGATAAACTTTAGTATTTCGATACCATGTTGTCACCATATGAATTGAAATGTTGAAATAAATTGCCTAATTTCGATTGTTGAACATGATTCCTTGATTAAGCCTTTTGTTGAAAGCCCCATTAAGTTTATTATCGTTGAGTGACGACAACTCCAGTTTCAATACATAGTCGCCACTAATACATTTAGCGGCGACTTCTATGGGTTTAGTGGCAGCGTTCGTCGCAATGTTGCCACAAATAACCTTCAGTGACGGCAACTCCAGTTTCAATACATAGTCGCCACTAATACATTTAGCAGCGACTTCTATGGTTTAATGGCAACGTTCGTCGCCGCAAAAGGTCCTGGACAGAAACATTTTTTCAATAAAGATAACGTTTTTTTTATTAAAAACGTTTTTCTGGTGACATTAATGAAACCATAATGCAAAATTAATTAATAGAAACGTTTTTCATTATTATTGAAACGTTTTTTTTATTTAATTAAGATATTAATGGAGTCATAATGCAAGATTAATATTAAAACATTAATCTTGCATTATTAAAGAAACGTTTTTTCAATTAATTAAAGAAACATTTTTCATTATTAATTGAAACGTTTTTTAAGTTTTCAGATTTTGATTGTACATTAATAATATGTCAATTAATATTCAGTTTTTTAATTATTAATATTTTGTACATTAATATTTAGTTTTAAGATTAATTGTTTTTTTTGTCCATCATGCTTCAGATTTTGTTTTGTACAATTAAGATTAAGTTTTTAATGTTCAGTTTTTACATGTCAAACATGTAACTTTTTCAGTTAAGGTTCAATATATGACTTAAAGAACTATTTAGTTTTGCATCTAATATTTTAAATTAGTCCATTGAAACATTATGTTACCAAAGTAACCTCTTTTGTGTAGATTGATTAATTTTGAAGTATAAGATGACTGTGTATGTTAGTATTCCATGCGTTTAACACCGGCCCAAAGGAAGGTTGTTATTTGGCAGGAATTCGAACATGCTTGTGGTGATAAATATGTGACAATTATTAAGTTTTCCATGTGAATATTAAGTCGGCCCAAAGGAAGGCTTGATTTTTGACAGGAGTTTATTGTCAATATTTGATTACTACACCAAGAGTACCACTTACAAGTTGATTTTCTGTCCAAAGACTAAAATCAATGTTGTGGTAGGTATCTTGTAATGGGATTTGCCTATTTTGAATCTGTAAACTCCAGTTTAAAATTCAAGTAATTGTTAGCATGTATTAAGTTGTCCTTGTTCTATTTTCAGTGAATTCTTCAGCTGCTACAATATCTGCAAACATAAACAGCATCCCTGTGCTTAATGGCACAAACTTTAAGGAATGGAAAGAGAACATTATGATAGTTCTCGGTTGCATGGATCTAGACCTTGCACTTCGGATTGAGAAACCTTCTTCTCTTGAGGATACATCTTCTTCTGATGAAAAGAAGGAGATGGAGAAGTGGGAACGCTCAAATCGCATGAGTCTAATGATCATGAAACGTGCAATTCCAGAATCTTTTAGGGGCACTATGAATGATGAAAATAATGCCAAAGTTTTCCTTGAAAACCTTGAAAAGCGTTTTGCACAAAATGAAAAGGCGGAAACAAGTACTCTTTTGAGTAAACTTGTTTCCATGAGGTATAAAGGCAATGGAAACATAAGGGAGTACATTTTGGAAATGTCTCATCTTGCTTCGAAACTAAAGTCACTCAAGTTAGAATTACCTGAGAAACTGCTTGTGTACTTAGTTTTGATCTCTCTTCCTGCACACTTTAATCAGTTTAAGGTCAGTTAAAACTGCCTGAAGGAGAAATGGACTCTTAATGAGCTCATTTCACATTGTGTGCAAGAGGAAGAGAGAATAAAGCAAGATAAGACAGAAAGTGCTCATTTGGCATCCTCTTCTAAAGATAATAAGAAGAGGAAAAATAAGGAAGTTGCGGTTGCAAGGCCCCAGAAGAAGCAACATAAGGAACCTAAGGTTGAAACTACAGAATCTGGTTGCTTTTTCCGTAAGGGGACTAATCACATGAAGAAAGATTGTACCAAATACCATGCTTGGCGTGCAAAAAAGGCTATATCTCTTTCTCTTGTTTGTTATGAAGTTAATTTAGTTTCGGTACCTAAGGATACTTGGTGGGTAGATTCTGCCGCTACTACTCACATAAGTATATCTATGCAGGGTTGCCTGAACTACCGAAAATCAAATGATGGTGAAAGATACATCTATGTGGGTGACGGCAAAAGGGTTGAAGTTGAGGCTATTGAAAAATTTAGGCTATTGTTTAAGACTAATTTTTATTTAGATTTGAATGAGACTTTTGTTGTACCGTCTTTTAGACGGAATTTAATTTTTGTTCCCAAATTGGACATATCCGGTTATTCATGTTCATTTGGTGACAATAAAGTTAGTCTCTTTCAAGGTTCAAATCTTATCGGTACTGGTCTTTTATCAACATATGATAGCCTATATTTGGTTGACATAATAACCTCACATAATGAAACTTTGCCTACAAGTTCAAGTGGTAGCAAAAGAAAATTAACTAATGAGAATTCTTTATCACTCTGGCACAAACGTTTAGGTCACATATCTAAACAAAGAATTCAGAAACTTGTGTCAGATGGAATTCTTGATTCTCTTGATTCCTCAAATTCGGATATTTGCATTGAGTGTATCAAGGGTAAACAAACAAACAAGACGAGATTAGGTGCTGAGAGAGCTTCGGATGTCTTAGAATTGATACATACGGATATTTGTGGGCCATTCCCTACACCTTGTAGAAATGGTCAAAAATACTTTATCACATTCATAGACGATTACTCTCGTTATGGGTACCTATATCTCATTCATGAAAAGTCCCAATCTATAGACGTGTTCAAATCATATAAGGCCGAAGTTGAAAATCAACTAAGCAAAAGGATTAAAACTGTTAGATCTGACCGTGGTGGTGAATACTATGGTAGATATGATGGTTCAGGTGAACAACGTCCATGGCCATTTGCTAAATTCCTAGATCAGTATACTATGCCAGGCAGTCCTACTATGAATGGTGTAGCTGAGAGACGAAATCAGACCCTTAAGGACATGGTAAGAAGTATGATTTGTCGTACTACTTTGCCAGACTCACTCTGGGGAGAATCATTGAAAACCGCAGCTTATATTCTTAATAGAGTTCCAACTAAAGCTACAATCAAAACCCCATATGAACTTTAGACTGGAAATAAACCCAGTATTAAGCACTTACACATTTGGGGTTGTCCAGCTGAGGCAAGGCCTTATAGGCCGAATGAAAAGAAACTGGATGCTAAAACAGTTAGTAGCTATTTTGTTGGATACTCTGAAAGATCCAGGGGGTATAAGTTTTATGATCCCACTTCTAGAACTATTTTTGAGACGGGTAATGCTCGATTCTTTGAGGATATTGAATTTGGGGGGTGGGGAGATAAAGTTGTTAGAGATTTTGTCTTTGAGGAAGAACATGTGTCTTTCTCTCAAGTTGTTGATCTTGGTCAGGGTGTTCTCATTTCTGACACGGATATTCAAGACAATCTCGAAAATCTCCCTAATCAAGTTCCTGATATTACTAATGAAAATCAAACTCAACAACCTCAAGAAACTGAAGTGCCATTAAGGAGATCCACTAGAGAGAGGAGAAATGCAATTCCGGATGATTATGTTGTATTTCTCCAAGAACAAGAAAGTGACATTGGACTTGAGGAAGATGATCCAATCAACTTCCGTCAAGTCATTAAAGGTTCTAACTCTCAAAAGTGGATTGATGCCATGAATGATGAGATGAAGTCTATGAGCGATAACGATGTTTGGGAGCTTGTTACATTGCCCGAAGGTATTAAACCAATTGGTTGTAAATGGATATTTAAAACCAAGAGGGATTCAGGGGGCAATGTCTTGTCGTAAAAGGCTACACTCAAAAGGAAGGCATTGATTATAAAGAGACTTTCTCTCCAGTTTCATCGAAAGACTCTTTCAGGACTATAATGGCACTAGTAGCACATTTTGATCTTGAACTTCATCAGATGGATATTAAGACAGCGTTTCTCAATAGTGACATTGAGGAAACAATTTATATGGTGCAACCTGAAAACTTTGTTTCGGGAGACTCAAAGAAAAGGGTTTGCAAATTAAAGAAATCCATCTATGAGCTCAAGCAAGCTTTTCGTCAATGGTATTATAAGTTTCATGAAGTCATTGCATCTTTTGGTTTTGAACCGAATATTGCTGATGACTGTATATACCATAAGTTTAGTGGGAGTAAATATATTTTTCTGGTTTTATATGTCGATGACATACTGCTTGCCTGTAACGATATAGCATTATTGCATGAAACTAAGAAATTTCTTTCAAAGAAATTTGAAATGAAAGATCTTGGTGATGCCTCTTTTGTATTAGGAATTCAGATACAACGAGATCGCTCCAAAGGTGTTCTCGGTCGTCACAAAAGGGCTATATCGATAAGGTTCTTAAAAGATTTGGCATGTAGGATTGTAAACCAGGAAACACCTCTGTTGCTAAGGGAGACAAGTTTAGTCTCAAACAGTGCCCAAATAATAATTTTGAAACTACGGAAATGGAAAAGACACCTTATGCTTCGGCTGTAGGTAGTCTGATGTATGCTCAGGTATGTACACGACCTGATATAGCATACATTGTTGGGATGCTGGGCAGATATCTAAGCAATCCGGGAATGGACCATTGGAAGGCAGCCAAAAGGGTCATGAGGTACTTATAGAGAACAAAGGATTACATGCTTACATATCGGAGATCGGACCAGCTTGAGATCATCGGGTACACCGACTCCGATTTTGCTGGATGTCAGGATAGTCTGAAGTCTACATCAGGCTATATTTACATGCTTGCTGGCGGTGCTATCTCTTGGAGAACCATCAAGCAAACTCTTACGGCCACTTCCACTATGGAAGCGGAATTCATGGCATGTTATGAAGCATCCAATGAGGCATTATGGCTGCGAAATTTTGTTAGTGGACTGCGCATAGTAGACCGCATTAAAAAGCCACCCAGGCTATTATGCGACAACACATCAGCAGTCCCTTATGCTAACAATAACAGTAGTTTGACAAAAGCAAAATATATGGACGTCAAATTTCGGGTTGTTAAAGAAAGAGTACAGAATGAACAATTGTGCATAGAGCACATCAGTACAAACTCCATGATTGCGGATCCGCTCACTAAAGGATTGCTACCCAAAGTATTTCATGAGCATATTGCTTGCATGTGTGTCAAATTGGTTAAGCATTATTAATTTTAGTGGGAGTTTGTATTATACAATTATGTATTATCTATTACATTCAGTAATTCAGTTTTAAGGTTATATCTGCAGACATTCAGTTTTAAAGTTTTATGTACTCTTAATGTTTATGATTGATCTCAATAAAGAGAACCAGTTGGAAATAGATATTCAATTTCAGACCATGCTTTATGTTATTTCCATGCTACACACCTATACTTGATCCATGTCGTTGGTTATATTGATATACGTGATCTATGTTGGGTCTAGTTACGCAAAAGTAACTAAGATCTCTTAGATCCTATGTTGGTATGATTGATGGACCGGATTGTTCATGACAATTTTATTATGATAGCAATTCTGAGCTCATAAAGTTATAATGTAACATATAATGCTAAGGTTTGTACATATGCATGAATGTATAGTCCAAGTGGGAGATTGTTAGACATTTGGATATTATACTACATACATATGGACAATATATGGATTAATTATATGTTATGTCCTATCTTTTGGTTTGGCCTGTATTAGTGGTCTTATGGACATTATTGTTAAGGGGACCAATATATTGTCATATAAAGTGTAGGACTAATGTGTAGATACCCAAAAGAGTAACCTTAGTTAATGATGGGCTAACTAAGGTTACATACATGTAACCAAGGTTACATTCTTGTGACCTTTAAATTTCATAACTCACATGTTATAATAAGGGGGGTTATGGTTCCCACAAGAATGCAAGACATTCTCTTCCTCTTCCTCCCATTGAGAGAGAGAGAGCACAAACTTGTTCTTGCATATCAAGTGGAAAACCAATCCTCACATTTGTCTTGGATATCAAGTGAAAGCCAAAACTTCAAGACAATCTTCAAGAAGGATCAAGGAGCTTCCAAAGGCAAACCTTGAACAATCTTCAAGAAGGATTAAGGAGCTTCCACTTATGGATTCAGGTACGCTTCCGCTTATGTTGTTGTTCCAAGTAATTCGATATGAAGGCTAAAGTATTTTATTTGGACTCATATCAACAAACTTAACTCACCAGCATCTTATTTTGAGTGTAATAATATTATGAGTAATTTCTTGTGGTTTGTCCTCCATTTGAGTATTCCTTTTACTACTCTAGTTCACTTAATGTCTACTTAAACTGGAACACATTAAAATTGAAACAAAAATTAGAGAGAGTGAAAGTGACGAGTACCAAAAAGCTATGATTTTATAGAAAGAAGAGAAGAATAATATTGATGGGAATTTCCTTCATATTAATAAGTTGAGATAAGAACAAAAGTGAAGCAAAAGGGGTGTCCCATTAATAAAGCAAAACAACACCTTCTACCATTAATTGTTGCATGTGCATATTACAATTTTTCAAGAATCTTGTTTGGTCCTTTTTTCTTTTTCTTCCATCTCAAGCATAAAAAAAACCACTCTATTTTTTTCTTTCTTTCTCAAGCAAGACTTGAAAAACAATAAAACACTATTTTTTAGCTTTTGTTTTTTTTACCATCAACTCACTTTGAATACTCATTTTCAACGACGGTTATTGCGATATCTGTAGCATTTAATGCAGGTTTCTGCTGCTCGATATATTCCAAAACTGAGTACATGATCGAATGCCATTGACGAAACTGCTTCCTCCTTATAGAAATCTACTCATGTTAGGCTCTCCCCCCCCTCTCTCCCCTCTTAGGGGGCATCCCACTGTTAAAAAAGGGTTCTTATTTTTGTAATATTTTAATATTACCATAGTTTACGATCTTGATAAAAACTTATCTCTACTGGCAGGAATGGATGCAACGTAGAGTTCGGATTTAACTGAACCTAGTATTTTCGGTATCGAACATAAATTTATGTGTAAGTGTAACAATCACTAAAATTTTAATAAATAATACATATGAACCCATAACTTTAAAAATATAAGGATTTAACGCTAAAAACTATATATGCTAAACCTATAAAATTAAAACCCTAGATCCGCCTTTATGTACTGGGTGCTTACACCAAGTCATACTTATCTATCTTGGTTAAGTATTAAAATTAAGATGAGATATATTTAATTTACTAATATTAATATTTAATATCTATAAAATTTATTTGAGCATTTAAAATTTCTAAGTCCAATCTTGAAATAATACCTTAAAAGATAAAATTATAAAATTTCTTAAGAAATATATATAAATACATCACAATGAGTATATTTATATATTAAATATATCTAAAAATTATATATATATTTTGTCGGGTTGGTTTGGTTTCGGTTTGACTTTCTTTAGTTAAAACCAAATCAAATCAATTATGGTCGTGTTCTTTATCAACGCCAAACCAAATCAAAACATACCATAGTCGGGTTTTTTTCTTGGTTTGACTCGGATTATTGATTTGGTGCGATTTGTCGGTTCCTTTGTACACCCCTAGATACAACCAATAGATAGCCATTCAATAAACTGAAATAAGCACTTAGTTGAATAAGTAGAGAAATCAGAAGGGCTCAATTATATATAAAATGTAACAAATATTTATCTTATAAAGGTTCGGATTTAGCTACTCATAATACTATTCAAAAATATATAAACCATTGTCAAATCAATATTTATTGAATAAAGATAGAAAAGTAGAGAAAAACTCTTCAACGCATCTTGAGGAATGGATTTGAGGTTCTTCGGGGCTCAAATTTGCTTCAACGATAGTGTTCCTTGCCTTCTAAGGTCAAGAATACGGCTTAAATAAGGGTTAAAAGCTTGAGTCAAATGACTGATTTGGCCCTCGAGGTAAAATGCATGTGAATTTGTATTGGTGCTATAGCTGTGCTTCGCAAAGGATCTAGTTGAAACTCCGGATTTTCATGTACTATAGGCAGTTACTTCTCTACATGGGTCATAATTTTTCTTTTAATTCTTGCTTTTCAGCTTTATTATTGCTCAAATCACTTCAATTTTTCACTTTTGGCTACTTCCATATTAAACTTCAACCATTAAGGTCAACTGATCATATTTCAACCTTCAAAACACCTAAAAACACATCCAAATAGTAAAATTTGCACCTATCGTGTGGAAGACGATTACTGATATTACAAGACTATAAGCATTAGCGATAAAATTTGTTAACATTCGTACCTCATGAAGACTGTGAATGTGTTGAGGAAATAATAATATTGACTAGTACAGTTTAAATATAAAAAAATGATCCTACAAATATTCATAGTTATTGTGAATTTGACAATGAAAGTTACTGTTTAACCAAAAAATGTAATTTGATCAAAACTTGAATTTTAGAGAGAAGAAATCGGGTTATTGATAATCAAAGAGACCGAAATATAAGCGGCTTTCAAAGAATAAGAATAAAGTAATATGAACTTGTTATTTCAATATGATATCAGTAGTGTTCTGTGTCTCTACAAATGATAAATCTTACTCCTTTTATAGTTGACAAGGAGTAACAGATAAATCTAAATAATAAAGGAGTATTTAATGAGACGTTACATAATCATTGCTATTAAATACTGAATAACTAACGTATCAGGTATTTAATAATGAATGTAGACTACTTTTTGTCATCAGATTCTTGTCTTCAATCCCCTTTTTATCCGTTGATATTGAATGACTTGAATAGACACGAGATTCGTATCTAAGATTCCCTCTCGTGTCTGTTTTCTATTCCTCCACCGTGCCTGTTATCTTCCGTGCCTTTTAATCATTTATTGCTCTTTGACTTGACCAATCCACGTGTCATGCCACGTAATCTTTAATTCAAACTCAATTTTCCCCAATATATATAGTCCCTCCATTTCTAATTTATTTATCAATTAAATAATTGGGAAGTGAATCCTGAAAAAGAATTTTTGTCACAATTAATGCTTGTGTCAGTATAGACGTCTCATTTGTCTCTCCATTTAATGCTCTATACACCTGTCATCTTCTGATTGAATCTGCAGTTTTGTTCCCATTTTTCTAGGCATGTTCAACTTCCTCTGTTTACGAAGTGATGGTTATCTTTAATATAGGCTTTCCATCATTGCTTCCCTTAATTTTGACGATTGTTCTCATATAAACCTTTAATTCACACTTTCCTTATTCTCTTATTCATCAATTTCTATCAAGCATTCGTATTTCCTTTCTTTCTTTCACTTCTATTTACTTCAAAATTATCTTTCAATGGCATCTCCAAACCCTAACCCCAGAAAGGTTTTACTTCTCGATCAATTCCCTAATGCACCTACTCCTATCAAACATTCAAGAGGCAGAGGAGGAAGACTCAGAAGTATGGGATCTACACGTGGTGGCTCAACTGGTTCTGTACTTCCTTCTTCTGGTTCTGGAATCAAAGGCTCCTTTTCCAAAACTCAATCTTCGAAAGGTAAAGAAATTTCAGACCCTTCTACATAACCCACAGTTGAAGAAATTATACCAAATGATTTATCTTTTGCAAGTGATAAAGCATCCCTTCAAAAACAAATTGGAAATTGGAAAAGATTGATCATTATCCTTCTCTTATAACTGAACTCACAATCCCCACTATTAGGAAAGATTGCAACTGGAAGGAGAGCGTTCATTTATCAATCCCTTCTATAAACTACAGAATTTCTTCTTATAGAAATGGGTATTCCTATGTTTATACCTACCTCTTCATTTTGGGGTTTAAGCATGCCATAGATCCAGTTATCATTGATTTTTGTATATTTTTTAACATTTGCTTAGCCCAGATTGGACCTTTAGTTTGGAGGGCTGTAGCTTGTTTCGGGTTTTGTCCAATAAGGCAAAAATTACTTTTACATTTCCCCATCTTATCTACTTATACCACCCTAGTTTATTACGCCATGCGATTTTTACCTTAACTACAAGGAGCAAAAGAGTTTTGGTAAACGCCAATGACGATAAAGATCGTGGGTGGTATCTTCATTACATTGGTGTTCGCACAGTGGATTACTGGGAGAAGCGAACATTCCCTTCCCCGAGATGTGGAATTTTGCACGTAAGTTTCCGTTTTATGTTTCCCGTACATGTTTTAAGAGATTTTGATTTTCTCTTTAAATTTATCCCCTATTTGGTTTTTTGTAGCAACCATGGGAGATGTAGAACCCGTTCCCAATTTTCATGGTTGGGTAGACTCAAGTTTGAAAGTTGCTCCTAAGAAAGATGGGACTTGGAAATCTATCTCCTCCTTACATGGGTGGACAGTGGAAACACACGGTATATATTTCTTTTCATGTATGCTTTCAAGATATGTATACTAAATTTTGATAATGAACTCAAATTCTTCTTTTTATCAGGATTTGGAATAAAATGGATGGCAACGGACGTTGCTATAGCCATGCATACTACTGCCAACACCGCCCTTGGCTTGGACAAGTCTAAAGCACTCTTAGCCAAAACAAAAGCTATGATAATGAAAACTGATAATGAAGAAGAAGATAATACCTCTTTGGTATCTAGACCAAGAGCTAGGGTGTTGTTATGGATGAGGAAATTGAAGATTCTCCTACCCGTACCTCTGCTGCAATTACTTCTTCTTCAGTTACTTCCATTACTGAGCCTGTCTTAATCCAATCCGATAAAGATCTTGCTCCAAAAGACACGAATGAATATGTTCAACGTCTCTCCGAGAGTGGTTTTGAAAGTGGGGATCTTGGTCCCGTTCTTAATGAAATTCCCTTATCTACTTCCATTCTTACTTTTTTCCAGTTTCTTCTATTCTTCTTCAACCGTACTTATTTCTTCTTTTTTGACATCTTCCACTATTTTTACAACTTCTTCTCCTGTTCCTTTTTTAACCCCGTGCCTATTCCCTCAGCTCCTGTTCTAGCTTCTACCGCTCCTATTGTTTTTACCTCCTCTACTACTCCTCCTTCCAAAATTTCTTCCTCCTCTGTTCCTCATTCTGAACCTGGACCAAATAATAGAGGTATGGCTATGAGAAATGTTACTCTTGAAGTACCTGCTACTCATAGTCTTTTAAAGAAGTGTTTGAGCAATATTTGGTAGTACCAAAATTATCAAAAGCTCCCGAAGAGCTATCTGTCTGTCTAGAAGACATATGACACCAGTAGTGTCCGATAAATATTAGATTGTGGATAATGAATGAAGGTTCTTGAAGAGCTTATATATAAATATGTCATTCATATTATATGATTATGTTCAAAACATATGTTGTAGTAAACTTGAAGTTTACTAATACAATGACAATTATACTAAGACCTACAAATAATTGAAAGATTAAAAATCTTCATGTTTCCACAATCATAGGGGATACATTTGCATGTGAGAAGTTACCCACCTTATTCTTTAATTTGTACTACATCATGTATCACAGTAAACCAGAAGTTTACTAATGCAAAAGCAACTACAGTAAATCAGAAATTTACTTATGCAAAAGTAGACACAGTAAATCGGAAGTTTACTAATGCAAAAACAACTATAGTAAATTGGAAATTTACTTATACAAAAGTTTATGCCATAGTAAACCAGTAGTTTACTAAGATATAGCACATGCCATGATAAACTTGAAGTTATCATTTTCCATTTTTAAATGAGCTATTTGAGAATTCAGATAAGCATATACTGAAGAACTAGAAGATTCTTCAAGAATTCTCCCGTGTTGCTTCTTTTTATAATAAATTGATTCTACTAGCTAAAGTTGGGATTAAGACCCCTGATTCTGAAATATATAAAAGGTGAATATGGTCCTATTTCACCTTTCATGTGAACCACTTATAGATGCATATATAAGATGGTTACATGTATGTTTATGTCAACTGCAGTTTGACATTTGATATTGCTTTTCTTAATTAAGAGCATAAGTTTCAGATGATGAGATCAAGATAGTTCATCTTGATAATGCTGGTCTATATCCAAGCTGGTTTAGCAGTGAATTTCTCCTACGAATGGCTAAACTATTTCTTGTGAGAACAAAGCTCCTTATGTTGGTCTAAGATATTCTAAATTGCATACAGCAACATTTGTATGCATCAGACCAACAATATATGATAAGTCCCCGCAATTGGTTTAGGATAAGAAACCAAATATTTTTACTATCTTTTGATGTGTGATATATGATTAATTTCTCTACCACAATGCACAAAGATATGAAGATTGGAAATATATGTTAGTGTTCTAGCATTTAGGGGATGGAATAAACAACTCAAAAATATGCTATATGAATCGAATTATCATCAATATGATCCTCACTCAGAAGATAGTTCAAGTAAAAATGCCAGAAGCATTTGTTGATCCAAAATTAAATATCATATTTCAGCTGCAAATGCTCCTATTAAAATTAAAGCCCTTGAAGTATAGAGTTTACTGTACGCATGATGCGTGGTAGACCAATCAGTTCCGAAGGTAACAACCCTTGAAAAAAGGTAAGGAGCTAATGATCAAAGTGATCATAATAAGGAGGAATCACGACATAACATTTTATGAAACTCCAGAAAAAGTTCAGGTACCTGAAAATAATTAACGTGATAAGATCTCAACAAGTTATGTTGCTTCAGAACCGATACAAAAATAACCGGCGACGATATATTTGATACAATATAGTGCACAATATTGTAAAAGATTGTGAGGATCGGACCTGCAGTCTAGACACCTGAAGATGTCATGCCATTCATAACCTATATAGATTATTTGATTAAATCTATATGAATATCCTTGAAGGATTTAAAATGCTTGAAGCATATAGTTCAAAAGTATCGAGAAATGTATTCGATCAGATTACAAAGGTCATTGTACCATTTAAAGTAATTTGGGCGCATATGGTATTATCACCTCAGTGAATATTTGCTGAAAGAAGGTTATATAAGTGATATTATTTGTCCATGTATTTTTATAAAGAAAATGGCATCAGGATTTATTATACTTGCTGTTTGTATTGATGACATAAATCTTGTTGGAACTCTAGAAGAGCTCCAAAAGGCAATTGAATATCTTAAGAAAGAATTTGAGATGAAAGATCTTTGGAAGACAAAAGTTTGTCTTGGTCTGCAAATTGAACATTTAGCAGGCGGAATTTTTATCCATCAATCTGTAAAGCAAGGTTCTTAAAACATTTTTGCATGGACAAAACACATCTATTGAGTACACCAATGGTTGTTCGATCACTTGAAGTGGATAAAGATTTGTTACGACCTCTATAAGAGGATGATGAACTCCTTGGTCCCGAAGTATCCTATCTCAGTGCAATTGATGCACTAAAGTATCTTGCTAATGCTACAAGGCCTGATATAACTTTTTTCTGTTAATTTACTCGCAAGATATAGTCCTTCTCCTACACAGCTTTAGGATCCGTTATTAACTCCAGAAGAGAATGGTGAACTCTTTGGTCTAGATATATCTAAGTCTCTGCACTGTACTCTTTTTTTTTTCTTGCCCTGATTTTTTCCAAGAAGTTTTTCCTAGTAAGGTTTTAACGAGGCACATAATAATGAACATCTAAGGGGGAGTGCTATAAATATATGTTATATTATGGATGTTCATTTAGTACTCCGTTGTATATAGGCTTCCTGAAGAAGCCTATCCATATGGAACTCCGCCATAAATATGGTTATCTATTTAGTACTCTATTGGAAATAAGTTTCCTGAAGATTCTTATCATTCGGTAGTCTGTTATGGATAAATATTACCCCCGACAGAAGATTATCAATATCTGGTACAATAGCAGCTTACAAGCAACTTACATAACAGCTTTCAGTAGCAGCTTACACTGCAGTTTCATTTCATTCGAGAAAAATATGGTTTGGAATATGATAAAAGATCCGCAATTTTTTACAAAGGCAATGCTGCATGCATAGCCCAATTGAAGGGAGGATTTATAAAAGGCGATAGAACGAAGCACATTTTACCACGATTATTCTACACATATGATCTTCAGAAAAATGGTGATATTGATGTGCAACAAATTCGTTCAACTAACAATCCAACAGATTTGTTCACTAAATCTTTGCCAACTTCAACTTGTGAAAAGATGGCATACAAGATTGGAATGTGGAGACTCAAATATTTGAAATAAGATTTTCATCAGGGGGAGTGAATACGCTTTGTACTCCTTTTCCCTTACTAAGGTTTTTCCATGATGTTTTTCTTGTAATGTTTTTAATGAGGCAGCTAGAAATGTGTATTACTAAATATGTGCACTCTTTTTCCTTCACTAGAATTTTTTCCACTGGGTCTTTCCTAGTAAGGTTTTAATGAGGCACAATATCTTTTCAGTGAACATCCAAGGGGGAGTGTTATGAAAATAATATATTGGATGTTCATTTAATACTCCGCTATAGGTAATCTTCCCGAAGAAGATTATCTATTTAGTATTCTATTGAAGTTTATCTACAAACAGCTCATGTAGACAGCTGACAAGCAGCTGAAGAATAAGCCTTGCAGCTGCTTCCTGAGAAGCCTTGCAGCTGCTTCCGCCTTGCAGCTACTTCTGTCTTGCAACTGCTTCCGCCTTGCAGCTCCTTCCGCCTTGCAGCTGTTTCTGCCTTGCAGCTGCTTCTTTTATTCTATAAATAGAGAAGTTTTCAGTTCATAATGTACATCACTTTGAAATTTGAATAATAAATCTCTCTCTCTACTTGTCTTTGGTTTTTCTACTTTATGTCTTTATTTTATAACAGAATGAAGTTATATAAACACATAGCGAAGAGATCTATTCCAACTTCAACTTATAATTCAAATATATTTCTCACTAGCGCATTTTCTTGTACGGGTTGGTTTTACATTTTTAATAAAATGGTCCATTTTACAAATAAAAAAAGAAAGAAAAGGCTGGCAGATACAAATTGTTAAAATATTTTACTCTTTGAGTCTTATTTTCGAAATATATAACAGTGTACAGTTAGATCTTTTTATAACAACATTTTTATATAATAATACTTTATTATAAAAGCGAAGCTTTTTCGGAACCACTTTTCATGTTATGTTATAATATATGTTCTATATAACATCACTTCGCTATAACATTCAATAATATTCGAAACAAACAAGGTTGTTATTGAAAGGTTTGAGGACTCTTATTATATTCAATATATGAGTGGCCTCAATTAAAACGTGAGTCTTTTATCTAATTATATCATTTCATAAAATTAGAACATTTCTTGAAATTCCCAAACATATTAAAGTAGTTAAACAAGGTAAAATGGTCCTACTTAATTTATTTGATTAAAACCATCATATCATGATTAGGAATGCTAATAATCACCATGTGCAGATTGCACACTTATAAAGTGGAACGAACTAAGGGGCTGTATGATAAAATTGAAATACGAAGAATAAAGTCACGTGAATGTAATTCATATAACTGAATACATTTTATTCATTAAGTTATTTTTACCTGATTGTTTCAATAATCATTTGTGATGACTGGCCATGTTTTAATTTAATAACAAGCTTGATTTCTGCTATAATTTGTAAAGCATTTTATGTGGCCTTCTAATGTAATTATCAAATAAGTTAGTGTTTATGCATTCAGTCTTTTCTTTTAGCCGTTTGGGTCTCATATTTTTTACATCCTATCTCGCATAAAATAACACAAATTCTCATTCTTACTTACATATATTATATTTGATAAATGAATTGATATGGTATATTCATATCATAAATAGTAGGAACTAACATTCTTATCGAGACTATAACTCATAGGAAACAAATTAATTTATGGATAAAATCAAATATATAGTATTTACTGATAAAAGTATATAATTATTAGGGAAAAGTCAATATACTTCTAGTGTCAAATCAGGATCAAAAGCATTGGATCGAACTCTTAATCCCCACCAAATGTTGCCTTAATTTTATGGCAAAGTTTTTTTTCCTTATGCAGCCAACAAAGGCTATGTTATCTTATACGAAATTTTATTTTAAGATTAATTATTCCAAACCATCAACTAAACTATCTCGTAATGTTGAATTGGACTGCGCAATTCCATATTAGGCAAAAAAGGACCACATGGGTATTCTAAGGAGACGTCGTTACCAAGTTTCAGTAGGGGCAAAAGAGAGAAAAAACAGGTTTAATCATTGCCCAGCATTATGCCTTTTTACTTCTTCTTTCCTTTATCTAAATCACTACCAATGCAACAAAAGAAATTCAACTCATGTCCCTCTCACTATATTCTTACAAGCTCGTTTCCCTTAGCTGATTTAGATAGGGGTGTATTTTATCTCGGACCCGGGTCTAAACAAATTTAACTGGCCGGATTTTGCGGTTTCGGGTTTGATGTGTCTGATCAGGCGGGTAAGACCAGCCCGTAACGGGCCTATGCACACAGTGGTTCCGGGCTTCGTGTGTCGGGCCTGGCGGGTTTTTTAAGGCAATATCTTGTATAGTAGTTATTAGTATAGTATTGAATATATTTTATATAGTATACTAAGTTATTAGTATAGTATCTATGATATATATTGCATTGTATATTGTATTGTAGTAATTAGTATATATTGTAAATTATGTATATATTGTGTTGTAGTAATTAGTATATATTGTATATTATGTATATATTATTACCCAAAATGGCATATCTTTCTTAGTCTTCCTTCCTCCAATGGAATGAACACAACAAGGTACTAATAGCACCATTAAAAGGGAAAAAACTAAAAGATGTGCCAATGGTGGCACTAGTAATTAGTATATTGTATTGTACTAATTAGTATATATTGTATATTTTATATATATATATATATATATATATATATATATATATATATATATATATATATATATATATATATATATATATATATATATTTTTTCTTGTAGTATATATTGTATGTTATGTATATATATATTCTTTTATATAATTTCATGTAGTATATATGTAGTATATTATGTATATATATTATATCATATATAGTTAAATATTTTGTTGTAGTATATATATTGTAATCTCTTATGTATAATGTATATATATATATATATATATATATATATATATATATATATATATATATATATATATATATATATATATTGTAGCTTATAAATAATTCTAATTAAAGACAAAGAAATATTGAGAAAAAAGATATTCAATGATATGTCTTATAATTTTTATTACCCAAAATGACATATCTTTCTTAGTCTTCCTTCCCCCAATGGAATGAGCACACCAAGGTAAAAATACTACCATTAGAATTAAAAAAAAAACTAAAAGAAGATGTGTCAGTGGTGGTACTAGTAATTAGTATATTGTGTTATAGTAATTAGTATATATTGTATATTTTGTGTGTGTATATATATATATATATATATATATATTTTTTTTTTTCCTTATATATTTTCATTATAACGTATATAGTTATATATTTTGTTGTAGTATATATATTGTATCTCTTATGTATAATGTACATATACTCTCTTATATATATTGTATCTTATGTATATATGTTGTTACTTATATATTTTCTTGTAGTTTAGGTTGTATGTTATGTATATACAATTCCATCTAGTCGGGCAAGGTTTAGGAACTTTTCTCTCTCTAAGGCCATATTCATCACATTGTCCAGTCCTCATCTATCCAATGACTTGTAATAGTTCGATAAACACAATCATTGCCACTTCTACCAATATCAGTAGTAATAGAAATCCGATTAGGTATATGAGTAAATAAATAACGATTACGTATTGTTCATAAATATCGGCCTTCTGAGAATTTGGTGGTGGTGGAAACGAAGCTTGTTCATGACAGATTTATGAGATTTGTTAGAGATACAATGTATATTATGATGTAACTTGTACATTGGCACATCTTCTTTTAGTTTTTTTTTCCTTTTAATGGTGGTATTAGTACCTTGTTGTACTCATTCCATTGGGGGAAGGAAGTCTAAGAAAGATATGCCATTTTGGGTAATAATATATTACATAATACATATCCTTGAATATCTTTTTCTCAATATTTCTTTGTCTTTACTTCGAATTATTTATAAGCTACAGTATATATATATATATATATATATATATATATATATATATATATATATATATATATATATATATATATATATATATATATATATATATATATATATATATATATATATATATATATATATATATATATATATATATATATATATATATATATATATATATATATATATATAACATACAATATATACTACAAGAAAATATATACGAGAATATATATACATAACATACAACCTAAACTACAAGAAAATATATAAGTCGTAACATATATACATAAGATACAATATATAAGAGATTATATATACATTATACATAAGAGATACAATATATATAGTACAAAAAAATATATAACTATATACGTTATAATATATATACATAATATACGATATATATATACTACGTGAAAATATATAAGAGAATATATATACATACCATACAATATATACTACAAGAAATGAAGAAAATATATAAGGGAATATATATATATATATATATATATATATATATATATATATATATATATATATATATATATATATAATATACAATATATACTAATTACTACAACACAATATACTAATTACTAGTACCACCATTGACACATCTTCTTTTAGTTTTTTTTCCTTTTAATGGCGGTCCGGGGCTCACGGTTTTTTCGTTTTGGACCGGCCCGTAACAGGCCTATAGGACCGGCCCACCAGGCCCGTGAGGCCCGCCAGGACCGCGGGCCCGGTCCCGGTTCAGGCCCGGGCCACAGTACACCATTAGATTTAGAGTAGCTAATAAGTATTAGGTGTTAAAAAATACTTTTAATTGTTAAAATTGATGTAAAAAATAAGCAATTACGTGTTTGAATAAAAGTGCTGAAATTAATAATATGCAGCTGAAGAACTGGGTATACGAAGAGTTTTGCTTTAAATATTTTGGTAAAAACTTAAAGTGCTTATAAGCTGAAATTTGATAAGTTGGGGAGACCAACTTATAACTTTTGGCTTATAAACACTTAACTTATAAGTACTTTTAATTTTACCAAATACGTAAATAAACTAAAAAGTGCTTATACGCCAGTTTGACCCGCTTATAAGCTTAGCCGAACACCCTCTAATTCTCATTCTACATTAATTTGGAGGCTATTGTGTAAAACCGAGGCTAATGAGTATTTCGATTTTTCGATGGAGCAAACAGGCAATGACTTAATAATAAGGAATCAGAATCGAAGTTAGGAACCTCTTGTATCAAGGCTCGAACAAAACACATGCCCTCGGAACCACTGAGATCATGCCCCCGGTTTCGGTTCGAGTTCCAAGACCTCAAAAAGCATTACCAAACATCCGCACACGATTAATAAATGGCCGTGATGTCCGTGTCCAACCGGATATCACAACATGAATCTCGGCTCGTATCGACAACAGATCAGCGATTAGCGAATTATATTTGGAGTAAAATTCACCTACTATATAAAGAAGAAGTATATTATTCGATAAACACATTGTAACATGCATATCTAATCTATTCAAAGGTTCTTATTCCTGTTGATAACTTTTCATGTATATTTTGGCTACAAATCAAAGGCAGATAAATTGTTAAGCACACAACCGAGCCCGGATTCAATACTACTGCTGGTTTGGCTATTTATTTTATTTTTATTTTTGTATCTAACATTACTAATCACTTGTTGCTGATTAATTCATATATCCTTAAAATTACGTATAAATTAAATTGTTATCCATTTTAACGAGTTAGTTAGCAAATTTTGGCCCAGTCTTTAAATTTGTGCTTCCAACATCAGTTATCCAAATTTAAATGCAAATATCTATTAGCCAACTTGCTTGAGACTAATTGTTGTAAAATTGCTAAAACCAATCCTCATAAAATCATAATTGTGTGAGATAAAACGTCAGTGGTAATACAACACAGATTAATATATTTAGTGATATTAGACGCGTATTATATTGGGAAAATATCACTTTTAGTTATTTATATTCGATGATCGAAAAAATATATAAAATTTATATATTTTTATATATAATGTACAGAAATATATAAATAAATATTGTAGATATATATATTTTAAGAGGAATTATATAGTTTTATTTTCATGAGAAAATGTTGAATTCAGGCCTTTAAAGTAATTGGCATAAATGCGTCAACATTTGGAAGGAAAAAGCTAAAAGCATCTATTTCATGAAAAGACAAATAAAAATAATTTTCTTTGAGAATGGGTATCAAAAGTCAAATAATTGAAACAAAGGAAAAAGTTAAATTCAGGAAGTGTCACAATCAATTCATATGAGGAAGGAGCAGCCATAGTAGTAAGCAATCGATTACATGCAGGACATTCTGTACTTTTGAAAGCATACTTAGCACCAAACTAAACCCAGCATTTTAAACAGGACTTTCCCTTATGATGACTTTTGTTCCCTTGTTAAAACACATTTTTTTTGTAATTTTATTAGATTTTACATATAAATTTATGTTCTGCGTCAAAAGTACTAGATTCCGTTAAACTTTGTACTAATATTAGATTATGTAACTCACTCTTTGAGATTACTAATTTGCTAAGACAACTTTATAAATGCTTCAATGCGTCATTTTGAACTTTTCCACTGATATTGTAAAATTTTGTACTATCATCATATTTATCTAGTTGTGCTAGGTTACTTATCTTCCATGTTACCTATTTCATTTATTATTAAGAATTATCTATAATTTTCTTTTAAGCGATCTTGATCGGATAAAATTCATTTACATTTTCATGTATAGAAATTAAAATCAATAACATTATCATTAAGATGACTTTTGGCTCTACATTGCATCCTCTTCTCCGACTAATTGTTAGAGGGGGAGAACATAGAGGGGGAGTACATAGACACACATGGACCACCTGTTTATTTAGATGTTAAAACTACTATGTATATATATTAACTTTTTTTGCTGCAAATCAATCATAATAATTTGTTTGTAATCATGGCACTTCCAATAATCTTTTCCTTCATAAGAACGTGTCTAGTGATCCATTGATACAATGTAAGTATAACTACAAACCTCTCTATAACAATATTCATATATAACAATACGTTACTATAAAAGTCAAGTTTTTCCGGAACCAATTTCATGTTATGTTAGAATATATGTATTAGAATATATTGTGTGTATCTTTTTATTATTGGTAGAATATTCTTTTATTATTGTACAGTCCTATAGTTGGTAGGATTTGATTTCTTCCATTATAGTCCTATAGTTGGTAGGATTGATACCTCTCTGTACTCTATATATACCTTTGTAAGCAATACGAGAAAATTACTTCTCCCAAAACTCTCTACATGGTATCATACGCCAGTGGCTTATCGCCAAAGAAACCCTAATTCTTCCCTACCCGCACCGCCGTCGCTGCTGCACTAATCGGCAGCACGCCGCCGCTGACCTTCTCGGTCCACCGCCTCTCTCCGGCATCTTGCCGCGCCGGCGCTGCACTAACTGGCAGCCCTCTCTCTCTCGACGTCGTTCAGCGCCTCCTCTCCTTTGCCTCGCACTTCATGGCCGCTACGCCTTCAAACGATCTTCTCCAGCCGATTGCAATCAACGCTTCGGCTCAGATCCCACTCAAATTGGATTCCACTAATTACCTGGCGTGAAAATTCTAATTCCGAACCCTTGTTACGGGTTACGACCTCCTCGGCTTCTTGGATGGATCGAAGCTGTGCCTACCAGCCACTATCGTCGACAAGGAGGTAATTTCCCCCAATCCAGCATATCCTTACTGGATTCGTCAGGATAATCTTATTCTCAGTACCATCATCTCGTCGATCACACCGATGATCATCTCCTTTATTGCCGCTGCAGAAACCTCTAAAGAGGCCTGGGACATCCTCACGCGCACATACGATACTGCTTCTCAAGGTCGTATCATGGCTCTCAAATAACAGCTCCATAATCCGGTAAAAGGTTCTAAATCTGTTACTGATTTTATGCACGGTATTCGCATGATTGTGGATGAATTATCTCTCCTGGGTGTTACTGTTGATTCTGAGGATCTTGTCATTAAGGTTCTCAATGGTCTTGATGATCCGTATATGGAGCTCTCTCATGCTATCCAAGCCCGTGAATCTTTAATCTCTTTTGCTGAATTACATGACAAGCTGTTAAGCATGGAGGCTCAGATTATTGCTCGTGCGCCGGCCTCCTTCGCCGCATCTGATTTGGCTCCGTCGGCTGCCTTCGTCGCCGGACAGCAGTCCGGCCGTAACCGCTTCGGTGGCCGAGGGCGTGGCCGTGGCAGCCGTGGTTCATCCTCGGTCGCGGTGGTTACTCAAACAATGACCAATCTAGCGGGTACAATGGGAAGTGCCAGCTCTGCAGTGAATTTGGCCACTCCGCGCGCCGCTGTCCGTCCTATCCTATATTCGGTGCAAATCAACCCTCTCACGGTGGACCACTGCCGCGACCAGCATACGCTGCATCGTCTTATCCGGCTGTTCACACAGCCCATCACTCTACATCTGATTGGATCCTGGACTCTGGTGCCTCTCATCACATAACCAATGATCTTGCCAACATATCTCTTCACAGTCCTTACACTGGTTTCGATAATGTGGTTATTGGTAACGGTGAAGGTTTAAAAATTACACATACTGGACAACTTTTCAGTTATTCCTCTCTTTTATTGCCTGGGGCTCTCTCTGTTCCACATATTCGTAAAAATTTGATCTCTGATGCTCAATTATGTCGTCAAAATAATATTAATGTTGTTTTTTCTGATACCGATTTTCAGGTGAAGGATCGTCGCACGTGGGCAATACTCGTCAGCGGCCAACGTAGGAACGACGCATACTACTGGCCGGCGGCTTCCCGTCTACAGTCCGCCCTCACGGCACAAAAGCTTCCTGCGTCATTGTGGCATTCTCGGTTTGGTCATCCGTCAGCTAAAATCCTGCGTCATTTCGTGTCTTCTAGCAGTATAGCGTCCAGTTATGTGTCTGATTTTGCTTGTGTCTCTTGCAAGCTTCATAAGTGTCATAAGTTACCTTTCTCTGAGTCAAGTTTATCTTCTACTGCTCCGCTGGAACTTATTTTTTCTGATGTATGGACCTCTCCAATTACTTCTAATGAAGGATTTAAATATTATGTCATTTTTGTTGATCATTTTCCTAAGTACGTTTGGTTTTTCCCTTTATGCCATAAATCTGATGTCTTACAAACCTTCCCCACTTTTAAGTCCATTGTAGAAAAATATTTCTCTGCTAAAATCATTACTCTGTATACTGATAATGGGGGTGAATTCCTAGCTTTACGCTCTTTTCTTGCCTCCCATGGCATCTCACATCTCACTTCACCTCCTCATACACCTCAACACAATGGCTATGCTGAACGCCCTCACCGTCATATAGTCAATACTGGTCTCACTCTCCTTCATTATGCCTCTGTCCCTCTCATTTACTGGCCTTATGCCTTTGCCACAACAGTCTATCTCATTAATCGTCTTTCCAAGAATCTCTCGATGCTCTCCTCCTTTGAGTCTCTCTTTCATAGGCGCCCCAACCTTGCCAAACTGCGTGTCTTCGGCTGTCAATGCTTCCCTTGGCTTAGGCCCTACACCTCACACAAAATGGAACCCAGATCTCGTGCCTGTGTCCTCTTCGACTACTCATCTACTCAAAGCGCATATCTATGCTTTGTTCCCTCAACGTCTAAAATCTTCGTCTCGCGTCATGTCACCTTCCATGAAGATATCTTCCCGTTTTCCAGATCATCTAACCCCGAGTCTCCACCTGTACCCATTACGGTCACCCTAGAAGTCCTTCCGCTGCCTCCGCCAGTACCTGCCGCCGCTCCCACTAGCGATCCTTCACTGGACGCACCGCCTGCGCCAACGTCCGAGACACCAGCTCCTCTTATGACACTTCCAGCGGCCACCGCCGCCGCTACACCTACTATGCCGCCACCTTCATCCTCTCAGGGTGGTCATCACATGCAAACTCGCAGCAAAAATAATATCTTTACGCCCAACAAGAAATTTGGTATGTCTGTTGTAACCTCTCCAGCTGTTACAGAACCTCAGACTTTGTCTAGTGCTATGTCTGATGAGCGCTGCTATGTCATTGGAGTTTGATGCTCTGCTACGGAATGTCACCTGGGATCTTGTTCCACTTGATTCTTCACAGAATATTGTGGGCTGCAAGTGGGTTTATCGTATCAAACAAAAGCCTGACGGTACTGTGGACAAGTTCAAAGCCCGACTTGTTGCGAAAGGCTTTCATCAGCGACCAGGTGTCGACTTCCAGGAGACTTTCAGTCCGGTTATTAAGCCGGCAACTATGCGTTTGGTTCTCAGTCTAGCTGTATCCAACGGCTGGCCTCTTCGTCAAATGGATGTGAACAATGCCTTTCTCCACGGGAGGCTTACAGAGGATGTCTATATGGCACAACCGCCGGGTTTTGTTGACAAAGCCTATCCATTTTCTGTCTGTAAGTTACAGAAAGCTATTTATGGTCTCAAACAGGCACCCCGGGCATGGTACAGTGAACTCCGCCAATGCCTTTTGGCCATGGGTTTCGTCAACACTACCTCTGACACTTCGCTCTTCGTCTTTCAGCATTCTGGTATTACAGCCTATTTTTTGGTATATGTTGATGATCTCATATTGACTGGTAATGACTCTGCCTTCTTGAACCGTGTGATTGACTCTTTTGGGACTAAATTTTCTCTTAAAGACATGGGTGATCTAAGCTACTTTCTTAGTGTTGAGGTTCTGCGCAGCTCCAAAGTGTATTTTCTTTCTCAGCGTAAGTATGTTGTTGATCTTTTGACTCGTCATAATATGCTGGAATCCAACCCTGTTCAGACACCAATAGCGGCGTCCACCCGCCTTCATCTGGCCGACGGCTCGGCTCCTGCCAAGCATCCGCCTATTGACAGGCCCTTGGGGGCCTCCAGTATCTCTCCTTCACTCGTCCTGATATCTCCTTTGCTGTGAATAAACTCTCACAGTTAATGCACGCTCCTACTGTCACTCATTGGGGTGCAGTTAAGCGCCTCTTCCGGTATCTGAATGGGACGCGTGACTTCGGAGTCTTGCTGCGTCCTTCATCTGCTATACCTCTGCATTGTTTCTCTGATACTGATTGGGGTGGAAACTGTGATGACCGCTCCTCAACTGGTGTCTATGTTGTTTTTCTGGGGCCTAATCCTATTTCATGGAGCTCCAAAAAGCAGTGTTCCGTTGCACGATCTTCTGCTAAGGCTGAATATCGTGCCATTGCTTCTGCTGCCGCTGAAGTCCGTTGGCTTCATTCCCTGCTGCGCGAGCTTCATGTCCCTCTTCCGGCTGCTCCTGTCATTTACAGCGACAACATTGGCGCCACTTACCTTTGTGCCAACCCTGTGTTTCATATCGCTCATTAAACACATCTCCATTGATTATCACTTTGTTCGTCAATTGGTTCAGAATGGGTCTCTTCGTGTTGCTCATGTATCCTCTGCTGATCAGCTTGCTGATGCTCTCACCAAGCACTTATCTTGTCCTCGGCTTCTTCTGCTGATGTTCAAGATTGGCGTGTCCTCCGGCCCTCCATCTTGAGGGGGCGTATTAGAATATATTGTGTGTATCTTTTTATTATTGGTAGAATATTCTTTCATTATTGTACAGTCCTATAGTTGGTAGGATTTGATTTCTTCCATTATTGTACAGTCCTATAGTTGGTAGGATTGATACCTCTCTGTACTCTATATATACCTTTGTGAGCAATACGAGAAAATTACTTCTCCCAAAACTCTCTACAATATGTTCTATATAACAACAGTTCGATATAACATCCAATAATATTCGAAACAAACGAGACTGTTATAGCGAGGTTTGGCTGTACATTCAAAGACTGAGCATAAATTTTTATTTTTTTACAATGAAGTTTTATATTAGAAAAGTTCACAACTCACACTATAGTTAAATTATTTTAGATTTATTATACTTAATCAAAGAATAATTTGATTTAAAAGTAAAAAAACTTATGGAAAAATTGAGTAAGCTTCACAAGTCAAGCCGGTGGCACATATTGTTCGCTACAAGCCTGTCATTTCTTTTCCTCGACTCACCCTCAATTATATATGGTGTCACATACACTCTCTCTTAGAAATTTTGAACTCTCACGAGAATTTTTAATACCACATCTATCAGCTCAAATCATAAACGTATTGTTTAATCTTGACCAAATAATTTTCTAACTTTAATTTATCTTTTAAACTACGTCACATCGAATTTAAAAATTAAAGTATGGAACCACATAGCTCGTAAACTAAAAGGTAGTTTGGTGCATTAAGTTTTCACTATACGTGATGTTCGGGGAAGGATCGGACCACAAGGGTCTACATACGAAGTCTTACCCTGTATTTTTGCTACAGGCTGTTTCTACGGCTCGACCCGTGATTTTCTGATCATATAATAGTAATTTTATTAATTACGCCAAGGCTCCCTCTACGTAGCTCGTAGACTATTTGTGTAACTTAGAGTTGTAAAAATTAGAGTATAGTAAAGACAAATATGGTATTGAGTGGCTCCCGCTGTTGCAACGGACTGATCGGAGAAGAGATCCAAAGATGTTAAGAGGACCCAATTTTTTGTATGCAAAAAGCAACCTGTCAATTGCTCTCTGGGACGATAAATCCCAACTAGGGACATTGTAAATGGCACGTGGGCCCCTACAATTTCTGCATGGCTGACTCCTATACATGTAACATAACATTCATATATACAAAATTAGTATATAAACAAATAGTAGTAAGTACAAATTAATGATGTCCATATATAGAATTATCGGAAGACTCCGCCTATATGAGCTTGCTCACATTATCGATTTCAAATTAATAAGTAGGATTACGGTAATCTAATAACAATTTGTATAAAACATGTCAATTTATGATCAATCCTCATATATATGACTATGGGAAGCAAAACGAAAACAAATACTAGTAATTAAGTACTAATTAATAATGTTCGTGTATAGAATTATCGAAAACTCCGCCAATATGAGCTTGCTCACATTGTTCGTCTCAATCTAAGAAGTAGGATTACAGTAACCTGATAATCAATATAAAATTTGTCAATTTATGACCAATCCTCGTATAAAGGACTACGGGAAGCAAAACGAAAACAAATAGTAGTAATTAAGAACTAATTAATGATGTTCGTGTATAGAATTATCGAAAACTTCGCCTATATGAGCTTGCTCAGAAGTAAGATTACAGTAACATGAGAGTCAGTATAAAACTTGTCAATTCATGATCAATCCTTGTATATCGGACCATGGGAAGCAAAACTAAAACAAATTGAAATTAAGGTCATCTTTCCCAATCTGTACTCTTGAGTGTTCAGCTACTATTATAAGACATAGAACCACATATCATTTCTCTTTACCACAAACCCTAATGGAGTACCATTTCTTTTTTAAGAGGGACCCTCTCTCCCACACTCATGGCTTTAATTTCCATTGAATTAATATAACTTCATCAACAGCCAGCCCCTTTTCTTGATTGATCACTAACCTTTTTTTTTTGGGGGGGGGGGGGGGGTGGTTAGATTATATATATAGGTAGAGGGTGCCAGCTGCTTTCTTTGGGTTGTTGTTTCATTGTGGAATCTATTACTGTTACAGTACTCTCTCGTTGTATATCTGCATTTAGCAGAGAGAAGGATATATCCAAAAAGAGAGATGGGGCATCATACATGTTGCAACAAACAAAAAGTGAAGAGAGGGCTATGGTCTCCTGAGGAAGATGAGAAACTCATTAAGTACATTACTACTTATGGCCATGGTTGTTGGAGCTCTGTTCCTAAGCTTGCTGGTTTGTTCTTTTATTTAATTTTCTGCTCTCTATCCCAACCCCAAAAACTAAAACAAAAAAACTCCTCTTCATTCCATCCTTGTGTCTTTTTTTTTATAGAGAAAATAAATCTACTTTTTCAATCTTCCTGTTTTTTGTTTGTTCACAAAGGCGGATGCAGCTTTTGTACAATGGGTTTGATTCAGTACTTTCGTCCGAAACAGTAAAAAAAAAGGTCATGATATTAGAAGTACTACAAGATTCAGTTTATGAACGTAAAGATTGAATCATTAAGTTTAAATTTTGAATCCGTCTCTGTGTTTGTCGTATGTTTTTTGCCATATACATTTAAGTTTTCTTGTATAGTTCATGCACCTCTCTAACAAACACCCAAAGATTTCTTTTATTTAGGCTTAAAGCCTTAGCTTCAAGACATACATCTTTCCTGCAGTAGTTATTTGAAAGATGCTTTTGTATATTTTTATACGGTACAGGGCTACAAAGATGTGGAAAAAGCTGCAGGTTGAGATGGATAAATTATCTCAGACCAGATTTGAAACGTGGGAGTTTCTCACATCAAGAAGCTGCACTTATTATTGAACTCCACAGTATTCTTGGAAACAGGTAAATTTCTTCTTCTTCATCATCATCACCATATCTTCTTTGACTAAAAAAATCGCTGCTAGTATACAAAACATTATGTGTTCATAAGACGGGCTGCACGGCGAGGGATGTAACGTGGACAGTCTATATTACATTAGAATCCATAGCTGATTCTACGGCTTCAAGCCGTGACTAATAAGAAGAATTCATTTTTATTAGATGATGATATGATGATGAATAAAATTTGTCATATTATACAGTTTCATGCAAAGTGACATTTTGTCTTTACAGGTGGGCTCAGATAGCTAAGCATTTACCCGGAAGAACAGACAATGAAGTCAAGAACTTTTGGAATTCTAGCATCAAGAAAAAGCTCCTTTCTCATGGAACTCTCTCTGATTTTTCCATGATTTTTCCTAATAATCTCACCACTACAAACCCTAATCCCTCTTTTGATAATTTTTACCCACTCAACTCCACTCCTATTAATTTGATGCCAATTAGCACAAATTCTCCCCTAATTCTACAAGTTGACCACCAAATGAATAATAATCATTTAAATGGGGATTTAAATTTAAATCCAGTGGTACCTTCCCTTATTAATACTTTGTCATTTGACTCAATTTCAAACGATCCAACTTGGTTTAATTTCAACGATCCTCATCCTCAACATGATCTTGATAATTATAACCAAAATGTTCTTAAACAAGACAACTCTGATTGCATGCTCACTTCTAACATTTCTTTGAATTACACTAATGGGGAGAATTTCGTGGATTCAAGAAATGCAGCTATCAAAACTCACCAAGATTTATTAATGGTACGTACTGTCAATTGTGTAACCATCTTATCTAAATAAAAGCTTAAATTATTAGAGAGTGCGCACTTTTATATATACTCTAAATTATGTCTTGAGCATGTCGAAGGGAAACTTTGGCGTAACTGGTAAAGTTGTTGTCATGTGATCAGGAGGTCACGAGTTTGAGTCATGAAAACTTCTTCTTGCAAAAATGCAGGGTAAGACTGCGTACAATAGACCTACGTGGTCCGGCCTTTCTCGGGACCCCGTGCATAGCGATAACTTAAGGCACCGGGCTATCCATGTAACACAACAACCACCGTGATCGTCTCATCCTGCTAAAAACTTATGTTGTTACAAAATTCTGCTTTTATTTACTTAATTATATCTTCCGCAGGTATCGTTGCTTCCCAAACTTAGTGAAATGATAAAGGGGAATGGTGGCATTGTGGAATCAATGCCTCCTGCTGCTTCACAACAGATTGAGTCAATGGTGGTTAGTAGTCTCCCATGTACTTTCCCAAATGGTTATATCCATCCACATTTTGATATGAATGGAATACATGAAATGAAGCAAATAGAACGCATGCACATGTCATCTTTTCCATCATCATCATCACCATCACCATCCAAATCTTCACCATCATCATACAATACTCAATTTGTGATAAACCCTAGTCTTCCTACAAGTTGGGATTCATAGAGATATGTAATTGGCATTTGTGATGTGGCAGATTGGTTTGTAAAAGGTTCCCGTAAAGGTGGGGTGTGTAAAAGGGATTTGGCTACAAACTCTGGGGTAAACTATGCATTAAATATTTTATTTTTTTATAAAAAAATTTACTATATGTAATATTGATCCAAGGGAATTAAGGGAGATTTTTGTGATGAGGGAACAACTTAAAAGAGAGGGAACTAGTTTCATATTATTGTTGTGCAGCTATATAGTGTTTTGCATACAGAAGTTGAGAACTTTCCATTTATGTGTTATTTATGCAGTTTCTTTGTAACAATAATTACTTGTATTTATCAATATAAGTAGTTTCAATATATCTCCATTGTCATAATTCCTTCGCTTCATTCCTTCATGAAGCAATAAAGGAATGGGAAAGAAGAAGAAACATATATATACTGTCTCTATATAGAAGTGTCAGCCACAGATTTTTTTTTCATGTAAACAAGAAGATTAAGAGTTTCATTTCCTTTATATCGAAAGTTTTAACGAATTTTAACATTATTATATCACGAAAAGGATAATTACAGATAGACATTCATAAAAGGTACGCAAATGGCATGTTATATATAACATGTTAAAATACATTTAAAGTATAAAAATTCCTTGCGCGGCCAATATGTATATAATTAAGTCAAAACCAAATATTAATTAAATATATATATTAGAAATGCTCAAGCAAGAACCTAAAATGAATTTTCAAACTACTGTCATGTCACGTTAACAAAGCTTTATAAATTCAAAAACCGTTGTAAGTGATTTGAGTTTGACAACAGTGAGTTCCAACTTAAGTAATTTTGTGGCTAAACTTGTAAAGGGTTGTCAAAATACTGAATTTGAAAATTTCATTTAGAGGGAAGCTATTTGCAGATAATAAATACAATAAAATTAAAGTAACAACCAAAACAAACATCGTATTTAGAGTAATAATACGATACGATACAATACAATTGGTAACAATCACTCAAACAAGCTATAAATCTTTTTTCCACCTCTTAGTTTAGATTATATGCCGGCGAATATTGAAACCCAACCTTTTATTTCTAGTAACGTTTGGTTTCGAATAAATTTTCACCTTTTGTCATTTTCATTTCGAAACAAGTTTTAAAAAACAATGAAACCGTGTTTGGTAGCTTCAAAGAGCAAAATTTTCATGGAAATTGTCACAGCAAATTTGGAAAAAAGGACTTCAACCAGTTTCCTATGGTTTCCTCTGCATATGTAAACTATTGTGGTAGTGTTTCTTCAACGAGGCGTCCACATCCTATTCAATTTCTGCATATGGTACATTTTTTTAATTTGTTTAAGAATTACGTAGTAATATTTTCTGGAAAAAAAAAATAGTGGACAACTTTTACATTTTCGAGTATTTGTACAAGGATGGAGCTATCAGTCCGTGCAGATATATAATTCTGTACAGGACATTATCTTTAAAATCGTATACATTATATTCAAATGAAATCTTGGGTTGACCCCTCATAAAAAACATGAAAGTACTATGTAATTCAGAAAAAGATGACGCAACGGTACCTTTGATTTTTTAGTCCTTATACAATCTTAGTGCAGGTATGTACGAGTGTCCAAGATACAATTGTATTTAGCAAGTAAGTTTTATTAATATCTCGTAGCATTTTCAAGTGGCATGAGTATGGGATTGAGAGACATGTGACGATAAAGTGGGCGTTTGGACATAACAATTGTCAAATTTTGGAAAGAATTAAAAAAAATCAAGTGAAAATCACGCCCCCGGCTTCTTAAGTTTGGGAATTGTGCCGGACCAGTGCTACGAGCTTCCGAAATCCAATGGAATCTTTGTAAAGTCGATCATCACGAGTGTTACGATTCATTCGATTGGCAGGTCCAATCGATTCATAGCCTCTCGAGCACAACCCATATTCATAAGGATTGGTGATTGAGGATCCATACAGAGTTTTATGAAATATCTTAGAGATCAAGGAACAGATGCTTTCTTCAGGAAATATGAATACTTTATGGTAGGGACAAGAAATTTTTTGGCGTTGAATTGGGTCAGCAAGAACAAGTTGTTCCAGCTCCGGGGAAAAGATTCATCTTCCAATTTTCCCTTCCTTCCAATATTTTTTATTTTAGCTTCCACCATTCCTTTTATTGAGCATAATGATGCGAATCGGGCTTGTTGTATTTAGTATACAACGTCAATCAGTTCCGCTTTCCCCTACCAATGATGTGCCGAGAAGTGCATTGTTGGAACTTAAGACCATAAGCTCTAGATATGGGGGTTTCCGCTATAGCCGAACGCAAGGGAAAGATTATTTTTTATACTGGAAAAGATCGTTTTATCAGGTAATGGATACACTACATATAAACATTCCTTTGGTTATGTACTATGTATAAGCCTTCCAACAAACAAAAAGACTTGTATGCATCAGGTTCATAGGGGTAAATACATTCAAAAGGGAAAATTTTAGCGGCTCATATTTCAAATAAAGATCGCCGCGTTGAGATCTCCTTTTTTTGGGGGGGGGGGGGGTGGGGGGGGGTTGTCCCTACTGGTTTGTGAAAGCAATGGGAGACTTGCTCCATAGAACTCCCCCCCCCCCTCCCAGAGACTTATGGATGAAATTTCGAAGGATAAATTAGAACTGGCCTTTGATGGAATAAAAAAAAGGAGAGACTGGTAGAGCTCATCTTTGTCAGCGGCATTCTCCCTTCTATCTATCTTGAATTTAATTATGGAACTTTCTCCCCGAGCTGCGTCCACAGTATTCTCTATGGGCAAAGGCGCTCAGGTGCGCTTAAAGTCTTATTGATTCCTGTAAACAAGACCACAAAGAGTTTGACAAATACTATCTACTATAAGTTGCTCCTTGAAATGTGGCCAGTAGCCTGGAAGTGTCTTACGTTCAAGAATTATGCGAGGCCAAAATTAGCAAGCTTTATAATGTGATTATTACAGGGGAGCATGGGCGGATGCAACTTGGTCGAAGCGGTATCATTCGACATCGCTTCATCGATTTTTTTAAATAAACATATGTATTTAATTAATATGTAAACACAAGATCTGATACAAAATTCATAAAAGGAGAACACTACAAACAATTTGCTCTTCATCCTGCCTTGTTAAGGTCCCCATACTTTTTATAGAGGTCGTGAGTTCGAATCTCATCAGCTTGAATGTTACAAAATTTTGAGCATTATGACAAAAAGTTCGGCTAATTTTGAAAAAAACTACTCATTCTCTACATTTGCAATTTCTGAAAATTGTGTCTGGTGCTTGTGTTTCCATTATAAGTCACCTTGATACTTTTTTTTTTCTCGACGATAAAGTTGAGTGATAGTACTAATTTAATGAATCAAATGGTTGTTGATTTTTTGAATGGTTATTTGGTGCCTTAAATTAATATTATTTTTAATGTTATTATAAAAATATTTCAAAAAGTGAATACTCTCGATAGATTTATAGTAATATACTCGAATTGCATTTTATTATTATAATATATTTTTGTTAATATCATGTCGTTATAGAAAGATTTATTTATTTATTCACTTTTTAAATATCGACACCATTTATGAAAAGTTCTGCATACACCCATGCAGTGAAGATTGGCCACAACAGATAGACTAATGAGATGGGGCGTGACAGCAGACACCATTTTCTCATTATGTCAAGCAGAACTGGAAACTAGAGAACATTTATTTGTGGAATGTGATTTTGCTAAAGCTATATGGAGGAGACCGCAGAAATAGTTACAATGGCAGCAAACAACAGATAGATGAAACCAGCATGTTGACTGGGCTATCAAAAATGCTAAAGGAAATTATTGTAAGGAAAATTGTCTATAGATGTTATGTTAGAGGAGGCCTTAGAGTTAAAGAGTTTCTGCAGTGTTTTACATTTTAGATGAAATCTCCTTGTATATAGTAATAGTGAGGAAAGATAGATAGAGCTTTTTCTTTTGAGATAGCTAATTTTGTTTGTTTAGCTATGGCTTTGTAAAGTTTTCAAAGATAATTAATACAAAAGGTTAGTTACCAAAAATTCATTTTAGGTTCTTGCTAGAGCATTTCTTGTTGGAAGAGGATTGCTATTAATATTTGGAGGGAGACTTTTAGGCTAAGGGAATTTTGGAAGAGTAGAAAGATTTTGGAGAAGAGAAACTTTTATTACTCAAACTTGTTTTTGATTCTTTTGGCTTGATATGTTGTGTGTTATGTGTTGTGTTTTTTTTTTTTTTACAAATGCCAAATGCCATCCCATATTTATAGGGGAGGCTTGCCAAGCTCTAGAGTGTCTAGAGAGTTCTACCATTTCCTAGCTATGTACATGTGCTAGAATTCTATGGAGAATTCTAGAGAGTCTAGAGAGTTCTATTACTTTCTAGCTAGGTACATGTGCTAGAATTCTATGGAGAATTCTAGAGTATTTCCAAGCTCAAATGGACTAGAGTTCTCTAGAACATTCCGGAATCTAGAGTTGCCTAGAATGTTCCGGAATTGGGCTATTTATTTTTCATAATTTCTTAAGCCCAAATAATTATAACAAAATCAAGTTTATTTTATTTTCAACACCCCCCCTTAAACTTGATTTGTCATTCCAAGCAGACTTCTTAACTTGATGAAGTCCTCTTGCTTGAGTGGCTTGGTGAAGATATCCGCAACTTGGTCTTTGGACTTCACGTACTCTACTTGTACATCCTTTCTTGTGATGCACTCTCTTATGTAGTGATAGCGTGTGTCAATATGCTTGCTTCGATCATGGAACACCGGATTTTTTGCCAACGCCAACGTCGACTTATTATCCACGCATATTGTAGTTGGATCTTCTTGTGGCCATCCCAGCTCCTTTAGCAAACTTCGCATCCAGATTGCATGACATACACAGGAGGTAGCGGCAACGTACTCAGCTTCACATGTGGATAGAGTGACAATTGGTTGTTTCTTGGACATCCAAGTGAAGGCGGTGTCTCCCATGAAGAACACGAAGCCCGTGGTACTTTTTCTATCATCAATGTCTCCGGCCCAATCGCTATCGCTATAACCAACCAGCTTATAATCATTAGAAGTTGAATAGAACAAGCCAAAGTTGATTGTACCTTTGAGGTAGCGGAGAATTCTTCTTGCAGCCTTCAAGTGTGTAGTAGTTGGATTCTCCATGTAGCGACTTATGAGGCCGGTGGCGTAGAGAATGTCGGGTCTCGTGCAAGTCAAATATCGTAAGCTCCCAACTAAGCTCTTGAACATCGTCGTGTCCACTTTCTCAGCTTCATCATGCTTCGACAACTTGATCCCGCACTCCACCGGTGTGTTGACTGGGTTGCAATCATCCATCTTGAACTTCTTTAGGATCTCCTTCGCATAGCCCTCCTGTGAGATGAAAATTCCATCCTCAAGTTGTTTGACTTCAATGCCAAGGTAGTACGCCATAAGCCCAATGTCGGTCATCTCGAACTCTTTAGCCATCGCTTGCTTGAACTCATCGATCATCCTTTGGTTATTTCCTGCAAAGATTAAATCATCCACGTACAAGCAAACGATCAAGATATCTCCATCTTTCTTCTTGGCATAGAGCGCATGCTCATGTGGGCATTTGGCGAAGTCATTTTCTTGCAAGTACTTGTCGATCCTACTGTTCCACACCCTTGGTGCTTGCTTTAGTCCATATAACGCCTTCTTCAATCTTAAGACTTTGTCTTCCTGCGTCTTCACCTCATAGCCCATAGGTTGTCGGATGTAAACTTCTTCCTCAAGGACTCCATTCAAGAACGCCGACTTTACATCCATTTGGTGTATCTTCCATTTATTTTGAGCTGCCAGAGAAATGATTAGTCTTACAGTTTCTAAATGGGCTACAGGGGCAAATACCTCGTCATAGTCGATGCCGGCTCTTTGACTGTATCCTTTTGCAACAAGCCTCGCCTTGTATCTTTCGATTTCTCCCTTGCAGTTTTTCTTTGCCTTGTACACCCACTTGACGTCGATCACCTTTTGCCCTTTTGGAAGTGAAGTCAGCTCCCAGGTGTCGTTCTTTTCGATGGACTGGATCTCCTCATCCATTGCATCTCGCCATTTCTTACTTTGTACGGCTTCTTCAAAGGTAACTGGTTGGTAACTGGTTCACAATCAGCAAATAGACAAAGAAGAGTTAGGTCCTCTAACCTTTCAGTGTCTTCATAAATGTCTTCCAAACTCCTTGCACGTTCCTCGCTCCTTTCATTCAGAAACGATGGTGGCGAGTCATCTTGAACTGCTGTTGGCGAGGTAGGTGGAGTAGTTAGCTCTCGATGGGCATCCTCTGCTGTAGATCTTTGTTCTTCTTCTTCAGTTGGAATAATGGAACTATAGTCCTCGAGAGAACCAAAATTCCATTCTCCTTCTTCATCAAACTCCACGTCCCGACTTATCACAAGCTTGTTAGTATTTGGATTATATAATTTGTAGCCTTTGGAGTTGGAATCATACCCGATAAAGATGAACGCCTTACTTTTGTCATCGAGCTTGCTCCGTGTCTCGTCAGGTACATGTGCGTATGCTTTGCTTCCAAAGACTCTTAGATGGGAGATTCCTGGCTTCCTTCCACTCCAAGCTTCTTGTGGTGTCTTTCCCCACACGCTCCTTGTTGGTGATCGGTTGAGTAGGTAGACTGCACACGCTACTGCTTCGGCCCAGAATTCCTTTGGTAGCTTCTTGCTCTTTAGCATACTCCGCGCCATGTCTAGAATTGTCCGGTTCTTCCTTTCCGCCACTCCATTTTGTTGGGGGGACCTTGGTACCGTTAGTGGACACCTTATTCCATGCTCCTCGCAAAAATTCTGGAACTCTCTAGAAGTGAACTCGCCTCCACGATCGGATCTCATGGCCTTTATGTATAGTCCACTTTCTTTTTCCACTGCCGCTTTGAATTTCTTGAATACTTCAAATGCCTCCGATTTTTGCTTCAAGAAATACACCCATGTCTTTCTAGAAAAATCATCAATAAATAGAAGGAAATAGTTGCTTTTACCAAGGGAGCTTGGCTTGATCGGACCACATATGTCGGTATGTATGAGCTCCAATGGCTTTTGGGCTCTCGAGCTTGACTCCTTTGGAAAACTCTACCGAAATTGCTTTGCGAGTAGGCATCCTTCGCACAATTGATCGGGGTGGCTAATGGATGGTAGTCCTCGCACCATGTCCTTTTTGGATAGTAGCTCCAAGCCTCCAAAATTCAAGTGCCCAAATCGAAGATGCCAAAGCCAAGATACATCTTTGTAGCAAGCTTTAAGACACTTTGCAACATCATTTTGAATGTTCAACAAGAACATTCTATTTTTGGACATAGGCACTTTAGTGATTAAATTATTTTTATTATCTCTTATGGAAAGACTATGATCTTTCATGTGAATGTCATAGCCCTTTTCTAAGAGTTGCCCCAAACTCAATATATTATTTTTCATGTTGGGCACATAGTAGACATTTGAGATAAATTGGTGATTTCCATTCTTCAAGCGGATTAGGATGTTACCTTTGCCTTTCACTGGTATTTTGGATTCATCACCAAAAGAAACATTACCACTCACCGATTCGTCGAGCTCCACAAACATGCTCCTCTTTCCACACATATGGTTGCTCGCCCCGGTGTCAAGGTACCAAGTGTTGTCTTGTCTCCCTTCTTCTCCTTTGTATGCTAGAAGTAGGGTCACGTCTTTTTGGCCCTTATCCTCCACAAGGTTGGCGGTCTCTTCGACTTTGGTTTGAGACCCTCTACATTGTGAAGCATAGTGTCCATATTTTTGACAAGAATAACATTTGATTTGAGATTTATCGTACCTTGCACCTTGGTTGCCTCTCCCACGACTTGGGTATTCTCTTCTTTCTTCATTGATGTTGAAACCTCCTCGTCCACGTCCATGGCCTCGACCTCGTCCACGACCACGACCTCTTCCATATTGACCTCGTCCATTTCCGATATTTTCTTCCTTATCTTTTATTTGCATCTTGAATAATTGCTCCACTATATCTTGTTTTTTCTTATGCTTTTCTTCATATGCTTGTAAGGATCCCATTAATTGATCAATCGACATCTCCTCCAAATTTTTAGTTTCTTCAATTGTTATGACAATATGCTCGAATTTGGAAGTTAATGATCGAAGTATCTTCTCAATAATTCTAACATCTTCCAATTTTTCACCATTTCTTTTCATTTGATTTGATACCACCAAAACTCTTGAAAAATAGTCGGAAATGGACTCCCCTTCTTTCATATGTAAAGACTCAAATTCTCCTCTTAAAGTTTGGAGACGTACCTTCTTTACTTGCTCGGCACCTTTGCAAGACGTTTGGAGTTTCTCCCACGCTTCCTTAGCAGTGGTTGCACTTGAGATCTTCTCGAACCCATCATCATCCAATGCTTGGTAGATGAGGTAGAGAGCTTTCTTGTCTCTCTTTCTTGAATCCTTCAAACCATCCTTTTGAGTTTGGATAATGTAGATTCATCTAGGGGCTCATTGTAGCCTTTCTCTACAATATCCCAAACATCATGTGCACCTAGGAGAGCCTTCATCTTGATACTCCAATTATCATAGTTGCTCTTGTTGAGCATAGGAACTTGGAAGGATGCAACACCATTTGCCATGATTTTAGAAATTTTTTGGTTAGAATCTTGTGGCTCTGATACCACTTTGTTGGAAGAGGATTGCTATTAATATTTGGAGGGAGGCTTTTAGGCTAAGGGAATTTTGGAAGAGTAGAAAGATTTTGGAGAAGAGAAACTTTTATTACTCAAACTTGTTTTTGATTCTTTTGGCTTGATATGTTGTGTGTTATGTGTTGTGTGTTTTTTTTTTTTACAAATGCCAAATGCCATCCCATATTTATAGGGGAGGCTTGCCAAGCTCTAGAGTGTCTAGAGAGTTCTACCATTTCCTAGCTATGTACATGTGCTAGAATTCTATGGAGAATTCTAGAGAGTCTAGAGAGTTTTATTACTTTCTAGCTAGGTACATGTGCTAGAATTCTATGGAGAATTCTAGAGTATTTCCAAGCTCAAATGGACTAGAGTTCTCTAGAACATTCCGGAATCTAGAGTTGCCTAGAATGTTCCGGAATTGGGCTATTTATTTTTCATAATTTCTTAAGCCCAAATAATTATAACAAAATCAAGTTTATTTTATTTTCAACATTTCTAATATATTTATTTAATTAATATTTGGGTTTGACTTAATTATATACATATTGGCCGCGCAAGGAATTTTTATACTGTAAATGTATTTTAACATGTTATATATAACATGCCATTTGCGTACCTTTTATGAATGTCTATCTGTAATTATCCTTTTCGTGATATAATAATGTTAAAATTCTTTAAAACTTTCGATATAAAGGAAATGAAACTCTAATCTTCTTGTTTACATGAAAAGAAATATGTGGCTGTCACTTCTATATAGAGACAGTATATATATATGTTTCTTCTTCTTTCCCATTCCTTTGTTTCTTCATGAAGGAATGAAGCGAAGGAATTATGACAATGGAGATATATTGAAACTACTTATATTGATAAATACAAGTAATTATTGTTACAAAGAAACTGCATAAATAACACATAAATGGAAAGTTCTCAACTTCTGTATGCAAAACACTATATAGCTGCACAACAATAATATGAAACTAGTTCCCTCTCTTTTAAGTTGTTCCCTCATCACAAAAATCTCCCTTAATTCCCTTGGATCAATATTACATATAGTAAATTTTTTTATAAAAAAATAAAATATTTAATGCATAGTTTACCCCAGAGTTTGTAGCCAAATCCCTTTTACACACCCCACCTTTACGGGAACCTTTTACAAACCAATCTGCCACATCACAAATGCCAATTACATATCTCTATGAATCCCAACTTGTAGGAAGACTTGGGTTTATCACAAATTGAGTATTGTATGATGATGGTGAAGATTTGGATGATGATGGTGATGATGATGATGGAAAAGATGACATGTGCATGCGTTCTATTTGCTTCATTTCATGTATTCCATTCATATCAAAATGTGGATGGATATAACCATTTGGGAAAGTACATGGGAGACTACTAACCACCATTGACTCAATCTGTTGTGAAGCAGCAGGAGGCATTGATTCCACAATGCCACCATTCCCCTTTATCATTTCACTAAGTTTGGGAAGCAACGATACCTGCGGGAGATATAATTAAGTAAATAAAAGCAGAATTTTGTAACAACATAAGTTTTTAGCAGGATGAGACGATCACGGTGGTTGTTGTGTTACATGGATAGCCCGGTGCCTTAAGTTATCGCTATGCACGGGGTCCCGAGAAAGGCCGGACCACGTAGGTCTATTGTACGCAGTCTTACCCTGCATTTTTGCAAGAAGAAGTTTTCATGACTCAAACTCGTGACCTCCTGATCACATGACAACAACTTTACCAGTTACGCCAAAGTTTCCCTTCGACATGCTCAAGACATAATTTAGAGTATATATAAAAGTGCGCACTCTCTAATAATTTAAGCTTTTATTTAGATAAGATGGTTACACAATTGACAGTACGTACCATTAATAAATCTTGGTGAGTTTTGATAGCTGCATTTCTTGAATCCACGAAATTTCTCCCCATTAGTGTAATTCAAAGAAATGTTAGAAGTGAGCATGCAATCAGAGTTGTCTTGTTTAAGAACATTTTGGTTATAATTATCAAGATCATGTTGAGGATGAGGATCGTTGAAATTAAACCAAGTTGGATCGTTTGAAATTGAGTCAAATGACAAAGTATTAATAAGGGAAGGTACCACTGGATTTAAATTTAAATCCCCATTTAAATGATTATTATTCATTTTGGTGGTCAACTTGTAGAATTAGGGGAGAATTTGTGCTAATTGGCATCAAATTAATAGGAGTGGAGTTGAGTGGGTAAAAATTATCAAAAGAGGGATTAGGGTTTGTAGTGGTGAGATTATTAGGAAAAATCATGGAAAAATCAGAGAGAGTTCCATGAGAAAGGAGCTTTTTCTTGATGCTAGAATTCCAAAAGTTCTTGACTTCATTGTCTGTTCTTCCGGGTAAATGCTTAGCTATCTGAGCCCACCTGTAAAGACAAAATATCACTTTGCATGAAACTGTATAATATGACAAATTTTATTCATCATCATATCATCATCTAATAAAAATGAATTCTTCTTATTAGTCACGGCTTGAAGCCGTAGAATCAGCTATGGATTCTAATGTAATATAGACTGTCCACGTTACATCCCTCGCCGTGCAGCCCGTCTTATGAACACATAATGTTTTGTATACTAGCAGCGATTTTTTTTAGTCAAAGATGATATGGTGATGATGAAGAGCTAACCCGATACCAATCCGCCAGATATCTTATCGGGTGGCTAACGGATGAATACATTTAAAAGCCGATAACCGTTAAGCCAAACCGTTTGAGTAAAAAGCCGCCCAATCCGCCCAATGAACACCCCTATTCAGAATGACACATTGAAGCATCAATAAAGTTGTCTCGGTAAATTAGTAATCTCAAAGAGTGAGTTACATAATTTATATAGTACAATAAGTTATATATATATATATATATATATATATATATATATATATATATATATATATATATATATATATATATATATATATAGCGTAGAATTTTACAATATCAACAGAAAAGTTTAGAAGTGGAGCATTACAGCAACGATAAAGATTATCTGCGTGTTATATATAGGTCACAAATTCGAATCGTGAAATCAACAATAAGAGGTAGATTCAATATATTAGTACAAGGTTCAACTTTTGACGCGGAACATAAATTTATATGTAAAATCTAATAAAATTACAAAAAAAAATGTGTTTTAACAAGGGAACAAAAGTCATCATAAGGGAAAGTCCTGTTTAAAATGCTGGGTTTAGTTTGGTGCTAAGTATGCTTTCAAAAGTACAGAATGTCCTGCATGTAATCGATTGCTTACTACTATGGCTGCTCCTTTCCTCATATGAATTGATTGTGACACTTCCTGAATTTAACTTTTTCCTTTGTTTCAATTATTTGACTTTTGATACCCATTCTCAAAGAAAATTATTTTTATTTGTCTTTTCATGAAATAGATGCTTTTAGCTTTTTCCTTCCAAATGTTGACGCATTTATGCCAATTACTTTAAAGGCCTGAATTCAACATTTTCTCATGAAAATAAAACTATATAATTCCTCTTAAAATAATAACCGATATAAATACATATATATATATATATATATATATATATATATATATATATATATATATATATATATATATATTATTTTTTTATAATTAAGAATTTTATTAATCATCAAAGATATTTCAATGCAAAACCATAATTCAGCCTATGCACAGCTGATTATCACATCTAGACTGTATACCAACTATCTCTATAACTATCTAACCTATTTACAAGAGAAATTGCTGATTGTCTAATTTTTGGGGTTCCTCTAACATTACAAGTATAAGCTAGGTCCCTGAGTAGGGTATCACTACTGCGGAAAACATTCTCAAAAATCCCCGAGTTTCTCTCCATCTTGCAAAGTATAGAATAATTCAGCTGCCACCATTTTGAATATGTTATCTCTACTAGATTTTTCTTTAGCTTTGCCAACTATCCACTGGATATACTGGTCCCAGTTCTGCATTCTGGGGTGACTTCTCTGAGTCAGGACAGTGTTTGCTCCCTTAAGTCTGTAGCATATGGGCAATTACGGAACAGATGATCCCTGGATTCTGTAGCATGCTGGCACAGAACACATTTGTTGTCCACAGTCATTCCCCAATGTATTAGCCTATCCTTGGTGGTAACCTGTCATGAAGTACCAACCATAAGTTGAAAACAGCTGTGGGCCTGGCATAATTCTGAGCAGTTAAGTTCTTCCATGGGACTCTCAGGAGTTGGCCAATCTGAAATAGATAGATTTGTCTAATGGAGCATACTAGCATGTTAAGACCTTGGTGTTGTTGTAGCAGACCTCTTGCTGCAATTATCTTTCGAACCATCCAACTAGCTTGCTTGGGGATAAGAGTGTTCTCCAGTTGATGCTGCTTTATGTAAACAGCATGAATCTATTTGACCCACAATGTGTCTTTCTTGTGAGCCAGATCCCAGCAAAGTTTAGCAATTGCAGCCTTGTTCCACAGAGATAGGTTAGTGAGGTTCAACCCACCAGCTGACTTAGGCAGACACATTTTGTCCCAGGATATGTAGGCCTTCTTAGTGATGACATTTGATCCAGACCAGATGAAACTTCTGCAGACTGCTTCAATTAGCTTTAGGATCTTTGTAGGGATGAGGAAAAGTTGAGCTCAGTATGCCTGTATTCCAAACACCACTGACTGTACAAGTTGCATCCTCCCAGCATATGACAACTTCCTAGCAGTCCATGAGGTGATCCTAGCAGTGATCTTTTCCACCAGAGGTTGCCACTGAATCAATGCCATCTTCTTGGTGGATATAGGAATGCCCAAATATTTAAAAGGCAATTCTCCATAGACATAGCCTAGGTGACCAGTAATCTGCTGCTGTACTTCAGAACTAACCCCTAGAATACTGAACTTTTTCCCAGGTTGGCTTTCAGTCCAGAGGCTTCAGTGAATTGGGAGAAATACTGGAACATGGTAATGACAGAATTAATTTCACCTTTAGCAAACAGAAGTAGATCACCAGTAAAACTTATGTGAGTGATGCCCAGCTTTTTACAGCCTGGATGGTATAGGTATTCTTGGTCTTTCCTCAGTTCAGCCAGTGATCTACTAAGATACTCCATGACTATTGCAAATAGGAATGGGGAGACTGGATCACCTTGTCTAAGACCTTTAGCAGCTTTAAAAGGTTCAGTTGTTTCCCTATTAGTCATCACTGTATAGCTTACTGTTTGAACACACTCCATGATCCAGTTTGTGAATCTGGCTGGAAAACCCAATCCTTCCATTACCTGTTGCAAGAATATCCATTCAACAGAATCATAGGCCTTCTGAAGGTCAATTTTGATCATGCATCGAGGAGTCACATGGGATCTGGAATAGTTTTTGATCAACTCATGAGCCAGGATGACATTGTCTGCAATCTTCTTGCCTGGGTTGAAACCTGCTTGGACTTCACAAATGATGCTAGACATGACTTTCTGCATTCTGTTGGCTAAGATCTTGGAAATCATTTTGTATAAAACTGAGCAACATGCAATCAGTCTATATTCTTTTTCTGTGGTTGGGTTAGGGACTTTGGGGAGTAAAGTGAGAGTGGCACAATTTACTGGTTTATACATCTTGGTATTCTAGAAGAAGTCCTTGATTGCACCTATGATCTGTTTGCCAATGATGTTCCAGGTCTTCTTGAAAATAACTGCATTGTATCCATCAATTCCTGGAGCTTTGTCATCCCCAATTGCCTTTAAACTCCCCAGAATTTCAAGTTCTGTAATATCAGCACTTAACTCTTTCTTTTGTTGATGTGTTAAGCTAGGACCATTAGCCATATACACTCGGTTTATGGCTGGCAGAGAAGAAGTTGATGTGCCCATTAATGACTTATAGAAGTCAATGATCTCCTTTTTAATGTCATCTGGATTAGTGACCTTGAGACCCCTAGCTGTAATAAGCTCTGTGATATGCTTGTATTGATTTCTTTCCTTCAGGACATCAGAGAAATACTTGTTGTTAGAGTCACCCAGTTGAATCCATTTTGCCCTGGCCTTCTGTTGTGGAATACTTTCTTCCATCAAGGACCACTTTTCCAGCTTCACTAATATTTCTTTCTCTTTAAATTGCAGCTCATCATTGTATGTCAGTGCCATATGATTCTGGATGTCCTTCAATTCTTGTCTACTATGATCAATTCTCTGACTAATGTTCTTAAGATCTTTAGTGTTTAAAGATTTTAGAGGACCTTTCAATGACTTGAGTTTGGACCACACCAATTTCATAGAAAACTGATTATTGATGTGCTAGTTATCTTTGACCAGCTGATAAAAGTCTTCATGATTGGCCCATGTATTGCAGAATCTGAAAGGAATCTTCCCTTTCCTAGTAGCTTCTGCCAATGTAATCACCATAGGGTTATGATCAGATATTAGGGGATGATCATATACAGTTTGCACATTACTCCAGTTAATTGTCCACTCATAATTGCCAAAAACTCTGTCCAGTCTACTACTTACGCTATCACTGTCTGTCTTCCTATTTGTCCAGGTGAAATACTCCCCTTTCCAGGGTAGCTCTAAAAGTCCAGCATGTTGTATGCATTGAGTAAACTCTTGGATCTCTGAGTGCTTGACTTGATTACTTGATTGTCTATCAGTGGCATATAGAACAACATTGAAATCTCCAGCAACTAACCAAGGCTCAGTAATAGCAACAGAGTAATCCTGCAGATTTTTCCAAGGGATCTTCTCTGGTCCATCCCATTATAGCCATAAACCATAGTGAGATAGCAGATCGCATCTCCAGAAAGGTTTCTGACTCTACAGTGAATCAGTTGAGCCTCCTCCTGGATACCAGTGACTCTGATCAACTTTGTATCCCATAGAATCCATACTCTACCATTTATGGAACCCTGATAATTTGTTAGTATACCCCAGCCAGGAACCAACAGCTTAGCAATTCTTCCTGCATTCTTTTCTTTAACCTTGGTTTCTACCAAACCAACAAGGTTAATGTTATTTTTCCTGATATACTCCCTAACTTCTTTTTGTTTATACCTTTTATTTACACCCCTAATATTCCAGACTAACCACTTCATTGACAGTTGCTAGGTCCTCCTCCATCATTTGGAGGAATCTCAACTCTACTGATGGACATTGGTTCAAAACGATTACTAACCATAATAGGAGATAAAGGTGGGAAGTTGGTGAGGTTGAACACAGGGGTTTGAAATTGGTTCCCTTTCTCTTCCTGCTTATTCTTTCCTATCATCAGTGTTGGGGGTTCATTAGGCTTTTTATGAAGTTCACTGCTCTGCCTTGTCTCATGTTGTTCAGTTTGTTGCAAAGGTGCCTCCTGCTGATTATGAACAGTTTGGATTAGGGCCTTGGTTCCCCATTCTTGAATCACTCTAGTCTTCTTCACTTGAGGAGGCTGATGTGATTTTTGATTCTGCAAACAATTATGCCCAACCATCATACATTTCCCACAGTAAGATGGTTTCTAGTCATAAACCACTTCCTGTAGAAATTTTCTCCCATTAGCATCCATTATCCATGTTCCCCTAAGTAGCTCTTTGGTAACATTCATCTCTATGAGCATTCGAGCATAGGAAATTCTAGATTGCTTGGTTGTACATTCATCCGCAAAAATAGGTTTCCCTAACACACTGGCAATTCTACTTAGGGATCTCATTCCCCAACAAGACATGGGAAGTTTAGGGAATTTGACCCATAGTGGAATATCAACAGGGAAGTCCTCAGTGAAGTCAAAATCTAGCGTCCATTGCTTAAGAATCATGGGTCTGTTTGCTATAGAATAAGGTCCGGCACACAGGATTTCTTTAGCATCATCTGTTGCTCTGAACTTTACGATATAGTATCCTTCCTCGTGATAGAACAGGTCTGGTTCTGGTACATGTGCCCAGTGGAGGTTGATGAATCTCTTCATCGCATTGTACCCAGTCCCATCCCCTAAAATATACACAATTAGGGCACATTTCCACTTATTCTCTTCCTCCTCCACCTCTGCTTTGTTCAGCTGCCCTATTGGTTGACCTTCAATCATTATCGGAGGTATATATTCAAGAGCCATACCATTACATGCAAATCTCTTCTTCTGGAAGAGATTAGCCCAATTCCGCTTTGATATCTCTGTTTTGTTTGAAATTTCCTCCTCTTGCTCCATTACTACCTTCGCTGGTTGAGTTTGGACTGGCATAATCTTCTCCATGTGTCCGCTTTCACCGGCTATCTGCTTCATCGGAGCTACCGCTGCTTCAATCGAAACTGGATAGCTTCGCTCCGTCTCCATTAAACCCTTAGATTGTTGCGAAATCAGACCATTCTCACCTTTGCATGAAGGATCGGTAGGTTGCTCAGCAGTAACAGTAGCGGTTGGATTCTCCATAGGTGCTTGATTAATGGTTGTTATGACACTATCTATTGTTGGAATTGGCATTTTCCGGGGTCGTCCCCTACCTCGACCCCTCCCTCTCGCCATAGCTACGAGCTCGGCGTACGTTAACTAACATGCGCCGAGAGAGAACGAAGAAGAAGGGTATTGTTTTTTATCTATTTGTGCTATATATATATATATATATATATATATATATATATATATATATATATATATATATATATATATATATATATATATATATATATTATTTATATATTTCTGTACATTATATATAAAAATATATAAAATTTATATATTTTTTCGATCATCGAATATAAATTACTAAAAGTAATATTTTCCCAATATAATATGCGTCTAATATCACTAAATATATTAATCTGTGTTGTATTACAACTGACGTTTTATCTCACACAATTATGATTTTATGAGGATTGGTTTTAGCAAATTTACAACAATTAGTCTCAAGCAAGTTGGCTAATAGATATTTGCATTTAAATTTTGATAACTGATGTTGGAAGCACAAATTTAAAGACTGAGCCAAAATTTGCTAACTTACTCGCTAAAATGGATAACAATTTAATTTATACGCGATTTTAAGGATATGTGGATTAATCAGAAACAAATGATCAGTAATGTTAGATATGCAAATGAAAAATAAAATAAATAACCAAACCAGCTGTAGTATTGAATCCGGGCTCGGTTGTGTGCTTAACAATTTATCTGCCTTCGATTTGTAGCCAAAATATATATATAAAAAGTTATCAACAGGAATAAGAACCTTTGAATAGATTATATATGCATGTTACAATGTGTTTATCGAATAATAAACTTCCCCTTTATATAGTAGGTGGGTTTTACTCCAAATACAATTCGCTAATCGCTGATCTGCTGTCGATACGAGCCGAGATTGACGCTGTGATATCCGGTTGGACACGAACATCACGACCATTTATTAATCGTGTGCGGATATTTGGCAATGCTTTTTGAGGTCTTGGAACCCGAACCGAAACCGGGGGCATGATCTCAATGGTTCCGAGGGCATATGTTTTGTTCGAGCCTTGACACAAGAGGTTCCTAGCTTAGATTCTGATTCCTTATTATTAAGTCCTTGCATGGTTGCCCCATCGAAAAATCGAAATACTCATTAGCCTCGATTTTACACAATAGCCTCCAAATTAATGTGAAATGAGAATTAGAGGGTGTTTGGCTAAGTTTATAAAAACACTTTTTAGTTTATCTACGCATTTGGTAAAATTAAAAGTACTTATAAGTTAAGTGTTTATAAGCCAAAAGTTATAAGTTGGCTCCCCAACTTATCAAATTTCAGCTTATAAGCACTTTAAGTTTTGACCAAAATATTTAAAGCAAAACTCTTCGTATACCCAATTCTTCAACTGTATATTATTAATTTTAACTGTTTATTTTTTAAATCAATTTTTACATTTAAAAATATTTTTTAACACATAATATTTATTAGCTACTTTAAATCAGCTAAGCTAAACGGGCTTGTAAGAATGTAGTGAGAGGGACATGAGTTGAATTTCTTTTGTTGCAGTGGTACTGATTTAGATAAAGGAAAGAAGAAGTAAATAGGCATAATGCTGGGCAATGATTAAACCTGTTTTTTCTCTCTTTTGCCCCTACTGAAACTTGGTAACGACGTCTCCTTAGAATACCCATGTGGTCCTTTTTTGCCTAATATGGAATTGCGCAGTCCAATTCAACATTACGAGATAGTTTAGTTGATGGTTTGGAATAATTAATCTTAAAATAAAATTTCGTATATGATAACATAGGCTTTGTTGGCTGCAAAAGGAAAAAAACATTTGCCATAAAATTAAGGCAACATTTGGTGGGGATTAAGAGTTCGACCCAATGCTTTGATCCTGATTCGACACTAGAAGTATATTGACTTTTTCCTAATAATTATATACTTTTATCGGTAAATATTATATATTTGATTTCATTCATATATTAATTCTTTCCTATGAGTTATAGTCTCGATAAAAATGCTAGTTTCTACTGTTCATAATATGAATATACCATATTAATTCATTTATTAAATATAGTATATGTAAGTAAGAAGGAGAATTTGTATTATTTTATGCGAGATAGGATGTAAAAAATATGAGACCCAAACGACTAAACGAAAAAGACTGAATGCATAGACACTAACTTATTTGATAATTACATTAGAAGGCCACATAAAATGCTTTACAAATTATAGCAGAAATCAATTTGTTATTAAATTAAAACATGGCCAGTCATCACAAATGATTATTGAAACAATAAGGTAAAAATCACTTTTTGACACATAACTAGATACATTTTACGTAATAGATATTCAAGATGACAAATTAAATTATATTCAGTATTTAGAGTTGAACTTAATGAATAAAATGTATTCAGTTATATGAATTACATTCACGTGACACTACAAAAAAAACTTAATTACCAACAAAAAAAAATGTTGGTAAATTGATCAAATTGGTTGGTATTTTGACTTACTAATCGATTACCAACAGAAATTGGCTTGTTGCTAAAAGGCTCGATGGTAAATTTTACCAATCATATTGAATTGGTTGCTAAACTTAACAACTAAAAATTAGTTAGTAAACACCAAATAAATTTGTTGGCAATTTTTGAATCTTGAGTCCAAGATTTTCGTTGGTAAATTTACTAACAAAAATTCAGTTGGAAGTTTGTTAGTAAATTTACTAACATATAGAAATTGAGTTAGTAAAATTGGTTTTTGATTATTTAAATTGTGTTTGTAATTGGTTGGTAAATATAGTAACAAGAAAAATTCCATTAGTATTATGTTAGCAACTATACTAATGGATAGCAATTTGGTTGGTAAATCCGATAGTATATTTTTAAAAATAAATTGGCAATCGGTTGGTAATTTTGTCCATAGAAAAGTTCTATTTAGTAAATTGTAGGCAATTTACAAACAAATTTCAAATTCGTTAACAAATATGGTTATAATAATTGTATTAATATTCATTTAAAGCTTCAAAAGATCCCAAAAAAACAAAAACAAAATAAAAAACATACTAAAACTTTATAAATAATAATATCTATCATCAAGTTGAAAGCAGAATCCAATTGTGTCTAACATAAATCTAAATGTGACTCGTGTCATTTGGCGACAAGTTGTAGAATCCAAGACGTGTCTAACATAAAAGAAGCTAATATAAATGTATTGGCTGAGGATCAACCTACTTAAACATCATTATTCAACAGGACGAACAGTTACAATCATTACCCAGTCAAAATATAATTTACATCATGAGGATTCCAATCAACACAATGAAGATCAGCATTATGAGCCTTTCTACCTACAGGGAAAATAATCAGATCCCAAAGTCCAATCAGAGACATGAATATGACCAAAGAAACAAAAATAATATAGTAATTTATAATAATAATAATAATGATAAGAAGAAAAAAAAGGTGACATTTCAAGGAATGCATAAATAATAGATATATTAATGGAAAGACTAATAATAGGTAATACAAATATTGTTACAGAACAAAGGTTTACATGGTGGAATCCTATTTGAAATGTTTAATCAGGCTTTAACTAGTCAAGCACACTTGCACTAACCAATTTCTAAGAATTATCACCACCCTATAACAATTTTCCATCAACATTTTTCCTAAATCCTACTGCTACTCTCTACCACTTATCGCCAAAAATTACTACTCAAGCTCAAGTAAACTCAAGAACACGGTTCAGAAAACCAGTTTTTCTCATAAAATTTGCCACAAAAAAATATTGAAGGAAAAATGAACAGAAGCAACCAAAAATAACTGCAAAGAAAACAAATTACTAAAGCATTTCAACATAGATAGATAGGATCCTGTTGAAGAATAGACACCGGACGGTCAATCACAAATGCCTTATTTGTACAACCATATCGGGCTCAATGTCTCTCCGCCTCTAATATTTTAATTTTATGTGTTACAACTAAAATATTTACTGCCTATCTACCTGACATTACAAACTACAACATGGAGAACAGGCAATATAACAGAAACCCCCTCCTGACCTCCCCACACTCAAAAGCACAGAGGCCACAGATCTTTAGTATGATTTCACAATAAATAAGGAGAAGTCATTTTTTAATATAAGCACAAATCAAGAGAAGTTCTGCTCTTATCCACAAAGAGAAAAGGTAAAAAAATAAGATAAGTTACTAAGTGCTTGAGCAAAAACAACGATTACAACCTTGATAGCAGGAGAAGATCCAGTTCTTGCATCCCACAGTATTAGGCAGGAATCATCTCCAACACTGCAAAACTCCTGTGCGCTTTATAAAAAAGAGGAATCCAATAAGGATGCGTGAAGCCAGGATAAGAGATGAGCAAATAACTTTATGTTTTCCTCCCTGTTCTTTTTTCTCTTCATCTTTTATTTGAAAAGTGGCAACCAAAAGCTACTTCATCCAGGGGAAAAAAGAGGAAAAAGGAATAGAATGGCTTAACTTTGAAACCTGCAAGACATAATGCAGAAGAAAAGAAGTTTGATATGTGACATGACAACTCAACGAGTATTATCTCATCTTCAATCAAGCTCACATTACACAAACGTTTTGACAGTGTTCACCCCAAACGACAAGTCTCACAACACCTAACGAAACACTGAAGGGCTAAACTCAACATCTTATACAACAGGGGAGATGTCATAAACATGAGCTACCTGGAAGGGCAAAACTGAACATCTTCTACGGTATCATCATGTCCTTGGAAAATACCTCGAGCTTGAACAGTAGGGCCTTCTGCAGAAGGTCTCGAGTTACTTGCTCCAGATCCAGGAGACTTTGTAGCTCCCTGGTCTTCTGCTAAAGTAGACACATGATCATGAATGCTCCACAGAACAACCGATTTGTCCTTCCCTGCAACAATTAATCCATGAGTGCATGAGTAATTATACACAAGCTCGAAAAGTTAAAAAATATCTGAGGTAAGAACTAAAGGAGGAAATATTAATTGAGTGCAGGCATCAATGACATTAAGAGGCTGAACTCTGATGTGGTCCAAAGTTTCCCCCTAAGTTAACTATAGATCTCCATTAAGGAAAAGTATTATAGTCCCTCCAACCCAATTCATGTGACATGCTTCAAGAAAGAATAATATACCATAAAACTCTCAAATCTTTCATATATTCAAAGTTATGATTCAACTTTAAACCATAATATTATGTTCTTCGTCAAACTAACTTATCAACAACTACCCTGATTAGATTTTGTGCCTACTAGGTTGTGTCATACTTTGTTACTCTTTGAAACGAAATTATGGGTTTACCTTAGCCAAAAGGAATATACCACTAAATCAACTCAGGCGTCAAATTCAGCATTGTCTTGATGTCCAGTCAATATCTGCAGGTAGATATAGACAATCAGTTACTACTTATAAGATACAAAGTTGGAAAACTGAACCTGTTGTTAAAAAACCCACCAAGTCCGGTCGAGAATTATTTATGCCCAAGGTAGCATGACGGTTAGGCTGAGACTCAACATCCCAAATAAGAACCTAATTCCAGAATTTCCAATGTCAACTTAAAGATTTCAATGGTTACTGATAACAAACAGCAGCCACCAGGGAGGAAACGTATGAATAGGGCTAAATAAGGAAATTGAAATACGCAGAAGCAGATGCTTACATCAGGACTGTCAGTGTGTGTGGCCACAATCTTGCTATCCTGAGGGAGTTCCCTAATTCGATTCACCTGAAATCATATTATAGAATGCTAACTGATCTGTTGAAGCAGATTATAGTATTTCAAGTACATATTCCATGTTATGAGTGCTTCTGTAATCAATGTTCTTATGCAACAAGCGTCCAGTACATCCCATTCTTACAGTAAGTATAAGAAAGGAGAACAATTAGTATAATTGTAAGGATTCAGCGAGATACAATGACCAATTCATTTTCACAGGAGAAAGTTCCACTTACACCAAAAGAATCACGAAGAACAAAAAAGTTGCACAAATACATTGGAAACATTGGAAACATTCTATATGGAAAATAAACTTTCCCACTAATTCCCCAGACCCCACTTTGTGGAACTATACTGGGTAGTTGTTGTTGTTGTAAACTTTCCCACTAAATGAGGGAAAAAAGGTACTGGCAGAAGTTTAAAATCATGTAACCAGAAATATTGGCCTATAGGTGCTAATAATCCATTTGAATTGAATCTCTTCTAACTCCACTTCAGAAGTTATGACCGCAGATTATCTGTGTTGGGAAACAACACGTGGTTTGGTTTATGCTATCTGTTTCTAATTTAATTATTTTTTGTCTTGCTACAATATGCTTCACCAATTTTTCCTCCAAAGATATCTATGCAAGAGTGAGTAATTATCAGTCAACATAAATGCAGAGTGTCTAAAACTGGAATTAAGTATGAAACCATGTGAGAAATTTCCATACAAGCAACTACTTTAAAATATTTTGATAACAATTCTAGATGAAAACAAAATGCATTAAACGCTCAGCTGGATTAGTGATGAGACAAGCTACCAGCGGAATAACCATTCAGGAAAATATACAAAACTGAACAGCAGAAGTCGTCAAGAGCACTGCCTGTATTCTAGTGTAATACAAAATCTTAACAATATAATCTAATTATGAACTAAACCAATAAGAGAAAATTTCATGCTTGAATCCTATAATAAGATAGGCCAAAGAAGGATGTACCTCACCCGGGTGAATAATTGTTTTGTACTTCTTTACAAAAGGCGAACGTGCTTCTTCGTTGAACTGAAAGATAGATAATTAAGATCACAAAAATAGGACATGCTTGCATCTGTGCACATGGAGAACACCTGAGATATGTTTGCGCTGCTGCAACCCTAGGCTTTACAACTTCACAATTAGCTATGACAAGCGTATTTGGAACGCTACCATCAGTCTGCAGGGAAGGGAAAGAATAGGATCCAAATAAAGATTATAATAAGAATAGAGATGACATTTAGCATTGATGTAAGAAAATAATGAGATGATTGAACAGAGAATAATAACAACAACTATCACACCAACTAAATATTCTTGATGCTTCCAGTTTGCTACTTACTAACCTTATTTATTAGAATATCTATCAAGGCTAATCTAACTTATTTCCATCATTAAAACGTCATATATAAATGACAAGTTATTAAAGGGCGTGAAATGATAAACTTGCCTGCTCAGAAAGGTTTAGAGGCGCTGGCGGCTCTTGTAAATTGTTTGCTCAAACTAGGGGCCCCACCTGAAATAGAGAAGCAGTAATTTTCAGGTATTAGTATCTACAGCTTAACCAAAGAAGCAATTCCATCTACATGAAGAAGTTGCAATCTCAGTAAAACTATTGAATCTCTAAAGAGAGATCGAAACACATCAACAAAGAGAGAAATAATATATTAACCTAATGGCAAGAATCAGCAATCAAATACGCCAGACAACCTGCATTCCAACAACAGATGAACCAAGAGTATACTTCACTGTTCAACCCAGTGACATGATTGTCGGCTGAGTTTGATTAACAAACATTGCACAAGAACATAGGTATACTTCCCCTCTCCGTCTACCCACATCCTCTCTACTCCTTGAACTAAGAGAAGACTACTTAGATGATTTAGTAAAGTCATTTATAGACCCTTAATAATGATTTTCAATTGGAATTCTAGGTTAAAGCCTTACATGAAAAGTTTAAACATGAATTATTTATGAAGTAGCTTCCTGAAGCACTATACCCCCCCCCCCCAACCACCAATCCACACACACCCACACAGAGCAAAGAATTTTAAGAAGCCTACAGAGCAAGAGTATTAACAATACGCCAACCAACAATGTGTAGACAAAAACGCATGATGCATCGACAAAAGGGAGTACGGTTTAACAAATACGTGTAACAAAACCCTAAGAGAGAGGAGAATGGGGATGTGAGTGTAAATACGAACCGACAAGAGAGTGACGGCCAAACAAGGTTGTGGTTAGCAAGCCAATCGTAGAGAACAGGAACCAGAGACTTCCATTGTGTGTAACGTTCGTCCACAGACCGCTGTTCTCCGCCTTTCGCCGCTCTTCTCATTTTCAAGATCTCTGAGTACTTTAATTGGTTTATTCCTGCAAGTTGAGTGCTGAGGGGTGGTTCCCCTATTATAGGCATGATTATCATGTATAATGTTTGGTTATGGAAAATCATATTAAGGCACTTGTTTTAAAACCTGATTAGTTTTGGCTAATTTCAAACTTTAATAAGCCTATTAATTCAATACTAAATGTGACCCAAACTTAAACACAATTGACCTGGGTCAATTATAATCAGACCAGATGAAAAATTAAGGTTAAATTTCAGGTTGGTTATTTAGGAAAGAAATAGAGGTATAAGAAGTATTTGTACTTTAAGAGAATCTGATAGTAACTCCCTAGAACATTCTAGTGAGGGATTAAAACACAATTTCTGCCTCAAACTTGAGGCACAAGTCAGGAAATGAGGGATCATTTAAGAAAAGTTGAAAACTAACTCAGGGAATAAAAGGAAAAAACAAAGGAAACTGATGTCCTAAGGCTCCACTATAAAAGAAACCACTTGAGCATTTTCTAAGGGATCCAGAATTTTTCGTTTGAACCATATAGAGAAAAATACATATTCTTCCTATATATGTGATAATGAATCAGTCCTAATTCTTATTCCTTTGAGATTTTTTTAAATCCCTCGAAATCTGTTGAAACCCTGGTTATACTGTCCGATTAGTTTGCTGTTTTGCCCGGATGATTCATTACATTTACTCATAGACTTCTGTTTTCTGCTGAATTATAGGTATATTTCAATGCTCATCAATGTATGAAGCTCGAGTGGAATATATTCCTAAACATGAAGATCTACTGCTCTTATTTTGTTTCAAATCCCCCCGGATTACCCTTTCCTTTTATTGTAATACACCTAATTACTTCGTAGCAGTTAAATATTTCAATCATTCTTTTTTGTAAATAACTGGACATTGGGGACTGACTTATCTTGTAACTATTGGACATTCGAACTATTTTTATGTATAATTGATAGTATTGTTAGCTAATGGTATGGCTGTTCTGAGTGATTATTTCCTGTTCTGTTTAGAAATAAGGGATTTAGGAAATATTAGCTTAGTAATTATTTAAAATCCAAACATTATGTATCGTTCCAGTTCACTCAAGTTTCGATACATTTAGCAATGATTTGCTTGAGTTCTACTTAATGTGTTGTGATGAAAATCATAATTGAATTTTGAAAGTTAGATTCATATACTATGACTGGCGAGTATATGAATTATCTGGTTCATATTTAAGGCTGAAAACCGATATAAAATAATCACTAATAACTTCCATGTGCACATTACAGGGTATATTTAGTATTTAGCCTTGTGTATAAACTAAAACTGAAAGAAAAATCACTGAAATTCGTTTATGATGAACTCTTCCTTCCAAATTAACTATGCGTCTAGTTGATGGGCCCAGCAGTGGCCAGCAGGACAGATACGATGTGAGTCTTGGACTGGCCCAAACTTGAATCCAGTGTGTCCTCTTAGCCACGAGTGAGGCTAAGTTGCAAATGTTATATTCCAAAAATACACTGCCTATATATATAAATAATTAGTGCGTTTAAACACCAGCAATAGTAGAGAATTTAGTATGCGTTGAAATGACCTGCAATGTCTCCTTAGTTCATTAAAACACATTGAAAATGTGAAGTGACGTTTAGCGAAATTCACGGCCTTCTATGAATTTTGAAGACGTAGTTGCTATAGGCGCGAATGTTATTAATAAAATTACCTTCCTAAACTCGGGTGCACATTTATGCGACCCAAATCCAAATCTCAATGGAGCGAGAATATGTATAAGATTGCATGTGCATTTATATGACGTGATCCGTGACGTATTTTAACGACATTGCAAGTTTCCTAAAAGATGTTAAAAGCGGTTAATAATGTAAAATTACATTATATAAAGGTTTAAACAAGTATAGCAAATTAGATCTCTAGCCACTTATAATGAGTTTAAGCGACCGTGCTCGAACCATGGGATCCGGGGGTGCCTGACACCTTCCCTCGGTCAACAGAATTTCTTACTTAGAAATTTCTGGTTCGCAGACTCCAATCGGGCAGTCAAAATTTTCCTCGATTTGGGATTTTAAATAAACCGGTGACTTGGGACACAAAAAAAATCAAGCTTATCCCAAGTGGCGACTCTTAAACAAATAAACAATCCTATTTCGAATAATGTCACTTTGATTGGAAAAAATCCCTTAAATATTTTTTTCTCTAATTTATAATATAACCAATTTATTTGATTATTCTTGAGATATTGTTAATCTTAGGTAAATTTTTATTTGTTTTGTTTTCAAAAAACAATTTTCGTTGGAGGATATGTCTTCATGTTTTTTTATGAGCAATATATTTTTTCATATAAGCATGTGAAATTAATAAGAGTTAGTAATTCTTTTATTTCATTGAGTATATTTGTTAATTAGAATATTATTTTCTACTTATAAAAGTTTTTCGTAGTATAGTTATTACAAAATTAGTCCAAAAATCAATATCGAGCCAATTATCTCAAGGTATTTACTGAATCCACTGTAAGGATAGCCCGGTTTCAATACCGGTGCTACTGTCCCTTATTGAACTTTTCCTAGTTGTTGTAATGTTATTTTCAATTATTAATAAAAAACTAGCCCTAGGCTCTTGCCTAGTGGATTAAAAAAAAATCTATTAATAAAGTTTTCCAACCGATTAAGTATTAGTTGGCAAGTTTACTAACAGATACCATTCGGTTGGTAATTTACAAACGCATTTTAAATTAGTTGGTAAAATTAGCAACAAAATCTTTCTGTTGGTAAATATTTGGTTGGTAATTCGTTACTAATCTGTTAATAAATAATACTTCATTTTTTACACCATATTTAACAACGGATATGTACTCCGTTGGTAATTTTACCAACGAAAAATATTTGTTGGTAACATTTGAGTTGGTAATCCATTAGTACGCAGTTGCTATATTAACCGCCTATTTTTCCCGCCATATTTACCAACTAAATTATTTAGTTAGTAACATTTTGGTTGGCGATTCGTTAGGAATCTGTTACTAAATTCTGGAAAATAAATTAGTTATCATTTGGTTAGCAATGTGTTGCTAATACACCAACAAATTCGGGGCGTTGGTAAAATCCGTAAGAAATTGAGGTTTTTTTTGCAGTGTGACTTTATTCTTCGTATTTCAATTTTATCATACAGCCCCTTAGTTCGTTCCACTTTATAAGTGTGCAATCTGCACATGGTGATTATTAGCATTCCTAATCATGATATGATGGTTTTAATCAAATAAATTAAGTAGGACCATTTTACCTTGTTTAACTACTTCAATATGTTTGGGAATTTCAAGAAATGTTCTAATTTTATGAAATGATATAATTAGATAAAAGACTCACGTTTTAATTGAGGCCACTCATATATTGAATATAATAAGAGTCCTCCAACCTTTCAATAACAACCTTGTTTGTTTCGAATATTATTGAATGTTATAGCGAAGTGATGTTATATAAAATATATATTATAACATAACATGAAAAATGGTTCCGAAAAAGCTTCGCTTTTATAATGAAGTATTATTATATAAGAATAATGTTATAGAAAGATCTAACTGTACACTGTTATATATTTCGAAAATTAGACTCAAAGAGTAAAATATTTTAACAATTTGTATCTGCCAGCCTTTTCTTTCTTTTTTTCATTTGTAAAATGGACCATTTTATTAAAAATGTAAAACCAACCCGCACAAGAAAATGCGCTAGTGAGAAATATATTTGAATTAGAAGTTGAAGTTGGAATAAATCTCTTCGCTATCTGTCTATATAACTTCATTCTGTTATAAAATAAAGACTTAAAGCAAAAAAAGCCAAAGACAAATAGAGAGAGATTTATTATTCGAATTTCAAAGTGATGTACATTATAAACTGAAAACTTCTCTATTTATAGAACAAAAGAAGCAGCTGCAAGGCAGAAGGAGTTGCAAGGCGGAAGCAGCTGCAAGACAGAAGTAGCTGCAAGGTTGAAGCAGCTACAAGGCGGAAGCAGTTGCAAGACAGAAGCAGCTGCAAGACGGAAGCAGCTGCAAGGCTTATTCTTCAGCTGCTTGTCAGGTGTCTACATGAGCTGTTTGTAGATAAACTTCAATGGAATATACTAAATAGATAATCTTTTTCAGGAAGATTATCTATAGCGGAGTATTAAATAAACATCCACAATATTATTTTCATAACACTCCCCTTGGATATTCATTGAAAAGATATTATGTCTCATTAAAACCTTACTAGGAAAGACCCAGTGGATAAAATTCTAGTGAAGGAAAAAGAGTGCACATATTTAGTAATACACATTTCTAGCTGCCTCATTAAAAACCTTACAAGAAAAACATCATGGAAAAACCTTAGTAAGGGAAAAGGATTGTTTAGTGAACAAATCTGTTGGATTGTCAGTTGAACGAATTTGTTGCACATCAATATCACCATTTTTCTGAAGATCATATGTGTAGAATAATTGTGGTAAAATGTGCTTCGTTCTATCGCCTTTTATAAATCCTCCCTTCAATTGGGCTATGGATGCAGCATTGTCTTTGTAAAAAATTGTAAATTTTTTATCATATTCCAAATCATATTTTTCTCGAATGAAATGAAACTGCAGTGTAAGCTGTTACTGAAAGCTGTTGTGAAAGCTACTTGTAAGTTGCTTGTAAGCTGTTATTGTACCAGATATTGATAATCTTCTGTTGGGGGTAATGTTTATCCATAACAGACTACCGAAATGATAAGCTTCTTTAGGAAGCTTATTTCCAATAGAGTACTAAATAGATAACCATATTTACGGCGGAGTCCCATATGGATATGCTTCTTCAGGAAGCCTATATACAACGGAGTACTAAATGAACATCCATAATATATTTATTTATAGCACTCCCCCTTTGATGTTCATTATTATGTGTCTCGTTAAAACCTTACTAGGAAAAATCCCGTGGGATAAAAACCTAGTCAAGGAAAAAGAGTACACTAATAATATACATTGCAAGATGCCTCATTAAAAACCTTTCTAGGAAAAAACCCAGTAGGAAAAAATCAGAGCAAGAAAAAAAAGAGAGTATAATACAGAGACTTAGATATATCTAGACCAAAGAGCTCACCATTCTCTTCTGGAGGTAATAACGGATCCTTAAGCTGTGTAGGAGAAGAACTATATCTTGCGAGTAAATTAACAGAAAAATGCTATGTCAGGCCTTGTAGCATTAGCAAGATACATTAGTGCATCAATTGCACTGAGATAGGGTACTTTGGTACCAAGGAGTTCCTCATCCTCTTCTGGAGGTCGGGAAAAATCTTTATCCACTTCAAGTGATCGAACAACCATTGGTGTACTCAATAGATGCGTTTTGTCCATGTAAAAACGTTTTAAGAACCTTGATGTATAGACAGATTGATGGATAAAAATTTCGTCTGCTAAATGTTTAATTTGCAGACCAAGACAAACTTTTGTCTTTCAAAGATCTTTCATCTCAAATTCTTTCTTAAGATATTCAATTGCCTTTTGGAGCTCTTCTAGAGTTCCAACAATATTTATGTCATCAATATAAACAACAAGTATAACAAATTCTGATGCCATTTTCTTCATAAAAATACATGGACAAATAATATCATTTATGTAACCTTCTTTCAGTAAATATTTACTGAGGCGATAATATATGCGCCCAAATTACTTTAAATGGTACAATGACCTTTGTAATCATATCGAGTACATTTCTCGATACTTTTGAACTATATGCTTCAGGCATTTTAAATCGTTCAGGGATATTCATATAGATTTAATCAAATAATCCATATAGGTTATGAATGGCATGACATCTTCAGGTGTCTGGACTGCAGGTTCGATCCTCACAATCTTTTACAATATTGTGCACTATATTGTATCAATTATATCATCGACGATCATTTCTGTATCGGTTCTCAAGCGACATAACTTGTTGAGATCTCATCACTTTAATTATTTTCAGGTACCTGAACTTCTTCTGGAGTTTCATAAAATGTTATGTCATGAGCTCTTCTAGAGCTCATTTCCTCCTTATTATGATCACTTTGATCATTATCTCCTTGCCATTTTTCAAGGGTTGTTACCTTCGGAACCGATTGGTTTACCACGCTTCATGCGTACAGTAAACTCTATACTTCAGGGACTTTAATTTTAATAAGAGCATTTGCAGCTGAAATATGATATTTAATTTTGGATCATCAAATGCTTCTGGCATTTTTACTTGAACTATCTTCTGAGTGAGGATCATATTGATAATAATTCGATTCATATAGCATATTGTTCAGCTGTATATTCTATCCCCTACATGCTAGAAAACTAACATATATTTCCAATCTTCAAATCTTTGTGCATTGTGGTAGAAAAATTAATCATATATCACACATCAAAAGATAGTAAAAGTATTTGATTTTTGATCCTAAACCAATTGCGAGGGGAGGACTTATCATATATTGTTGGTCTGATGCATACAAATGTTTCTGTATGCAATTTAGAATATCTTAGACCAATATATGGAGCTTTGTCCTCACAAGCAATAATTTAGCCATTCGTAGGAGGAATTCATTGCTAAACCAACTTGGATATAAACCAGCATTATCAAGATGAATTATCTTGATCTCATCATCTGAAACTTATGTTCTTAATTGAGAAAAAGCAATATCAAATGTCAAACTGCAGTTGACATAAGCATACATGTAACCATCTTATATATGCATCTATAAGTGGTTCACATGACAGGTGAATTGGCCCATATTCACCTTTTATATATTTCAGAATCAGGGGTCTTAATCCCAACTTTAGCTGGTAGAATCAATTTATTATAAAAACAAGCAACACGGGAGAATTCTTGAAGTATATTCTAGTTCTTCAGTATATGCTTATCTGAATTCTCAAATAGCTCATTTAAAAATGGCAAATGATAACTTCAAGTTTATCATGGCATGTTCTATCTCTTAGTAAACTACTGGTTTACTATGGCATAAACTTTTGTATAAGTAAATTTCCAATTTACTATAGTTGTTTTTGCATTAGTAAACTTCTGATTTACTGTAGCTACTTTTGTATAAGTAAATTTCTGATTTACTGTAGTTGCTTTTGCATTAGTAAACTTCTGGTTTACTGTGATACATGATGTAGTACAAATTAAAGAATAAGGTGGGTAACTTCTCACATGCATATTTACCCCTTATGATTGTGGAAACATGAATATTTTGAACCTTTCAATTATTTGTAGTCTCAGTATGATTGTCATTTGTATTAGTAAGCTTCAAGTTTACTACAACATATGTTTTGAACATAATCATATAATATGAATGACATATTTATATATAAGCTCTTCAAGAACCTTCATTCATTATCCACAATCTAATATTTATCGGCCACTACTGGTGACATATGTCTTCTAGACAAACGGATAGCTCTTCGGGAGCTTTTGATAATTTTTGTACTACCAAATATTGCTCAAACACTTCTTTAAAAGACTATGAGTAGCACGTACTTCAAGAGTAATCTTTCTCATAGCCATACCTCTGTTGTTTGGTCCAGGTTCAGAATGAGGAACAGAGGAGGAAGGAATTGTGGAAAGAGGAGTAGTAGAGGAGGTGAAAACAATAGGAGCGGTAGAAACCAGAACATGAGCTAAGGGAATAGGCACGAGGGCTAAAAAAGGAACAGGAGAAGAAGTTGTAAATATAGCGGAATATGTCAAAGGAGAAGAAACATGTACGGTTGAAGGAGAAATAGAAGAAACTGGAGAAATAGGAATAGAAGTAGATAAGGGAATTTCATTAAGAACGGGGCCAAGATCCCCACTTTCAAACCCACTCTCGAAGAGACGTTGAACAGATTCATTCGTGTCTCTAACAGCAAGATCATCATCCGATTGGATTAAGACAGGATCATTAATGGAAGTAACTGAAGAAGAAGTAATTGCAGTAGAGGTACGGGTAGGAGAATCTTCAATTTCCTCATCCATAACAACACGTCTCCTAGCTCTTGGTCTAGATACCAAAGAGGCATTATCTTCTTCTTCATTATCAGTTTTCATTATCATAGCTTTTCTCTTGGCTAAGAGTGTTTTAGCCTTGTCCAAGCCAAGGGCGGTGTTGGCAGTAGTACGCATGGCTATAGCAACGTCCGCTGCCATCCCTTTTATTCCAAATCCTGATAAAAAGAAGGATTTGAGTTCATTTTCAAAATTTAGTATACATATCTAGAAAGCATACATGAAAAGAAATATATACCGTGTGTTTTCACTGTCCACCCATGTAAGAAGGAGATAGATTTCCAAGTCCTATCTTTCTTAGGAGCAACTTTCAAACTTGAGTGTACCCAACCATGTAAATTGGGAACGGGTTCCACATCAACAATGGTTGCTATAGAAAACCAAAAAGGGGATAAATTTAAAGAGAAAATCAAAATCTCATAAAACAGGTACGGGAAACGTAAAACGGAAACATACGAGTAAAATTTCACATCTCGGAGAAGGGAATGTTTGTTTCTCCCAATAAATCCACTGTGTGAACACCAATGTAACGAAGATACCACCCACGATCTTTATCGTCATCAGCGTTCACCAAAACTCTTTTGCTCCTTGCAGTTAAAGTAAAAATCTCATGGCGTAATAGACTAGGGTGGTATAAGTGGATAAGATGGGGAAAGGTAAAAGTAAATTTTGCCTTATTGGACAAAAACCTTAAACAAGCTACAGCCCTCCAAACTAAAGGTCCAATCTGGACTAAGAAAATGTTGAAAAATCTACAAAAATCAATGATAACTGGATCTATGGCAGGCTTAACCCCAAAGTGAAGGGGTAGGTATAAACATAGGAATACCCATTTCTATAAGAAGAAATTCTGTAGTTTATAGAAGGGATTGATAAATGAATGCTCTCCTTCCAGTTGCAATCTTTCCTAATAGTGGGGATTGTGAATTCAGTTATAAGAGAAGGATAATGATCAATCTTTTTCAATTTCCAATTTGTTTTTTAAGGGATGCTTTATCACTTGCAAAAGATAAATCATTTGGTATAATTTCTTCAACTGTGGGTTATGTAGAAGGGTCTGAAATTTTTTTACCTTTCGAAGATTGAGTTTTGGAAAAGGAGCCTTTGATTCCAGAACCAGAAGAAGGAAGTACAGAACCAGTTGAGCCACCACGTGTAGATCCCGTACTTCAGAGTCTTCCTCCTCTGCCTCATTAATGTTTGATAGGAGTAGGTGCATTAGGGAATTGATCGAGAAGTAAAACCTTTCTGGGGTAAGGGTTTGGAGATGCCATTGAAAGATAATTTTGAAGTAAATAGAAGTGAAAGAAAGAAAGGAAGTACGAATGCTTGATGGAAATTGATGAATAAGAGAACAAGGAAAGTGTGAATTAAAGGTTTATATGAGAACAATCGTCAAAATTAAGGGAAGCAATGATGGAAAGCCTATATTAAAGATAACCATCACTTCGTAAACAGAGGAAGTTGAACAGGCCTAGAAAAATGGGAACAAAACTGCAGATTCAATCAGAAGATGACAGGTGTATAGAGCATTAAATGGGAGAGACAAATGAGACGTCTATACTAACACAAGCATTAATTGTGACAAAAATTCTTTTCAGGATTCACTTCCTAATTATTTAATTGATAAATAAATTAGAAATTGGGAAAAATTGAGTTTAAATTAAAGATTACGTGGCATGACACGTGGATTGGTCAAACAGTCAAAGAGCAATAAATGATTAAAAGGCACGGAAGACAACATGCACGGTGAAGGAATAGAAAACAGACACGAGAGGGAATCTTAGATACGAATCTCGTGTCTATTCAAGTCATTCAATATCAACGGATTAAAAGGGGATTGAAGACAAGAATCTGATGACAAAAAGTAGTCTACATTCATTATTAAATACCTGATACGTTAGTTATCCAGTATTTAATAGCAATGATTATGTAACGTCTCATTAAATGCCTCCTTTATTATTTAGATTAATCCGTTACTCCTTGTCAACTATAAAAGGAGTAAGATTTATCATTTGTAGAGACACAGAACACTATTGATATCATATTGAAATAACAAGTTCATATTACTTTATTCTTATTCTTTGAAAGCCACTTATATTTCGGTCTCTTTGATTATCAGTAACCCGATTTCTTCTCTCTAAAATTCAAGCTTTGATCAAATTACATTTTTTAGTTAAACAGTAACTTTCATTGTCAAATTCACAATAACTATGAATATTTGTAGGATCATTTTTTTATATTTAAACTGTACTTATCAATATTATTATTTCCTCAACACATTCACAGTCTTCATGAGGTACGAATGTTAACAAATTTTATCGCTAATGCTTATAGTCTTGTAATATCAGTAATCGTCTTCCACACGATAGGTGCAAATTTTACTATTTGGATGTGTTTTTAGGTGTTTTGAAGGTTGAAATATGATCAGTTGACCTTAATGGTTGAAGTTTGATATGGAAGTAGCCAAAAGTGAAAAATTGAAGTGATTTGAGCAATAATAAAGCTGAAAAGCAAGAATTAAAAGAAAAATTATGACCCATGTAGAGAAGTAACTGCCTATAGTACATGAAAATCCGGAGTTTCAACTAGATCCTTTGCGAAGCACAGCTATAGCACCAATACAAATTCACATGCATTTTACCTCGAGGGCCAAATCAGTCATTTGACTCAAGCTTTTAACCCTTATTTAAGCCGTATTCTTGACCTTAGAAGGCAAGGAACACTATCGTTGAAGCAAATTTGAGCCCCGAAGAACCTCAAATCCATTCCTCAAGATGAATTGAAGAGTTTTTCTCCACTTTTCTATCTTTATTCAATAAATATTGATTTGACAATGGTTTATGTATTTTTGAATAGTATTATGTGTAGCTAAATCCGAACCTTTATAAGATAAATATTTGTTACATTTTATATATAATTGAGCCCTTCTGATTTCTCTACTTATTAAACTAAGTGCTTATTTCAGTTTATTGAATGGCTATGTATTGGTTGTATTTAGGGGTGTACAAAGGAACTGACAAATCGCACCAAACCAATAATCTGAGTCAAACCGAGAAAAAAAATCCGACTATGGTATGGTTTGATTTGGTTTGGTGTTGAAAAAAAACACGACCATAATTGATTTGATTTGGTTTTAACTAAAGAAAGTCAAACCGAAACCAAACCAACCCGACAAAATATATATATATATATATATATATATATATATATATATATATATATATATATATATCTAGATATATATATATATATATATATATATATATATGTATATATATATATATATATATATATATATATATATATATATATATATATATATATATATATATATATATATATATATATATATATATATATATATATATATATATATATAATTTTTAGATATATTTAATATATAAATATACTCATTGTGATGTAATTTATATATATTTCTTAAGAAATTTTATAATTTTATCTTTTAAGGTATTATTTCAAGATTGGACTTAGAAATTTTAAATGCTCAAATAAATTTTATAGATATTAAATATTAATATTAGTAAATTAAATATATCTCATCTTAATTTTAATACTTAACCAAGATAGATAAGTATGACTTGGTGTAAGCACCCAGTACATAAAGGCGGATCTAGGGTTTTAATTTTATAGGTTTAGCATATATAGTTTTTAGCGTTAAATCCTTATATTTTTAAAGTTATGGGTTCATATGTATTATTTATTAAAATTTTAGTGATTGTTACACTTACACATAAATTTATGTTCGATACCGAAAATACTAGGTTCAGTTAAATCCGAACTCTACGTTGCATCCATTCCTGCCAGTAGAGATAAGTTTTTATCAAGATCGTAAACTATGGTAATATTAAAATATTACAAAAATAAGAACCCTTTTTTAACAGTGGGATGCCCCCTAAGAGGGGAGAGAGAGGGGGGGGAGAGCCTAACATGAGTAGATTTCTATAAGGAGGAAGCAGTTTCGTCAATGGCATTCGATCATGTACTCAGTTTTGGAATATATCGAGCAGCAGAAACCTGCATTAAATGCTACAGATATCGCAATAACCGTCGTTGAAAATGAGTATTCAAAGTGAGTTGATGGTAAAAAAAACAAAAGCTAAAAAATAGTGTTTTATTGTTTTTCAAGTCTTGCTTGAGAAAGAAAGAAAAAAATAGAGTGGTTTTTTTTATGCTTGAGATGGAAGAAAAAGAAAAAAGGACCAAACAAGATTCTTGAAAAATTGTAATATGCACATGCAACAATTAATGGTAGAAGGTGTTGTTTTGCTTTATTAATGGGACACCCCTTTTGCTTCACTTTTGTTCTTATCTCAACTTATTAATATGAAGGAAATTCCCATCAATATTATTCTTCTCTTCTTTCTATAAAATCATAGCTTTTTGGTACTCGTCACTTTCACTCTCTCTAATTTTTGTTTCAATTTTAATGTGTTCCAGTTTAAGTAGACATTAAGTGAACTAGAGTAGTAAAAGGAATACTCAAATGGAGGACAAACCACAAGAAATTACTCATAATATTATTACACTCAAAATAAGATGCTGGTGAGTTAAGTTTGTTGATATGAGTCCAAATAAAATACTTTAGCCTTCATATCGAATTACTTGGAACAACAACATAAGCGGAAGCGTACCTGAATCCATAAGTGGAAGCTCCTTAATCCTTCTTGAAGATTGTTCAAGGTTTGCCTTTGGAAGCTCCTTGATCCTTGATCACAATGTATGCCCCTAGTAGAAAAGATAGTGGACAGAATTAGAAGCTGGACATCCAAACTCCTATCTTTTGCTGGTAGAATTCAACTCATCAAAAGTGTCATGTTTGAAATGCAAACTTATTGGGCCCAGGTATTCCTCATTCCCAAAAAAAATTATAAAACTGGTTAATGGAATTTGCAGGAACTGCCTGTGGACTGGTAGTCATGAAACTAGCCATAGGACCCCAATTGCCTAGGAAACACTGTGTAAACCAAAGGCAGCAGGAGGTTTGAACATTATCTCCTATGAAAGATGGAATAAAGCAGCTCTGTCAAAACTTCTCTGGGCCTTAATGTCTAAAAAAGACAAACTCTGGATCAAATCGATCCATTGTCACTACATAAAGAAGAGGGACATTACAACAATGGAAATTCCTAAACAAGCTAGCTGGCTCGTTAGGAAATTGATTGGAGCAAGGGAATGGTGGGCAAATGATGGAACAGGAATGCAGACATGTACTCATAATGGGCAATTTAGCATCAGAAAGGCATACATTCATACCACTCCACAATACCCTAAGGTCCGATGGAAAACCTTAGTGATGGTGACTGGCATGCTCCCAAAACATAAATACATTTTACGGATGGCACTGCATAGGCGATTGGCAACAGTTGACAGATTAGTTAAATGGGGACTTCAAATTAATCCTTCCTACATATTATGTGGAAGAGATATTGAAGAAACACATGACCATTTATACTTTGAATGCTTATATTCCAAAGGCCTGTGGCAAGGTATGTTAAAATGGTTGAAGTATCAAAGAACAATAGGCACATGGGAGTCAGAAGTGCAATGGTTATCTGATAATGTCAACAGCAGGAATCCCAGAAAAGCCATCCTCGGTATGGTGTTTGCAGCAGAAGTCTACAACGTCTGGATGGAAAGAAACAACAGAAGGTTTCAACAATTCAACAGAAACGTTCAAGATCGAGCAAAGGAGATAACAATTCAAGTGCACTTTACTGGAATGAAGCAACCTAAATGGATTCCCATTCTGCAGACTATGAATAGCTATCCCTTGTGTGATTCTTCACAATCGTAACAACATTCATCTTTGTCTGTAATAGAATCTTAGTTCAACAACAATAGTTGTAGAGTTTACTATTTTTTATTGTACTTTTGAGATCTGTTCTAGAGTCCAAAATAACATATGATGTAAATTTTACCAATTGTTGAAACAAAATTTTCATTTTGACCAAAAAAAATGTTTCTGAGAGCCCTTAAAAATATTGTTGAGAATTTGCAGTTGTTTTACGGAATAAAGAGTGAGATATGAAAAAGAGAAAGAATAGACAGAATTTTCTGAGCCAGAGACAAATAGAAAGTCAGAAACAACCACTCAATATCACACAGTATAATACATGAAAATCACTCTTGACATTGTTACTCAAACTTATTGAGTAAACTTTCACCAGCTGTGTAAAAAGTTAAGACTAATATTCTGTAAACAAAATAAACTCCTTCACTATCAAGACAACAAGCTGTTGCGCGAAATGAACAAAGGAAAATTCACCAACGAAACCCCTTCCTATAATATCGATTGCCCTCGTCTTTCTAATTTAGTTGATCAAAATGCATTTGAGGGAGGGTAGAGATCCTTACACAATCAACTGAATAAAGATCACAATCAGCACTTCTCCTTGCTATCACCCTCGAAAGTGGGCTTGATTTCCTATTGAATTGTAAGCTATCAGTTGAATTCCTTTGCATACTTTGAGACAAATAATTCGTATTTCTCTGCTTAACCTTTGCCTTAATAGACTTTGTGAGATTCATGTAACTCGGCTTCTTGCTATTTCCTTCTTCCGAGGTTGACAACGATGAATAAGACGATGTGCTATCATCATACGGATAGTACTCCAAATAAGGATCAGAAGATGAATTGACAATTTGACAACTCATTGGTCCTCTTGCAGATATCCTGGTTGAAACGTTATTTCGTCTAATATTCACTGAACTTCGCTCTGATCCAACCGCATAATCTTCATGCTTCCTAGAACTTGGGGTCATCCCCGATGCATCAGTATGGAATTCATCAACCAATCTACTTTCCCAAGGCTTATTCGCCATCCAACGCTCTAACCAATTTGAATCCCCGTTAGGCTTAATCTTATTTGAGGTTACCACTTTCCTTGCTCTTGAATTCGGGCTTGGATTTGTTCTTAGTTTCTGAAATAGATAAGTTAGACAACAATTACATCTAATTACAAACCGCTGTCATATAAGATGTTTTAGAAAAACAAATACATTACCTGTTGTGCATATGCAATGGCCCTTTCTCTTTTTATTGCACCGACTTGTCTCATTTTTAGCTTAGACCTCACTTCATCCACTGTGCCAGGGCTATCGCACCATCCACCCTGAGGAAGCCAAAGTTAGAAACTTTTATGTAACACTAATTTAATCCAATTCATATGTGAAACTAGTGATACCTCAGCTTGCTTAATTGGATCAGCTTGGCTAGAGTTATCAGCAAGAGATCCTTTCATTGCATCTCCTACAAGAGATGTTTGAGTGCATTGGGCTCTCATTCGGGCCTGAACTCGAACGAGAGCCTGCATGCACTTGAGGGTCATAGCAGCTTGCTTTCTCACTTGTCGTCCACGAAATATAGCTTGTAGCCTAACCACTGCTTTCAATGCCCTTAATGCACGCCTTGCCTTTCGATCAGTACAATTAAAAAAACCTCATTAGCTGCATAAACCATTAGCCAAAAATCAAATGGGAGGAAAAAATTACAAGGATGGGAATGTCTCTACATTGAGATCAAGAATACCATATGAGAGCAATTACGCCTCAATTCCAAGCAACTTGGGGTTGGTTGTATGAATCAGCATTGATCATGTAGCCCCATTTAAGCTCATCTAAGAATGAGCATGAAAACCCTAAGGATTTAACTTTGTAACGCGTTTTAGATCTAGTTTTTTAGTCTTGGCAATGGGAGTGTTATCACTCAACTAAGAGTAAGCTTCTGTATATCAACCTCCAATCAGACAGTTGCCTCCTAATAATACACTCATCTAGATGTGTTTCTAAAACTGCAACTTTTCTTGATTCTGTTTTCAGGTTTCAGCAACATTATCTCCAAAGTTGTGCTTTGTCTTTCCCCACACTTAATGCAAGAAATTCATTCTCTTTTCATATCTAAATATCTTGTGATAAAGTGGTCATGGGTTTGAGCCGTGGAAACAACCTCTTGCAGAAATATAGAGTAAGGTTGCATAACATAGATCCTTGTGGTCCGGCCCTTCCCGAACCCCGCGTATAGTAGGATCTTACTACACCGGGCTTCCCTTTTTTTCATATCGAGACAGTTGGCTCTTGATTAAACGCTCATCTAAATATGTTCCAATTAAAATGCAACTTTTCCAGATTCTGTTTCAGCAACATTTTCTCCAAAACATTACTTTCTCTTCCCCCATTTTAATGGAAAAAAAAATAAAGATTCTGTTTCAACATCAATTTCTCCAAAACAATGCTTTATCTTCCCCAATTAAATGAAAAAAAATGATTTTTTTTTCATCTTCATATAATCATATATAAATGACAAACAAATCTTTGAGTGGAGATAATTGCAAAAAGGGAAAACATATAAATTACCAGAAACCCACGAAAGGCAGCCTGAATTCGAATAGCAGCCCATTCTTTTTTCACAACAATAAAATCTTTGTGTGGAGCTCTGACCACAGTAGCCATTGCAGCAGCCAAAGTAGTGTCGGACATGAACGAAGATTCAGACCCTTCTGAATCTCCCAAATGGCCACCACCTTTTACACCTTTCGACGACGACATAGCTATTCCACCAGAAGCACTCCTCCACAGCTTCCATTTTCTGTTCTTGACACCACCCTTCTCCTTTACAATCCCAAAATACGACAATTGTTTAGTCAGCTATATGAATTCTTACTGACCACGTTAATCCAATTAAAATCATCGCATGCCAAAATTATGCAGATACAGCAACAACAAGAACAGGGAAGGGTCGGACCACAAGCATATATTATACGTAGCTTTACCTTGCATTTCTGCAAGAGTCTGTTTCACGACTTGAACCCGTGACCTCTCAGTCACATGGCAGCAACTTTACCGGTTCCCTTCTAAAAAAAATAGAATACAAAGTAAAGAAAAATTCAACTCAGAGATTCTAACAAACTTACAGGATCATTGGATTGATTCTTTTTTGAACTGATTAATGATTTGATCCATTTCCCTGAACCACCCATGTTTTTTGTGTAAGGTGAATTGTACTTTAGTTTTGAGGAGTGCAGAACAGACAAGAGAAGAAAAGAGGGACAAAGGGTTTAAGAAAATGCTGTCTGAAAAATTAAAGAGAAACGTTGGGATTTGAGAATTCGAAGAGATTGTGGAGTTTTAATTACTACAGATTTATGGAGGGGTTCATGGGTTTTAAATTTTGAAATTCGAAACTGATGAGGAAAAAAGAGGAAAGTTGTAACGGATAGTTAGTGCAAAGTGAAACGACGTAGTAATAGGCTGAGATTTCTCCTTCCCCCCTTAGTTTATGCTGACACAAACGACGAATATTAGTGGGAAAGTGAAAGGAATTTCCGGAAAAAAAGGTAGTTAAAACATGCCTTATATTATTTTTCGTGTAAAGTACAATTAATAATCAAAGAAATTCCCCGCGCCTCTGCCTCCAACGTGGGCAATTTGGTAATTGGATCCTAGTTATACACGTATACTCCCTCTGGCTTATTTTATACGAAGATTGGATAGTAAATTTAAGAAATTAAAGAACATTTTTGAATAAGTTTATAGTATACTAAGGTATCAAAAAATATTCGTGATGATGAAAGTTTTCCATGTTTCTTATGTCATTGAGTAAATTGTAAATATTAAGATCAAATAATCTTCAAATAAAAAGATAATTAATTTATTGTCCTTTTACGGATGAAAATACGATCCGTTGATAAGGTAAGAAAACGTTGTCATCATAAGTATCCTTTTATCTGGATTCGAATAGTGAGAATCGAATCAAATTTAATAGGTTCAATATTTAATCAAGTTAGACTTTCCAATACAAATCTGAATTAACCAAATATCGCATGAAAATATTCTTTTTTTAGTTATTTTATTTTAATATATTTCGTTCGTTCATTTTTACTTGGCATGTATAATAAAAATAGATTTTTTTACTTGATATTTTGCGCAGATTAAGATGAGGAACGCGTTAATCTAAACACATTAGATAGCACATAAGTCATAAAACGAGAACTTACTTGTTCTTCGTGAAGCGGAAGCATAAACGGAATGAACCACGACTGGAATTACTGGTCGTCGGTGGTTGTCACGGTGCATTAGAACAACTCCCAGTTCCACAATCTGAACCCTAGTTTGATTGTGAGAGAGAAAGAGCGTAGAAAAATACTGCAAAGTCTGTATCTTTAAAGTACACACTAAGTGTACTTATATAGGGAATACTAGAGTTAACTAATAACCCTGTTGGGCCTTAGAGCGCCCCTTATGGGTGGACCCAATATTTCCTACATCTCCCACTCACGCATAATGGGAGTGCTCATCTAGCTTGAGAAACATAATCTCAACTCATCTCCTCAATCATTCATACAGGGAAGTATATCGTGCGACCAGCATACTGTGAGAGCTAAGTGTTATACATCTGTTAGGAGTATATAGCCTCTCGTTGAGCGTAAACCTGCAAGTAGATCATAAAGTATGCAGTACCCTAGATTATGTAAATCATATTTGATATAATCTCAAAATCTCATATATTATTATTTCTTGTATTCACAATCATAACTCATAAGTCATAATTGGTGCACCAGTGAATACAAATAAATGAGATTCCACCAATGATCTTCCTCTTCTCACGATTCCCTTAACATTAGTATGACTGCTTTTCTAGTTATGCTCCGCTAGACCGAATCTGTATGCATGGTCTTTTGGAAACACACTAAGATAGCTAACACCACACTAAGTCTCAAGTATCTGATCAGAGTCTCTAAGGGACAAAATCTTGAGCTATAATAAAAGCTCTGGGTCTCACACAACAATAAGATGAGAATTGACCCAATTGGTCGACATTAGTACACATGGTATGAAACATGTGCTACAACATTTTCTCCCTTTTCCCAAGGAGCGTATGTCTTTATCTCATAAAGAATGTTGTACAGATGATATTTAGACACCATAAGTATCTAAATTTGAGTTCTTTGATCTATAGTATCATTTTTAACTCGCATCTGGCTCACAAAGTAGACTAGGTGAACATTTTTCACCCTAATGACCTTATGTCATTGTTTAAGCGACATTCTAATTTGAAGAGAATAGCTCTCAAATTATTCTTATGATAATTTTGCTTAAAATCATGTCTCATCTCCTCACTTCACTAAGATAAGGAGGCGGTTTCCTGTGTAAGAAGGCCAACCTCATGTCTACTCGACATACTTATAAAAAAATGAACAAAGAATGTACATAACATTCAACAACAAAAATATGTATGTATGTAAATCAACTTTATTGATAATCAAAGAACATCACTTTGAAAACATGGGAAAATAAATAACAAAATAAAGTATCTCAGAGTCTACGTAAGCCTTGAGACCTAGTGTATCTCACAAATGCATCTCTAGACAAAGGTTTGGTCAATGGATCTGCTAACATATCTTTTATAGACACATACTTCACATTCACTATCTTGCGTCTAACCATGTCTCTCACATAGTTATACTTGATATCTATATATTTGGTTTTACAATGAAACTTTGGGTTCTTGGTGGAGGATATTGTAGCCTCACTGTCACAGTAGACTAATACTAGTTCAGTATTTTCAGCAATATCCATAAGTGCTCCAAGAACTTTTTCAACCAAACAGCTCCTTGCGCTGCTAATGCGAGAGCCACGTTTTCGGCTTCCATCATAGATAATGATACACATGATTGTTTCTTACTACTCCATGATATGGCCTCATCATTGAGTAAGAATACATATCCCGAGGTAGACTTCCTCTCGTCTAGATCTCCTCCATGGTCAGCATCACTGTATCCAACTAATCGCAGATCCTTGCCGCCTTGATAACAAAGGGCATAATCAGCAGTTCCCTTTAGATATCTCATGATCCTCTTTACTGCTTGACATTGTGCTAAACCTAGGTCGGTTTGATATCTACTTACCAAGCCAACTGCTTGACAGATATTAGGTCTAGTGCATAAAATAGCATAAATTAGACTTCAGACTGCACTCCTATAAGGAACTCGGCTCATTCTTTCTGTCTCTTCAGGAGTCTTAGGACACATCTGACTTCCCAAGGTATGGCCTTTACTGATAGGAGTTTCAACTGCGCTACTATTTTGCATATTAAATCGTTCAAGAACTTTTCTAATGTAATTCTCTTGTGAGAGATACAATAGTTTCTTTGGACTATCTCTTGAAATCTTAACTCTAAGAATATATGCAGCTTCACCCATATCTTTCATCTCAAATTGGGATGATAGCCATGACTTTATCTCGGTTATAAACTCCTTATCATTTCCAACTATAAGTATGTCATCTACATAAAATGTTAAAATTACAAGCTTGTTTCTTGATTTCTTGGTATAAACGCAATGATCTTCATCCATCATGGTAAAACCATTGGGTATAAGAACATTTGGAAGCGTATATACCACTGCCTTGAAGATTGCTTGAGGCCATAAATAGACTTCAAAAGTCTACAAACCTTTTGTTCGTGGCCCTTTTCAATGAAACACTCATGTTGTTCCAAATAGATTTCTTTCTCCATTGATAAAGGCAGTCTTTACATCCATCTAATGTAATTCATATCCAGGCTTGCAACAATATCTAGAACCAGGCGAACCGAGGTAAAACGTACAGCATGCAGGAAAGTCTCTTCGTAGTCTATTCCTTTCTGTTGTGTATACCCTTTCGCCACCAGTCGAGCCTTAAATCTCTCAACTGTGCCATCAGCCTTGAGCTTAATTTTGAGAACCCATTTGCTCCCAATTGCTTTGCGTCCTTCAGGGAGGTCAACTAGTTCCCAAACTTTGTTGACTCTCATGGACTCTAATTCATCTTCCATTGCTTTTGTCCATTTATCCTTAGAAGGGCATGAGAGAGCCTCTTTTACATTTTTAGGCTCGTTTTCTTCTTGTAAGAGCATCATAAACAGTTCTCCGCCTTCAACATCAAATCGTCGATGGGGAATCTTTTTACGAGAACCACGTCTTACTTTTGATTCATCATTGTTCCCATTTGGATCAATGTTGCTCCCACTCGGATCAAGATCATTCATTCTTCTACCACTTGGAACAAGATCCGTGACCATTTCACTCCCACTTGGAACAAGATCCATTTGGTCACTTCCACTAATAGTAGAAGGATTACTTTCATTCGCATCTGATGATGAATGAGGTCTTTGATGAGAAACTAATTCATCATCTTCTAAAATTCTCCCACTTGAATGAAGTGATCCTTGTACTTCTTGATCCATTATCTCAAATAAGGTTAGGTCTTGACCTACCTCTCCCTTCTTAGGGAACTCATCCTCTAAGAATGTGACATCTCGTGATTCAAACTCAGTTACACTCCCACTATCTTGCTGACCTATAAACAAATAACCCTTTGAGGTTTCAAAGTATCTTATAAAGATGCTTTTCTTTCCCCTCGAGCCCAATTTGCCATATTTGTGAGAGGAATCATGTGTATAGGCAGCGCAACCCCAAGGTCTTAATACACTTAGGTCGGGTTGTCTTCCTGTCCATAACTCATATGGAGTGGTAGTAACTGATTTTGTAGGCACTCGGTTAATTACAAAGGTAGCAGTAAGCAATGCATCACCCCGGTAACTAATTGGGAGGTTAGCTTGTGCCATCATTAGCCTAACCATTTCTAGGAGCATTCTGTTTCTTCTCTCCGCAACACCATTTTGTTGTGGAGCATTTGGGATAGTGAAGTGATGAAATGTTCCCTTTTCATCGCATAAATTATTAAATTGAGTTGATAAATACTCAAGACCATGATCAGTTCAAAGAGCTTTTATCTTCTTGTTTAATTGATTTTCCACTAAGCTCATATAGCTTTTGAAGCAACTTATTGCTTCTGATTTGTGGGAAATCAAATAGACATAACTGAAACGTGTAAAGTCATCAATGAATGTGATGAAATAATTTTCTCCATGCCTATCCCTAACATTCATAGGCCCACAGATGTCCGAATGGACTAATTGCAAAGGATATTCGAGTCTAGTCGCCTGCCAAAAGGTTTTCTTGCAGATTTTCCAGCTAGACAATTTTCACAAGTGGACAATTCCACATGTTCAATGTTGGAAAGCAAACCTTGTTTTGCTAACCATTGCATTCTTTGTTGGCCAATATGACCAAGTCTAGCATGCCATATGTTTACATTACTATCATATTTACATGAAGAAACAAACATAGCCATTATTATTATTAAAGGAATCATAATCCAAATCCATAATAATTAAACCACCGGTCACATGACCAAAACCAAATAAACCAAAAGTCAACTTGGCAGAATTGCCATGAAAAAACAAGTCAAATCCTAACTTAAGCAAAACTGAATCTGTAACATTCCGACGAATTGTGGGTGCAAAGAGAACATCGTGTAGTATTTGATCTCGACGACCACGCAGGACTAGCTTGCATGTGCCAATCCCTTCAACAACAACTTTATTGTTGTTGCCTACATATATCCACTTTTCTCCACGTGGAACTCATCGAAATTCAGCAAAGGCACTGCGTTCCCAGGCTATGTGGTTCGTTGCTCCTGAGTCTACAATCCACAAAGGATTAGATTGAGTTAGAAAAACATAACTAGAAACACAAAGTTCACTAATTCGAGCATCGTGAAATACCTTTCTAGGAGGCTCAGAGCAATATCTAGCATAGTGATCCATTTTGTCACAATTATAGCATTTCACTTTTGCAACTTTCACACGTTTGGGACGTCTGTTCTTACCTTTTTCAGTCTTTGCTCTTTTAGCAGGCTTAACTTGAGGTGGCCATGTCTTTTTTCCCCAGTTTCTTTTCTTTGAATCACTCTTGGTTTTGGAGGTTGTTTCCATGTGCAACTCAGCCATTGGCTTTGCAGCCTCAAGTCGTTCCTCCTCTAACTCAAGGTGTCTCCGGACATCTTCCAGAGTTGTGATTCGCTCATTATGGGTCAAATGCATTTTCATATGATCCCAAGAACTAGGTAAAGAGCGTATGACAGCTTAGATTTGTTGTTCATCAGTCAACACATGACCAACATCTTTCAACTCCCCGATCATATTTGTCATTTACCTTCAGATGTGTTTTCATTGAATGCTCTGGGCGTTTCTTATATGAGTCAAATTTGATAGTTAAGGATCGCAGCCTTGCAGTGGAACAAGTACCAAATATTTTCCTCAAAGCATTCCAAAGATCCATAGATCTTTGGTGATCCTTAAACTCCCTTAGAATGTCATCATCTAAGGTGCTCAACAACGTAATGCGAGCAATGGATTTCTTTTTCTTCCAAATGTCATAGGCTTCACGCTCACGCCTATGCTGAGCAGTGTTGCCTTCCTCAGGCTCATTCATGACATTGTTGATGGCCTCTAGAGCCTCTTGCTCCTCTAGCACATACTGGACTTTCAAGCTCCAGGTTTCATAATTATCACCATTGAGTTTCAACCCTTTGTTGAGCTCAGCAACAATATTTTTCGAAGCAGTAGTCATTCTTTAACAAAATAAAAAAATAAAATGAGTATCATGAAAAAAATAACGCAGGGCATGATGTTCTACATACATACATATTCTGACACTAAGCACCAATTGATTAAGTTAATAAACACATATATTAATTATGGAGGCGAAAGTTCACTATGTTCCCAATCATCGTCCAACAATTAAAATATTATGAAAATTAACCTATTCAATTATCTAGCTAAGTTTCTTAATCATATTTAAGATAACATAATTATCTATCATGATTTTACAATCCCATATGGATCATAATTTAACTAATAACTTATTTTAGCATGCAAATAAAACTAATGTCAAACTAATTAACATTTATTACATGCTATATAAATTCACATAAATTTTAACTTAATGTTAAACTAATTAACATATGATACATGTTAAACAAATTAACAAGTAAATTTAATTTTCAACAAATTAAATTTTCAAGTAATTGGGGTGATAAAACAACTGCAAAGTCTGTATCTTTAAAGTACACACTAAGTGTACTTATACAGGGAATATTAGGGTTAACTAATAACCCTATTGGGCCTTAGAGCACCCCTTATAGGTGGAACCAATATTTCATACACAAGAAGATAAAAAATACCTATATGCTACAGTATTTATTCCTTATTTTAAATTATTTTCTCCTACTCTAATAAAATATGCATCAATTAATATGGATATCATAGTAAATTATACACTTTATTTTAAGGGTGTCTGGTGGGCCGGTTCAGACTCAAGACCGGACCGCGACCGCGGGCCTGGAGGTCCTCCTGGGCCGATCCTGGCGGTCCCGGTCCTACCGGTCCAAAAAATCGGTGACAGGCCGGTCTTGTTGATCGAACCGTCATGCCCGGGACCGCCTGGCGGGCCCAACGGCTATTTTTAAATTTTTTTTTTGGAAAAATCAATAACGGTTATTTTCAAAAATAGCCGTTTGGAACTTTGTAAAATAGCCATTTGGCCCCTAAACTTTATATAATTATACTTTTTCCCATTTCTCAACTATAAATACCCCCTCATTCTTTCATTTTTATTCACCAATTCATCAATATCTCTCAAGCTCTCTTTCAATCTTTCTACTACAAGTGCTTAATTTATTGTTGAAAATTCGTGAAAAATTGTGAAGTTGCTGAATTGAAGTTTTCAAGTGTTCAACGTGTTAGAAACTACGCTTAACGCTAGAGGGGGGGTGAATAGCGTTTTAATGAAATTTAGCGTTTTCTTGCGGAATTTAAATTTTACAGGAAGTAAATAAGTGCAATAAAAATAACTTACACAAGGATATATCCTGGTTGGCCACAACAGTGGTTAGTCCAGTCCCCGAGAGACTCTCTCGAGATTTTCTACTAACTTGTTAAGCTTACGGGTGCTTAACAAACCTTTACAGTTGCTCGGAGATACAATCTCAAAGACTTTACTTGCTCGGAGGTTCCTCACCTCAAAGACTTCACTTGCTCGGAGATACAATCCCAAAGACTTCACTTGCTCGGGGATACAATCCCAAAGACTTCACTTGCTCGGGGATACAATCCCAAAGACTTCAACAGAGGAAGCACAAGTTCCTCAACACAAGAGAATCAAAATTCTCTTACAAGTATTTGAAATACTTGAACACTCACTTAACAAAGGTACTCCTTGATGAGTAGATATGAGTAAAATAATACGCTCAAGATCACAACAACTTTGAACAATAATATGGCTCTCAAAAGCTTTATGAAATGAGTAGAAAATGATGAACAATTGAATGAAAGCTTAAAGCAATGTAATGATCAGTTAGTGTATGTTGTTGTGTTTAAAACACTGAGTTGAAGCTGTATTTATAGGTGCAAAACTTGGTCTTACCGTTGTCTAATTGCCAATTAAGAATTGCTGAATTTACTCAGTGACAATCGATTGTCATGACCGAACAATCGATTATCTGCCAGTCAGATCAAAAATCAATCCCAGATTTTACGCTTCATAATCGATTACTTACAATCCATAATCGATTACTGGCAAAATTCAAAAACAGATAATCGATTATACCAAATCCATAATCGATTACATTGGCAACGTTCTAAAAATCATTTCCGGATTTTAAGCACAACATCGATTATATAAAATCTATAATCAATTACTTCAGCAACGTTCTAAAAATCATTTCCAGATTTTAAGCAAAACATCGATTATATGAAAACCAATAATCGATTACTTTGAGGTATTTGAAAATCATTTGACAACGGTCAGCTTCAACAATCGATTGTCCTTTGCAACAATCGATTACTTGTTATTTTCTGAAAATCATGAAACTTACTGTCTCAGTGATAATCGATTATCTAAAGCCATAATCGATTACTGTCTCAGTGATAATCGATTATCTAAAGACATAATCGATTACTTAATTAAATTTAAAATCACTGGAAGACATTGTCTCAACATAATCGATCACCATTAGTTCATAATCGATTATTTTGAGTATTGAAAAACTTTACCTCAACAACAATCGATTGGCATTTGATCACAATCGATTATCATGCAGATTTGGAAAAACCTGTTCACTGTCTTACTCACAATCGATTACCATTAATTCATAATCGATTGTCATGCAGTCTTGGCTCAGAAACAATCGATTATCATAAGTTCATAATCGATTAGTTTAGCCCAGATTTTTGAGGCATGTTTAGAAAACATTTTGTCTAATGTAAATATGCATCATTTGAAATTATTTGATACAGAAATAAGTATGCATGATTTTGGAAAATAGTTTTATGAGAGAAGCCATGTTATGGAGTCAAGTTATAGGATCAAGATCACATTTAAGAATAACTCAATAATAACAATTAAAAACAACGTCTTGAGCTTCAATCTCAACATTTGTGCTCTTGTACTTGAACTCCGTCATATATCAATTTGTGCTTTGTTTGTCATTCATCAAAACCTACAAAAGAATACACGTTTAGTATATCGCATTTGAGAACGTGTTTCCAACAATTTCCCCCTTTTTGATAATGGCAAACATTAAGCGGGATATGCAATTTTGACAAATAATATTGACGATTCAAGACAAGTAACAAGTATGCATATTTGTTCTTGTTCCCCCACAATTTAAGAATTCCCCCTCAATTTAAGCTTATAAGCAATTAAGCAATTTAGAGGTGGTGCATACCCGTTATCCCGTTATCTTCCCCCTTTTGCCATTAGCAAAAAAATAGTAAGGAAAGATACACAAAGACGAAATAAAACAAAGTTTATTTATTGAAAATTAGAAAGGTGACATTCGATTATTGATACGGGATAATCGATTATATGTCCGATGATTTGCGGTTTGCCCAAATAAAATTTTCTTTTTCTGTAGGGCGATACCTGCAAAAAGAAGTTAGACGCCTCCGACGCTCAAGTTAGAAATGTGTAGGAGAAGAATTGCAATGCATGACTTAGATCAATGTGGAGTCAAGGATCCCGAGTTCATTGCGAATTCGGAAGAAGGACTCTTTATCCAAAGGCTTTGTAAAGATGTCTGCCAATTGGCTTTTAGTTTCAACAAATTCAATTTCGACATCGCCTTTGAGAACGTGATCTCTAATAAAATGATGTCTAACTTCAATGTGTTTAGTTCGCGAATGAAGAACGGGGTTCTTCGTCAAGCATATGGCACTAGTGTTATCACATCTAAGAGGAATGTGATCAAGTCTTAGGCCATAGTCCAAGAGTTGTTGTTTCATCCATAGGATTTGAGCGCAACAACTCCCCGCGGCTACATATTCAGCCTCGGTTGTGGACAACGCAACACTTACTTGTTTCTTGCTAAACCAAGAAACGAGAGAGCTACCGAGCAAATGGCAAGTGCCACTAGTGCTCTTGCGGTCCAATTTGCATCCAGCAAAATCAGAATCGGAATAGCCAATGAGTTGGCATGAAGAGCCTTTGGGGTACCATAGACCCATATTTGAGGTACCAACAAGATACCGTAAAATTCGTTTTACCGCCGAAAGGTGAGACTCCTTCGGACATGATTGATAACGAGCGCATAAGCACACGCTAAACATGATGTCTGGACGACTAGCAGTAAGATAAAGTAGAGAGCCAATCATACCTCGATATTTTTTTTGGTGTCGACTTCCTTACCTTTTTCATCTTTGTCTAGATGATCGGATGTGCTCATGGGAGTTGCCATTTCTTTTGCATTGTTCATATCAAAGCGTTTAAGCAATTCTTTGCAATATTTGGCTTGGCAAATGAATGTACCTTCCTTCATTTGTTTTACTTGTAGTCCCAAAAAGAAGGTTAATTCGCCCATCATAGACATCTCAAATTCGCTAGTCATTAGATTGGAAAATTCCTTGCATAAAGCATTGTTAGTGGCACCAAATATAATGTCATCTACATATATTTGAACTAATAAAATATCATTGTTTTTGTGTTTGACAAAGAGAGTTGTGTCAACTTTTCCCCTAATGAAATCATTTTTCAAAAGAAATTTACTCAACCTATCATACCAAGCTCGGGGAGCTTGTTTTAACCCATAGAGAGCCTTTTTGAGTTTGAAAACATGATCGGGATATTTAAAGTTTTCAAAACCAGGGGGTTGTTTGACATAAACTTCTTCTTCAATAAAACCATTTAAAAACGCACTTTTCACATCCATTTGATATAAGACAAAATTCATAGAGGAAGCGAAAGCAAGCAATAAGCGAATAGCTTCTAATCTAGCTACTGGAGCATAAGTCTCCTCATAATCAATACCTTCTTCTTGATTGTAGCCTTGAGCCACAAGCCTAGCTTTGTTTCTAGTGATTATACCATTTTCATCTAGTTTGTTGCGAAAAACCCATTTCGTACCAACTATGGTATGATCTTCGGGTCTTGGCACCAAATCCCAAACGTCATTTCGTTCGAATTGGTTAAGCTCCTCTTGCATTGCCAAGGTCCAAAATTCATCCCCAATTGCTTCAGAGATGGTTTTGGGTTCAATTTGAGAAACAAAAGCAGTAAGTTCTAAGGTGTTTTTAAAGGAGTTTCGAGTACTTACCTTTCCTCCAACATCGCCGATTACTTGATCAAGAGGGTGATCTTTGATCGTCCTCCATTCCTTTTGTTCTTTTGTTTCACTTTCCAATTGTGGAGCTTCTTCCGTTGATTGTTCTATAATTTCATCATTGTTTTCCTTTGGCGGTTCTTCATGTATTTTGTTTTTCAAATTACTCAAGATATCTGCAAGATCAAAACCACAATCCTTTCTCGCCAAGCGAGCATTATCTTCGGAAAACACAACATGTGGGGATTCCTCCACAATTTGGGTTCTTTTGTTAAAGACCCTATATGCTTTACTACGTGAGGAATAACCAATAAAAATAGCTTCATCCGATTTTGCATCAAATTTACCTAATTGGTCTTTGCCGTTATTATGAACAAAACATTTACAACCAAAAACACGTAAGTGGGAAATATTGGGTTTTCTACCCTTATACAGTTCATATGGGGTTTTCAAGAGTATCAGCCGAATTGCTACTCTATTTAAAACATAGCAAGCGGTACTCACGGCGTCCGCCCAAAAGTGTTTGGGAATCTTAGCTTCGTCGAGCATGGTTCTTGCCATCTCTTCGAGACACCTATTTTTCCTTTCCACCACCCCATTTTGTTGTGGTGTACGTGGAGCGGAAAAGGTATGCTCGATTCCGAGTTCGTCACAAAAATCCGCAAAGAGATTGTGATCAAACTCTCCCCCATGATCACTTCTAATTGAAGTGACGGTAGATTCCTTTTCGTTTTGAACACGTTTAAGAAAATACTTGAAATTTTGAAAAGCATCGCTTTTATTTGCAAGAAATAGCGTCCATGTAAATCTAGAAAAGTCATCAACAATTACAAAAGCATATTTATTTCTACCTAGACTTTCAATACGAGAAGGTCCAAGTAAATCCATATGAAGTAATTGTAAAGGTCTAGAAGTTGAAACAATATTTTTGGATTTAAAAGATGCTTTGGTTTGCTTCCCTTTTTGACAAGAATCACACATAGAATCATTTTCAAACTTTAAATTGGGAAGACCAACTACTAAGTTTTGAGAAAGCAATTTATTTAAAAGATGCATGTTCATGTGTGCTAATCTACGATGCCACAACCAAGTATTATCCTCTTTGCTCATTAAGCAATCAACATATTCGGGAGAGGAGTTTGCAAGATCAACCATATAGATATTATCAATTCTAAAACCACGAAGTATGATCTTGAAGTCACTTCGTCTAAACACAAGACATTCATCCGAATCAAATAGAGCAAGATTTCCCTTGTCACATAATTGGCTTATGCTCAAGAGATTATGCTTCAACCCTTTCACAAGCAATATATGTTTAATAGAGGAGTTTTCGTCCTTACCAACCGATCCGATGCCGATTATTTTTCCTTTATTGTTGTCGCCGAAAATGACGTTTCCTCCTTCTTTGTGCTCTAGTTGAAGGAATTTGGATTCATCTCCCGTCATATGTTTGGAGCATCCACTATCAAGGTACCATAGTACACTTGATCCCTTCAAGCACACCTCTTTTTCTTTGTCGTCGGCCATCAGGCACCTGATATTTGATTCATCATTTGAGCATTTTTCCACTTGAGATGTTCTTTCATGAATTTCTTCAAGCTTATCCCACATTTCCTTAGCAGTTTTGTAGTGGGAGATTTTTCGCCAGATTTCCTGGTTCAAGGATTTATACAACATATTTATCGCATTAGTGTTGTATTCACTTACCTTGGCTTTTCCAACTTTTGTCGTCATTTGATTTCCATGCTTGATGATTTGCCATAGATAGAGGTCGTTTGCTAGCGTAAAAACTCTCATTCGTTCTTTCCAAACTGAGTAGTTGTTTTCACCCAATTTTGGAGGCGACGTGTCGCATTCACCTTCACCTATTCCTGCAAAAAAGTCACGAGTAGAAGCCATGGATGGTTCTCTCAAATTGTTAAGTTTTTCAGAGAGTTGGGCTCTGATACCAATTGTTAGAAACTACGCTTAACGCTAGAGGGGGGGTGAATAGCGTTTTAATGAAATTTAGCGTTTTCTTGCGGAATTTAAATTTTACAGGAAGTAAATAAGTGCAATAAAAATAACTTACACAAGGATATATCCTGGTTGGCCACAACAGTGGTTAGTCCAGTCCCCGAGAGACTCTCTCGAGATTTTCTACTAACTTGTTAAGCTTACGGGTGCTTAACAAACCTTTACAGTTGCTCGGAGATACAATCTCAAAGACTTCACTTGCTCGGAGGTTCCTCACCTCAAAGACTTCACTTGCTCGGGGATACAATCCCAAAGACTTCACTTGCTCGGGGATACAATCCCAAAGACTTCACTTGCTCGGGGATACAATCCCAAAGACTTCAACAGAGGAAGCACAAGTTCCTCAACACAAGAGAATCAAAATTCTCTTACAAGTATTTGAAATACTTGAACACTCACTTAACAAAGGTACTACTTGATGAGTAGATATGAGTAAAATAATACGCTCAAGATCACAACAACTTTGAACAATAATATGGCTCTCAAAAGCTTTATGAAATGAGTAGAAAATGATGAACAATTGAATGAAAGCTTAAAGCAATGTAATGATCAGTTAGTGTATGTTGTTGTGTTTAAAACACTGAGTTGAAGCTGTATTTATAGGTGCAAAACTTGGTCTTACCGTTGTCTAATTGCCAATTAAGAATTGCTGAATTTACTCAGTGACAATCGATTGTCATGACCGAACAATCGATTATCTGCCAGTCAGATCAAAAATCAATCCCAGATTTTACGCTTCATAATCGATTACTTACAATCCATAATCGATTACTGGCAAAATTCAAAAACAGATAATCGATTATACCAAATCCATAATCGATTACATTGGCAACGTTCTAAAAATCATTTCCGGATTTTAAGCACAACATCGATTATATAAAATCTATAATCGATTACTTCAGCAACGTTCTAAAAATCATTTCCAGATTTTAAGCAAAACATCGATTATATGAAAACCAATAATCGATTACTTTGAGGTATTTGAAAATCATTTGACAACGGTCAGCTTCAACAATCGATTGTCCTTTGCAACATCGATTACTTGTTATTTTCTGAAAATCATAAAACTTACTGTCTCAGTGATAATCGATTATCTAAAGCCATAATCGATTACTGTCTCAGTGATAATCGATTATCTAAAGACATAATCGATTACTTAATTAAATTTAAAATCACTGGAAGACATTGTCTCAACATAATCGATCACCATTAGTTCATAATCGATTATTTTGAGTATTGAAAAACTTTACCTCAACAACAATCGATTGGCATTTGATCACAATCGATTATCATGCAGATTTGGAAAAATCTGTTCACTGTCTTACTCACAATCGATTACCATTAATTCATAATCGATTGTCATGCAGTCTTGGCTCAGAAACAATCGATTATCATAAGTTCATAATCGATTAGTTTAGCCCAGATTTTTGAGGCAAGTTTAGAAAACATTTTGTCTAATGTAAATATGCATCATTTGAAATTATTTGATACAGAAATAAGTATGCATGATTTTGGAAAATAGTTTTATGAGAGAAGCCATGTTATGGAGTCAAGTTATAGGATCAAGATCACATTTAAGAATAACTCAATAATAACAATTAAAAACAACGTCTTGAGCTTCAATCTCAACATTTGTGCTCTTGTACTTGAACTCCGTCATATATCAATTTGTGCTTTGTTTGTCATTCATCAAAACCTACAAAAGAATACACGTTTAGTATATCGCATTTGAGAACGTGTTTCCAACACAACGATGTTCAATTTTCAAGAAGTTGTTCGGCAATCTGGTAAACTCGTTTCAACTCTTACGTGTTAATAATATATTTTTGTGTTGTTTAGTTTGCATAATTCTAATTAGTATGGCATTTTCTTTGAAAAAAATGTTCGGTAAAGGAAAAGGTAAAATCGGTGAAAGTAGTGGCCATAATACTACCCTTCCCCCCGCTACCCGACCTACAAAAGATAAGCAAGTTAAGAAAAGTCGCCAACTTAGACGTCCTAATCCGCCTCACGTAATGCTTGATAGTGATCACCCTTGTTTTCAATTTACCGATAGTGAATTTCTACATGATGTTGCAATAGGTGATAGATTAGATGATGAAATTATGAATGCTCTTTATCCTAATGAACCTATCTTAGAGGAAAATGAGGATGATAATGATGATGATGAAACCTAAACACCAGATTTAGATGATACACCTACTAGTACTGTTCATAACTCAGGTAATGCACCGGCACACCCACCTGGAGAACCACCAACTTTTAGTAGACAACCTGCTAAACGTCAATAAACATCATTAGTTTGGCATTTTTTTACTCAAGTAAGAGAATACAATAAGGCTAAGTGTAAAACTTGTGGGAAATTACTTGTTCATAAATATACTGGAGACCGTAACGGCACAGGTAGTTTGGTTAGATACATAAAATTACACCCTAGAGATAGGGCTAGATTTTTTCAAATGCAAGCGCAGCAAGAGGGGACAAGTGTAGATTCTCAAGTTAACCCTAGTACAGGTTCAAATCTAGTTCAACCAGGAATTAACACCGTCACCGGAGGTATTTTATATTACGATCCAAATAGGGATCGTGAAGAATTAGCAAAAATGATTGTTGTTATGTGCTTGCGTTATACTTTTGCTTCTAATCCTAACTGGGTTCATTATATTAGAAGAGTTTTAATCCTACTTATAAAGGTTGGCCTCGCGCAACAGTTAAGGCTGATATTTATAAATTCAAGCATGAATATGAACAATATTTGCGCTATTTATTTACTCATATACCTAATCGTATTTCTATTACAACTGATATTGGTAGAAGTAATAATGACTGTGATTATTTAACTGTTACAAGTCAGTGGATAGATGAGGACTGGGCAATGCAAAAACGCATAATTGCATATAGAATAATTAATTCACGTCACACGGGTAGGTTTATAGCTAACACTGTTTCAGATATATATAGATATTTTTGCTTTAGCGATAAAATAATGGCAATTTCTATGGATAATGCTTCTAGTAACACTAGTGCAATAGGCATGCAAACACAAACCCTTAATCCTGCATAATGGCAATTTCCCTATCCCTCCTATTTTTGGTGTAGCTGCAATGTTAAATCCAACAATGAAATTAGGATGTCCTCATTTTTGGTATTCTAATATTTATAAAACTTTAAATCTTTCAGAAGATGAAATTGCTACACTTGTTGATGCAAAAGCATCAATTAAAATTAATGTTCAAACTGTTTATAATGCGTATAAACAGGCGTTAGAGCATGCTAGGCCAAATATTCCAACCCCTACTTCGTCTAGCTCAAAATCGTCTAAAAGAGCTGCGGGCTTAACAGCTCTTAAATCTTGGACGGAGTTCCGGAGTTCTCAAGGTGATAATTTTGATAAAATTTCCCATCTAAATGAGCTTCAAGTTTACTTGTCACAGGGACTAGAAAAGGAGAATCCAGACGGCTCTTTCGATCTTTTGGAATTGTGGAAGTCAAGGGAAAAATATTTTCCCGTTCTTGCAAGGATGGCTCGGGATTTATCAATTCAAGCTTCAACTGTTGCATCGGAGAGAGCTTTCAATCAAGCAAGACTACAAACGGTGATCATAGAGCGGCGATGAGGGAGAGCTGGGAAAAATTGGTGCTTTTTTGAGATTGGATCCGTGCGGAAAGAAGAAACTTTGGCATTGCAAAATCACAACCGGCGATAGATGAAGCATATGAAGAAATGAACAAGCTTCATTTCCATCACTACCAACACAACCTCCTCCCAACCTTGACGGATTTATGAGATTCGTTAGAGATACAATGTAAATTATGATGTAACTTGTACATTGGTACATCTTCTTTTAGTTTTTTTCCTTTTAATGGTGGTATTAGTACCTTGTTGTGCTCATTCCATTGGGGGGAATGAAGACTAAGAAAGATATGTCATTTGGTCAATAAAAATGCTCTTTATCATATCCTTGAATATCTTTTTTCTCAATATTTCTTTGTCTTTACTTCGATATCAATCTTTGAATATATATATAACATACAACATATACTACAATAAAATATATACGAAAATATATATATACATAACGTACAACCTAAACTACAAGAATATATAAGTAATAACATATATACATAAGATACAATATATATATATATATATATATATATATATATATATATATATATATATATATATATATATATATATATATATATATATATATATATATATATATATATATATATATATATATATATATATATATATATATATATATATATATATATATATATATATATATATATATATATATATATAATAGAATATATATATATACATTATACATATGAGATATAATATATATACAATATATACTAATTAGTACAACACAATATACTAATTACTACAACACATTATATACATTATATACAATATATACTAATTATTACAACCAATATATATATAATATATATATCCATATATACATAATATACAATATATACTAATTACTACAACACACCATATACATAATATACAATATATACTAATTACTACAACACAATATATACATAATATATATCCATATATACATAATATACAATATATACTAATTACTACAACACACTATATACATAATATATATCCATATATACATAATATACAATATATACATAGTATATAATATATACTAATTATACAACACAATATATATTATACTAATAACTTAGTACACCATATAAAATATATTCTACACTATACTAATAACTACTATACAAGATATTGCCATAAAAATAAAAATAAAAACCCTCCGTCAGGCCCGCCAGGCCGGGCCCGCCAGGCCCAGGACCACTGTGGGCTTAGGCCTGTCACGGGCCGGTCTCAACCACCAGGACCGCCAGGCCCGACACACGAAGTCCGTGACCGCGAAGCCCGACCCGTCAGGCCCATTTAGGGTCGGGCCCGGGCCAGAATAAACCATTACTTTATTTATATTTTTAAACAACATAAAAGATCAAAACGTGCTAAGTAAAAGTAAACGGATGAAATAATGTAATATGCCAATCGAGCAGTTCGTTTTTTGAATCAGCCGGTCCCTCCCTCTTTATATCTTGCTCAATTTTCTCGTGACATCTGAACATTTATTAGAGAATTTCGAATTTCCAAGATTTCAAATAGCATTTAAAGTTTTCATGTAACAAAATAAAGATTGAAGTGAACTTAATTTAAATTTGCATCTTAGATTCAAATTTCCATACACATATCCAAACAGAGGTAAAGGTGGCGTTTGGCCTAAAAAATAACTTGCTTTTTTATGTTTGTATTTTAGGTTTAAATTATTGTGAGAGAGTTATTTTATGTTTTGATTTTCCTGTTTTACTTTCAAAAGAAAACAAGTTTGGGATAAAACAACAAAAATACTCCAACGGTGTTAAAAGGGAAACCAAAATATTTATTTTCTTAAACAATTAAAGTTACTAAATGACTGGCTGCAGGTCGTATTTATTTGCGTTTACATGAAGCTGCTTGCATTTTTCTTTGCAGCAACTGCAATTAGGGCGGAGCTAGAATGTAGGCCGTTGATCGAACTAGTGACCTATTATAAAAATTTATTTTATGGATGTTTATTTTTATTTTTTTGTAAATTGCACTAGTCCAAAACATTTTCTTTTTGCAGCTACTCTGTTAATTTGATCCTTGGTCTAGGCAGAATGGAGAATGGTTTCATTAGTAGAAATGTTGGTGCCGTCATTTTTTGATGACCACTGTATGACCATATAGCTTATTAACTCCTCAAAATGCTCTTCTGTTGGTCAATAATGACCACTGTATGACCATATAGCCTTTCAAGAAACAGGAGCGCACTAATAAACAAAATCATTTATGTTGCAAAAACTACAACAGCAATATGCTATATGCTAAAATTTGTAAGTAAGAAAAACACCAAACATGTAGGATAATACCGACGGGTTTAATTGAACCACACGTGAAATATAAATTTATTAAAATTACAACAACGAGTAGATATGATGTTACAATTCAAATAAAAAAGATAAAAAATCCTAAGGAACCAAGTGCAAGACTGGTCCCTAAATAGATTTTCCATACATCGTTGACGGAATCGATAACAAGAACGTAACGCAGGAAGAAGGGGGAGGATATCAATTTCAATATCATTAGCCAAAAAAAAAAACAATATCAAATCTGTTATGAAATAATATAAGAACAAGAACAATAGAGAGAAAAGTAGAGAGAGGAGTATTCTTATTGATACTTAGGGATGGTTTACAATAGAATAGAACCCCTATATTTATAGGGAGGTGGTGACTTAGCCACCAAGTAGTAAACCCTAGAATCTCTCTAATTATAGACATTCACCTTAAATAGAGTTCTATTTATAACACTCCCCCTTGAATGTCTATTCAATAATGTGCCTCGTTAAAACCTTAACTAAAACAAAACCCAATGGAAAAAAGTTTAAGAAAAGGAAAAAGAGTACACATGTTTGAATATGCGCCTATTGGTTGCCTCGTTAAAAACCTTGCAAGGAAAACCCAGTGAGACAAAACCTTGTAAGGGAAAAAGAGTGCAACGCGCATTAACTCCCCCTGATAAGAACATCAATTCATATCCTTAAGTCTTCGCATTCCGATCTTGTGAACTAGCTTCTTGAAGGTTGACGTTGGTAGAGATTTTGTGAACAAATCAGCCATATTGTCGCTTGAACGAATCTGTTGCACATTAATATCACCATTCTTTTGAAGATCATGTGTGAAAAATAACTTTGGTGAAATATGCTTTGTTCTATCTCCTTTTATGAATCCTCCCTTCAATTGAGCTATACATGCTGCATTGTCTTCATACAAAGTCGTGGGTAGTTTATTACATTTCAAACCACATTTGTCTTGTATATGATGTATGATAGACCTCAACCATACACACTCCCGACTTGCTTCATGAATAGCAATTATCTCGGCATGATTAGATGAAGTAGCCACAATTGATTGCTTAGTCGATCGCCAAGATATGGTGGTGCCTCCACAGGTAAACACGTAACCCGTTTGAGATCGAGCCTTGTGCTGGTCGGATAAATATCCAGCATCAGCATAACCAACAAGATCGGGACTGCAATTATTGCCATAAAATAAGCCCATATCAGTAGTCCCTTTTAGGTACCGCAATATATGTTTGATCCCATTCCAATGTCTCCTTGTAGGAGCCGAGCTAAATCTTGCTAAGACATTAACTGAAAAGGATATGTCAGGCCTTGTAGTATTTGCAAGATACATTAGTGCGCCAATTGCACTAAGATATGGTACTTCAGGACCAAGTAGCTCTTCCTTCCTTTCTTGCGGTCGGAATGGATCTTTATTCACATCAAGTGATCGAACAACCATCGGTGTACTTAAAGGATGTGCTCCATCCATGTAAAACCGTTTCAGTACCTTTTCTATATAGGTAGATTGATGGACAAAAATTCCGTTTGCCAAATATTCAATTTGCAAACCAAGACATAATTTTGTCTTTCCGAGATCTTTCATCTCGAATTCACCCTTTAGATAATCAATTGCCTTTTGGAGTTCTATGGGGGTTCCAATAAGGTTTATGTCATCGACATATACGGCAAGTACAACAAATTCCGATGTTGTTTTCTTTATAAAAACATACGGGCAAATGGCGTCATTTATATAGCCTTCTTTTAACAAATACTCACTAAGACGATTATACCACATTCGTCCTGATTGCTTTAGACCATATAAAGATCTTTGCAATTTAATTGAAAATATTTCCCGAGACTTTGAATTATGAGCGTTTGGCACTTTGAGTCCATCGGGAATTTTCATGTATATCTCATTATCAAGTGAGCCATAAAGATAGGCAGTAACCACATCCATTAAATGCATGTCAAGCTTTTCAAGGACAGCAAAACTGATGAGATAACGAAAGGTTATAGCATCCATTACAGGCGAATATGTCTCTTCATAATCGACACCAGGCCTTTGAGAAAAACCTTGCGCAACAAGGCGTGCCTTATATCTTTGTACCTCGTTTTTCTCATTTCTCTTGCGTACAAAGACCCATTTACAGCCAACGGGCTTAACACCATTAGGTGTTTCAACTATAGGGCCAAAAACTTCATGTTTTGCCAGCGAATTCAATTCTGATTGAATTGCTTCTTGCCATTTTGGCCAATCATGTCTTTTTCGACATTCTTCAACAGATTGAGGTTCGAGATCCTCACATTCTTGCATAATGCTAGATGCGACATTATAAGCAAAGACATTATCCACCACTATATCCACTCGATCAAAATTTGCCTTAATATTGATTGGATTTATGGATAGTTCCGTATTTTCCAGAGTCTCGGGCTCAATGGATTCTTTATGAATCTCAGAATTCGTTAAATCATGAATTTCTTCATGAGATTCTTTCGTAGTGTCATTTTTATCATTTGCTTTCCTCTTTCTAGGATTTCGATCTTTAGAACCTAATGGCCTGCCACGCTTCAGGCGTGCATTCGACTCATTGGTTATGACACTAGATGATTGTCCAACAGGGACATCAATACGGATTGGAACATTTTCCGCGGGGATGTGGGATTTCGTTATCCTTTTCAAGTCCGTAAATGCGTCGGGCATTTGATTTGCTATTCTTTGCAGAACAAATAGATAATCTTTTGTACCTCTCTTTCACAAATAGAGGTATGTGGATCAAGATGAGATAATGATGCATTTTTCCACAAAATTTCCCGTTTGGTTTCACCAACTTCTCCCCCTAATTTTGGGAAAAGTGTCTCATCAAATCGACAGTCTGCAAATCGTGCAGTAAACAAGTCCCCTGTCAATGTTTCGAGGTAGCGAATGATGGAGGGCGATTCAAACCCAACATATATTCCTAACCTTCTTTGCGGACCCATTTTGGTGCGGGATGGCGGTGCTACAGGCACATATACTGCACATCCACAAATTCTTAAGTGGGATATATTAGGTTCATGACCCAAAACTAATTGCAACGGGGAATATTTGTGATAATTCGTCAGTCAGAGACGAACTAGCATTGCTGCATGCAAAATAGCGTGACCCCAAACCGAAGTGGGCAGCCTCGTTTTCATGAGTAAATGAGGTATTCAAGATTATACTCATGTATTGTCTCAATCTGATATCCATTTTGAATGATATATTTAAAACTCAACAAGTTTCTCTTAGACTTGGAGGAGAACATTGCATTCTCTATGATAAATATTGTTCCTCTAGGCAGAGTTATAGTTGCTCTTCCGGAGCCTTCAATCAATTTACTACTACCAGAGATTGTAGTAACATCTGCCTTACACATACTTAGTTGAGAGAAATATTTCTTTTCTTTGAGTATCGTATGTGTAGTACATGAATCAACTAAACAAATATTTGATCCAAGTTTGCTTTGTGAGATATCCATATTTTCTTTCCCATGGTTTGACATACAAAAGAAAATACATGAACATGAGAATAAACAAATTCAATCCGTTTGTTTCACATTTAAACAATATTTTCAAAATCTGCTCAGGTTAGTTGACTAACTAAATCAGATAGTCGATTATATGTTTTCCATAATCGATTACTTTGCAGTTTGAAAATTTCAGTTTAAGCACTGTCTCAATGTAATCGATTGTTAAACATACATAATCGATTATTTGCTATTTTGAAAAACTTCAGATCACACTGTCTTAATATATTCGATTGTTAAACATACATAATCGAATTATTTGCTATTTTGAAAAACTTCAGATCACACTGTCTTAATATAATCGATTGTTAAACATACATAATCGATTATTTGCTATTTTGAAAAACTTCAGATCACACTGTCTTAATATAATCGATTGTTAACAAGTATATAATCGATTGTTTTGCAGTTTTAATGCGAAATATTAGATAATCGACTAACTGTTAGGTTAGTCGATTAACTCTACTGAAAAATAAAAATATCTTTGAAATTTAAGCATATTGAAACATTCTAAAGAACTAATACTAACATTATATCATAAACTAACTAATACAAGCTGATACTAATGACTATTAGTTTATTCACTAACTAATACAAATAAAATCAAACAATTCCATCTTCCTTCATCACAGATCCATCACCGATTAAGTGGTCTATTTTCCCCTCAGGGTGCTCAAAGAAGTCTGCCACATCCAGGTGGGTGATGTCAAAATTGTCGTCAGAGACAGAATTGGTTTCAGGGCATTTACCTTTTAGAGATGCTTGATAAAGCTCAACCAAATGTCTTGGTACACGGAAAATTTTCGCCCAGTGCCCTTTTCCACCGCAACGATAATATATAGTTTATGAACTATTTGCTTTTAGATTCTCTTCGCATCGTGCTTGTGGCAGAGTGACCAACTTCAGGTTGTCATATCTCTCCTTTAAGCCATTCCACAAGATAGGTGGATCTTTGACTGTGATATATTCAATTTTCAAACCTTCATCAAGGTGATGGCGCAAGAAAATCAAGGCTTTAGCATAGTCTTGGGTGGATGCATTATTTCTGTCTTTAATGGCGTCTCCAAGACCCATTGCATCCAAATGGATTTCAGCATCCAACACCCATGTCATATAGTTCTTGCCCGAGATTTCAAGGGCAACGAACTTTCTTTTCATAATGTCAGACATGAAACAAAATTACATCAAGAGCGTGTTCATACTTACGGGCTTTATTATCACATTCACTTCAGGGAATGGATTATAATCATCTGTATGTGTTATATACAATCTCATGTCAAATATTACTTTCATAAAGTGAAAGATTATTTTGAGAATCTTTATTATTCTCATTATCACAATGATGACGATTATAATTCCGTCTATTGCCTCGTCCACATTCATTGATACCTTCATGGTAATAATTTTGTCTTCTTTCAGACTTATCACATACTGCTACCACATTCTCTAAAGGGAATGGAGCAAATTCAATTGGACGGATTTTGTCTTCTTTCATACTTACATTAAATTCAATTAGCCAAAAAAAAAGAAAAAACAATATCAAATCACCATATAATTACAAGTCCTATTCCTCTATTTATACAAAGAACATGGTAGTTACAAAATAGTCCTGTACTCACGCACAACTTACGTGCTTGGTTAATTTTGCTTGTAATATATGAATTTATAACTTTTAAAATATAATGGGTTCAATATTTTAGAATCGTAAAATCATTAAGTTTAAATCCTAGATCCACCTCTGCTAAAGTATGTACCAGTAATTAAGCTGATTTTTCATACAATTACAAGTTTATCTACTATATACATGACATTAATAGGTCCGTCGTTTAAAAACTTATTTTAAATAACTTTTATAACAAACATAGATTAGTTACCTGTAAATGAGGGAAAATGGTTAATTTGAGACATTTAATATTTCGAGGAAACGGATTCAACTAAACCTGCTTGAACCCATGTAAGAGCATGTTTGGCCAAGCATTTGGGAGATCAAAACTACTTTTCCACCCTAAAAAGTACTTAAAAAATTTAAGTTGTTTAGCCAAGACAGAGGAGTACTTTTAGCCAGCAGCAGAAACAGTTTTTCTGCGAAGAAGCAGAAAATTCTAGCTTCTTCCAAAAAACAGAAGCAGAAAATTAATTTATTCAATATAAAATTAATATCACTATATATTTATATTTTTCAATTATACCTTATTGATTTAAGTATTGTTTTTTTACATTTTTATTTTTAGGTTTTACCATTCTTTTAAATTTAAGGATATCACATACATGAATCATATTTTAACTTTCTAAATTCCTTATTGACTTTTCTTGTTTTTGATTTTTTTGTTTGTATAATGTCTTGTACTTTCCAAATCATCATCTTCTTTTTCCACGCTAAAGCAAATTATCTACATACTTCTTTGTATTATATATTCACTTCTTACAAGTATCCATTTATAATTTCTTATCTTATAGGCTATTAATTCCCGAATCTTTAAAATAGTTATCAAATCTAATTTGTGAAAATTATCTACAAATAGATAATAAATTTATAATATATCCCAAAATTTATATCTATATATTAGTAAAAGAAGAAGAAAAAGTCTTCACATTAAGCCAAGTGGCAGCCTCACAACACATCACTTGGCAATTTAGGACAAAGTTAGTTAGTTAGGTTAGGTAATAATTATTTTTTTTGAATTTAAATTCTAATTAAAAAAAAGTAATGCATTATGTCTTGTTAATAATTAGCTACTCTTTTTGAGTTTGAATTTAAACATACTTCACTGTTTTTTTTACGAAAATAATAATTTTTTTATATATAAAATATTTATATGTTATGGTCAATTCCATCTTTCAAGTTTGACACTTAGAATCATCTTGTTACAAGTACCATAGCTATACAAAATTTCATCCGACGACATTCTTCTACCGATAAGGAATTCAACTATTATTCTAATAAAGACACTACTACATAGATTGTGGAAGGAGATGAGTCTTCTGGTATTTCTTTAGAAATGCAAAGCAAGTATTCTACTAATATAGAAATATTGTGTGATAGAATTAGAGATGAAATTGTTGAGAAATATTATCATGTGTGAATGACTTTGCTTATTATTTCATGGTGGATTATCAATATATAATAATTGGTGGAATAAACTTCTAATTCATACTAAATGATGTATTTTGGTTACTCAAACCATCATGTAAACAATAAATAATTATCTAGATAATATTATATGCTTTTTTTTGTAATTAAGAATTTTATTAATCACCAAAGATGTTGCAATACATTATCATAGTCCATCTTATACGCAGCTGACTATCTCATCTAATCTGTTTCACCACAACTAACTCAATAACTAACCTTAACTATATTTACAAGAGAAATTGCTTCATCTATTGTCTAACTTTAGGAGTTCCTCTAACATTACAAATATAGGCTAGTTCCCTGAGTAAAGTATCACTGCTATGGAAGGCATTCTCAAATATCCTCGAGTTTCTCTCCAGCCACAAAGTATAGCATAGTTGATAGTTCTGCAGTCACCATTTTGAATATGTTAGCTCTACAATACTTTCCTTTAGCTTTGCTAACTATCCACTGGAGGTACTGGTCCCAGTTTTGCATTCTGGGATGGTCTTCTCTAATCCAGGTCAGTGTTTGCTCCCTTAAATCTGTTGAATATGGACATGTAAGGAACAGATGATCTCTGGATTCTGCAATATTTTGGCACAGCACACATTTCTGGTCCACATTTATTCCCCAATATATTAGCCTATCCTTGGTTGGAAGTCTGTTATGGAGTACTAACAATAAGTTGAAGACAGCTTTGGGTCTGGCATAGTTCTGAACAATTAGGTTCTTCCAAGGGACTCTCGGGAGTTGACCAATCTGTAGTAGATAAATTTGTCTAATGGAGTATACTTGCATATTAAGTCCTTGGTGTTGTTGCAGCACATCTCTTGCTGCTATGATCTTTCTAACCATCCAACTAGCTTGTCTGGGAATAGGAATGTTCTCCAATTGGTGCAGCTTCATATAGACAGCATGAATCCATTTCACCCACAACCTATCTTTCTTGTGGGCCAGATCCCAGCAGAGTTTAGCAATTGCAGCCTTTTTCCACAGAGATAGGTTAATGAGATTCAATCCACCAGCTGATTTAGGAATACACATTTTGTCCCAGGATATATAAGCTTTTTTAGTGATGACATTTGATCCAGACCAGGTGAAGCTTCTACAGGTTGCTTCAATTAGCTTCAGTATTTTAGTAGGGATGATAAAGAGTTGAGCCCAGTATGCCTGTATTCCAAAAACCACTGATTGAACCAGTTGCAGCCTCCTAGCATATGACAGTTTCTTGACAATCCATGATGTAATCCTAGTAGTGATCTTTTCCACTAATGGTTGCTACTGAATCAATGACATCTTCTTGGTGGATAGAGGAATGCCTAGGTATTTGAAAGGTAATTCTCCATGAACATATCCAAGATGACCAGTAATCTGTTGTTGTACTTCATGCTTAACCCCTCCAAAGTATACTGAGCTTTTGCCCAGATTAGCTTTCAGTCCTGAGGCTTCAGTGAATTGGGAAAAGTACTGGAACATGGTAGTGACAGACTTAATTTCACCTTTAGCAAATAAGAGTAGATCATCAGCAAAGCTTATGTGAGTAATGCCCAACGTTTTACATCCCGGATGATATAGAAAAGCTTGATCTTTCCTTAACTCATCCAGTGACCTGCTAAGATACTCCATGACTATTGCAAATAAGAATGGGGATACTAGATCTCCTTGTCTGAGGCCTTTAGCAGCTTTAAATGGTTCAGTTGTTTCCCCATTAGTCATCACTGTATAGCTTACTGTTTGGACACACTCCATGATCCAGTTAGTGAACCTGGTTGGAAATCCCAATCCCTCCAGTACCTGTTGCAAGAAGATCCATTCAACAGAATCATAAGCCTTATGAAGGTCAATTTTTATCATACATCTGGGAGTCACATGGGCTCTGGTATATTTTTTGATCAACTCATGAGCCAGGATGACATTATCTGTAATCTTCCTGCCTGGGCTGAAACCTGCTTGAGCCTCACAAATGATACTAGGAATGACCTTCCGCATTCTATTGGCTAGGATTTGGAAATCATTTTATATAGGACTGAGCAGCATGCAATTGGTCTATATTCTTTAACTGTGGTTGGGTTGGGGACTTTGGGGATTAAAGTAAGAGTGGCACAATTTATTGGCTTATACATCTTGGTTGTATGGAAGAACTCCTTGATTGCACTAATGATCTGCTTGCCAATGATGTTCCAGGTTTTCTTGAAAAATACTGCATTATATCCATCAATTCCTGGAGCTTTGTCATCCGCAATTTCCTTTAAGCTCTCCCCAATTTCAAGTTCAGTTATATCAGCACTTAGCTCTTTTCTCTGTTGCTATGTTAAGATAGGGCCATTAGCTATATACATTCTGTTTATGGCTGGAAGAGAAGTAGCTGATGAGCCCATTAATGACTTATAGAAGTTAGTGATCTCCTTTTTAATGTCTGCTGGTGTAGTAACTTTGAGACCCCTTGCTGTAGTAAGTTCTGTGATCTGCTTATATTGGTTTCTTTCTTTCAGGACAGCAGAAAAATACTTGTTGTTAGAGTCTCCAAGTTTAATCCATTTTGCTCTAGCCTTCTGTTGTAGGATACTTTCTTCAATCAAGGACCACCTTTCCAGCTTCAATACTATTTCTTTCTCTTTAATCTGCAACTCATCATTGTATGCCAGTGCCATTTGATTCTGGATGTCTTTCAATTCTTGTCTACTATGGTCAATTCTCTGAGCAATGTTCCTAAAATCTTTAATATTGAAAGACTTTAGGGGACCTTTCAATGATTTGAGTTTGGACCATACCGATTTCATAGAAACCAGATTGTTGCATTGCCAGTTATCTTTTACCAGATGTTGAATGTCTTCATGATCAGCCCATGCATTGAAAATTTTGAAAGGTATCTTACCTTTCCTAGTAGCTTCTACCAATTTTATTATCATAGGATTATGATCAAAGATTAGGGGATGATTATATAAAGTTTTCACATGGCTCCACTTGATCATCCATTCATAGTTACCAAATACTCTATCAAGTCTACTGCATACTCTATCATTGCATGTCTGCCTATTTGTCCAGGTGAAATAATCACCTTTCTAAGGTAGTTCTGAAAGCCCAGCCTGTTGTATGCATTGAGTAAACTCTTGAGTCTCTGTATACTTAACAAGATTACTTGACTGTCTATCACTGGCATACAACACAGCATTGAAATCTCCAGCAAATAACCATGCATCAGTAATAGAAACTGAGTAATCATGCAGATTTTTCCATAGAGATCTTCTCTGGTCCACCCCATTATATCCATATACCACAGTTAGATAGCAAGTGACATCCCCAATATTGCTTCTGGCTTTACATTGTATCAATTGAGCCTCCTCCTGGATATCAGTGACTGTGAGCAACTTTGTGTCCCATAAAATCCACACTCTACCATTTATAGAACCATAATAATTTGCTAGAAAACCCCAACCAGGAACCAACAACTTAGCAATTCTTCCTGCATTTTTTTTCTTTAACCTTAGTTTCTACCAAACCAATAAGGTTAATGTTATTTCTTCTTATATACTCTTTAATTTCTTTTTGTTTGTACCTTTTATTTACACCTCTAACATTCCAGACTAACCACTTCATTGGCAATTGCTTGGTCCTCCTCTATCTCCTGGTGATATCTCAACTCTACTATTGGAGACTGCTTCAAAATGATTGCTAACAACAATAGGGGATAAAGGTGGAAAGTTGATGAGGTTGAATTCAGGGCTTTGAACTTGCTTCCCTTTCTCTTCCTGCTTAGTCTTTCCTGTCACCAGTGTTGGAGAGTCATTAGGCTCTTTATGGATCTCATTGCTCAGCCTTGTCTCATGTTGATCATTCTGTTGATGTGGTACCTCATGCTGGTTAGTATCAGCTTGCACTGGAGTCTTGGTTCTCCATTCCTGAGTCGCTTTAGCCTTCTTCACTTGAGGAGGCTGGTGCTTCAGCAAGCAGCTATGCCCAACTGCTAGGCATTTTTCACAGTAAGACGGTTTCCAATCATAAACAACTTCTTGTAAAAATTTCCTCCCATTAGCATCCATTAACCATATTTCTCTCGGTAGCTCTTTAGTAACATTCATCTCTATAAGCATTCGAGCATATGAAACTCTAGATTGTTTGGTTGTACATTCATCCGTAAAGATAGGTTTCCCTATTACACTGGCAATTCTGCTTAGCGATCTCATTCCCCAACAAGACTTGGGAAGTTTAGGGAACTTGGCCCATAGAGGGATATCAACAGGGAATTCCTCTGTGAAGTCAAAATCTGGCGTCCATTGCTCAAGAATCATGGGTCTGTTTGCTATAGAATAAGGACCAACGCAAAGAATTTCTTTGGCATCATCAATTGTTCTGAACTTGACAATGTAGTATCCTTCCTCATGATAAAACAAGTCTGGCACTGGAATATGTGCCCAATGGAGATTTATGAATCTCTTCATCGCATTGAACCCAGGACCATCCCCTAAGATATACACAATTATCGCACATTTCCACTTATTCTCTTCCTCCTCCAGCTCTGATTTGTTCAGTTGCCCTATTGGTTGACCTCCAATCATTACCGGAGGTATGTGTTCTAGAGCCATACCGTTAGATGCAAATCTGTTTTTCTGAAAAAAGATTAGCCCAGTTCTGCTTTGGTGCCTCTATTTTGTTTGAAATTTCCTCTGATTGCTCCGTTACTGCCTTCGCTGGATAGGTTTGGGCATGCATAGGCTTCTGCATGTATACATTTTCACAGGTTATCTTCTTCATCGGAGCTAAAGCTGCTTCAATCGCAGCTGGATAGATTCGATATGTCTCCTTTAACACATTAGGTTGGTGCAAAGTCATACTGGTTGCCTCATTCTCACCTTCGTTTGATGGATCGACAGATTGCTCAGATGCGACCATGGTGGTTGATTTCTCCATAGATGACTGGTTTATGGTTGTTATCACTCTCTCAATTGTTGTAATCCGAATCTTCCGGGGTCGTCCTCTACCTCGACCCCTCCCTCTCGCCATTGCTACGAGTTCGGCGTACGTTAATATAATATGCTTTGTTATGGCTATATATGTTATATTGATTTAATTTTTTAATATGTATGTTTACTTTATATTTTAATTAAATAAAATACAAATAATAAAAGTCTCTTATGTTAAATATTTAAGTATATTTTTTCTTTTTAAAATAATTATAATACATTGATACTATCCTTTTTGTTAATTTGAACTTAAATATACTTTTGGATAAAATACTTTTAAAAAAATATTTTTGCCAAACGGGCTCTAAGTCCGCCTATGTTATATGCGTACCTCGAGTTCGCCGTGAGCGACAACCAATCTTCCAGATGCGAGAGAAGCTCCTCCAGCTAGAAAACTTGAATGGTGAAAATAGCCTTTTTCCTTTTCTTGAGGTGCTGACCACAAAAATCCATTGTCTACCCTCAACATTTGTGTCCACAAGCTTTCCATTTTCCACACTTACTTCCTATGCTTCCCTCTTGTTCTGCATATTTAAATGCACAAATCCAAATAATATTAGAAATTTAAATTTATAAGCTTGGCAAAAATTTGTGACAAAATTCCCATTTCCATCACAAATTCGCACGGTCACTGATAGACTTTTTTGTTATGAAACGAAAATATCTTGTTAATAAATTCGTGCAAAGTGAGCGTTTGAACATAAGAATTGTAAAATTCTTTTAAAAAAAGAGTGGGATTTGAAAATTAGAATTGTGATTGGGCATGAATATAACTTTGAGTTATTTTTGATATTTTGAAAGTGATCTAAGTAAAATTTTTGAGAAACGGTTTTCTTTTCAATTTTTCAAATTTTGGAAAAATTCCAAAATTCATCTTCAAGTGAAAAATGGAAATGTTATGGTCAAATACTAATTTAGAAAAAAAGTGAAAATTTTTCAAGAAGAGAAAAAATTCTTTATGTCTAAAGATCTCGTCCCTCGTCTCAAATTTATGACAGATACATACATAGCTCGGTCACAAATTCGTGACAAATTTTTTATAGACTCTCATTCTCACCAATTTGTGATGCAATTTTCACGAATGTAGTCCACATTGATATATTCCATCATAAATTTATCAGAATTTTGTGATCCATGTATCCGTAATAGATAGAGTATGTGTTTTTCATGTGGTAATGTAATTAAGGATGTGTTTGGTATAACGGAAAATATTTTCTAAGAAAATATTTTCTTGAAAAATAAATAGTAATTTTATTTATTTTTCGGTGTTTGGTACGCAAATTAAGGACAATGACTTCTCAGAGTATTCATAAATAATTTAGATATAATAAACATGAAGCCATAAACTTTCAAACCAATAACCTTCTGGACCCAAAAATTTCATAAACTTTCAAATTGCTAAACTTTCAAAACCGCAAAATTCGAACCCGTAAACTTTATAACTTATAAACTCGAAAACTTCCAAACACATAAAACTCCGAACTCATAATTTTGGAACTTATAAAATTTTGAGCTTTTAAACTGATAAATAATAAAATTAAAACTGAAAAATATATTTTAAAATTTTTTTTTTTGGAGAGAGGGGGAGGTGGGGGTGGTGGTGCAGAAAAAATAAAAAAACAGAAATTTGAAATTGTAAAAAAAATTAAGGTAAAAAAAATTTTTTTTTTTTGCGGGAGGAAGGGGGGATGGAGGGGCTTAGGGTGTGTGGTAATTGAAAAACTGAAATTTAAAATAAAACCTATTTTTTGGCGAAGGGGTGGGTGGGTTGGTAAGTGTGCGAAAGGTTGAGGAGGAGTTTTTCAAAATATTTAAGCCAACCAAACATTAGAAAATTAAAAAATATTTTTCGAAAAATAATATTTTCCTTCGAAAACACACCCTAAGTACTCAATGAAATCAATGTTTAGCGCAACAGCTGAGCTAGAATATTAGCTAAGTATTCCTATAAATTCAGTAATTTTTTCTTAGACTCTATATTTTTACGAGGAAATTCATAATATACAAATAGTTAGTTGTGAATATAATAGTTAAAATAAATTATGAGTTTGATGTCAATTTCAGAATCCATAAACTTTAAGTTCTGATCCAGCCTCCGAATTTAATATTATAATTAGACTATCTAGTTTACAATAAAGGCTTACTGGTCCAAGATACGTGATGCATTGGGACTGTAGATCACTCCTTGAACATTGCTCGACATTAATTTCTTTTCCTTCACCACTATCTAGCCTGTATTTTTTAAATATTGCAAGAAAAAAAATATAACTAGACAGCCATTTAATATAATTGAGCTTGTAGAAATTAATATCAAGAAAACTTATTTTGATTGTATATATAGTGTCAATATATACCAGTAGAAGAATGGTTGTGGGCTTTCGCTATTGTGTCAATAACGATGTAGGTTGAGACCATAGCGATGACGTGGATCAATCTGAATTTGCATAAAAGAAATGTTGTCAAGAAAATTATTTAGTAGAAAAGAATTTCAGAATAAGAACTCATTAATTTCACTTACAGCTTCTATCCAGTTCTTAAAATATAATGTATGAGCTTTCTCATCCTTCAACAAGCCTTTTCCAACCTGCATAGTGAAAAGTTGATTATTAAAACTAATTATTAAAATTAAAAAATGATTTTTTTTTTCTCATTGCAATATTTTTGTTAAATAGAAGAAAGTTTCAATTGGTTTGATTATTTGATAATTAAATTATTTTTATCCGAATTTGATTTGGTAAACGATGGAAAAATAAAAGAAAACCGACCCACCCCAATCAGCACTACTATAGATTTCAACAAAAAGAAATTTTGCTTTGATCGAACTAAATTATGACGTATTGTTTCATTCAAATTCGCTTTCTAAAAGTTTCTTTCCATTGCAATAAGTGAAAGATCAGAATACCTTTGAAGCCATGGTCTTTGCCCGTGCCCTGCCCAGCGTGAATCCGTTGTCTCTCTCTTTCTTTTGTCAACAAAAGATATAGAGCTTTGTGCAAAATCTAATGTCTTCCACCTGTATTATTTTGGATAAATATCACTTTTAGCGTGCGGTCAAAACTATTTACATTATAAAACTGTAAAATATATAAAATATGTATATTTTTTTATATAACATGCTAAAATTTATATATATAACATCAAATTAGTTGATGAAATATTTTATACAGAGATACGAGAATCCACAACAACAATGATCCGGTGAAATTTCATTAGTGGGGTTTGGGAAGGGTGGTGTGTATGCAGACCTTGCCCCTACCCTGAAAGAGTAACGAAGCAATTTTTGATAAACCCTCGGCTCAAAAAGACAAAAAATCAATATAAGATTAGAGATTAGAAATAACCGTAATTCCTCAAGGATACGTAGAGATTCTTCTGAAATTGGCTTGTCATTTGGTTCTAGTGCTTCCATTCTCCTTTGTCTTATAATTGAACCATATAGTGCAACTAAAAAGCCTAATCATGAAAACATGCAGAGAATCGGAGAAAATTTAGAGAGAGAAAGTAGAGAGAAGGAAGAGAGAATAGAAGAGTCTCGAAGAAGACTCTGTCATAAGGCAAATGACCCCTCTGAAGGGTCAAGTATCAAGTGAGAGTATATATCAGATATACTTATTACAAAACTAGCCTATTTACAAATACAACCTATTTGCACATATAGCCTATTTTACAAAAGAATACAGAAGAATAAAGAGATTACAGAATTAGCCACAATTAAGGAAATGACCAATTATTAGGCTCAGAATTAGTGTATCATCATAGCCTATATCTCAACACCCCCCCTCAAGTTGAAGGGGGGGAAACCACCTTCAACTTGGACAAAATAGGAGAAAGAGCAGTCCCGGATAATGCTTTCGTCAACGGATCAGCCAACTGTTGAGAAGTGGGAACATGGGAAAGTGTTAGAAAACCATTGCGTATCAAAGTACGAACGTAATGACAATCCACCTCAATATGCTTAGTACGCTCATGGAAAACTGGATTATTAGCAATGTGTACAGCAGCTTGACTATCACAAAACACAGAAATAGGAGATGAAACAGGTACCCCAAGATCAGCAAGCAAACGAGATAACCAAGTGAGTTCAGCAGTAACCTTGCTTAAAGCCCTATACTCAGCTTCAGCGGAAGAAAGAGAGACAACAGGTTGTTTCTTCGACTTCCAACTTACCAGGCTGCCACCCAATAATACACAAAAACCAGTAACAGAGCGGCGAGTGTCTGGACAAGCTGCCCAATCACTATCAGAGTACCCAGACAAAGAGAAGTCAGCAGCATCAGAGTAAAAGAGACCCAAAGAGGAAGTGCCCTTAAGATACCTCAAAACATGTAAAGCAGCAGACATATGGGGAACCCTTGGGGATTTGAGATACTGACTCAGATGTTGCACGGCAAAGCATATATCAGGTCTAGTATGGGTTAAAAACAATAATTTGCCAACAAGACTCCTGAACTGATCAGGAGCGGGTAAAAGATCACCAGAATCAGCATGTAATTTTAAAGAAATGTCCAGAGGGGATACAACAGGGGAAACAGATACACAGTCGAAATGATGCAACAAATCATGAACATATTTATGCTGATTCAGATGAATCCCACCAGGGATTTGTTTAACCTCAAGACCCAAGAAATAATGCAATGACCCTAAATCCTTTATCTTGAAAGTATCATCCAAGAAGGCCTTTAAGCCTGCAATCTCATCACAGTCAACCCCAGTAACAATTATATCATCCACATACACAGCCACCACAACAAGGGAATCAGGATTACCTTTCAAGAACAGTGAATAATCATTCAAAGAATGCCTGTAACCTCGAGAATGAAGGGCAGAGGACAGCTTAGCATACCACTGCCTGGAGGCCTGCCTGAGCCCATACAAAGACTTCTTTAGTTTACAGACCAGAGGAAGAGAAGAAGAAGAAGAAGAAGCAGTAGAAGGAGAAGTAGAAGAAGGATCAAACACCACCAAACCTGGAGGAAGTTTCATATACACTTCCTCATCCAAATCACCATGAAGAAAGGCATTGTTAACATCCAGTTGGAACAATGGCCAGTGATTTTTAACAGCCACTGCAATGAGACACTTGACTGAAGTCATCTTTACAACAGGAGAAAAAGTGTCTGTAAAGTCCACACCTTCAACCTGTGTGTCACCCCTAATAACCAACCTTGCTTTGTATCTTTCAATAGAGCCATCAGATTTATATTTGATCTTGTAAACCCACTTACAGCCAATAGGTTTCTTACCTGGAGGAAGATGCACAATGTCCCAAGTGTGGTTAGCATCCAATGCATCAAATTCCTTCCTCATAGCATCCTGCCAAGCTGGTACAGAGGCAGCTTGAGAGTAAAACATAGGTTCAGATTCCAAGTGAGAGGAAGAGGAGCCAGAAAAGGCTGGAAGTTGACAAACATAGTCTTTGAGGTAAGAAGGAGGGAGATGTGATCTGGTGGACTTTCTGGGCAAAGAAACAGGCTGGGAGACAGGCAATGTAGGAGGGGAGATGTCAGGACTGAAAATAGGAGAAGGAATAGACACTGGAGAATCAGGAGAAGGGTGAGGAGAAGAAGAAGGAGAAGATTCATGGGAAGATGGTAGGGTGAAAGGTTGAGGAAGAATGTCATCATAAAATGGAACAGGTGGAGGAGAAGGAGAAGAGGGAGGAGGAGACTTGAATGGAAAGTGAGTTTCATGAAAAACAACATCTCTAGATATAAAGCATTTCTTGGAATTCAAGTCATAAAGTTTATAACCTTTCTTACCAAAGGGATAACCAAGGAAAACACAGGAATGAGCTCTGGATTGCAGCTTATCCCTATGAGGGATAGGCACAGCAGCATAAGCCAGACAGCCAAAAACTCTCAGATGTGAATAGGAAGGGGGAGAGCCATGTAATAATTCATGAGGAGATTTGTAATGAAGCACCCTGGATGGCAGTCTATTAATGATGTATGTTGCAGTTAACAGACAATCACCCCAAAAAGAAATAGGTAAACCAGACTGAAAGAGAAGTGCTCTACAAGTTTCAAGTAAAGACCTGTGCTTTCTCTCAACAACCCCATTCTGTTGAGGAGAATGGGGGCAAGTTGTTTGATGCACAATCCCAAGTTTACTAAAATAGGAAATCCCTTCAGCACTGGAACCCAATTCCAGGGCATTATCACTTCTGACAACCTTGACCAGGGAATTAAATTGAGTTTGAACATAAGAAATGAAGGATTGTAGTAGAGGGAATGCATTACTTTTAGAACCCATTAGATGTGTCCAGGTAGCTCTAGAAAAATCATCAACTATGGTGAGGAAATACTTGCTACCAAGGGATGTAGGGGTATGGTAAGGACCCCAAGTATCCACATGAATAAGTTGGAATGGTTTGGTAGTGCTAATGCTACTGTCAGGAAAGGGCAATCTGGTTTGTTTAGCCATAGGGCAAATTGAGCAAGGAAAAGGTTGTTTAGCAGCAATAGAAAAAGGCAAATTAGAAACATGTTTCATATTAGTAAAAGATGTATGTGCTAATCTCAAATGCCAAATATAGTTCATATCATCAGGAACAGCATTATTACAACTAGAAGATTGAGTAACTGAGCTAGAATGTTTGTTATCAGAAACAGTATCATCATTACAAACATCTGAGTCACTATGCTCAAGAGAAGAAGGCTTGGAAGAGGCAGAAGAGGAAGAGGGTGACCAAGAGTACTTGTACAAGCCAGCCTCCTCTTTACCAAGATCCAGAAGCCTCTTCAGAGAAAGGTCCTGTAACAGGTAAAGAAGGCATGAGGTTGGTGTAAACAAGACTAAACAATTCAATTGTTTCATCAACTTATGAACAGAGATCAAATTATGTTTGAAAGAAGGAACTAGAAGTACATTATGAAGAGTGAGGTAAGGAGTCAATGCAAATGATCCTGTACAAGTAACTTTGACTTTATATCCATTAGGAAGTGAAACAAGGTAAGGTACAGTTAGGGGTATAATGTCAAACAATAGATTCTTATCATAAGTCATGTGATTGGAAGCTCCTGAATCAATGATCCAGGTAGCAGAATTTATGTGTGTAAGCATGCATAACTTGGAATCAGAAACAAGACTCTCAGACATTAAAGTACCAGCAAAATTAGCAGAACTCATGGAAGAAGAAGTTTGATCACTGGTTGAAAGTGTTTGTTGAATCAAGCTCACAATCTGATCACATTGTTGTCTGCTCAACCCTGGTATCACAGGTTGACTGGCAATAGGATCCCCTAGAGGAGCAGACACACCTGAAATTCTTGAATCAACAGATACACAATCAGTACTAGTGGAAAGATGAGCAGCAGATTTCCTTCCCTTGATGTAAGAATTGCTTTGAGGAAAACCATGGAGTTTGAAACACTTATCAATTAAGTGTCCAGACTTCTTGCAATATCTGCAAAATAAGTTTCCTCTGTTTTGTTCAAAATTGACTTTAGGTCTGAAATTAAAACCAGACAATTTCCCTTGGTTGGACCCAGCAGGGGGCCTATCAGTGTGAGCATTAAAAGACATTGAGTCTGGGCTCATATGGGAAATGGACTTGACCTGTCTTTGCTTTTCATCATTCAACACAATATTATAAACACTGTCAAGGGAAGGAAATTGTTGCATCATTAACAAATTGCTTCTTACACCCAAATATGTCTCATTTAGTCCCATAAGGAACTGATAAATCTTGTTCTCATCATCTTCCTCAATGATACCATTCTTAGCAGCACAAGTGCACTTCTGCCCATGGTTTGGGACCATTGTCCCCAACTCATCCCACAAACTCTTGAGTTTATTAAAGTATGAGGCTACATCAAGGGAACCCTGGGAAGTTTGGGAGAGTTCTCGCTTTAGTTCAAAAATTTTGGTTTTGTTAGGAGTACCATATCTCTTCTCAAGTTGAGACCACATGCTTCGTGCAGTGTCAGAGTATTGAACACTGTCAGCTATTTGAGATGACACAGAAGAGGTTAACCATGACATAACGAGCATGTTACATCTATCCCACAACCTTTGCAAACTCACATTATTACTAGGTCTGGAAAAGGAACCATCAATGAAACAGATTTTATTTTTAGCAGATAAAGCCATAGTCATTTTACGCTTCCATCCTCCATAACCACTTCCTGAGAAAGGAGTGGGGACTAAACATGCACCAGGAACATCAGAAGAATGCACAAATAATGGATTGGAAGGGTCAATAGGACCGGAGTTAGCACCAGAACTACCAGCATTCATGTTAGCAGCCATGCTCAACAAATGAATCAAATCTTTTGAAAAACAATATCACCAAACAATATTCACAGTCTACACAGTCAATATTCTCAAGTTAAATGATTTATTCACAAATAGGCAGTCACATATACAAACAAGGAATCACAACCAGATAATAGGAACGAGGTTACCGTCCTTCTTCGCAACCGGAAGATCGGCCTTTAACAATAGGCAAAACCCTAGGTAGTGTAACCGTCAAAACTTTACCACAAATGTTGATAAAGATGTCGCAGCACCACCGATGATGACCAAAACTTCAGCAAAGTAAGTATCAAACCACCGGATGGTAATCAAACACTCGATTTGACCACCAGAAAACCCTAGAGGTTGAAACTCACCGCAAAATCTCCGAAAAACTCACAATAAACGATTGAACCGTTCAATACAGAAGGAACAAACGTAGATCGTGAAGATAAATGGACCGAAGAACCCTAACATGGTTGAAACCATCATCGATCCTTTTGATCTCAGAAAAATCCCAAATTTTGTCAAAAAATAGTTCAGATGAACTATTGATTCACACGATAACATCACCGGATCATTGTACCGGCTCTGATACCATGAAAACATGCAGAGAATCGGAGAAAATTTAGAGAGAGAAAGTAGAGAGAAGGAAGAGAGAATAGAAGAGTCTCGAAGAAGACTCTGTCATAAGGCAAATGACCCCTCTGAAGGGTCAAGTATCAAGTGAGAGTATATATCAGATATACTTATTACAAAACTAGCCTATTTACAAATACAACCTATTTGCACATATAGCCTATTTTACAAAAGAATACAGAAGAATAAAGAGATTACAGAATTAGCCACAATTAAGGAAATGACCAATTATTAGGCTCAGAATTAGTGTATCATCATAGCCTATATCTCAACAATGCAATACTATATACTAGTTGGACAAGAAAGGAGCTAGATAGATAGACTTGTAATTGGAAGAATTAAAGGTCAATTTTTGTACGTGACCTTTGAATAAGTTTTGATCCTTCCATTGGGTTGCTATGAGTGGAAGAATGTTATACTTTAATTTCTTCCAACTTTTCTCATATTCCCTGACGAAGCGATATTACACAATACCATTTAGTTGATTTTTTTATTAAATATATTTATTAATATTATGAAAAAAACAGATAATTAGGAAAAAATAACATCACTAGACATATATGATCTCTTCTCGCGTATAATAGGATATACGCAAATGTGAATTTCTGTGATGCGCTTGCTCTTCATACACAAATTGACTAGTAAGTCCTTCATTGACTTTTACCATTTGTTCTCTGCCATTTAAATTTGAAAAAATAACAATGTATAGCCGCTGCAAAATAATAATAAAAAAATAGTATATATATATATATACACACACATATACTAGTCTCTCTACACGTGCTTTGCACGTGATCTTATCTGTTCTAAATTTATTTAGTAATATTATAAAATAGAGCTCAATGTATTCAAATACTTTGTAGTGTGTATAAAAATTAAATATGAATATTTAATATCAAGATAAATGTGGAGTGAAATAATAGATTGTCTAAAATTTATTCTAATATTAAAAACTAATACGTTATGTAATGAAAGTTTTACAAAATGTATTGCACTCCATGTTTTCAAAGTCTTGAAAAGTAATGGTATGACTCTCGGTATAATTATAGAAAGATACTTATTACAAAAGATATTTGGATATCTCAATATAATTAAAAACTATTGCACAAAATAAACATGAGGAAAATAGGTTAGTCTTACATCATTTACAAAAGTTGTTAGACGATCTAAAATGCATACTATGTTTTTTTTCAAGAATAAAAAAAAGTAATTACCCAGACCTTGCTTGTATTTGTTTGGGGAGTTTATATTTCCAAATTTTTGTCTACTCAAGTTCACTTCTGAATCATAATTTAAATACGATATTGTATTTAATTAGTAAAAGTTAGTTTGTTACTTCAAAAAATATAGCCTGATAGCAAGACTCTTTGCCGTTTTCGTAGACATTGTTTATTTTGATTACAGTATTAAACATGAATAAACCAATAATTCTGATTACAATTAATCATCTGTTAAGAATAGAATTCTATTTGGAGTGAATGTCTATCTTGTAGAGAGTTTTATTTTGAGGCTAAGTCATTTTTCCTCCTATAAATAAAGGGGTATTACCCCATTGTAAACCACCCCAAAATTCAATAAAAATTTTCTCTATCTCTTTCTCTGCAATATTGCTCTTGTTCTTTTCATGTTTTATAACACGTTACCAACACGAGACTCTACCGTCTCAAGAAGCTCTTGGAGAAGATTAAGCAACAGCAAAAAGAGGAGCCGCAACAGTGAATTCACAATCCTCCTACTCTTCTTCTTCTGTTGAATCCCGTATGATTGAGATCAAAAGTGATGACTATACTCCACCACAGAACAGTAAACTCTTTTACTTTGGATTTCCAACTGGCATTGGTTGCACATGTTGAGCACCAGCTTGTCCGCACATCTCGTTGCCAAACCGCTCAGATGGAGTACTTAATTCAGCAGATAATGATATACTAAGATATGCTTCGGCAGCTCCCTCTCCAGCGGCCATGGCTGGTTTCATATTCTTCTTCGTCTTTACGACCCCATCTCCAACCAATGACCTCGCTACTTCACCTCTTTCATCGTCGTCGCGTCCAAACGACCATCATCATCCAGTAACGTCCAGTAGGGTCGTTTCTGCTGTATCCATAGTAGCGTCGCTTCTGCTGTATCCACAGTAGCATCATTGTTTGTTCGAGCTTTGGTTGGGGTCGTCGAAATAGTTCATACTCAGTCAAGGTCGTCGAGTTGCAGTGCGTCGAGGTTCCGTTCGAATCTGGGCTCTAAACTACATGAGACTCTAACCAATTGAGTAGAAGCTTTTGGATTGAGCATAAAGATTGTCAATTGTTCCATGAATTTCCTTCATGATTAAATTCTAGATTTAAGGTAAGTAATTTACTTTTCTCTTTTCAAATTCTTGAAATTCTACGATTTGATTTCGTATGCAAACAAAGACAACAAAGTTTGATTATAACTCTATGGAGTTTAAAAGAAATTATAACCATCCAAAGTGGTAAAATTTCTATGTCTTGCCATGATCAAATTCATGTATGATTGTGGGCAAAGAATTAAAAAATCTGTCCCATTGAATTTGCTCCATTCTCATTCCCTATAGAGAATGTGATAGCAGTATGTGATAAGTCTGAAAGAAGACAAAATTATTAGCGTGAAGGTATCAATGGATGTGGACGTGGCAACAGACGAAATTATAGTCGTTATCATTGTGATAATGAAGATAATAAGGATTCTCAAAATAATCCTTTACTCTGTGAAAATAATATTTGTCATCAATTTGACAATATGAGATTTTATAAAACACATATAGATGATTATGGTACATTCATGATGTGAGTGTGACAACATCTAATTTATGAATACATATTCATTCTTGGAAGAATATGAACGTGCTAGTGGTAGTGAATATACCACACTCGCCTCTAGAAGGAGGTTTGGGATGATATAAGAAAATAATGTCATTATTATGGCATCAATGGTCATTGATCACGTACCTATTGTACGCCAAAATATTTTGGTAATGTGATTATTAAAGGACAATAATAATGCAAGAAACATATCTTGCATATAACTTTTACCATGACCATAATGGTACATCTTTCTATTTAAAAGAGATATTCACCATATGGATGTTGATGAATATGTGGTAGTACCAAATTAATTGAGAATTCTGCAAGAGCCAATTATAATATTTTAGAGAAATACAATTGATTACCAATAAGGTATTGTATTGTAGTAAGTCTCAAAGAAACTTATTAAGTTTCCAAAGTATACGCAAAAGCGGTTGATTATATTGAGACTATAAATAAAGGAAAGATTTGATATCTTCTATTACTACAACTTGTAGCGGGATATTATGTATGTGAAAAGCTACCCGCTTTATTTTTCAGTTTGTACTACACAAACAAAAGAATGTCACAATAAAGTGGATGTTTATTGATACAAAAACCCATATCATAATAAACTTAGAGTTTATTGATAATTGCACATGTCATGGTGTAAACATGAACTTATCAATGTTGATAATGAAATTCAGTTGGCATAATCAGTTTAGCCATATCAATTTAAGTATGATGCGCAAAAATACTAAAGAATCCACATGGGTAAATATTAAAGAACTAGAAAGTTCTTTACGAATTCTCTTACATTGCTTGTTCTCATTAATTAATTGACCAACTAAAGTTGGGATTGAATCCCATAAATTCTGGAAATATCAAAGGTGAATATGGGCTCATTCACTGCCGTGTATACCACATTAGAGCATCTATAAGATGGCTACATGTGCGATTATTATTAACCTACAACCTGGCCGGTGCTTGCGAGGTAACTTGCTCAGTAATTTAATTTCGAGCATAATTTCCAGATTTTCTATTCAAGAAGTTCATCTTGATAAGTTGGTTTACATCATAATTGCTTTAGCAAAATAATTTATTGAGTGCCTCCACTTAATAGCTAAACTGTTTCTTATGAGAACAAATTTATATATAACAACTTGATATGTGTTATATACGAAAGTATATTGCATTCTTCCCTCACAAATGGTTCAGGGTCAGGAACCAAGTAATTTCATCTTATTATTATTGATGTACAGTGTATATTTTCATTAACACTATAATGCACAAAGATGGATTTTCAAAGTTGAGGAAGCAAGTTAGTTTTTCTAACATGAGGGGGAGACAAGATACAACAGTTGAGAAAAAAGTTACATGAAATAAATTATAATTTTTACATGTAGATCCTCGAATAGGATAATATGAACTTGAAGTTCATAAAAGGATAATTCATTTGCAATATATTCGCAAAGCATGTCATACGCATTTGTTGTCCCAAAGAAAGTAACTATATTCCCATTGCAAATGCTCATATTAAGCCATAGAAGGACAAAGTCTATAGTACGCTTAAAGCATACAGACAGATCGGTTTTAAATAAACTTCTTGATAAAGAAGATGAGCAAATGATCAAAGTGATCATAATAAGGAGGCAAGTGATCTAGAAAATCACATGACATAACACTTTATAAAATTTCACGAGAGATTCAGGTACCTGAATTTATGAATGAAGAGATCTCTATCTTATGTCTTTATGAAGATTTATTGGAACTGATATAAAATGTTTGTCAATGACATCTATCATAGCGCTGTATAGATGAAGATATTAAGTCTATCGAATATAGACACAAAAGTATTGGCCAAATAGAAGAGATACAATTCAAGTAGAATTGATTCCATATGAAAGACATGTAGTTTTGGACATATAGTTCAAATACTTGAAAGTATAAAGTCAATGGTAGGTGCAATCAGTTTTCGATATCTTATTTGTCTAGCATGACATGAAAACTTGATATGCATCTAAAGTCTATAATATGGCTTATATGACTTAACTTATATGACAATCCACGAAGGATTTAAGTTGCTTGAAGCATCTACAATTCTTGATCTTGAGGTACCACTTCCTCAGTGCAATTTATGCACAAATGTATCTTGCTATAACTATAAGCATGATAATGTGATAGCGAGGATACCCTTATGGAGATATTGAAGAGCCATTCCACGATATTTGTGAATACATTATATATCTATCACGAGTTATGATTTCAAGGTTCAAATATTCATTATAGTTAATATGGCTGATTTATTTATCAAATCTCTACCAACGATCTCTTGAAGATGGTGCACAAGATTGGAATGCGAAGGCTCAAGGATGTGAATTGATGCTCTCATCAGGGAAGTTAATGCACGTTGCACTCTTTTTCCCTTACAAGGTTTTGTCCCACTGTATTTTCCTTGCAAGATTTTTAACGAGGCAACCAATAGGCGCATTTCTAAACATGTGTACTCTTTTTCCTTTTCTAGAATTTTTTCCCATTGGGTTTTGTTTTAGTTAAGGTTTTAACGAAGCACATTACTTACTGAGTAGACATTCAAGGGGGAGTGTTAAGAATAGAATTCTATTTGGAGTGAATGTCTATCTTGTAGAGAGTTTTACTTTGAGGCTAAGTCATTTTTCCTCCTATAAATAGAGGGGTATAACCCCATTGTAAACCACCCCAAAATTCAATAAAAATTTTCTCTCTCTCTTTCTCTACAATATTGTTCTTGTTCTTTTATTGTTTTATAACATCATCAATATATGTGTTTTTTTCACTGTTTCAATTGGTAATTAGATTACTTCTTTTAATCTCTTATTCTTTTGTTTTAGTTTTTCTTAACATGGATAATTTTTCATTAAATAATCAAAAAATCTAAAAGAAAATATTAATTGGAGCTTAAAAACAAACTTTACATATCTTTATCATATAATATATTAACGTTTGTGCAATAATATCTTATTTAAGTTATTACTTTTCATAATTATTCATGTATATCATTTAGTACTACTAAACATCTATATATAATAAAAGGAGAGGCAAAAGCATATTATTAAGATAAGTGGCATAATCACAAAAAGCCAAGTGGCATTGTTAAGACAAAATAAACTACCTTTTTAACTAAAAAAAAATTTTAAAAATTTTGAATTAATTAGTTACTCTTTTTGAATTAATAAATATAAATATACTGTAATTAGATATATTAAAAACGTAAATATTAAAAAAGTAACTACCCATTCAAATTGGGGAGTAGTTTATAGTTGGTGTTTAAAGTTATTTTAAAATAAAAATGAAAATAATAAAAAATCAATTAGCTAAAATAAAAACTAATTAATCAAAAAAACTCTACCTATTCAAGTTGGGGAATAGTTTAATTTGAAATTTTAAAATTATTTTTTAAAAAAATGAAAATAAGGAAATATAAAATTGCCAATTCAAATTGGGGTATGATTTCAATTGGAGTTATAAAATTATTTTAAAATAAAAACGGAAATAGAAAAATAAAAATAGCCAATTTAAATTGAGAAGTAGTTCTTTTCTGCTATAGTACTCTCTATATATATATCTAAAATAACTACCCATTCAAGTTAGAGAGTAGTTTATAGTTAGTGTTTTAAAGTTATTTTAAAATAAAAAAATGAAATTATCTACAATAAAAAAGGAAAATATTAATTATAAAAACTACCGATTAAAGTTGCGGAATAGTTTTAATTTAGAATTTTAAAATTATTTTAAAATTAAAAACTAAATAAAAATAAAAAAATTTCCAATCCGAATCGGGGTATGGTTTCAATTTGAAGTTCTAAAATTATTTTAAAATAAAAAAGAGAAATAAAGAAATAAAATTACCAATTTAAATTGAGGAGTGATTTCTTTTAATATAGTAGTCTTTCTCTCTCTCTCTCTTTATATATATATATATATATATATATATATATATATATATATATATATATATATATATATATATATACACACACATACATATTTTATAACTAGCTATAATAAAAAAAACTACATATTCAAATTAGGGAGTAGTTTCTTGGTGGAGTTTTACAAAAACTGTAGAATAAATTAAAACAAAATACAATAGCTATAATAAAAAATAAAAACATATAATAAAAATATCAATCCAAATTGAGGAGTAGTTTCAAATTAGAGTTTTAAAATTATTTTAAAAATTAAAAAATAAAGAAACTTTCAATTCAAATGAAAAAATACAAAAATATAAAAATATTGTAGCTTATATATATATATATATATATATATATATATATATATATATATGTATGGAGAGAGAGAGAGAGAGAGATAGATAGAGAGAGAGAGATTATTTATCTCTTTATACTTTTGATGAATTCAAAATTATAATTTAGTAAAAAAAATTACTTCATTAAAAATTTTAATAAACTACGGCACACCAATTTGAAGTCTGATTTGAAAATCTCTCTCTACCTTTCACAAAACTTCTTGCGCCCTTCTCAAAAATTTGAAAACTAATCAAATAAGTATGATGAAAAGATTGGAATAGAGATAATGTTATAATACTTATATTTTAAATTATTTAAAAATAAATGGTAAATAAATAACACTCAAGAAAGGTATCAATAATATAAAGTACTTGCTAATTCAATAATAGAAATAAAAAGGAACAACCAATTTATTTGATTACTATATGATTTGTATCCTTTAATTTTTTATTGATGTATTATATCCCTGCACACTATATTAAATAATAAAATACAACTAATATTTATTAAATTAATATAATATATTAGATCATAATTTTATTAAATTAATATTCTGACAAATTTCTACGCATCGCGTGAATTGTTATACTAGTAATTATAAAAAAAGCAAGTACTCACACTCAGTATAATTTTAAAACTAATGTAAAAGTAAGCATGATGATAACACCTTAGACTCCTAAGCCATTTACAGATAAGGTTGTATCCGGTTCCGGTTCTGGCGGTTCCCGGCGGTTCTGATTTTTTTTTTTAAAATCAATATCTTGTATTGTAGTCATTAGTATATTGTAGAATATATTTTATATGGTGTACTATGTTATTAGTATAATATATAATGTTTTTGGTAATTAGTATATATTGTGTATAAGTAGTGTATATTTTGTATATAAGTAGTATATATTGTATTTAAGTAGTATATATTGTATATAAATAGTGTATATTGTGTTGTAGACTTGTAGTTAGTAATTAGTATAAATTGTATATAAGTAGTATATATTGATAAAAGAATATTGTCATTAGTATATTGTGTTGTATGTTATATATTGTATGTTATACAAATATTCAAGGATTGATATAGAATTAAAGACAAAGAAATATTGAGACAAAAGATATTCAAGAATATGATAAAGAGCATATTTATTGACCAAAATGGCATATCTTTTTTTATTCTTCCTTCCCCTAATGGAATGAGCACAACATGGTACTAATACCACCATTAAAAGGAAAAAAAACTAAAAGAAGACATGTCAATGTACAAGTTACATCATAGTTTATGTATTATTTCTAACAAATCTCATAAAACCTTCAAGGTTTGGAGGTGGTTGTGTTGGCGGTGGTGGAAATGAAGCTTGTTCATCACCACTTCCGGGTGAAGATGTTTCCTGAGCAAGTTCTGCTAGCATTTCTTCATAGCACTCATCTATTTCTGGTTGTGATTCAGCTAGCCCAAAGTTCCTTCTTTCTGCGCGGATCCAATCTCGAAAAAGCATTGATTTTTCCAAGCTGTCCCGCATCGACGCCCTGTGATCACCTATTTGTAGTCTTGCTTGACTAAAGGCGCTCTCCGATGCAACAGTTGACGCTTGAATCGACAGAACATCCCGAGCCATCCTTGCAAGAATGGGAAAATGTTTTTCCCTTGCCTTCCACCAATCCAAAAGGTCGAAAGTGCCGTCTGGATTCTCATTCTCTAGTCCCTGCGACAAATAAACTTGAAACTCATTTAGATGGGAAAAATCATCTACATTTTCACCTTGAGTACCCCTGAACTCCGTCCACGATTTAAGAGTTGTTAAGCCAGCAGCTCTTTTAGGCGCCTGTGATGTGGACGAAGTAGGGGTTGGAATATTAGGCCTAGCATGCTCTAACGCCTGTTTATAAGCATTATAAACAGTGAGCATTCACTGTAATTGATGCTTTCGCATCAGATAGTGTAGCCATTTCTTCTTCTTCAAGATCTTAAGCTTGATAACTAGTAGAATACCAAAAGTTAGGACCTCCTACTTTCATAGTAGGATTTAACATAGCAGCCACACCAAATATAGGAGGGATTGGAAAAAATATTTTTTAAACTTCTTTTTCATTTCAGTAATTGCAATTTCATAAATTTCCCCTCCCTCGTTAAAATCAACAAACAAATTAGCAAGTGCGGCAATATAAACTAAACAGTTAGAAATAGTTGGATAATATTGGCCAAATAAAGCAGTTGTAGCCACATGAAAATGTTCTAAAAAATCTAAAAGAATTTTAACGTTAGTCCAATCTTGATTAGGTAGCATGTCATTATCTTCCTCCCCACAATCCCGAGAATTATAAGTAGCGTTAATTGGGTTTCTATATTCGTACGCCACTACTAAACTTTCGTACATGTAGTTCCACCTAGTTGGGCAAGGTTTAGGAACCTTTCTTTCTCTAAAGGCCATATTCGTCATATTTTTTAAAATATTCTCTAAGTCTACTTCTACAGTTAGAATAAAAAAGCCAATTAAGAGCGAATTTAACCTTTTCAATTTCTATGTTTAAAATTCTCATACCATCACCAACAATTAAATGATAAATATGACATATACATCTAACATGGAAAATATTAGTAAAAGCAGGATTAAGTGTTCTAGTTAACATACCTATTGCACTAGTGTTGATACTAGCGTTATCCATGGAAATTGACATTATTTTATCACTAAAACAAAAATATCTACATACATCTGAAACAGTGTTATCAATAAACTTACCCGTGTGCCGTGAATTAATTATTCTATATGCAATAATGCGTTTTTGCATTGTCCAGTCTTCGTCTATCCAACGACTGGTTACGGTTAGATAATCACAATCATTATTACTTCTACCAATATCAGTTGTAATTGACATACGATTACTTATATGGGTAAATAAATAACGCAAGTATTGTTCATATTCATGCTTGTATTTATAAATGTCGGCCTTAACTGTGGCGCGAGGCCAACCTTTATACATAGGATTAAATACTCTTATAATATAATGAATCCAAGCAGGATTAGAAGCAAAAGAATAAGACAAACACATAACAGTAATCATTTTAGCTAATTCTTCACGATCCTTATTTGGATCGTAATACAATATACCTCCGGTGACTGTATTTATTCCTGGTTGAACTAGATTTGAACCAGTACTTGGGTTAACTGTTGTTTCAGGACTTGTCCTCCCCTCTTGTTGCGCTTTCAATTGGAAATATCTAGCCTTATCGCTAGGGTGTAATTTTATATGTTTAACTAAACTACCTGTGCCGCTACGATCTCCAGTATACCTATGCACAAGTAATTTCCCACAAGATTTACACTTAGCCTTATTTTGTTCTCTTAGTTGAATAAAGAATTTCCAAACTAATGAAGTTTCTGAACTTTTAGGAGGTTGTCTACTAAAAGTGGGAGTTTGTACGGGTGGGTGTTCCGGTTCATTAGTAGCAGGACTAGTAGGTGTATCATCTAAATCTACCGGAGCTTGGGTTTCGTCATCATCATCATCCTCATTTCCCTCTAAGATAGGTGCATTAGGATAAAGCATATTCATAATATCATTCTCTATTCTATCACCAACTGCTACATCATGTAGAAAATCAACATCGCTAAATTGAAAACACGGGTGATCACTTTCAAGGATTCCGAAGGTTTCATTAGTATTTCTAGGTTGGCTACTACTTTGAACTTGTTTATCTTTTCTAGGTCGGGGAGCCGGGGGAGGGGTAGTATTTTGGCGACTACTTTCACCGGTTTTAGATTTTTCTATTCCGAACATATTTTTCAATGAAAATGCCATAATAATTATAATTAAGCAAAATAACAACACACAAAAATATTCTTAGCACGCAAGAGTTGAAACGAGTTTACCGGATTGACGAACAACTTCTTGAAAATTGAAAATCGTTGAAATTGAACACTTGAAAACTTCAATTCAACAACTTCACAATGTTTCACGAATTTGCAACAATAAATTAAGCACTTGCACTAGAAAGATTGAAAGAGAGCTTGAGAGATATTGAGAGAGATTGAGAGATATTGATGAACTGGTGAATTAAAATGAAAGAATGAGGGGGTATTTATACTTGAGAAATGGGAAATTGTGTAATTATAAAAAAGTTTGGGGTTAAATTAAAGTTTGGGGGCCAAATGGCTATTTTTGAAAATTTCAAACGGCTAATTTTGAAAATGAGCCGTTTGAAAATTTAAAAAAAAAATTTTTTTTTTTAAAATCGGACGTTGCGGAACCGGCTGGAACCGTATGGAACCGCTTGAACCGGTTCCGGTTCCGGTGCCGCGGTTCCAACGGGTGGAACCGTCCCATCACGATTCCGGGGAATCGCTGGAACCGACAAAACTGTCAGAACTACGGTTTCGGTCCGGTTCCGATTCGGAACCGCGAAAAATACAGCCTTATTTACAGATCTTCTTGGATGGTCATAAATTTATATATATTTCTCTTCAAAAAAAAAAAAGAGAGAGAGTAATAATTACCTAGAACTTTGCTGATATTTATTTTGTTTGGAGCTTCTGTGTCAAAGTCTTGTCTTCTCAAGTCTCCTTTGGACCATAATTTAAATAAGATGTTGTAATTATTTGGTCAAATTTTGTTTTTTTACTTTAACATTCATTTTTTTTAATAAATAGGGTATTTAAAATCGAGTGGTTTGGTAAAACATTAGCAACGATTGAAAGCAAATAGAAAATAAAAAATGGTAGTTACATTAGTGACTAGTTATTTAGAGGATTATACCCCTTTAAATAAATTTACGGTTTTATTAATTCAGAAGGGATGCAATACTTGTAGTTACTCTATAAATTAAATTTATTTTCTTTATTTAAACGTATTTAATATTAATTTTAAATACCTAAATAAGGTATTTAGGTTATTTAAAAGGGTAATTTAGTAATTCAACTTTTAACTTTTGAATTTCCTACTTTTATATATATACCAATTTTATACACTTTTTCGACTTTTAAATATATATAATTTTTGGCGCGGGCTAAAAGTAATAGCACCCCAAAATTTCATTAACATTACTACGACCACTTCTACTCTGTCATTTGACTCTATTTTGGGTTCATCCATAACTTATCGTTGGTCTAGTTTATATAAAAGTTACTTATTTAAAAAGAGCGACAAAAGGTCCGAGTAGTAGTTATTATTATCATCGTCATTTAAAGGTGTAATAAAACTACGTCATCCATTGCTAGCCACTGGTACAAGTTATGATGACCATTTCAACATAAGAAATTGAAGCCAACATATACCTGAGTGCGCCCACATCACCTATTACCACCACCATACTTAACTATTACTACTGCTACCATCTTCAAGCCGCCGCCACTACCACTACTATCATCCTCAACCATAGCCACCGTCACAACTGCCACTATCAACATCCACTACCTCTACCACCATCATCCTCAATCACAATCACATACTTACCCACTTCAACTACCACAACCAACCATCTCATCACCATCAACAATCATATCTTGCACCGCCCACCATTATAAACCACTGCCAGCCACCATTACCTTCATGTATCACAACTACAACCACCTGCCATTATTGACTATTGTCATTTGCCACCCACCACTGTCAACCATATTCGTCATTGTTACCAATCACCACTAGTTACTACCCAGAACTACTACCATTAACTAAAATCACCACCAATCATTGCCTCTAGTCGACATCCACATGCACCTCCATTAGCAAGCAACACCACTTATTACCATATTTTAAAAAGTATATATATTATTGATAGAATATTAGATTAATTAACATTTTATATGATTTTATGTTTATTAATTTTTAAATAAAGATAAAATTTATACATTGAAATAGTAAAAAAACAAACAAGTTTAATTATTTAGTATTCGGATCTTAATACACATAATATTCAGATATATAGTTAGATCCAAATATCTTAATTTTAATATACATTTTGATATTCAGAGTCAAACATTCTAATCTTGAAAAAAAATAGTAAACCAAAAGAGGAAATGTCTTTTGGTGATAGCTTCTTTTCTCCTTTATGCATTATTTTAAGACCAATACCCAAAATCTTGAATAGAGAAGTGAATGACAGAGACCACAGTGTATCATCAAATCATTCGCTGATTGACGTCAATAAAAAAAAAAATATATTTTTTAAAAAGAGCCAAAATGGAACCAGCAATCTGAAATATACACAACGTTATTTAACTAAGCTTCGTGACTTTGTATCGTTACATACTTTTCACCCCCACAAAAATACCTCATTTTCAGTAATAACCCTTTCCTGCAATAACACACTGACCAAATTATTAATACGTAGGGCTCTTTTAGTACGAGAGATAAAAATAATTAATTTTGATATTAAATTTAAGAAGAGTTTATCTTGTTTGATTAGGAAAAATATAATATAATTAATCACGAAATTAGTTATATCGGAATTTTAATATTTTCTATTATCATGAAAAGATAGAATAACTAATTTTGAAATAATTAATTTTGGAATAATTTCTTCCAAACGATCCCGTAGTACTAAAATAATACCTACGAATATATCTGATTTTGTCTGTACATGCTATTTCACTGCCACTCATCAGCTAGTACTATAGCAAAAGAAATTAAAAAAGTGTGCATTGAATTGTGCCTTTCAGCTTTCCTTTTATATGTACTTGCTTCCCAGGTTTAAATTCACAGTTCTTACCTCAAATGTTAAAAAGCTTGTTTAATTATTGGCTCTTCATTCTTCTTTCCTTATTTATTGCACTTTTCACTTGAAAAGGAGAATTCATTATTCAATGCTATCAGCTGCTCTTACTTCACATAGTTTTTAAAACTAGTGCCTAATGCTAAAAAGTCAATGGAGGGGTTCATTTCTTTGGTCCAATAGAAAATCAAGCTCTTCTTTTTGAATAACGAGAAGAAGCTTTTTTGGTTACAGTGTTTCCTCTATTAATGAAAGTAGTTAACTATTCATACGTTTTATTTTTGCCAAGGATTTGGAAGTAGAAAATGAGGTAGGGGCGATAATTTGAGCCCAAATCCATTTAACTCGTTTAACTAACTCAAACATTAATGGATTGTACTATAATATTTTAGCTCATGTGTTAATTTGGGTTGAGCCTAAGTTAACTCATTATTTTTTATAGCCCATTATGACTCATTTAACAGCCCAAATATAACCCGTGAAACTCGTTCACAACAAAGGATCTCAACCTAACTTATATAGAAATTTACTTAGTTGTCCCAAATTTTTTTTATATTTTTAATTTTCTATTCTTTTGTATTTTTAAACTACCTACCCAACTCACCCTAGCCCTATATCCTACCCCCAAAAAAATTTATTTTTTTTTGTATTTTCAGATTTTATTTTTATTTTGTTTCTGCGCCACCCACCCTCCTCCTAACCCCACCCCCAAACCCTTAAGAAAAATTTCACTTTTTTTTATTTTCAATTTTCTGTTTTTATTATTATTTTTATGCATCACCCATCCTACTCCCACGCCCCACCCCCGGCCCAAACCCCCTCAAAAAAATTTTACTTTTTTTTTTGCATTTTCAATTTTCAATTTTTTTATTTTTATGCACCCCCACCTACCCCCTACCACTCCCCCACCCCACCCGCACAAACCTCCTCAAAATTTTTTTTAACCTTTTTTTTGTATTTTTAATTTTGTATTTTTTTTATTTTTATGCACCACCCACTCTACCCCACCCCACCCCCATCCCCCTATCCATAACACATATTTTAAGGTAAAATATTTTTTTATGCAAGATTAGCATGGTTCTAAAACATGGGTCAAGTTGAGCGGGTTGGGTTATTACCCATTGTTTAGCCCATCTTGACCCAACTCATCTTAACCTAAATATACTTTGGGCTTGGTTGGGCAATGATCAATTTATTACCTAACCCCTCTTGACCCGCCCAAATTAAGCCAATCCGCTCATTTTTCAACCCTAAAATTAGGGTTGAAATTTAGTGTAGTTCGTAATTGTGAGTTTTCCTTGTTCGTATTAGTAATATTCATTATGGCCTTGTACTTCTTAATTTTTGATTTCCATTACTATCTATTGTCACTTTCGCTTCGACTTCTTGTTATATTGTTGTTATTATTGCATGTTGCTATTGTTTTCAGAGACAGACCTAGAATTTAAAAATTTTGGGTGCACTTTAGAATTCAATAAAAATTTGCTTTGTATATAGGGTGTCACTAGTAAATTATCATTATTTCTTATAGATATATACATGTTTATATAAAATTTTGCTGAACATTTACAGGTGTGTAGGTGACCCTTCTCTCAAATGCATAGGACCGCCTTTGACTGTTTTATTTTTTATTTTTTCTTGAACCGAAAATCTAACGAAAATAGTCGTTATACCAGCATAGGATAAAGCTAAGGTCTGGTATGTACTATTCTTTAAGATTCTACTCGTAAGATTTTGTTGTTAGTATGTTCACTAACACAAATTATTTTATTTTATTTTGGTACTTTATCTCTTACACATTGATACCGTGTACTTTATTTCATGAATTAAAAACTAAAAAGAATTTAAAGAAAGATTTTCTTTCTTGTCCAGTTTCAGAATATGACCAAAAGGGAAAATAGGAGGTTCTGCAGTCTAGGCACCCACAAGTTTTCCAGTTAACTACCCTGTCAATTTTATAGGCTGCCAAAAAAAAATTATAGGCTGCTGTATATTCAGGTTTTACTCAGAACCTAAAAAGGTTACTTCCAGTTTCATTCAAGATTTGAAGCAACGTGTAACTAAAGGAACAAAGAGATGAGAAAAAAAATAGATTAATCATAAGTTGTATTGAGTTGTTAAAATAAGACTAGTACAACTGTTTACACTATTAATTTATGAATAAAAAATGAAAGAAAAAGTTGTAAAGTTGGGGGCTTTTTGCCAGAGTAGAATCACTTGTTTGAGAAGTAAAGATTTCGTTTTTACCAATACAATTCACAGATAAGCCTTAGAAAAATCCAAGGAACTTTGGTAGGATTGCTTTTTGGGAAATGGGAGTCTGAGAATTTTTGAGTCTCTCCTCTTTTACTTCCTTCTTGTTATAAAGCTATCATGATATGGACCAAATAATCAAACTCCAATAATTCTAATCCTCTGTTTTTGTCTGCTCCCTGTCTCCTTCTCTTTCAGACTTTCACTGCCTCATTTATACAAACACCTGGTGTGCGACTAGAAAATGACGAGTAGATTCTTCTATTTTGTCTTAATTATATTTGCACTTTGTTTAATCTCTGTTAGAAGCAGGCCTTTGGCACCAAATCTCAATTCATTGCAGAACAAACTGAGTACAAATGAGGTAACTTTTAACATCCTTTGACTCGTTTTCTCTTAAATTCTTGAAATGTACTAAACAAGTTTTTTCCTGCACTTTATTTTAAAGGGAAACATGAGCAATAAAGGACAAGGAGAAGTGAAAGAAACAGAGGAATATACCGATATGAATAAAGAAGAGAAGAAAATGATCGGATCAAGTCCGCCGAGTTGTGAACACAAATGCTATGGATGTATGCCGTGTGAAGCCATACAAGTGCCAACCAACACAGGTCGAGTGGGAGTTCAGTACACTAATTATGAGCCAGAAGGCTGGAGATGCAAGTGTGGCCCTGCATTTTATACCCCTTAGACCTTCTTTAATTTTGGCTAATATTCGTATAATTAGTTTTAAAAATAGAAAGCTATTATCGGCTTGGATTTAATCTCATTGATGGTTTAAATTTGGTTGAAGTTGAAATAACAACAACACCTACCCAGTAAAATCCCACAAAGTGGGGTCGGGAGAGGGTAATGTGTACGCAGACCTTACCCCTGCCCCGGTAGGGCAGAGAGGCTGTTTCCGATATACCCTCGACTCACCTCTCCCCAATACTGTTAATCATAGTTTGGTAGAATTTGATCCCATATACATATGCAAACGCAGCTTTACAAGTAGCTGGGAAGTTCATCTACAAATTGTTAGGACGGAAAAAAGTGACGTGTTAGGCAAAATATAGCAAAACAAACCTTGAACGATGATAAATTAGACAATAAAAAATAAATCTATCAAAAAAGACACAATATTTATGTCATGATCCGAATTTCTCACTCTCGAAACTCGTAATGGCGCTAGGCAAGCCATGAACATAAAATTCATCTTTTTTTTTTTGAAGTTCATACCAATTATATTAACAAGAAATAAACAATCAAATAACATCGAAATATGAAATATAGTGGAAGAATTAAATAAATAATAAGCCAAAATATCTCAAAGACCAACATGCCTCTAACCAGAACCTCGTCTCACAACACCCACGAACTACTAAGATTACTAAATACAACCGTTTGAAGGAAATATAATATTGTTTGTCTCCAATACATGAGATAACAGAACAAAATATAAGATAGATGAGATGCGGGCAATGCGCACGCCTGAAAGGCTACCTCAGTATCTCGGTAGACTGAAGGCTGGCTCCCGAGTTACTGCTACTGACCAAATGTTGCTCCGGTATCTCCACATAAGTGCAGAGTGTAGTATCAGCACAACTGACCCCATGTGTTGGTAAGTGTCTGGCCTAACCCGGCGAGGTAGTGACAAGGTTAGAACCAGTCTCCAGATAACCTGTGTAGTTATATAATATATGGCAGAAAAATAAACAGGTAATAAGCAGTTTAAAAAGGAGGGATACATCGTGGAACAAATTAACCTAGCGAAAATCAAATTGATATATGAAAGAACAGTTCAGTACCTAAAACAATACAATAACACTATTGTTGAGGCACACAACCCGATCCCTTATCATTTAATACAATTGCAGCGTACAACCCGATATATATATATATATATATATATATATATATATATATATATATATATATGTATGTATATATATATAATAGTTGAAATGTTGTATATAATAGTTGAAATGTTGTATGTATATATGTATATATATATATATATATATATATATATATATATATATATATATATGTATGTATGTATGTATGTATGTATGTATATATATATATGTATGTATGTATGTATATATATATATGTATGTATGTATGTATATATATATAATAGTTGAAATGTTGCGGCGCGCAACCCGTTCCAAATATACAGCTTACAGTGATCATAACAATAGTCCCGTCAAGAGATCAAAATAAACTATACTATCCCGGCATGGGAACTCAACATTACAAGTTTTTGCGTCTCGACAAGGGAGAATCAGCTATAACAAATCTCAACTCAATCCCTAATCATCTCAATTATCACCATTTCTATATCATAATTAACTTTCACGAAAAATAACTAAGTCTTTGCTCAACGCCACATAGTTACTCATTATTGCAACCATAGTATCATTCAAGAATACAACAAGTATCAATTTAAGACTCACGGTCACACTCGACATTAACGTATAGATACTCGTAACTATACATATAAGTCGTACTCAGCAAGAAACAAATAGCAAATAGGACTCAACTCATATTCCCTCAAGCTAAGGTTAGACTAAAAACTTACCTCAAACTTTCACGGCCAGCTCAATCTGTAATTACTGCTTTTCCTCTTGAACCTGGCTCCAAATCGATTGAATCTATACATAAATGACTACATATCATCAATAAATGCTAAACAATTCGAATCCAATGCCTAATAATAGTTTTCCAAACATTCTCGCCAAAAATCCAAAAATCGACCCCGGGCCCGCTTGGTCAAAATACGAGGTTCGGACTAAAATCAAATCATCCATTCACCCATGAGCCCAAATATATAATTATTTTTAGAATTCGACTCCAAAATGAGGTCTAAATCATATTTAATTAAAAAGCCCTTATTTTACCCAAACCCCTAATTTTCTATCCTTAATAACATGTCTTAAGTCTAGAAATTCATTAGATATTGATGAAAATGGAAGAAAATAAGATAAAGATTACTAACCCATGAGATTGTGGTAATGAATTGCTTCAAGGATCGCCTAAGAACTTTGGAGAAGAAGAGGTTGTGAAATTTTGATAAATCCCGTAATGCTACTGTTTTGGGCCTTTTAAAATTACTGGGTAGAAATGGTCTATGCAATCACGAAGAAGGCCATGCGATCGCATAGGGTAAGGAAAAGTTGGTCATTGCGATCGCGACCAAACATTACGATCGCATAGAAGAAAAGGACTTCGCTTCCCATATTTGATTTAATGCATCGCGATCGCAGAAGAAGGAATGCGATCGCATAGAAAAATTTGTGAACTTCTGAATTTACCCTACGCGATCCCAGAGGTACTTATGAGACCGCGTATAACAAAAACAGGGCCCCTATAATTACTCCACGTGATCGCGAGCGTATTTATGCGATCGGATAGTGCAAATACTGAACAATAGAAGACAATATTTTTCTGCAATTTTTTAAAGTCTAAAACCATTCCGAGACACATATGAAATACACCCGAGCCCTCGGGACTCCTAACCAAACATACATACTGACACAACAATCTCATACAAACTTATCCGTGAGATCAATTTTCCAAATTAACCTAAAAATAATGAATCAACCCTCAAAATCAAGAACTTTGTCTCAAAGTTCATCAAATTTCAAATTTAGAAATTCAAGTCCGAATAACGTCAAACGACATCCATTTTAAACCAAATTTTACAGGAATGACTTAAACACATATAAGACCTGTAAAAGGCATTGAAATCAAAATACGGGCTTGATACCATCGCTTTCGAATCAAATTTCATTTCAAATTTTCTTCAACATTTTCAGAAAATAATTTTACTCAAAAATTTATTTTTCGGGCTTGGAACCTCGAGATTCGATTTCGGACATATGCCCAAGTTTTTTATTTTTCTACGGACTATCCGAGACCATCAAATTATGGGTCCAAGTCCGTTTACCTAAAATATTGACTGAAGTAAAATTTATCCATTTTAAAATCAAAACTTAGCATTTTCACACAATTTCATATTTAATTTTTCCGTTGTGACGACCCGATAGGTCGTTTTAAGCTTTTACATTTTTATCACTAATTCTTGGGTATGACTTGCCATGTGTTATGCATTATGACTTATATGGATCGTTGGTTTCGAGTTTTAGGAAAATCGGGATGAATTTGAAAGAATAGTTGCAGTTGGAAACTTTGAATTTGAAAGATTTGACCAAGAGTTGAATTATGTGTATATGAGTTCGGATAAGAATGTTCATGATTTAGCTAGATCCTTTAGGTGATTTATGAATTATGAGCACGATCGGAGTTGGTTTTGGAGGTCCGGGGTGAAATTTGGCTTGAATTGGCGAAACTAGTATTTTGGCAATTTTCGGTTGATAGGTGAGATTTTGATCTGAGGGTCGGAATGGAATTCTCAGAATGGAAGTAGCTTCATTTGTGATTTGTGATGTGTGTGCAAAATTTCAGATCATTCGAACGTCGTTTGATTGGGTTTTTGATCGAAAGTGTATTTCGGAAGTTCATGGAAAACTTAAGCTTAAATTCGATGTGAAATGATGGTTTGGGTATTGTTTGAGATTCTTTATTGATTAGAAAAAGTTTGTAGGAAGTTATAGGAGGTGTTGGTACTTTTGGTTGAGGTCCCGGGGCCGCAGGTGAGCTTCGGATGGTCTATGGGGAAGTTTTTGGACTTGAAGAGCTGCAGAAAATACAGCAGCTATAGCAGAGAATTTTGATCAATGAAATCACGTAAGTATGACCGCGATCGCATAGAAGGATTTTTGGGTGCCTGAGTTTTTGGTGTTCGCGTTCGCAGCCTAGGGCTCGCGTTCACATAGGCCTGACAAGTTGTGCCCTGCGTTCGTATTAGAGGGTATGCGGTCGCATAGTAGGAGTTGAGGGCCCAACAAATTTGTTCTCTGCATTCGCATCAGGGGAGTCGTGTTCGCATAGCTATGGGAAATTACTCATCGCGTTTGCATGTGGCATATCGCATTCGCATAGTTCAGTTGACGTCATGAAAAATATTTACTCTTCGCGATCACGAGCCTGGGGCCGCGATCGCGTTGAAGGAAACGGAGCTAGGCAGAAGGGGTTTTAAAACATTTCCTCCGCGAATCTAAGTTATTTTCCACCATTGTTGAGCATTTTTGAGAGATCTTGGACGAGAATTGAAGAGGGATTCAAAGAGTCATGGTTGGAGGTAAGATCTTTGAACTTATACCTCGATTATATTGTGAAATTGTCCTAGAAATTCAGGAAAATTTAGCTAAAATAAAAGAGCTAGGACTTGAGATTTTGATATTTGATTTAGGGATTTGATGTGTCATTTGATATATGATTTAAGAGTTCTTGGTATGTATGAACTCGTGGGAAGATGAGGAATCTAAATATGTAAAAATTTCTGAGTTTCGAGAAGTGGGCCTAGAGCTCGAGTTTTGGTGTTTTCGGGATTTGTGCCTGAATTTGACTGTTTTCGCTTGGGCTTTGTTCCCTTAGCATATTGTGATGTATTCGCTCTGGCGCATGGAGGCCAATTTGAGGAGCAAAGGCGTCGCGGGCTAGAGATTTCTACGGTTCGAGGTGAGTAATGCTTCTAAATGATATCGTGAGGGTTTGAAACCCCATATTTCACATTGTAATGCTGTATTGAGGCGTGAAACGCATTTTATGATGAGTGCGAGGTCGTTTGCTGTTGAGGATCGTGAATTGGTCCATCCCGAGTGATATTTCTACTGTATTGGTGATTGAGACACATACTATATTATTGTGGATTAGACTTATTGCCATGTTTGAGGCCTTGTGCTGACCTGTAGAATTCCTTCGGGGATTGATATTACTGTTTTTGCATATCTTGCATATCATTTGGTTTCAGCCCAAGATATTAAATACTATTTTGCAAACTCAGCCATACTTCTAAGTTTTGAAAACTCAAATGATATTTTAAATGATATTTCGGGCTGAGAACTACTGTTTTATAAATGCCCAAGGGGCTAATGATAATTTCTGGACTGAGCATGAATCGGGTTGTGCGCCGAAACAGTGTTACATTGATATTGAGGCCGAGAGCCTGGTTGATTATATTGCTATTGATATGCGGTTGAGAGCCTATATTTGATGGCACGAGATTGCTTGATATTGCGCTTGGGCTGTAGGAGCCCCTCTGGAGTCTGTACATACCCTAGTGAGCACCGTCGATGATAAACAAATATGGCTGGCTCGGGTTGCATGCTGCAGTGGGTACTGGAATGTGCCATCATATGCATTGTATTGCATTCATGCATTTGTTCATTATTTGTTGTTTGTGATATTTCTTGAGACATCTATCTGTTGTTCTGGTATTATCTGATCATTCTTAAAGAGGATAAATTTTAGACAGTGGTAACAATAATACTGTATGATGCGTTTGGTCAGGTAACAACGACTGACCAAGAATAACACAGTGCGGTCGGGTAATAATGGCTGACCATGAACGAGAATAAGGCCCGATGGGCGAGGTTCTATGCATAGCGACACTAATTGTTTGAGATTATTTTTGCAACTATTGAAAAAATCAATTTCAAAAGAGGTTCAAACTAAGCCAAGATATTTCTAACGATTTTACAGTTTCACTAATTTTTCTCAAAGAGTTTTACACTGCTTCTATACAGTATGATGATCTATTATACATGATTTCTTACTACTTAGTTATTATTTACTTTATTACTTACTGAGTTGGAGTACTCACTAGACTCCCTGCACCCCGTGTACAGATGCAGGTAATTGTTCACCCAATAGCGGGTTTTGAGCTGGTTGAAGATTTGCTATCATAGCTGATCCAGGTGACGGCCAGCGTCCGCGACACCAAATTTTTCTACCTTTTGATTTTAAATTCCATACTGTTAACTACTGGCCTTGTAGATGTATTTAGACTCTTTTAGATGCTCGTGACTTGTGACACTCCGATTTGGGCTGTGTTGGGTTGTATTTTGCTAATTGTTATTTAAAAATCATAATTAGTCTGTTCATTCATGTTTAACTATTATTAAAAAGGTACTTTGGGTAAGTTGGCTGGCCTTGTCTTCACGAGAGGCTTTATTACGATCGGAGCGGGGTTTGGTTCATGACAAGTTGGTATCATAGCCTGTTATGAACAATTGGGTGCACGGTTAGGTGCTATGTTGGTTCCAGTTTGAGACGTGTGAGTGAATTAGCTGTGGCTAGAGTAAAGGAATAATTTTGACAAGTTTATATTATGCTTCATGGGGTATGAGAAGCACAGATTTTTTAGCGTTGATGTTGGAAAAGAATGCTCGGTGCATAGAGCAGGAAGTTTCTTGGATGTATTGGGATGAGGATTTCATTCTGCAATATCTGAGTGCCAATGAAGCATGGGTGGTTCTGTTCGTTGGGTTAGGTAAATTGCGGTTCGAGTAAGATTGACTGACTTGCGAGAATGGTTTTAATGTGTTCAAAGGTCTGCGTACGTCAATTGAGTGTTCTAAAGTTGCATGGGTGGTTAGAAACTGAGTATCATTAGAAGATATCAAGACTTGTGGTATTCTATGTTAATTACGGAATTTTATGTATCACTATCAGGAAAGTAAAGGAAATAGAGTTAGATTCGCAGGAAGTTCTTCAAAGTAAGGTAGTGTGGGGCGTAGTGTTTTTGGGAATATTTGGGAGAGTATTCAGCGGTTTATAAGTTTCAGACAATGTTGTTTTATGTTCGGGGTATTGACGATAAGCATGGGTTGAAGGATTGTGGCACTACAGCAAAGGGAAATATCATGTTGAAGACGAATCAGAAGAAACTTAGATAGATTGAGTAGCTGGATAGTAGACCGGATCGGCATGGTAAAGATATGATTAATTCTTTATAAGTGTTCGAGGTAATGAGTTTGTACAAGTATCTCGCAACGATGCTCTTGGGTTTTGGCGACTTACTTAGCGTGGTTTAGTTAGATGGATTCAGTCATGGCGGTTTAGTTTGTGCAAATGGGATTGAGAGAGTTCTGTTGATTGATACTATAGTTGGAGAGGTGCATTCTCTGTGAATGTGAGGCGTGAGATGTGTAATGATTTCCTTCTAGATGGGATCAATGGATGTTCTTGATTGGTAAGTTAAAACTCATATTAGAAAGGAAGTTCATAAAGAACTTAGGCAGCGGGTAGCCTATGATAATCAAGGAAAAGGTTGCTACTGTTTGAAAGTGATTTGGCGAGGGTATATGTTTCAGAAATGGTCAATGTGATTAAGTGATGGCACTTTCTTGTTAGACCGACTGGTGATATTTGGGTTTTCTTGGTGGCACATGGATTTTGGAGTATGTATTGTGGAATTATTGGATATTAAGCTGTGGCATGTGTTTGGACGGTGAAATTGGGATCATGTAGAATGATTCTTGTGTTATACGGAGATGGAGACTAGGAATTCTCATGTGCAGACTATGTTGTAGTTGTGGATCGTGTGTATTCTACACCGTTTAGTGGCAATCGGGATTTGGAGGCTCGAGTGGACCTTTATTTGATGGTATGTTATATTTTGGATGTGATGTTGAAATTCAGACCAGTTGTCTTAGTGTTAGGTTGATTCGACCGTTGCTAAGCTTATCAGCAATCTGGAGAGATCTATAAGCTAATTTCTGCATTGCGAGACGTTATGGTTTGCAAACTATGGGCACATATGGTGCGGTGCTATCAGGATTCATAGTGGAAGTTGGGGGGGGGGGGGGAACCTCAGTTGTTCTTGAGTTTTGTAGCTTATAATTCTATATGTAGATATTATTATGCACTCAGTATGCTTACAACCGATGCTCGATATTTTGTTGTAATGAGCAAATTTGGCTCGATGTGCATCTCCTTTTGTGAAATATATGTGTGGATCGGGTGGGACGCCGCCATGGGTATGTTATCTAGATCGGATTGTACACCACAATAGTGTGATGTTGAGAATAGTTTTTCATATGCTATTTTGTATGCCTTGTTTCCTGGTTTCTCAGGAAAGTCCGTATTGGGTATTGCTTGGCGAATGGCGCATTGGTTGTGTCCTTTCAGGATTGTATTGTGTATATTACTTGCTTCACCATAGGTATAATGATTTGTTTGGGTTCCAGATATCAATCGTGCGTGGTTATCAATTTCGAGTGTAGTGACTTGAGTTGTTTCATGCGGAGCAATGGTTGGATTGGATCGTGCTCTGTAGCGAGGCTATATGGCGATATGACCTTTCGGGTTAGATTCATGTGCTCTATTCTATGATGTGAGATGGATTCTCAGCCTTGTGTTGTACCGGCGAGCTTGAGGTACAACCCTTTCAATTGAGTCATTTTCATGATATATGTATATTCAGACTGTTGCTTATGGGTGCGCGTAGTTATGCAAGTTGAGGATTAGGCTCGTATTGAGATGTCATATCACCAGAGTGGTGTGTTGTATTCGAGGTGATCGTTGGGGTCACTAATGAATACGATCGGATTTGATTTCAGCTTGTTGAAAGGATAATATCGAGGTTTGGCTTGGAATCTGCTGTGGTATTAGTCAAAAGGGAATAAATGCCTTCATGAATGGTTGATCTAAGAAATGGTTATGATTTACTACGTGTTTCATTACTATTGGTGGAATATGAAAGTGTTGGAATGAGACTTTAGCTAACAAGAGGTTTCTATCGGTATTTGGTTGTTCTAGACAGCTGTTGTGAATGGGAGTTATTGCTACATGTTTTTGAGCTATGTGGTACATCATATAATTGAACCTAAGGTTGAAGGCATGGGTTATTGCAGCTAGTTCGAGTTTATTGAGAGTATCGATGCGAGATTTTGATCTTGTGGGTGATTTCGGTAGTGAAAATGTGGTTCTATGGTATATGGACTACGATGGATTGTGAAATTTCAGTTATTTTGTGATATCGAACCTATATGATAAAGGGTGACGTAGAATCACCCATGGGTATATGAATGGTAAAATTATTCGGCTATTGGTTGGCATCTAGAACAACTCTAGGAACATTCGAGGACGAACGTGTGTTTAAGTGGGGAAGGATGTAATGACCCGACCGGTCGTTTTGAGATTTTGCCTTTTTATTTCCAATTCTTGGGCATGACTTGCCCCTTGTTATGCACTATGACTTATATGGATCGTTGATTTTGAGTTTCAGGAAAATCGGGATGATTTGAAATAATAGTTGCAGTTGAAAATTTTGAATTTGAAAGATTTGATCAAGAGTTAACTTATGTGTATACAAGCTCGGATAGGAATTTTCATGATTTGGCTAGCTCAGTTAGGTGATTTATGAATTAGGAGTGCATCGAAATTGGTTTTGGAGGTCCGGTGTGGAATTTGACTTGAATCGGCGAAACTAGTATTTTGGCGATTTTTGGTTGATAGGTGAGATTTTAATCCGAGGGTCGGAATGGAATTCCGAGAATGGCAGTAGCTTCTTTATGTGAATTGTGATGTGTGTGCAAAATTTCAGGTCATTCGGACGTCTTTTGATTGGTTTTTTTTATCAAAAACGTGTTTCGGAAGTTCTTGGAAAACATAAGCTTAAATTCGATGTGAAATGATGGTTTGGGCATTGTTTGAGATGTTTTGTTGATTGGAACAAGTTTGTATGAAGCTATAGGAGGTTTTGATACTTTTGGTTGAGGTACCGGGGGCCTCGGGTGAACTTCGGATAGTCTATCGGGAAGTTTTTAGACTTGAAGAGCTGAAGAAATGCAGCAGCTGTAGTAAAGAATTTTGGTCAATGCGATACTGCGATCGCATAGAAAGATTTTTGGGTGCCTGAGATTTTTCTCTTAGCCCTCGCAACGTGGGCTCGCTTTCGCATAGGTATGAGAAGTTGTGCTCTGTGTTCGCATTAGAGGGTATGCAATCGCATAGTAGGAGTTGAGGGCCCAGCAAATTTGTTCTCTGTGTTCGCATCAAGGGAGACGCATTCGCATAGCTATGGGAAATTACTCATCGCGTTCTCATGTGCATGTCGCGTTCTCATAGTGCTGTTTAAGCCACGAAAAATATTTACTCTTCGCAATCGCGAGCCTGCGGCCGCGATCGCATAGAAGGAAACGAAGCTGGGCAGAAGGGTTTCTAAGACATTTACTCCGTGAGTCCAAATTATTTTCCACCATTGTTGAGCATTTTTGAGAGCTCTTGGACGAGAATTGAAGAGGTATTCGAAGAGGCGTGATTGGAGGTAAGATCTTTGAACTTAAAACTCGATTGTATTGTGAAATTGGCCTAGAAATTAAGGGAAATTTAGCTAAAATGAAAGAGCTAGGGCTTGAGATTTTGAAATTTGATTTGGGGATTTGATGGGTCATTTGAGCTCGGGTTTGAGAGTTCTTGGCATGTATGAACTCTTGGGAAGATGAGGAATCTAAATATGTAAAAATTTCTGAGTCTCGAGAAGTGGGCATGGGGCTCAGGTTTTGGTAATTTCAGGATTTGTGCCCGAATTTGATTATTTTCGGTTGGGCTTTGTTCCCTTAGCATATTGTGATGTATTCGCTCTGATTTGGATAGATTCGACGCGCGTGGAGGCCGACTTTAGGAGCAAAGGCGTCGCGGGCTAGAGATTTTACCGGTTCGAGGTGAGTAATGCTTGTAAATGATATCCTGAGGGTTTGAAACCCCGAATTTCACATCCTAATACTATTTTGAGGAGTGACACGCATTCTATGACGAGTGCAGGTCGTTTTCTATTGGGGATCGTGACTTCGTCCATCCAGAGTAATATTTCTACTGTATTGGTGATTGAGACACATACAATATTACCGTGAATTGGGCTTATTGCCATGTTTAGAGCCTTGTGCCAACATGTTGAATCCGTTCGGGGATTGATATTATTGTTTTTGCATATCTTGCATATCATTTGGTTTCACTCCAAGGTTTTCAATACAGTTTTGCAAACTCATCCATACTTCTAAGTCTTGAAAACTCAAATAATATTTTACGTGATATTTCGGGCTGATAACTACTATTTTATAAATGCCCAACGGGCTTATGATAATTTATGGACTGAGCATGGATCGAGCTGCGCACCGTAGCAATGTTACATTGATATTGAGGTAGAGAGCCTGGTTGATTATATTGCTATTGATATGAGGTCGAGAGCCTAGAATTGATGCCACGAGATTGCTTATATTGCGCTTGGGCTGTAGGAGCCCTCTGGAGTTTGTACACAACCCCCAGTGAGCACCGTCAACGATAAACAAATACTGATGGCTCGGGCTGCACGCCGCAGTGGATACTGGAATGTACCATTACATGCATTGCATTATATTCATCCATTTGTTCATTATTTGTGGTTCATGATATTTCTTGAGATATCTATCTGCTGTTCTGGTATTATCTGGTCATTCCTAAATAGGATATATTTTAGACAGTGGTAACAATGACACTATATGATGCGTTTGGTCATGTAACAATGACTAACCAGGAATAACACAGTGCGGTCAGGTAACAATGGCTGACCATGAATGAGAATAAGGACCAATGGGCAAGGTTTTGTGGATGGCGGCACTAATTTTTTTGAGATTATTTTTGCAACTGTTGAAAAAATAATTTTCAAAGGAGGTTAAAACTAATCCAAGATATTTCTAAAGATTTCACAGTTTTTTGATTTTTCTCAAAGAGTTTTACAGTGCTTCTATACAGTATGACGATCTATTATACGTGATTTCTTACTGCTCAGTTATTATTTACTTTTACTACCCACTGAGTTGGAGTACTCACTTTACTCCCCTCACCTCGTGTACAGATGCAGGTAATTCACCCCATAGAGGATTTTGAGGTGGTTGAGATTTGCAATTATAGCTGAGCCAAGTGACCGCCAACGTCCGCGGCACCGAATTTTTCTACCTTTTGATTTTAAATCCCATACTGTTTACTACTGGCCGTGTAGATGTATATAGACTCTTTTAGATGCTCGTGACTTGTGACACCCCTAGTTGGGTTGTTTTGGGGTGTATTTTCGGTAATTGTTATTTTCAAATCATAATTAGACTGTTCATTCATGTTTAACTATTATTAAAAAGGTACTTTGGGTTGGCTAGCTAGCCTTGTCTTCACGAGAGGCTCCATCATGATCGGAGCGGGGTTTGGTTCGTGGCAAGTTGGTATCAGAGCCTAGTATGAACAATTGGGTGCACGGTTAGGTGCTATGTTGGTTTCAGTTCGAGACGTGCGAGTGAATTAGCTATGGCTAGAGTAAAGGAATGATTTTGACAAGGTTATATTATGCTTCACGGGCTATGAGAATCATAGAATATTTAGCGTTAATGTTGCTAAAAAATGCTCGGTGCATAGAGCAGAAAGTTGATTGGATATATTGGGATGAGGATTTCATTCTGCAATATCTGAGTGCCAATGAGGCACGGGTGGTTCTGTTCATTGGGTTAGGTAAATTGTTGTTCGAGTAAGAATGACTGACTTGTGAGAATGGTTTTAATGTGTTCAAAGGTCTGCGTACATCAATTGAGTGTCCTAATGTTTCATGGGTTGTTAGAAACTACGTTTCATTAGAAGATATCAAGACTTGTAGTATTCTATGTTAATTATGGAATTCTACGTATCAATATCATGAAAGTAAAGGAAACAGAGTTAGATTCGCAGGAAGTTCTTCAAAGTAAGGTAGTAAGGGACGTAGTGTTTCTGGGAATATTTGGGAGAGTATTCAGCGATATATGGGTTTCAGACAGTGTGGTTTTATGTTCTGGGTCTTGTACGATAAGCATGGGTTGAAGGATTTTTGTGCTACAACAAAGGAAAATATCAAGTTGAAGACGAATCAGAAAAAATTTAGATAGATGGAGTAGCTGGATAGTAGACCGGATCGGCATGGTAAGGATATGATTAATTCTTTGTGAGTGTTCGAGGTAATGAGTTTGTGCAAGTATCTCGCAACAATGCTCTTTGGTTTAGACAGTGGTAACAATGACAATGTATGATGCATTTGGTCAGATAATAACGACTGGCTAGGAATACACCGTGCGCTCAGGTAACAATGGCTGACCATGAATGAGAATAAGGCCCGAGAAGCGATGTTCTGTGCATAGAGGAAATTATTATTTGAGATTATTTTTGCAACTGTTGAAAAGACCCTTTTTAAAATAGGGTTAAATTGAGCCAAGATATTTCTAAAGATTTCACAGTTTCACTGATTTTTTTCAAAGAGTTTTACATTGCTTCTATACAACATGATGATATGTTATACGTGATTTCTTACTGCTCAGTTATTATTTACTTTTATTACTCACTGAGTTGGAGTACTCACTTTACTCTCTGTACCTCGTGTGCAGATGCAGGTAATTGTTCACCCGGTAACGGTTTTGAGCTGATTGAAGATTTGCTATCATAGCCGAGTCAGGTGACCACCAACGTCCGTGGCACAAAATTTTTCTACCTTTTGATTTTAAATTTCATACTGTTTACTATTGGCCCTGTAGATGTATTTAGACTGTTTTAGATTCTATTGACTTGTAACATCCCGGTTTGGGCTGTGTTGGGTTGTATTTCAGCTAATTGTTAATTTAAAATCATAATTAGACTATTCATTCATGTTTCACTATTGTTAAAAAGGTACTTTGGATTGGCTGATTGGCCTTGTCTTCACAAGAGGCGCTATCACGACCAGAGCGGGGTTTGATTTGTGACATCCGGCTACGCCATGACTGTGCATGTAAATCGAATCAACTCTAAATAAAGTTTTCAAGGCCTCGAAGATACAGAATTAATTAAAAATAGATGATGACCCTTTGGGTCGTTACAATTTAACGTGGATCGGTCAATTGACCTGCGTCCACGACGGAGATGATTAATGTACTATAATGAAAGAGAATACTAAATATCGAGAGAACAACCTCACAAAGAGGCAAACACAAGTGACACACTAACACTTGTCCTGTAACGTTTTTCCCCTAAACACGACTCTTAAACCCCAGATGGCTACATTATGGATGCTACTAAGTAAGAAGAAAGGATGTTCAATTTATAAAAGTCCAAAGATTTTCTTACAAAAAAAAGGATTAGCCAAATATGAGAGATTTGTAATTTCTTTCTACAAGAAGGAAAACCTAATTAAGGTAAACATGTTGCCATTTCCTTCAACAAATATGAAAATCAAATATGGTAAGAAAATTATGGCAAATACAATAATTCCCTCTCTTGACCTGAACTTTTTGACAAAATAAACTTGATCCACCTTCTTCACATAGCCTTCAACAGGTCGCGTCTCCAAATTTTCACCACAAAGTTTGTCTTAACGTGCGTAGTACACCGATCAAATTTCTTAAAATATATCACGATTATCATCAATTATGTTGTGAGTAGAACTGAACCTGCCAAGATAAATTTTTCTTGAACTTCACTCTAATACCACTTATTAGGACCGAAAAAAATATCATGCATAAGTTAAGCTGGAATCTAATTTTTAGTGCTAATATTTTTCTTTTTCTTTGCAAGAAATAATTAAACTAATAAGAAAAGGGAACAATGAGAAGAAAAAGACAAGAAAATGGAGAAAGAAAAGGGACAACCATTAATAGAAAGAGGAAACCAAAAAGGAATAAAATCAATAGTAGCAGGTGGGCATGTACTATTTTTGAAAGACAATTTTGTCCGCAAAATCAATTTCAAGACACAAAGTTTAATTTGCCAAGTAGACCCAAGTTGCCGTGAAATCAATTTGGCATTTGTTAGTTGGAAACTTGGGCCAACTTAAACGAAAGCGCTGAGAAAGTTTTATTTAATTGAAAAAGAAGTCCAGAAATAATGGAAATTGTTGGGGAGAACTTGCTATAAATAGCTGCATCTTGAGCTATTCGAAGGGGAGCGGAAAGCAGAAGCCTCATTCTTGATCAACTAATGTCTTTCAATTTTCTAAGTTCTTATTTTGTGAATATTTTCTTTCTTCTTTTAACCACTATACCGACTTCATTTCTAGTTCCAAATAAATTATAAAATTAGAAATTATTCTAGCACCCGTTTTAAATAAATACAGAAAATTATTCTCTTGAATATTTTTTTCTATTTTCTTATTTAATCGGCAAGAATATTTTCGTTGTTAGTACTAATTCCATTATGGAATAACTTTTCTTGTGTTGGGAGAGTGATGGATCTTAATATTTTTGTATAAAAGTAAATGTTATCCCTCAATTCACATGTTTGAGCTGAAGTTTTTCATTTGAATTTTATTTGCTATATAGTTAAGTGTTATTTAATTTGTTAACATCTATCTATTTCATACTAAACATTAACTCTTACCAATTCTGTAATCAAAAGAGGCGGAAAAGTAAATTGTTAATTTTGGTATTGATAAATGTTAACTTTTACTTAGTGATATCTAACTCTTATATGGTAAAATTAATTCTACACTTATTTGTAATTGAAGGAGGCGAATATTGCAGTAATCAGTTATAACAAGTAGGGTAACCGAAAGGGACTTACTAAAAAGAGCAAGTTTTAGTTTAAGTATATATTTCTGGCTCTTTAATATTACTATTCTGACGATTAATTTTACAACCGAGAGGAATGCAATTAATTGTTCAACTTAAGTAGTGATATATAAATATAATCCTGAGAGGCATTTATATATGAGAAATAAAAATTGAAGGATAATTTTACCTATTAGATAATATAAATATTAAGTGAAGTTATGATCCCAACACTTTTTATTATACTTGTGAAAAATAAAATATTTTCTATTGCTCTATTCATGCATTTTTAGTTAGTTAATTCACAACTCAACTCTTCCTGGTTTCTGAAATAATAATTAAAACAAGAAAAGTATGTAGAATAGATAAACCAAACTTTGTGGGTTCGAATCTTTCTATACTATAATTTGACAGAGTACGAGTTTAAATTTTATTCACGCCAGACTCTCGTCAAACGATGATAAATCAGACAACAAAAGAGAAATACACTAAAAGAGACACAATATTTAACGTGGTTCGGTCAATTGACCTACGTCCACGACGGAGATGAGCAATCTACTATAATAAAAGAGAGTACAAAATATCGAGAGAGCAATCATATGAAAAGGCAAATACAAGTGACACACAAACACTTGTCCCGTAAAAGTTCTCCCACTCAACACGACTCTCAAACCCCATATGGCTACATTATGGATTGTCATGACCCGAATTTTCTACCATCGGGAGTTGAGATGGCGCCTACTATCGGTGCTAGGCCAGTCAAATATTAAAACATTTTCTGATAACATCTCAACAATAAAAATAAAACAAGCCATTTAAATAAAAACGGAAGTCTTAAAAACATAGATAACTGAAATCCAAGTGCGGAAGTTTAAATACGTCTCTACCCAGATCCGGTGTCACTTATTCACGCACTGCTAAAGAGTGCTAAAAAAAGTCTGAAGAGAAGTACACCAAGGTATGTCTCGGTACAAGAAAAACAAACTAATAACATAGAAGGGACTCCGGCCTTCGGATGTCAACTAGGCTACCTCGAAAATTCCTGGACTGAAGTCAGCTCCCGATCAATACTGTTGCTGATGTCCAAAAGCTACTCCTGGATCTGTGCAAAAATATGCACAGAGTGTAGTATCAGTACAACTGAAACCATGTCCTGGTAAGTGCCTGTATATATATATATATATATATATATATATATATATATATATATATATATATATATATATATATATATATATATATATATATATATATATATATATATATATATATATATATATATATATATATATATATAAGAGCAACGAAATAACAGTATAAAATACCAATTAAAATGAGGAGGGGGCACGCTTAGGGGAGATACAGATGAAAACAGCGTATCAGAAATAAACAACGAAACTACATCAGATATCATAATCTATATAAGTGGTTGGCGTGCCACACGATCCCATTTCATAATATAACTAGGTGGTCGGTGTGCCACATGATCCCATTTTAGCATATATAAGTGGTCGGTGTGCAACACGATCCAATTTCATAATATATAAGTGATCGGCGTGCCACACGATCCCATTTAAGAATATATAAGTGGTCGGCGTGTATCACGATCCTATTTCATAATGTATAACTGGTCGGTGTGCCACAGGGTCCCATTTCATAAAGAATAATAATTTTCCGGCAAGGGAACAAGTATCAATTCAACTATCCCGGCAAGGGACAATACAACTAAGCAGTTAATTCCCGGCAAAGGAGCAACAACAATAACTTACATGTCCCGGCGACGGATTAGTTACATCTCTTTCCCTTTCGTTCATTTCTTACTTTGTTATCAAGTCAAGAGTCGAGACAACGCTCCAAAGAGTTTATAAATCATATTTCCTTCTCATTTTCTTCATATTATATGGAAACCATCAATTAACAAGGTAGAGTCACTACAAAATCCCAAATAAGCACAACTAAGGACCCACCGTCATGCTAGACACCGATGTATAGATACTCGTCACCATGCCTATACACCATACTCAACATTTAACAATTAAAAAAATAATATTTTAATCTTATTCCCTCAAGCCAAAGTTAGATCAAACACTTGCCTCGGTCCAAATATTAGCAATCAACCCTCAAATACCGCCTTTCCTTTACAATCCGACTCAGAAACATTGATATCTACACAAAATTTATTCAATAATATAAATAAAGAGTCAATAACAAAATTCCATAGCCTAGATATGAAGTTCCTAGCATTATTCCAAAGAACCAAAATTCGACCTCGGGACCACATGGTCCAAACACGAGGCTCAGACCAAAATCCGATCACCCATAATCCCACGAGTTGAATATATAATTTATTTTAAGATTCGACCCCAAATTGAGGTTGAATCACCCAAAATTCCCAAAAACCTAACTCCACCCAAAACTCCTAATTTCTACTTTGATTTCATGTTTTTAGGCTTAGAAATTAGTGATTAGTTGATGAAATTAAGAGAAAACGAGATTAGGAACACTTACCTATGAAGTTATGGAGGAAAAGCTCTTCAAAATTTGTCTATGGGGTGTGGGGAAGAATATGGTTTATGAAAATATAGTGAAAATTCCATCACTAGTTTGTTTTGAGCTTTTAAAATAACTGGGCAAAAATGCCCTATGCGATCACAGAAGAGGGGATGCGATCGCATAGGGTCAGATTGTGTGAGCTCTCCGATCGCAGCGGCAAAGTTGCGAACGCATAGGGTAAAATAAAAGTGGGTTGAGCTTGTACAATGCAATCGCGGGGCTAGAATGCGATCGCATAGAAGGATTTTCTGGACCTCACAATTTGCTCTATGTGATCGCTGCCTTTCCTATGCGATTGCGTAGAAGGAAAAATTGGACAATTGATAGCAGCAATTTCTGCAACTTTTCTAAGGCCAACAATATCCGGAACCACCTTTGAATCACTCTCGAGCCCTAGGGCCCCTAACCAAACATCCACACTAACTCAACAACATCTTACTAATTTAACCGGGCGATCAAATTGCCAAAATAACATCATGAACGATTAATCAAACCTCAAAATCATAATTTTTTAATTCTAACTTCATAAACTTCAATTTTTAGATATTTAGATTTGAAACACGTCTAGCGACGCCCGAGTTAAAACAAATTTCACAGAAAATGCTTAAACCACATATAAAACATGTACCGGGCACCGGAACCAAACTACGGGTCCGATATTTATTTTCATTTCAAATTTTCATATTAAATTTCAGAAAATAATTTCTTTCAAAAATTTATTTCTCGGCTCGGGATCTCGGACTTAGATTCCGGGAATACACTCAAGTCCCATAATTTTCTACGGAACCTCCAGGATCGTCAAATCATGGGTCTGGGTCCATTTACCCAAAATATTGACCAAAGTCAATTTTAATAATGTTAATTTCAAAATTCATTAAATTTTTCAGAGAATTCACATTTAAGCTTTCCGGCTACGTGTCCAGACTACGCACGCAAATCGAGGTGACTTAAAGTGAGGTTTTCTAGGCCTCGTAAGTACAAAATGATTGGGAAAATAGGTGATGGCCCTTTGGATCGTCACATTCTCCACCTCTAATATAATCGTTCATCCTCGAATGGACAAAAGAAAGAAGTACCTGAGTCGGGAAATAGATGAGGATAACGGCTCCGCATATCAGACTCGGAATCCTAGGTTGATGCCTTAAGAGGCTGACCTCTCTACTGAACACGCACTGAAGGAGAACTCTTCGACCTCAACTGTCGAATTTGCCATTGTAGAATAGCTACTGTCTCCTCCTCATAAGACAGATACTTGTCCAACTAGACAGTGCTGAAATCTAACACGTGGGCTGGATCGTCGAGATACCTTTGAAGCATGGATGCGTGAAAAACTAGATGCACGACTGACAAGCTAGGCGACAAGGCAAGTCTATAAGCCACCTCTCCCATACGATTGAGAATCTCAAATGGACCGATGAACCTAGGGCTAAGCTTTCCCTTCTTCCCAATTCTCATCACGCCCCTCATAGGCGATACACGGAGCAATACTTGTTTAACAACCATGAAAGCCACATCATAAACCTTGCGATCTGCATAACTCTTCTTCCTAGACTGATCTGTCTGAAGTCTATCCTGAATGATCTTGACCTTATCCAAGGCCTCATGAACTAAATTTGTACCCAATAACCGAACCTTTCCCGGCTAACCCATCCAACTGGGGACTGACATTCCCTACCATACAACGCCTCATATGGAGCCATCTGAATGCTGGGATGGTAGCTGATGTTGTAGGTAAACTCTTCTAATGGCAAAAACTGGTCCCACGAGCCTCCAAAATCAATGACACAGGCTCGGAGCATATCCTCAAATATCTAAATCTTCAGCTCGGACGGACTTTCAGACTGAGGATGGAATGCTGTGCTCAACTAAACTTGGGTGCCCAACTCCTACTGGACTTCCCTCCAGAAGTGCGAGGTAAACTGCGTACCCCGGTCCGAAATGATAGATGTCGGCACCCCATGAAGGCGAACAATTTCTGTAATGTAGATCTCCGCTAACCTCTCTGATTAATAAGTGTGCAACATGAATAAAATGCGCTGACTTGGTCAGCCTATCAACAATGACCCAAATAGATTCAAACTTCTTCTGAGTCATCGGAAGTCCACTAATGAAGTCCATAGTAATCCTCTCCCACTTTCACTTGGGAAGCTCAATCCTCTGAAATAAACCACCAGGCCTCTAATTCTTATACTTAAACTGCCGACAGTTCAAACATCGAGCCACATACGCAACAATATCCTTCTTCATTCTATTCCACTAATGGTGTTGTCTTAGATCTTGATACATCTTCGCGACACTCGGATGAATAGAATATTGAGAGCTATGGGCCTCCGCTAAGATCAACTCTTGAATCCCATCAACATTGGGCACACACACTCGCTCCTGCAATCTCAAAACACCATCACCATCTAAGGTCACCTTCTTGGCACCTCCACGCTATACTGTGTCTCTCAGGACACACAAATGGGGATCATCAAACTGCCGCTCGCGGATACGCTCCAACAATGATGAACGAGCGACCGTACAAGATAACACCCTGCTAGGCTCAGAAATATCCAACCTTACAAATCAATTGGCCAAGGCCTAAACATTCAAAGCAAGCGGTCTCTGGCTGATCGGAATATAAGCAAGACTACCCATGATGGCGGACTATAGCAACGCCAACCACCTCATCTGCCTCAAATTCAACTCCGTTTGCTTGAACAAGTACTGAAGATTATTGTTATCCGTGTACATCTCACACGTTACACCATATAGATAATGCCTCCAAATTTTCAAAGCATGAACAATGGCGCAAACTTTAGATCATGAACCAAATATTTCTTCTCATGGATCTTCAACTGCCTTGAAGCGTAGGCAATGACTCTGCCATCCTGCATGAATACTGCACCAAGCCCAATACGTGAAGCATCACAATAGATTGTAAAGGGCCCTGAACCTGTGGGCAAAACAGATGTCGTTGCTATAGTCAGAGATGTATTGAGATTTTGAAAGCTCGTGTCACACTCATCTGAACATCTGAACTGGGCAGCCTTCTGGGTCAATCTGGTTATCGGGGCTGCAATAGATGAGAACCCCTCCACGAACCGACGGTAGTAACCTGCGAATCCCAAGAAACTTCTGGTCTATGTAGCTGATGTTGGTCGAGGCCAGTTCTTGACTGCCTCAATCTTCTTTGGGTCCACTTGAATACCCTCTACTGAAACAACGTGACCAAAAATGCATCTGAACTCAACCAAAACTCGCACTTCGAAAACTTAGCATATAACTAACTATCCTTCAAAGTCTGAAGAACCACTCTGAGATGCTGCTCGTGCTTCTCCTAACTGCGGGAGTATATCAGAATATCGTAATTGAAACAATCACGAACAAATCCAAATACGGCCTGAATACTTAGTTCATCAACTCCATAAATACTGTTGGGGCATTGGTCAACCCAAATGACATGACTAAAAACTCATAATGCCCATACCCAGTGAGGAATGCTGTCTTAGGGACATCATATGCCCTAATCCTTAGTTGATGATAGCCAGATCTTAAATCTATCTTTGAAAACACCTTCGCACCCTGAAGTTGGTCAAATAAATCGTCGACCCTCGGTAGTGGATACTTGTTCTTTATCGTCACCTTGTTCGATTGCCGGTAATCAATGAACATCCCCATCGACCCATTCTTCTTCTTCACAAATAACACTGGTGCACCCCAAGTCGATACACTGGGTCTGATAAAACCCTTCTCAAGCAAATCCTACAACTGTTCCTTTAACTCTTTCAACTCTGGCGGGGCCATGCAATACGACAAAATGGAGATGGGCAGAGTTCCCATAGCCAGATCAATATAGAAATCAATATCCCTATCGGGTGGCATACCCAGCAGGTCTGAAGGGAAAACCTCGGGGAACTGGCAAACAATAGGAATAGAATCAATAGAAGGGACCTCTACGCCGGAGTCGCGAACATACGCCAAATATGCTAAACACCCATTCTTGACCATGCGTCGAGCCTTTACATATGATATAACACTGCGGGTGGCATGACCTGGGTCCCTCTCTACTCTAGTCGGGGCAAATCTGGCAAAGCCAAGGTCACGGTCTTGGCATGAAAATCTAAGATAGCATGATATGGGGACAACCTATCCATCCCCAATATAACGTCAAAATCCACCATACCTAAGGGCAATAAATCAATAAGGGTCTCAAGACACTCAAATACTACCACACAGGAACAATGCACTCGATCAACCACAGTAGAATTACCCACCGGTGTAGATACATAAACAGGAACACTCAAGGCATCGCTAGGCATAACCAAGTATGGTGCAAAATAGGATGACACATATGAATACGTAGACCCAGGGTCGAATAACACTGAAGCATCTCTATCACAGACCAGAATAGTACTTGTAATAACAGCATCGAAAGACTCAGCCTCTGCCCTGGCTGGCAAAGCATAACACCGGGGATGGGCACCAGCTCCTTAAACCATGTCTCTAGGACAATCGACTACTGGATGACCCCCACCTCGGGCGGTCTGAGCTCCATCTCTCTTATCTCTACCTCCATATCTATGGCCTCTATCACCGCCTCTAGCTTGCTGGGCGGCCTGTGGATCACCTGATGCCTGAATCATAGGATGAGGACCTGCTGCTGAGAGCTGTTAGATGCTCGAGGGCAATACCCGGCAATATGTCTCGTGTCGCCATACATGTAACAAGCCGTCGACTGCTGAGAATAATAGAGTGGCGGTGCGCTGATAGGTGGTAATGGTGAACCTAAAAAACTGCTAGTCAGAATACTACGGCTGGGAACCACGACCACTTGTAGTACCATGTGAAACCTATAGGCTGACTGAAAGGGCCTCGAAGGATGGCCTCTATTATAAGAATCCCCACCTTCAGACGAGGTAAGAACCTACCCGCATCATGGGGCCTCTTCTTTTACCCATGATCACCTCTCCTGCAAGTGCTATCTCTATCCTGCAGGCCGTATTGTCGCCTCCTAAAAAGAAATCTCACCCCAACTCCCATAGCCATCTGGAGACGGATCGGCTGAATAAATCTATCAATAAATCTCCGCTCTCTCTCTCTCTCTCTCTCTCTCTCTCTCTCAGTGGGGAGTATAACAATAGCATGGTGTGCCAGATCAATGAATGGGTCTCATACTGCGCGATTGTCATAGTGCCCTAATAGAGGCGGTCAAACTGCCTACGAAGAGCCTCTCGCTGAGTAACTAGGAGAAATGTCTCCAAAAACAACTCTGCAAACTGGTCCCAAGTCAATGATGGTGACCCTGCTGGCCTGGAAAATTAATAGTCCCTCCACTAAGTCTTGGCGTATCCTGCTAGTCGAAAGGTAATGAAGTCGACCCCATTGGTCTCCACAATGCCATATTCCGAAGAACCTCGTGGCAACTGAATAAGAAGTCCTGGGGATCCTCTGTAGGAGCGCCATTTAATATGGTGGTGAAGAGTTTGGTGAACCTATCAAGCCTCCACAAATCATCCGCGAACATCGCCGCACCATCTCTGGTCTGAGCCGCAATACCCGGCTGAGCTGCCACAACTTGCTGAACCGCTGGAACCTGAGCCTGAGGAGCTACCTTCTATTGAGTACGTGTAGCGGGAGTCTGGACTCATCCCCCCAGGCTGAGAAGTGGCTGGTGCTACAGGAAGAAAACCCGATCTAGTGACGCTCTCCACAAAGCCTACCAATCTGACCAATGCATCCTGAAGAATTGGGGTGGCTATAAACCCCTCTGGGACCTGAGCTGGGCCCACCGAAGCTGCCGGAGCTGGAACATCCTCATCATAATCAACATGAGGCTCTACCTCTGGGACTACTGCCTGGGGCTAGGCTCTTCCCTTGTCTCGGCCTCTGGCACGGCCTCGGCCTCGCCCTCCGTCCCCGCCATTTGCGAAAGAACATAGTAGAAAGACAATCAATATTTGAGAAATAGAATTGCACGACAAGAAAGAACAAAAGTAAAGTTTTTCTAACTCTGCAGCCTCTGGGGGGATAAATACAAAAGTCTTCGTACCGATCCCACATACTCTACGGAGTTGTCCATGACTTGTGAGACCTATGTAACCTAGTGCTCTGATACCAACTTGTCACGATCCGGATTTCCCACCATCGGGAGTCCTGATGGCGCCTACATCGGAGCTAGTCCTGCTAAATATTTAAACATTTTCTGATAACATCTCAACAATATAAATAAAACGAGTCATTTACATAAAAGCGGAAGTCTTAATAACATAGATAACTGAAAACCAAATGTGGAAGTTTAAATATATCTCGACCCAGATCCGATGTAACTAACTCACGAACTGCTAAAGTGTGCTAAAAATAAGTCTGAATAGAAGTACATCAATGTTTGTCTCGGTACAAGGAAAACAAGATAATAACATAGAAGGGACTCCAGCCTGCGGACGTCAGCTAGGCTACCTCAAAAATCTGTGGAATGAAGTCAGCTCCCGATCAATACTGCTCCTGAGGTCTAAATATTGCTCCTGGATCTGAGCAAAAAGATGCACAGAGTGTAGCATCAGTACAACCGACCCCTTGTGCTGGTATGTACATGGCCTAACCCCGGCGAAGTAGTGATGAGGCAAGATAGGACCTGCCAAAAATAACCTATGCAAAAAATACAGATTAAAAGGGAAGGGGGCATGCATTGGGGAGATACAGATGAAAACAATGTATCATAAATAATTAATGAAACTACATCAGATCTCATAATCTATATAAGTGGTTGGCATGACACACGATCTCATTTCATAATTTAACTAGGTGGTCGGCGTGCCATACAATCCCATTTCAGTATATATAAGTGGTTGGCATGTCACACGATCCCATTTCATAATATATAAGTGGTCGGCGTGCCACACGATCTCATTTCATAATATATAAGTGGTCGGCGTGCCACACGATCCCATTTCATAATGTGTAAGTGGTCGGTGTGCCATACGATCCCATTTCATAAAGTATAATAGTTTCCCGGCAAGGGAACAAGTATCAATTCAACTATACTAGCAAGGGTGAATACAACTAAGCAGTTAATTCCCGGCAAGGGAGCAATAACAATAACTTAGACGTCCCGGCAAAGGACTAATTACATCTCTTTCTCTTTTGTTCATTTCTTATTTTGTTATCAAGTAGTCTGTTTTGAGCTTTTAAAAATAACTGCGCAAAAATGCGCAATGCAAACGCATAAGAGGGTGTGCGATCGCATATGGTCAGGTTTTGTGAGCTGTGCGATTGCAGAGGCAAAGTTGCGAACGCATAGAGTAAAATGAATGTGTCCTGAGCTTGTACAATGCGATCGCGGGGCTAGAATGAGATCGCATAGAAGGATTTTCTGGACCTCACAATTTTCTCTATGCGATCGCGGCCTGTCCTATGTGATCGCATAGAAGGAAAACTGGACAACTGATAGCAACAATTTCTGCAACTTTTCTAAGGCCAACAACACCCCGGACCACCTCCGAATCACTCCCGAGCCATCGAGGCCCCTAACCAAGCATCCACACTAACTCAACAATATCCTACAAACTTAACCGGGCGATCAAATCGCCAAAATAACATCATAAATGAGGAATCAAACCTCAAAATCATCATTTTTTTATTCTAACTTCATAAACTTTAAATTTTAGTTATTTAGATCTGAAACATGTCAAACGACGCTCGATTTCAACCTAATTTTAGAGAAAGCGCTTAAACTACATATAAGACCTGTACCGGACGCCAGGACCAAAATACGGTCCCGATACCAATGCTTTTCTAATCCATTTTCATTTCAAATTTCATATTAAATTTCTGAGAATACGTTCGAGTCCCATATTTTTCTAGGAACCTTCAGGAACCGTCAAATCATGTGTCCGGGTCCGTTTATCCAAAATATTGATCAACGTCAACTTTAATCATATTAAAATCAAAATTCATCAAATTTTTTACAGAATTCACATTTAAGCTTTCTGTCTACGCACTCGGACTGCGCATGCAAATCAAAGCGACTAAAATTGAGGTTTTCAAGGCCTCGGAAGTATATAATAAATGAGAAAACAGGCGATGATCCTTTGGGTCGTCACAATACTTGCTACGACTCGGATTTCCCACCATCAGGGAGTCGCGATGATGCCTACTATCGGAGCTAGGCCATGCAAATATTAAAAATATTTTCTGATAACGTCTCAACAATATAAATAAAACAAGTCGTTTAAGTAAAAGCGGAAGTCTTAAAAACATAGATAACTGAAATCCAAATGAGGAAGTTTAAGTACATCTCTACCCAGATCCGGTGTCACTAACTCACGAACTATTAACGAGTGCTAAAAACAAATCTGAATAGAAGTAGATCAATGTTTTTCTTGGTACAAGGAAAATAAACTAATACATAGAAGGGACTCCAGCCTGCGAATGTCAGCTAGGCTACATAAAAAATCCCTAGACTGAAGTATGCTCCCGATCAAATCCTACTGCTGAGGCTCAGAAGCTGCTCCTGTATCTGTGCCAAAAGATGCACAGAGTGTAGCATCACTACAATCGACCCCAAGTGCTGGTAAGTGTCTAGCCTAACCCCTGTGAAGTAGTGACAAGGCTAGACATAACCTACCAAAAACAACATGTATATGTATATATATATATATATATATATATATATATATATATATATATATATATATGTATAAGTGCAACGAAATAATAGTAGAAGATACCAATAAAGAGGGAAGGGACATGCTTAGGGGAAATACAGATGAAAACAACTTATTAAAAATAAACAAATGAAACTACATCAGATCTTATAATTTATATAAGTGGTCGGCGTGCCATATAATCCCATTTCACCTTATATAACTAGGTGGTCGTCGTGCCACGCGTTTCCATTTCAGCATAATTAAGTGATCGGCGTGCCACGTATCCCATTTCAGCATATATAAGTGGACCAAGCTTCTACTGATTCTGTTCCTATTGTTCGAGAGTTCCCGGCAGGTTTGAAGGGAAAACCTCAGGGAAATCTCGTTAAACGATAATAAATCAAACAACAAAAGAAAAATATACTAAACGAGACATAATATTTAACGTGGTTTGGTCAATTGACCTTTGTCCACGATGAAGATGAGCAATCCACTATAATAAAATAGAGTACAAAATATCGAGAGAATAATCTTATGAAAAGGCAAATAAAAGTGTACACTAACACTTGTCCCGTAAAACGCTAAATGTTCTCCCCCTCAACACGACTCTCAAACCCCATATGGCTATATTGTGGATGCTATTGAATGAGAAGGAAGGATTATAGAAGTCCAAATATTTCCTACAAGAAAAAGGATTAGCCAAATATAGGATATTTGTAATTTCTTCTACAAGAAGAAAAACCTAATTAAGAAACATGTTGCCCTTTCCTTCAACAAATATGAAAACCAAATATAATAAAAAAATTATGGCAAAGACCTATCACAAATTGCTTATACTTCAACTGGTCGAAGTTGAAGTAGACTAATAGCACGTTTGACCAAACATTTTACATCAAAAAAACATTTTTTTTCTTCAAAATTGTAATGTTTGGCTAAATTTTTAGAAGAAAGAAAACTGTTTTTAAGTTGAAACAGAAGCAGAATTCTCTTCAAAAATACTTTTGAAAAACATTTTTGAGAAAAATACATTTAAAAGCAGTTTTTAAAAGATTGGCCAAACACTAATTATTGTTCAAAAGTGTTTTTCAAATTATTTAGCCAAATACAAATTAATGTTCACCAAAAATACTTTTCAAAATTAGCTGATTTTTGCAATATAACCAAACTAGCTATAATGCTTTAACAAGCTTTTAAAAAAACAGAGGGATCAACCTCTATAATTGCACACGCGCTATGCTTACTAATTATTATAAAGTGATTTAAACTATTTTATTTACTAACATTCGCTCAACTAATTTTGGATATAATACTGGAATATACTTAGCATCTTGCTTTATTTGGTCCTAAGCTGGAAAGACTTCAGTGGCCAATAATTTGTAATCCAAATCAGCCGGAATTCCAATCTTCCTTACCACTACTACTGTTGTCCAGTTAAATCTTTCGTGCATGCTGCAAACTATATACGATACTTCTTTTATATATGCGGATAAATTAACATAATTAGATATTGTATTGGATTAAATGTGACCAACCACGACTCTAAATCGATACGGATAACCACCAAGCACGCACTAGTTAGGATAGGATTACGACCCAAGAGCAGTGGAAGCAACGATACCATAGGCCCCGTCGTCCCTTAAAAGGCATGCATTCAGTTTTGTTTATTTTAATATTTCGAGGGGGTCTCTTAACATATAAAGGGGATCCTAGAATTGTAAAGGGGATAGATGATGAACTTCTCTTTATATCTCTATCTCTCTCTATCTCTCTCTCTCTCTGAATCACTCTCTTTGTCTTTGAATCTCTTTCGCATATTGAGACCAAAAAATGGACGGACATATTGTATATCCTAAGATCATATTAACTTCAATTACGATTTACCCTTGATTTATTTACTCAAAAAGTATTCGATAACTTTTGGGTCAAATAATTTGGCGTCGTCTGTGGGAATTTCAACAATCAAAATCATAGTTCATACCTAGGATATAAAAAAACAACGATCACGGTTCTTCATATTCCATAGAAGCCGAACTATAGCAGAAAGAAAGTAAGGATGTAGACAATAGAAGATGTCGCAACCAACCTCATAGGCCCTCTCAACGAGGCCAGTAGAGAAAATATCACAAGCACAACGCCCAGTAGTGCACCGGGATGGGGAGATCTCACCCTCTTCACTTGAAGATATAATGATTTTGCACGAGAAATGGTCTTCTACATCCGCCGCCAAAGAAACACCCCCGGTAGTTAAGAAGCTAGAGTAAGAATGGTTGACAAACACTCTAAGTAGTTTGCTCGAAAAATCACCTCAAGGGAATACCTGGGACTCGCCAGCGGCAGATGTCACTACTGCCACTGGTGAACTTTGTACTGTACGAGCAAGCAACACTCCCATCGATGCCAATGCCAGCGATTATGCACTTGCAGCCATTCTTAAGAAAATGGAAGAAATGGAAAATGAAAATAAACCGCTCCGTGATCAAATGAAAGAGCACCAGGAAAGAGTAGACAAAATTCTCGGCGCTCTTAAGCTACTGCCAAAATGCGACGTAGGACGGTTCGTCGAAAAATTGTACAATGAGGAGGCTGCCCCTCACCCAATCCCAAAACCCTTCGATGCCACCATACTTAAGAATATATGACGAGACTACGGATCCCAAGGATCATCTTATTCATTATGTGACCGCTGTGAAAGGTAACAATTTGTCAATAGAACAAGTACCGTCTGTGTTGCTGAAAAAGTTTGGAGAAACGTTGACAGGAGGGGCCTTAACATGGTACTCTCAACTACCGTCTAGGACAATATCGACGTTCGAAGAAATGACGGACAAATTCGCCACCGCCTATGCAGGAGCAGAAAAGGCAGAAGCTAAGGTCAACGATATCTTTGCCGTTAGGCAAACAATAGGAGAGGACTCAAGGACTTCTTGGCCAGATTCAACAGGGTAAGAATGAGTTTGCCAAATATATCGGAAGCCATGGCAATCGCAACTTTCCAACACGGGCTGAATAGCGATGGTTCAAGAGCGACCAAGAAGTTGCTAAGCCGACTCATGAAATATCCCCCCACTATATGGGTAGAGATCCACAACTTCTGATGTGCCGAAGTAAGAGTGGACGAATCAAGAAGGGATCGACACAATGACAGACGACGAGAACAACCCCCACACTTCAACAAAGAAAGGCATCAGCCTACGTCAGAACCTCCAATCCACCCCCTCCAAGGAACCTAGATCCAGTATAGTGACATGTCGCCCCACTCCAATGAAAGAGGTATGCCCCCTTTATTATCTGCCCATAACCTTTGCGTGTCCCCTTTAGAAATAGAGTACACACTGCAGAGGCTGGGCACAAAGGTGCAGTGGATGCAGAAAATGAAATCAGATCCTAGTACAAGGTGGTCAAACGTCCTATGTGAATTCCATCAGGAAAGAGGACACAAGACCAAAGATTGCATAATCTACGATATAAAGTAGTCATGATGCTAAACCAACGATACCTGAAGGAGCTGCTTAGCGATAAGGGAAAGACAAATTTCGCGCGAGGACGAGATCAGTCATAAGGACCACCGAAACCACCTTCTCCAGCACGCACCATAAATATGATCATCTGCGGCAGCGACAACTCAGCAATAAACCATGTAAAGTTCGTCACCACACACATATTGAAGCACACAATTGCTCATGAATGGTATGAGGACTTTGAAGATAGTATCACCTTCGATAAGTCTGATACTGACGGTTTGACTTTTCCTCATTATGACGCTTTAGTTATAACTTTACGTATTGCCGATACTGATGTTAATAGAATCATGGTAGACGACGGAAGTGGCACTTAAATTATCCATCCAAGAGTCCTCATGTAAATGAGACTCAAAGACAAGATAATACCGCGGTGACACTAATGAGTTTTAATAATGCAGTGGAATAAACCTCCAGAGAAATATCATTGCCAGTCTTAGCATGGGGAGTTACGCTGGAAACCAAATTCCATTTCATGAACTAGGAAACATCTTGCAATGCCATTATAGGGCGATCTTAGATACACTACATGCGGGCAGTCCCCTCGAGCTTCTACTAGGTAATAAAATTCCGCACCCCATAGGGAATATTCAATATTTGAGGCGAGCCATGTATCGCTTAGGAATGCTATCAGATCTCCAAAGACTGCACATATACCAAACAGCTGATGTGAGCAAGTGCGGAAGCATAGCAATCAACTATGTTGGGGACCAAAGTTAATCCCACAACAAAAGCCATTAAAGACCCGGATATCATAGAGGCCTGCAAAGCGACGGTCGAGGACCTCGACCCAGTACAACTGGGCTTTGTCGACCACTCAAAGAAAACCTACATCGGACATAGTCTCTGTGACCCAAGTAAGTACACGAATTCTTAACTAACCATGCAGATTTATTTGCCTTCTCTAATTCTGATATGCCAGGAATCCTAAACAACATCGCCACTCATAAGCTGAATGCCGACCCATTATGCCCGCCCATGCGACATATGAGAAGGAAATTCAACGTCGCAATTAATGAGGCAGTCAGTGAAGAAGTGGGCAAGTTACTAGCCAACGGTTCCATCAAAGAATCGAAGTACCCGTAATGAGTCGCTAATGTCGTCATGGTTAAAAAGAAAAATGGGAAATAGAGAATGTGCGTGGATTTCAACGGCCTGAACAAGGCATGCTCAAAGGACTCATTTCCATTACCCCACATCGACCAGCTCATCGACACAATCGCGGGGCACGAACTGCTGAATTTCTTAGATGCCTACTCCGAATACAACCAGATCATGATGGCCGAAGAAGATCAAGAAAAGACAACTTTCATCACCTACTAAAGGACGTACTTCTATAAGGTGATGCCCTTCGGACTCAAAAATGCGGGAGCAACGTATCAGATATAGGTCACCAAAATGTTCAAGGAACAGCTCGGCAAGACCATGGAGGTCTACATCGATGACATGCTAGTAAAGTCAACAAAAAAGGCATATCACATCGATCATTTGAAAGAAGCCTTTGGGATACTGAGATAGTACGTGATGAAGCTAAACTTGGAAAGATGCTCCATCAGCGTGGCCTTGGGAAAATTCCTAGGTTTCCTCGTATCACAACGAGGTATCGAAGTCAACCCAGATTAGATCAAGGCAATAGACGCAATACCCGCTACTTTGAATAGCAAGAAGCAGGTACATAAATTAACGGGAATAGCCTCCCTATCAAGATTCATCTCACGGTCCTCCGACAGATGCCATAAGTTCCTCAGCGTACTGAAAAAAGATCATGGGTTAGACTGGAATGAGGAACGCATATAGGCCCTGAGAAAATTAAAAGCTTACTATCTTCGCCACCGTTACTGGTCAAAGCAAACCCCGGTGAGTGTCTGCTGGTTTATCTGGCCATGTTCGAAGTTGCTGTCAACACAGTCTTGGTCCCTGAAAATAAATGTACGCGATCTCCGATTTACTATATCAGCAAAACCTTAGTGGATGCTAAAACATGGTATTCACACCTCGAAAAGTTGGCTCTAGCATTGGTCATAGCTTCACGAAAGCTCAGACCCTATTTTCAGTGCCACCCCTAAAAGTAATAATGACCTTCCCCATGGGAAGAATCCTACATAATCCCAAACTCTCAGTTCGGCTCGCTGGGTGGGCCATAGAGGTCAGCGAGCACGACATATATATTCATCCAAGAACCGCTATTAAGTCACAGGTAGTTTCTGACTTTGTCATCGACAACAGCACAGAGATACTGCCAGAGGCGGAACTAGAGGCTCTTCGTGCCTCCCTAAAACCTACCTCTAGACTCTCTATACTAAAGGTGCCGCTAATGCCTCGGGATCGGGACTGGGACTCGTCCTCGAAGTCCCCACAGGCAAAATAATTTGTAAGTCTATACGATGTCCCGAGTATGAGGTTGTGGTTGCTGGTATGAAATTAGCCATCAAATATCAGGCCCGACGACTTATCCTCCACTGCGACTCCCAACTCCTAGTAAACCAAGTCACTAGCACTTACCAAATAAAAGAATAGAGCCTACAAAAATACCAATCAGAAATCCACAAGCTGATGCTTGAATTCAACGAATGCCATTTCGAACAAATCCCCATCGTACAAAATCTCGAAGCAAATGGTTTAGCTAAATTAGTTGCGACCACCAAGAATATCAGCAAAGAAAGCGTGGTCACCCTCCTCCATTCGGCCATCGATCACGTTGAGGTACTCTCTTTAAACCTTACTTGGAGTGACACAACTAGTTTGAATCCTATCTACACGACGGGACGCTCTCACGCGACAACAAAGAATCCAAAAAACTCAACGTAAAGGCCGCCCATACAGCCTGATAAATCATGATCTCTATAAAAGGACGTTTGGCGGACCCCTCGCTAAGTGCCTTGGGCCGCACCAAACAAGGCAAGCGTTACAAGAGGTGCATGAAGGCCACAGTGGCACTCATAAAGGTAATTGTGCCCTTGTACTCTGCATCATCCGATCTGGTTATTAGTCGCCACTATGAAAACAGAGGCAGCAGAATACATCCGCAGGTGCGAGCAGTGCCAAAGGTACGCCCACATGATAGGACAACCGGGAGAGCTTCTCCACTCAGTCACCTCGCCTTGTCCCTTCATCAAATGGTAAATGGATATAATTTGCCCCTACCAACGGGACGAGTGTCACACCTCCTTTTTCACCTAAACCCCAGAAAGGGTATTAAGGGGTTTTTTCAGTTAAAGACAATTATTAGAAGATTCAGAGTCGCTATTTGGGAGGTTGATAGTGTCCCAAGTCACCGGTTGAATTCCGAATTGAGGAAATTATTGACTCCGATTAACAGTCTACGAACCATAAATTCGAGTTAGGAATTCTGTTAACCCAGGAGAAGGTGCTAGGCATTCCCGGGTTCGTGGTTCTAGCACGGTCGCTCAACTGTCATATCTGTCTTATTTATCTGATTTTAAAACATGTTTTAACCCATGTGCTTTTTAACTTTAAACCGCTTTTATTGTTATTTTTAAAGTGAATTTCAACGTCGTTAAAATACGTCTCGAACCACGTCACATAAATGCACCCGTGGTTTTTGACACATTTCAACTTCGTTGGAATTTAGATTTGGGTCACATAAATGTGCACCCGAGTTTAGGATGGTAGCATTATTAAATACGGGCCTAAAGCAACTAGCGTATTGTTAACTTTGCGGGAAGCCATAAAATTCGCTAAATGGCGTGTCCCGAAGTCTAAATATTTTTTATAGAAAAAAACAATTAAGAGGGCCACACTATTTTATGAATTTATTTGGCGCGGCGCACCTCATTTTTATTTAAGGATATCCTAAAACAAACTATTATTTTTTAATTTGTCCCTAAAAGGTCCTAATTAATTAGTTAATGGAAACAAAGCAAAACTATGTTTAGACTAAAAAAAACCTTACCTATTCAAGATTGAACGGGACTGGTTCGATTCAAGTCCAAAAAAGATGATAGACGTTTGTTCTTTGCAAAAACAAACAGAAGCATCATTTTGGTGACTTAAATCACCTCTGGACTTAAAAGGTTGGGCAAAAATGGACACCTTCGAGCTTCTAGGGTTCTGCCCTTCTTGGATTTGAAATTCGAGAACATGCACGATGATTCGAAAAAAGATATCCAGTGTTTGGGAAGAGGGATATGAGGAGAGCATGGGGTGTCAATTTAGCGGGGGTTTGGGGGATTTAGGGTTTTGCTACCTCTATTGAATTCAAGATTGGAGCATCTTGGTGGGGATTCGAGAGAAAAGGTTTAGGGATTTAGAAAGAGGAGGGTGAGGGGATGTTGTGGTGTAAATTTGGACACCATTGGAGTTCGCTGCCGGCGGAGACGATTTCCGGTGGCGGTTTGCGGCGATGAGGGATTAAGGTTCGTGTATGGGAGCTTCTGCGAGATAGATAGGGGATAGGGGGGCCTATCTGACATTTATATAGTAGGAACCTCGTTAGTTCTAGATCGTTGGATTGATGAGATCCAACGGTCAAGATTCGAAGGTCAAGGACAACCTCGTTTTATTTAAAAACGGGGATGAACCAGGCTGGCACAATTTAGGCCTGATTTGGTTTAGAAATTTCATTTGGGCTAACCTAAGTCTGGCCCAAACGTTATATCTCAAATCAGGCCTCATTTTTTTCCCTTTTTCTTTGCAATTTTAATTCATTCAATTTTATTTGTTTTTCCTTTTTTTAGTTCTAATTTCTATTATGCAAAATTAAAAACAAGACCCAAATTGACTCTAATATTATACAAATTAATTTCCAAAATTAACTAATCCTAATTAAAAAAGAAGACTATTAGAAATTAAAGGCAAAAGAACTATTTTTTTCTATTTTCTTCTATTTTATAATATTACTTAACTACACAACAACAACAACACAACAACAACTACCCAGTATAGTCCCACAAAGTGGGGTCTGGGGAGGGTAATATGTAGACGGGCCTTACTCCTACCCGAAAGGGCAGAGAGGCTGTTTCCAATCGACCCTCGGCTCAGTGAAGGAAAGGAACAACAAAAACAAAAACAACAAATGAGCATTAGTAACTTCAACATAAATAGCGTAAATAATTATCTAAACATAAAAACCTAAAAATAAAAAACATAAAAACTATAAATAAAATAGCATTCAATAATATCAGACATTAACTAGCATAAGACAAAATCCAATACACAAATCATCTATGAATAGCCCTGCCAAGCCTCACCCAACCCCGGGTGAGGAGTATGAAAAACTCTAGGGGCCCCTATCCCACAACCCTGATACTAGACCTCCATACTTTCCTATCCAGGGTCATGTCCTCAGAAACCCGCATTCTAGCCATGTCATGCCTAAGCACCTCTCCCCAATACATCTTAGGCCTCCCTCTGCCTCGGCGTACGCCGACCATCGCCAGCCGCTCACAACCTAAAAATATAAAATTGGGTTCTAAATGAAAATATGATATTTTTGCATATTTATGAATTATGCCAACTAAAATGCACAGACAAAAATACAAACATTTATCAGAAAATATAAATAAAACCCATTAAATTTCAAACACTGAAAGAAGTTATTTTATTTTAAATGTCTAGGAGTAATTCATATAGGGTAAAAATCACGTGCTCACGGCTGCACCTCTTTGCTCGGGAACACGAAGAGTTTTCGGGCAAAAATAAGTGAGCGATACGAGCAATTTTTGCCCATTTGAATACTTCGTGTGAAGCATTTTTAAAAGAGTTGACGGCACCCCACTTTTGAGGTTGCCTACATATCCTTGGCTAAAAAGGATTCAGGTCAGTGAAGTTCGGGAAGGGTTGGTAGCTGGGACTACTAGGAGCTGTGATTTCACTGTTGCTGCTGTTGCTGCTACTACTTACTGAACTCCCTTATTACACCATGTCAAAATAAAAAGAAGTTAGACTAAGCTATGACCTATGAATTACAAAAATCCTATCTAGATTCTTCAAACTTGCTCTTGTATTTCTTGTTGCCTTATCGTCTTGTATTCTCCCGGTGAAATCACTTGTTGCCACTTTGAATTGTAAACTGAGATGTTTTCCTTTCTTCAGGTGGGTGCCTGACTGTAGAATTTGAAAATATTCCTCTATTATACGGGGCGAGCTCCCGACTTCAAAACTTGAAAATGTATGCCTCTGTTATATGTGTGGGCCCCCGACTTCAAAACTTTAAAATATATTCCTATGTTATACGGGCGGGATCCGACTTCAAAACTTGAAAATATATGCCTCTGTTATACGGGCGGTCTCCTGACATCAAAACTTGAAAATATAGTTTTTGAAAATGTATGACTCTGTTATACGGGCGGGATCCCGACTTCAAAACTTGAAAGTATATGCCTCTATTATACAGGCGAGCTCCCAACTTCAAAACTTGAAAATGTATGCCTCGGTTATACGGCCGGGCTCCCGACTTAAAAACTTGAAAATGTATGCTTATGTTATACGGGTGGGCTCCCGACTTCAACTCTTGAAAATATATGCCTCTGTTATAAGGGAGGACTCCCAACTTCAAAACTTGAAAATATATGCCTCTGTTATACGGGCGGGCTCCCGCTTTCAAAACTTGAAAATGTGCCTCTGTTATACGGGCGGGCTCCGGACTTTAGAACTTGAAAATGTATGCCTCTGCTATACGGGCGGGCTCCCGACTTCAAAACTTGGAAATGAATGTCTCTCTTATACAGGCGAGCTCCCGACTTCAAACATTGGAAATGTATGCTTCTGTTATACAGGCGGGCTCCCGACTTCAGAACTTGAAAATATATGCCTCTGTTCTCCAAGCGGGCTCCTGACTTCATCAAAATAGACAAAAAAAGGAAATTTTTTTGCCCCTGTTTGATTGCTGGGCACATATTATTGGACATTAATAAGAATTTGAAAACTAAGACTTGAATTGCAACACCTCTGTTCACCAGGCAAACTCCTGACTGCTGAAACTTGAAATGTATGCCTCTGTTCTCCAGGCGGGCTCCTGATGTGACGACCCAAAGGTAATCATCGTAATTCTTCCTTTTTCTATGCTTTAGAGGCCTTGAAAACCTCATGTTTAGTTGCCTCGATTTTTGTGCGTAGTCCGGGCGCGAAGCCAGAATGTTTTTATGTTTAAATATATGAATTTTGCAAACAATTTTAAGAATTTTGATAGTAATATTGTTAAAGTTGACTTCGGTCAACATTTTGGAAAAAATGGACTCGGGCGCGTCCCCGAAATTGAAATCCGAGGTCCCGAGCTCGAGTAAAGAATTTCTGAAAGAAATTGTTTTTTCAAAAAATGATATGAAAAATTTGAAATGGAAGTGAGTTAGAAAATATAGGTATCGGGCCTGTATTTTGTTTCTGGTGCCTAGTTCAAGTCTTAAATATGTATTAAGTACTCTCTGTAAAGTTTGGGTGGAAATGGACGTCGTTTGACGTGTTTCGAATGTAAAATGAAAATTTTGAAGTTTATGAAAGTTGAATGAAGAATCATTTGTTTTGATGCTTGATCCATTGCTTTTGATAATTGTTTTTTGCGATTTGATCGTATGAGTAAGTCCGCATGATGTTTTTGAGGTTGTTTGTATGTTTGGTTTGGAGCACCGAGGGCTCGGGTGAGTTTTGGGTGAGGCTCACGATGTATTAGACTTAGAGAAAACAGGTTCATGTGTTGCAGACACCAGCTCGGCCGCGGTCATTTCCGCGCGGTCTACACTGGAGCCGCGCCACTGCGATGCCTTTCTGTGCGGTCCGCGTGGCTGAGTCTGAGGGCTAGGGGTTTTAGGTCAACCAGCTCGGTTGCGCACCAGATCAGTGCGGACCGCTCTGGGTGGGTTCAGAAAGGCCATAATGTTCCTCCCCCGGAACGGCCGCGGTGCGTTTTTGCGCGGTCCGCGCCAGTCACCAGTAAAGTATAAAACTCAAACTTTTCAGCCATTTTTCATTTTTCAAAGAAAAAACCCTAAGAGGCTACTTTCTAAATAACTTTTCTTCTCCAAAACGATTAGCATGTGATTTCTAACTTAATTTCCTTACTCCTTAACATCTTTTAACATGATTTCAACTTCAATCAAAGGTTTTTATAAATTTTAATTTGAGGTTTTGGGTAGAACCTAAGTTTTTCTAAATCTGGGGAGTCGGACCTCAATTGGGGGTTCGATTTCAAAAACCGATCATATATTTGGATTCTAGGGGAATGGGTAACAGGATTTTGGTCCGAACCTCGAGTTTCGACCACGTGGATGGGGGGCATTTTTGACCTTTTTGGGAAAAACCTTGAAAGAATCATTTTCATGCATTGGTTCTAGTTCCAATAGTAGTTACTGATGTATTTAAGTAATTATTGGCTAGAATCACGGTTTGGTGGTGGAACTAAGGGATAAAGTTGTTTTAGAAGCTTGAGTCGAGTTTGGGGCTTCGAGGTAAGTGTTTGTTCTAACTTTGGTTTGAGGGAATATGATTAGTATGTTGTTTTCTATTTGCTAATTATTGAGTACGCTGTATAGGCATGGTGATGAGTATCTATACACCAGTGTCTAGCATGACCGTGGGTCTTAATTGTATTTATTATTTGTGACACATCTTCCTTGTTTAAGTAATAAGTTTCATATAATGTGAAAGGTTTGAGGAAGAATTATGATTTATACATTATTGGAGTATCGGCTCGAATGAGAATATGATAATTGAGAAAGAAGTGATCAAGAGAGAAAGTGTTGTAATCATTCCCTTGTTGGGACTCATTTATTGACTTGTTCTCCCTTGCCGGGATGTTTAATATTGTGTTTATCCCCTCAGCCCGATTAGTTGTGACTATTGATTGGGTAAGGAAGAGCGATTATGGACAAAGAGTCATTATGTGCCATGGTTTGATGATTATACACGAAGGTTCACTCCGTGCCATGTTTTGAAAATTATGCACGAAGGGTCATTCCGTGCCATGTTTTGAATAATAGAGCACGAAGTGTCATTCCTTGCCTTGATATGAGAGTTATGTGAGAAAAATGATGAAGGGTAATTTCGTGAACTTTATTTGACTGTTTTGGTGAGAATGAGAATAAAAGCACGAAGGTTGGTGTCGTGCAGTTGTTGATTTACCTGTTCTCTTTAATTAATATTATTGTACAGTTCCATACCTTTGTTCGTTGATCCTATATCTGAATTGTTACACACCATAGCATGCTATCCTCCCTATTAGCTGTTTAAATTTTGTATATTTTCCCGTTATTTCATACATATCTGCATAGGTTGTTCTCGGTAGGTCCTTTCTAGCCTCGTTACTACTTCACCGGGGTTAGTCCAGGCACTTACCAGCACATGGGGTCAGTTGTGCTGATACTACACTCTGTGCATGTTTTTGCACATGTCCAGGAGAAGCTTTTAGACCACAGCAACAGTATTGATCATGAGCTGTCTTCAGTCCCCGGACTTGCGAGGTAGCCTAGCTGACGTCTGCAGGCCAGAGTCCCTTTCTCTGTAGTTATTTTGTTCTTCTTTGTACTGAGATAAACACTGATGTATTTCATTCAGATTTTTGTTCTTAGTACTCTATAGTAGTTCGTGAGTTAGTGACACCAGACTCTAGGTAGAGATGTATTTCGAAACTTCCGCATTTATTTTCTGTTATCTAAGTATTAAAGACTTCCCTTTATTTAATTATTTTTGTTTTATTTCTATTGTTTTGAATGTTCTCAAGGAATGTTTAATTTTTGGCTTGCCTAGCTCCGATAGTAGGCGCCACCGCGACTCCCGATGGTGGGAAATCCGGGTCGTGACACCTGACTTCAACAAAAATAGACAAAGCAAAGAAAATTTCCTGCCCTAGTATGGAAGCTGGCTACATGGGTGAGTGCTAATTGAATCATTATACCAACTATTACTAAGAGTATGAAAACTAAGTCCTATTATCTAGGAAGGTCCTGACAACTCCTTGTGAGCACATGATTTTTGCTTTATATATGAATAATTCATTAAAATTCAAACAAAATAATTTTTCTTTATTTTTACAATTTTTGTGCATTTTGGTGTCATTTTCTGATAATTGATGCATTTTATTTGTGCATGTTAATTCATATAAAATACAATAATATGCATTTGCGTTTAGGATATAATTTCATATTTTTATGACCAATTAGGAGTTAGTTTGTTTTAGAACCAAACATGAAAAATTACAAAATAGTTCACTTTCGCATTTTAATTGTTTTAATCGTGAATTTATTGTAAAATAGGTTTTAAATAATTTTAGAATTTAATTAGTCTAGACTAGGAATATTAGGACTTTATTTTAATTTTTTTGCACATTCATAAAATAAGGAAAAAATAAACAAAAATACAATTGAATAAAGAAAATAGAAAGAAAAAAAAAAAAGAAAACAAGTTAAAATGGGGTCTGCCTAAATTGCAATTCGTTGGCCCGGGTTTTTGTTATCAACTAAATAGGAACAATTAAGCCTCTCAAACCAGGTCTGGCCCAAGGGAAGCCAAAACGACGTCGCTTCACGTCGTGAAATTAAGCCCTTCATTTCCCTGATCCAACGACCTGTGTTTTTCGATCCTAATCAGGTATAACTGTCCTAAAGTCCATTCATAACCCTAGACAATTGTATCTTCCTCGTACCTCATCTCCCTCCGCCACCCTCTACCCCATCGCCGCCGGTCAGAAATCGTCGACGTCGGCGGCCCAGATCCAAATACCCCCAAATTTACATCACCGAACCCTCTCTCCCTCCTCTGTCCATTCCCATTCCTGGTTTCCCTCGAATCATAGCTGAGTGGTTCAGATGTTGATTTTAAATTTTCCGGCGAAAACCCTAACTCATCAAACCTCGCACAAATTCACACCAAGCGTTCCCCAAGAATCCTTCATCTCGATTCCATGGGTTTTGACCTCTGAATGTCCCAAAATCTGCTCGAATCTCAAATCGTAGGAAGTCTTATTTCTAGGGTTTCAAGTTTGTTCGATTTGGGCCGTGAAACGATTATGCTAGTTTGTTCTAGGTGAAGACAAATGATTAATATCATTTTTGGGTCTGAATCAAAGGTTGTCGCAGTCCGGGTCCAATTTGGTAAGTCCTCTGATTTACTTTTTATTTGTCTATTTCTTCCACTAATTGTATTCTTATTTAAGGTTGCTTATCTTAAACTCCATAAAACCTTTGAATTTTTTTTCTAGTTTAATCTTAGTTTGATTCTGTTAGTTTAAACGATTAGATGTTAGCTTGAATTTGATTAGTTTAGGCCTTAGTTGAATTTTTTGTTTGCTGTTGTTGGTTTTAAGTTTTTCCGTTAGTTGTGTGTCTCGAATCAGTAATTGTTCAAAGTTCTTTTGACACATTGATCTTGATTGGTAATTGATCGTAATTTAGTATTCATTATTTAGGCTTAGATGATTGGATATAGCTGAGTATCTTGGTCTCTAATCAACTACAGTTGAATTTGCAACTTAGGTAAAAGGGACTGGGGTTTATAGTTTCATGCTGGGGTTAGTAATTTTCATATTATTCAAGGGTAGTTTAGGCATGGAAAAAGGTAGTTTTGTTAAGAACAATAATTTTAAAACAATAACAAGGGTAGTATAGGTATTTTATAGGTAGAAGAACACCCTAGGGACTTCTAAAATAGGACTTTAGTGTAGAATACAATAAACTTAGGGCACTAGCTTGGGAAATAAGTCAAAAAATGAGGGATTGATCTGAAATAAACTAGGGAGTGAATTTGAAATCTGAAAATCTGTCCTGCACCTCATATTTGCCTATAAAAGGGCATTCCCATGCTTTCATTTACAAGTTTGGAACCTAAAAAATTCCCCCCAAAAAAATCCCTCTCCAAGCTTCAGATTTCAGAAATAAAATTTGAAATTCAGGTCTTCTTCTCAGCCACATTTCCACTCAAAAACAATTCCCTGCCACTAACCTATTTCCAGATCTGAAGAAGCATTTTAATTTCAAAAAGCAAATAAAAAAAGAGAGAAAAAAAACAGTAATCTAGTAGAAAAACTCAAAAAAAAGTTGTTATTCGATCAGCATGTTCAGTTTTGTTCCATTAATTCTTAAGTTCCAAATCTGTTAGCTACCACTACTTATTTGAATGGTTTTTTGATCTAGTTGGATTGGATTTCGATTGGTGACTGAGATTGGTAGACATATGCTGGTTAATTGTTAGAGATTTTGGTCTATTTTGAGATTGATTTGAGCATTGCTCTCTCATTTTATCTGATTTCAAACTATTCTGGGTTGAAACTTACATCTCTGGGGTTGTGCACTGCATATTTGTTGGTTTGATATTGTTCTGCTGTTGATGACCTTCATTCCCTCTGTTGAAACTCCATTCTCAAGTACACACTGATCATTGTATTGGCCCAGCTTGAAAATTGAGATATTGCAATAAAATTGGCCTTCCATTTGCCATCAGAAGTTTATATGTTCAATTAGTTTAGTAAAGTAGTCAATAAGTGATTAATATCATTTGATTTTGCTTTGGGTTTTAATTCATTATGCTTAGTTGGACTATATAAATGTTCTGTTTATTATGGATCAATTAGTGGATGGACTGTATGAATGTTTGAGTCATTGGTATTAGTTTATTAAACTTTCTCAATACACTCAGGCTTATGACTGTCACCTTTTGTTATTAGTAGTGTCGTAGAAAAATTAGTTCAATTGATTTTTTTTAACATAACAAATTCAGTATTTTCAATTACATAGTGAATTTAGTAAGATAATCTAGTATCAAATTAGAGCTTGATTGGCCAACGTCTCATTATTGGAACTTTGAGTAGCTTTAAGAAATTTCAGTGAATATTTGTCCAATCTGAATTGAAGTATGACATTTCATTATCCTTGTTTGGGTTTGATACTACTTTGGACACCACAATTGCATGAGCTATTTTCAATGCATTTTGGGGATTCGAACTCAAGTCTTTGGCTAAAGTGGCTCACGGATGTTCTCTAGTGAACATTTTCGTTTGGGCTGGCCTCTGGTTCATTTGGTTCATTAACTTGTTCCTGTTTTAAAGATGTCAATTTCGTTAATAAATGATTAGTTTTTTTTTATCTTTTAGAGACAAAACAAAATAAATAGAGAATCATAGTCGCTTTTAGGCTTACCCTTCTATAATAAAATGAGACGAGCCTCGCCCAATAAAATACAACATTACGGGGCCCTAAATAAAGGATTAAAATGCTTAGAAAATCGGGAAGGTCCGTTTAGCCAATTTCACGGCCCTCCCAAAAGATAATAACGTGCTAGATTCTTTTAGACGTAATTCTAATAAAATTACCTTCTTAAACTCGGGTGTGCATTTAATGCAACCCAAATCAAATCCTAAAATGTTGAATAGAGTATGCTTAGGATTGCGGGTGCATTTCATATGATGCAATCCGAAGGAACGCTTTAAACGATGTTCACTTTCTTTTAAATAAATACATATTTAATAAAAGCGGTTAAAAGTAAAATTGGCACATAGGCTCTTCATGTAATCAAATCAGATAAAAAGCTAAATGCAATAATTAAGGGACCGTGCTAGAACCACGAAATTCGAAAATGCCTAACACCTTCTCCCGAGTTAACAGAATTCCTTATCCGGATTTCTGGTTCGCGGACGGTAATAGAGTCATGATTTTCCTCAGTTCGGGATTCAACCGGTGACTTGGGACACCATTAATCTTCCAAGTGGCGACTCTGAACTTTGATAAATAAATCTCGTTCTGATTGTCCTTTAATTGGAAAAACTCCTTTACGCCCTTCTGGAGGTGTAGGTAAAAAAGAAGGCGTGACACTCCTAATTGAATCTTATCTTAAACATGCATACCGTGAAACCAACTTACATTCCCCTATGTTGTTCATGATTATCTTGTATTTTAATCAAAACCCACTTTACAGTCAAACCTGAATAATGCTTGTTTTTCCCTTATGGAGAGTTCCTCCGAATAATCGAATTTTCTGCCCCAGTTTCAATCAAAGAAAATTTGTCAGTTTAAAATAGTGGTTAGTTGATGGCATTCTTGCTGAAGGTCCTCCCGCTGCCTTGTTTCGTTTTGACCGGCTTCCCTGAACTGGCCCTGAACCGCTTTGCCTTTTTGACTTACTTTCCAACCCCCTCACCTTTGACAACCCAAGTGTTCTATACCCATGCCGTTTTTTCACAGATATGACCCCTTTATCTGAACCTTTGCATTTCCCACGATATTACCTAATCATTCTACCAATGAAACTTTCGGTGATTCCCTGTATCCAACCTTACATCATATTGTCTTTGACATGCTCTTACCACGTTGTGCTTTGCAATTTTGGAAACTGGTAGTGAGTTTTGAAATCCCTTTTCTCTTGCTTTAAAAAAATCTAACATTGAAACATCTTCAGACACATAAACCCCAAGAAAAAATAAATTGCAATGATTTACGAGTTAAGGATACGAAGAATCCAAAATCGGATGACCGCTAAAAAAAGAAGGAAAAGAAACTTATCAGACCGGAACAGCTGGAACCAATGGTCATGACATGCATTTCGGACTAATCGGACCAATCTTCCAACTTAACAAATTCCAACTGCCAACCTCATTGCCTCAGAATTTCCGTAATTTAATTACTCTATCCAAACCTTGACCTTGTTCATCCTCCAGCACCTCGAAATAGTTTTCCACCAATAGACCTCTCTCATTTGTTCACTTCTTATCTCACTTTCACCTCAAGGTTCCCATGAGGGTTTTTACCAATAATACTCTCTCATCTCAATTTCTCTCAACTCACGTCGCCTTACGGTTCTTGTGAATGTTTTCACCAATAAGACTCTCTCAACTCACGTCGCCTTACGGTGCCTGTGAAGGTTTTCACCAATAAGACTCTCTCATTTTTTTGATCTTTCTTACTTGAACTAGAATGTTGCGCCTGACATGAATTACATTTACGTACTTGACTTGGCATTTCTTGAAGGCTGATCGAAAGTCTTTCTTTGCAACGTAACATGGGCTTTTGGACGGGTTAGAAAGAAATGGTATAAAAAGCTCAATAACAATTTAGAATATATTAAAATTACAACATTCGGAATCAGATTTATCATGACAACCACAACTTTTGCCCTAGTCTTCTGCTTAGGGACTTTTGGATTTTTATTTTGATGAGACCGAACCGTGAGGCTACCTACATATCCTTAAAGGAATCACGTCGAATGTAGTTCATGTCATAGGAATTACTTTGTTGTTGTGATTTTTCTTTCTCTTCTTTTCTTTTTGTTTTATGTTCTTTTTTTCTTTTTTCCTTTTTCACTTTTCCTCTTCTTTTCTTTTTCTTTTTCTTTATTTCTTCTGTTTTTTTCTTCTTCTTTGTTTTTTAGACAAGAGGGGTTGCTCTGATGGTAAGCAACCCCCACTTCCGACTGAGAGGTTGTGAGTTCGAGTCTCCCCAAGAGTAAGGTGGGAAGTTCTTGGAGGGAAGGATGTCGGGGGTCTATTTGGAAACAGCCTCTCTAAACCAAGGGTAGGGGTAAGGTCTGTGTACACACTACCCTCCCAAGACCCTACAAAGTGGGATTATACTGGGTTATTGTTGTTGTTGTTTCTTTTCTTTTTTCTTCCTTCCTTCTTAATTATCCTCCGCACTTGCGTTTCTGAGTTGTGCGAATGATTCCGAAAGAGGGGTATGAAAGAAACTAAACAAGGCTCAAAAAGGGATGACAAGGGATAAAGTGTTTAGATAACAGAATAAAACGCCTTCGTCATTTCAATCTTCAAAATATGCCAAATACAAACAAGTACAATCAAGCAAAGAAATCATACATAGTATCTCTTGACTGCATCAGAATTGATTGCCATTTCTACACATTTTCCTTCCACATCTGTTAAACATATCGCACCATTAAACAATACTATGGTTACAACAAATGGACCCTGCCAATTTGGGGCGAACTTTCTTTTTTGCTTCAGCCTAATGAGGAAAGATATGTCTCAGCACTAACTGTCCTACTTCAAACTTCCTCGAACGCACTTTCTTGTTGTATGCTATTGCCATTCTTTGTTGGTATAATTTGCCATGACACACTGATGCCAATCTTTTCTCATCGATCAAACTCAATTGCTCTAGGTGAGTTTTCACCCATTCATCATCATCGATCTCGGCCTCCGCTATAATTCGAAGAGACGGAATTTCCACTTATGCGCGTGTCACTGCTTCAGTGTCTCCCCTACTGAATTTAGAACAGTGGTGTGGTACCCCCAACAATGCAAAAGGCAACTTTTTATGCCACTGTCTAGAACCTTCCCCTATTTTTCAAAGTATCTTCTTTATATTCTTGTTGGCCCGCTCAACTGCTCCATTTGCCTTAGGGAGGTACGGGATGGAAATTCAATGGGTAATTTTGAACTGCTCATATCTTTCTTTCATCAAATTACTATTAAGATTAGCTCCATTATCTATAATGATCACCTTTATGTATCCCAAATCGACAGAAAAATGTTTGAATGCACAAAATCCACCACAACTTTCTTGGTTACAGACTTGAACGTTTTAGCCTCTACCCACTTGGTAAAATAATCTCTAGCCACCAAAATGAATTTGTATTGTTGGCTCAATCAGCCTAAATGAAATCCATACCCCATGCAACAAATGGCACGGTGCGGACATCGTGTGTAATTCTTATGGTGGAAAAAGAATCAAATCTCTATGCACTTAGCTATGATGACATTTGCGTGCGCAACTGATGCAATCCCGCTCCATAGTAAGCTAATAATACCCTGCTCAGAGAATATTCTTTGCCAGAACGTACCCACTCATATGTGGTCCACAAACTCTGGAATGTACCTCAGTCATGATATTTGTGGCGTGCCTCCCATATCTACAGCTAACCTCAGACCCAAGATACATGCCTTGTATTCTGCCATATTATTAGTATAATAGAAACGAAGCTGAGTCGTGACAGGCTAGTGCTGCGTTGTTTCATAAATATGTATCACTCCTATCTCCACGCCTTTCATGTTTGCAGGCCCATCAAAGAAAGTTTCCATCCCCGCTTCTCAACTTGTTACAAATCCTCAATATGCATCACCTCTTCATCAGGGAAATAAGTTTTCAAAGTTTCATAATCTTCATCAACTAGATTGTCGGCCAAATGATCAGCTAATGCTTGTGCTTTCATCGCAGTCCGTGTCACATAGACAATGACAAACTCTGGAAGCAGGATCTGCCACTTTGCAAGCCTCCCTGTGGGCATAGGCTTCTGAAAAATATACTTCAATGGATCCAAATAAGATATGAGGTAAGTATTATAAGATGATAGATAATGTTTCGACTTATGTGCAACCCAAGTTAGGGCGCAACATGTCCTCTCAAGATGAGTATACTTAACCTCGTAAGATGTGAATTTCTCGCTGAGATAATAGATAGCCTGCTCTTTCTGCCAGTAATATCATGTTTTCCCAGTACATAACCAAATGAATTATCCAGAACCGTCAAATATAGAATCAAAGGTCGCCCTGATTCTGGCGGGACCAAAATGGGTGGGTTCGACAAATACCCCTTTATCTTATCAAAAGCCTCCTGACATTCATCCGTCCACTTGACCGCAGCATATTTCTTTAACAGTTTGAAGATTGGCTCACAAGTTGTCGTGAGGTGAGCAATGAACTTGCTGATATAATTCAATCTCCCCCAACAAACTCATCACCTCAGTTTTTCCTCGGATATGGAAATTTCTGAATATCCTTGATCTGTGACAGGTCTAGTTCAATACCCCGGCGGCTGACTATAAATCCCAACACATTCCAAACGGCACCCCAAAAGCATACTTTGCACGATTGAGCTTGAGATTGTACATGTGAAGCCTTTGGAAGAACTTCCTCAGATCCTTGACTTGGTCTGACTGCTTTCTAGACTTCACGATCACATCATCCACGTACACCTCAATTTCCTTGTGTATCACATCATGGAATATTGTTGTTATTGATCTCATATACGTTGCCCCAGCATTTTTCAAACCAAACGACATGACCCGATAACAGTAGGTTCCTCACAGAGTGATAAATGCTATTTTTCTGCATCTTCCTCGTCCATTAAGATCATGTTTGGCACAATTATCAATCAATATGTGGATCTTCGATAGTGGGAAATTGTCATTTGGACTTCCTTGTTAAGATCCCAATAATCAACACATACCCTGGTCTCTCCATCCTTTATTGGCACAGGCACAACATTGGCTAACCAGGTGGGATACCGCATGACCCGAATGACTTTCGCATTGAACTGCTTGGTGATCTCTTCTTTGATCTTTACACTCATATCCCTTTTGAAATTTCACTGCTTTTTCTTGATAGGAGGGATTTTTGGGTAAGTGGCCAATTTGTGAACCACTAAATCAGCGCGTAGACTCGGCATATCATCATACGACCATGCAAAAATAACTTTGTCTTCGAACAATGCTTTGATTATCTCCTCCTTGAGTTGTGACTCCAGATGAACACTTATTTTAGTTTCATAGACATTATCTTAGTCCCCTAGATTAATTACTTCTGTGTCATTTAGGTTAGGTTTGGTTTTTTTCTCAAAGTGGCTTAATTCCTTACTAATTTCTTTATAGGCCTCGTCATCACCATATTCCACCTCACCATCACACTCAATTTCTTATATTATTATTTTTGAGTTAGATTGGCTTTAAAACTAAGTCAAAGATTCCTCATGCATGTCATGTCATTAATATCAATATAAAAAAAATTGTACAGAGAAAAAAAGAAAACAGAAACAAAATTAGGAATGAAGAAAGAAAACACAATTGCATTTCATTGAATATAAAGATAAAAAGGCTTTAACGTCCAACTGGACGGAACATAATATATGAATTACAAACCCTGAATAATCCAGACAGCAACAAAAGAAAATCAAAACCCACTACCAAGACTCCCTCCGAGAAGGAAGAAGAGTAGCTTCCCAGTTGTTGACTTTTGCACGTGGTCCGACAAACTGCACATTTGCCTTGCTTGACCCTTCCCCTGCTTCAACCCTATTAACCTCGGTGAAAAACCTTTCAAATATTTTATCCAAGTCTCTATCCGCACGAATCAATGACCCTAGAACATTTGACAACAATTGCTTGATACCCGGCCTGACGAAAGATCTGGATAGACGTGGGATTGGCTTGGGAAGGACCCATGCCTTCTTCTTCATTTTGCGGGCCCGTCTTACATCTGCACCTATGTGCTTGAACCCCAATCCAAAAGTATACCAGATTCTTGGGAAGAGAAACTGGCTACACAATGCCTTGAAGAGCATCACACAAACCTTTATCCGATAAGAAACTATTCTTCGACATTTCAGAGGCCACCATGACAGTCGCGGCCATTATTCTAGGAACAGGGATTCTTTTCCCTTTTGGGACCTTTTCTACTAAGACTATGTCAAAGACTTTGTAGACCCACGTCCCCTTGTCATCGTCAACTTCTACGAAAGGCACAATGGAATCACTTAAAGCGCACATATTTTCTTCACCGTGCACTACAATCTCCTGTCTGTCCCATTTGAAATTGACCATTTGATACAATGTAGAAGGCAGTACCTTGGCCGCGTGGATCCATGATTGCCCCAGCAATATATTATAAGGGACCGCCATATCTAGTACCTGGAATTCCATAGTGAGCTCCACTGGACCGATTGTCAACTTTAGTATTATGCCGCCCACTGAGTCTATATCCTTACCATCGAACCCTCGAACACAAGTGATGTTCTTTTGAACTCTGTCGTCATCAACCTTCAGCTTGTTCAACGTGGACAAAGGACATATATTTGCACTGGACCCATCTTCAACCAACACTCGGGTGACTACAGAATCTTCGCACTTCACTTTCTGGTAAAGGGCTCTGTTATGTTCCGTGCCCTCCACGGGCAAATCATAATCAGAGAAGGTCACTCTATTCACCTCAAAGATTTTATTTGCTATCTTTCTAAATGATTCACCAAGATCTTATCAGGGATATGGGCCTCAGTATTTTCATCAGTGCCCTGCGATGCTCATCTGAGTGAATCAACAATGACAACAATAAGATTTGGGCCGGTGTCTTCCTTAGCTGTTTAACGATAGAGTAATCCTGCACTTTCATCTTTTTCAAGAATTCTTCTACCTCTTCTTTTGTCACGACCTTCTTAACCAGTATTGGGTTGTCTGTGGGGACCTTGGCTTTTCTTAACTCTTCAGGGGCAAAGCACCTTCCCCTTATATGTCACCACCACATGTTCGCAATTCCAAGGAATGGTTTGTTTGTTGATAACTGGCAACTGAGTTACTGGCTATATGATAACAAGCTCTATGCGAGCCCTGTTCACGACCACTATGGGTTTGTTTTCTACCCCTTGCACCACCACTTTGATTGGCTCTGGTTTTATAGCAACAATGCTCGATGAACCTTTCTTGGCTACCACAGCTGGCTTTCTATCCACCCCTTTCAACTAGACAACGCTTTCCCACTGGTTAACTTTTCCTTTGAACCGGTTTTTGCTAGCACAGATCATCATTACTATTTGCGAAGGTTTATTGGGCTCCCCTCCCTTGAGGTCCACAGATTATGTGGGCCTCATAGTGAGCTGGCAACGGATTCTGGTTAATATTTTGGTGCCTCTGGGGCCTGAACCTCGATCTGGTGAGTGTCAATGAGCTCTTGCACAGTGGTCATTAGTTTCCAACAACTCGCTATATCATGTCCGGGGACCCCCGAAAAGTATTCAAAACTTACTGAGTGGTACAGATTTCTAGGAAGGGGATTTTACATTTTGTGTTCAACTGGATACAATAGGCCTAACTGCGCAAATTTGTGAAAAATGTTGGTATATGACTCACCCAGTGGAGTGAAAGTCTTTTGCTTCTATAATATCTCATTTTTTGAAGGTTTGGTTTGGTCGGTGGCCTGTTCCGGGAGGGGGGGTTCTACAGGCTCTTGGGGTGGATATGTGTTCTGTGGAGCTGGGTATGAATTTTGGGGAGCCGATGCATGCCATTGCGCATGAGCCAGAGGCTGGATATAGGTTTGAGCATGGGGGACGGGAAAATGTGGATCTGGTGGTGGGTAGTAGTGTTGTGGAGGGCCATATGGAGTGTATGGGTAATTTTAGTGGTGGGGTCGAGGTTGGTTGTAGTAGGGTAAAGGGCCTCTAGATCTGGACCAACCTCCAAACTCCACTATTGCAACCTCTTCTTTCTTCTTTTCCCGAGTACGCCCCTTGTGCCGCTATGGTCTGGGTGGTTGCTTTGATCGCTAAATAGCTCATGATTTTATTGGACTTAAGTCCTTCCTCGATCATACCTCCCATCTTCACAACTTCATTAAAAGATTTTCCAATAGCTGTTACCAAGAGACCAAAATAAGTCAGCTCCAAAGCCTGCAAAAAGTAATCAACCATCTCGCTTTCTTTCATTGGAGGGTTGACCCTCGCGTCTTGTTCTCTCCAACGGAACCCATACTCCCAGAAGCTTTCCCCGAGCATCTTTTCAAGTTTGATCAGTGACAGGCGATCTGGAACTATTTCTAGATTGTATCGAAAATGGCAGGCGAACGCTTGTGCCAAGTCATCCCAGGTATACCACCTACCTTGGTCTTGTCATGTATACCATTCCAATGCAGACCCACTTAGACTCTGGCTGAAGTACGCCATTAATAACTCATTTTTTCCACCTGCTCCTCTCATTTTGCTTCAGAATACCCTCATGTGGGCTACCGGGTCACCATGCCCGTCATACAGATCGAACTTAGGCATTTTGAACCCTGCTGGTAACTGAACATCCGCGAACAAACACAAATCCTTATAAGTGACACTGACTTGGCCACCCAATCCTTGCATGTTCCCGAAGGATTGCTCCATGCTTTTTACTTTTCAAAACATCTTTTCCTGCTCCGGATTCTTAATTGGCTTTTCAGTTTCCACCGGGAGATCAAAGTAAGGGGTGTAGGAATATAGCCTGGAGATTTAAAGATAGGCCAAGGAGGGTAAAACTGGCTGTTATGAGTTTGAAACAATAGCTCACTAGAAGATCTTGGCAATGTGGCAGGTGGAGGCTCCACAAAGACAAGGGTGATTGGTGGAGGAGGATTCTGTTTAGGTGGTGGAGCTTGGGTAAGGTGGGAGGTGGTGTCATAGCTCTGTTGGTAGAAAGGGAAAGCTGGAGATAAAGTAATAGTAGCAGGCTCCTGAGACTGAGCCAAAGGTGGGATATAGGCTGGATTGACGGGATACACTAGCGACGGCTGCCCCTAAGCCCAGGCCTGATACCTGATTCATTTCGGCCATGTGTTTCTTCAATTTACGCATATCCTCTTTTATTATGTTAACATCTACCACCTCTACCTCTTTGGATGGGTCTACAATACTGGTATCCAATTCCTGGCCTGTCAAGATCAGTTTGTCTTTTGACCGGGTGTTGTTGGGTTGCCAGAATGCCAATCAACTAACCACATGTATAGACTCAATACATCAACAACAACTTGGTTAGTGGTTAGGGCATTAACAGATTTGATAATCACACGTTTTGGGAATGAATGCACCTTAAAAAGTTAACCATTTTTATTATGCATTTGCTCGACTGCTTGCGTCATCACGTCTTTCCTTATTTCCGATTGCAACTTCCTTTTCTTTTATTTCTTTCTCTCTTTTTCACTCTTGCCTTTGTTTCCTCTTTGTTCTTATTTTATCATTCCCTCTTGTTTATCGATGTTTCTTTCATTTGGTTTCTTATTTTTCTCTTTTTGTTTCTCTTTTCTCTTTTGTTTTCACCTCTTTCTTTTCATTTGCTTTCTTGTTTTTCCTCTCTTTTCTATTCTTGTTTCTCTCTTGTTTTTCCTCTTTTTTTCTTGTCCATTTGGTTACGGTCGAATCCTATGGAGATCGTCTACGTATCATGACCCCACATAAATCAGACTAAGTATAGTTCGTGAAAATAAATATAAAATATAAGCAAAATGTTTTGGGATTTTCAATTTTATTGATAGCAAATACTTCGATTACAAAGACTCAAAACTGAAAGACTAAAACAACTAGTAGACTCTAATGAAAAGAAGAACTACGACCTCCACCATCACTATTCTATTTCAAAAGAAAATACAGACTTAATCAACCGACAGATTCTTAGCGAAAAGAAAATACAGACTCAAATAATTGACAGACTCTATTAGAAAAGGAAATACAAACTTAAATGATAATTATGAATACATTAAAGCTCCTGGTGCCCGCGGGACATCGTTCGGTCTCGCTGCGGGCCTATACGCAAGATCCCTTTGGAGTCTGTCCAGGTTACTCATTATATTTTTAACAAATATCATCATTGCTGCAAAAAAGGTGAAGTGAGTCATGTTTTTGCACACTCAACATTTCCTAGTAATGTAGTGAGCAACAGTTAGGATTCTCTCTCTAATACTGCCTTTTCTTGAAGCAACCGCCATATATGTTGGGCCTTGGCCTCCAATGTCTATTCGGCTACCTAGTTTTGTTCCTCGAGTTGTTGCAAGTCCATTTCTAATTGTGCCAATGCCGTGTAGCAATGCTCTCTTTCAATCTTGAATTCTTTTGCTTGTTCGATCATTTTATTCTCTGTGGCGATGACCCTTTAATCCCGTGACCTCATTATTATGCTCTTCTTTCAACTGCCTAACCATGCAAGATCGTTCATCCGCGTTTTTAGCCAATTGTTTGCGAACCCCGGCTAATTCTCTTTCTGCTTTATTTAGGTCAAAATTGTAGTCATTCACTTTTTGCCTTAGATTGACGGGATTTTTAGTTGCATCTTTATCTTTTGAATTTAGGCTTGAAAGGATTCATTCGCTTTGGCCAATTTCTTCTTCTCATCCTCATCGGTTGCGGCTTGCACACTATAATAATTTTCTTTAGCTAACCAGGACCACTGTTCTTGTGATGATTCAACAAAATCTTGGAGGTGAGGTCTTTTGGCTGGCCTCCCAAATGCAACTTTCCTTCTGTACCAAGCATGATACCCCAGTGATACTTCTGCTTTATATCGATCCCGTACACAAGTATTTGCCGCCAAGAAATGACACTCGCTCCAGATTTGACGGACTCTTGCTTCAGGAAACTGGCCATCAGGACCAATCTCAACTACTTGGATACTAAGATCATCCTCCTTTGGCACTACTTGGCATCTCCCGAGTTGTCTTAAATACCAATACGGAGCATAAGGTTGAATGCTTTTAAGACCCATCAAGAGGAAGTCTGGCCCCGCTGTTGGCATATATATGATTTCGTCAATTAACCATCCAACGTCCATTCTATTTGACTGGCAGTGAGGGACCGAAAGTATGATGTCCATCTCGTGACACCTTCAGGCAGGCTGACCCCCTTAATTATCGTATAAAACTCCTCTATAAAGTTTTTCTCTATAGACCCATAACTCAAGAACTGAGGACGATGGCACATGTGTTCGGTCATCCACATTTGCAAGAATAGATTGCACCCCTCAAAGAAGTCTCCTCCGGCTTTGCCGCCTGTAAGAGCATGGAAGATTTCAGCTATAATCATGGGCACAAGAATGCTTTTGGCTTGAGTAAGTAGAGTGCTGATAACCCTGGCTATCTTTATGTCAATATTTCCATCTTTCCTCGAGAATACCAAAAGACCCAAAAAGTCTACCATAAAAGGAACACGTCTATGTTCTTCCCATTATTGGCGGTTTCCCTTGCTACATATATTGTTTTCCAGGTTATTGAACCCTCTGATGTGGCCATCTCTGGTATAGAAAATGTGGAGTACAAAATTCCTTTGCCAAATCCGGATTATGGACCATCCTGCTTATCTTCAGTGAGTCTAAGAATATGTGTATAGCTACGGTTCTAGGGGAACCAAAGTACTTGTGTCTTAAAGGAACCTCGGCACTTCCGATGTATCCAGCTATTTCTTCTAAGGTCGGGGTGAGTTCAAAGTATGAAACATGGAACACGTTGTGTTTGGGTCCCAGCATGTGACTAATGCTCTTATGATGTCTCCCTAAGGTACAATTTCTAACAAATTAATAAGCCCTTTCAAATATTTTTTGACTTCATCTTGCCCTTCTCCTCCTAGATCGTTCCACCACAGATGCAACTCTAGAGGGATTTTATTCATGATTGAGAATGGTTCATTCTGAATCATGCTCATCATGCATATTTTATTAAAAGGAAAAAATGACACTATTTTTTGTTAAAATTTCTAATTTAAAACAAACAACTTGTTTTACAGATACGACCTTTTAGCACTTCGGGGAGAAGATTTTAAGCTTGTGCCCGCTAACCGTTGGAAATGATCCAAAGTGGTTGTTCTTGCAAAAACAACCTTCCGACGTCCTTTTGGGGGACGTTCAGCTTATTTTAGACAAGAATGGCATCACCCTGTATTTTTTATGAAAACAAGACTCTTTTTATATATTTTTTCAGTGACACATAAAACAAACTACTTTGAAAATAAACTCTTTTGTTTTTGTTTTCCCATTGGCGAGTAAAACAAACTATTTTAAAAATAAAAACATTTTCTTTTTCATTTTTCTCAAAAATCAAGCAAAGTTTTGGCACTATTCGGACATTGATTTTTCTAAAATAGGTAATTAACTCTCTATAATGCTATTCTCTCTTTTCTAACTTTTCTCAAATATTCAAAAGTCGGCCAGCATGCGAGTCTGAGACAAAGAAATGTTCACGTAGCACGTAAGATCCATCAGGATGGTCTATTTAATTTCAGGCTGCCTGTTCTAGACGGACCAAACCCCTGTGTTGAGCCCCCTAAGTCATATTCACGTGATGCAAATAAGTGTTCCTACTAGGGATCCGGCATGAGGTCGAGTTATTCTAGGTTCAGAACCTGGGTATATTTTCTAGACTGTGTACCCGAGCGGACAACTGGAGTCGAAGAGGGGGCTACGTACCGGGAACCAAAAAACCATCCGGCTTAGTAACTTGCCCGACCTCTTTCTTATTTCAGGGTGTGACACTAACAAAATAGGGAGTCTCAACCAGCGAGAACATCTCCATAGATGAGAAGAGAAGACTTTCGTCACAGTTTATATACATTCCAAATAATATCAAAGCGGTAAAATATTTAGCACATTTAGCATGGAACATGTAGAAAATCAGATAAAGCCAGATATAATAATTATTCTAAGCTCAAATTTTTAAACCCTAAACCGAAGTTCTGGGTTTGTGTCCCCAACAGAGTTGCTAGAGCTCTCACACCTTCTTTTTCACCTACACCCTGGAAAGGGTATTAAGGAGCTTTTTTAATTAAAGGACAATCGAAACGGGATTATTATTAGAAGACTCAGAGTCACTACTTGGGAGATTAATGGTGTCCTAATTCACCGGTTGAATCCCTAATCGGGGAAATTATTGACTCTGATTAACAGTCCGCGAACCAGAAATTCGAGTAAGGAATTCTGTTAACCCAGGAGAAGGTGTTAGGCATTCCCGTGTTCCGTGGTTCTAGCACGGTCGCTCAACTGTCATATATGGCTTATTAATCTGATTTTAAAATATGTTTTAACCCATACGCTTTTTAACTTTAAACCTCTTTTATTATAATTTTAAAGAGAATTACATCGTCGTTAAAATACGTCTCGAACCACGTTACATAAATGCACCAGTAGTTTTTGACACATTTCAACTTCGCTTGGATTTGGATTTGGGTCACATAAATATGCACCCGAGTTTAGGACAGTAGTATTATTAAATAACGGGCATAAAGCAACTACCGTATTGTTAAGTTTGCAGGAAGTCATGAAATTTGCTAAATGGCGTGTCCCGAAGTCTAAATATTTTTAATAAAAAAATAACTAAGAGGGGCACGCTATTTTATGAATTTTGTTTGACACGACGCACCTCATTTTTATTTAAGGATATCTTAAAGCGAACTATTATTTTCTATTAAATTTTTCTCTAAAAGGGCCTAATTAATTAGCTAGCATTTACCAGTAAAAGGCCTTGATGAGTCTGGATCTAGACTCTGCAATATCGTACTGATCAATTGGGCTTATTATTGAAGGAACCAGGCCCATTAGGTATTTATATAAGAATTTCTTCTATGAAGCTGGACAATAATTGTCTGGGCCTTGCGTTTGAGCCCAGAAAAAAATTTAAGTTGAAACCATAGTCTAATGCTGATCATGGAACAAAGATTGAATTCAATAAATCACAATGCTACAACCATTTAAAATCGTTATGTTAACACCTATATTTTGCTAGTTTAATGCTCAAAATCGTCCAAAAGGATAAATATAAAATTCGAATTTAAAAGGAAAAAATTGAAATGCTTAACGTCAAATTCAGGATCCTATTTTATTGAAATGTGATTTTCTCATTTTGTGAATCAACATACTGAAGCTCAAATTTAAATCCAACATCTAAACTAACAGACTTATCGATATGAGTTACGATTATATATGCACATATTATACCTACTATCTAATTAAACATGAAGACTTAAGCAATCTACTATCACTGAACATTGTATTTCATCCTACTGAAATTCAAAACAATCCAAAACAGTCCAAACAATCTTGATTATAAAAGTGATATGAAATTTGAATAAATATAACTATCCTACACTTTTAAACTAAAAGAAAACTCGAAAAATCAGAAATCAACTCAAGCATCATTTATCATTTAATTTCTTCACATCTGGCCTACATTGACCTTCACAATCCATACAAGACCAAGGGAGTATCTGGAGGCGAATAAACGAAATAGGTAGAGTCAGTACAACAAATTGAAAAAAATAAAATACAACAACAACAATGAAATCGACCTCAAACCCAGAATAAATTCAGAATAGCCTAGGAATAGGTCACATAAGAACAAAAACCACCGAATAGCCCAAAATAACTTGATTGAATCCAAATCCAAGCTTGAAATTAATCCAGAAAGGAATTGAAGCTTTAAAATCCCAAATCTCAAGGAATTTTCAAGTCATTTTCAACTTATCTATGCTAGAAATTCATATCAAGAACTGGAATTCGAAATTACTCTAATGAACTTTAATCGAACAGTATTTTTTGTGGATTTTCAGTTGTATTTTTGGTTTATTAAGGATTTCTAAGGACTAGAAGGAACTCTCTCTTTCAGATTTCTATCTTCTATTTTGAATTTGCAAATTCAAATCTCAGATCTCAAAACTTGTAGAAAAACTTTTTTGGGGTGAATTTTTAGATGCCAAACTTATCAATTAAGGCACTAGGTATGTCTTTTTATAGGAAAAGCCTAAGGTTGCCTTCAGATTCCTATTTACACTCTTAGTCCCTCTTTTATTTTTACTTTTTAGCTAGTTAGTCCCTTATTTACTGACTTGTTTCTCAAGTTACTACACTAAGTTGCTAAAATTCTAATTAGAACCTCATCTAGAATGTTCTAGAGCTTCTAATTCAGTTATTAAAAGATTTTCTATTTTGAATTTCCGCAACTACCCTTGACTTATTTTGAGATTTACTAACCTAGTACTAACCAAACACAACCCTTTTTACCCTGGATAAGTTTATCAGCTATAACCAAAGAATCCTTAAAATTGAATTACTAATACTATAACCTAATGAACCTGATTTAAATCTAACTAAATGTATCAAAAAAAGCAGTAAACTATCAATTAAAGGAATTCGAAACAAAGTAAAATATTATAGGATAACGGTAATTCCCAAACAAACCTACGATTAATGAGATCTACTTTTCTTAATCCTAAATGAATCCCTATCAATTCAAATCATCAAGCTACATGAAATCGTCATTAAAACATGAATTTAACAAGTAAAAATTAACAAACAACACTAATTCATGAACTTAACCTAACATCAATAAAAATAAAAGAGAAATCACAAAGTTAAAACTAACCAAACTACAAAACATAAAGTATTGATTACTGCCAGAAAAAGAAAGAAGAAGGAAAGCATGAATAAACTAATGGAAACAAAGAAAAACTATATTTATACTAAAAAAAACAACTCACCTATTCAAGGTTGAACGGGACTGGAATTCGATTCAAGTCACAAAATGATGCTAGACATTTGTTCTTTGCCAAAACAAACGGAAGCATCATTTTGGTGACTTAAATCACCTCTGGACTTAAAAGGTTGGGAAAATCGGACACCTTCGAGCTTCTAGGGTTCTGCCCTTCTTGGATTTAAAATTCAAGAACATGCAGGATGATTCGAAAGAAGATAGCCAAGGGTTTGGGAAGAGGGACATGAGGACAGTATGGGTGTGAATTTAGCGGGGTTTCGGGGATTTAGGGTTTTGCCTCCTCTATTCAATTCAAGATTCGAGCGGCTTGGTGAGGTTTTAAGGGAAAAGGTCTAGGGATTTAGAAAGAGGAAGGTGAGGGGATGTTGTGGTGTAAATTTGGACGCCATTGGAGCTTCGCCACCGGCGGAGACGATTTCCGACGGAGGTTTGCGGCGGAAGGCGGTGAGGGATTAGGTTCTTGTATGGGAGCTTCTGAGAGACGGGGAGGGGGTAGGGGGCCTATCCAACATTTTTTTAGCATGAACCTCGTTACTTTCGGACCATTGGATTGATGAGATCCAACTGTCAAGATTCGAAGGTCAAGATCGTTTTATTAAAAAGGGGGCTGGACCAGGTTGGCACAATTTGGGCCTGATTTGGTTCAGAAATTTCAGTTGGGCTAACCTAAGTCTGGCCCAAATGTTATATCTCAAATCAGGCGTTATTTTTGTTTTTTTTTTCCTTTTTCTTCGCAATTTTAATTCATTCAATTTATTTTATTTTTTATTTTTTATTTATTCTAATTTCTAATATGCAAATTAAAAACAAGACCCAAATTTACTCTAAAATTATACTAATTAATTTTCAAAATTAACTAATCCTAAATTAAAAAGAAGACTATTAGAAATGAATGGCAAAAGAACTATTTTTTGCTATTTTCTTCTATTTTATAATATTACTTAACTAGTCAACCTAAAAATATAAAACTTGGTTCTGAATGCAAATATGCTATTTTTGCATTTTTATGAATTATGCCAACTAAAATGCACAGACAAAAATACAAACAATTATCAGAAAATATAATAAAAATCCACAAAATTTCAAACACTGAAAGAAGTTATTTTATTCTAAATTTCTAGTAGTAATTCATATAGGTCAAAAATCAAGTGCTCACAAAAGGTACGATTTCTTCTAGTTTTAACTGACTACTTTTCCAAGCGGGTGGACGCAGGTGCGTACGCACAGATATGCGAGCAGGAAGTCATCGCCTTTGTATGGAAAAACATCATATGTCATTTCGACATTCCAAAAGAAATCAGTTGCGACAATGGCCCCTAGTTCATTGGTAAAAAGACAACTGAGTTCTTCGAGAAACAACACATTAAGTGGATACTCTCCTCTCCATATCATCCCGCCACCAACGGCCAAGTCTAGTCTTCTAACAAAACAATATTGAGCATATTGAAAAAGAAACTCGAAGAAGCTAAAGAGTTATGGACCGAATTACTATCGAAAGTGTTGTGGGCATATTGAACCACACCCAAATCCAGCATAGGAGAAACGCCGTATTCATTGGTCTACGGCAGCGACGCAGTCATACCCGTTGAAATCGGGAGCCAAGCCTGAGATATTCCCAAACCAACGGGGCAGAGAACAAAGAAAACAAACTTCAAGGCCTGGACGAAGCCGAAGAACGAAGGGACATGGCCCATTTAAGAATGATGACCCAAAAGCAGTAGGCTGAAAGGTATTACAACAAGAAAGCCAAAATAAGACCACTCAAAGTGGGCGATTACGTCCTCAAAGCCAAAACATTGGCGTCAAAAGACCCGAGTGAAGGAAAATTAGGTACCAACTAGGACAGACCATACAAAATCACAGCAGAAGCTAACAAAGGAGCATTCTAGTTAGAAACGATGGAGGGAAAAACACCCCAAAACAACTGAAACGTCGCCCACCTCAAATACTTCCACTTCTGAAAGGCGTCTCTCGAGTCGTACTTTTTTTCCCATACACGGGTTATATCCCAATTGGGTTTTATCGTGGAGGTTTTTAACGAGGCGGCGGAGGGGACACTTGGTGGTATCTGAGAGCAAGTTTATAATATCAGCCAGTTGACACGGTCTCCAACACTAGTCAAATCTCCATTGTATGGGCAAAAGTCTATGTTTTACAGAATTCTCCATTCTATAGAATTTTCTCCATTTAACAAATGGTCAAGGCCATTGTCTCCATTAAGTCAACAACTAAGGCTAGTTTCTCCATTATGTAAATAGCTAAGGCCATTGTCTCCATTATGTAAAAAGCTAAGGCTAGTTTCTCCATTATGCAAATATCCAAGGCCACTGTCTCCATTATGAAAACGGCTACAGCCATTTTCTCCATTGTGTAAACGTCTAAGGCCATCGACATCAAGGTTCGACCCAGTTCGACCACGACAGATCATACTTCGATGATAGTTAAAGTAACATCCTATTGGTTAAGGCCATCGACATTAAGGTTTAACCTGGTTCGACCACCACAGATCATGCTTCGACGACAGTCGAAGTAACGTCCTATCGGCTAAGGCCATCGACATTAAGGCTCGACACAGTTTGACCATGATGGATCATACTTTGACGATAAGCGAAGTAACATCCTATTGGCTAAGGCCATCTCCATCAAGGTTTGACCCAGTTCGACCTCGACGGATAACACTTACGACGCCAGTGGTAACATCCCATTGGCTGAGGCCTTCGACATCAAGGTTCGACCTAGTTCGACCATGATGGATAAGACTTCGACGACAGTCGAAGTAACATCCTATTGGCTAAAGCCGTTGAAATCATTTCGACCCCGCTCAAGTCACGACGATGTTTTAAACAAAAAAAGGGGGAGAAAAGAAACAAAAAAATGATCAGAAAAGAATAGCAACCAAAATAAAGTTTATATATCACAAAAAATGTATCTACATTTAACCCCGCGAAAAGGCCCCATTACATTCCAAAAAGAAAAAGAAGGAAACAACAAAACATGTACAAATTCAAGGCTTCTCGCCACCCTGCACTTCGCCTCCTGGGCAATAAACCTCATTATACCAGGAGTCGGAATCTAGACGATCGATGTCCTCCAAAGTGTAGCCTTCCCGGTCAGGGGAGTCAGAACTATATGAGCCTCGCTCTGCCGCGCCTGGACTTCCTCCTGTCGCTTGACCCGCAGTGTGAAACTCTCTATATATGTCAAGTATGGCTTTCGCAAAAATCCACATCTCATGCGTGTTACAGCGCGTATTCTGATCATACGGGGGGCGAGATGAGAAAAGTTGTGAAGGTCGAACCTTGTCCTCAGACCTTGGGGAACCCTACCTAAAAGCGGTAATCTTTGACGCACTGGCTTCAAGTTCACCGATCAAATCAGACCCTGCTGAGAGCCATGATAACCCCAACCAGAAGATTAACCCCGGTACTGTAACTGAGCTGGCCCCTAGACGGAGCACCACTGAAGCCACCTGATCCTTGAGGCCTCTTGGCCTCCATTCTTTCTCTCCTAACGGCGAGCCATCTTAATGTCGCGGGCTATATCCACCGCCTCCTCAAAGGTATGACTCAGGACCCTCTCTCGAGTCATCAAAATACATATGGGATAAATAAGTCCGTCTACAAATCGCCTGATCCTCTCCTGATCCATCAGAACCATCCACGGGGCATAACGAGCTAACTCTGGAAATCTTACCTCATATTGCAACACAGACATATCCCCCTGACGAAGCCACTCAAACTGCATGCGCAACTCCTCCCTCTACGACTGAGGTACCCATTTCTCCAGAAAGATAGTGCAGAACTACTGCCAAGACAACGGCGCTGCACCTGCCGGCCTACGCCGCTAATATGCCTCCTACCAGGTAAAGGCTGCTCCTGAGAACTGAAAAGTGGTAAAAGATACCCTACTAGTCTCTAAGATCCCTGATATTCAAAGCATGCATCGATACTTGTCGAGAAATCCCTGGGCATCATCGCCCGGAATACCACTGAAAATAGGAGGCGAAAGTATGCTGAACCTCTCAAGACGACGCTGCACGTTATCTGGCATCATGGCACCCCATAACCCTAAACCGGAACAACTGGTTGAATAGGGGCAACTGGCTGAACTGGTGGTCTCCAGTGTCTGCGAACCCGGCACACCCTGCTCCGGAGTGCGAGATGCGGGGGTACGATGACCACACTCGGTCTGAGATGTAGCTGCGGCAGTAGCCGAGACTTCCTGATCCAGGCGTGTGCAAACAGATAAGATCTGGGCCAGGGCCTCTTGAAGACCTGGAATCACAATAGGCACTGCTGGTGCCTGAGCATGTGCTACTGGAACCTCTACAGCTGGAGGTTGTTCCTGAATGGGGGCAACTGGTGGGTCAACTGGTGCTGCCCCTGCTGCTCTGCCTCAACCACGACCACGGCCACGTTCTCAGCCTTTAGTGGGTGGCAATGGTGGTCGTCAGCCACGCTCCGTAGCACACGTTCTTGCCATCTGCGAGAGAATAGATGCAGAAGTTTAGTTCTTGGATCAACAAAGTCGCACGATAAGATTTTCAAGAATATGAAGTTTCTCCTAAAGGTTTTGCATCCTCTCCAAGATAAGTACGGGCGTCTCCGTAACAGACCTGCGATACTCTACTAAACTAGCTTATAACTCGCAAGGCCTGGTAACCTAAGCTCTGATACAAACTTTTCATGACCCAAACCCCGATCGTGATGGCGCCAAACACCTTGTTAGACAAGCCCGACCATTCAAACATTTCCAGCCAAATCATTAACTTAGTTTCCAATTTTAGGATAAAATTCTCAGTTTGATAATAGTTGCAATACTGCGAAAAAACGTAATCAAAAGTAATAACAGCCCAAAGGATCCGGCGTCATAAGTCAGAGCCTCTACATATATCTGAACAGTATCCTACACAAAGGAAATCTAGATGCGGAAGTAAAAGATAGATAATAGGAGGAATTAGGTCCTGCGGACGCCGGCAGCTACCTCAATATCTACGGAATTGAACTAGGCAACAACGGGTAATTACATCTAAGCATCCGGGATCCCTGTATCTGCACACAAGGTGCAGGGAGTAGAGTGGGTACTTTCAACTCAGTGAGGTAATAACAATAAATAACAACTGAATGTAAGAAAACCGGTAAGAACACTATACAGTTCTAATATAAGCAGTAAAGGCAGTAAATAAATGCTAAACAGGGAAATAAACTGATAAAAGCTACTCTGTTCCGTCCGACAAATTACTAACACTTCTGCGGTGCGTAGCCCGATCCAATATAATATATATAAGACTGCGTCGCGCAGCCCAATCCAATAAATATAATCGACTGTGCTCACTGGGGGTGTGTGCAGACTCAGGAGGGGCTCCTTCAGCCCAAGCACTATAATATTGGAGCGTGCAGTCCGATCCATATAATATAATATAATACTACGGCGTGCAGTCCGATCCATATAATATACTACTGTGTCGTGCAGTACGATCCATACAATATACTACTGCGGCATGCAGTCCGATCCAATACATGTATGTGTATATTCTACTGCGGCGGCAGCCGATCCGGTATATATCAAATACCCTCACTACGAGGTCCTTGACCCCTCTCAGTCAATATAGAATTGGCCTCTCAGGCCCACACAGCTAAGACAGGATATTCAACCTTAGGCGTTGCTTAATTAAGATTAATATGTTATAATTCAATAAATAGTAACCTACTTTAAATATTTTTCTTCTACAATACACATGTACTAAAAGAAGATGAGTTCTTACATGTAATTCTTAATTGAATGAATCTTATCTTATGATTTTGTGATTCACTTTATTTTGTGTAAATAGCAATTTAAAATAGTGCAATTATATTCATCTATGTATTTACCATATCCAAATTTATTTCATTCTAATTGACGCGCGCACGCGCACACACATATATATATATTCGACCCCATCGGTTGCTTGATCAATTGGCTCATACAATTTGAGAGAACATAAATATAAACAACGCCACTAAAAAGTCACTGTCCATACCTGAGCCATTAGAGAAGAATCTGTCCTCCCTTCTTATATATTTTAGCATAGCAATATCTAGAACTACTAAAAATAATTAAATAAAAATGTATGTATTGCTTACAAACAATTGAGATATAAAATAATGGATAATTAATTTTACCGTAAGGCAAAACAATTAACATTTGTTTAGCCAATGTTTGAGTCGATCCATAGTTAAACATTATTCCTAAGGTAGTTACGAAAGTTAAGTTTTGATCCAACAATGCGGTAATTATGATTATAGGTTCGAACCTAGATTTTTTTAGCCTTATTTCTAGTAACAAACACGTTTTTGTTATAAAATATTCTATTTTAGGTGAATGTCCATATTTAGAGAGATTCTAGGGTTTACTTCTTGGTGGCTAAGTCACCACCTCCCTATAAATAAAGGTGTTCTATTCCATTGTAAACCATCCCAAAGTATCAATAAGAATACTCCTCTCTCTACTTTTCTCTCTATTGTTCTTGTTCTTGTATTATTGTTCTTGTTCTTATATTATTTCATAACACGTTATCAGCACGAGACTCTACCATCTCAAGAATCCTCTTGAGAAAATTAAGGTATTTCCCTTTTTCCGAATTTGGTTTTAATTATGTCTGATATTATGAAAAGAAAGTTCGTTGCCCTTGAAATTTCGGGCAAGAACTATATGACATGGGTGTTGGATGCTGAAATCCACTTAGATGCTATGGGTCTTGGAGACGCCATTAAAGACAGAGATAAAGCATCCACCCAAGACTGTGCTAAGGCCTTGATTTTCTTGCGCCATCACCTTGATGAAGGTTTGAAAATTGAATGTCTCACAGTCAAAGATCCACTCATCTTGTGGAAAGGCTTAAAGGAGAGATATGACAACCTGAAGTTGGTCACTCTGCCACAAGCACGATATGATTGGGCTCATCTGAGGCTCCAAGACGTTTAGTCTGTTTCTGAATATAATTCTGCAATGTTCAGAATTACTTCTAAATTGAAACTCTGTGGAGATAATATCTCTGATTATGATGTGCTTGAAAAAATGTTTACAACGTTTCATGCTTCCAATATGGTACTGCAACAACAGTACAGAGAGAAAGGTTTCAAAAAGTACTCTGAACTGATTTCTCTTCTCCTTGTGGCTGAGCGAAACAATGACCTGCTCATGAGAAATCACGAAAATCGACCCACCGGGTCTACACCATTGCATGAAGCAGATAAGGTGTATTCTCATTGTGCCAAGCATGAAAAAAGCTATGGCTTTAATCATGGTCGTGGTCGTAATCGGGGTCATGGCCGTGGACGTAGACAAGGAAGAAATTTCCCTGATGTTCGTCACCCCCCAAAGAGATATAACCACCAAAAGCAGAAACGGGATTATGAGGATCCAAAGGCAAATAGTTCAGAAACTATATGTTATCGTTGCGGTAGAAAAGGGCACTGGTCAAAAGCTTGCCGTGTACCAAGACATTTGGTTGATCTTTATCAAGCATCTCTAAAGAATAAAGGCCCTGAAACAAATTTTATCTCTGACGACAATTTTGACATCACCCACCTGGATGTGGCAGACTTCTTTGAGCAACCCGAGGGGAAAATAGACCACTTAATCGGTGATGGATCTGTGATGAAGGAAGATGGAATTGTTTGATTTTATTTTACTTATTTGTATTAGTTAGTGAATAAACTAATAGTCATTAGTATCAGCTCGTATTAGTTAGTTTATGACATAATGTTAGTATTAGTTCTTTAGAATGTTTCAATATGCTTAAATTTCAAAGATATTTTTATTTTCCAGTAGAGTTAATCGATTAACCTAACAGTTAGTCGATTATCTAATATTTCGCATTAAAACTGGATTTTTCCGCAAGCTAAGTTAGTCGACTATCTGATTTAGTTAGTCGACTAACCTGATGACTGTTTACTAAGTTAGTCGACTATCAACTTAGTTAGTCGACTAACTAATATTTCACATTAAAACTGGACTTTTCCACAAGGCAAGATAGTCGACTATCTGATTTAGTTAGTCGACTAACCTAATGACTGCTTCCCAAGATAGTCGACTATCAACTAAGTTAATCGACTAACCTCAGTAGATTTTGAAAATATTGTTTAAATGTGAAACAAACGGATTGAATTTGTTTATTCTCATGTTCGTGTATTTCTTTTGTATGTCAAACCATGGGGAAGCAAATATGGATATCTCACAAAGCAAGCTTGGATCAACGTCCAACTGTAAAAATATTTGTTTAGTTGATTCATGTACTACACATACGATACTCAAAGAAAAGAAATATTTCTCCCAACTAAGTATATGTAAGGCAAATGTTACTACAATCTCTGGTAGTAGTAAATTGATTGAAGGCTCCGGAAGAGCAACTATAACTCTGCCTAGAGGAACAATGTTTATCATAGAGAATGCAATGTTCTCCTCCAAGTCTAAGAGAAACTTGTTGAGTTTTAAAGATATACGCCGGAATGGCTATCATATTGAGACAATAGATGAGAATAATCTTGAATATCTCATCATTACAAAGAATGTCTCTGGCCAAAAGAGGGTTATTGAGAAATTCCCGTCTTTATCTTGTGGCATGTATTGGACAAAAATTAGTGCAATTGAGGCACATTCAACACTAAACCAAAAGGTTACTGATTCCAATACTTTTGTACTTTGGCATGATCAATTGGGACACCCTGGATCAATCATGATGAGATGGATTATAGAAAGCTCATATGGGCATCCGTTAAAGAATTTCAAGATTCTTTTAAATAATGAATTTTCTTGGACTTCTTGTTATCAAGGCAAGTTAATTATTAGACCATCACCAACAAAGGTTGGGACTGAGTCACCTACGTTTTTGGAACGTATACAAGGGGACATTTGTGGACCTATTCACCCACCTAGTGGGTACTTTAGATATTTTATGGTCTTAATAGACGCATCCTGTAGATGGTCTCATGTGTGCCTGTTGTCATCATGCAACCTTGCGTTTGCAAAACTAATGGCACAAATAATTCGACTACGAGCACAATTTCCTGATAATCCAATCAAGTCTATTAGACTGGATAATGCTGCTGAGTTTTCATCCCAAGCATTTAATGATTATTGCTTATCAATTGGGATAAAAGTGGAACATTCTGTAGCTCATGTTCACACTCAAAACGGTCTTGCAGAATCTTTAATTAAACGCCTGCAGTTGATTGCAAGACCATTACTCATGAAAACGAGGCTGCCCACTTCGGTATGGGGTCACGCCATTTTGCATGCAGCAATGCTAATTCGTCTCAGACCGACGAATGATAACAAATATTCCCCGTTGCAATTGGTTTTGGGTCATGAACCCAATATATCCCATTTAAGAATCTTTGGATGCGCAGTATATGTGCCTATAGCATCGCCATACCGCACCAAAATGGGTCCGCAAAGAAGGTTAGGAATATATGTTGGGTTTGAATCGCCCTCCATTATTCGTTACCTCGAAACATTGACAGGGGATTTGTTCACTGCACGATTTGCAGACTGTCAATTTGATGAGACACTTTTCCCAAAATTAGGGGGAGAAGTTGGTGAAACCAAACGGGAAATTTTGTGGAAAAATGCATCATTATCTCATCTTGATCCACATACCTCTATTTGTGAAAAAGAGGTGCAAAAGATTATCCATTTGCAAAGAATAGAAAATCAAATGCCTGACGCATTTACGGACTTGAAAAGGATAACAAAATCCCACATCCCCGCAGAGAATTTTCCAATCCATATTGATGTCCCTGTTGGACAATCATCTAATGTCATATCCAATGAGTCGAATGCACGCCTGAAGCGTGGCAGGCCATTAGGTTCCAAAGATCAAAATCCTAGAAAGAGGAAAGCAAACGATCAAAATGACTACGAAAGAATCTCATGAGGAAATTCATGATTTAATAAATTCTGAGGTTCATGAAGAATCCATTGAGCCCGAGACTCAATAAAATAAGGAACTATCAATAAATCCAATCGATATTGAGGCAAATTTTAATCGAGTGGATATAGTGGTGGATTATGTCTTTGCTTTTAATGTCGCATCTAGCATTATGCAAGAAAGTGAGGATCTTGAACCTCAATCTGTTGGAGAATGTCGAAAAAGACATGATTGGCCAAAATCGCAAGAAGCAATCCAATCAGAATTGAATTCACTGGCAAAACGTGAAGTTTTTGGCCCTATAGTTGAAACACCTAATGGTGTTAAGCCTGTTGGCTATAAATGGGTCTTTGTACGCAAGAGAAATGAGAAAAACGAGGTACAAAGATATAAGGCACGCCTTGTTGCACAAGGATTTTCTCAAACACACGGGCAAATGGCATCATTTATATAGCCTTCTTTTAATAAATACTCACTAAGACGATTATACCACATTCGTCCTGATTGCTTTAGACCATACAAGGATCTTTGCAATTTGATTGAAAACATTTCCCGGGACTTTGAATTATGAGCGTTTGGCATTTTGAGTCCATCGGGAATTTTCATATATATCTCATTATCCAGTGAGCCATAAAGATAGGCAGTAACCACATCCATTAAATGCATGTCAAGCTTTTCAAGGACAGCAAAACTAATGAGATAACGAAAATTTATGGCATCCATTACAGGCGAATATGTCTCTTCATAATCGACAAGAAAACAACATCGGAATTTGTTGTACTTGCCGTATATGTCGATGACATAAACCTTATTGGAACCCCCATAGAACTCCAAAAGGCAATTGATTATCTAAAGAATGAATTCAAGATGAAAGATCTCGGAAAGACAAAATTATGTCTTGGTTTGCAAAATATTTGGCAAACGGAATTTTTGTTCATCAATCTACCTATATAGAAAAGGTACTGAAACGGTTTTACATGGATGGAGCATATCCTTTAAGTACTCCGATGGTTGTTCGATCACTTGATGTGAATAAAGATCCATTCCGACCGCAAGAAAGGAATGAAGAGCTACTTGGTCTTGAAGTACCATATCTTAGTGCAATTGGCGCACTAATGTATCTTGCAAATACTACAAGGCCTGACATAACCTTTTCAGTTAATGTCTTAGCAAGGTATAGCTCGGCTCCCACAAGGAGACATTGGAATGGGATCAAACATATATTGCGGTACCTAAAAGGGACTACCGATATGGGCTTATTTTATAGCAATAATTGCAGTCCTGATCTTGTTAGTTATGCTGATGCTGGATATTTATCCGACCCACACAAGGCTCGATCTCAAATGGGTTATGTGTTTACCTGTGGAGGCACCGCCATATCTTGGCGATCGACTAAGCAATCAATTGTGGCTACTTCATCTAATCATGCCGAGATAATCGCTATTCATGAAGCAAGTCGGGAGTGTGTGTGATTGAGGTCTATAATACATCATATTCAAGACAAATGTGGTTTGAAGTGTAACAAACTACCCACGACTTTGTATGAAGACAATGCAGCATGTATAACTCAATTGAAGGGAGGATTCATAAAAGGAGATAGAACAAAGCATATTTCACCAAAGTTATTTTTCACACATGATCTTCAAAAGAATGGTGATATCAATGTGCAACAGATTCGTTCAAGCGATAATATGGCTGATTTGTTCACAAAATCTCTACCAACGTCAACCTTCAAGAAGCTGGTTCACAAGATCGGAATGCGAAGACTCAAGGATATGAATTGATGCTCTTTTCAGGGGGAGTTAATGCGCGTTGCACTCTTTTTCCCTTACAAGGTTTTGTCCCAATGGGTTTTCCTTGCAAGGTTTTTAACGAGGCAACCAATAGGCGCATATTCAAACATGTGTACTCTTTTTCCTTTTCTTTAATTTTTTCCCATTGGGTTTTGTTTTAGTTAAGGTTTTAACGAGGCACATTATTGAATAGACATTCAAGGGAGAGTGTTTTAAAATATTCTATTTTAGGTGAATGTCCATATTTAGAGAGATTCTAGGGTTTACTTCTTGGTGGCTAAGTCACCACCTCCCTATAAATAAAGGGGTTCTATTCCATTGTAAACCATCCCAAAGTATCAATAAGAATACTCCTCTCACTACTTTTCTCTCTATTGTTCTTGTTCTTGTATTATTGTTCTTGTTCTTATATTATTTCATAACAGTTTTTATTTTTTCTGTTGTTTTTGTTATGAACTCAAATTTTTAAAAACTCTTTCTCATTATTTCGAACATTTCGCCTCACTCGTTGAGCCACTAATTTGAATGGGAGTATTTATGCGTTGATTAGCTTTCCTAATTACTTAATCAATTAATTCTAATTTAACTTTCTTTCCATCTAGATTCAAAAGAATCTTATTTACTATCTTTCTATTAAAATTTAATTATATATCATGTATTTCAATTTAAATTAAAAATACAATAACAAATATTGTCATAATTTGCCAAGTAATTTAATATTATCTTGCCACTTGGCTTAATTATAATACACACTAGTTATAATGCCATGTGACCTTTTTTTTTTAAAAAATATATATTTTCTATAAATTTCAACCAGTTATCAGTATACATCCGCTGTTCTTTTGGACTATAGAACAGTTCTCATATTTTTTTCGTCTAGCAATCATAACACTAACTCCTAATATACAAGGATTTTCAAGAGGTACATTGAGGATAGCTATTCAAATACTGTAAGGTAGACATCCATTTTTGTTTCTTGAGTCTTGTGATGTGTAATTGAATTACAATCTGCCTTGCTCTGTTCGTGGTTTCGATTTTCGACTATCGAAACCTTCTGGCATTCCTTTCCATCCAAACATTGTATAAAACTGCTGCGAACGCCACTACCGATATCATTTTTCTTGGGTTCCTGTTGTTTACCCTGTTAGTCACCCATTGCACTTCTATATCCCAGCTTTCTGTCATTCTGGTAAAGTTCAGCCAATGTAGTATTCCTTGCCATAGCTTTCGGGAGTAAGAACATTCAAAGTATAGATGCTCATATGTCTCTACAATGTCTCTCCTACAAAGTACGCACGACTGATCAGTGTGGATACCCCGTTTTGCTAGCCTGTCGACTGTGGGCAGTCTTCTATACAGTGCCATCCATAGTATAAACATCTGTTTTGGCAACAACCCAGACACCATCAGTAGTTTTTTCCATGTAACCTTGGGATATTGCGGAGTAGATTGTATATATGCATTCCTAATGTTATAGGTCCCATTCTGTGTGCAAGATTGCATTGCTGCATTGTGAGTTGTCCACCAGTCCCTTGCTCCAAATAGCTTTCTAACTAGCCAGCTAGCTTGTTTTGGTATTTCCATGGTATGGATGTCCTTCTTCTTAATGTAGTGGCAGTGGATCCATTTGATCCAGAGTCTGTCTTATTTCATCATTAATGCCCATAGCAGTTTAGTTAAGGCTGCTTTATTCCATCTCTCATAACAGATAATGTTCGATTCTCCAGCTGTCTGTGGTCTGCATACTATTTCTCATGCTATTGGAGTCCTGTGGCTTGTTTCGTGACTGCCAGTCCATAGGTAGTTTCTGCAGATTGCATCCGCCAGTTTGATAACTTTTTTTGGGATGAGAAATACCTGGGCCCAGTAGGTTTGCATTTCAAAGAGTACACTTTTGATGAGTTGAAGTCTGCCTGCATAGGATAGGACTTTGGATGACCAGCATCTAATTCTATCCACTATTCTGTCAACTAATGACATGCATTGTGTGATGGTGAGTTTTCTGGTTGAGAGGGGTACTCCCAGATATTTGAAGGGAAATTGCCCTTCAGTCAGTTGGAATTCTGCCAGCATTTTCTCTTTAACTTCCCTTGTAACACCTGCAATATACAATGATCTCTTCTCCAGATTTACTTATAGGCCAGACATCTGTGAGAATTGTTCAAATTCTTTCAATATTAGCTTCATTGAGATCTCATCAGCTCTACAGCACAGTAATAGATCATCTGCAAAACAGATATGAGTGAGTTGTAGTTTTGAGAATTTGGGATGAAAGTTAAAGTCTGGATTCCTGTTAAGCTTCTTCAGGGATCTAGTGAGGTATTCCATAATGAGGACAAACAGATTGGGGGACATTGGGTCTCCCTGTCTTAGTCATTTCCTTGCTGCAAATTTTGTGGTCAATCCTCTATTTATTAGGAGAGAGTAGCTTGCTGTGGTAATACATTCCATTATAAGAGTTACCAGCTTGTAAGGTATGCCAAATTCCAGCATTACTGCCTTTAGAAACTCCCACTCAACAGAATCATAGGCTTTCCTGATGTCTACTTTGATGAGGCATATGGGAGATACTGATTTTTGAGTATAAGCTTTTACCAGTTCATGAGCCATGATTACATTGTCTAGTATGTTTCTCCCTTCTATGAAAGCAGATTGTGAGTGCCCTACCAAATAGTCCACAATCAGCTTGAGTATGTTTGTAAGTAACTTGGCAATGATTTTGTACAAAGTTGAGCAGCACGCAATTGGTCTGAACTCTTTGACATATATTTGATTTTTCACTTTTAGAATCAGTGTTATAGTTGTGCAGTTAATCTCTTTCAGTAGTTTACCAGTTTGAAAGAACTGCTATACTGCTTGTATGACTTCCTTCCCCGCAATATAGTTTTGTATGATACATTGAATATAGTTTTGTATTACCCTAAAATTTTATTTAACTTTGTTCTTTTATTCCGTAGCTCCAATTGTTTTGTTTAAATTTATCAATAATATTATTTTTCATATTTAATTATCTTATTAAATAAATTTAAATCGTAGACCTCTTCACGTTACTTCTACTCTCCTCTATATACATTATTTTCAATCATATAATATTTTAACTATTTTCACATTTCGTGTTGTATTTATAATATAAACATTAACGTATTATTTTTCTAGTTCTTTTGAAAATATGCCAAAGTTTAAACAAATAAGTTCTTTTATTATTTTCTATAAATCTACGCCTTTAGTAATTATTATATAGATTATGTGCAATAAACAATTATTTTTTTTCCTTTTGTTTCGTATATAGTTTTGACTTTAATTTTTTTATAACTTAACTACATGAAAATTTTAATTACATCTTTAAATTGTTAATTTTTTGCTTGGCATTATTTCATTGTAAATGTTTTAAATTATGTTTTCAATTGCGTGATATTAAACATATAATATTTTTTTGGAAATAATTCAAATAATTTCTTATATTAAATTTAAATGTCTAATCCTCCTATATATCTACAATAATATTATTTGTGTACAAAAAATCTATATTCTTCTTCTTTGTCTATTGTTACCGTGTTGCCCGTTATTTAATATGGTTACCTTATTACTAAACTTTTTATTAGCTTGTCATCTACTTTATATCCATATCTGCTACTTCTATTATAATATACAATTATGAATATTGTTTTTCTTTCTCTTAAAATAATCTTTTTTTTTTATTTTTAATCTTTCACTATATAATATTTGAATTTATAAATAAAATTTTTTAGTATTAATTATTTATTTGCTTTATTTTATCATTTAAATTATTTCAAAGTATAAATTCTCTCACATTATCTTTATCCCCCGCTTTCTAAATTATTTCCCCAGGCAGGTATGATATTTTTGTTATGAAATAGAAGATTCTTACACTTTTATTTAAGGTGAATGTCTTTAATGTACTTAATTAGAGAGATTTTAGAGTCCTATTATTGGTAGCAAGATCTTCCTCCTCCCTATAAATAGAGGTGCTCTCTACCATTGTAATTCACCCCTCTCAACTCAATAAGAAGAACTCTCTCTACTCTTCTCTCTATTGCTATTGTTCTTGCTCTATTGTTCTTGTCTTTTGCTTTAGTTTATAACACGTTATCAGCACGAGACTCTACCGTCTCAAGTATCATTCTCGAAAATCCAAGGTATTTTCCCTCTTCCTAATTTAATTTTCGAGTATGTCTGACATTATGAAAAGAAAGTTCGTTGCCCTTGAAATTTCGGGCAAGAACTATATGACATGGGTGTTGGATGCTGAAATCCACCTAGATGCTATGGGTCTCGGAGACACCCTCAAAGATAAAGAAAAAGCATCTACCCAAGATTGTGCGAAGGCCTTGATTTTCTTGCGCCACCACCTTGACGAAGGTTTGAAGATTGAATATCTCACCGTCAAGGATCCACTCGTTTTGTGGAACAGCTTAAAGGAGAGATATGACAACCTGAAGTTGGTCACTCTGCCACAAGCACGATATGATTGGGCCCATCTGAGGCTACAGGACTTTAAGTCCGTTTCTGAATATAATTCTGCTATGTTCAGAATTACTTCTAAACTGAAGCTATGTGGAGATAACATCTCCGATTACGATATGCTTGAGAAAACGTTTACAACGTTTCATGCCTCCAATATGGTACTGCAGCAACAGTACCGAGAGAAAGGCTTTACGAAGTACTCTGAATTGATTTCTCTCTTACTAGTGGCTGAGCGAAATAATGACCTGCTCATGAGAAATCACGAAAATAGACCAACTGGGTCTACACCACTGCCTGAAGCAGATATGGTGCACTCGCATTATGCCAAACATAAAAGGGACCATGATCACGGTCATAAACGGGGTCAAAGCCAAGGACGTGGACAAGGAAGAAATTCCAAAGAAGTCCGTCACCCCCCAAAGAGAGATAACCACCGAAAGCAGAAACGGGATCCCGAAGATCCTAAGACAAATAGTTCAGAAACTATATGTTATCGTTGCGGTGGGAAAGGGCACTGGTCAAAGATTTGCCGTATACCAAGACACTTGGTTGACCTTTATCAAGCATCTCGAAAGAGAAAAGGCCCTGAAACAAACTTTGTCTATGACGACAATGAGGACATCACCCACCTGGATGTGGCAGACTTCTTTGAGCAACCCGAGGGGAAAATAGACCACCTAATCGGCGATAGGACCATGATGAAAGAAGATGGAGTTATTTGATTTTGTTCTACTTATTTGTATTAGTTAGTGAATAATCTAATAGTCATTAGTATTAGCTCGTATTAGCTAGTTCATGATGCAATGTTAGCAGTAGTTCTTTAGAATATCTTCAATATGTTCAAATATCAATAAAACTTTATTCTCCAGTGGGGGTAATCGACTAGCCTGAAAAACTAGTCGATTATCAACTATTTTCGCATTAAAGTTGAAAAACAATTGATCAACAATCGATTGTCTTTGGCTAACAATCGATTGTCTTGAAACAGTGTGTTCTGGAATTTTTCAAAAATAGCCAACAATCGATTGTCTTTGTCTAACAATCGATTGTCTTGAAACAGTGAGGTCTGGAATTTTTCAAAAATCACCCACAATCGATTGTCTATATCTAACAATCGATTGTCGTTAGGCAGTGTAATCTGGAATTTTTCAAAAATCATCCACAATCGATTGTCTATGTTTAACAATCGATTGTCTATGTTCCAACAATCGATTGTGTGTTTAATAATCGATTGTCTTATGAAAAACGCTGAAATTTTCAAACTGCATAGTAATTGATTATGGACAACATATCTGATTTTGTTAGTCAACTGTTAGTAGCAGATTTTGAAAATATTATGTGACACAAAAGAATTGAACTTGTTTATTCTTATGTTCATGTATTCCTTTTGTATGTCATACCATGGGAAGTAAATTGATTGAAAGGCTCCGGAAGAGCAAATGTAACTCTGCCCAAAGGCATGACGTTTATCTTAGAGAATGCAATATTCTCCTCCAAGTCTAAGAAGAAACTTGTTGAGTTTTAAAGATGTACGCCGGAATGGCTACAATATTGAGACAATGGATGAAGATAATCTTGAATATCTCGTCCTCACTTTAAAGAATGTCTCCGGCCAAAAGAGGGTTATTGAGAAATTCCCGTCTTTATCTTGTGGCCTGTATTGGACAAGAATTAGTGCAATTGAGGCACATTCAACAGTAAATCTAAAGAATACTGAGTCCAATACATTTGTACTTTGGCATGATCGACTGGGTCACCCAGGATCAACCATGATGAGACGGATTATAGAAAGCTCATATGGGCATCCGTTAAAGAATTTCAAAATTCTTTCAAATAATGAATATCCTTGCACTTCGTGTTATCAAGGCAAGCTGATTATCAGACCATCCCCAACAAAGGTTGGGACTGAGTCACCCCAGTTTCTGGAACGTATACAAGGGGACATTTGTGGACCTATTCACCCACCTAGTGGGTAGTTTAGGTATTTCATGGTCTTGATAGACGCATCCTGTAGATGGTCTAATGTGTGCTTGTTGCCATCACGCAACCTTGCGTTTGCAAAGTTAATGGATAATAGATGAGAATAATCTTGAATTCTTCATGAAAACGAGGCTGCCCATTTCGGTTTGGGTTCACGCCATTTTGCATGCAGCAATGCTACTTTGTCGGCTGCCCGCTTCGGCTTAGGGTCACGCCATTTCGCATGCAGCAATGCTAGTTCGTCTCTGACTGACGAATTATCACAAATATTCCCTATTGCAATTGGTTTTGGGTCATGAACCCAATATATCCCATTTAAGAAGCGTTGGATGCGCAGTATAGGTGCCTGTAGCACCGCCATCCCGCACCAAAATGGGTTTGAAAAGAAGGTTAGGAATATATGTTGAGTATGAATCGTCCTCCATTATTCGCTACCTCGAAACATTGACAGGAGATTTGTTCACTGCACTATTTGCAGACTGTCAATTTGATGAGACACTTTTCCCAAAATTAGGGGGAGAAGTCGGTGAAACCAAATGGGAAATTTTGTGGAAAAATGTATCATTATCTCATCTTGATCCACATACCTCTATTTGAAAGAAAGAGGTACAAAAGACTATCCATTTGCAAAGAATAGCAAATCAAATGCCTGACGCATTTACGAACTTGAAGAGGATAACAAAATCCCACATTCACGCGGAAAATGTTCCGATCCGTATTAAAGTCCCTATTGGACAAATATCTAGTGTCATATCCAATGAGTCAAATGCACGCCAGAAGCGTGGCAGACCATTAGGTTCCAAAGATCGAAATCCTAGAAAGAGGAAAAAGAACGATCTAAATGACACTATGAAAGAATCACATGAGGACGCTCATGATTTGATTAATTCCGAGATTCACGAAGAATCTATTGAGCCTGAGACTCTTGAAAATACGGAATGCAAGAATGTGAGGATCTCGAACCTCAGTCTGTGGTAGTACAAAATTAATTGAGAGCTCTCGAAGAGCCAATTATTACTATGTTAGAGAAACACAATTGAGTATTGTGCTGTAGTAAGTCTCAAAGAAACTTATCCAGTTTCCAAAAGTACACGCGAAGGCGATTGATGATATTGAGACTATAAATAAAGGAAGGCTTTGATTCTCCTATTACTACAACTTGTAGCGGGGTAATTTGTATATGAAAAGCTACCCGCTTTGTTCTCCAGTTTGTACTACACAAACGAAAGAATGCCACAATAAAGTGGATATCTATTGGTATAAAACTCATGTCATAATAAACCCGAAGTTTATTGATAAGTGCACATGTCATGGTGTAAATTTGAAGTTTACCAATATTGATAATTTATTCAGTTGGCATTCATGTTAGCCATCTCATTTTAAGTATGATGTGCAAATTCACATAGGTGAATATTAAAGAACTAGAAAGTTCTTTACGAATACTCTTGTATCACTTGTTCTCATTAATGAACTGACCAACTAAAGAGTTCGGGTTGAAGCCCATAAATTCTGGAAATATCAAAGGTGAATATGGGCCCATTCACCTGCCATGTATACCACATATGATGCATCTATGGAATGGTTACATGCGCAATTGTTATTGACCCGCAGCCTGGCCGGTGCTTGCGGGGTAAATCGCTCAGTAATCTAACTTCGAGCATAGTTTCCAGATTCTCTACTCAAGACAGTTCATCTTGATAAGTTGGTTTATATCAAAGTTGGTTTAGCAAGATAATTATTGAGTGCTTCCACTTAATAGCTAAACTGTTCCTTATGAGAACGAAGTTGTATATATCAGTTTGATATAAGTTGTATACAAGAGTATATTCTCCCCTCAAAAGTGGTTCAGGGTCAGGAACCAAATAATTTCATCTTATATTAAGGTGCTGTGTATATTGACATAATGCACAAAGATGATTTCCCAAAGTTGAGGAAACAAGTTAGCTTTACTAACATGAGGGGGAGACATGATAAACACTTGAGAAAAGGTTACATGGGATGAATTATCATTTGTATATGTATATCCCCGAATATCATGATATGAACCTGAAGTTCATAAAAGGAATAATTCAATTGCAACATATTGCAAAGCATGCTATACGCATTTGCTGACCCAAAGAAAGTAACTAAATGGAAGAGATACAATTCAAGAAGAATTGATTCCATATGAAAGACATGTAGCTTTTGAACCTATAGTTCATATGCTTGAAAGTATAAAGGCAAAGGTATGTATAGTCAATTTTCGATACCTTATTTGTTTAGCATGACATGAAACTTTGATATGCAGCTAAAGTCTATTATGTGACTTACATGACTTAACTTGAAAGATTTAAGTTGCTTGAAGCATATGCAATTCTTGGTCCTGAAGTACCACATCCTAAGTACAATTTGTGTACATATGTATCTTGCTATAACTATAAGCATGATGGCATTGAGAATGCATCTATGGAGATATTGAAGAGCTATTCCACGACATTATATGAAGATGTTCATATCTATCAAGAGTGATGATTTCAAGGTGCGGAATATTTATTCAAGTCAACATGGTTGATTTATTTATCAAATATCTACCAAAGATCGTTTTGAAGATGATGCACAAGGTTGGAATGCAAATGCTCAAGGATATAAATTGATGTACTCATTAGGGGGAGTCAATGCGCGTTGCGCTCTTTTTCCCTTACAAGGTTTTTTCCCACTGGGTTTTCCTTGCAAGGTTTTTAACGAGGCAACCAATAGGCGCATATTCAAACATGTGTACTCTTTTTCCTTACTTTAATTTTTCCCATTGGGTTTTGGTTTTAAGGTTTTATGAGGCACATCATTGAATAGACATTCAAGGGGGAGTGTTATGAAATAGAAGATTCTTACACTTCTATTTAAGGTGAATGTCTTTAATGTACTTAATTAGAGAGATTTTAGAGTCCTATTATTGGTAGCAAGATCTTCCTCCTCCCTATAAATAGAGGTGCTCTCTACCATTGTAATTCACCCCTCTCAACTCAATAAGAAGAACTCTCTCTACTCTTCTCTCTATTGCTATTGTTCTTGCTCTATTGTTCTTGTCTTTTGCTTTAGTTTATAACAATTTTGTTTAATTTTTTCATTTATTGTTTTATTCAATAATAAACAAAAATAAAAGCGCTTATGATCAAACTAGATAGTACTTCACCAATATATTACGGTATTGTTATTATTAAACTTCTAGTAATTATTATTTTTGTTGAAGCTTTTAGACTTTAAAAAGATTATTTATATTCTATACTTGTTTAAAATTCAGAAAACTTAGTGTAAAATAGATACTTTGAATTATTTATTATGAAATAAATAAATTATTAAATATATTTTATTCTAAACTTTAGGTTAAAACCTTAAAATATATTCTTCAACTCATTAAAAAGTATTGAAGTTTTAAAAGAAATTGAAATTACACATTAGATTACGGTAGGATATATTTTTCTCAGCCGATATTAGAAAAGGAATCCAAATACTATTGATATCAAAATTCTTTATTTTTCAAATAAAAATTTCAGTTAGAAAATATCAATATAGTGATTGAACTTTATTTTTTAAAAAAGAATTTTTATTTCAATTTAATTTCAATAAATGAAATTCCATATGTAGTTCTTAAGTGATATTTTCTTATTTAAAAATCTCCCACAAATTCTTTAAGATTGCCAAGTGGCTTTATAGTAGCTTGCCACTTTGCTTAACCACAATGCAAACTTTCTTGAGAGATCAGTAATTTTCTATAATAGAGAAAATTAAAATAAAATAAAAGCATACAGAAATATTAGAGGACAAAAATAGAAATAGCTTGGTTACAACTGTAAAAATAACCATACTTTTAAGCGTAATCGAAATTTAGCTATTTTTTCATATAAAGATAAAATCTGAACAAAAATATCCTTAAAAATCTGAAAACATCTCAGCATAATATGCTGAAGTTCAACTTTTTACATGTGATATTCCAGCATAATGTGCTGGAATTTATAATGTAATGAAGTTACAATATAATATGCTGGAAATTTATACACAAGATCTCAATAATCCAACATTTTATGCTGGAATTTTTAGTGTTTCAGCTGGGTAATTTTGTCCAAATTTAATCTTTGCATAAAATTTTAGCTATTTTCAATAACTTTACAAATGTTGATTATTGGTATATGCATCTATACTCATTTTTTTTTGATAAATTTTAATTTGTGTTCGCTTTACAAAAATAAATTGTAAGGGTACCCATTTTTTCGCATAACTTCATTATATGAGGCTGAAGTAGCAAAGGCAATCACGTAAAACTTCAGCGTTCTAGTAGCCGAGCTTGAAGTTCAGCTCTAGAGCTGAAGTTTTTGTTTGTAACTGGCAAAGTCTTTGTTTTGTAACTGTCAAACTTCGGCGATAGAGCTGAAATTTTTTTTTGCAACTGTCGTACTTCAGCTTTAGAGCTGGAGTTTTTAAAACTCTTGTACTGTTGAAGTTTATATTTTTGGGAAAAGGGGAAGGGAACTACCTGATGCCACAGGAAAAGAAGCTGAAGCTTTACTGTTTGAAAGTTCAAAAGACACTTACTTGAGGAGCACCTTCTCAAATTTCATGTCTAATTTGTTTGCTCAAGTTTGTTAAACAAGGGAATATCTTCGATCAATGTGCTTTTGTACTTGTACATCTCCTCGTAAGCTCATCAACATCATACTTTATGGACTTAAAATTGCTACATACATACACTAAAAAGGGAAAAAAACCTAGATTTATCCTTTTATCTTCATAAATTTAGTATCTAATAAGCATGCCTCAAGAATATCCAATTTGGTATTCAGAAAACAACCAAACTTCTACTCAACATAAAGTTTTCATATTTAAGTGATTAGTAAAGGAAATCAAGAAAACAAATGTCAATCATTGTGAGGCAAGTTATTCATTGCAAAGGTACGACGTTTGTTTCACCCCATTTCTTATATATAATGTCACATATATAGCTCAAATCAGTTTGATGAATGGTCTATGCATTGTTACATCATTGGGAGAAAAAGGAGGAGAAAGGGGGGGGGGGGGGTTAAAATTGTTTAAAAAATTGGTACAAGTTAAAAATTTTAAACAAAAAATATAGGTTAAATGTGGACACCCAAATTTTTATACTATTTTCACCATATCAAAACTATGGACTATAGAGTTACAAGGGTGGGAGTCACGTGGGTTGGGCTTTTGCTTATGGTCATAAAAGGGTCAGCTAGAAATTTTATTAATAATTTTTAAGGAAAATAATCAGTTATGTTCATTTATAAGTAGTTCATTACAAAAATTGACCAATCGATAAAATATTATTAATATTAGCCAAAATAGCCAGTTAGTTATTTATAGCAAAAAAATAAATATTTGCTTTATTTTTGAGTGGCTTCCATTAGAATAGATTGGGCACAACTTAAGGAGCTTGAATCTCAGTTTTGGAATGATTGGTAAAGTTTTAAGGTGTTTAGAATTGAAAATTCGAAGTAAAAACTAAATATGAAAATATGATATGTGTATCATACTATGTATCATTTGTGTCACAAATATATCATATTTGTATCAATTATGTATCATATGTATATCCATATATACCAGCGCGTGAGTTACAAGCGTGACACCTATTTGATACGTGCATCACAAAAGAATTTTTTAAACTCAATTTAATTACAAATTTTGATACAAAACCAATTCAAATTACTTCTAACTCAAATTTTGTATATTGACTTATCTATATATTTTCAATGAATTTCAACTATACCCATTGAAAAAGTTCCTTTTTTGTTTTGATTTTTGGAATATTGTATATTTTTGTATTTCATCACTTTATTTGCTACCCCATCCATGAAATCTTCTTTCCGTTTTACATCTAGTGTTGTTAATCATGCTTAAAAATATGAAAGGTAATTTTTGCATGTGATTCTTTGAGAGAAAAGACCCTATTATTTGATTTTTTAATTTTTGTTAGCTAATTTTAATAGTTGAGATTTATTTCGGATATTTGTGTAAGTTTTTCCTTTTTCTTATACTTTTTAACCTGCATCAGAAATTATTTATATTTATTAATCGAAAAAGTGTATAATTTTTTTAATAATTTTTATATATCACATACATATGTGAATATAAACAATTTTTTTCCGGTCAATACTTTAGAGGGGCTGTACAAAGTCATTTTCTCATTTATTAACGGCCCAATTTTATTTTATTCCGTCTTAACGGCCCAATTTTATCATCACCGTAATAAAATATTTTATTCTAACCCCCATATAAGTTTCCAAATCTGAAGCGAACAGCTGCTCTATCACTGCAAATCGAAGAAATATTTTCCCCTAGTTAATCATTTTTTCATCAATGGCTCTAAACTATGTACGTCTTCTTCCTTTTTATCTCTGGCACCTCTATTTGTCGCAAGATTTATTTCTCCAAAAACAAAACAATCGTTAACAAAGTTTACATTTTCTCGCAAGATCTGATATTTCAATGCTCAATTGTCTAATGATCTTGAATAATCCTCTGATTTCTCTATTTGGCCTTTTATTTTTCCTATCTAATGATAGTGATGTTATTAATCTTGGGTTTAGTTAGTCATCCTCATTTGATTTTTATCATTTAGATCTCAGTCCGTACAGATGCACATACACATAGGCATGGACTTGGGACTATTTTTGTCATGTGTTATTTAGTATTACCTGTTAAATTCGTGAGCTTGAAACTTGCCTGCTGTGATTGAATGATGATTGTTGGATTGTATAGGATTCTTGTCCAGTAGTAAAGAACATACTTCTTTTGGATTCGGAAGGAAAGCGTGTAGCTGTTAAATATTACTCCGATGATTGGCCTACAAACAGCGCCAAGATTGCCTTTGAAAAGTCCATTTTTACCAAGACTCAAAAGACAAATGCTCGCACAGAAGGTATTGCTTAGTGACCTGTTTTTGCCATGGTATTTGATGTTTATGTCTGGAATAGTTAGTTTATGGCGTTACTAGTAACGTATTTTGTTATTGCCTTTCCACCTATTTTCCGTCTCTTACAAAGTTGATATTATATTATCTCTTTGGTTGCTACTGCTGGTAAGGATCTATCATATCTGTTGGCCTTTTGAGCCGATGGTCTCCCGGAAACTGCCTCTCTACTCCCTCGGGGTATGGGTAAGGTCTGCGTACACTCTACAGTCTACCCTCCCCAAATCCTACTTGGTGGGATTTTACGGGATTGTTGTTGTTGTTATTGTTATAGTTAGCATGCTTCTGCAAATATGGTTGCATTTTGCTGTCTTATATAGGCAGAGGGGCGGAGGCGGATCCAAGATTTGAACTTTATGGGTTTTTATTCTAGGACAGCGGCCTTCAGAGGTGGAGCCAATATTTGAACTTTATGGGATCTGAATTCTAAGATTAGCGACATTAGGTGTTAGTAACTGTGTTCTGAATTTTACTTTTGTACATTAGTGGATTGCTTCGTGACCTGTTTTTCTTGAATATAGGTTTGATTTTTACTTATGTTTGATATTCTAGGTTAAAATACTCTGCATAATTATGAGTGAAATATGAACCCCTTGTACTTGGGATTCTCTAAATTTAATTTGTTTGAGCTCATGTTTCAAGTTCTGATCTGCAGCTGAAATAACAATGTTCGACAACAATATCATTGTTTATAAGTTTGTGCAAGACCTCCACTTTTTTGTCACTGGAGGTGATGATGAAAATGAACTAGTTTTAGCCACAGTTCTTCAGGGTTTCTTTGATGCAGTTACCCTTCTCCTCAGGTATAGAGAGTGAAGGCACTAAAAGTTCTCCTTGATTTAGGGTTTGAGGTCTTCTGATCTGTGCAAATTTTCTGTCTGATACATTGTGCAATGATTTCAGGAATAACGTTGAACAGAGGGAAGCACTTGAGAACTTAGATCTCATTCTTTTATGCCTTGACGAGATTGTGGATGGAGGGTAAGTCATTGGCTCTCTACTAGTTGTATTCTAGCATGTTACTGTCTTTGGTTTTCACTTTCCATTTTTTATTTTGTCGTCCTTCCTTCGCCTTCTTTGTTTAGTGTTCTGTTGCTACTAAGGAAATTGTCATGCTATTCTTTCCAAGATCAAATGATACTTACATTTTGATAGATGCTAGAACTTGTGGCATATTAGATGCATGTGTATATTTTGTAATTGAACTAATCTTTCAATTCAAATATGTTCTAATTCAAAGTGGAATATTAAATTAATTACTTGTTCAAGCCAAAAGAATATAAAAACAAGAGATAATTGGTACACTGATTTGGGAGGTGAGTGTAGTGAAAAGCTTAATGCAAATAAGAATTTAGCCTTGGGTTTTCAAGTTAGAAGAGAAGCCTTTGAGCAGATATATAGAGACTTTTTACAGGAGAGACTGTGGTAGTTACTCTAGGGCATTTGGTCTTCATTTGTGTATAGGTAGATAACAAATTCATAGTTTTGAACCGCCACTTGAACAAAGGATTTCTGGGTTATCAAAGAAAAAAAGAACGATAATAAGTTCATAGTTTTTTCAAGCCTCGTACAAAGACTAAATAATCCCTTAACACACATTTAAAAGCACCAATATGAGTGAATTGAGGATAGCAATGCAACATGCTGCTTTTCTGACTTGGCCGTGGATATGGTTGCCCTCAGTAGTTTTGCATTTCCTGGCATCCTCCTATCTAAAGAACACCATGTTATTTAGACTTAATTGCCATGGTCTTTTCATCAGCTTTTGTGTGTTATGGAAATCGAACAAACAGAATTTTTCATGTGAAAGCTGAACCAATGGCTGCTAGTTTGAGGATGTAAACAACTAGCTCACTGTACATCATAATAGATTCATTTTATGCTGTTGTGACCCGGAAAATTTGCTCCATGTGCCATAATCCAAGAATTAGTTTGCCTTTTTTAATTCTCTTCTTCTTATTTGCCATGATGGAAGAGCAGTTTTAATATTTAGGGTAAATGAACACATTTCATAAGTGCACTGAAAGAATTTTTATTCAAATGCTCCCTTGTTAGAGGATACTTCTATTGGTCTAGATATCTGATTGCTTTTATAGTTTTATGAGATAGATAATTAACAACTACTATTACAGTCAAATTTCGATACCATATTCATCCTATTAACCACTTTGCACTGTTGCCTTATTTTCCAACTTCCATAACTGGAGGGTTTACTAAAATGTTTTGGTGTTTCGAATGTATGCTGCAGGATGGTTCTTGAGACTGATGGTAATATTATTGCTGGAAAAGTTTCCAGTCATACTATGGATGATGGAGCACCATTGTCTGAACAGGTAAGCAACACATTATTTCTATTGCCGAATCATACTCTAACTGTGGTAGAACAGGCTTAAGACATCTCATGGTCTAAGCTTAGTAGAACCATTTTGCAGTTGATGTTTTGTATTCAAGGTTTGTAGTTAGAACTCTCCTGGATTGTCCCAAAATGCTCCGGCACCTTGTTTAGCTTATAAAGAAAAGCAATTGTTTTGGTAGTATTCATAGTAAATTCATTTTCTTGTTAGATAATAGTAGTTAGTTTTACAACTACTACACCGCAGAACCCCCCCCCCCCCCCCCCAAACTAGTACTATTAGTAATCTGCCCTATAGCTTCTTCGATGAATGCTGGTTTTTCGATCAAGTTTTGAATGACTTTCTAGTCAGAGTCTCCTTCGAAACTTTAGAACAGGTAAATTCATTTTCCTGTTAGAGCTTCTTCGATGAATGCTGGTTTTTCGATCAAGTTTTGAATGACTTTCTAGTCAGAGTCTCCTTCGAAATTTTAGAACAGGTAAATTCATTTTCCTATTAGAGTCTCTTTCGATCAGGTAAATTCATTTTCTTGTTAGATGATAGTCTGTTTTGCAACTGCTACGCTGCAGTAGGCCCCCCCCCCCCCCCCCCCCTCCTTCAAACTAGTACTATTAGTAATCTGCTCTATAGCTTCTTCGATGAATGTTGGTTTTTCGATCAGGTTTTGAATGACTTTCTAGTCAGAGTCTCCTGCGAAACTTTAGAACAGGTTAAATCATTTTCCTGTTAGAGTCTCTTTCGATCAAGTAAATTCATTTTCTTGTTAGGTGATAGTTTATTTTACAACTGCTACGCCGCAGCCCCCCCCCCCCTTCAAACTATTACTATTAGTAATCGGCTCTATAGCTTCTTCGATGAATGCTGGTTTTTCGATCAAGTTTTGAATGACTTTCTAGTCTCCTTCGGAACTTTAGAACAGGTAATCGGCTCTATAGCTTCTTCGATGAATGCTGGTTTTTCGATCAAGTTTTGCATGACTTTCTAGTCAGTCTCCTTCGAAACTTTAGAACACAGTGTTATTAAAAGCGCTCGCTTGAAGCGCTGAAGCGAGGCGAGGCGATGGGCTATCGCTTTTCTGCCCCAAAAGCGACTCACATTTAAAAAGCGCACGCTTTAACCGCTTAAGCGAGAAGCGCCTCGATGGAAAAAGCGCGCTCAAGCAACGTGAAGGCATCTGCTAGTTTTTTTTCTTTTTTATTTTTTTTTATAATTTTGGCAAATAAACCATCTGTTAGCAAATAAACATAACTCTTCTGCTGCTCCAATGACTGCTTCTTCCTATTTTTCTTCTGTTCTTCTTCTTCTTCTGATCGACTCCTTTTTTTCTCTTCTTCTTTCTTTTTTTTTCAATTTCTATTGCTCTGTTCTACATATCTAATTATGCCCTATTTTTCTCTTCTTCTTTCAATTTTTTTTTCACTTTTTAAAAGCTGATTTTGTGCCCTAAAACTATGCTCTATTTTCTGGTTTATTGCTCTGTTTTTGTACTATGCTTTGTTTTCTATTTTTGTGATTTTGTTTTGCATTTGCTTAATATGTTATGATTTTTGAGGATTATTCACTATCTAGTTTTAGTATCTATTATTTGCTTCATGATTCAAGAATTGAAACATTTGCTTAATATGTTATTTTTAATGAGTTCTAAGCCATTTATCTATGCCTATTTTATTATTTTTTTATTTGTATTAAATTGCGCTTCAAATGAAAAAAGCACGCGCTTCGCTTCTCGCTTCGATGAAGCGTGGCCTCGTCGCTTTTTTGCACTTAACGCTTTCCAAAACAGTGTTAGAACAGGTAAATTCATTTTCCTGTTAGAGTCTCTTTCTATCAAGTAAATTCATTTTCTTGTTAGATGATAGTCAGTTTTACATCTACTACGCCGCCGCAGCTCCCCCCCTCCCCCCAAAAAAAGAACACTAGTACTATTGGTAATCGGCTCTGTAGCTTCTTCATTGGATGACTTTCTAGTCAGAGTCTCCTTGGAAGCTTTAGAACAACCCCTCCCCTCCCTCCCCCAGTTAAACCTGTTTACTTGGAGTGCTTTTAGTATATTATTTTAAAACGTGTATGCTAATGTGTTGCAATTTTCAGACGATAACTCAAGCGTTGGCAACAGCACGCGAGCATTTGACAAGATCACTTCTCAGATGAATAATATCTGAGTCTGCCAGAGCGATTATTTTTGGCATTATTCTTTATGATTATATTTTTACTCATTTTTCTTTGGGACGGTGATGTTGCTCATGTCTAGAGTCGTTCAATTTTATACCATTTCAAATGTTCCGCTGTTTTTTTTTTTGGTTGGTTTATCTATCTTGTAAGTGGAGGCCAGCTATTATGCATTTTGGATTAACATACTAATTTGTGTTTCTATAATCCCTTTCCTTTTTTCACCTCGCTCATAATCTAATAAATCATAAACAACCAGGCTTTCTGACTGGTAAACTTTATAGCGAATTTGTCTTGTTGATAGTTAGGATATTATATATATATATTTATGCTTGCCTTCACTTAGAAACTCTACGTCTCTTATTAGAGTAAGACATACTCTTGAAACTAGGTTAACTCGGTCTTATCTCCGGCAATTAAAACCGTGTCTTAGACCATATATTTTTTAGAACAATTGTTCCAAAAAAAAAAACTCTTTTTTGTTTGAGAGTTGCCGTGTTTGTTGCTTTTCAAGCGGGTAAGGTGGTCATGTATGTTGTCTCTCAAGATGAAATAGACCAGAGTTGGTCAAAGTCAATCTCGATTGTCCGCTCACTTTAAAGGAGATTAATCAATTCACAATCTCAATATTTTCCTAAGTTGAGAATACTCTAGTAGAATATGCTAAAACTTAATTATGCAATTACAACAGACCTTCATTAAGGAAAAGGGGAAAGTGACGCATAACTTGAGGGGAAACAAGAAAAGGAAAGAAGAGAAAATAACAGAGGGAATACAACAAATACTTGTGTTGTGATTACTACATGCCGACTAATGGAGTGAACCACTGAAATTGAGAGGGTGATAATGATATTTTTATATGAAAATATATCTAAAGTAGCGCCAGTAAAAATAGACGTTTGCTTGAATTTTGCAATTTGGGTAAATTAGAGTTACAATAATACTTAGAGCCAATTTGACTTTGATTTTTTTTTTTTTACCTTTTTAAAGAAAATTTTATGTTTTTTTAAAATCGGTGTTTGACCATAAAATTTTCAATTTTCGCTTGAAGAGAATTTTGAAATTTTTTGGAAAATTTAAAAAACTCCATAAAACCGTTTTTTGAAATTTTCACTCAAATTATTCAAAAAAATTTAAAAACAATCCACAATTATATTCATGCCTAAACACAACTTTAATTTTTAAAATTCATTTTCACTGGAAAAAAGGTTTCACTATTTTTAGGGAATTTACAATTATTATGTCCAAACGTCCACTTAGTTTAGTTTTGAAAGTAAAATCAAGAACTATCATCCATTCGGTATTCCATTGTAGAGATATCCACTCACAATAAACACGGATTTAGGCAGATAGGAGAGGATCCAAATTAAAAGAATAACAAATGAATATATGCATCACATTTATAAATATAAAGAAAATAAAAAAGAAGGTGAATAGTAGTAGTAGTAGAAAGAAAGAGGAGAGGCCCCGTAAAATACTGACATTGCTTGAGGACTTAGGACGGAGAGGACTTTGCTTTTCTTCTTATTCGTAAAAAATATCGTTCTTCTCTCTCTCTCTCTCCTACATTCACACGTTGTTGAATTAGAAGCTCCATTTCTTCCTCTCTCTCTCATTTCCATTTTCTTCTTTCTCGACACCTTTCCCTGCTTCAGGTAACTTTTTGTTTCTTCCTTCTCATTTTCAATTTTCTGTGTATTTTTTCACGAATTAAACGTGCATGTTAACGCAATGTATTTCCCTCCAACCCCTTTCTTGGAATATGTAATAATGGATGTTTCTTTTTGTGGGTTAATACCTTGTGTTTCTGCATGTTATAAATGCTCTCTACAATATGTAGCTGAATTTTGTCATCTTTGATTTTCTATCTCTTCTTGATTATCTTTTAATTTCGTGCTATATAAATACGTGGTGGCATTACGTACCTATTTGTTGGTTTGTGAATATTCAGCTCTCCAAATTTTCTTTTCCGTGTTAATGTTTGTGGGTTGGTCGATTTTAGTTTAATTGCTCTATGGGCTCAAGTTTTATTAAATGAGGGTCTATCGAAACCGTCGTCTCTCTGGCCTTCCAGGGTAGGGTAAGGGTGCGTACATCCTACCCTCCCCATACCCCACTTGTGTAATTACACTACGTTATTGTTGTTGTTGTTATGGGCTCAAATTTAATCAGATATGTTGATGCCAAAATGTCTGGTCTTTTGGGTCTTTTCAGGTTAAATTTCGACGTTGTTTAAGGTGAATTGTGACTTATTCCTCTTGCTATGACGCTCTGCTTGAGAATGCCGTTCAATTGTCTTGGAGAAGGCAACCTATAGCTGTGTGTTGTTGAATATTATAATGTGGTGATACAACTGACGTGTGCATTGGCTTAAGGGGAAAAGAATGGCGGGTGGAAGGATAAGATCAAAGATTCGTAAGAGTAGTATTTACACATTTGGTTGTCGTAAGCGGCCACCTACGTCTGAGGAAGAGGGTCCTCGTGATTTAGGCCTAACTTCTTCAAGAGTTGTCCATTGCAACAAACCTGAACTCCATGAAAAGAAACCTCTCAAGTATCGCTCCAATTTCATATCCACCACAAAGTACAATGTCATCACATTCCTACCTAAGGCCCTATTCGAGCAATTCAGGCGTGTTGCTAACTTGTACTTTCTCCTGTGTGCAATTCTAACACTCACAACGGATCTTTCTCCATTTGATCCATTTAGTACGGTAGCTCCTTTGGTCTTTGTTGTTGGTTTGAGTATGGCGAAGGAAGGATTGGAAGATTCAAAGCGATTCATACAAGATATGAATGTAAATCGTCGAAAAGCTAGTGTACACAAGATTGATGGTGTGTTTGAAGATACGCCATGGATGAAGATCCGGGTTGGAGATATCGTGAAAGTGAAAAAGGATCATTTTTTTCCAGCTGATTTACTTCTTTTATCATCTAGTTACGAAGATGGAATTTGTTATGTGGAAACTATGAACTTGGACGGAGAGACAAACTTGAAGGTAAGAAGAGCTTTGGAGGTTACCTTACCTTTGGATGAAGATGAAACTTTCAAGGAATTCAGCGGGACCATAAAATGTGAAGATCCTAATCCTAGCCTTTACACTTTTGTTGGCAACCTTGAATATGATCGTCAGGTTTATCCTCTTGATCCTAGTCAGATTCTCCTCCGGGATTCAAAGCTTAGGAATACTACTTATGTCTATGGAGTCGCAATATTCACTGGTCATGATAGCAAAGTTATGCAGAATTCTACAAAGTCTCCTTCAAAGAGGAGCAGGGTTGAATTACAGATGGACAGGATTATTTACCTCCTTTTTGCCCTTCTTCTCTTGATATCATTTGTCAGTTCCATTGGCTTTGCCATAAACGTAAAAATCGGCCTGCCAAAATGGTGGTATCTGCAACCTAAGGACACTTCCAATAATTCGACTGATCTAAGCAAGCCTGAGTTGTCTGGCCTTCTGCATTTGTTCACTGCACTTATTTTGTATGGTTATTTAATTCCTATATCCCTCTATGTTTCCATTGAAGTCGTGAAGGTCCTACAGGCATCATTCATAAACCAGGATATCAGTTTGTATGATGATGAGTCAGGAACTCCTGCTCAAGCTCGTACTTCAAACTTAAATGAGGAGCTTGGGCAGGTTGATACAATCCTCTCAGACAAAACTGGTACTTTAACGTGCAACCAAATGGACTTCCTAAAATGCTCTATAGCCGGTAATCCTTATGGAACACGTGCTAGTGATGTTGAACTTGCGGCTGCAAAGCAGTTGGCGGAGGACATGGGCGGGCAAGATCTTGAACTTTCACAGAAACCTGATGGTGGGAATGGTTTTGGTGCATCGGGAGTCAAGTTAGAGACGGTCGTCACCTCTAAAGATGGAAGCAACCTTAAACCTGCAATAAAGGGGTTCAGCTTTGAGGATAGCCGCCTTATGAACGGAAGTTGGATGAAAGAGCCAAATGCTGATGTCATCTTGCTATTCTTTAGGATACTTGCAATTTGTCATGCTGCTATTCCTGAGCTAAATGAGGAGACTGGAAGCTTTAATTATGAATCAGAGTCTCCAGACGAAGTATCATTTCTTGTTGCAGCAAAAGAATTCGGTTTTGAGTTCTGGAAAAGAACTCAAGCAAGTGTTTTTGTAAGAGAAAGATACCCTTCTTTTCAAGATCCAGTTGAAAGGTAAGATCAAGTCTCAAAACCTCTCAAGTTGCTTCCAAGAATTTCATTACCCTTGTAGTACACTTACATTTTGTTCCATTTACTCCAGGGAATACAAAGTTCTTAATCTTTTGGACTTCACCAGCAAGCGGAAGCGAATGTCTGTCATCGTTCAGGATGAGAGTGGCCAGATTCTTCTCTTGTGTAAAGGAGCAGACAGGTTTTTCTTTTGCTACCCTTTGTTATTCTCAATTTTAGCTCCTGCATCCCTCAAAGTTGGTGATTCAAGAGCCATGCTGCTGTTAAAAATACAGTCAGCACGTCTGTAAATTCCAAGCAACTCCCTTCACCCCTATTTATTTGTCTCTTTTTTGACTGGGTATCATTAACAAGAAAAGAGTCGAAACTATGAGTTGTTTAATGTTGGTTTGAGAAGCATTGGATCTAAATTTGAGCTTTGTGCTATGATGAATATAATTTAGGAATGAGGATAGACCTGTATCATTTACAACTTCTTGGGTGTTTAGAATGTACCAAAAATTTCTGTCAGAGGAAATTAGTCTAAGGCATCCCAAAAAGGCAAATAGGCAAAAGCTTTTTGAGACAATGAGTAAATACATTTTTTTATGAATTACTCAAAATTTGCCCCATATCCTCACTTCTTGCATGCACGAGGATGAAACTATTTTCTTTCTAGTGTTAATCCTCTCGGCTTTTTTCTTTTTCTACCCACCCCTATTTGTCAGCTAGAAATGAGATTAGAGATCTTCTAAGGGCTTGGTCCATTTTCTGCATGAGGTAGGAAATATTATAATTGATGAATTTCCCTTGCTTTTTCTATATGTTTAGTTTATCAAAGTAGCCCTTTCTTGGTTAAATTTCAAGTGAAATATTCTCTATTTTGGATTATGCAGCATCATCTATGATAGATTAGCAAAGAATGGAAGGAGGTTTGAGGAAGCTATGACAAAGCATTTGAACGAATATGGGGAAGCAGGTTTGCGTACCCTTGTGCTTGCCTACAAAAAGCTTGATGAGGCAGAGTACTCGGCTTGGAATGAAGAGTTTACTAAAGCAAAAACTTCAATTAGTGGGGATAGAGATGTTATTCTTGAACGCATATCTGATATGATGGAAAAGGATTTGATCCTTGTTGGTGCTACGGCTGTGGAGGATAAACTACAGAAGGGAGTATGTTCCTTTAATTACTTACTAGAAAACAAAAAGTGTGCATTTCCGATTCACTGTCCTTTCAACTATTTCATTCTATATGTTTGACCAGGTTCCTCAGTGCATTGATAGACTGGCGCAAGCTGGTCTCAAGATCTGGGTTTTGACAGGTGATAAGATGGAAACAGCCATAAACATAGGGTCTGTCTCTCAAACAGAGAAATGTTATCCACCATTTCATATTATTTAGTCGGTGGACGCCTACTGCTAATGGGAAATACCTCCTTTCTTTCAGGTACGCATGTAGTTTGCTTCGACAAGGAATGAAACAGATATGCATAACAACAATGAATGCAGACTCAGTGGCCCAAGATTCTAAACAGGTATTGTGGAAAACAAACAGTTTAAGTTCTTCTCGAAATTTATTATGATTAATGACAGCTTCCATTTATTTGTCATGATCAGGCTATAAAGGAGAACATTTTGAAGCAAATCACAAATGCTTCCCAGATGGTCAAGCTTGTAAAGGATCCCCATGCCGCATTTGCCTTGATAATTGATGGGAAAACACTATCTTATGCATTGGAGGATGATACGAAGCATCAATTTTTGAATTTAGCTGTTGATTGTGCTTCGGTCATTTGCTGCCGTGTCTCTCCTAAGCAGAAGGCTTTGGTAAGATAATGTCAAACTTGATTTGCCTTTTCAATTGTATCCCGATTATCCTTCGCAATTTGAGCTTATTCATATTTTTTCAGGTTACTAGGTTAGTGAAGGAGGGAACTGGAAAAATCACCCTAGGAATTGGTGATGGTGCAAATGATGTTGGGATGATTCAAGAAGCAGACATCGGTGTTGGCATTAGCGGTGCAGAAGGAATGCAGGTTGGTGATGCGTTTAGCGGGTTTTTGGCGTATTAGTCTATTAAAAGCAACTTTACATTCTTCTTGGACAGAAGATCATATCGATTGATTTGCCTAAGTAGATCAATGTTGGAATTAGAAGTTAACAACAGTTTACTCAACTTCTTGCAGGCAGTGATGGCTAGTGATTTTGCTGTTGCACAGTTTCGGTTCTTGGAGCGACTTCTCGTTGTACATGGGCACTGGTGCTACAAACGAATTGCTCAGATGGTAATTATGTATATATCTGTTTCATTTTATGCATAGAACATGAAATACATGTGTGGCCTGATAATATAAAATGCCCTCATCAGATACAAGAAAACAATTAAGCACTACATTTCTTTGATCCTTTTACAAATTTCATCTGATATGCACCATAATCTTCTGTGTGCAGATATGCTACTTCTTCTATAAGAATATAGCTTTTGGCCTCACACTCTTTTACTTTGAGGTTTTCGCTGGATTTTCGGGACAGTCAGTCTATAATGATATGTATATGATTCTATTCAATGTGCTTCTTACCTCACTGCCTGTAATTGCACTCGGAGTATTCGAGCAGGATGTGTCTTCTGAAATTTGCTTACAGGTGAGTCCTCCGCCAATAACTTTCTCTTGGAATTCCTATCAAATTAAGAAGTAATGGTGTCGGTCCATAATTTTATAGAACCTTAATGCCCTCTTGCAGTTTCCTGCACTGTACCAGCAAGGACCCAAAAACTTGTTCTTTGACTGGTATAGAATAATTGGCTGGCTTGGCAATGGTGTCTACACCTCCCTCGTAATTTTCTTCCTCAACATTATATTCTTCTATGATCAAGCATTCTGCGCTGAAGGCCAGACTGCTGATTTGACTATTCTCGGTACTTCAATGTTTACCTGTATCATCTGGGCTGTCAACTGCCAGATCGCGCTCACAATGAGTCATTTCACATGGATACAACATGTTTTTATTTGGGGGAGCATAGCTGTTTGGTACCTATCTCTTGTACTCTACGGTATGATATTACCAGATTATGCTAAATATGCCATCAGAATCCTGCAGGAAGAGTTAGGTCCATCGCCAGTCTATTGGTGTACCACCCTCGTAGTAACTTTAGCCTGCATTTTGCCTTACCTCGCCCACATAGCTTTCCAGAGATCGTTCCATCCGATGGATCATCACATTATTCAAGAAATCAAGTATTATAAGAAAGACGTTAAAGATGAGCGTATGTGGAAGAGACAGCAATCTAAAGCAAGACAGAAGACAAATATCGGTTTCACAGCACGAGTAGATGCCAAAATTAGGAATTTGAAAGCAAGGCTGCAGAAAAAGAATGCACAGATTGAGTAAACATAAGCATAACTGCGTGCATTGCTTATCTTCTTTTTTCTTTAACAGATTTTGATTACTAGCAGAAATGGAGGTTGGCCATTTTGCAATTTTTCCCACTTGGCCCTTCTAATTTGATTTGTAAGATTCTTTTATTGTCCAGTATAGTGATCAACAAATGAGGTCATTCGTTAGTTACGAAATACTTTGGTTGCAGTGTACAATATTTATACATCCATGTATAGCTCTGAGAAATAGGTAATACACATTTCCCTTGGTTTCTTATTTTGGTTTTGCTTACCTGTGGACTAGTTTCATTGAAATGTTATAATAGAAAAGGTCCGAAGGGCAATCCGATGCACTAAGTTTATACTCTGTGTAATGTCCCGGAAAAGGTCAGACCACATTGGATCTATTGTATGTAATCTTACTTTATATTTCTGTAAGATGTTATTTTCACGACTTGAACTCGTGACCACGCAGCAGCAATTCTTACTGTTGCGCCAAGGCTCACACAAACATATATATGTAACTTTTTCTTTTGTTATAATCATCAAAATAATTCATGTGAATATGTGGCCTCTTTATAATTTTATTCAACTTCTAATGACATAATTATCAAAAGATTAGTCATCCTTTAAACATTTTCGAAGTCAATAATTTATGAAGTTGTTGTCAAGGTTACCTCGATGACTAATTGAGCACTGCAAACGTGTGTTTAACTTAATTCAGTTGAGTGATCTTTACCTAAGAGTCTTAACAACTTTCACATTGAACTTAGTTGACTGAGCCAAATACTAATTCAAGACCAAACTACCTAATCCATTACATTGGTTTGGTTGCAGTGGGCTACTACCAAATCTATATTATATTTCCATTTCTCCTTTCAATTTTGAAGATGTTGCTAGAAAATAGAACATCTGAATTTGAGAGTTTTACGCATCAAATGATTGAGCCGAGAGTCTATTGGAAACAGTGGCGAAGTCATATACTAACCAACATTCGTTAAAAAACTGTACTGCATATATAGTAAAATATTATATTTTAGGGGTATAACACATATTGAATACTCTTAGTAAGGACTTTTTCTTTTTGAATACCCTTGAAAAAATTTCTAGCTTCGCCACTGATTGGAAATAGCCTATTTACCTCCACAAGATAGGGGTAAGGTTTGCGTATACACTACCCTCCCAAACTCCACCATATAAAATTATACTGAATATATTATTATTGTTGTTGTCGGCATAAAATGATTTAGGGTAGACGCGGTTGTTATCTATCACAAGTAGCACCCATAGAAGCGTTTTCCTTTTCCATACTTTTAGTATTCGTGTTAGTTTAGTATTTTCTTATTCTTAAGTTTCTATTACTAATTTTTATTCCTTTCGCTTCGGTTTATTATTATTTTAATGTTGTTAGTGCTTACTGTTACTATTCTTTTTTTCATTCATTATTGAGCTCGAAGTCTATTGAAAATAATATTTTTATCTTTTCAAGCTAGGGTAAGGTCTAGGTATAGTGGAACCTCTTTATAAAAGTCCGATTTGTTCCAATATTTTTTTGGCTGCATTAGTAAAGCGCTGTTATAGAAGATATATATTATAACATAATATAAAAATCGTCCCGAGAAAAACTTGACTTTTATAATGAATGATTGTTATAGATTTGATTGTACACACTATTCTATCCAAATCCTACTTATGAGAATATATTGAATGTGTTGTTGTTGTTACTAAAGGGGATAATGTACATATAAATATATGAAATCAAATTATCTTAAATGACGTCCAGTCAATTGGAATTGATGTTGACGTAGAAAAAAAATTTAATTTAATGAAATCAAATGATTCAAACGTGCCACAGCAAGTAATTGGAATTGAGCTAAGTTGTTAAGAATACATTATATCTTGTGTTGGTCAAATGTTTTCCAGAATTCTTTTAAGACAAATTAATTATGCGAAAATAGAATAGGCTAGCCAGTTTTTAGATTTGTAATAGAAAAATAGTTAATATTTGTAAAGTTATTGAAACATAAATACTATTTTATGGAGAGACAAAATTTGGACAAAAATATTCTAGCTGAAACGAAAAGTTACAGTATAATATGTTGGATTATAGAACTCCTACGTATAAACTTCTAGCATATTATATTGGAACTCCAGCATATTACACTGGAATCTTATATTAAAAAATTAAAACTCCAGCACAATATGCTGAAATATCTTCGAATATATTTTATCTTTATATGAAAAAGTAGTTAAAATTTGTTTACTTTTGAAACTGTAGTTGGTAAAATTATATTATTTCTGATCTTTCCCATTAATTACTATCAAAGTAAGATGGAAGACACAACATAAAGCTTGTTATGAAATAATATAAAGAACAAGAACAATATAGAGAGAATAGGGAGAGAGAGGAGTATTCTTATTGATACTTGGGATGATTTACAATGGGGTAAGACCCCTCTATTTATAGGAAGATAAATGACTTAGCTTCAAACTAAAACTCTTAGACATTCACTCTAAATAGAGTTCTATTTATAACACTCCCCCTTGAATGTCTATTCAACAATGTGCCTCGTTAAAACCTTAAAACCAAAACCCAATGGGAAAAATTAAAGAGAAGAAAAAAGAGTACACATGTTTGAATATGCGCCTATTGGTTGCCTCGTTAAAAACCTCGCAAGGAAAACCCAGTTGGGACAAAACCTTGTAAGGGAAAAAGAGTGCAACGCGCATTAACTCCCCCTGATAAGAACATCAATTTATATCCTTGAGCATTTGCATTCCAATCTTGTGCACTATCTTCAAAACAATCTTTGGTAGATGTTTGATAAATAAATCAACCATATTGACTTGAATAAATATTCCGCATCTTGAAATCATCATTCTTGATAGATATGAACATCTTCATATAATGTCGTGGAATAACTCTTCAATATCTCCATAGATGTATTCTCAATGCCATCATGCTTATAGTTATAGCAAGATACATATGTACACAAATTGCACTTAGGATGTGGTACTTCAGGACCAAGAATTGTGTATGCTTTAAGCAACTTAAATTTTCAAGTTAAGTCATATAAATCACATAATAGACTTTAGATGCATATCAAGTTTTCATGTCATGCTAAACAAATAAGATATCGAAAACTGATTATACATACCTTTGACTTTATACTTTCAAGTATTTGAACTATATGTCCAAATCTACATGTCTTTCATATGGAATCAAGTATTTGTCTATACGCTTTAAGCGTATCAAAGACTTTGTCCTTCTGGGACTTAATATGAGCATTTGTAGTGAGAATATAGTTACTTTCTTTGGGTCAGCAAATGCGTATAACATGCTTTGCAATATGTTGCAATTGAATTATCCATTTTATGAACTTCAGGTTCATATCATGATATTCGGGGATTTACATATACAAATGATAATTCATCCCATGTAACTTTTTCTCAAGTGTTTATCATGTCTCCCCCTCATGTTAGAAAAGCTAACTTGTTTCCTCAACTTTGGGAAATCATCTTTGTGCATTATCATGTCAATATATACAGCACATTAATAATAAGATGAATTACTTGGTTCCTGACCCTGAACCACTTGTGAGGGGAGAATATACTCTCGTATACAACGTATATCAAACTGATATATATAACTTTTTCTCATAAGAAACAGTTTAGCTATTAAGTGGAAGCACTCAATAATTATCTTGCTAAACCAACTTTGATATAAACCAACTTATCAAGATGAACTATCTTGAATAGAAAATCTGGAAATTATGCTCGAAGTTAGATTACTGAGCAATTTACCTCGCAAGCACCGACCAGGCTGCGGGTTAATAACAATCGCGCATGTAACCATTTCATAGATGCATCATATGTGGTATACATGGAAGGTGAATGGGCCCATATTCACCTTTGATATTTCCAGAATTTATGGGCTTCAACCCGAACTCTTTAGTTGGTCAGTTCATTAATGAGAACAAGTGATACAAGAGAATTCGTAAAGAACTTTCTAGTTCTTTAATATTCACCCATGTGAATTCTGTATTATTGCACATCATACTTAAAATGAGATGGCTAACCCGAATGCCAACTGAATAAATTATCAATATTGGTAAACTTCAAATTTACACCATGACATGTGCACTTATCAATAAACTTCAGGTTTATTATGACATGGGTTTTTATACCAATAGATATCCACTTTATTGTGGCATTCTTTTGTTTGTGTAGTACAAACTGGAGAATAAACCGGGTAGCTTTTCATATACAAATTATCCCGCTACAAGTTGTAGTAATAGAAGATATCAAATCTTTCCTTTATTTATAGTCTCAATATAATCAGCGCTTTCGCGTGTACTTTGGAAACTGAATAAGTTTCTTTGAGACTTACTACAGCACAATACTCAATTGTGTTTCTCCAACATAGTAATAATTGGCTCTTCTAGAGCTCTCAATTAATTTTGTACTACCACAAATTCATTAACATCCATGTGGTGAATATCTTTCTTAAAGAGAAAGTTATACCATTATGGTCATGTCAAACTTATATGCAAGATATGTTTCTTGCATTATCGTTGTCCTTTAATAGTCATATTTCCAAAATACTTTGGCGTACAATAGGTACGTGACCAACGATCATTCATGCCATATATCATCTCAAACCTCCTTCTAGGGGTGAGGGTGGTATCATCTCAAACCTCCTTCTAGGAGTTAGTGTGGTATATTCAATACCAATTTCATATTCATATTCTTCCGATAATGAATATGTATTCGTGAATCAGATGTTGTCACATTCCCTGCGGGGATATGTGATTTTGTTATTCTTTTCAAATATGTAAATGCGTCTAGCACTCGATTTGTTATTCTTTGCAAAATGGATAATATTTTGCACCTCATTTTCACAAATGGAGGTATGTGGATCAATGATGAGATAATGATGCATTTTTCCACAAAATTTTCCCGTTTGGTTTCACCAACTTCTCCCCATAATTTTGGGAAAAGTGTCTCATCGAATTGACAGTCTGAAAATCGTGCAGTGTACAAATCCCCTGTCAATGTTTCGAGGTAACGAATAATGGAGGACGATTCAAACTCAACATATATTCCTAACCTTCTTTGCAGACCCATTTTTTGGTGCGGGATGGCGGTGCTATAGGCACATATACTGCGCATCCAAAGATTCTTAAATGGGATATATTGGGTTCATGACCCAAAACCAATTGCAACGGGGAATATTTGTGTCAATTCGTCAGTCAGAGACGAACTAGTATTGCTGTATGCAAAATGGCGTGACCCCAAACCGAAGTGGGCAGCCGACGAACTAGCATTGCTGCATGCTAAATGGCGTGACCCCAAGCCGAAGTGGGCAGCCTCGTTTTCATGAGTAAATGAGGTATTCAAGATTATACTCATGTATTGTCTCAATCTGATATCCATTTTGAATGATATCTTTAAAACTCAACAAGTTCCTTTTTAAACTTGAAGGAGAACATTGCATTCTCTAAAATATAGTTCCTTTAGGCAGAGTTATAGTTGCTCTTCCGGAGCCTTCAATCAATTTACAACTACCAGAAATTGTAGTAACATCTGCCTTACACATACTTAAATGAGAGACAACATTATTGAATATATGAGTATATGTATTATTTTTCATATATTTATGAACATGCAACCGAACACAATACTAATGCACAAATTACAGGACATAATTTTCCTAAGCCCACCTCAAAATTCAATAAGATTAAAATAGTGTGCTTAGTTACTGTTGGATCTTGAAGAGAAAAGTAGTATAACCTCAACTAAATAACATGAAGTTTCAGGAGCATAGATACCAACCAATATTAAGTTTTAGTGCAACTACCACAGACATCGGGCACTGTCTAAACGAGATGCAAAAGATGTAACAAATATCAAGATTATAACCACCTCATGTTTACTAAAATCTCGAGTGAAAAGGTTGGGCGACATTACAAACTGCAGTACATACACGGGAGTAGTGTTGGCAAATGGGCGGGTCAGATTCAATGTGGGTAGGTTGCAAATGGATAACGTATCCCACTCACCCATATCTATGTCTATCAATTTTAATACTGAAATTAAATTTAGGTGCACACAATAGGCTTTATTACAGACAGACGACGTGCTTTTAAATCTTACAGTGAATTAGACCCATGCAAAAATCTACACCCGTATACAAATTGGATAATTTACAGTAAAGTAAAGATTATCATGTACAAATTAAAATTCACACAGTAGTGTAGGAATTTATGATTTTGCTTTTTGTATGTCATAGTAATTTCAATGTTAGTGTACACTACACAATATACTGCTAGTATTCAAGTGTCTTGCAACGTCATATGGAATTGTGAACAACAACGTAATATATTAATATTAGTCACACAATAGCTGGTAAATTTCAACTGATCATAATTTATATAAAAACAATAAAGAATAAATGTTTTAATGTATATAACGTTGTTGTGACATGAATATATTTTATGCATCATGAACATAGTGTTTTAGCATAACAACAGTAAGCGTACTACACCCCACTAGAAGCAGTTTTAACAAAATATTGCAGATGTACACATAAATTCAATTTGAGTTGCAATATGTATCGTGAAGATATATTCATTTTTCAAACCTTCATCAAGGTGATGGCGCAAGAAAATCAAGGCCTTAGCACAGTTTCAAAACCTTCATCAAGGTGATGGCGCAAGAAAATCAAGGCCTTAGCATAGTCTTGGGTGGTTGCGTTATTTCTGTCTTTAATGGCATCTCCAAGACCCAGTGCATCCAAAGGGATTTCAGCAACCAACACCCATGTCATATAGTTCTTGCCCTGAAATTTCAAGGGCAACGAACTTTCTTTTCATAATGTCAGACATAAAACAAAATTACATCAAGAGCGTGTTCATACTTACGGGCTCTATTGCAATTATCACATTCACTTCAGGGAATGGATCATAATCATCTGTATGTGTTTTACACAGTCTCATGTCAAATATTACTTTCATAAAGTGAAAGATTATTTTGAGAATCCTTATTGTTCTCATTACCACAATAATGACGATTATAATTTCGTCTATTGCCACGTTCACATCCATTGATACCTTCACGGTAATAATTTTGTCTTCTTTCAGACTTATCACATACTGCTATCACATTCTCTAAAGGGAATGGAGCAAATTCAATTGGACGGAATTTTAATTCTTTGCCCACAATCATACATGAATTTGATCATGGCAAGGTATAGAAATTTTACCACTTCATGTGAGTGTAATTTCTTACGAACTCCATTAGAGTTATAATCAAACTTTGTTGTCTTTGTTTGTATATAAAATCAAATCGTATAATTTCAAGAATTTGAAAGGGAAAAATAAATTACTTACCTTTAAGGTATACCAATAAATGTTGTGATATCAAATATACCTCTTCTATTTTTCCATATAGAAATTTCTAAGTATTTGATCCGGGAATTTCAGATGTCGCCACCAGATAATCAAGGATGAAGTACTTTCATTCTTTGCATCAAGTTGAATCCTTAATCTTCTTGCATTGAATATTTAAATGCACCCTCATTTTTGTAACGAACTGTGGCTCCTCCCAATATTACATTATAATCTTTAAAGTCCCATTCAATACCTATCACAATACGGCAAAATATCTATCAAATTGTTAGAATATAAATACCAAATTTTAAATCAAATTGTGTAATGGGATGTAAACATGCTGAGATGTAAAAGAGAAGCCATCGGGCTATCTAGCCGGTGATTCCGCTGGTTTGCTTCATCTTCTCAAGGAGCTTTTTGAGACGGTAGAGCCTCGTGCTTATAATGTGTTATGAAATAATATAAAGAACAAGAACAATATAGAGAGAATAGGGAAAGAGATGAGTATTCTTATTGATACTTGGGATGATTTACAATGGGGTAAGACCCTCTATTTATAGGAAGATAAATGACTTAGCTTCAAACTAAAACTCTTAGACATTTAATCTAAATAGAGTTCTATTTATAACAAAGCTGAATATAAAGGATTTATCTAAATAATTTGAGATTAAGGCAAAATTAATTGACAAAAGTCAGGCTAGAAAATGGAATAACGGAGTTTGGGTCTTAATTCAATACCCGCGAAAAAAAGGGGAAAACGTAAAATGCAGTAGGAAGAAGAAGATCAGAGAGAGAGAGAGAGAGAGAGAGAGAGAGAGAGAGAGAGAGATGAATTCAAATTGGATCAAAAGCAAAGCTGAAGCAGTAATGGAAAAGATTAAAAGATGATTCTTCTCCAATGCCATGACCTCCGAGGGAACGATAAGACAAAAAGCTGAAATCTGCAAATCTTAAATCATATTTTATCCATTCATTTCTTTCATAAGATAAACCTAATAATACCGTTTTTTCTTCTTTGGATCCATTTTTGTGGATTAATTTGTTGATTCAAAGTTTTCTATTTATAACTGAGTTGTATCCGTTTAATTATTTTCCTAATTAATCATCGAGCCTCTAATTAATGGAGCCTCGTGTTGGTAATAAGTTTCGTTTGGGCCGGAAAATCGGTAGCGGCTCCTTTGGTGAGATCTACCTCGGTATACACATTCTTCAATTTTGCTCTTTGTAATTAATTTTTTTGTTTTGTTTTTCATATGTGGATAATTATAATTTTGTCATTTTCAGGGACTAATGTTCAGACCAATGAAGAGGTTGGAGTTAAGCTGGTAAGTATTGATTTTTCTTTTGTTTTTTTTTCCAAATTTTTAACATTCAGCACGTACCTGTTAGTATAATTCTGTATTTTTGTAGCTTCCTGGTTGCTTAAGTAAGGATTTTGAGCTGCTATTAGTTAAAAGTTGGAGTATTTCTCATTATTTGTTAGTATGAAATACTTTAATTTTTTCCTCGCTCGCATTTAGATCTAGAAGCTGCATAATCTTGAGTATAATATTTACACCAGCAAAGTAAATGGATATTCCCAGGTAGCTCTTTTACCCGCTGGTTTTTGGTAAAACAAATGAAAAGATCTTAATAACATAACATGATATTGAAATAGTTATTAGCTTGTAGAACACTAGTCCTATTTATATTCGAAGATTGGTGGAACATTTTTGTCATTGTGATTAAAATACTTCTTCTGTTTCTGTTACTCAGGAAAATGTGAAGACAAAGCATCCTCAACTATTATATGAATCAAAGCTGTATAAAATACTACAAGGAGGAAGTAATTTCTCATTCTCCTGTTGATTACTATTGCTTCTTTATACAACGTTTATACCTTGTCCTTATCAGTTGGATTTATTTTTGACATTGATAGCTGGAATTCCCAATTTAAAATGGTTTGGAGTCGAAGGAGATTATAATGTCCTTGTGATGGATTTACTGGGACCTAGTCTTGAAGATCTCTTCAATTTCTGCAGCAGGAAACTGTCCTTAAAGACTGTTCTTATGCTTGCAGACCAGATGGTAGGTGTGAAGTTTGCACTTGTTATTTATTTCGTTAACTATCTATAAACCTGTTTTCATCGTACTCAATTTTCAGATAAATCGAGTTGAATTTGTCCATGCCAAATCTTTTCTTCATCGAGATATAAAACCAGACAACTTCTTGATGGGATTAGGAAGACGTGCAAATCAGGTATTGGGATCAAAGCTACTGGTTGCTATACATCCACCTGTTGCTGGTAGGGTTATTGATTCTTTACTGCCATTGGTTACATATAGGTCTATGTAATTGATTTTGGGCTGGCCAAGAAGTATAGGGACTCCACCACTCATCAGCATATTCCATATAGGTAAGCTCCCAAAAACACCCCGTCCCATCTCTTTTTTGATTAATCATTTAGGTAAGCTCCTTTGAACCTTTCAAGAGAGGCTAAGATAGTCTTCTATCTATGGGATTGAGGATGGTTCCATAACAAGTATGAGCTTTATCTTGTCTTGTTGCAGATTTTTCTATGAAGGGACAAAAAAGATGATTTTTTAAGTTTGCATCAACTCTATAACACTATGATCCTTTTTCCTCCTTCAGAGATACTCCTGTATTTCAATTAGTTTGTCCTTTTTTGACTTGTGAGACTTATTAACAGAAGATTTCAAGATAAGAGTTGTTTAATACCTGTAGGGAATTACTGTGATCAGAGTTTGACTTTTGTGTTGCAGAAGAACAAAGTAGAGGTTAAAGGTCAACTGAGAAGAATGATATATTTATCTGTTAAAACCTCTTTTGGCATGTAAAATGAATCAAGAAATTACTTTCAAAGAAAACGGATGGTAGACATCCCAAACAGAAAAGTAAAACAAGTACTTATGGTTTGAGGGAGTTGTAAGTAAAGACGGAGGGAATTTCAGTTTGTTTCTTTTCTCTTTTTAAATCATAAGATACTATCCTAGTCAAACACCGAGTGAGTCCAAAATTACCAGCAACATTGGGTCTCCTGGATTTCTTGGTATTGACACAATGTGATGTAGAGTTACTAGGATCGTTATATGTGTTGGTATCATAGTATATCACAAATTGGTATCAGAATTTTGGTTTAAGCAAATTAGTCATTAGAAACTTAGAACTACATCAGAAATTTAAAATGGGGTTTTATATTATCTAACATGATTTTAACACCACTTATTTCACTTAGATATCAAATTTGATATCTAAGTGAAATAAGTGATGTTAATATGTGATATTTTTGTAAAAGAGTTTCACCATTCATCTAAAAAAATCAATTGCTTTTCATCCAAATGATTATTATTTGTATTTATAACTATTTTTCTTGAAGTACACTTTTTTTCCTTCACTGGCATCTTTCTCAAGCCCACACTTCACTTGATCTTTGTACTTAAAAGTTAAAACCCTAGAAGATCTTGACTCTTTTCTAGGATTTTTTTGCCTTTGACAATAGTGACTCCCACTTATGAGGCAAGAAGCAGCAGACGAAATGGCCTATGAATTTTAGAATATGAAATATACTATTATTTTTAATAAAGGAAGAAGTTTCATTAGAAAGGGCATCAAGAAGTTGCTAACGGTTATAAAATAGGTGAGTTAGCTCCTATACAGAATAAATACATGAAATCTATATTTTTAACTTAAGAAAGGAAACTTACATCATTTATAGCTTCTGCTGTGGAACTTTCTCCTGTTTTTCCAGCTCAAATGCTTGCTTATATTCATTTTCTAATTTTCTAGAGTGAGAATGAGGGGTTGCTCTGATGGTAAGCAACCCCCACTTCCAACCGAGAGGTTGTGAGTTCGAGTCTCCCCAAGAGCAAGGTGGGATGTTCTTGGAGGGAAGAATGCCGGGGGTCTATTTGGAAACAGTCTCTCTACCCAAGGGTAGGGGTAAGGTCTGCGTACATACTACCCTCCCCAGACCCCACTAAGTGGGATAATACTGCGTTGTTGTTTCTAGAGTGAGAATGAATTATTTAAACAATTTTTTTTTTTGAAAAATCATATAAATATGGACAAAAAGATGCTTGGTGGATAACTTCGGTGCTCAGGTTATTAACCTTTCTTTATTATACTAGAGAGTATTTATTACTTTTTTCATCCCAATTTAAACAACAACAACAACTACCCAGTATAGTCCCACAAAGTGGGGTATGGAGAGGGTAATATGTAGACGAGCCTTACCCCTACCCGTAAGGGCAGAGAGGCTGTTTTCATCCCAATTTAATTGTCCAATTTTATTTTTTCGATTATTATGAGAAAATAGAGGAATACGAATTATTTATATTTTTCTTTCACATAATTTTTTTATGACAATAAGGACTTCTAAAGAAGTCATGGACACCCGATTATAATTTCTTCTTCTATCGTATGTTAAGAATATTATAGTTATGGAAAGCTTTAAAATCTGAAATGTTAGTAGTTCTTACATAATTCAATTAAGGAAAGATTTAATAGTCAAAGTTTTAGCTAATTTAAAACCTAGATATTAGGAACATAATAAGATGAATAATATTTCACTAAGGGTCTTTGTGTGTGCAACGCATTCCGTGTCATGAGTAAAACCTTTTTAAATTTGCTTAAATTTTATTAAAAAAGTATCGTGAATTATAAATACAAGGATAAAGAAAATAGTGTAAGTTCCTTAAATTAAAGAATGGTGATTGTGTTTAGCTAATTTTATGGAAAAAAATTGTGTTAACATTGCTCACAATGGTATTTCAGTCCGTCTATGACAAATTTTTTTAGGAAACAAATTAAAAAGGTTTACATGATTTTTAAATACCTTTTTAACTTCAAATACTACTTTTATATATATATATATATATATATATAAAGAGAGAGAGAGAAATTTACATCCAACTTCAGTTTTCATACAAAGAATATGCTTTAGTTTGACCTATTATTCATTATAATATAAAATAGTTTTATTATTTAGATATATATTGTTTTGAAGAAATAGTACGTAATTGAAGGGTAAGAGGAAATGTCAATGTTACAATAATATGTTTGTCCATAAAAAATTATTTGAGTTATAATATTCTTTGTTTTGAAAACAAATTCGCATTGAAACTAATTTTATAGAGATCTAAGGATAGTTCTTTTCTTACTTGAAATTAGACAAATTTGCCACTTCCCAAAAAGAAATTAAATTGTGTTAAAGTGGAAACATACATTTCTACAATCTAAAATGTAAATAAAAAGGGGTAAAATTAAATGTTCCTAAATTTTTGTTTGTCAAATCAGCAAAATTGCCTAAATTTTTTCTCATAATAAAAGTTAGAATTTTCTTTTTAATAGGGTATAATTTGAAAGTATTTGATTCCTTCTTGGAAAGCTATTTTTCTTTTATTTTACTTAGACTTAGATAATTAAATGATTATTCCTAAATAGTAGGGAATTAATTAATGACTATTCCTAAATAGTAGAAAATTAGTTAAATGACTATTTCTAGATATTAGTAGAATAATCAAATGACTATTTTGTTAAGTGTGAATTCAATTTTAAAGGGGTAAAAAAGGCGAACGATATTTCGTTAACCGCCTTCGTGCTTTTAATATAATATAGATAGGTCAAGATACTGGCTTCCATTCAAGTCCTATACCTCTATATTGTATTCTAGTAACCTCTTTTTTCACTAGCTCCGGTTAGGTAGTGACGTCAGAAAAAAATCTGATAACTTATTTCTCAAGCTCAGATAAAGGAGGAGAGTTACAGTAAGTTGACTGCCAGTGTAAAAATAGTTAAATCATGATATTGTCAACCTCAACTAGTTTGGCGTCAAGGCATGTTGGTTAACTTTTCCTATGGTCATAGTTCATTTTCCTAAGTTCCCCTGATTGATTCTCTTTCTCTCTCTGATTTACTGGTGGAAGGAGAAGGCTTCATCAATCTAGTGCCTTCATGTTTGATTGCCATGGAGATGTGTTCATTATTTATTCGAAAGATGCACTTTTTACTGAAATTTAAGTAGTGAGAGGAGAGTTTTGCGGTTGGTTTGTATTGAGGTAGGTTATTTGATTTTTGAGCTTGTCAAAGTTGTAGTATTTATTTTTTGTGTTGAGTTCCGTTATGGTACACTTTTGAGATTCTTTTCTCATGCAATCTATTAGCTAAGGAAATGATTTATCTCTAGATAATGAATACAACAACAACAATAACCCAGTATAATTCCACTTAGTGGGGTCTGGAGAGGGTAGTGTGCAGGGTTGTAAATAGCGCTCGGTACAGTGCTAAATGCGTGTAGCGAGGCGTGGCGAAGCTTTAACGCCACAAAGGGCAGTGTGGCGAGGCGAGCCAGAATAGCGAGCGCTACAGTAGCTGTGGCGAGGCGAGGCGCGAGGCGCTGCGAAGCGTCGCTATTTTGATATTACAGCATAATTAAAACACAACAGCAAAATTAAAACACAGCAGTTGCTCCAGTCAACAAATTAGGGTTTTTCACTCCATCTTCTTCTTCTTCCAGCCTCTGCAACAACACCAGTGCCCAGGTATGTTCTTCACTTCTTCTTTCTTCTTTCTTCCTTCTTCTTTTCTCTTTCTGGAATCGACATCACCAGGCTCTGTTTTTCACTTTTTCTTTCTTTCTTCTTTCTTCTTTTCTCTTTCACAGTCTCGACCAGAAACAGACTCTCTGTTTTTTCTTTCTTTCTTCTTTCTTCTTTCTTCCTTCTTGTTTTCTCTTTCTGGACTCGACATCACCAGGCTCTGTTTTTCACTTTTTCTTTCTTTCTTCTTTCTTCTTTCTTCTTTCTTTTGTCTTTCTTCTTTTCTCTTTCACAGTCTCGACCAGAACCAGACTCTCTGTTTTTTCTTTCTTTCTTCTTTCTTCTTTTCTCTTTCGCGACCAGCACTGTGTGCTCTGTTTTTCGAGACCAGCACTGTCCAGTGCTCTGTTTTTTCGCGACCAGCACTGTCCAGTGCTTTGTTTTTCGCGACCAGCACTGTCCAGTGCTCTGTTTTTCGCGACCAGCACTGTCCAGTTGCTTAAATTAACCTGCACAGATAAAACAAGAAAAATTAATCTGCTAAGTTGCTTAAATTTATTTGATTTATTGCTCTATTTTTCTATAAAACAGCGCTGAAAATTGAATATGGCCAATATAATGCTATCAATTATGATGTTGTAGAATTTGAAAATCTTCAAGAAGAATAAATGTTACTTATTTTATGAGTTTATGACTATCTATTGAGTTTTTAATTTTTAAATTGATATATTTATTATTAACATATTATTGTTATTGAGTTTTTAGTGTTATATATATATTGTTTTTTTTATAAATTGTCGCCTCACATCAAAAAGGGGAGCGCTTCGCTGCGCGCCTCTCGCCTCACTGAAGCGAGCCCTCGTCGCTATTTGTCGCCGCGCGCTATCAAAAACACTGGTAGTGTGTACGCAAACCTTACCCCTACCTTTGGGTAGAGAGGCTGTTTCCAAATAGATCCCTGGCATCCTTCCCTCCAAGAACTTCCCACCTTGCTCTTGGAGACTCGAACTCACAATCTCTAGATAATGAATGAGTAATTTTATTTTATTCTTCTAATTTTCAAATACAGAGAAAACAAAAATTTGACAGGAACTGCCAGATATGCAAGCATGAATACTCACCTTGGCATAGGTAAGCTTTTGGTTTTTTAAACTTTTGTACAACTTTGTGTATGTGGATTGCGCTTATTCTTGAAGCTATGCTTGATTCCTTTGTTGCTTTCAAACCTATAGAACAAAGCCGAAGGGATGATTTGGAGTCACTGGGTTATGTTCTAATGTATTTCTTAAGAGGAAGGTAAAATCTCTTTATGTATATCTCCTTTTTTTTATTTGCTTTCACTCTTCTTTCTTGACATCTATTTACTGATTTCAAAATGTGTAGTCTTCCTTGGCAGGGGCTGAAAGCAGGCACAAAGAAACAGAAGTATGAGAGGATCAGTGAGAAGAAAGTTTCAACATCAATAGAGGCATTTTGTGTTCCTAACATTTTTCTTATGTTAACGATATGATTTTTAATGATGATGCTGACACAAAAATTTCTTTTCTAGACATTGTGTCGTGGCTATCCTACAGAGTTTGCATCATATTTTCACTACTGTCGGTCACTGAGATTTGAGGATAAACCAGATTATGCTTATCTCAAGAGAATTTTTCGTGACCTTTTCATTCGTGAAGGTACGATCATTTCTTGCTTTGCATGCAATAATAATAGCTGTATAAGCTCAATTAATGTTTTTTTTCTAGAATCTGTTATTCATTTTTGCTTTCTTCTCCTCTTTTTTCTTGTCCTTTCAGGTTTTCAGTTTGATTATGTTTTTGACTGGACTATTTTGAAATATCAGCAGTCACAACTAGCCAATCCTCCATCTCGTGCTCTTGTGGGTGACTTAGGCAGATCAGTTGTGTGTTAATTGGCCTCAAAATGTTGAAATGAAATGGTATTTTGGTACAGGGTGGTACTGCTGGACCCAGTTCAGGGATGCCTCATGCTCTTGCTAATGTTGAGAGGCAATCAGGTGGGTCTCTTATGTATCTCTACTTCAAGCATAAAAGAAAATTATGAGCAATCAGTACATGTTAGAGCTTTGGGGTTTGCCGACGGTAGACTTATAATGAAACTGGACATTACTTCTGACAAAGCTTGTATAAGTTCTTTGCTGTTTACCACTTACAGCCCATAGAATTGCATCCTCAGATCATTCCTAATAAATGTTATCTTTAGCCTTAAATGGAAAAAGTACAATTAGCATGTGAAGTGTTTACTAGTTCATAATGTTAGTTATTTTTGTTCAGGGGTAAGGTATGCGTACACGCTACCCTCCCCAGACCCCACTAAGTGTGATTATACTGGGTGGTTGTTGTTGTTGAAGTATGCAGTCTGCTAGTTTGCTATTTCCATGGGACCTACAAATAACATGCTAGACATATTATGCAGGTGGTGAAGAAGGCCGGCCTAATGGTTATTCTTCAGCAAATCTTACACGTAATAGGAACACAGCGCTGCATTTCAACTCTGGAAGCTTAGCTAAGCAAAAAGGGACAGTTGGTAATGATTTATCCATGGGTAAAGAGGTGAGTCCTCTCGCTTTGTCGCTCTTGTTGTTTTACAGCAAATTGTGACACTTTTACAGAATACCAGCCGGCACAAGATTCACAAGATTGTGAGTGCAACCAAATTTGTTAAGCTATAGATGGCATAATTTGTGTTACTTTACAGCAACAACAAAAACAACTATCCAGTATAGTTCCACAAAGTGGGGTCTGGGGAGGGTAATATGTAGACGAGCCTTACCCCTACCCGAAAGGGCAGAGAGGTTGTTTCCAATCGACCCTCGGCTCAGTGAAGGAAAGGAAAAACAAAAACAAAAACAAAAACATAGGAGCATTAGTAACTCCAGCAGAAATAGCGTAAATAATTATCTAAACATACGAAACATAAATAAAATAGCATGCAAAAATATCATACAGTAACTACCATAAGGGAGACACAATCCAAAACACAAATCATCTATGTATAACCCTGCCAAGCCTCACCCTACCCCGGATGAGAAGTACGAAAAACTCTAGGAGCCCCTATCCTACAACCCTGATACTAGACCTCCAGACGTTCCTATCAAAGGTCATGTCCTCGGAAACCCGCATTCTAGCCATATCATGCCTAATCACTTCTCCCCAATACTTCTTAGGCCTCCCTCTGCCTCGCCGAACGTCGACAATCGCCAGCCGCTCACAACTCCTCACCGGGGCATCAGGACTTCTCCTCCGCACATGCCCGAACTACCTCAGCCTCGCCTCTCGCATCTTCTCATCCACCGGGGCCACCCCCACCTTCTCTCGAATAACTTCATTCTTAATCTTATCTAACCTGGTGTGCCCGCACATCCACCTGAGCATCCTCATCTCAGCAACCTTCATTCTCTGAACATGAGAGTTCTTCACGGGCCAGCACTCCGCCCCATACAACATAGCAGGTCTAACCACCGCTCTATAAAATTTTCCCTTGAGTTTATGTGGAACTTTCTTGTCACACAGGACTCCTGATGCAAGCCTCCATTTTGACCACCCCGCTCCTATACGATGAGTGACGTCCCCGTCAATCTCTCCGTCCCCCTGAATCACCGACCCAAGATATCTGACACTGTCCCTCTTGGCGATGACCTGAGATCCAATCATCACGTCTCTGCCTATTTCGCTCGGCTCGGCGCTAAACTTGCACTCCAGGTATTCTGTCTTAGATCTGCTTATTTTGAAACCTTTAGACTCGATAGTCTGTCTCCATACCTCTAACCTCTCAATAACACCGGCCCTCGTCTCATCTATCAAGACTATGTCATCAGCAAATAGCATACACCAAGGTACATCCCCTTGAATATGTCAGGTTAGAGCATCCATCACAAAGGCAAACAAGAGAGGGCTAAGCGCTGATCCTTGATGGAGACCCATAACCACTGGAAAATGGTCAGAGTCGCCACCTACCATCCTAACCCTAGTCTTAGCTCCATCATACATGTCCTTGATTACTCTGATGTAGGCTTCTGGCACACTCTTCGCCTCCAAGCACCTCCATAGCACCTCCATTGGGACCTTGTCATACGCCTTCTCCAAGTCGATAAGCACAATGTGCAGGTCCTTCTTCTTATCCCTGAACTGCTCCACCAGCCGCCTGACAAGGTGATAGCTTCTGTAGTGGAGCGACCTGGCATGAAACCGAACTGGTTCCCGGATATAGATGTCATCTCCCTCACCCTCGCCTCGATCACCCGTTCCCAGACCTTCATGGTGTGACTTATTAATTTGATACCCCTATAGTTGTTGCAGCACTGGATGTCCCCTTTGTTCTTGTACAAGGGCACCACTGTACTCCACCTCCACTCATCCGGCATCCTTTTAGTCTTGAAGATCGCATTGAACAACCTAGAGAGCCACTCCACTCCTGACCTACCCATGCAATTCCAGAACTCTACCGGGATTTCGTCAGGCCCAGTAGCTTGACCCCTACTCATTCTACGCGAAGCCCCCATGACCTCCTCCGCCCTAATGCGCCTGCAGTACCCAAGGTCTCTATGTTGCTCTGAATGCCCCAACTCCCCTAGCTCTATGTTACGATCCCGCTCCTCGTTAAGTAAGTCTTGAAAGTACGCCTGCCACCTCTGCTTGACTTGAGACTCCCCCATCAGAACTCTACCATCCTCGCCCTTGATGCACCTAACTTGGTCAAGATCACGTGCCTTCCTTTCCCTTGCTTTAGCTAACCAGAATAACTTCCTGTCCCCGCCTCTCCCCGGAATAATTTGTGTTACTTTAATTTACCAAATAGGGATATCATCAATTTTGTGCCTTTTTTTATTTGGTTACTATTTCTTATTTGTATTTATCTCTCATCTGCATTGCACTTTTCCTAGTAGACATCACAAAACCTTCCATCCTTTTGACATTTTCTTTTTTCAATATAACTGCTTGCCTGAGAAAAAATTCATTCCACATGGTAGAAGCAGGATTTAGCGCGATAAAAAATATAGTACAGCTTGCAGATTACATGCTAATATATTCTCATTTTTGTGATTCTATTGACAACAAGCGAAGATAAAAGAATTGACTGAGCTCTTATTGCAGTTATCCAGTTCTAATTTTTTCCGAACAAGTGGATCATCAAGGCGTCCAGCTGTGTCTAGCAGTCGTGACCCAGTGTTCGCTGGTGGTGAGCCTGATCCCTCTCACACCCAGAAAACAGATGCCAGTCCAGGACATCTCCGTAAAACTACCAGTGCTGCACAGAGAAGTTCACCAATTTTGTCATCAGATCAGAAGCGCAGCTCCTCCACTAAAATGGACAAGAATTTCGAGGCCGCGCTTAAAGGAATAGAAGGCCTGAGTGTTAATAAAAATGATGAGAGGCTGCATTACTAGCTGTGCTTCTCTGGTTACTGTAAATCTTGGCAAAACAATTACACCAACTTGGGGGATAAAGACGCACTTTGCTACGAGTTGCCATCACGAAAGACTAAAAATAGAAATTACAGTGACACCAATAACATGATGAGGAGATTAATGGGTCACAAAGCCAGATTTGATATCCCCCTTGTAATCTGGTTTATGCTTGTCTATACATTTGGTGCTTTGTCTGTTTTCCTCATCTCTTTCCCTCTCCTTTATTAGAATTCTTAGTATTCCAAATGGTGCTATGTTGTGAATTATGAAGAAATTTTTGTATGATCGGAGACTAAAATATTCACTTGAGACGGACATACTGTGTTGGTATTGCACCCACCTTTTTGCTATTATGGATGAATCTGAATTGCTAGATATTCAAAATATTAGGCCACATTCCTTGTACTTGAAGGGAAATATCTAGGATGGGTGGTACACTTTTTGTCCAATTGATAAAGTAAAAAGGAAGCAGAAAGAGACCATCTCTATTAGCAGACTCCATATTTTGGAAAGAAATATTAAGGATGTGTGATAGGAAATCATTCTTTGTCCAATAGAAAAAGTAAATAGAGATATTGTGTTTGAATATGACGAAAGATATCAGTATTTGCTTAAAAAGGAAATTATTTTTCACCAAAAGCAAAAATAACTTATTTTTTATCGACGTGAGTCATTTTCTTTATAACTATCTACAAATAGTTTTCAAGAAGTAGTATATAAGAAAATATGTTTTATAGATAAATAACTTTCGTCAATAAAACGCACCCGTAAATAAAAGTAAAAGGAAACCAAAAGGAAATCTATCTTCTCTTTCTATGCCAGTCAGTGATCAAGAATATCTGCCAGCGAAGTGTGTTTTTGCATTTGGATTTTACGAAACATATTTATAATAGGCATAACCTCGAACAAATCTTCAAATATTTGTTTTCCTTTTCTAACAAATTCCCTTTGTGCTAAAGACAAAAACTCCGACCCAACACCCATAATATGTTCTTATGACTAAAAAACAGCTTTCTTGAATTAATATCATCACATATAGATATTTCTGTTTCTCTTCTTTTCTATTTAGTGTTTTTATTTTTGTATAATATTGAAGTGAGATGAGCTTGAATAAAAGAAAATAGTCGTAGAACTAATTCTAACTTGAGTTTAATATTGAGGCGTAATTATTATTGTTATATGTCTCCAGAACAAAAGGACCAATTTCTTTCTCAAGAGGAGACCAATCTATATATATTACATTGATAGATTTTTGCAAGATCACAACAACGAACAATCTTTCTTAGCTCTAACAAATGGGATTCTGAAATCCCTTTTTCAAATAAATAACCAAAAAAAAAAAGGGAGGGGGGGGGGGGGGGGGAGAACCCCCACTTTATCACTTAATGATAGTACATTTTATGTAAGTAAAAATGCTTAAATTAAAATTAAAAAAATAAATAAAAGAGCCCAAGAAAATTACTAGTCAATTGGAGAAGGGCTAGTTTCACCAGAATCCATGGACAACATGATTACAAGTATTCTTGATCCACCTAAAACTCTTTCTTAAAGAACCTTTCATTTTACCTTCCATAGCATAAGATTTATACCCAATAACTCTTCTTTTCCTTTGCAATTCAGGATCATTAAAAGCCCAATTTCTTGAAGATGCTGTGCTTTTGCTCTTCTTCATCTTCACTTCTTTATCTATGCCTCCATATGAATAAGGAACATAAGAATTAGTACTAAAACTTCTCAAATCTTGCATATTTGTTGGACCCCCATGATAATTTTCTATTTGCATCCTTCCTTCTCTTGTTGATACAGATCTAAAATTCTCCATATTTGGACACAAAAATAGAGTTTTTTTTGGGGGTGATTTGGTTTTTGATTGAGTTTTTGTTTTGTGTGAAAATTGGATTGATATATGGGAACAGCTGAAAGTGGTTGTGGCTTTGATCTTTTATATTGTAATTTTTGAGTGTCTCTTTTCTGCTCTCCTATTTTTTAAAATTATTAAAGGATTGCTTTGACTTTTCCTTAGATAGAATTGATGTAAAATTATTGTAAGCTTTTATAATTTATTCCCACCATTTGCAGGTATCCTTGGATATGATCAGACGCCGACCCAACATTTGAAGGTCGTGTGTATTTTTACATTTAATCACAATTTATTTTGTACAGAGTGTTATTATTAATATGTTACTATTTTAAGAGATATATACAATCATACCTTTTTATAATAGTATTTCGATATAATGATACTTTACTATCAAAGTCAAATTTTTTCGGAACTAATTTTTATGTTACATTATAATATTTGCTATAATATTATTATAATATTTAAAAATATTTAAAACAAATAAAACTATTATAGAAAAATTTAATTATATATATATACGTGAAATTTTTGCCAAACTTATCAGGTGCCGGTATCCCACTCTTTACAATATAGGTCTGCCTTTGGACATGACTCTGGTGAGTGAGGATCCTAATTTGCAACTTTGGATGTCATGATAATTTTTTTTAGTAAGGGAGCACATCAATATAATAATAAAAAAAATTATATTATAAAATTATAATTATATGATCCTTCATAAAAAAGGTGAAATTAGGAATTTAAAAATATAAAAATAAATGATTTAATAAAACACGTTAGAATGCATTAATATAAAAGTTCTTTAAGATTTTAATATACATATAAGTTGTCTCTTATTCATATTATATCAATTTAAGTAAATGGTTTAGTTAAATGTAAATTCTTTTCTTTTCTTTCTTGTCCTCTACTACTACTCAATGGCCGCCTTCACCCAGGATTATTATTATTTTTTAATTAAAAAGGAGAAAAATCACATGCCATATATAAGTCAATGTTGACCGGCGAATATCACATTGAAATTCTTTCTTTTATTCTTTGGCAATATAAAACATGTGAAAAATAGAGGAGATGGAATTTTTCAGTTTAAATAAATCATTAGCAGACTGTATTTGAAAAGGAATGGTAGAAATCCCAATCAGACAATTAAAGCTACCTAGAGTTTAAACAACAACAATAACTATCCAGTAATGTCTCACAAAGTGGGATTTTGGGAGGGTAATATGTAGACGAGTCTTACCCCTACCCGAAAAGGCAGAGAGACTGTGGCTCAGTGAAGGAGAGGAAAAACAAAAACAAAAGAGCATTAGTAAGTCCAGCAGAAATAGCGTAAATAATTATCTAAACATAAGAACCATAAACATAATAGCATGCAATAATATCAAACAGTAGTCTCACCCAACCCCGGGTGAATAGTACAAAAAACTCTAAGGGGCCTCTATCCTACAACCCTGATACTAGACCTACATACTTTCCTATCAAGGGCCATGTCCTCGGAAACCTGCATTCTAGCCATGTCATGCCTAATCACCTCTCCCCAATACCTCTTAGGCCTCCCTCTGCCTCGCCGAACGCCGACCACAGCCAGCCGTTCACAACTCCTCACCGGGGCATCAGGACTTTTCCTCCGCACATGCCCGAACCACCTCGGCCTCGCTTCTCGCATCTTCTTATCCACCGGGGCCACCCCCACCTTCTCTCGAATAATTTCATTCCTAATCTTATCTAACCTGGTGTGCCCGCACATCCACCTGAGCATCCTCATCTCCGCAACCTTTATTCTCTGAACATGAGAGTTCTTCACTGGCCAGCACTCTGCCCCCAACATTGCAGGTCTAACCACGGCTCTATAAAATTTCCCCTTGAGTTTCTGTGGAACTTTCTTGTCACATAGGACTCCTGATGCAAGCCTCCACTTTGACCATCCCGCTCCTATACGATGAGTGACGTCCCCGTCAATCTCTTCATCCCCCTGAATCACCGACCCAAGATATCTGACACTGTCCCTCTTGGCGATGACCTGAGATCCAATCATCAAGTCCCTGCCTACTTCGCTCGGCTCGGCGCTAAACTCGCACTCCAGGTATTCTGTCTTAGATCTGCTTATTTTGAAACCCTTAGACTCGAGAGTCTGTCGCCGTACCTCTAACCTCTCAATAACACCGACCCTCGTCTCGTCTATCAAAACTATATCATCAGCAAATAGCATACACCAATGCACATTGCCTTGAATATGTCGTGTTAGAGCATCCATCACCAAGGCAAACAAGAGAGGACTAAGCACCGATCCTTGATGGAGCCCCATAACCACTGGAAAATGGTCTGAGTCGCCACCCACCGTCCTAACCCTAGTCTTAGCTCCATCATACATGTCCTTGATTACTTTGATGTAGGCTTCCGGCACGCTCTTCACCTCCAAGCACCTCCATAGCACCTCCCTTGGGACCTTGTCATAGGCCTTCTCCAAGTCGATAAGCACCATGTGCAGGTCCTTCTTCTTATTCCTGAACTGCTCCACTAGCCTCCTGACAAAGTGAATAGCTTCTGTAGTGGAGCGACCCGGCATGAAACCGAACTGATTCATAGATATAGAGTTTAACATAAATTAATTTTCTTTCTTAACACATCTTTTTCTTTTGTCGGTTTATTCATTAGGTAATTGAACTGATTCGAATTTGAGTCGTGTATGTCTATTAAAAGGATAAAGTATTCCCTACTTAAAAGGCTCTTCATATCTCCACGAGCTGAAACGAGAAACTCTGATTAAGGGTCGTTAAATCCCAAAAGCATTTGCACAAATAACCTTTTTTTCCCTTAAGTTCTGTCTCTCGACAGCGAGGCATGAAAATCGAGGATTAGGATTGTCGGTTGATAGGTAATCGAAAATCTCTTCTGATTGTAATAATAGTATTAATACTAATTGTGTATTCTCCTATTCCATGTTTCTTGTTGTTAGACGATGTGGCATTGTTGCATGTAGTTTTCACATTTCTCTAATTATACTTTCATATTCCTAGTTTCTTTGCTATTAATATTATGCTATTTGTTTATGTTATTTTATTTCTTTGCCATTGTCATTGTTTGTTTATTGTATCCTTTTTATTATTCTTGAGCCGAGGGTCTATCGAAAATAATCGATCTTTCTTTATAAGGTAGGGTAAGGTCTGGATATACATTAACCTCCCAAAAATCCATGTATGGGGTTGCACTGAATTTGTTGTTATTGTACGTCTCTAGTAACCTCATTAACCGAGTGTCCAATAAACCAATTTTATCAGAAAAAATGAATTTCATTCAACTAATTTTTGAAGATGATTTAGGCCATTGAGCTAACAATTAGATAGTACTTCATCCGGTACACAATAAGTATCCAATTTACTTTTAGCACGCCCATTAAGGAAATACTAAATCCTATACGAAAATACCTAGTATGACTAAATTACCCCTTATTAAATATTTAATGTGAGGAGTGAGAATTTTTTTTAGGAATATGTACATAGGGGTTATTTTGTAAAAACATATTGAATTCTTTCTTGATCATATAACTAGATACTTATTTTGAACCAAAATAATAAAGCAAATAATATAATTTAAGAGCATTTCAATAAACGCCATACCATGCAAATGATGCGGTATCCTAAGCAACCACTACACTTTTCGGTGGTTACACACTTGTTTTCTATTCTACGTAGTTATTTTTTTCCCCAAAATTGTACGTAGTTATTTACCAACATTAATTAATTATTGTATGTTGTTTGATATTTTATCCGGTCCATTTAATTAATTTTAAGTTATTTTTACACATTGAACAATTTACCTTCTACCATGACTTAATAATAAAAATGGCCATATTAACTTTAATTTGTTCATTCGAAATATAACAAATACTCTTAAGTTCTTTATTTCAACGATAACTTTGAAAAAAAAAAAGAAAAACAATCCTTTTTTAATATCTGAAAAAATTAAATATTATGAACTATCAGAAAAATACTAAAGATATCAATTAAAATAAATCAGAAACAATACTAAATTAATAGTATAGACAAAACTATACTATTTAAATCATGCTAAAATGGATTAGGTGAGAAGAAGGTAAGGGAAAGGGGAGCTTAGGGGACATCGAGACCTATTAATAAATAAGGGTTTGTAGCGTTAAAACCTCAATTTCACAACTAATGTAACTATTGTATAGCGTGTGGACCACCACTTTGGCCATATATTTTGGTGGTTCCAAAATTTGGTGTAATTTTTGAAGATTATTGCAATAAGTACTTGATTTTTTCTTTCCGCCTTGGAGGTAAAGTAGGTGTCGCGTTCCAATTTCCATTTCAGATTGTGATGTCGTCCAACTAGAGGTGTTTAAAATCGATTCGAAACCGAAAACCGATCCAAATCGAAGCTTAACGCCTTATTGGTAATAGTTTAACGGTTTAATGGACGGGGAACAGATTGAATTTTTTTTATTAACGGCTTATCGGTTTGAGGATGGATTATTCAATTTTCTTAACGGCTAATCCGTTAACCCGTTAAGAATATAAATATATTATATATATAATTTATTTTTATTTATATATATTAAATATAAAAAAACTAAAACCCTTGAAAATGATTAACAAAAGTTTATTTCTACGTCTAAGCATTTTTAATCTCGGGATCTAGATGATTTGCAGGTACTCGCCCAACATAAAGGAGATGAAGGTGCTGGACAAGAAAAAAGTGAGGAGGCAAAGCTATACTACCTCAGGGATAAAATGAATGCCCTGAAAAGATATTAACAAGCTAGCTCATATGAAGGTATACTGGAATAGGTGTTTGATCTTTAATTGCCTGAAGAGATCTATCAAATTCTAGTAAACATGTATGTTAGGCCGATAAGCCGCCCAATAACCGCCCTATAAGAGCTAACCCGATACCAATCCGCCCAATATCTTATCGGGTGGCTAACGGATTAATACATTTAAAAGCCGATAACCGTTAAGCCAAACCGTTAAGAGTAAAGCCGCCCAATCCACCCGATGAACACCCCTACGTCCAACGTCGTCGTTATTAGGCAAGCCAACATTAATCAATCTAGTGATTCTCCATTTTAGATAATTTTTAAGTGAATATTATTTTTCTCTTTTAATCAAGGTTTAGGAGTTTGCAAATGAAATACAATTTAAGCAGAAGCAATTAGGTAAAATTGAAATCACATAAACAAATCCAAAAATCATAAGTCTATGTCACGATCCTAAATCCGGACCCGATCATAATGGTGCCTCTCATGAAAACAAGGCCAACCGATACTTTTCCATATTGGTTTTAAGCAATTAAACAATAAGAATTACGTCTAAAATGTAATAAATAATTCCAAAGTAGGCAGTGAACATTACAGTTTGCGGAAATAAAAATCAACACAGCCCGATACCGGGGTGTCACCAGTCATGAGCATCTATCAATACGCTACAGGTCTGAAATGTCTACCAAGCTAGTACAGAATAACTGAAAATGAGAAAGAAAATGAGATAAAAGGGGAGAGGCACGGGCTGCGAACGCCGACCAGCTACCTCGTGGACTCTGAAATCTGTCGGGAGCTCTCAAGCCTCGCGAGCAGGATCAATAGCGCCTGAATCTCCACACGAGATGCAGGGAGTAAAGTGAGTACTCCAACTCAGTGAGTGACTGAAAACAAGAAATCACGTAAGGCACATTATAGGCAATAAGGAAGCAGTAAAAGGAGTAAAACAGTGAAGAAGTAAAGATGTGTCAAATCACTGAGTTCAGTTTACACTTCATAAAATGCCTTTTTAACAATTAAACAAGCAAATGACAAGCAAATAGAAAAGATAAACACATAAAGGATCACCCCTCGGGCACACTGCCAACAAATTCGCCCCTTGGGCAATATCTCAGAAACCATACCAGCCCCTCGGGGCTATATCTCACATCACAATGAGTACTCGCGCTAACTGGAGGTGTGCAGACTCCTGGAGGGGCCCCTTACCTACCAAGCGCAATATCAAGTCATCTCGTGGTATCATCACTAGGCCCTCGACCTCTTATCAACATGTCACCTTATGGCGTATAAGTCTCAGGTCCTCGGCCTCATAATCATAATAATGTGTTTCCTCACAACATAGGCCCTCGTCCTTACTCAGTCAAAGTCCTCGCAAGCCACTCGGGCAATAGTAAAACATGATTCTCAGCCAAAAAAATTATTTAAAAGATCATTTAAGTGTTAAGAACAGAGTTGGCATGACTGAGTTATGAAAACAGTAGAATGTTGCATGACTGAGTACAATATAAAATCAAATAGTAAGGAAATATCAGTAAAAATTCCCTAATGATTCAAATAGTTTCCACGAGGCCCAAATATGGCATTCAGCCGAAAACAAGATGATATCAGATAGATTTCAGTCAGATATGCGGAAAAATAGTCATTTGATACAGATTAAGTCACAATCCCCAATGATACACTACCCCACGCTCATCATCATAATGGCGAAAACAATTAAACTTGCGCCAAATAAATAATTAAGCTTGAACAACTAGAAGGAAAATTGTATATAAGTGCCACTCAGCATATGCAACTCAACATCACGAAAATCTACAACATCCCTAAATCTAGAAACTCACGGGAAACACAGGCTAATAGAAGAGTAATACACTGCTCTAACTCCAGAATGTCTAAACAACTGAAAGAAAGGAGAACTATCTACTAAAGCTGGAATAAGATAAAGACTCCTGGTCTGCGGATGCGGCAGAAGTACCTCGAAGAGCTGGGTCTCTCCGTCTCAAGAGTGATATGCTTGGCTGGAGGTACCTGAATCTACATATGAAAAACATGGGCAGAAGGGGCATGAGTACACCATATCGGTACTCAGTAAGTGTTATGCCTAACTTCGGCCGAGTAGTGATGAGGAAGGTCAGGGCCCTACTGAGATAAAACATAACAAATTATAGTATAAGGAAAATAGCATAGATAAAGTCTACAACGATAAACTAAATAGGATAAATAAGGAAAACGGTAATAGAAATCAGAAACAAAACAATATAAGGAATACTGCTCACAACAGGAAATATTAGTCGGGGATCTCTTGGTATCGTTATCATATAAACGAGGGATCTATTGGTATCCCGAAGATCTCTTGGTATCCTCAATACTTATATATACATGTGCCAAGGATCTTTTTTTACCCCACACTCTGAGTCCAGGTCATATCACGTGCAGGGGATCTCCCGGGATGTCGTCCCTTAGTCCCAAATTTAAAACACTCAATAATAGCTCAAACATAAAGATAAATGCTAAACTCATAACAAGTAATAGTAAATTCTAGCCTAACATGCTTCACGAGGTACAAACAAGACAGTTTAAGCAAATAGGCAAGTAGGTCAACTAAACATACTTCTCTAAACTAACACAGGTAAAGCTTATAATTAGAATAAACAGGTAAGCAAGAAAACTCAATTGAAATACTTCAAGTAAAAATGAATTTTCAATAAATATCTCAAGTACGTGCTCGTCACCTCATGTACGAGGCGTTCAAATATCAAATATCATGTCCTAAGGGGGAAGGTCCACCACACAAGGTTAGACAAGTCACTTACCTCAAACCGACTTAAAAATCAACTAGAAACCACACCTTTTCCACGAGTATCCGACTCCAAATGGCCCAAATATATTCAATTCAATTATATATCATAAATAACATCACAAGCAACTGATTCTACTATTTAATTCAAAGCTAAGGTGCGAAATTAGGTAAAAGGACCAAAACTTCCCTCAGGCCAACGTCTCGGAATCGAATAATTTTCACATTTTCAGAACCCTCGTACTCTCACGAGTCTAACCATATAAAAATCTCTCAAATCGGAGGTCAAACATCCACTCAAAACTCAATAGTTTGGTTTATGAAGTTTTTCCCATTTTTCATTCAAAAATCGGAAATTAAGGATAACTTCGTAATTATATTAGTGATTTATAAGCATAAGAGAGTAGAGAATCGTTACCCAGTCATTGCCCTCGAAAATCCTTCGAAATTTCTCCAAAATTCGAGTTCCCAAGCTTGTGTTTTTATAAAAATGACTAACCCACGGTTTTGAATTGTTTATAACTGCCCAGGCCCATTTTGTATTGAAAACACAAAAGTGAGCTCACGTTCATTAAGAAGAGAAAAATTAAGCTGCCAAAATGCCCTTTACGATCGCGAAAAGAAGGACGTAAACGCGAACACAAAGTCCTGGGATCAGGAAAATACGTGAACGCGACAAATACAACGCGAACACAGTGAAGTAAGTGGATCAACCCTTAGAGCCAAAAGAATATATGCGAACGCGATGGCCTAGGCACAAACACGATTGAGGAAAACGTGAAGCTTTGTGAATGCGAAGGACTAAATGCAAACGCTATGAGGAAACTGGTCCCCTGCAGAATTACACTATTCGAATGCATGCAGGAGGATGCGAACACGTAGAAGAAGAAGGTCAGAGCTATGCGAATGCGATAGGAGCATCGTGAACGCGAAGAAGGAAATGGAACCTACAACTACTGTAGGATTTCTGCAACTTTTTACAACTCCAAAATTCTCTGTTGAGCATCCGAAATACACTCGAGTCTTTAAGCCACCTAATACAATGCCGGAAACTCGAATTAATAAAGGATTTGATCCTAAGAACTTCCAGTTTCATCAAAATACACTTTCGATAAAAAGCCAAACCAGAACATGTCCGAATGACCTTAACTATTGCACACACATCCCAAATGACATGACGAAGATACTACAACTTCAGAAATTCCATTATGGTCCTCGGATCAAAAACTCATTATCGGACCAGAAACTTCGAAAATTCAAACTTTGGCATTTCAAGCCTAAATTATCTACGGATTTCCAAAATGCATTCCAAACACACTCCCAACCCCGAAATCTCCTAACGGAGCTAACAAAATCATCAGATTTCTATTCCAAGGCCGTATTCACACTTTTCGGACTATGGAAAACATTCCAACACTTAAGCTCTCATTTAGGTACTAAGTATCCCAAAACTCTCCGAAACCCAACACCGAATGTCCCAAAAAAAATAGAAATAAACTTACGGGAAGTAGTTAATAGGGGGTCGGGGTGTAAATTCTAAAAACAACCGACCGGGTCATTACAAAAATTCACAACTGTTGTAGGTCTAGAAGAAGAGTTACAGGCCTCGGAACCCACCAGTGCGGTTCGCACACAATCCATTGCTTCTGTGGTGTGGGCTATGCGGCCACACAAGCTACAGTGCGGTCCGCGGTGAGGAAAATTTCACTGTTCCTACGTCAGAAGCTCATATCTTTTGATATACAAGGAATTTTGGAATAATTTAAAAACGAAAAATTGTAGTCCTTCGTGTCTAGTTTCCAAAAAGGCAATGAAATTTCAATTTAAACATTTGTGGAGAACGTTGTGGTCAAAATACTAAAGCCTGTCACTGCAGTCAAAATCTGTGTGGGCATCATCATTTTTGTGCGGACAACACTGGTTTTGTGCAGTCCACAGTCATTTTTATGCGGTCCGCTATGGTGGGAATCTGGCGGGTGCTCTATAAATACAAAGTTTTGGGTTTTATTTCATATTTTGACCTAGAGAGCTCGGATTTTGGCAATATTTTGAAAGTTTTTCAAGAAATTCATAATGGTAAGTGATTCTAACTCAGATTTGGCTATAGTACATGAATATATCATTGAATTCATCATTTAATTCATGATTTGGGATGGAATTTGGGAAGAAAACTTATGAAATCTTTCAAAAATATGAACGATGATTTGAAGGACCAAATAGTATCAGAATTGGATAATTTTTGCATGGTTAGACTCGTGAGGGTATGAGAATTCTGAAAATATAAATTTTACCCGATTTTGAGATGCGGTCCCGAGGGATGTTTTGGTTATTTTACATAATTTCACGTATTAGTTTCGAATTTAATTTTAGAATCAGCTACTTGAAGTATTACTTACATTATGAATTGGAATTGAATATATTTGGGCCATTTGGAGTCAGATACTCGTGACAAAAGCGTGGTTTCGGGTTGAGTTGAGCTTGTTCGAGCTACGTAAGGTGGCTTGTCTAACCTTGTGGAGGGACCTTCCCTGTCAGATGTGATATGTTTGGTATCTAAAATTCCTTGTACGTGAGGTGACGAGCGCATACTTGAGCTAATTGTTGAACTGGGTTTTCCTTAAGTATTTTCAATGAAATTCTTGTCCTTCTTTATTATACTGGCAAATGTAGCATTTTCTTAGTTAGAAAAGCATGTTTAGTTGACTTAAATTGCCTATTTGCTTAAATTGTCTTGATTGAATTACGTGAAGCATATTAGGCTATAATTACTTGTTGCTTTGATGTGAAATTTCCATTTTTGAATTTCTTCTTACTGTTGCTGTGTATTTACACTAGGACTACGGATGTTGGATTCCGGTAGCTCCCTCTTATTTGTTTACTTTGGGACTACGAGTTAGATTCCCGGTATATCCCCCTACATAGTTATGTGGAACTACAGGAATGTACCATGTAGATTCCCCCAAGTACTAGGTAGTTACTTTTGGGACTACGGATCAGGATTTTGGTAGATTGCTGCACATTGATAGTTGCACCACGAAACAGTATTTGGGGAGATCCACTAGATAGTTGTAATAGGGAGTACAAGATGGTATCCGAGGATATCCTCATTGTTACTATTGGTACTGAGCAGTATTTACCTCTCTGTTTACTTTGTTTTTTTCGTATAGTTGTTGTTTGCCCTGTATAACTTGTTCTATGTCACTGTTGTACTCATTTATACTGCTTATTTCATACTTTTGAAACTTTATATTACATTTAACCTCAGTAGGGTCCTAACCTTTCTCATCATTACCTGACTGAGGTTAGGCTTGGCATTTACTGATTAGATCTACTCAGGCTTACCACTCTTGAGGCGAGGCGATTTCTACAGGTCTTAGAGGTATATCTGCTACATCCACAGACCGAGGAGTCTCTCTCTATTCCTGCTTATAGTATTTAGCCTTCCATACTTTTATTTATTATTAGACATTTCGGAGATTAGAACTATGTAGTATTTCTCTCAGCTTGTGATCCCGTGAGTTTTCGAGTTTTGGGATAGTGTTGTAGAAGTTTGAGATGTTGTACTATATGTGCAGTGCAGATTTATATGTATTTATTTCCTTTGGTTATTCTTGGTTTTATTTTATTTATATTTCCGCAAGATTTCATTTTATTTCCACACTTTTTAGTCTTAACTAGTCATAAAGTCTAGGTGCCATAACGAATGTTCACGGAGGGCGAACTGGGGTCGTGACAAGAGACCTCACGTAGTTGATGTTCAGGCCTTGTCCAACCAGATCATGAGATTGGATATTTTGAAGCCTAGTCGGGTTCTATCTTGTGTGGTTTCTCGGTCTTTCTTATATGACCACATCAGGGAGCGCCAATATGATGATCCTTATTTTCTTTCCCTCAAGGACAAGGTTAAGTTTGATGATGCCAAAGATGTGACTATTGGAGATAATGGGTTGTTGAGGATGCAAGGCTGGATATGTGTGCCCAATGTAGATGGGTTACGAGTATTGATTCTTGAGAAGGCCCACAACTTGAGGTATTCCATCCATACGGGTGTCGCGAAGATGTACTAGGACCTAAGGCAGCAATACTGGTGGAGGAGAATGAAGAAGGATATAGTTGGGTTTGTAGCTTGGTGTCTCAACTGTCAGCATGTAAAATATGAGCATCAAAGATCGGGTGGATTGCTTTAGAAGATAGACATTCTAGAATGGAAGTGGGAGTGGATCACCATTGATTTTGTAGTTGGGCTCCCACGGACTTTGAGGAAGCTTGATGCTATTTGGGTGATTATGGATCAAATGAATAATTCTGCACACTTTATTCTTGTGAGTACGACTTATTCTTCAGATCAGTTGGCTGATATTTACATCTGAGATATTGTTTGCATTCACGTTGTGCCAATTCCATCATTTTAGTTAGAGGCATGCAATTTACGTTACAGGTTTGGAGAGTCCTGCAGCGAGAGTAGGGAATTCAGGTTGAGTTGAGCAGAACATTTCACCCTCAGATGGGCGGACAGTCCAAGTGCACTATTCTTATAGTGGAGGACATGCTACATGTTTTTGTCATTGATTTTGGTGGTTCATGGGACCTGTTAGGTTTTATGCCCGTCACTAGAGGGGGGGGGGGGTGAAGAGTGCGGCACGAGAATATTACGGAATTAAAAATTGCAGGAATAAAATAAATTCGGTAATAAAAATAGCAAGAAAAGAACACACCGAATTTATCCTGGTTCACCACAACTTGTGGTTAGTCCAGTCCCCGAGAGACTCTCTCAAGATTCCACTAACTCCGTTAAGCTTTCGGGTGCCTAACAAACCGTTACACTTGCTCGTAGATGTACACTCTACAAGACTTCAACTTGCTCGAGGATACCGCATCTCAAGACTTCAACCACTAAGATTGAGGGTACTTAGCAAACCCGACAATCAATGAGAAGATATGTTCTTCTCAAACACCTTTCTCTTTCACAACAAGAACTCTCTCAAAAGAGTAGATAAAGAGATACAATATTAGCTCTATGAACAACTCAAAGTTGTCTCTCAAATGGCTCAACAAAAGCTCTATAATGATGCTCAAATAATATCAATATGTATATGAATATTGGGAGGTGTTGTGTGTTTAAAATCAGCTCAAAAGACCTCTATTTATAGGGGTTAAAAGGTGCATGTCCGTTGCTTAATTGACAATCAATTATGCTGATTTTATGCTAAAATAATCGATTATGTGATTGCATAATCGATTATCTTCTCAACGTTCATAAAACGGAACGTTGGGAAGGCAACGGATAGTGAAATAATCGATTATTCCAATCACATAATCGATTATGTTGCTCCAGTAAAATCTGGAAACTCAGCAAAGCTGGTATATACCAGAGTATCCCAGAATCAAAGTTGGAGTATACCAAAATATACTAGAATATACCAGAATCGAAAACTTACTTCAAAAACTATTTTGGTTAAAAATGAAAACGTTAAAATCATTTTGTTTGAAGTATATTAAAAATGTTTATGATATATATGATTTAATAAAATGATTTTATGCATATTAATGATGACCTATGTTGAAATGAAAATGTTAAAGTAATTTTGTTTGAAGTATATTAAAAATGTTTATGATATATATGATTTAATAAAATGTTAAAAACATTTTGTTTGAAGTATATTAAAAATGTTTATGATATATATGATTTAATAAAATGATTTTATGCATATTTATGATGACCTATATTGAGCCAAAAGACGAGATAACTTAAACGTTGCTTTTACATTGGTTCTACCTAATGACCTATGCCTTGGGTCTTCGGTCTTGAAATTTTGATCTCGTCTTTGGCTTGTCTATGCAATTCCGTCATCAATATGCTTCTCGGCATTCAATCTTGATTGTTTGTCATATAATATCGTTGTTTGACACTTGACTTCATTGTTTGTCATTCATCAAAACCTATACCTGAAAATCATGCTTATACAACCAAAGCGCACATATCATAGATAGAATGATTTTCTACAATTTTCCCCTCTTTGATAATGACAAACAACAGGAGATATGCATATTGGATTCCCCCTAAATTCATGCTATACCTCAACATACAATTTATGCAAACAATTCCCCTTAATGATGATTCCCCCTCAAATAAGGCATACTATAACGTAAATTCATTCCCCCTTATTTGATGCATATCGCCTAATTTCTTCCCCCTTTTGGCATTAGCAAAAAGAAGTATACAAAGGCTGGTTTTTCCCTTTCGACACTTCCCCCTTTTGGGTATATCAATTGTTAGTGTCAAATATAAGATTGGAAATATAATGAGGAATATACATTGACGATATTTAAAAAATCATACCAACATGAAATAATACCAAATGTTAGTAAAAATGTAACAACCATATCAAAGGTTTTTTTAGCGAATATACCAACTGTTATTCACACTAGAAAAAAATTCATCAAAACATCAATCATTATTTTTAACAAAAATAATTGATACCAATTGTTATTCAAGATAAAAGTTATCAAAACATGAATCAAAAATAATTAATATCAATTGTTATTTAAGATATAATAATCGTTAGCACATATCAACTATTACGTTTTTATCAAAAATATGATAACTAACCGAAATTCCCCCTCGATGCAATAAGGTTTCGTGCTTGGTGCATCTACTACAATATTGTAGTCTTCAAGCACACCTGCAAACGTACCTAAAAATAGGTTTTCGGTACCCAACGACTTTTGGTTCCTTGGGGGTTAGGCAAATAGTAATCATAATCAAAAGATAAATCTCTATGTTTTGCAAAACATACGGGTGCTATGTGTCCTACCCGGTTACAATAATGACATATAACATTCGGGTTGTGCATATGTCTTGGTTGAGCCAAAAGCGATCTAGGTGATCTAAAGTCGTTATCCCTAGACGTATTGCGATTCCTAGAGTTATTTCTAGGTGGTCTAATATTATTCATTCTAGACTTATTTACAAAGTTCCTAGAGTCGTTTCTAAGTGGTCTAAAATGATTAGTTTTAGACTTATGAACAAAATTCCTAGAATTGTTTCTAGGTTGTCTAAAATGATTAATTTTAGACTCATTCGTGAGGTTCCTAGAATTATTTCTAGATGGACCAACCTCATTACTATAATCCTTTTTAGTTTCCTCACTTGTTTTAGGATCATTTACACTACGTTTCTCTAGTGTATTTCTAAGTTCTATGTTCTCTATTTTCAAAGAATTACAAGAACAACAATTAGAACTTTGAATAATTGAAGAGGCTTCATTCATCTTCTTGATTTTATTTTTAAGATCAACATTGTCATTTTCCAAAAATTTATTTTCTTCTTCTAAAATTTTAATTTTATTTTTAAAAACAATATTATTATTTTCAAAAAATTTATTTTCTTCTTTTAGCTTCTCATTATCACGAGTCAATTTTTCAAAATCTTTTTCTTTCAAAGTAGGTTGTTTTTCAAAATCTTTTTCTTGCAAAGAAAGTGTTTTCTTCAATTCCTTTATGGTTTTGGAGGCTCTAACAAATTCACCATATAATTCATCATAGGCATTTTGCATTCTTCAAACGAGTAAGAGTTAGAAATACTTACCTCTTCTTCTTCGTTGGCCATGAGGCATAATGCAGCAGTTTCATCGCTCGAGCTGTCCGAATCCCATGTCACGTGCCGATGATGTTTCTTCTTTTTCTTGTCCTTGGTTTTTGGACAATGTGATTTGGTGTGGCCAAGTTTTCCACAATTTTGGCATGAAGGAGTTGGTTCTTCCTTCTTTATTTCCTTCTTCATACACTTATAAAACTTTTCAATTATATCATTGAAAATATTATCATCATCGCTATCCGAATCACTTACCTCTTCTCTTTTAGAGGATGAGGCTTTGAAGGCAATATTTGAACCTTTACTTCTAAGATAAGGATTAAGAATTGTGATTTCGTAAGTTTCGAGGTTACCTCTTAGTCCATCAATTGTGATATACGTGAATCCTATCGACTCTTGGATGGCATTGGCTTTAGAACACCATTCGGGAGTGAGACTCCGTAGGACTTTTCGAACAAGATCTTTGTTCGTGTAAACTTTCCCGAGAGCATGAAGATCGTTGACGATTCTTGAAAATCGTTCGAACATAATGTCAATGGGTTCCGGCTCCCTCATTCTAAAGAGTTCATATTCATGTGTGAGAAAATCAACTTTAGATTCTCGGACTTGAGACGTACCTTCATAAGTGATCTCGAGTTTATCCCACATTTTCTTTGCGGTTGTGCAACACGAGATTTTCCGATAGTCATCCGGATTTACCGCACAATATAATTAGTTGACGGCCTTTGCGTTTCTTTCAACCTTCCTGATGTCCTCGGCATCATATTCATTTTCCTCCTTTGGAACCATGATTTCCCCAACTTTCTTTGTAGGCATTTGTTCACCTTTCTTGATGATTTGCCATAATCGAAAGTTATTTGATTGGATGAATATTCTCATCCGCTCTTTCCAATATGTATAGTTTGTTCCGTCAAATAGTGGAGGGCTATAGGTGGAGTGTCCTTCGCTCATCATTCCTGCATTCAATATTCTCAACAAAAAAATATATATCGCTCTCACCCGGTTAAGGCTTTCAGAGAGTTCGGCTCTGATACCAATTGTTAGGTTTTATGACCGTCACTAGAGGGGGGGTGAATAGTGCGGCACGAGAATATTACGGAATTAAAAATTACAGGAATAAAATAAATTCGGTAATAAAAATAGCAAGGAAAGAACACACCGAATTTATCCTGGTTCACCACAACTTGTGGTTAGTCCAGTCTCCGAGAGACTCTCTCGAGATTCCACTAACTCCGTTAAGCTTTCGGGTGCCTAACAAACCGTTACACTTGCTCGTAGATATACACTCTACAAGACTTCAACTTGCTCGAGGATAACGCACCTCAAGACTTCAACCACTAAGATTGAGGGTACTTAGCAAACCCGACAATCAATGAGAAGATATGTTCTTCTCAAACACCTTTCTCTTTCACAACAAGAACTCTCTCAAAAGAGTAGATAAAGAGATACAATATTAGCTCTATGAACAACTCAAAGTTGTCTCTCAAATGGCTCAACAAAAGCTCTATAATGATGCTCAAATAATATCAATATGTATATGAATATTGGGAGGTGTTGTGTGTTTAAAATCAGCTCAAAAGACCTCTATTTATAGGGGTTAAAAGGTGCATGTCCGTTGCTTAATTGACAATCAATTATGCTGATTTTATGCCAAAATAATCGATTATGTGATTGCATAATCGATTATCTTCTCAACGTTCATAAAACGGAACGTTGGGAAGGCAACGGATAGTGAAATAATCAATTATTCCAATCACATTATCGATTATGTTGCTCCAGTAAAATCTGGAAACTCAGCAAAGCTGGTATATATCAGAGTATCCCAGAATCAAAGTTGGAGTATACCAAAATATACTAGAATATACCAGAATCGAAAACTTACTTCAAAAACCATTTTGGTTAAAATGAAAACGTTAAAATCATTTTGTTTGAAGTATATTAAAAATGTTTATGATATATACGATTTAATAAAATGATTTTATGCATATTAATGATGACCTATGTTGAAATGAAAATGTTAAAATTATTTTGTTTGAAGTATATTAAAAATGTTAATGATATATATGATTTAATAAAATGTTAAAAATATTTTATTTGAAGTATATTAAAAATGTTTATGATATATATGATTTAATAAAATGATTTTATGCATATTTATGATGACCTATATTGAGCCAAAAGACGAGATAACTTAAACGTTGCTTTTATATTGGTTCTACCTAATGACCTATGCCTTGGGTCTTCGGTCTTGAAATTTTGATCTCGTCTTTGGCTTGTCTATGCAATTCCGTCATCAATATGCTTCTCGGCATTCAATCTTGATTGTTTGTCATATAATATCGTTGTTTGACACTTGACTTCATTGTTTGTCATTCATCAAAACCTATACCTGAAAATCATGCTTATACAACCAAAGCGCATATATCATAGATAGAATGATTTTCTACAGGACCTGCTACTTACAACAATGGTTGTCAGTCGAGTATTCAGATTGTAATGACCTGACCCGTCTTCCCGTGAATTATCGCCTCGTTTTCCCCGTTATATGTTTCTATTTGCTTAATTATATGTGTTTGGAGAGTTTGAAGAAATTCGGATGGAGTTTGGGTAGAAGTGAGACAATTAGTTTCTTTATGAGAAGGTTAGTTTGGAAAGTCTATCGAATGTTGACTTGTGAGTTAGAGAGCTCGGAATGGATTTCCGATGATTCGACTAGATTCGGATGGTGATTTTTGACTTATGAGCGAAATCATAACTGAATTTGGAGGTCCGGTGTAGAATTAGGCTTGAATTGGCTAAGTTAGAAATTTGGTGAAGTCCGGTTGATAGGTGAGATTTTCTGGGGGTCGAAATTGAATTCCGGCAGTTGTAGTAGCTCAGTCAGATGATTTTAGATATGTGTGCAAATTTTCAGATCATTCGGAGGTGTTTGGTTGGGTTTTGGAGCAAATGTAAGTTTTGGAGGTTTTAGTTTAACTTAGGCTTGAATCCGTGGAAATTGGATGATTTTGATGTTTATGATAGTGTTTTTATGTTACGAGCAAGTTTGAATGAAGTAATGGAACATATCTGTCCTTTTGGTTGAGGACCCGAGTTCCTCGGGATGATTTCGGATGGCTAACGGGAAATTTTGAAGTTTTAAATGCAGCAGAGAAATTGCAGAGTAAAATTGTTCTTCGCGATAGCGAGCCTGTGGCTGCGATCGCGTATAAGGAAAATGGGAAGCCAGAAATTGGTTCATTGCGATCGCGGTGGTGAGTTCGCGATCGCATAGAATTGAGGGGTGAAGCAGTGCGATCGCATTGCTCTGGTTGCAATTGCATAAGCCAAATTGGAGGCCCAGTTGTTCTCCGCGATCGCGTGTCAGTGAACGCAATCGCATAGGGTTAAATTCAAGGATCCGGTATTTGTTGATCGCGATCGCAGGGCTAAGGCCGCGATCGCATAGAAGGAAGTTGCTGGGCAGAGATGGGTTTTTAATAACATTTCATCCGCGAACCAAACATAATTTCCTCCATTGTTAAGCAACCTCAAGGATCGGCACTGAGCCCCCTGTTGTTCGCCTTAGTGATAGATGCTCTTACCCGACATATCCAAGGGGATGTGCCTTGGTGTATGCTCTTTGCTGATGATATAATATTGATAGACGAGATGAGGGCCGGTGTTAGCGAAAGGTTAGAGGCATGGAGACAGACCCTCGAGTCTAAGGGTTTCAAAATAAGCAGACCTAAGACAGAATATCTGGAGTGCAAGTTTGGCGACGAGCCGAATGGGGTAGGTAGGGAAGTGATGCTTGGTTCTCAGGCCATCGCCAAGAGGGACAGTGTCCGATATCTTGGGTCTGTGATTCAGGGGGACGGAGAGATTGACGAGGACGTCACCCATCGGATAGGAGCGGGGTGGTCGAAGTGGAGGCTTGCTTCAGGGGTCCTGTGTGACAAGAAAATTCCACACAAACTTAAGGGGAAATTCTACAGAGCCGTGGTTAGACCTGCGATGTTGTATGGGGCGGAGTGCTGGCCCGTGAAGAACTCTCATGTTCAGAGAATGAAGGTTGCGGAGATGAGGATGCTTAGGTGGATGTGTGGGCACACCAGGCTAGATAAGATCAAGAATGAAGTTATTCGACAGAAGGTAGGGGTGGCCCTGGTGGACGAGAAGATGCGGGAAGCGAGGCTGAGGTGGTTCGGGCATGTACGGAGGAGGGGTCCCGATGCCCCGGTGAGGAGCTGCGAGCGGCTGGAGATTGTTGGAGGTCGGCGAGGTAGAGGGAGGCCTAAGAAGCATTGGGGAGAGGTGATTAGGCAGGACATGACTAGAATGCAGGTTACCGAGGACATGACCCTTGTTAGGGGAGTCTGGAGGTCTAGAATCAGGGTTGTAGGCTAGGGGCTCATAGAGTCCTTCGTACGTCTCACCCGGGGTTGGGTGTGGGATAGTAGGGTTACAAATAGTTGACTAGTGTTTTAGCTTATGTCCCCTTATGGTGTTAGTGTGGCAGTTACTGCTTGTTACTATTGCATGCGTCTGTATTTATGTTTCTTATGTTTACATAATTATTTACGTTATTTCTGCGGGATTACTTATGCTTTATTATTTCATTTTGTCTTGCTTTGGTTTCTAATTTTGTCTTTGTTTTAATGCAGCTTTTCATTTTATCCTATGCGCCGAGGGTCGATTGGAAACAGCCTCTCTGCCCCTTCGGGTAGGGGTAAGGCTCGTCTACATATTACCCTCCCCAGACCCCACCTGGTGGGAATATACTGGGTAGTTGTTGTTGTTGTTGTTGTTGTTGTTGTTGTTAAGCAACCAAGAGAGATTTTTGAGCGATTGGAAGCATGTTTTGAACGGATATTGATTGGAGGTAAGAAACTTAACTTAAAAACACCATTTTATTGAAGAATCAACACCCAAATTCATGAAAGTGGGTTGAAATTGTAAAGAACTAGGGTTTGGTTTTTTGAAAACGAATTTTGGGAATTGAAAAGGCCATTTGAACTCTGATTTTGGTAAACTTTATATGTACAGTATCGTGGAGAGACGAGGAATCCGTTGATGTGATTTTTAGATTTTTTTGAGAAGTGGGCTCGGGGCTCGGGTTTTACGAACTTCGTGAATTTCAGTACTTTTCGAGTAATTTCAATTGAGTTATCTTTATTTAGACTATAATAATCTATTCGTTGTGGTTTTTACTGGATTCGACGCGCGAGGTGGTCGATACAAGAGGAAAAGGCATTGGGACCAATCTACGACCGGTTAGAGGTGAGTAGTTTGTGTAGATGATGGCCTGAGGGTTCGAAACCCCGGTTTATCACATCGTGATGCTATATTAGGGCATGACTTGAACCCCATGGCAGGTGCGGGGTTGTAAATGATTGGGGGATTGTGACTTGGTCCATCCCGAGAGCTGATTAAATTATTGGCGTGTGATACGCACATTGTGTTGTTGATATTTGGGCTTAACGCCATGTTTGGGGCCTTGTGCCGATCTGTAGTACCCCTCTAGGGTGAATATCTGTGTGATAACTTGATTTGCATAATTATTGATCTCATTCCTATGTTATTTACTGTTAATAAATGCTAAGTCACCGTATTTTTGAAATTGACTAATTAATGTGTATTCACTTTAATAAATTGGAAACTGGCGAAGAATCAGATTGAATCTGTAATGTGACTTACATGCATAATGTGGACTGAGTATGGATCGGGCTACACGCCGTAGTGATTATATGCATTGGATCGGGCTGCACGCCGCAGTGGTTATATATTGATATTGCGCTTGGGCTGAAGGATCCCCTCTGTAGTCTGTACACACCCCCAATGAGCGTCGTCGACGTTAAATGGATTGGGCTGCACGCCGCAACATATACACGTGCAATGCATTGCATCTTTATCTGATATTGGGTTGTTGTTGTGATACTGTTATGCTGTTAGCATGTAGTTAAGTTATAGGATTGTTAGATATAGCTTTGCATTGTGGTCTTTCGTGGATTTCTTACTTTCAGACATTTTCTATACTTATTATTCACTAATTCGGTAGTACTCACCCCTCTCCCTGCACCTTGTGTGCAGATTCAGGTACATCAGAGGCTTAGCTTATTCTTGTAGTCTCCAGAGATATTTTCAGAGTCGTTGAGGTAGTTGCCTGACGTTCGCAGGACCTGGCTGCTCTTCATTATTTCTCCATTTGATTATTATTATATACTTTCCCAGATTTTGGTTTTGGTATTCAGATTCTATCATTATTACTCAGTTTTATTTAGAGGCTCTAGACTCGTGACCCCCACACATCATATGGGTGTGTCTTCAATTTCCGTATTTACCTATATTACATTATTATATTAATATTCTTGGATTGTTATTTTGTTAAATTCACGGTTTGAGACTTATATGTTACGTTGGAAGCAATTGTTGGTCAGGCTTACCTAGCTTTAGGGTTGGGTACCATCACGACCGGGTTTGGGTCGTGACAAGTTGTTATCAGAGCCTAGGTTACTAGGCCTCATGAGTCATGAGCCGGTTTAGTAGAGTCTTGTTTATGGGTGCATCGTGCACCATACTTATAAGTAGGAGGCTACAGAATTTTTAGGAAACACCTCACTTTCTTGAAATCTTATCGTGTGTCCTTGATTCAGCTTGAATGAGTAACTCTTGAAGTTCCTTCCACTTTTTCTCCTTCACGTATGAGCGCTCGGTATTATATGTACTTCGATGGCTTGCGATTCCCGATCGAGGGGAGAGATGTAATCTTTGTGAGGTTGATGTTGGGCCAGTCTGGAGGACTTGAGGTTGAGCACTGAGGTGCTGATCATATCATCAAGTGTTTTGAACGTATATGTTCGGCATTGTCGCTATTAGCCGGAATGGCAGTTTGGTGATCGTGTGATGAGTGTGCTTGTACTGCGAGATGCAATTATATGATCTGTTAGTGACGAAGGAGTCTAATAGATAATGGATGAATTGTCAAGAGATTTTTTTCCTATGGTGGTTCGATGAGTAGCCCGAATTATGGGCGCGTGAAAAAATCTTTTTGAGTCTCCTAGTGGGAGTGAAGTAAATTGAATGATATTATATGAGTTCAGACTCAGGAAGACTAAGTAGCTGTGTATTGTGTATGACGGTGGAAGGTATACAGAAATGTTGTATTCGGCGAAGCATGTGGGTTATCTCATGCGGAGTATTCTAAAGTAATGCAGTTCCTATGTATATTGTGAGAAGACTTCAGGTGTAATTGAAAGGAATTTTCTATGTGTTATGATTCAAATAGGTACAATGCATGCCCACATATTAATATTTGATAATATAATACATGTAATATTGAGACTTATGTTGTTGACAAACATTGTGATGCTTTGTTAAGTTGTGGATGTGTTGTTAGGATGGTTTTGGTTATTCTCTGGCAGGTGGATAGGCTCAATTACAAAGGAAACTCTGCTGAAATTTTTGAAACATTTGGGACTTTGTAAAGAATTTTGTCGCCGAAAGAGTGGGCTCAACTGTTATATGAATGAATGCAAGAATTGCAGAAGAGTTAAAATTTTTGATGATTTGTGTTTCCACAAGCTTATGAACGAGTGAGTTTAATCTCACCATGATATTACAATAGCAAAAGCGTATATGTGTTGTGGTATATATGGCTTCAAGCTAAGCTGGGGAGGTTGATGTTGATTAACTAACCACACGGTTATGTGCTATGTTAGTTCGGATTTGATGCATACGGGTGAATCAGTTGTGGTTGCAGATATTGAGCCGAGGATGGCACGAGTGAAGCAAAAATTTTGACAAAGGTTATATGGTTCTTCGTAGGAATAATTCTTAGTGTAATGAGAAGGAAGTTGGTTGGTTGTATCGGAATGAGATCATATCCTACGATGTCAGAGTGTTGATAAGGCAGCGTGTTTCGATTCGTTAAGACAAGTAATTTGCAGTGGGTATAAGAGTGGATGACTCTTGAGAATGATTTTGATGACTTGAAGATTCTATATGTAGCACTCAGATGTTTTAAGGTTGAGTAGATGACCAAGTTAGTGTTTTATTGGAACAGGTCAAGACTTGTGGTATTTATACGTCAATTACGAGATTCTATTTATCATTACCCGGGAAGTAAAGGTAGCAGACTTAGATTCACAGGAAGTTCTTCAGAGTAGGGTATTTTAGAGTGTGGTATTTTTGGGAATAGTTGAGAGGGTATTCAGTGGCCTAAGAGTCATAGTTAGTATGGTCTTATATTCGAGTTCCGCGTGGCAATCTCGGGTTGAGGCTTTGTGATGCTGCAATGATGGAGAAATATCAAGTTGATGATGAAACCAAAAAAAAAATAATTAGATAGATGGAATAGTTTGCTAGTAGGCCGAATTGGTATGGTAAAGATATGATCAATTCCTTGTTTATGTTTGAGTTAATGAGCCCATAAGGGTATTGGGCGGCATAGCTTTTAAGTTCGGACAACTTGCTTAGGCTGGTGTGGATAGAAGGATTTAGTCTGGGAAGTTTAGCTTGTGGTTAGGAAAAAGGAGATGGAGTTTTCAGGTTATTCTACTATGGTATGGTATGTACGGTTTGTTGTGGAGGATTGGGAATTGTGTGTAAAGTACGATTCAGTTCCAAATGGAAATTCATTATATTCTTAAGCTTCTCGGGCAGCTGCATGTGATTTAAGAAGCGACCCTCAGATGATTAAGGAAAATGGTATTACTATTCTAGTAATTTGACGGGAGTATACGTTCAGTAAGAGGGGAAGGTAATGTAAACTGATAATAATTCAGTGGGGTTGCGGTAGTTTCCTATTGGACCGACTGTTGGCACCTGAGTCTCTTGATGTCACAGGGAAATATTAGAATATCTTTTGTGGAATGAATGGGTACCTGATGTGTAATATGTATTCCCACGATAGAATGTGGGATGAGTTATAGTGATTTGTATGTTATATGGAGTTGGAGATTGGGAGTTCTCTGGTGCAGTCGATGTAGTGGTTGTGGATCGTGTGCATTGGCACCGTAAGCGAATATTGGGATTGGGAAGCCCGAATGGATCCTTAATCGTTGATATGTTAGTTTTTGGGCATACTGTTGGGGGTAGACTGGTTGTCTTTGTGTTGGATTGTTTTAGACTATTGTGCTCTGGGCTAGGTAGAAAAATTCCACAGGTCGCGTGGCAAAGTGCATTAGATTATGTTTTAGCGGAATGGTTATGTTCCAAGGACCAGCAGATGCCTGGTAGGAGTTGCTTTCCTTAATTTGGTGTTTGAGGCGAGAGGCGATGTAGAGGTTTCCACTAGAGATTTAGTTCCGGCATTAAGGGACTTTTCATATGCGTGTTCCAGTCTTAGTCGACTCGGTTGGCTCCGAATTTTATTGTCGAAGGATAAGTTGACTCGACCATTGCTGAGCTTATCAATAATCTGGAGTGATCTATGAGTTGTTTTCTACGTTACGAGACGTTATGAGTTACGGACCATGGGCACATTTGGTGCGGTGCTTTCGAGATTCATAGTGGAAGTTGAGTTTGCAGCTTACACCGCCATAGGTTGGTATGATTATACGTTCAGTGTGCTTACGACCTATTCACGGTATTTTGCTATAATGAGCAAATTCGACTCGATGTGCATCTACCTAGGTGAGATATTTGAGTTGATCGGGTGGCACGCCGCCACAAGGTATGTTATCTGGATCGGGTTGCGCGCCGCAACAGTGTGACGTTGAGGATAGTTTCCGTGTGTTACTTTGTATGCCTTGTTTCTTGGTTTATAAATAAAGTCTGTATTGGGAGTTGCTCGGCGAATAACGCATCGAGTGGGTTCTTTCAGGATTTAATGGTGTATATAACTCGCTTCACCGTGGGTCTGATGGATTTCTTGGGTTCAGACATTCAATCTGTGTGTGGTTGTCATGTTCGAGTATAGCGACTCGAGCAGCTTCACGTGGAATGGTATTGGATGAGATTGCGCATTATAGCGAGGCTATGTGGAGATTAGACCCTTCGGGAAAGGTTCATTTATTCTATTCCTATGGTGTGAGATGAGGTCTCAGCCTTGTGTTGTAATAGTATTGATGAGCTTAAAGTATAGCTCTTTCGTTTGAGTCATTTTCATGACTTGAGTATGTTCAGACCGTCTCTTATTGGTATGCGTGTTGTGTAAGTTGTGGCTTAGGACTTATTGATGTGTCATGTCACCAAGATGGTGTGTGTGGTCAGAAGAGACCTTTGGGGTCATTAATGGATACGAACAAATTTGATTTCAGCTTGTCGGAAGGTTAATAGCGAGTTTCGGCTCGGAGATCTATTGAGGTATTACTCAAAAGGGAATAAATGTCTTCGTGAATGGTTGATCTGAGAATTGGTTATGGACTACTATGTGTTCATTATCATTGATAGAGAATAGCAGTGTTGGAAGAAGACTCCAGTGAATTAGGGGTATTACTGCCGGTTCAGGCTTATTCTGAGTATAAATTTGAAGTTCTAGTCTTGTGTATGGTTTCAGAGGTGCAATGTGACTCTACGATTATGGTCTAGATGGCCTGTGAAATTTTATCTGTGTTGTATTATCAGGCATATGTGAATTATGGTGACGTGGAATCACCCCGGGTATATGTTTAGTAAAGTCATTCGGATATTGGTTGGACCTAGTACAACTTTGAGAACGCTCGAGGACGAGCGTTTGTTTAAGTTGGGGAGGATGTAACAAAATGACCCGTCGTCCCGTGAATTATCTCCACGTTTTCCCTGTTTTATGTTTCTATATGTTTAACTATTTGTGTTTGGAGAGTTTGAAGAAATCCGGATGGAGTTTGGGTAGAAGTGAGACAATTAGTTTCTTTATGAGAAGGTTAGTTTGGAAAAGTCAACCGAATGTTGACTTATGAGTTAGAGAGCTCGGGATGGTTTTTCGATGACTCGACTAGTTTCGGATGGTGATTTGTGACTTAGGAGCGAAATCAGAACTGAATTTGGAGGTCCAGTGTAGAATTAGGCTTGAATTGGCTAAGTTAGAAATTTGGCGAAGTCCAGTTGATAGATGAAACTTTGATCCAGGGTCGGAATGGAATTCCGACAGTTGCAGTAGCTCCGCCAGATGATTTTAGATATGTGTGCAAATTTTTAGATCATTCGGAGGTGTTTAAGTCAGGTTTTGGAGCAAATGTAAGTTTCGGAAGTTTTAGTTTAACTTAGGCCAGAATCCATGGAAATTGGATGATTTTGATGTTTATGATAGTGTTTTTATAGTACGAGCAAGTTTGAATGAAGTAATGGAACATATCTATGCTTTTACTTGAGGACCCGAGGGCCTCGGGGTGATTTCGGATGGTTAACGGGCAATTTTGAAGTTTTAAATGCAGTAGAAAAATTGTAGAGTAAAATTGTTCTTCGCGATCGCGGGCCTTTGGCTGCGATCGCGTATAAGGAAAATGGGAAGCCAGAAATTTGTTCATCACGATCGCGGTGGTGAGTTTGCAATCGAATAGAATTTAGGGGCGAAGCAGTGCGATCGCATTGCTCCAGTCGCGATCGCATAAGCCAAATTGGAGGCCTTGGCAGTTGTTCTCCGCGATTGCATGTCGGTGAACGCGATCGCATAGGGTTAATTTCAAAGGTCCGCTATTTGTTCATTGCAATCGCAGGGCTAAGGCCGCGATCGCATATAAGGAAGGTGCTGGGCAGAGAAGGGTTTTTAATAACATTTCATCCGCGAACCAAACATATTTTCCTCCATTGTTAAGCAATGAAGAGAGCTTTTTGAGCGATTGGAAGCATGTTTTCAACGGATATTGATTGAAGGTAAGTCGCTTCACTAAGAAACACCATTTTATTGAAGAATAAACATCCAAATTCATGAAAGTGGGTTGAAATTGTGAAGAACTAGGGCTTGGTTTTTTGGAAACGAATTTTGGGGATTTGAAAGGCCATTTAAACTCTGATTTTGGTAAACTTTATATGTACGGACTCGTGGCGAGACGAGGAATCCGTTGATGTGCTTTTTGGAATTTTTAGAGAAGTGGGGCCGGGGATCGGGTTTTACCAACTTCGTGAATTTCAGTACTTTTCAAGTAATTTTGATTGGGTTATGTTTATTTAGCCTATAATAATCTATTCTTTGTGGTTTTGACTATATTCGATGCGCGAGTAGGTCGATACAAGAGGAAAAGGCATTGCATACCAATCTACGGCCGGTTAGAGGTGAGTAGTTTGTGTAGATGATGGCCTGAGGGTTCGAAACCCCGATTTATCACATCGTGACGCTATGTTAGGGCGTGACTCGCACCCCATGGCAGGTGAGGGGTTGTAAATTATTGGGGGATTGTGACTTGGTCCATCTCGAGAGCTGAATAAATTATTAGTGTCTGATACGCGGATTGTGTTATTGACAGTTGGGCTTAACACCATGTTTGAGGCCTTGTGCCGATCTGTAGTACCCGTCTAGGGTAACTATGTGTGTGATAACATGATTTGCATAATCATTGATCTCCGACCTATGTTATTCACTGTTAATAAATGCTAAGTCACCGTATTTCTGAAATTGACTAATTAAACTGTATTTACCTTAATAAATTGGAAATTGGCAAAGAATCAGATTGAATAAGTTATGTGACTTACATGCATAATGTGGACTGAGCATGGATCGGGCTACACGCCGTAGCGATTATATGCATTGGATCGGGTTGCACGCCGCAACAGATAAATATTGATATTGCGCTTGGGCTGAAGGAGCCCCTCCGGAGTCTGTACACACCCTAGTGAGCGCCGTCGACGTTAAATGGATCGGGCTGCACGCCGCAGCGTATTCATGTGCATTGCATTGCATCTTTATCTGATACTTGGTTGTTGTTGTGATACTGTTATGTTGTTAGCTTATAGCTAAGTTATAGGATTGTTAGATATAACTTTGCGTTGTGGTGTTTCGTGGATTTCTTACTTTCAGACATTTTGATACTTATTATTCACTGAGTCGGTAGTACTCATCCCTACTCCCTGCACCTTGTGTGCAGATTCAGGTACACCGGAGGTTTAGCTGATTCTTGTAGTCTCGAGAGATATTTTCAGAGTCGTTGAGGTAGTTGCATGACGTTCGCAGGACCTGGATGTTCTTCATTATTTCTCCATTTGATTATTATTATATACTATCCCAGATTTTGGTTTTAGTATTCAGATACTATCATTATTACACAGTTTTGTGTAGAGGCTCTAGACTCGTGACCCCCACAGATCATTTGGGTGTGTCTTCGATTTTCGTATTTACCTATATTATAATATTATATTAATATTCTTAAATTTTTATTTTGTTAAATTCTCGATTTGAGACTTAAATGTTATGTTGGAAGCGTTTGTTGGTGAGGCTTACCTAGCTTTAGGGTTGGGTGCCATCACGACCGGGTATGGCTCGTGATACAGATGGATTCCTATGAGGCTTTATATGGGAGGAAGTGTAGATCTCCGGTAGGCTAGTTTGGGCCCGACGAGGCTAAGCTATTGGGTACTTACTTAGTTCGGGATGCTTTGGACAAGGTTAAATTGATTCAAGAGCGGCTTCACATGGTGTAGTTAAGACAGAAGTGTTATGCCGACAGGAAGGTTCATAATGTGTCTTACATAGTTGGGGAGAAGGTCCTCTTAAAGGTTTTACCCATGAAGGGTGTTATAACATTTGGGAATAAGGGAAAGCTAAACCCTTGATTTATTGTACCGTTTGAGGTGCATCGGAGGATTGGGAAGGTGGCCTACGATCTTGCCTTGCCACCTAGCTTGTCGAGTGTGCATCTAGTATTTCATGTTTCTATGCTTCGAAAGTATATCGACGATCCGTCTCAGATATTGGATTTTAGCACGGTTCTATTGGATGGTGATTTGACTTATAATGTGTAGCCATGGCCATTTTGGGGCGGCATGTTCGAAAATTGAGGTAAAAGGATATAGCTTCAATGAAAGTGCAGTGGAGAGGTCAACCCGTGGATGAGGCTAATTGGGAGACCGAGTGGGAGATGCGGAGCAGATATCCACACCTATTTGAGACTCCATGTATGTTTCTAGACCCGTTCAAGGATGAACGTTTGTTTAAGAGGCGGAGGATGTAATGACCCGGACGATCGTTTCGAGAGTTGTATCCCTATTATCTGTATTATAACTTACCGAGTTAGTTGGTTCGTGTCTGGAGTGATTTCATAATGAATTGATACACTTATTCTCTTATTTGAAAGCATAGATTGGAAAAGATGACTGGATATTGAGTTATGTGTAAACGACTTTTGATTTGAATTTTGATGGTTCTGTTAGCTTAGTTAGGTTATTTTTTACTTAGAAGAGCATCTGAATTGTGTTTTGGAGGTCCGTAATTGAATTAGACTTGAAAATATCAAAAATTAAAATTTTGAAAAGTTTGAACGGGAATTGAATTTTTGATATCGGGGTCGGATTGAATTTTAGAAAGTTAAAGTAGGTTCATAATGTCACTTATGACTTGTGTGCAAAATTTTAGGTCAATCCGACGTGATTTGGTAAGTTTTGATGTTGCTTGTAAAATTTGGAAATTTCAAAGTTCATTAGGCTTGAATGCATGTGTAATTCGTTTTTTTATGTTGTTTGAGGTGATTTGAGGGTTCAACTAAGTTCGTATGATGTTTTGGAACTTGATAGTATGCTTGGTTGTGGTCTCGGGGGCCTTGAGTGAGTTTTAGGGGGTTAACAAATCATTTTTGGACTTTGGTTGATAGCCGATGTCTGCTGCTGTGTTTTCCTGGTTTCCTCTTATGCGTTCGTGAGAGGAGACTCGTGTTTGCGAAGGGTGTTATGAGATGGGAAGATTTTATTCTATGTGTTTGTGAAGAAGAGGACACGAACACGAATGTATAGTCTGAGTGTGCATCGCGAACGTAGGAGTGGTGTCGTGTACGCAAAGGAATGTTGAGGCTGCTGGGGATACCAGGTCCCTAGTCGACATGTCCGTGAGGCATGGGTCACATTCGCAAAGGTCAGAGTAGGTAAATCTTCACGTTTGCGAAGAGTTGGTCGCGTTCATGAAGAGGGCAATAATATTTAATTTAAAAAATGAGGGTTTGATTGGGGTAAGTGATTCTTACTTGGTTGTGGATATATTCCATAAATATGTCTTTAATTTCACCATCTAATTTGTGATTTGTGGTGGAAAATTGGGGAAAAAGAGGAAGTGTTATTGAGTTAGATTTTTGAGGTTTTGAATGGTATTTTGTTATCGAATTTGAGTAAATTTGGTATGGTTAGACTCTTGAGTGAATGGGCTCTCGGGTTTTGTATTTTTCGTCGAATTTTGAGATGTGAGCTCGGGGGAAGAGTTCGGGCTGATTTGGATTTTTGGCTATAATTTTGTACTTGTTTGGTGGAATTGATCCCTTTAGCCTATATTGATTATATTTTCTGCTTGTGGCTAGATTCGGGACGTTTCGAGACCTATTTGAGAGGCAAATTATTTTGGAGTTGAGAATTGCCCGGATTGAGGTAAGCAATTCTTTGAAACTTGGTTCTAAGGGTTCGAAACCCCGAATTATATGTTATGTGATTGGTATTGAGGTGACTCACATGCCAAATGATGGGCGTTCACCATAAGAATTGTGACTTGGTTGATTCCATAGCACTGTATAGTACTCTATCTTGTTGATATCTGTGTTTTCATCATATGATAAAGTAGTTGAACTGTAAATCTTGCTAGATATCATTTTTAGGCTTTATGTTGGGACCTATAGTGGTCATTTATTATTGTCATCTCACTGATTTCATTGATAAATCATTCTCAATCATGTTCATGCATTTCATATCATATCTCAGTCTCAGTTGTTATTTATTCATACATCATATCATTGTTCCGGGCTAGTTTTCATAATATTGTGAGCCCATGAGTGACCCGGCTTACCCGGCCCCCTATGTACCGGTTCAGGTTTCAATCGATTCCGACTATAGTCAAATCCTAAGTCTTAAGCTTCTGTTCACTCTAAAACCAAAAAAAAACCCTCCCGACAAGTCACATAAATAGAAAAAGATAATGGGGAAGTAGTTAATAGGGGATCATGGCTATTACTCTCAAAACAACTGGCTGGGTCGTTACAATCTCTCTTCACCAAATTGACTCAAATGGATGCTCCTTTCAAGTGGTCGAAGTGTGAGGCGAGCTTTCACAAGCTTAAGACTGCCTTGACCGCAGCTCCATGTTCTAGTTCTACCATAATCTTTAGGTTCTTATATAGTATATTGTGATGCTTCTAGGATCGGTAGTGGTTGTGTTATAATCTAGGATAGTAGAGTGATTGCTTATGTTTCTTGCCAATTGAAGCCCCATAAGAAGAACTACCCTGTTCATGATTTGGAATTGGTTACCATTGTTCAGGTGTTGAAGATTTGGAGGCACTATCTCTTGTCGTGTGAGATATTTACTAAGCATCGTAGCCTCCAGCACTTGTTCAAGTAGAAGGATATCAATTTGAGGCAGAGGAGATGGTTGGAGCTACTACAGGACTATGATATTACTATTCTATATCATCCGGAAATGGGTTGACAAGGCTCGTTTAACACCCTTAAGTTATACTGATTTATGATAGTGTTTGGGCTGTAGGAGTCCCTCCAGAGTCTGTACACACCCCCAGTAAGTGTGGTTGATATTATTGAGGGATGGACCTTGTCCAAAGTAATTGATACCTGGAGATGGATCTTCTCCACAGGGCTAGATTGGCCTTCATCGGTACTGGGTGACTTATGGTCAGTCATGTATATATTCAAGGATGGATCTTCTGTGGGACGTATGGGCCATATATAGTGCCGATGGTTGAGAATTTTAGAGTGTGAGCAAAACATGGTGCATCACATACAACATGTGCATTAGCATGTAGAGATAAAAGAGTTATATTCTTTACATTGTTCTGATCTGACCTACTTTACTGTTTTAGGCTACCTATTTAATTTTAAATCATGCCTATGTTTCTGCACTGTTATTTATATTGTTAATTGCACTGGTGTAGTTCGTCACTACCTTTCAGTCCAAAGGTTGGACTTGTTACTTATTGAGTTGGATGTACTCATGTTCTATGCACCTCGTGTGAAAATCTAGGAATATCTGGTCATGGCGGTGGCTACTGATTGAGGCATAAGAGTTCGGATAATATCAAGGTAGCTGCATGGCATTCGTGGGCCTTGAATTTCCTTCTTTATCTCTATTTCTATTTCAGTTTTTATGCTCTAGACACTATAGTGGATTGTATTCTTGTTTAAACGCTCATGTACTCAGTGGTACCCTTATTTTGGTATGAATTTTATCGTATTTTGGATTATTTCATGGTTTCAAAAAGGATTTTTAAGGTTCCACGATAGGTTCCATCATGACAGTTGATTTTGGGTCGTGAGAAATTAAATTTGTAAAAATCTTAATCTTAGAAGCTCATGATTTATACAACAAGTCATTCGAAAATGCATAAAGGTTCAATTCTTTTATTTTCCAATTGTCTCAAAAAATCTCATTAAATTTGATAGTGGTTAATTGGCTTACATAGTTGGCTAGGTTATGTGCCATCACAACAAGTTGGATATAGGGTCGTGAAAAGTTGGTATCAGAGCTCTAGGTTCATAGGTTCTACGAGTCATGAGCAAGTATCTAGTAGAGTCTTGCAGATCGGTATGATGACATCGATACATATATTCAAGAGGCTACAAGGCATTTAGTATAAACTTCCCATCATTCTTTTCTTATTATAAGGCATTGATTTAGCTTGAAGCATAACTCTTTGAATCCCTTCCACGCATTCATATGCACATATGAGCGCTCGGTATCATATGTGCATCGATGTCTTGTGATTCCGGTTGAGGCATGAGATGTGATTTTTTTGTGTTGATGATGGGCTATTCTAGAGGATTTGAGGCCGGGTTTTTCTTGTAGCTTGAGCACGGGGGTTTCGATTATGTGAGCACGTGCTCCGGTAATGTACTTATGAGTTATGAATTTATAGGTGGTTGGATGGATATGTAATGATTATGATGTGACTGCGGGATGTGTTTAGATGGATTGAGTGTGACGAGAAGAGTTTGCTTGAGATATAAAAAAGACTATTGGGTGCTTGATTTCTGTCTTGATATGCGTATAGTCTCGAGTTATGAGTGTATTGGAAGGTCTTTCATATTGTTTAATTGTGGAACAAATTAGATTCTCGTGTCTTGTTAATGAGTTTAGACTCAAAAATTTTAAGTAATCGCGTAGTAGTGTGGTTTTGAAAGGATATAGAGAAATTTTAATTTGAGGCTAAGTAGGTTGATTATAACCTGCATGGTACAGATGTGTGACCCTTATGATGTTATGGTAAGGCTTTTTTTGCTAGTGGATTATATTTGTGCCGTTTGAGTTTGGATCAGTTGTAGTAGTTGACTTGACCGTCACGAGGATGAATGTGAGGTTTGCAAATGATTAGAGGTATTAGATGGTTTGTGTTACATAAGCTTATGAAGGATTTAGTTGAATCTCATTGCGGAATTATGGCAGTAATAAGGTATAGTTATTGTAAGCTATCAAATGTTTTATTCCATGGCTTTAAGTCAAGTGGGGGAGTCTGTTATCGACGAGTTGGTTGCATGGTTATGTGTTGTATTGGTTTCTGTTTGAGGTATACTTGTGAATCAGTTATGACTTGCAGAGGTTGAGATCGAGGATGACTCGAGTAAGGGAATTTCTGGATGCGGGCTATATTGCACAATATGGGTACATGAAAATCATGGAATGATTTGAGTTATTGTTCATGGTAAATATAGTGCGCATGGAGTAGGGATTCGCTCAGTTGCGTTAAGGCATGGTTACTTCTATGGGGTGTTTTTGTGCTAATGGAGCATAAGTCGCCCTGCCCGTTTGGGCCATGTAATTGTGATTTGAGCAAAGTGGAGGACTCTGTTCATTTACATTTTAAAAAGATGTTGTAATTATTTCTATTCAGTTTTGTAAAAGCTTAAATCTTAGAAACTCATGATTTGTACTACCAATCCTTGGAAAATGTATAAAGGTTCATTTTATCTTTCAATTGTCTTAATAAATCTCATTAAATTGGATAATGGTTAATTGGCTTACCTAGCGGGTTGGGTTAGGTTTTTGGTGCCATCATAACTAGTTTAATTTAGGGTCGTGACAAATTGTAACTATAAAAGATGTAGGTCACGTATAAAGTTGTAGGTTTTAAAGTGCTTAGGGAGTGAAGATACTCTTACATAGATGTCGACGCCCCATCCCCCCAAAAGAGGCGAAATCATGTTTATGATATTATGGCAAAACAACTCTTATTCCCTTTTTGGGAATTGGGTTACGGAGTTTGAAGAGTCGCCACCTAATGATTATAGTTCATTAGGACACTTTTAAGAAGATTTTGAATGAAAACCAGGGTTCGGGTAAGGGCTTGCAATTATCTCAAGGGGAAAGTGTTAGGAACCCCTCAAGATCCACTAGTGTGGTTCTCGGCCTTGCTTAGATGTGATTTTAATAAGCATAGAAATAGACAAGCAAATGTGCATATAAAGAATACGAAACTAATGGGAAATTTTTGAAAGAAGAATAGTATAAGTAAAAGGGAAATTTTTTAGAGAAAGTACTTGGACAAAAGTAAAGGTATGGGGAGGTCCTAGATTTAGCTATAATATGGATCATTAGATACAATATTCCGAATATATTCCCAAAGAGGCGTTGCTTTATGATATTATCGCATCGTCATCATCTCCATATCCTACTCTTCACATCCCGTTAAGGTATTTAAACGCGTTTGGTCTCATTTACTTATTGCATGCTAATACAACCTATTAGTCCCGGAGTATTAGGACTTCTAATCCTTAAAGGGTGAAGAAGGAAAAGACATATATGGAGTTTCAAAGGTAAAAATGCTAAGGCGTCAACCAAAACAAGTAGCACATAAGGGTATACAAATCAAACATTCAAAGGCTCATACAGAACCCCGCAAATCACAATACCAATTAGTTTAGTATGACTAGCAATTACTGATTTGGTCTTGAGTTTAAAACTGATAATGGATAGATTGGTTTAATACATAAAGTTGGGTAATAAATCTACTTTGAGCCCCCCGGATCCTGTTTGTTGAAACTTAAGGTATTTTTAAAAACCAGTAATTCATAAAGCGATGATTTGAAATGAAGATTTGGCATTTGTGGAAATTCAGAAAATAGCCGCACTGCTTAAGTAAAATAGTGCAAGAAAAGTATTGAAGTACAAACTATACAGGAAAAAGAAAGGTTGATTTCAAAAAAATGCAGGTTTGGAATTAAAAAGATTCTTATAGATTTAAAATTGCGTAGAAGGCAGATTTAATCAGATTTCAAAATAGACAGTATTGGAAAAAATCTTTTATTGAAGGCGTCTAACAAATTAGGCGAGTTTGAACCCTATAGACATGACATCTACAGATTGATTTGTTGTTTTTAAACGTTCAAGGGACCTACGGTTTGCCTAGCATTTTCTATATAGCCCCTATAGACATGATCTCCATATGCACTTCATTACGGAATGTTAAAGACTTATGGGCAGGATTTCTAGATGCAATGTTAAGATCCTATAGGCATGATTTCTAAGTGATTTGAGATTTCGAAATCCTAGACATGGTTTCTAGATGAGATGCAATATTGAAATCCTACATGTATGATTTCTAAGTGATTTGCGATATTCAAATCCTATAGACATGGTTTCTAGATGAGATGCAATATTGAAATCCTATAGGCATGATTTCTAATACAAATTCCTATAGGCATGATTTCTATTATGATTAGCAAAATATAAACCCCTCCCACGCCCTTTTTACTATATCCCCAAATTCTTTTTACAAAGCTTGTTACATAGGCGGAGAGAAAAAGACTAAGGAAATAAGTACATCAAAGCTAAAAGGACCCGAGGAAGCTCAAAACAGCCTTAATGTCTCACATATGTATTTTACCAAATCCAGGCTCCAGATTCCAAGGCTTTCTCTTAGAGTGTTTCAAAGTTCTAAGGGCTTTCAGGAAGCCCAAGCAATGATTACACCCTAAAATAATGATTAGAGTAGTGCAAGGTGTAGAAATACCATCCCCTAGGTATCCAAGTTCATAGGGAACTCAAGGGTCCCTAAGCATGGCTTACCAGAGGGGGTAAGGCTTAAAGAACTAAGAGCAAGTGTAAAGTGAGGGATTAGAGGAATACCAATGCAAAAGGTGGTCATACCTAGCCATGAATAGGGCTGACATACCCCTGACCTTTTACATAGCTTAAACAAATAAGAGTAGACTTGAGATAAAGACATACTTAGTCCTGTATGATGATTGGGACATCAGCAGACCTGAGTCAAGCTCAACACATAAATGGGGGTAAGGGAATGGGAATGATTTGAGTAGACATTTGGTACAACCTGGTTCTGAACTAAAGGTGGCAATAGAGTACCACTCCAGTCCAAAACAATACTCACATATAAAGGGGGTTCACAGAAAGGGAACAAATATGAAAGCAATTGCATAAAAATAGAAAAAAGTCAAACAGAAGTAGACTAAAGGGATTTGGGGAGAAGGAAATACATGAAATCATTCATACAAGCACACAACATTAAAATATAGGGGTATAGGGGTAGGGATATACATGTTGATGTTTTAACTGCATAATGAACATAAACAGACATGCGAAAAGAAACAATTAATCATGTAATTTTAGAGATGGTGTTAAATCATAGACCTACCAGTTGCAACTTCAAGTGGTAAACAAAACAAATGGAACCTTATAGTTTTGTCTTTGCTTGCAACCAGCTAAACTCAAGTAGAAGAATAAGTAACAGAGAAAAGCAGAGAGTAGAAGAGAGAGTTTTGAGTGTGAACTTGTATTGTTCGTGTGTTTGAGGTGAAGATGAAGGGGTTTTTTATAGTCTGAAAACAAGTAGGAGCTAATGCAGGAAAAGAAATTAGTATCAATCAAAATCAATGAAGGAAAGAATCCCCTTTAATTAAGGGAGTCAGACTTAGGGTAAATAAACAGAGTTTCACATATGGAAAGGAAATCAAGAATGGGTTGTAGAAATAAGGGGTAAATACATTTAAGGTTTTTCGAAATGCACACGATTTAAACAAATAATGTAAATAAAATCGTCAATCATTCAAAGAATCAAGGAAACTGGGATACACATTGATACTGAATTTAGTCAGGAAGCAGTCCAAATTAAAGAATGATTCATACAAATCTGTTTCCAAAAATTAAGGTTATTTCGAAAAGGGAAAGGCTGATTATTAAAGATGCAAAAAGACATGCAAGGTTGAAATTAATGGAAAAGTCGTATAATTAGATAACAGAAGCACACAAGCAGGAGATGCAATTAGAAATTCTTGAAGAAATCATAAGCATGAAGCATTTAAGCAGTTAGGTTGTCAGAATCAGGCAAACAACACACACAAAGATGAAAAACCCAAAGTCCAGGGTTCCCTAACATTTCACGGTGTAAAGAAGAAAAAAGGATACTCAGGTAAACAAACTCATAGAGGACACAAATAAGGTGAAATACAGTAGAATTGACAGAAACCCTAGGTAAAAGGAAAACATTCGAACGCCATAGCAAGAAATAAAGGAATCACAGTAGAGGAGAAAGAAAAAATTGGAGAAACCCTAGGTGAAAAATCACATGGAATCACAGGTAAACATCCGAAAAGTCATAACAAACGCAAAGAAATCACAGTAGAGTAGTTAAAAAAGAAAATTGGAGAAACCCTAATTTTAGGAAGATGAACAGTTTGAAGATAAAAATCGGTAAAAAAATGTGAAAACACTTTGAATCTTTAGAAAATCAGATAGATCTAAGGTAGATTGTAAAGAGAAACATAGAAGAACCTTGGTGATTTAGGGTTTCAGATAGAATCCTAGAGAACGAGAAAGCCTTGAACTGGCTAGCTTCGAGTCGACAACGGACTCACAACCTTAAGGCTCGCCGGAAGAGACCGGACATGGTCGTAGAAACTCAAGTCGGTGGACCTCTGAGACAGTGGTCTTCACAATAGGGTTTCAATCCTCGAACAAAAGGGCCGTAGAAGGGATTGAGGGGTGAGTACAGGTAGCATGAAGCCTAGAAGGCCATAGTCTCTGGTGAAAAGAGGTCAGAAAGTGACCGGAGGCTGCTAGGGTTTTTAGGGGGCTTGGGAGCGTTTGAGAGATGAGGGGGATACAAGGGAGGCTAAATGTGTAAAGTGCTTAGGGCTAGGGGTGTATTGGGGTTCAATTAAGGAAGGGTTATCGTGGGCCGTTGATCTAAATGATCAACGGCCACGATTTGAAAGAGGGAATGGGGCGGGTTATTTTAGTGGGGTATGGGTCGAGTCTTTTAATAAATTGGGTAGTGTAATTGGGGTTGGGAATTAGGGCTATAATTTAAACAAAAGGGCTATAACTTAAATAACCAATTTCCCCCTAATTTGAATTTTATAAATTAGCAAATGATGTTTAAAATCTAATTAAAAATACTGGACTAAAAAAAATATAAGTATTAATTTAAAAATATTAGAAATGATTTTATTGTTAAAAATACTATTAAATCGAGAAATAGGCTAAAATTACAATTTCATGCAATTTTAGTTTAGAAATGCCAAATGGGCTTGTAAAACTATGTAAAAATCATGTAAATTCTATTTTTCTGAAAATAAGAGAATAAAATAAAATTATTTGCCAAAATAGCAAGTTTTGGGAATAATTATTGGATTTTATAGTGTCAAAATGCTATAAATTGATTTAAAAAATACTAAAACCTTTGTGGATGCTTATATATGCTATTTTTTTAAAACTATTTTGAGTATAACATATATAGGAAAAAATTGGGTATCAATAATAGATTATATCCAACCGTCTCATAGATTACGTCACGACCAAATGTAAAGTCCTACATGATCTAGGCGAGACCGTTCCTATATTAGTGGAGAGTTACACGATAGCTAAGCTTATAGTACTCTTGAAAGCACGATTCACTTCTATGTGTAGGTGAGTGATTGTTGTGTTATTGCCCTATGCTACTATTTGCAATTGGAATATGAATGGGCATTGTCTTTTTCTTGTGAAGTATATTGAGATATTCACGCCGATTTGACCATCGCACCAGTGGGACGTCATGACTGGGGTTAAGGTAGAATGTGACTACTGTGAGCACGTGATTTTTGCCCTATATGAATTACTCCCATAATTTTAAAACAAAGTAATTTCTTTTCATCATTTGCAATTTTGTGGATTTTGTTGACATTTTATCTATGCATATTAATTCATAAAAGTACAAAAACATGCATTGAATTTAGGGTTTAATTTTACATATTTTGGAATTTATTAGTAATTAGGAATTTACAAAAAAATAAAAAAATCATCAATCAAAAATCACAAAAACAGTTTACTTTTGCTTTTAATTTTAATTTTTAAAATTTTGGTAGTTTTTATATTACTTTTGGTATTTAACTATTTGTGGTAATTGTCATTTAGATCTAATTTGATAGATAATTTGATTAGTATTTAACTTAGGTTTTATTTTAATTTTAATTTAAAGGAAATTAATAAACAAAAAGTGAAAAGAATAGAAAACAAAAGAGAAAACATGTTTTGGGTCACATCCACTTAATTTACCCCAAGCCCAATTGAAATATCCCAATATCCATCCAAAACCCGGCCCAAAAACACCAAGCCCGATCTGCCTCCCCAGTAAGTCAAAACGACCCCATTTAATCCACTTCAGATCTGGGCCGTCAAGGTAGTTTAATCCAACAGCTCTTAACTTGAGGGGCATTTGATATATATATATATATATATATATATATATATATATATATATATATATATATATATATATATATATATATATATATATATATATATATATATTGTGTGTGTGTGTGTGTTTGAATGCCCTACCCCCCTCTCTCAGGCCCCCCAATACCATCTCTCACCGCTGCGCCCTAAGCCACCGCCTGCCGCCGGCCGGAAGTCGCCTGCGGTGGCGGCCGACATTAAATCACCATGAAATTGACACCATAGGCCCGCCTTGATCTCCTCAACTGAAATATGTCATTAATTTTCCTCAAAACCTACCCAAATCCCTCGAATCTAGATTTGAAACCTGAAACCCTAGCCATCCACCATAAAATCTCAAATGTTTTCGCTAGCGGCGCCACCCCCATCTCACCCCAAATTAACACCAAACAAATCCCCTATCCTTCCTCTTCCTAAACCCTAAAGCAGCACCTTTCAAGTCTCTCTCAATTTATTCGAATTTCATATCCAAATTAGTAGACCTGGCCCGGCCAAGACTGTGCCGTCACAATTTTCTTTTTTGGAAATCAAAAGACTCAAGACTCGTTTCAAACAAGAGTTCCCATCCGGAACTTTCGATTAACATAAGTTCTAGTTCGTTTTGAGAGCCAGTCTCTGAGTAGTCGCTGTTTTCTTCGTTCGTTTATCAATTGAAACCTAGTCATTAGGATTTCTGGTTAGTTTGCCTCGCCTTGTTCTATTTTCCTAATGGTTTTTCTGTGTGAATCTGTTTGTGTGGTCTTGTTTTGTTTAATGAATTTTTGTGAAACGTCAGGTCTAGCTAAAGTGTTGATTCAATCTTATTGTCTTGTTTCCACTTTTAAATTACATGATGGAAATTTTTAGGTTTTATGTGAGTTAATATTGTAGTCGTCTTCGTTCGATTCATTTCATAGAGTCGGTCTGAAGGTTTATTTTGAGTTCGAGGTCAGTTACAAGAGTTTAATTCCTACATTGAAATCTCATTCTGATCCATTTGTTAAAATTGGTGTGTTGTTCTGTTTGTTTGCCACAACTATTAGTAGTAAGGACTTGTAGGGGGCTGTCAAGACCCCAATCTTGCTGGTGATGGCGCCTAACACAAATGCTAGGCAAGCCTGACCAATTATCACTCACGACCCAATTATGCATCGCATTACCAATTGTTTAAGTTAATTTAGCAATTAATAATATTGATAATCTGAGAGTATATAGAAACAACACGGAGACCAGAATACTGTCAAAACAACTACCAGAAGACCTGGGGTCACGAGTCTATAGCCTCTAGATACAACTGAGAAGTGAATCCACAATAATACAGAAGCCTAAAATACTGAAAGATAAAGGGGATAAGGGGAGAAGTCAGGTCATGCGAACGCCAGGCAGCTACCTCGATGACTCATGAGAAATCAGGGAAGCAGCGAACAACTCTACTAAGCTCTCGGAACACCTGAATCTTCACACATGTTGCAGGGAGTAAAGTGAGTACTTCCAAATCAGTGAGTAATAAGCAAATATAATGACAGAAGATGAGAATTTACGAAATACCAAAATGTAAAGCTATAAATAGCAATTTAGCATAATCAATCGTGGAATGGCAACAAAAAAAAGTCAGGTAGGTCAGATAAATATCAATGCATAAACGCAATGCAATGCACATGACCGCTGCGGCGCACAGCCCGATCCATTTGGGTACTCGCGGTCATTGTGGAGGTTCAGACTCCGGAGGGGTTCCTACATCCCAAGTGCAATATCATCGTATCGTCGCTACGGCGTGCAGCCCGATCCACACTCAGTCCAGAATATACATGTGAGCCACACGGCAAAGTCAAGTTATAGTTCTCAGTTCCAATTATAGGAAAAATATAGTTTAAGTTTTTAAAACCTTAGGAATGTGACTAAGCATTTTGAAACAATGTTTAACTTAGGACTGAAATCATATAAAATGCTAACCGTCATGGAAGTAGTGATAATATTTCCAAGGGATTCAAATAATCAGCACACATCCCAAGTATATCATAAAATCCAAGTAGGATGTTTACTAATCACTCTATAGTGAAGAACACACTTTGAACACCACTCGGGGCGGATTAAGCCATAGTCCCCAATCGCAAACGACCCCGCACTCATCATAGAGTGCGTGTCTCGACTCAATATAGAGTCACAGTGTGATATACCAGGGTTTCAAACCCTCAGGTCATCATCTACATCTATTACTCACCTTAAACCAGCCACAAGTCTAGTCTGCTATGCCCTTCCCCCTTGAGTCGACCTCCTCGCGCGCCGAATCTGATCAAAACTATAAGGAATACATTACAATGTGCCAAAGAAATATAACCCAATCAAAAATACTCAAAAAATACCAAAAATCATGCAGTTGGAAAAACTCGAGCACCAGACCCACGAGTCCGTACATACTAAATTAACCAAAATCGGTGTTCAAATGCCCTTTCAAATCCCAATTTTTTTAATTTCTAAAACCAAGCCTTAGTGCTTCAAATGTTTACCTAATTTTCCAAGAATTAAAGGTAGATTCTTACTTAATATGACGTTTCTGGGTCACGAGGCTTACCTCCAGTGATTTCCCATCAAATCATCTTCAATTTCTACCCGAGAAGCTCTTAAGGTGGTTAACAATGGACGAAAAATTAAATAGACTCGCGGATGACATAATGATATAAAACCTTTCTGCCAACAACGACTTTTGCTTTTGCAGTCTCGTTTTCGCTTATGCGGGACTGCTTCTGCGGCCAAAACTTTGCTTATCCAGTTTTCATTAAAGTTAACAATTTCCACTTTTGCGTCTCAAAATCCGCTTCTACGGATCACCTAGTACCACTTCTGCGGTTGACAGTCTGCTTTTGCGGACCATATTCCGCTTTTGCGTAATCTCCTCACCATGCCACACACTGCTTCTGTGCTCCTTCACCCGCTTCTGCGAAACTGCTTCTGCGGTCCATTTCTGCGGAAGCGGAAATACCAGATGATAGAAAAACTGAACCTGCAACACACTTCAAAACTCTCTTTTAAACACCCCAACTCACCCCGAGGCTCCCGGAACCTCAACCAAAAGCACAGACATGTTCTATTAACTTATTCGAACTTGCTCGAGCCATCAAAACATCATCGTTAGCATCAAAATCCTCAAATTTCATCAAATCAAAGCATATTTTCTTAAAAACTTCCGAATTGCACAATCGATCAAAAACCCGACCCAAACACCTCCGAATGACATAAAACTTTGCACACATATCCAAAATCACGTAACGGAGCTACTGAAACTCTCGAAATTCTATTCCAACCCCCGGATCAAAATATCACCTATCCACCGGAATTTGCTAAAATACTACTTCGCCCATTCAAGCCTAATTCTACACCGGACCTCCAAAATCAATTCTGAATTCACTCCTAAGTCAAAATTCATCCCCCAAAACTAATCAAATCACCGAAATTCACATCTGAGCCCTCTAAGGAGAATAAATGTCTCATTTCCTTCCAAAATTGAACCAATTCAACTCTAACACCACTAATGTCGATAATGGAATATGAAGAATCAATAAAATGGGGGAAACGAGGTTGTAATACATGAGACAACGAGTCGGGTCGTCACATCCTCCCCAACTTAAACAAACGCTCATCCTCGAGCGGGTCAAGAATCATACCTGAAGTCTCGAATAGGTGAGGATATCTGCTCCGCATCTCCTACTCGGTCTCCTAGTTGGCCTTCTCCACGGGCCGACCTTTCCACTGCACCTTCACCGAAGCTATATCCTTAGATCTCAACTTTCGAACCTGACAACCCAAAATAGCCACTGGCTCCACATCATAGGTCAAGTCATCATCCAACTGAACCGTGCTGAAGGTTCCCTAACGTACTTTCGATGCATAGAAACATGGAATACCGGATGAACCCCCGACAAGCTAGGTGACAAAGCAAGCATATAGGTCACCTCCCTAATCATCCTATGTATCTCAAAAGGTCCAATGAACCATGAACTCAGCTTCCCTTTCTTCCCAAACCTCATAACGCCCTTCATAGGCGAAACCTTCAACAAGACCTTCTCGCTTACCATATAAGATACATCTCGAACCTTCTGATCCGCATAACTCTTCTGACGCGACTGAATTGTATGAAGTCTCTTTAGGATCACTTTCACTTTCTCTAAAGCATCCTGGGCTAACTCTGTCCCCAATAGTCTAGCCTCGTCGGGCTCAAACCAACCAACCGGAGATCTACACCATCTCCCTTATAAGGCCTCATACAACGGCATCTGAATACTGGATTGGTAGCTGTTGTTGTAGGCAAACTCTGCAAGTGGCAAAAACTCAACCCAAGAACCTCCAAAATCAATAACACAGGCACGCAACATGTCCTCCAATATCTGAATAGTATGCTTGGACTGCCCGTCCGTCTGATGATGAAATGTTGTGGTCAGCTCTGCCTCCGTACCCAACTCTCGCTGAAAAGTCCTCCGAAACTGGAAGTAAACCGAATACCCCTATCTGAGATTATAGAAACTGGGAGCCCATGCAACCGTACAATCTCTCGGATGAAAATCTCTGCTAACCGCTCTGAAGAATAGGTAGCACACATCGGAATGAAATGTGGGGACTTGTTCAGTCGATGTACAATCACCCAAATCAAATCAAACTTCCTCGCTGTCTGAGGGAGACCACTCACAAAATCCATAGTAATCCTTTCCCACTTCCACTCGGGAATATCCATATGCTGAAGTACACCACCGGGACTCTGATGCTCATACTTGACCTGCTGACAGTTGAGACACCGAGCTACATAACTCACAATATTCTTTTTCATTCTCCTCCACCAGTAGTGCTGCCTCAAATCCTGATACATCTTCACGGCACCCGGATGAATGGAATATCGCGAGCTGTGGGCCTCCTCTAATATCAACTCCCAAAGCCCATCCACAATGGGCATGCAAATCTGGCCCTGCATCCTCAACGTACCATCGTCATCAATAGTCACATCTCTGGCATCATCATGCTGGACCCTGTCCTTAAGGACAAGAAAATGCGGATCATCATATTGGCGCTCTCTAATGTGGTCATACAAGGAAGATCGAGAAACCACACAAGCCAACATCTGACTAGGCTCTGAAATGTCTAACCTCGCCATTCGATTGGCCAAGGCCTAAAAATCAACTGCAAAGGGTTTCTCCCCAACTGGAGTGTATGTCAAACTACCCATACTCACCTCCTTCCGGCTCAAAGCATCGGCCACTACATTGGCCTTCCTCGAATGATACAAAATGGTAATGTCATAGTCCTTGAGTAACTCAATCCACCTCCGCTGCCTCAAATTACGATCCTTCTGCTTGAACAAATGCTGAAGAGCATGATGATCCGTGAATACCTCACAAGATACACCATATAAATAATGCCTCCAAATCATTAAAGCATGAACTATAGCAGCCAACTCAAAGTAATGTACATCGTAGTTCTTTTCATGGGGCTTCAACGGAAGAGAAGCATAAGTAATAACTCTACCCTCCTGCATCAATACACATCCGATCCCAACTCTCGAAGAATCACAATACACCATGTAGGAACCTGAAGCTGATGGCAAAACTAATACTGGAGTTGTGGTCAAAGCTAACTTGAGCTTCTGAAAGCTCTCCTCGCAATCATCCGATCCCAAAAATGGAGCATTCTTCTGCATCAAATTGGTTAAGGACGAAGCAATAGAAGAATAACCCTGAACGAACCTGCCATAATAACCCTCCAAACTGAGTAAACTCTGAATCTCAGTGGCTGAGGACGATCTAGGCTAACTCTGCACCACCTCTATCTTTTTTGGATCAACCTCAATACCATCACTGGACACCAAGTGTCCCAGAAAAGCCACAGAACCAAGCCAGAACTCACACTTGGAGAACTTTGCATAGAGCTTCTCCACTCTCAGTCTCAACAATACCACCCTCAAATGTTGTGCGTGCTCCTACTGGCTACGCGAGTACACCAGGATGTAATCAATGAACACAATAAAAAATGAATCTAGATAAGGCCAAAATACATTATTCATCAAGTGCATGAACGCGACTGGAGCATTAGTCAGCTAACTCATAATGCCCATATCTCATCTTGAAAGTTGTCTTCATAATGTCTGAATCCCTAATCTTCAGCTGGTGATAGCCTGAACGGAGATCAATCTTAGATAATACCTTTACCCCTGAAGTTGGTCAAAAAATCCTTAATACGGGGTAGTGGATACTTGTTCTTCACTGTCACCTTGTTCAAATGTCTGTAATCAATGCACATTCTCATCGTGCCATCCTTATTCTTCACAAATAAGACCGGTGTACCCCATGGTGACACACTCGGGTGAATGAACCCCTTATCTAGGAGTTCCCGAAGCTGCTCCTTCAACTCTTTTAACTCTGTCGGCGCCATATGATATGGAGAAATAGAGATGGGCTGAGTGCCCGGCACCAGATCAATACCGAAGTCAATTTCCCTATCCAGCGGCATGCCCGACAGGACTGCTGGAAATACATCAGGGAAATCCATCACAACGGAGACAGAATTAAGACTAGGATTCTCAGCTCCGACATCCCTCACAAAAGTCAAATATGATAAACTACCCTTCCCAACTATCCGCTGGACCTTTAGGAAAGAGATCACCCTGCTGGGTACATAGTCAGTCATACCACGCCACTCAATTCTCGGAACACCTGGAATAACGTAACTGTCTTGGCATGACAGTCCAGAATAGCATGGCGCGGGGATAGCCAATCCATACCCATAATCACATCAAAATCTACCATGCCTAATAACAACAAGTCAACTCGGATCTTCAGACCCCCAATAGTCACCAGACATGATCGATATACATAATCCACAATAATGGTATCACCCATCAGGTAGATACGTGCACATGCAAGGAAAGACAACCACAAGTTGTACCCTGATGATGGGCAAAATATGAAGACATATAAGAGTATGTAGATCGGGGATCAAATAAGACAGTAGCACCCATGTGGCAGACTAAGATAATACATGTGATAACAACATATGATGTAATGGCGTCTTTCATGTCCGGAAGAGCATAGAATCGAGCCTGACCACCACCAGATCAGTCTCATCCCCTATGGAGGCCCCAGGCTACCTGGCCACGACCTTACATGACAAGGAGGGTGCTGAAGTTGATGGAGTAGAAGAGGAGGTCTGATCTCTCTACTGAGACCGTCCACCACGAAGCCGAGGATAATGTCTTCTCATCTGACCAAACTCACCGCACTCGTAGCAACTACCCGGTGCTGGAGAAGGGGACTAAAGGGAACCCCTCACTGCGAATGAGCCCTGGGCTAAAGAGGCAGGAGTAGAGCTCTGAGCTGGAAGGGCTCTAAGTGAAGACTAGCCCTGCTGAAATCCCTGATGACCATGGATTGAAGAAACCCCACTATACTCTGGATGACCTGAATGAGGAGGCCTGAAGGAACGACCTCTGCCACGCTAGAACTGGCCCCTAGATGGAGCACCACTGAAGCTACCTAAACTCGAGGCCTGTTAGCCTGCCTCTCGATAGTGATCTGTCTCAGTCTGTTGAGATATGTCAACTACCTCCTCATACAAGCGGCCACTACCCTCTCTCTAGTTATCAAGATGCGGAGTGGATAGTTGAGGCCATCCACGAACCTCCTAATCCTCTCCCGATCTGTCGGGATAATCCAAGTAGCATGCCGAGCTAGCTACTTAAACCTAAACTTGTACTGGGTCACAGTCATGTCCCCCTGAATCAACCACTCAAACGGACGACGCAGCTCCTCCCTGTGAGACTGTGGTACATACTTCTCCAAAAAGAGAGTGGATAATTGCTGCCAAGTAAAGGGCGCTGCTCCAACAGACCTACGCCTCTCAGACTCCTCCCACCATGTAAATGCAGGCCCTGAGAATTGGAAGGTAGTAAAAGCCACTCCACTCGACTCCAAAATCCCTGCAGTGCGAAGCATATGCTGACATTTGTCTAGGAGTCCCTGGGAATCCATAACCTCAGTACCACTGAACGTCGGAGGCTGAAGTATACCAAACCTCTCCAGTCGACGTTGCTCGTCATCTGGCATAGCTGGAATCACATAATCTGGAGCTGGTGCGATTGTTGCAACTGGTGCAACTGGTTAAGCTAGGGATTCTACCAGTGTCTGCAGCCCCTGAACAACCTTCTCGGGTGTGCGAGCAGTGCGAGTCTGATGACCACCCCCGGTATGAGAAGTAGTTGTTGCAGTAGTGGCTGAGACTGCCTAAGCAAGGCTAGTGCAGATGGATAAGATCTGATCTAAAGCCTCCTAGAGACTAGGAATTACAATGGGCACTTCCAGTGCTTGAACAGGTGTTGCTTGAGCATCTACAGCTGGAGGCTGGTCCTGAACCAGGGCAGCTGGTGGATCTGTAGGTGCTGCCTCGGTGGTCTGACTCGACCACGACCATGACCACAACCTTTGCCTCTAGCGGGTGGTAAAGGTAGTTGTCTGTCACATCCGTTAGCACGGGTTCTCACCATCTCTGAGAGAAAAGAATACAGAGGTTTAATTATCATATCAACAAAGTCGCACGACAAGAATTACAAGAATGTGAAGTGTTTCCTAGAGGTTCTGCAGCCTCTCAAGGATAAATAAAGATGTCTCCGTACCAATCTGCAAGACTCTACTAAACTGGCTCATGACTCGTGAAGCCTAGTAACCTAGGCTCTGATACCAACTTGTCACGACCCCAATCCCGGTCGTGATGGCCCTCGACACAAATGCTAGGAAAGCCTGACAAATTATCACTTACAACCCAATTACGCATCCCATTGCCAATTGTTTCAGTTAATTTAGCAGTTAACAATGTAGATAATCCGATAATATATAGAAATAACACGGAAACTAGAATACTGTCAAAACAACTCCCAGCAGATCTGGGGTCACGAGTCTAGAGCCTCTAAATACAACTGAGTAGTGAATCTACAATAATACAGAAGTCTAAAATACTAAAAGATAAAGGGATAAGGGGAGAAGTCGGGTCCTGCGGACGTGAGGCAGCTACCTCGATGACTCCTGAGAAATCTGGGAAGCGGCGAACAACTCAACTAAGCTCCCGGAACACCTGAATCTGCACACATGGTGTAGTGAGTAAAGTGAGTACATCCAACTCAGTGAGTAATAAGCATATATAATGACTGAAGATGAGAATTCATAAAATACCACAATGTAAAGCTATAACTAGCAATTTAGCATAATCCACGGTGGAATGGCAACAAAACAAAGTCATGTAGGTCAGATAAATATCAATGCATATATGCAATTCAATGCACATGACTTGTGCGGTGTGCATCCTGATCCATTTGGGTACCCATGCTCACTGTGGGGGTTCAGACTCCGAAGGGGCTCCTACAACTAAAGCGCAAGATCATCGTATCATCGCTGCGACGTGCAGCCCGATCCAAAGTTTTTTTCAGTGGCAACGCCACACCATCTCACCCCAAATTAACACCAAACAAATCCTCTCTCCTTCCTCTTCCTAAACCCTAAAGCAGCACCTATCAAATCTCTATAATTTTGTTCGAATTTTAGATTCGAATAGGGAGACCTGGTCCTGCCAAGACTGTGTCGTCACATTTTTCTTTTCTTAGAAATCAAAATGACTTAAGACTCATGTCCAACAAGAGTTCCCGTCTGGAACTTTCAATTAACACGAGTTCTAGCTTGTTTTGAGAGCTAGCCTCTAAGTAGTCGTTGTTTTCTTCGTTCTTTGATCAAGTTGACGCCTAGTCGTTAAGATTTATGGTTAGTTTGCCTCGCCTTGTTCTCTTTGGTTTGTGGTTTTTCTGTGTGAATCTGCTTGTGTGGTCTTGTTTTGTTTACAAAAATTTGTGAAAAGTCAGGTCTAGCTAAAGTGTTGATTCAATCTTATTATCTTGTTTCCTCCTTTATTTACATGATAGAAATTTTAGGGTTTATGTGAGATACTATTGTAGTAGTCTTCCTGCGATTCGTTTCATAGAGTCAGTCTGAAGGTTTATTTTTAGTTCGAGGTTTGTTACAAGAGTTCAATTCCTGCATTGAAATCTCATTCTAATCCATTTGTTAAAATTGGTGCGCTGTTCTGTTTGTTTGCCACAACTATTAGTAGTAAGTGTTAGGATTATGATTCCTACTAAAGACAACAACCTTCATATTGAATAATTCGGATATATAAACTACATGAGCGGAAGCTAACCTGAATCCATATGTGGAAATGTTGAGCCTATTTTTGATGATTGTCCTTTGTTGTGAACTCCTTTAGCCTTCCTTCAAGTTTCTTGAAGTATATTTGTCCCCACAATAATGTATCCACAATACTCAACAATTTATGAAAAGGTTCACAATAATAGTGTTATGACAATTATCAAAATTTGGCTTATGGTTTTCCACCCTATTTGCAAGACAATGGACAATATGGTTCTTGGTTCAATGGGAAGAAGAAGAACTTGTCTTGCTAAAGAATGGGAACCATAACCCCCACTTTATAACTCTAGGAGTTACATAACCCAAGAGACAAGAGTTACAAGACAAGAGTTATGTCTTGAGTTATGTCTTGCAAGAGTTACAAAACTCAAGAGTCACAAGCAAGTAACCATAGTTACTTATGTAACCTTCGTTAGCCCATCATAAACTAAGGTTACCCTTTTGGGTATCTACACATTAGTCCTACACTTTAGTATGACAATACATTGGCCCCCTTAACATAATGTCCATAAGACCACATAATTAGGCCAAACCAAAAGATAGCACATAACATATAATTATCCATATATTGTTCATATGTGTGTAGATATAAGTCCATATATCTAGATATAAATCCATATATCTTACAATCTCCCACTTGGACGAGATATACAAACATATGTACAATCCTTAATATTATATGTTACAAACCTTAGGTGCACAAAATTGCTATCACAATAAAATTGTCATGAACAATCCGGTCCATCAATCATACCAACATAGGACCTAAGAGCTCGTCGTTGCTCATTCGTAACTAGAACCAATCATAGATCACGTATATCAATATAACCAACGACATGGATCAAGTGTAGGTATGTAGCATGGAAATAACATAAAGTGTGGTCAATAGAATGTCTATTTCCAACTGGTTCTCTTTATTGAGATCATACTTAAACTGTAAGAGTACAAAACTTTAAAACTGAATATCTGCGCAGATATAACTGAATTACTGAATTTCTGAATATAATGGACAATACGTAAATGTGCAATACAAACTCCCACTAAAATACATAATCCTTATCTGATTTGACACCCATACAAGCAATATGCTCAAGAAATACTTTTGGTGTCAATCCCTTAGTGAGCGGATCCGCAAGCATGGAGTTTGTACTTATGTACTTAATGCACAATTGTCCATTTTGTACTCTTTCTTTAACAACCCGAAATTTGACGTCCTTATGTTTTGCTTTCGTCAAACTACTGTTGTTATTAACATATGCAACCATGGTTACATATGTTATTAGCATAAATGGCAAAATTGGAGTCGGTATACCTGATGATCTCAAACTGGTCCGAACTCCGATATGTAAGCATGTAATCCTTTGTTTTATGTATGTTCCTCATGACCCTTTTGGCTGCCTACCAATGGTCCATACTCGGATTGCTTAGATATCTGCCTAACATCCCAACAATGTATGCTATATCAGGTCGTGTACATACCTGAGCATACATCAGACTACCTACCGCCGAAGCATAAGGTGCCTTCTGCATTTCCGAAATTTCATAAGAATTGTTTGGGCACTGTTTGAGACTAAATTTGTCTCCCTTAGCAACAGGGGTGTCGCCTGGTTTACAATCCTGCATGCCAAATCTTTTCAGAACCTTATCGATATAGCCCTTTTGTGACAGACCGAGAACGCCTTTGGAGCATTCTCGTAATATCTGAATTCCTAATACAAAAGAAGCTTCACCAAGATCGTTCATTTCAAATTTCTTTGAAAGAAATTTCTTAGTTTCAAGTAATAATGCTAGCAGTATGTCATCGACATATAAAACCAGAAAATATACTTACTCCCACTGAACTTATGGTATATACAGTCATCAGCAATATTTGGTTCAAAACCAAAAAATGTAATGACTGCATGGAACTTATAATACCATTGATGAGAAGCTTGCTTGAGCCCATAGATGGATTTCTTTAATTTGCAAACCTTCTTCTCTGATTCATCCGAAACAAAGTTTTCAGGTTGCACCATATAAATTGTTTCCTCAATGTCACCATTGAGAAAAGCAGTCTTAACATCCATTTGATGAAGCTCAAGATCAAAATTTGCTACTAATGCCATTATAGTCCTGAAAGAGTCTTTCGATGAAACTGGAGAGAAAGTCTCTTTATAATCAATGCCTTCTTTCTGAGTGTAGCCTTTTGCGACAAGACGAGCTTTGTACTTAATAACAATGCCCCCTGAATCCCTTTTGGTTTTAAAAATCCATTTACAACCAATAGGTTTCGTACCTTCGGGCAATGTAACAAGCTCCCAAACGTCATTATCGCTCATAGACTTCATCTCATCCTTCATGGCATCAATCCACTTTTGAGAGTTAGAACACTTAATAACTTGACGGAAGTTGATTGGATCATCTTCCTCAAGTCCAATATCACTTTCTTGTTCTTGGAGAAATACTACATAATCATCCGAAATTGCATTTCTCCTCTCTCTAGTGGATCTCCTTAATGGCATTTCAGTTTCTTGAGGTTGTTGAGTTTGATTTTCATTAGTTAAATCAGGGTCCTGATGGGGAGGATTTTCGAGATTGTCTTGAACCGGAGTTGCATCAACAACTTGAAGGAAAGACACATGTTCTTCCTCAAAGACAAAATCTCTAACAACTTTATTTATCTCCCCACCCCCCAAACTCAATATCCTCAAAGAACCTAGCATTTACCGTCTCAAAAATAGTTCGTGATGTGGGACCATAAAACTTAAAACCCCTGGATTTTTCAGAATATCCAACAAAATAGCTACTAACCGTCTTAGCGTCCAGTTTCTTTTCAACGGCCTATAAGGCCTTGCCTCAGCTGGACAACCCCAAATGTGAAAATGCCGAATACCGGGTTTATGCCCAGTCCAAAGTTCATATGGGGTTTTTAGATTGTAGCTTTAGTTGGAACTCTATTAAGAATATAAGCTGCGGTTTTTAATATGGATTGGGACTTTTCATGAATAAGATATAGGTACCCATAATGAGAGTAATCGTCTATGAATTTGATAAAGTATTGTTGACCATTCCGACAAGGAGTAGGAAATGGCCCACAAATATCCGTATGTATCAATTCTAAGACGTCCGAATCTCTTAGCACCTAATCTAGTTCTTGTTTGTTTTCCCTTGATACACTCAATACAAAATTTCCGAATTTGAGGAATCAAGAGAATCAAGAATTCCATCTGACACGAGTTTCTGAATTCTTTGAATGGATATGAGACCCAAACGTTTATGCCAGAGTGAAATAGAATTCTCATTAGTTAACTTTTGGTACCATTAAACTTGTATGCAAAGTTTCTTTATTTGAAGTTATTGTATCAACCAAATATAAGCTATCAAATGTTGATAAAACACCAGTACCAATAAGATTTGAATTCCGAAAGAGACTAACTTTATTGTCCCCAAATGTACATTTATAACCGGATATGTCCAATTGGGGAACTGAAATTAAATTCCGTCTAAAAGACGGTACAACAAAAGTCTCATCAAATCTAAATGAAAACCGGTCTTAAACAACAGCCTAGATTTGCCAATAGCTTCAACTGGCACCTTCTTGCCGTCACCCTCATAGATGTATCTTTCACCATCTTTTGGTTTTCGGCAGTTCAGGAAACCCTGCATAGATATCCTTATGTGAGCAGCATTACCTACCCACCAATTATCCTTAGGTACCGAAATTAAATTAACTTCAGAACAAACAAGAGACAGAAATGTACCTTTTTTCGCACGCCAGGCATGGTACTTGGTACAATCTCTCTTTACATGATCAGTCCCATTACAGAGAAAGCAACCTAATCCAGTAATTTCAACCTTAGGTTCCTTATGTTGCTTAATCTTGGGCCTTACAACCGCAACTTCCTTATTTTTCCTCTTCTTAGTTTCCTTAGAAGAAGATGCCAAATGAGCACTTTCAGTCTTATCTTGCTTAATCCTTTCCTCTTCTTGCACACAGTTTGAAATGAGCTCATTTAGAGTCCATTTCTCCTTCAGGCAGTTGTAACTGACCTTAAACTGATTAAAGTGTGCAGGAAGAGATATCAAAACAAAGTACACAAGCAGTTCCTCAGTTAATACTAGCTTGAGTGACTTAAGTTTCGAAGCAAGATGAGACATTTCCAAAATGTACTCCCTAATGTTTTCCTTGCCCTTATACCTCATAGAAACAAGTTTACTCAATAGTGCATTTGTTTCCGCCTTTTCGTTTTGAATAAAACGCTGTTCGAGGTTTTCAAGGAAAACTTTGGCATTAGGTTCATCATTCATAGTGCCCCTGAATGATTCTGGAATTGCACGCTTCATGATCATTAGACTCATGCGATTCGAGCGTTCCCACTTCTCCATCGCTCTCTTTTCATTAGGAGAGGATGTATCCTCAAGAGGAGTAGGTTGCTCAGTCCGAAGGGCTAAGTCAAGATCCATGCAACCGAGAACGATCATTACATTCTCTTTCCATTCCTTAAAGTTAGTGCCGTTAAGCACAGGGATGCTATTGATATTGGCAGAGATCGTAGAAGCAGAAGAGTTTACTGAAAATTGAACAAAGGATTACTAAATACATGCTTACAAAACTTGAACTTTAACTTTATAGATTCAAAGTTAGGCATTTCCCATTACAAGATACCTAGCACAACATTGATTTTAGTCTTTGGACAGAAAATCAACTTGTAAGTGGTACTCTTGGTGTAGTGATCAAACATAGACAATAAACTCCTGTCAAATATTAAACCTTCCTTTGGGCCGATTTAATATTCACATGGAAAACCAAATAATCGTCTCATATTTACCACCACAAGAATGTTCGAATTCCTGCCAAATAACACCTTCCTTTGGGCCGGTGTTAAACGCATGGAAGACTAATATCCACAGTCATCTTATATTTTAAAATTAATCAATCTACACAATAGAGGTTACTTTGGAAACATAGTGCTTCAATTGAATAACTAAAATATTAGATGCTATAAACTTTAGTTCCTTAAGCCATTTTATGAATCTCAACTTAATGTGTTACATGATTGGATGCGTAACACTTGAATATTAATTGTTGTTTACTGAATTGGACAATTCTATAATATATAAGAATTGATGGACTATAAAACAATTAACATTCACTAAAACTTAAGAGAGTTGAAACGTTTTTCTTAAACTTTACTGGACCAGACAATCGATTGTCAACACAGACAATCGATTGTTTGGTTTTTTTTGAATTTTAAGTCACTGGATGTGACAAGGAAAATTTTTTCTAAGTTACTGGACCAGAAAATCGATTGTCAAAACAGACAATCGATTGTTTGGTTTTTTCTGGAAAAATTTCAAGTCACTGGATGTGACAAGGAAAAATTTTTCTAAGTTACTGGACCAGACAATCGATTGTCAAAACAGACAATCGATTGTTTGGTTTTTTCTGGAAAATTTTCAAGTCACTGGATGTGACAAGGAAAAATTTTTCTAAGTTACTGGACCAGACAATCGATTGTCAAAACAGACAATCGATTGTTTGGTTTTTTCTTGAAAAATTTTAAGTCACTGGATGTGAAAAGGAAAAATTTTTCTAAGTTACTGAACCAGACAATCGATTGTCAAATCCAGACAATCGATTGTCAGGTATACTTTAAAAAACATTTCATCTCACTGGAGTGTATACAAGCGATTGTACAGTGTATACTTTTTCTGAATTATAACATGATTTTTAACATGAATCTTTAAACATGAAAACGTGTTATTTACCAACTAAATCATGCTATATACAACGTTTTAACATGATATAAAAACATCAAACTGAATCAAATCATAACATTCATAAGATCATGCTATCATGCTATTTCATGGTAGAATTTCATAAACAAAATTCTAATTATACTTTAACATGAATCCTAATATAACATGAACCTTATGAACATCCAAATTATCCAAAATGAAGGGTGGCTCTGATACCAATTGTTAGGATTATGATTCCTACTAAAGACAACAACCTTCATATTGAATAATTCGGATATATAAACTACATGAGCGGAAGCTAACCTGAATCCATATGTGGAAATGTTGAGCCTCTTTTTGATGATTGTCCTTTGTTGTGAACTCCTTTAGCCTTCCTTCAAGTTTCTTGAAGTATATTTGTCCCCACAAGAATGTATCCACAATACTCAACAATTTATGAAAAGGTTCACAATAATAGTGTTATGACAATTATCAAAATTTGGCTTATGGTTTTCCACCCTATTTGCAAGACAATGGACAATATGGTTCTTGGTTCAATGGGAAGAAGAAGAACTTGTCTTGCTAAAGAATGGGAACCATAACCCCCACTTTATAACTCTAGGAGTTACATAACCCAAGAGACAAGAGTTACAAGACAAGAGTTATGTCTTGAGTTATGTCTTGCAAGAGTTACAAAACTCAAGAGTCACAAGCAAGTAACCATAGTTACTTATGTAACCTTAGTTAGCCCATCATAAACTAAGGTTACCCTTTTGGGTATCTACACATTAGTCCTACACTTTAGTATGACAATACATTGGCCCCCTTAACATAATGTCCATAAGACCACATAATTAGGCCAAACCAAAAGATAACACATAACATATAATTATCCATATATTGTTCATATGTGTGTAGATATAAGTCCATATATCTAGATATAAATCCATATATCTTACAGTAAGGACTTGTAGGGGGCAATTTGAACAGGGGAACTCAGGGAGGGGGACATTCGAGCTATTAGAAACTTAAGGGGGCTTACAGGCAAGGAGTGTAATAAGTAATTTGTTGAGGGTCAGTTTGGGGATTTAGGATAGGAGGGAATCAAATGTTGTTAGAAAGAAGGTTTTAGTGGATAAGAGGGGAGCTGGTTTGTTAAGGGGAGGGGATTCCAGATTTTTCTTAAGGTTAAAAGGGATAAAATGACCAGGAGTTCCAGGGGTAAAGAGGGAATCGATTAATTAAGTTGGGTTATCCCTAGGCATGCCTATATAAAGACTTTTACTTCTCATTCTCGGCAGCCATGGACACTTTGAAAATCTGAAAGAATTAGATACTAGAAAATACACAAAAATCAGAGATATTGTATAAAATTCTAGTCCTAGTTTTGTCGGTCAATAACAATTTTGTTTTATTTTGGGGATGTGAGATGGTTTAATTTTGAGTTCGAAAAGGTTTGGGTTTGAGTTTCGTTGAGGTTTCATTGTTCCACTGATTTGATACTGATTTTTAGTGGTTCTGATTCCTGGAAATTTGGGGGTTTAGCTCTTGGCTTGAAATTATTTTCCGCGCTGTGTTACCTCATCTTGCTCGAGTCCAAATATTATTCTGTTGTTTACGATTTGACTACTGGGAATTGAGCTGTTTGGTTAGTTGTTTGTCACTGATACTTGCTGTGAGTGTGCAGATTACTCACCCCTGTTTTCTTTCGAACTTCCAGGTACATCCTTAGCTTATGGTTGAGAAATGCTTGTTGAACATGTAATAGATCTGAAGTTTCTTAAATGAAGACTCCATTTGAAGCTGATTTCTCTGTTTTCTGTTATTATTTCCATGCTCCATAATTAGATTTCAGGTTATAGTGGTCAATTAGGATCTCCTTATTCTCTCTAAACTCATTATGTGAAAGTGACCTAGTGTATGCTTTTACATCTGTATCAGTAAGAGAATAATGGGTTTTTTTAGTTATTCAGATTCATGTCTGATGTTGCCATAGTCCTACTCTAGTTTACCGTTGTGCATCATTCATTTCCTAGTGTTGGAGGGGCAAAGTTTAGGCTGCATGTGTATTCACTTATGCAAACGTATAGTTTTGGGAACATGATTGTCATGAGTTTTTGGAGTTTAAGAATCTCGGTAGTTTGATTCCAACAACGACAACAACCCAGTATAATTCCACTTAGTGGGGTCTGGGGAGTGTACTGTGTACGCAGACCTTACCCCTACCCTGGGATAGAGTTGTTTCCATGGGATAGAGAGGCTGTTTCCAAATAGACCCCTGACATCCTTCCCTCCAAGAACTTCCCACCTTGCTCTTGGGGAGACTCGAACTCACAACCTCTCGGTTGGAAGTGAGGGTTGCTTACCATCAGAGCAACCCCTCTTGTCTGGTAGTTTGATTCCAGTTATGATAAATTAATTTGGGGTCGTTTGATCATGTTATGATGAGTTTGGTTGTGGACATAATGGTTTGTTTTCTTGAAACGTATGATCCCTAGACCTTAGGTTAAATTGCTTGTTCAAAATTAAGTGTGAAATTCTGCGAGTGGGATATGGAATTCATCACAGGCTTAAGGTGGATCATTTGTGAATATGAGTTTACAAAAAAGCATGTTACATTTTATACCAACAGTATTGCTCAAGTGTGTTCTACTGATGGGGTAATGAAATAAAACTAGAAATCAATGGCAATGTGTAGCAAGAAAAGAAAAAATCTAGTTTTCCTTTACCACATAATGAGCATGCTTAACATTCACGTCCCTTTAATTTATGTGTGTTAACTGACCGCGGCTGAGACTCGACCTGGAGTCCTGCCTTCTGCTTATGCTTGATTGGGCTCATGTTTGTGCCAAGTCGAAAATTATTGGCATATTGCGTAGGGCTATTGGTTTGAGCCCAAGAATAGTCCATTCTCCAAACGATCTGCCAGCTAAAATTAGTTTAATCATGCAAGTTGTTGATAAATCATTCCCTCTAATTAATTAAGGTCCCTTCAAATATTTGGAGGCCAGCCATACTAGAAACACAAATAGTCTATGGCCTTCGGAACCTTTTTCTAGTTTAATCATCCTTTGAAATGGAATCGAGGTGTGCCGCGCCAAACAAAAATGACAAATTGTGTGGACCTCTTTAATCATATCTTTAAAATATTTAGAACTTGAAGTTGTGTCATTTAGCTAATTTCATGGCCTTCACAAAGTTAATAACGCGTAGTTGCTTTAGGTGCGTATGTTAATAATTCTACCTTCTTAAACTCGGGTGACATGTGACCCAAATCAAATTCCCAAATATTGAATAAAATATGTTTAGGATTGCGGGTGCATTTCATTTCACGCGATTCAAAGATATGTTTTAAACGACGTTCAACATTCTTTTAAAAAATAAATAAAAGCGGTTAAAAGCTAAAATTTGCACATAGGTTGATAATTGTATAAAATCAGATAATTAAGCCAGATATTACAGTTGAGCGACCGTACTGAAACCACAGAACCCGGGAATCCCTAAAACCTTCTCTCGGTTAACAGAATTTCTTACTCGGATTTTTGGTTTGGAGACTATTAAACAGAGTCAATCCTTTTCTCGATTCGTGACGGTGACTTGGAACACCATAAATTTCTCAAGTGGCGACTCTGAATTTTTTAAACAAATTCTTTTTCGATTATTCTTTAATTGTAAAAATTCCTTTATACCCTTATAGGGTATAGTGAAAAAGGGGTGTGACAACTACGAAATAGTATCTAGTTGATTCTGGTCGGCCACTTGTCTGAGGAGATTACAGTGATATAAGCAATTTATTTATAGATTTGCTCGGGATGAGCAAAAGCTACGTGTTGGAGTATTTGATAAGCTTAATAATGAGGGTTTTATTTATTTATATTTCAGGTGGTTATTTGTTTTTTGGTGAGTAATTTAGTGATAATTTTATTAGAAAACTCACATGTGTTTTGTTGATGTGCAGGCAAGCTATAAGTGTAGATGTGTGAACAAAAAAATGAAAAGGTTCAAGAATATACAAAAGATAGCAAAGGAGAGTCATTGATGATTGAATATGATGTTTTAGAAGTCAAATGGTGGCAATGACTGAAAATTCAAGCAATGGATAAGTAGGATTTAGAGGTTGGAGCTAAAGTTTCTCTCTAGAAATACATGATCCAACTTCAACATATGATATATCCCAATTTACAAGGACTTTTATCATTATTCATGTATAGAAATGTAAATTTTTTATTTTTCCAACACTTCAAATGGCTCATCGTTTCGACTCTCTTACACAATATTCTTTTACTGGACATTGCATAGATGCACGCCCAAGCTTCCAAGTACGTGGCGGTGCATGTACGTCTCTGGAAAATATTTATTAGGCTTATTTTTGTAAATGTGGGCAATCTCCTTGAGCTATATGAAGCTTAAGGTCGTCCCAAACTAGGCATCTGGAATTTTGGAGTAACTTTTAGAGAGAAGAAGGCAAGAAAATATCATAAACTTTGACTACTTCATCCGAATCGTTCAAAACAAAAATTTATTTGGATTCGTGGGTTGTAATATTTCTTGTTCTCTTAATATCTTGTGGTAAATAAATTATCCACTATGGGGTGATTTTTCTTAGGGTTATTGATAGATGTTGTGAATTGATTATTATTTGAGGATTTGATTTATGTTACTTGCATGAATTCATTGAACGGGTTTAGGTTAATTGCGATTTTACTTTAATCGAAAGGGAAGCGTTGCTGCAATTCACATTGTGTTATCTTGTTTGGGCTAATTTTACGACTCTCACAGGTAATTGAAAGAACTTTAGAGTTATAAATTGACCCAATTTAGAAGAATAATCGAGAGACGCTCTTTGCAAGATCATTCATTCAATGTATTCATGTATATGTTTACAACACGTATCATTAGGTTGTTTAACAAATTCTAATTCATTCAGAAGAAGAATATCAAAATTTTAAGATAGCCTAATCATCCGTTGTAATTGAAATAGCAATAAAAGTTAAGAGTGAACTTAGCACAGAGTTGCCCAGAATAATAGTTGATCACATATCTTGTCAAAGACTTTATTTCTCACATTGATATTAAATCGTTGCTACTTGGTTACTCAATTTTTGTTATTCGTTCATAATTGATAATCTTTGTTTTACTCTTAGTTTGTTGATAACTCAAAATCAAAGGTTTATTTTCATGAATAGTGATGAACTAAAGATTTCTTTGAACAATATTTAAACCAATCCCTGTGGAGACGATTTAACACCATACTATTTTTGACTAGCGAGGCTAAACTTTATACATCGATTTTGCGCTCGTCAATATCATATGTATATCTTCAAATCTTATGTTATATGCAAAAGGGAAACTTTATTCAATGGAAGAACTATTATACAGAAATAAAATATCACTTAAAAAGTCGGTTCCGAAGAAAATTTAATTTTTATAGTGAATAGTTGTTATATACAGATTTTATATAAAGAGTTATGACTGTACATCACATTGAATTTTGTTTTATCTTTCAAAATTTTTTACAAGTACGTGAAAGATGATAGTGACCTAAATCTAAAAAAAAGAGGAAAGATAGTAATAGAATTATTACATTTGAGCAGTTGGGGAGAAAAGATGGTAATGAAATACATAGGTTGTTCTCCTTTCTCCCAAGAAGATCCAATCCAAAAATACAAAAGGAGAGGGGTAGATAGCAAAGGTCTCTTATTTGCAATATTAAGCAAGCACATCTCTCTTTTTGTTTCTATCATTGTATATATGATATAATTTCAGCACAAATATAAGAAATTTCATGTTTGGAACAAGTGATATGAGAACTATAACTCAACTAGTTAGATATCAGAATTGGTTAATAGAAAAGGCATTAGAAGATTAAAATAGAAAGGTCATTAAGCTTATATAACAAGTGAATCTGAGGATAGCTGACACTTCCTTTTCTAGTTTTAATTTCAACAACTTAAATAAGATTAAAATAGAAAGGTCGTTGTCTCGTTGAGCTTGCAAAATATCAAAGTGCCGGACAACATTCGGCCTAGTACAAGTTGGAGATATTTCTCTAGCTGATTATCACCAAAGATACTTGTGGCATATCAATATACCACGAGCCTTGACATTAAAGGTGTAGCCTGTACCATTCTCTCATAAAATAAAACAAAAGAGAGAAGAGTGTGATAGTATTTGAAAAAGAAAATTTTTTATAAAGCATTATCTTTTAGTAGTAATTAGTCATTTATAGATATCATTTACTATATTACGGTTTATAAATACCTTTTATGTGGTTATACGATGTATTTGATGTATTAAGCTAATGTATTCATGAATACAATAGCAAAAATATGTGTGAATCAGGGAAGTCCAGCTAATTTTCTAATTTATGCAACTGTATTCACGAGGTGTATTCGTAAATACAGTAATGTTTTTTGCGTAAAACAGGATCTTTCAACTGGTTTAAAACAGAAAGGAAATCAAGTTACCTGATATTCTCCAAATATAACTCAACTAACACAAATTGTTGCCCATAAATCTGTATTCTTCCTTTAACGAAATATTTTCAATTAGAAAAATAGCCAAAAGCATAGCAACCACGAAAAAATTGATATTGAGACAATTGTATACATATGACAAGTTTAACAATGTTGTTGCAGCATTCTGGCAAATAAAATAGCGAGAGCAATTATGTCGATTATTCACTTGAGAGAATACTGATAAAGGAGAATGCATCATATAATGATTTGGTTGCATCAATATCTAATCAACTGGGTATAGATTTGAGCTCAAAGTCCATTAAAATTCAATACAAAGTAGAAGGAAATTGCACGCAAATGGAAATATACAATGATATGGTTACATGGTGTATGTAGAGTTGGAAAAAAAAAGAACAGAGAATTCGGGATGTATCCTTTGTGCATAACAACGATTGAAAAGAACATGTATCCGGAGGTAGTTTAATTCAAGGCGACATTGAGCAAATAGACGAAGCAGTTCAAAGATATGATTCTGATACAGATGATACACTTGCTCTAGATTTTGTCAATTTAGGACAAGCAATTGGAGTGTTCGAACTGAACAAGGTTTTGATAATTCCAAAAAATTAATCAAAGGGAGGTTATGACTCGAAAAGTATATAAGGATAAGGCTACATTGGAGCATTATCTTATATCTAAAAAGTTTCAATTCCGAGTTCATAGGTCTAATTCTATCAAGTTTGAGTGTATTTTATTATTCTTTATTTTTTGCATATTATATTCATGGTTGGAGTTGTAAATTATATGTTTATGTATTTATTCGTATTTGTGGATTTTCACTTGATCTTCACTGATGTGGTTAGCTATTTTTTTATGGTCTTCAAATACATGTATTCTTGTATATTTTACTTGTATAAACTTATTACAGTAGCTCTCATTGATTTCCTCTTTGGCTTAGTAGTTGTATATTAATGTATGCATATAATTATATATGTATTCAGTTGTATTATTTGCACAAATAACTATAGGCGTATTTGTATTCATGTGTATATGAGTGAATTTTTTGTAAGCATTTAAGCTAATCATTTGTATAATGATATATTCTTTTCAGCTATGCATTATTATGTACGTTAGAAAATTATGAATGGAGGTTTAAGGCTTCGTAGATTAACAAAATCAGAACTATTCAAAGTGAGAGAGTTCATTGATAAGCATATATGTCCGTTGAAGGACAAGGTGTATGAACAGCGATATGCAAGTAGCATCCTTATAGATGTTATGATTAGACCCAATCTTACTAATCATAAGAGGAAATACATCCCAAAGTATATTATTGATGATATAAAATCATATTTAGGTGTAGTGTTAGCTACATGTTGGCGTGGCGGGCTAAAGAAAAGGTAATAAATTTTTGAGAGGTGAACCGCCTGATTCATACAAAAAATTATCAGGATACTTATATACAATGAATATGACATATCCAGGTTTGCACATTAGAACGGTAAAATTGCCCAAAAATAAATTCATGTATGTGTATATATCTTTGTATGCCTTTATAAAGGGGTATGATCATTGTAGACCCATTGTGGTTATGGATGGATGGTAGTCACCTAGAATCTTACTACACCGGGACATTCGTCTCGGCTAGCACGTTGGATGGTGAAGGTGAGTATGTGAATTATAATAAATTTTAATAATATTATAAATATTGAAATACATATTTAAAAAATATGTATGCAATTGTCTTTACATGTTATATATTGTCATTAGCATATGGTGTTGTTGATTTAAAGAACGATGTTGCTTGGACATGGTACTTTGAGAAATTCAAGATAGCATACGGTGACAGGGAAAACATGTGCATCATTTCAGATAGAAATGAGAATATCATTAAATCTGTATCGAGATTTTATCCAGATGTACCGCATTTTGCATGTATATGGCATCTATGGAACAACGTATATAAGAAATTTAAAAAGAACCATACAAAGTTGAGAGAGATATACTTCTCAATGGCGAAAGCATACACACAAGCTGAATTTGACTATTCTAATGGAGAAGGTGGAGAAGGTAGAAATTAGGGTGAAAGATTAGCTGGATACGAAAACTGGGCTAGGTTATATGCACTTGTTAACAGGGGATGGACCATGACGTCAAATATTACTGAGTCTATCAATGGCGCACTAGTGTTAGTAAGGGAATTGCTAATATACGACTTCCTCGAAGAAGTTAGGAAAATGTTTGGATGTTGGAATTGCAGGAACCACAAAGAAGCTACACACACATATACAACGCTTTAAAAAAAATGCCAAGAGATGCTTACTTTGAATGAGGTAACGTATACACGCATGAGTGTAAGTTTTATTTTAATGTCATTATATCATATATTTAGCTCTTTTTTTAGATAGCTTTTTTTTTTCTGAAATAGTTTTACACTTTTTGGAATACCGTCCACATGCTCAATGTATTGTTAGTAGCCTTATAATATGTTTGTTTCTTTTCAGCTGCTAAAAGTTAAGCAAATGTTATAGATGTATAACATTGTATTCATAAGCTAAGATGTAATTATAGTTTATATTCTGCCGGTCTACATATAGGATATAATTTTTTTGTATTCAAACATTTCAGTTGTATTTAACTGAATAATTCTGCATTATACATACAGAAATATGTTTGGATTCAAATACATATTTGATTTAATTTATATTGCTATATATTTAATACGTCTATTCTATGGTACATAATTGAATTGTTTTGTTTATATATGCTCAAAACTTATAGGTCTATTTTTAACTGTGTCACGACCCAATTCCCAAACCCGGTCGTGATGGCGCCTTTCGTGAAGACAAGGCCAGCCAGACCAACATAAAACTCCCCTTTAAGCAATTATTTAACATAAATGGTTCTAAAACATGATTTAAAAACTGTAATGTGCTTAAATAGCGAATACAATAAGAGAAATCATCCCGACACAACCCAAACCGAGGTGTCAAAAGTCATGAGCATCTAAGAAATTCAATACAAGTCTAGAAAATACTGAGGTCGATACAACAGTGTCTAGAAAGCATAAAAGGATAAGATAAAGGAGGCACTCGGCCTCACATCACTCAAGACATTTCGTGGCATGTAAATTATCTCATATCACTCAGCATATTCTCACATATAGCCATCGGCCTCACTCAGTCCATAAATCATCACAAGCCCCTTGGGCATAAGTAAAACAGCTGTGCTCAGCCTACAGAACATTAGAAACATCATTAAATTCTCAAATTCAATTAAAAGTGGCTGAAATTGTAAAATAGTGTTAACAATAGGACTAAGTTCAAGTAATGTCAAAATAGTAAGGAAACAGTGATAAAAGTCCACAAAGGATTCAAATAGTTGGCAAGAAGCCCAAATATGGAAACAAACCCAAATCATAATGTTAACAAATAAGTCTCAATCAAATACGCGGTAAAAACATCAATTGGGACGGACCAAGTCACAATCCCCAATAGTAAATGACCTTGCGCTCGTCATTAAGCGCGTCTCACCTCAATATAGCATTATGTTGTGCAATCTGGGGTTTCAAACCCTCAGGACATGATTTACAATCACTACTCACCTCAAGCCGGCCAAAACTCTAGCTCGCTATGCCCTTGCCTCTCAAATAGGCCTCCTCACGTGTCGAATCTCACCAAAACCACAACAAATATGTCACAATAGGCTAAGGAAACAATACCCAATTGAAAACAATCGAAAAATATCAAAAATATCGAAATTGGCAAAGCCCGAGCCTCAGGCCCACTTCTCAAAACTCAAATATTTTCACATCAACGGGTTTCTTATCTCGCCACGAGACTATACATATCAAGGACTCTAAAATCCGAGCTCAAATAACCATTCAAATCCCAATTTAAAATCTCAAAATCCTAAGCCCTAGTTCTTCCAATTTTAGCTAAGTTTCCATGAATTTCTATGTTAATATCACATAATAATCACGTTTTTGGTTCATAAAACTCACCTCCAATCAATACTTTTCGAATCCCTCTTCAATTTCTCCCAAAAAGCTGATAAAATGGTCAATAATGGTGGAAAAATGACATAGACTCACGGAGGAAATATTTTTAAACATTCTGCCCAGTCCTGCAGCCCCTTCATCGCGATCGCGACCTCAGCCCCGCGATCGCGAAGCACCTTTTATTTTTCTCATAAATTACCATGTGCGAACGCGAGTGCTCCCCCCGCGAACGCTATGCTCTGACTACTCAATCTACGAGAACGCGTCTCAATTCACACGAACGCGAAGAACACTTGCCTTAGGACTTCCAAACCTTATACGCGAACGCGACCTGACTTTTGGGAGCGTGAAGCACAAACAACCCCCACTCCGCGAACGTGATCCCTCTATCGCAAACGTGAAGCACAAACTCACGCATGGGATCGCGATCCTACCCACGCGATTGCGATGACCAAAATTCTCTGCAACAGCTGCTGTATTTTCTACAACGTTTTCCAAGTTTAAAATCTTTCGTTAGCCATCAAAAATCATCCCGAGGCCCCCGGGACCTCAACCAAAAGCACAAACACATCCTATAACACCATCCAAACTTGTTCCAATCATCAAAATACCTCAAACAATACCAAAACCACCAAATTACATCAAATTCAAGCATAAGTTCTTCAAAAACTTCCGAAACACGCATTCGATGACAAATCCAACCAAAACACCTTCGAAATACCTAAAATTTCACACATACATCCCAAATCACCTAACAAAGCTACAGCAACTCTCAAAATTTCATTCCATCCTTTGAATCAAAATCTTACCTCTCAACAGGAAATCACAAAAATACTAACTTTGCCAATTCCAGCCTAATTCTACATTGGACCTCCAAAACAACTCCGATCACACTCCTAAGTCACAAATCATCCCCCTAAGCTAACCGAACCACCGGAAATCACATCCGATCCCTATATCTCATAAGTCAAGTTTCGGTTGACTCCCTATAAGTCTTCCTTAAAAGAGACTAAATGTCTCATTTCCCACCAAAACCTCTCCAAACCAACTCGATCACATAAGATACGGATAATGAAGCATAAAGAAGCTGAAAATGGGGGAAATAGAGCGGTAACTCATGAGACGATGGGATAGACCGTCACATCCTCCCCAATTTAAACAAACGCTTGTTCTCAGCGATTCAAGAAACATACTTGAAGCCTCAAACGGGTGAGGATATCGGCTCTGCATCTCCTGCTCAGTCTCCCAAGTAGCCTCCTCCATGGGCCAACCTTTCCACTGCACTTTCACTAAAGCTATGTCCTTTTATCTCAATTTTTGAACCTAACGATCCAAAATAGCCACTAACTCCACATCATAGGTCAAATCATCATCCAATTGAACCGTGCTGAAGTCCAAAAAGTGGGACGGGTCCCCAACATACTACCGGAGCATAGAACATGAAATACCGGATGCACACCCGACAAGTTGGGTGGCAAGGCGAGCATATAAGCCACCTCTCCAATCCTCCTAAGTACCTCAAAAGGCCCAATGAACCGTGGACTCAGCTTCCCTTTCTTCCCAAATCTCATAGCACCCTTCATGGGCAAAACCTTCAACAAGACCATCTCACCAACCATGTAGGATATATCTCAAACCTTCCGGTCCGCATAACTCTTATGATGCGAATGGGGGGTATGAAGCCTCTCCAGAATTAACTTCACCGTTTCTAAGGCATCCTAAACCAAATATGTCCCCAATAACCTAGCCTCCCCGGGCTCAAACCAACCAACTAGAGATCTACACCGCCTACCATACAACACCTCATACGGGTCCATCTGAATGTTGGACTAATAGTTGTTGTTGTAGTAAAACTCTGCAAGCGGCAAAAACCTATCCTAGGAACCTGCAAAATCAATAACACAGGAACACAACAAGTCCTCCAGTATCTGAATAGTACGCTTGGACTGCCTGTCCGTCTAAGGATGAAATGTTGTGCTCAACTCCACATGAGTATCCAACTATCGCTGAAAAGTCCTCCAAAACTGAGAAGTAAATTGAGTACCTCTATATGAGATAATAGACATTAGAACACCATGCAATCGAACAAATTCCCGGATTAAAGATCCATGCGAGCTGCTCTGAAAAATAGGTAGTACACATAGGAATGAAGTGCGTGGACTTGGTCAGCTGATCCACGATCACCCAAATAGCATCAAACTTCTTCAAAGTCCGAGGAAGACCACTCAAAAAATCTATAGTTACCCTCTCCTACTTCCAATCGGGAATAATCATCTGCTGAAGCAAACCACCCGGCCTCTGATGCTCATATTTCACCTGCTGACAATTGAGACACCGAGACACAAACCCTCCAATATCTTTATTCATTCTTCTCCACCAATAGTGTTGCCTCAAATCCTGATACATCTTTGCGGTACCCGTATGAATAGAATACCGCGAGCTATGGGCCTCTTCCAGAATCAACTCTTCAATCCCATCCACATTGGGCACTCCAATTCGGCCCTGCATCCTCAACACACTATCACCGATGGTCACATCTCTGGTATCCTCATGTTGAGCTCTGTCCTTAAGGACAAACAAATGCGGATCATTATATTGGTGATCTCTGATGCGATCATATAAGGAATACCGAGAAACCACACAAGCCAATACTCGGCTGGGCTCGAAATATCTAACCTCACAAACCGATTTGCCAAGGCTGGAAAATCAATTGCAAGGAGCCTCTCCCCAACTGGAATATACGCCAAACTCCCATACTCGCTATCTTTCGGCTCAAAGCCTCGGCCACTACATTGTCCTTTACTGGGTGATACAGAATAGTAATATCATAATCCTTAGGCTACTCTAGCTACCTCTGCTGCCTCAAATTAAGATCTTGTTGCTTGAACAGATGCTAAAGACTGTGATGATCGGTGAATACCTCACAAGATACGCCATACAAGTAGTGCCTCTAAATCTTCAATGCATGAACTATAGCAGCCAGCTCCAAATCATGAACATAGTAGTCTTCTCATAGCGTTTCAACTGACGAGAAGCATAAGCAGTCACTCTACCCTCCTTCATCAACACACAACCATTCCCAACTCTCGAAGCATTACGATAAACAGTATATGAACCTAAAGCTGATGGCAAAACTAATACTGGAGTCGTGGTCAAAGCTGTCTTGAACTTCTGAAATCTCTCCTCGCACTCGTTCGACCACACAAATGGAGCACCCTTCTGAGTCAACATGGTCAAGGGCGATGCAATAGAGGAAAATCCCTGAACAAACCGGTGATAATAACCCGCCAAACCAAGGAAGCTACGAATCTCTGTGGCTGAAGACGGTCTCGACCAACTCTGAACCACCTCTATATTCTTTGGATAAACTTGAATACCCTCGTTGGACATCACGTGTCCCAAAAAGGCCACTCAACTGAGCCAAAGCTCACACTTGTAGAACTTTGCATAATGCTTCTCCTCCACAATCTCTGCAATACCACTCGCAAATGCTCCGCGTGCTCCTTCTGACTACGCGAGTACACCAGAATATCATCAATGAATACGATAACGAACGAATCTAGATAAGGCCGAAATACGCTATTCATCAAATGCATGAACGATGATGGGGTATTGGTCAGCCCGAAAGACATAACAAGAAACTTATAGTGACCATATCTAGTCCTGAAAGCAGTCTTAACAATATCTGAATCCATGATCTTCAACTGGTGATAACCCGAACGGAGATCAATTTTGGAGAACACCCTCGCTCCCTGAAGATGGTCGAATAAATCATCAATATGTGGTAGAGGATGTGTGTTATTCAGTGTTACTTTGTTCAATTGCATGTAATCAATGCACACTCTCATTATGTCATCCTTCTTCTTCACAACCAGAACCGGTGCACCCCACGGTGATACCTAGGCCAATTAATCCCTTATCTAGGAGTTCCCGAAGTTGATCCTTCAATGCTTTCAACTCTGTAGGTTCCATACGATATGGCTGAATGGAAATGGGCTGAGTGCCAAGAACCAGGTTAATACCAAGATCAATATCTCTTACCAGTGGCATGTCCGGTAGGTTTGCAGGAAATACATTGGGAAACTCCCTCACAACTGGGAGAGAATCAATGCTAGGAGTCTCAACTCCAACATCCCGCACATAGGCTAAATATGTCAGACAACCCTTCCCAAACATGCACTGAGCATTCAAGAAAGAAATTACTCTACTAGGAACATAATCAGTCACACCATGCCACTCGATCCTCGGTACACCCGGCATAGCCAAAGTGACTGTATTGGAATGACAATCTAGAATAGTATGACACAGAGATAACCAATCCATGCCCAAAATAACATCAAAGTCCACCATGCTCAACAGCAATAAATCAACTGGGGTCTCCAAGCCTCTAATAGTCACAACACATGACTGATACGCATGGTCTACAATAATAGTACCGCCTACCGAGGTAGATACGTGAACCGGTAAAGCAATACACCCTCGGGACGTACCCAAATGATGAGAAAAATATGTGGAAACATACGAATAGGTGGAACCGAGATTAAATAAGACAGAGGCATCTCTATGCAGACTAAAACAACACCTGTAATGATAGCATCTGAAGCAATGGCATTTCTCCTACCTCAAATAGCAAAAACCCGAGCCTGGCCACCACCTGATAGGCCTCCGTCTCTGGGGCTACCCCTGGCTGCCTGACCTCCACCCCTAGCTGGCTGGGTGGATGGTGAAGTAACTAGAGCAGAAGACGAGGGCTGACCCCTCTACTGTGATGAACTAGCAATACGATGAGGACACTATCTCCACATATGCCCAAACTCTCAACACTCAAAATAACTCCTAGGTGCTAGAGAAGGAGACTGAAGGGAACCCCTCGCACCGGAGTGACCATCTAATGCGCTCGACATAGAAGAACCCTGAGTTGACATGGCACGAGATGAACTCTGAGCTAGAATGGCGATGAGTGAAAGCTGACCCTAATGAGAACCATGATAACCACAACTTGAAGATGCCCCACAATACTCTGGACGGGCTAACTGAGCAGGCCTGAAATAACGACCTCTACCATGCTAGAACTGGCCCCTAGACGGTGCACCACTGAAATTGCCAAAACCTTGAGGCCTCTTGGCCTCCCTCTCCTCTCTATCCTGTCGGTGGGCTGTCTCAATATCATGAGCAATATCTACTACCTCCTCAAATGAAATACACAAAACTCTCTCTAGTCATCAGAATACGAATATGATAATAAAGGCCCTCCACAAACCTTTTGATTCTCTCACGAACTGTCGGGACCATCAAGGTGGAAGGACGAGCCAACTCAGAATACCTCGCCTCATACTGAGACATAGTCATATCTCCATACCTCAGCCACTCAAACTTTCTACGCAGCTCTTCCCTATGATACTGCAGTACATACTTCTCCAAAAAGAGAGTGGAGAACTCCTGCCAAGTCAAAGGCACTGCACCAACTAGCCTACGCCACTCATATGCCTCCCGCCAAGTGAAGTCAGCCCCAATAAACTAAAAGGTGGTAAATTCCACACCACTCGACTCTAAAATCCTTGTTGAACAGAGCATACGGTGACACTTTTCGAGAAAACCCTAGGCATCCTCGCCACAGAACCACTTAATGACGGAGGCTGGAGCCTACCAAACCTCTCGAGACGATGGTGCTCATCATCTGGCATAGCTGGTACTACGAACTCCTGAATTGGTGCAACTGACTGAGATGTAGGATCCCCCAGCATCTGCAATCCCTACACTACATGTTCAGGTGTGCGAGCAACAGCGTTCTGATTGCCTCCCCCAACCTGTGAAGTAGTTGTTGCGATAGTGGCTGAAACTGCCTGAGCCAGGGCCTCCTGAAGACCCGAAATCATGATGGGAATAGCTAGTGCCATAGCTGGAGCCTGATCCTGAGCTAGGGCAGAAGGTGGATCAACAGGTGATGCCCTCACTACTCTGCCACTGCCACAACAACGACCGCATCTATGGCCTCTGGTGGCCTCATTGGGTGGTACTGGTGGCCTTCCGCCTCATCCAGTAGCACGAGTCCTTGCTATCCGTGAGAGAATAGAATACAGAATTTGAAGAATATGAAGTTTTTTCTAAAGGTTATGCAGCCTTTCGAGGATAAATACAGACATCTCTGTACCGGTCTGCGACTAAACCTGCTCATGACTCACGAAACGTATGTAACCTAGGCTCTGATACCACTTGTCACGACCCAATTCTCAAACCCGATTGTGATAACACCTTTTGTGAAGACAAGGCCAGCCAGACCAACATAAAACACCTTTTTAAGCAATTATGTCACATAAATAGTTTTAAAATGATTTAAATACCATAATATGCAAAAATAGTGAATACAATAAGGGAAACCATCCCGACACAACCCAAACCGGGGTGTCACAAGTTATGAGCATCTAAAAAATCAAATACAAGTCTAGAAAATACTAAGGTCGATACAACAATGTCTAGAAAGCATAAAAAGATAAGATAAAGGAGGCACGGGGGCTGTGCACGCTGACAGCTACCTCTTAGACTTCGAATCACTGCCAGGACTAGAAAAATTAGCGCTCAGGAGCGCACTCTGCGACACCTAAATCTGCAAACACTGTGCAGGGAGTAATGTGAGTACTCCGACCCAATGAGTAATAATTATAAATAATGACTGAAAGCCTGAAAACACATAAAGGCACAAAGCAATTCTATATTAAGCAGTAAATTATTTAAGGCAGTAAATCAGTGAAGAAATCTGATAGAAACACTTAAAACCAAGTAAAACAGGTAATTTGATATTATAACAAGTAGAAATTCACCCCTCTAGCACAGTATCAGCCCCTCAGGGTAAATATCAGTCACTCATCATAGTATTAGCCCCTCGGGCTCACTCTCAGATCATATGGGTAACCACGCTCACTATGGGTGTGCAGATTCCGGAGGGTCCCCTTAATACCCAAGTGATATATCAATCCACCTCATGGCATCATCTCTCGGCAATCGGCCTCACATCACTCAAGCCACCTCGTGGCATATAAAGTATCTCATATCACTCAGCATATCCTCACATATGGCCATCGGCCTCACTCAGTCCAGAAACCATCACAAGCCCCTTGGGCATTAGTAAAATAGTATTGCTCAGCCCACACAACATTAGAAATATCATTTAAGTCTCTAATTTCAAGTAAAAGTGGTTGAGTTTGTAAAACAATGTTAATCAATAGGACTGAATTCAAGTAATATGTCAAAATAATGAGGAAACAGTGATAAAAGTCCATGAAGAATTCAAATAGTCGGTACGAAGCCCAAATAGGGCAACAAGCCCAAATCATGATGATAACAAATAAGTCTCAGTCAAATACGCAGAAAGACATCAATCAAGATGGACCAAGTCACAACGCCCAACAGTAAACGACCATGTGCTCGTCATTAAGCGCGTGTCTCACCTCAATATAGCTTATGTTGTGTAATCCAGGATTTTAAACCCTTGTGACAACATTTACAATCATTACTCACCTCAAGCCGGCCAAAACTCTAGCTCGCTATTCCCTTGTCGCTCAAATAGGCCTCCTCGCACGTCAAATTTGACCAAAACCACAACGAATACATCACAATAGGCTAAGGAAACAATACCTAATAGAAATCAATCAAAAAATATCAAAAATCTTGAAATTGGCAAAACCTGAGCCCCGCGCCCACTTCTCGAAACTCAAAAAGTTTTACATCAACGGGTTCCTTATATCTCCACGAGACTATACATATCAAGAACTCTCAAATCCGAGCTCAAATGACCCTTCAAATCCCAATTTAAAATCATAAAATCCCAAGCCCTTGTTCTTCCAATTTTAGCTAAGTTTCCATGAATTTCTAGTTTAATATCACATAATAATCATGTTTTTGGTTCATAAAACTAACCTCCAACCAATCCTCTTCGAATACCTCTTCAATTTCTCCCAAAAAAACTCTTAAAACGGTCAATAATGATGGAAAAATGACTTAGACTTGTGGAGGAAATGTTTTTAAACATTCTGCCCAAGTCTCGTAGCTCATTCATCGCGATCGCGACCTCAGCCCCGTGATCGCGAAGCACCTTTTATTTTTCTCAGAAATTACCCTACGCGAATGCAATTCCTCCCCCGCATACACGATTCTCTGACTCCTCAAACTACGCGAACGCATCTCAATTCATGCGAATGTGAAGAAAGCTTGCCTTAGGACTTCCAAACCTTATACGCGAACGCGACCTGACTTCTGCGAACGCGAAGCATAAGAATCTCCCACTCCAGGAACGCGATCCCTCAATCGTGAAAGTGAAGTGCCAATTCAGACCTTCCATAAATCCTTCTACGCGACCGCGATCCTACCTACGTGATCGCAATGTCCAAAATCCTCTGCAATAGTTGTTGTATGCTGCAACATTTCCATGTTTAAAATCTCCCATTAGCCATCCGAAAGCACCCCGAGGTCCACGGAACCTCAAGCAAAAGCACCAACACATCTTATAACATCATCTCAACTTGTTCTAATCATCAATACACCTTAAACAACAATAAAGCCATCAAATTACATCAAATTAAAGCCTAAGTTCTTCAAAAACTTCCGAAACAGGCATTCGATCAAAAACCCAACCAAAACACCTCCGAATTACTTGAAATTTCATACACATATCCCAAAATCACCTAACAAAGCTAGAGTAACTCTCGAAATTTCATTCCGACCAAATCACCAAAATACTAAACTTCGCTAATTCCAGCCTAATTCTACACGAACCTCCAAAACTACTTCCACTCACACTCCTAAGTCATAAATCCTCTCGCGAAGCTAACCAAACCATCAAAAATTACATCCGAGCCCTCTAACTTATAATTAAACATTCAGTTGACTTTTCCCAACTAAGCCTTCCTTAAAGAGATTAAGTGTCTAATTTCCTACCAAAACCTCTTCAAACCAATTTGATCACATAAGATACGGATAATGAAGCATAAAGAGCTGAAAGTTGGGGAAATGGAGCGGTAACGCATGAGATGATTTGTCGGGTCATCACAAAATATAGGTGGTACTATCGAATGAATACCTACATACGGTTACCGATGAAGGGAGGAATTACCTCGTCTGCATGTTAGAGATAAAATGCATTTGTGGGAGATTCCAAGTTGAAGAATTACCATGCCCACTTCGGGTGTATTGAATAGCAAGTTTATAATGCCAGAAAAATATTTCTCAAACTATTACAAACCAAATTTTATTGTAATGACATACGATGTGCCTGTGTACCCGCTACTGGACCAAAATGAATGGAATATACCAGTACATGTTGCAAAGGAAGTTGTATTACCACCCAAATGAAAAAGATCTCCTGGAAGGCCAAAGAAGAAGCGCGATAAACCTTTCAGTGAATTGTTGCAACCCAAAAATCAACATTCATGTAGGATATGTAAACAGGGAGGACATAATAAGCGAGCGCGTAGAAATGTTCCACGTAGGATTTAATTAACACTCTGAAATTTATTAGTTCTCTAACGATTTCTCATAGATTCTGATGACATTGTGAAGTAATACATTTTGAACCTTTTAGTGAATAGATTATGGATATAGTTAGTTGTAGTATTGTGTTGAATACATTAGAATACAACCTATTTAACATATACTTAGACAATCTATAATAGACAGTGCCTGACTTGTATATACACATCCAACCACAATACATCTGAATACAGCTACATACTCATGTATTATAATAGTTTCAATAGATACATATACAATCTGTTGAATATATAATTATAGCCAGTGTATTATTCAGTCTCTAAATTGGATATACAATGCAAACGACTGGATATGATTACATACTAATATACAATGTTGAATACATACAAAAATACAAATTATCTTATACATTGTGTCTTCTTGACTATACAAATCCAACCAAATAAATACAATTACTTATAGATTTGTATAAGTATGAATATAAGCTGCTTAAATAAAATAAATACATCAGGGTAAGTACATATGTATAAACATGTAACATGCAGTTTCTGACTTTGATATACAAGACAAGTGACTGAATGTTAATACATACTTATACACCATGTAGAATACATATAAATATATCATGTTGGATACGTATGAATAGAAACTGTAGATTACGCGTGAATACTTATGAACAAAATAGTTTAACATGGATTGAAAAGTTGCAATGGTCATATATGATCATTGTTGATAAAGTGATTAAAACATGATTTTTTTTCTAACTGAATACCATCTTCACCAAAATCAAAATTTCAAAAATCAGTATTCACATAAAATAACTTTCCAAAACTACATTTACCTAAAGCTACTTTAACATTATCTTCAACTTTGAATCTGACTCCGTGATTTGCCTAGTAATCTTTGACAGTGCTTCATTCTTCCTTATGACATCAGCGTCTATCTTCCGCATAGCATAGTCCCAAAGGAAAGCACCATACATTTGACGGTGTAGATTGGAATCGAATATTATTTGTGGAACCTCACCAAGAGTGCTGAGAAACTCTGCGTATACCACAACATGAACCCTACACTCCATGAAAAATATGGATTGAAACAATTAAAAATAATTCATACTATTAGAGTTTTAAAATGATACAACCATGATGATGGAATACATACATGCTCCCAGCTTTTTGTTGAGGTAAATTTGATATGAAAATAACTTCAAAGGGATGAGTATATGACTTGTCAGTGTATGTTGAGTAAGTAAACCAATATATGCCTTGATAATCTCTATAAAAGCAAATGATTTATAGATACACAGGTACAAGATTAGAAAGTTTATCTATCTTAGAAGCTACATAGGCATCATGACTTGCAGATCTGTTTGAGTCATTCACTTTGATACTTCTCTCCTTGAATGAGACAACAGCCAACATCCAGTGTAGTTTTTCCTTCGAAGTTGACTGGTATTCAGGCATTTTCAACAGTATGCCAAGGTACATTAGCTAGCATCTGTAGCCCCTTATGTACGCACATACTACATCCTCTTCTTTGGCTACATTGGCATTACTATCTGTATCAGCATACCTGCCGAAGATTTCTGCGATTCTTGTCTTGAATATACAATCAACAGTTGTATACTTGAAGTTGGTTGTTTGGTTGTACTTTTCTTTCTTTCTCAGATAGTAAAATATGACATCAATATGTTATATACAAATTTAATTACATAGCGTTATTATATTGAATGAAATTAAGGAAAAGAAATTGAATATAATAAGTGAAGTTATCTTATCAGGTGCAGAAAACAAATGGAATTAACATAATTCATGTGAGGTATTATATGGTAGTCGATGACGGTCCCAAGTGGGATGTTTTGATCTGGGAGAGGCTCGGTTATCTGGTACATATCTAGTTCAGGAGGCCTTGGATAAGTTCAAGATCATTCAGGAAAGACTTCGGACAGCTCAGTCTAGGCAGAAGAGTTATGCAGACCGCAAGGTCCGAGATATTTCTTTCATGGTTGGCGAGCGAGTGTTGCTCCCAGTGTCGCCTATGAAAAGCGTGATACGATTCGGAAAGAAGGGCAAGCTTAGCCCTAGGTTCGTTAGCCAATTTGAGATGCTCGATCATGTGAAAGAGGTGGCTTATAAACTTACCTTGCCGCCTAGCTTGTTAGCTGTGCATCCAGTTTTTCATGCATCCATGCTTTGTAGGTATCACGGCGACCCAGCCTACATGTTAGATATCAACACTATTCAATTGGACAAGGATCTGTCTTATGAGGAGGAGCCGGTGGCAATTTTAGACCAGCAGGTTCGATAGTTGAGGTCGAAGAGTTTTCCTTCAGTGCATGTTCAGTGGAGAGGTCAGCCTCCTGAGGCATCGATCTGGGAGTCAGAGTCTGACATGCGGAGCCGTTATCCTCATATATTTCCCGACTCAGATACTTCTTTCTTTTGTCCGTTCGAGGATGAACGGTTGTTTTAGAGGTAGAGAACGTGACGACCCAAAGGGTCATCACCGGATTTCTCCCTTTTTCCATATTTCTGAGGCCTCGAAAAAACTCACTTATAGATGCCTCAATTTGCGTGCGCAGTCCGTAAGCGTCGCCGGAATGCTTTTATGTGAAAAATAAGTGAATTATAGGAACATTTTAATAAATTTTGATATTAATATTGTTAAAATTGACTTTGATTAATATTTTGGGTAAACGGACCCGGACCCATAATGTGATGGTCCTAGAGGGTCCATAGGAAAATATGGGACTCAAAGGTATTTCCGGAATCGAAATTCGAGGTCCCGATCCGAAGAAATAAACTTTTGAAAGAAAAAAAAATTCTGGCAATGATATAAAAATTTGAAATGAAAATGAGTTAGAAAATATAGGTATCGGGTTGTATTTTGGTTCCGGCGCCCGGTATAGGTCTTAAATATGTGTTAAGCACTTTCTGTGAAACTTGGTCGAATTCGGACGTTGTATGGCATGTTTCGAACCTAAATATCAAAAAGTAGAAGTTTAAGAACGTTGAAATGAAAATGATGATTTTGAGGCTTGATTCACTGATTATGATGTTATCTTGGTGATTTGATCGCGCCCGTAAGACAATTTTGAGATTATATGTATATTTGGTTTGGATCCCCAAGGGCTCAGGCGAGTTTTGAGTTGGGCCCGGAAGATCTTAGACTTAAAAGTATCAGGCTGCAGGTTCTGGTGTTGCAGGCCCCCAGCGCAGCCGCGGTCCTTTCCACGCGGTCCGCGCTAGAAGGTGCATGGCCGCAGTGTATTTCCGCGCGGTCCGGGTGGCCGCGATGCATTTTTCCGCGGTCTGCCTGGCTAAGTTCAGAAAGCCAATAATTTTCCATGTCAGCCAGCGCGGTTGCGCACCAAATTAGTGCGGTCCGCGCTAGGTAGGTTCAGAGAGTCATTTTCTTCCCCTTCTCAGCGTGGTCGCGGTAGATTTTTGTGCAATCCGCGCCACCCTTCAGTAAAGTATAATTAGTGCGGTCCGCGCTAGGTAGGTAGAGAGTCATTTTCTTCCCCTTCTCAGCGTGGTCGCGGTAGATTTTTGTGCAATCCGCGCCACCCTTCAGTAAAGTATATAAAGTCGGGATTTTCATTCAATTGTTCACTTTTTCAAAACCCAAAACATAAGAGGCAATTTTCCAAACGATTATTTATCTTCAAAATGATTGGTAAGCAATTTCTAACTTATTTTCTTCACTCTTTAACATCCTTAAATATAATTTAAACTTCAAAACTAAGATTTTAATAGGGAACTTGGGGAATTAGGGTAGATCCTAGGGTTTCCAAAATTGGGGGTTTTAGACCTCAATTCGAGGTCCGATTCCAAAATAACATATATATCTAAGTTCATGGGTAATAGGTAATCGGGTTTTGGTTCAAACCTCGGGTTTTTACCATGTGGGCCCAAGGGCATTTTGGAAATTTTTGAGTAAAACTTTGGAACATTCATTTTTCATGCATTCAAATTGATTCAAGTAGCATTTGTTAACACATTCTAGCAATTTGTGACTAGATTCGAATGTTTGGTGGCAAATTTGAGGGGTAAAGCTATACTAAAGGAGTGAGTTGAGTTTGGAGCATTCGAGGAAAGTGATTGTTCTAACTTTGATGGAATAGGATTAGGATATTATTTGCTAATTGATAAATGTGGAGTACGGTGTATAAGCACGGTGACGAGTATCTATGCACCAGAGTCTTGCATGACCGTGAGTCATTAATTGTGTTTATTCGAATTTCGTGATACCTTCTCCTTGTTCAATTGATAAGTTTCATATAATGTGAATGGTTTGAGGAAGAATTGTGATTGATATATTATTGGAGCATTCGCTCTGTGATTTACTATCCCCTTATATATATGAGTCCCAAACTATCCCCCCCCCCCCCCCCCGATGCCCTATGATTCACTGTCCTACCCCAATCCCTTTTAATATGTACCAAACCCCAATCAGCTATAACAAATTCATCTAAATGAGAAATCTTAACAATTGACTAATCAATCACACGAGACTAACTCCTAATCAACAACATTTAGGATTCAATTCATCAAGGTAGATACATATCAGAACAACATTAGCATTCATCAAACTCAAATCACAGTTTAAGCTCGAGACTCAAATTAGACCAAATATAATCAGAACAAAGATGAAGGATCCAGTGATTAAACTAAAATAATTCTAAGAACAAATGAACACTGTAAATACACTGAATGAAAACAAACTGAATTTATTTGCAAAATGATGAACAATCAAAGAGAAGGGAAACAAACATCACACAAAAGAAACAATTTGACCCAATAATACCAGCAAACATTTATAGGAATAGTCACAGTTTTGTACAAGAACTTATGGACAAATATAATCAATCAATTCAAAAGCCTATAGGATATATTTACAACCAGTGATGGAAAATTGGACTAGAAAAAGGTCTAAAAGAGGGGGAAGAAGTAATACAGAAATGATGAATTACAACGAAACTCAATCCGATAAACAATAACAACAACAGAAATAAAAATAAAAGAGAAGAAAATACCTCAGAATCTTAGACCAAGCTCACATTTGTTTTAGTCGAAACTTCAACTTAAGTTTGAAGCTGAAACGGGCCTTAATCGAGTGTTCTCGACTGAGAACACACGACTAAGGTCGGCCACGACCTCAATTTTTTCCTTTTTGTAGCGATTCCCATGTTTTGGTTCTTCTAGATTTCGTTCAGTCGACTTAATATTTGTCAAGTTACAGCTCTATTCGAGTGAAAGTGGTCTTGTATTAGGAACGAGGGAGGTGTAGTGGTCAAGGGGTGTTGATTTGGGGTCAAACGGACGACCTAGGGTTTGGGGTCGATTTCTTAATCTAAGATTCATCGATTTCTTCTAGTGATATTCGAGGGTAGTGGTTTGAGGGGTTGGGATGGGGAGGTTGAGGGGAAGGTATGGTGTGAAATTGGTCGTGTTTGGCCACCGTCCACCACCAAGAGCGATTTCCGGCGGGCGGAGGACGGTGGCGTTGAGGTCTGGTCTCTGAGCTTAAAGACGAAGAGGGCAAGGGGGTTTGGCTTTGGGTGTGGGTTTGTATGGAAATTTATATATGAAGGGCGAAAATGAATCCAGGACGTTCGATCTGATGAGATCAACGGATCGGATTAAATCAATAACAGAGACGGTGTCGTTTGGGGTAGTAACGGGGCGGACCGGGTATGGGAACGAGTCAGGGCCAGTTTGGACAGGTAAGGGGTGGGTTTTGTTTGGGCTTGGGAAATTTAGCCCAATTCCGGGTTTTCTTCTCTTTTAGTAATTTCTTTCAAATTTATTTTTCCAGAATTAACATCCTAAATATATTATAAAACCAAATTAACCTATCAAAAATATTAATTAATTTATTAATAACAATTATCTCACATAATTAAATACCAATTTAAAATAAAATCACACAATTAGACGTTTAATGATAAAAATACAAAATACATCATTTTTGTGATTTTTCATTCTCGTAAAACAAATTATTATTTAATTAATTCCTAATTGTAAAATTAAATTCTAATAATTCAAATGCAACATTTTTTGTATTTTTATTAATTTAACAAATAAACATGCACACAGACAAATGCAAACAATAAAAGAAAATACCACAAAATTACAAACGATATAAAATTATTTTATTTTGAATTTTTGGGAGTAGTTCATTTAGGAAAAAAATCACGTGCTCACAAGCGGTCCTGGCTTTAGTCGAGACAAAATTGTTGTTATCAAAGGGGCGCTCAGGGGCAGCCCCACGTGTCCTGGATGAGCTGGCTTGTCTGCTAGAAGATGGACCGGTGGTACGGCATTTCTTCGATGCAGCCATGGTACCTGAAAAACGGGAACAAATAAGTACTTCCCAACACCAAAAATTAAGACGCACTGCAGTTACTCAGACTTCACATGCATACGTGGTCACAATTACATAATTACACTCATTGAGGGCTTTTCACAAATACCTTATGGGCATTAAGCACTCACAACCCATTCCAAGCAATTTACAACATGAACTCACTACCAAATCTTCCAAAGGGAACTAATCAAGTAAAGGAACACTCTAGATTCTCACTACCCACAAGTACTACAATAATTATCACCAAATCTACTACTAACAAACAAATAAAAAATAACCATATACAAGAAAGCACATTTAAACGCACAAAAATTGCAGAGATTATGTGAAAATAAAGAACGAAAATTAGAACAAGAATAACACACCTGTAGTGAGAGCAAGTAGTTAGAGAAGAAGGGTAAAGGGGAATGTTGTTGGAGACTTGGGGAAACTTGAAAAAGATGAAAATTTTCTGGAGGAAGGGAGTTGAAGAAAGAGGGAAATTCTGTTTTGGGAGATTTAGATGGGGTTTCTGATGTTGTTTGGGGGAGTGGGTTTTGTTGGGGAAAGAGTTTGTAAGATGTGGGTTAGTAGAAGAGGGGGAGGGGATTTAGACTAAAGACAAAAATTAAATTGAATCATACAAAAAAAATTAGAACAAATGAAAAATCATCAGTTACAAGGGCTTAATCTTTAGTAGTGCGGCCAAGGCAGAAAATTTTGCCAAATTAGCGCGGCCATTAGCACGATCGTGCTAGTAGCGCAGCCAGTAGCGCGTTCATGAGCGCGACCCAGGAAGAATGTTTTGCAAATTAGCACGTTCAGGTGCGCGGTCACGCTAGTAGCACGTTCATGAGCTCGGCCGCGCTACTAGGTTCAAAACAAATTTACTTTTCACATGATTTTTCCATTTTCAATTGCCATATCACCTGTCCATTGTTACCTGCATTGGTTAGCATTTTCAAAACTACTACTGTCGGGTTGCCTCCCGACCAGCGCCTTAGTTAATGTCGTGACGCGACGTAGATTAAGCCCAATTAAGGCTCGCTCGACCTTTGTGGTTCAACTAGAAATATGACGGACAACTCTTTCGTTTCATCCATCCCCGCATACAGTTTGAGTCGTTGTCCATTAACCTTGAATGTGTTAGTGCTATCTTCACTGGTTATCTCCACAGCCCCAGACGAGAACACTTCGGTCACCCAGAACGGCCCACACTATCGGGACTTAAGCTTACCAGGAAACAATCTCAACCTTGAATTGTACAAATAATACCTTGTCTCCGGGTTTCAAATTTCTGTCCACAATATGTTTGTTATGCAACCTCTTCATTCTTTCCTTGTAGAGTCTCGTGCTTTTAAAGGCGTGATTTCTGAATTCCTCTAACACATGCAACTTTGTCAGTTGATTTTCTCCAGCCTCATCAGGGCTCATGTTCAATTGCTTTAATGCCCACCAAGCTCGATGTTCTAGCTCCATGGGCAGGTGACAGGCCTTTCCAAATATCAACTTGTGCAGTGACATACCGATAGGTGTTTTGAATGCAGCCCTATAGGCCCAGAGTGCATCTTCAAGCTTCTTCACCCAATCATTTCTTGTGGAGTTTACAGTTTTAGTGAGCACACTCTTTATCTCACGGTTTGAGACATGTACATGCCGGCTTGTTTGAGGGTGCTACGGGATTGCCACCTTGTGGCGCACGTCATATTTAGCTAGCAACTTCTCAAAGACACGATTGCAAAAGTGTGTGCCCCCGTCACTAATGATGACTATCGGAATCCCAAACCGGGTGAATATATTTTTCTTCAAGAACCCCACCACCAATCTAGAATCATTGTTGGGGAATGCTGCAGCTTCCACCCATTTGGATACATAATCTATTGCAACAAGTATATACTTATTACCGTAAGAACTGACGAAGGGACCTATGAAATCAATTCCCCAGATCGAACACCTCAACTTGCTGAATTGGATTCATGGGTATCTCATGTCTATGGGATATGTATCCCGTTATTTGGCATTCGTTGCAGCCCTTTACCCATTGGTGAGCATCCTTAAAGATTGTTGGCCAGTAGAAACTGGCCTCTAACACCTTTGCTATTGTACAAACTCCTCCAAAATGCCCTCCATAAGGTGACGCGTGACAAGCCTGCAAAACAGAACATTGTTCTATCTCGGGGACACATCTCCGAATCATGTTCTCAATGCAAATTCTACAAAAATGCGGTTCATCCCAATAGCAGTTTCGGCATTCATGATAAAATCATTTCTTTTGAACATATGAGAGTTCATATGGTTCAATGCCACATGCCAAATAAGCTGCAATATCAGCATACCATGGCACATCTTCCACACTTGTGGCTAGTAGCTGCTCGTCTAGAAAGGTTTCTAGAATATCCTCATACTCAGTTGCATTTTCAGAACCTTCAAGGCGTGGCAAATGATCAGCGACTTGGTTATCCGAGCCCTTACGGTCACGAATCTCCAAGTCAAACTCTTGCAGAAGCAGCACCCAATGAATTAGGCGCGGCTTGGACTCTTTTTTATCAACTAAATACCGAATGATGTGTGATCTGTGTACATGATCATCTTTGACCCGATCAAGTAAGACCTGAACTTAATACATGTGAACACAACAGCCAACATTGATTTTTCAGTTACCGTGTAATTCAGCTAAGCACCACTCAACATCCTGTTTGTGTAGCAAATAGGTTGCATTACTTTATCCTTGCATTGGAATGTTGTAGGTGCATTATAAAGACACATTCTCATGAAGGCAAACACTCCGTAAGGGCAAGTGAACGAAGTCTTTTCCCTATCCTCCAGAGCAATAGAAATCTGGTTGTACCCCGAGTATCCATCCAGAAAATAGAAGTGTGACCTCCCTACCAATCTATCTAACATTTGATCAATGAAAGGAAGTGGGAAGTGGTCCTTCCGAGTGGGTGGATTCAGCTTTCTATAATCCATGAAAATTCTCCAACCTGTGACGGTACTTGTAGATATCAATTCGTTGTTATCATTCTTAACTACCGTCATGTCACCCTTTTTAGGTACACATTGAACTAGGCTAACCCAACTACTGTTAGAAATGGGGAAAATAGTTCCCACATCTAACCACTTGATCACTTATTTCTTCACCACTTCCTTCATATTGGGGTTCAACCTTCTTCGGTGTTCCATAGAAGGTTTGTGTCCCTCTTCCAATAGAATTTTGTGCATACAATATGCAAGGCTGATCCCCTTTATGTATGCCATGGTCCACCCAATGGCAGTCTTGCACTCCTTAAGCACCTCCAAGAGTTGTTGAGTCTGCACATCTAACAAACTAGATGAGATAATAACAGATAATCTTGAGTCAGGTCCAAGAAACTTATACCTAAGATGGGCTAACAATGGCGTTAACTCCAGCATTGGTGGTTCTTCTATTGATGGCTTGGCTAGAGAAGTTTCTCTATTTTCCAAGTTCAAGGGCTCAAATTCAAGAGTTCTATCCCAGAACCATCTACCCTCTAATGTCATCACCCATCCAGCCAATTCGTCTCCATTTACCTCATCTAAATTCATCAGACACGCGGTGAAGGGGTCTTCAATAGTCAACAGTTCATCATCGGTCTCTACAATTACATCCACGACATCAATAAGAGAGCAATTGGAGAATTCACTTGGTCGCCTCATAGATTTCTACACGTTGAATGTTATCTCTTCATCGTTCAACCTCATCTTTAAATCCCCAGTTTCGCAATCAATTAAAGCTCTCCCCGTGGCCAAGAATGGCCTTACCAAAATATGGAGATCTCTTCATCCACTTTACAGTCTAATATTACACAATCTGCAGGGAACACAAATTTCCCTACCTGAATCAACACATCATCCAAAATACTAAAGGGTCGTTTTACCGTCCTATCAACTAGCTGCAACAACATAGAGTTGGGTCTAGCTCTTCTAATACCCAGCCTCTTATAAATTTCCAGGGTCATAAGATTAATGCTGGCCCCTAGATCATACATTGCTTTAGCAAAGGCAAAATCACCAATAGTGCATGAGATTGTAAAGCTCCCTAGGTCAGATAGCTTTTTCGGAATTGGTCTAGTCACCACTACACTACAGGTCTGAGTAGGAGTAACTGTGGCCAAATCTTGGAAATCGAATTTTATGGACATTAAGTCCTTCATCATTTTTGCATACCCAGACATCTCTTTCAAAGCATCAATTAAGGGAATATTTACCTGGATTTGTTTTAGCATCTCCAAGAACTTCTTGTATTGCTCCTACTTTTGGTACTTAGCTAGCCTCTGTGGGGAGGGTGCAGAAGGTAGCTTCTTCGCAATCATTTGGGATCGATCTTTATCAGCTTCCACATCAACCACTGGTTCCTGTGCTATCTCAGCTTCTTCCTCGGTCTCAATTTGAATGCTACTTCTTTCTTGGGCAAGCTGGACTTTCACTTATGTCAGTTTCATTGATTCATCCAACTCAATGCGCAACTGATATGAGTGTATCATCCTCCCTAGCTTCTCAAGCCCTTTCTTGCTCTAGATCCAAATCCCTGCCATTACGTAGGCTCACTGCCATCAGCTGTTTTGGGACTTGATCTTTTGGATTTACCTGGGTATCTGCATGTAGTGTTCCATGAGGGAGATTATTTAGAGACATCAAAATTTGGCCCATCTGCATTTTAATATTCTTGATCGCTGAATCATGTGCATCTACTCTCTCACTAATTTTTGCATTAGACCCAATAACATGTTGCATCATTGTTTCAAGTCTAGCAACCACATCTTCTGCCTTCCACTATACTGCTGCTGATGAGGGTGATACCCTTTTATTGATTCTGATTACAATATCCATGTGGCCTTGGGTAAGGTGCTATACTGTTGGGGGGTCTCATACCTCCCATATTCCCATTATTGAACTGTGTTTGGGCTGGACTGTACTGCTGATTCTTCTGACCCCAATTCTGACCACCTGATCTCTAGCCTCCATAATTAGACACATAGTTCATATCTTCAGGGTAGTGATGATGATCGTGCTCTACATTCCACTGGTTACCAATTGGTTGACTAATGCAAGATGTGCACAAGCCCCCATTAGTAGTATCTACAATATGTACTTGCTATTTTTGTCCTGACTCTTGCATCTTTTTAATAAGTATGCTCATATGCGTCAATAAGGTGGCCATAGTTTTAGCCATTGAATTGGATGGATCTAAAGGCACTGAGTGCACCACTAGATTGACTTCGCGAATTCTGCGCCATCTAGTCAAGCAGACCTTGACCTTCTCTCCGTGTTTTACTCAAAAATGCTCCACCAGCTGAAGCATCAACAATTTTTTTAAGCTATCTGACAATCCTATGTAGAACTGTTGTCCCAATATCAAATCTGGAATGCCATGGTGCGGGCATATGACCAGCACCCCTTTAAAATGATCCCAGGTTTCGTGCAGCGTTTCCATTGGTCTCTGTTTAAAACTCAAAATGTCATCAATCTGTTGCGCGGTTTTGTTGGGGGTGGAACTTGTTCACGAATTGCCTGCCTAGCTCCTCCTAAGTTGTTATGGAATTTATAGGGAGTGAGTTTAACCATGTCTGGGCAGCTCCTGTCATTGAAATTGGGAACAATAACAACTTGATTGCTTCCGGAGTTACATTGGGCTACCATTGGGTTTTGCAGATTGATAGAAAAATTTTCAAGTGTTGTTGAGGATCTTCGAATTGTGACCCCAAAAATAGTCCCTTGTTTTGCAACAAATGCAGCATATTATTCGTGATTTGGAATGATTCATTTTGTATCTGTTGGACCAAAATTGAGGTGGCCAGATTTTCAATTGTGGGTTATGCCCAGTCATAGAGAGCTACCTCGGGCACAAGAGGTGCCATTGGCGCTACTGGTATAGCTGGGTGTTCTTCGTGATCTCCCATTGTTGTTTCTAATGGGTCAGTTGTTTGTTGTTGTTTGTTTTCCCGGTTGGACCGGTTCAAGGCCTTGAAAACGTTTTTGGGATCTGATAATGCTTCAAATACTTCACCAATTCTAGATGAGTTTCTAGGCATGCACCTACGCAACCAAGTCGACAAACATTAAAAATTTCAATGTAAAAATTGGGTATAGAGAAAACTAACTACACTAAGAATGTTTGTACTTCTTTCAATTGCAATAGATAACACCGTTAACTCCCCGGCAACGGCGCCAAAATTTGGTCACGCTTAACTGTGTTTATCAAAAGACTAAGCAGTCATTGTAAATATAATCCAGGGTAGTATGCCCCGAGTCAAATCCCACAGGAATTAACGTATCAAGATGGGCCTTTAAAGTACTAAATGCTTATTAATCAACCTTCTCAAACTTTGTGAATAACAAGTGGTGTTATGGTTACTACAACAGCTAACAGAATCAATAAAATGAAGATTAACTAACACGCAGTTGTAGACAATTGGAATAAAGGTCTATGGTAATAGTTTTTCCCGTTGTTGAATTCCTTAGTTGTATGTTTCTTATAGCTTTGATTTAGTTGTCTCTATCCATCATGAACTCTCCAGGTATCATAACTCTCTCTCTCTCTCTCAAGTAATTATGATATTCTACTAGACGCACTCTCTCAAGATACACTAGCTAGATTCGCATTACAATTCACTTAGATCGCACCTGAGGTATCGTTATCTCTACTCCAACCTCTAAACCCTCGGTTATGACTTTCGCCTATACTCCAAGAGTGATTTCATTCAAACAATTACCTAAATATTCGCTCTCTCTCAAGGAGATATATTATAATAGGAATGGCTAATTGAGGATCCTTTCAACTAACCAAAATCAAAACGTAGTTGAATAAATAGAGAATAGCATTCAACTCAAAACTATATTAATATAACAATAAATTCATCCACAACAGGGTCAACCAAAATCTTAGATAAAAGAGTTAGCTACTCATGATAATGATATTCATCATAATAATCAAATTCATTACAAAACATAAAACCAAAAGGAAGAAGAGAAGAACTTGATGTAAAATACTCCTCTTTGCCTCTTGCCTTTCCTTTTCTTGTTCTTAGCTAGCAAAAGTTGCACACACACTCTTTGGGCGAGCTTGACCTTCTATAGGTTAAGTTAATTTTCCCCTAGACTTCCAATTTTACCCCTGGGAATTATTTTTCGGAACTAGGCTAGCGCAGCCGCGCTTATGGGCGTGCTAATGGCCGCGCTAGTGGGCGTGCTAATGGCCGTGCTAGTAGCCTTACCATTCTGCCTCGACTATCGGGGATAGCGCGGTCACGCTAGTGGGCGTGCTAGTCCAGACCTTTATTTGATCAATTCTTTTTCTCGTCTTCTCGCTTATTCATCTCCAAGGGATCTTTCTTGCTTCAATGTAGCTGTAATCACAGCTTTAAGATCCCATACAAGCTCATCATTCCTGCAACACAATTTAGAGCTCATTTTCCATCATTTAATTATATTAGAGCATTGAAACATAAATAAGCTGGGACAAAACAATCGTCAAATGACATAAATTTAGCCTAATATCAACCACGTTTATCAATTCGCAGTGCAATTTTGGGATCAACACTTGAACAGCACTCATAAAATCAAACTTGCATAGCTAGAGGCATCCTAGCTATCTTGTAGTACTTCTTCTGAGCATCCATCTTCTTGCTAATAGAGTTATAAGGCTTTCAAATGCTTTTATACCCCATGGATAATCAAAATAGCTCCCACTCTCGACCAAGTCAAAATGTAGTCTTTGGATGGTTGTGTTGTTCTTCTCGGATGAAAATATAAAGTATTTATTAAATACAACACAACTATCTTGATGACATCCCTATCGTTGTCATGACCCTAATTCTTATCAGCAAAGCATTTCAACAGATCTTTCTTTTTGACAAAATTGGCATCGTCGAAGTATGTCTCAACAATCCGGTTAGGAACCTTTTTATTGAGTTGAAAATGAGTAGGGTTACCAACACATTTGAGTCCACTCACAAGCGCAAATTCCCTTATTGAGAAAGATAATGTAGTACCACTGGTGTATATTGAAAATACATCATCAGGACTTCCTTCTAACTGCAGAACCATGAAGCATCTGAACAATTGATGTTGGACTTCACAAAGTTTCATTTCAAGGAAACTTCTAAAATAAGTATTACTCAGTTGTTTGTACTGCTCCAGAGTAAGATTTTTGTTTGAGGTCGGAGACTATGTATGTGCTAGTATATCAGTGTATACGGAGCAAATATAGGCTGTTGTTTCACAAACATCTTAATTTCTTGCATTTAACAAAAATAAATACATATAAAAATAACTGAATATAACAAATATTTCATATAACTGTTATGAATATATATATATATATATATATATATATATATATATATATATATATATATATATATATATATATATATATATATATATATATATATATATATATATATATATACAACTGAATACAAACTGCAAAATAAATTGGAGTAAGAAGTCAGTGATAGAAATATAACATATATAACACATACACATACAACAAATAAAGACATTTCAATTAGAATAAAATAGTGATGGGAACTTTGAAAATCATTATACATACAACTATATGCAATATGAAAAGGTCGATCTAGTAAGGTAAAAACAGGGAAAGAATTATTTGAATACATCTAAATAATTCTAAATGTATTATGCAACATACAATTCAATAAAAGTCAATCTGTATATATCAGAATACATCTATATATTTGTATCATTATTTTCTGTAAGTACAAAAATACATTGAATATACTTTTTGAATAAATCTAAATACATCTACATGTATTTATATACATAAAAATAGAGAAGTCAACATGTTTATACATATAAATGCAGAAGAATACATCAGAAATTACCTTTTCTTCCAGTGTATCCGAGCTTTTACTTGCTTCAACCTCCTTCCCCTTGACAGATGAAGCTTTAGAAATATATTTTTTCCTCTTTTCCGCAATGGGAAGTCTTGTTTCCTTCAATGATTTCTCAACGTGGGTTTCTTTGAAATTGTCATTGCGATATTTTGTTCTCTTGTCCAATGCCATATTTTTGGCTAAACCGGCATCAAATTTTCCTTGAGTGATTTTCAAGGAGAAAGAGGGCCCATCGAAAGTGAGAATTTTAGTGTGTATACCTCTGGTAATTAACTTGCGGGGTGTTGAATCAGATATCGTGAGAATACGCTTGGATACTGTTTATTAGAGAAAACTTGATGAGTATAGATGTTGAGAATAAACAAAAATAGCAAAAATCAAAAAATTTACTTACCACACTAATTATAGAAACAAATGACAATAATCGAGAGGAAATTAGGTTCATACCAAGATTGGGAAAGAAGGAAGCAGTGTGGGTGAGAGGTTTCTCTGGTTTTGAGCATGTTTACAGAGAATGGGAAAGAGAATAGAGTGTATCAAAATAGAGAGTGAAAGAACGTGTATTGAGAAGTTTTTATGAAATACGGTAATTATGAGAGAGAGAAATGTGAAAAGGGAGAGAGAAAAATAAAAAAATAGCGTGTTTAGTGGCTTAAGTGTAGGGGATAACCAAAATTAGAAATTTTGTTATAAACCATAAAAGGTATATATAGAATATAATTTATTTAAATGGTATTTATTTAAAATAAATAATATATTAACCTTTGCTATATGAGGTAAATATTCTTTTGAAAAATAGTCAGTTTTTGAAAATCCTTTGAAAGTAGTCACTTTTAATATGAAATTTGAACTTAACGAGTAAAAAATTCAAGATATTGTCCTATTTTTTGAAATCCTTGATAGTGTCATGGATTTCGAACTTAAAAAAGTGAAGCTCCATGATCATGGAGTTCGAAACCAATAACACCGTCATGAATTAAAAACAAATACGGCTATTTTTTAATGACTTTTAAATCTATAACTATTTTCAATTATAAGGTCATAAAATGGCTAGTTTTTAACTTTTTAAATTTTCCGAACAATACGGCCCAAAATGAAATATATTAATCCAGCCCAAATAGAATGAGGAACAAAGCCCATAAATAAGGCCCATCTCCAATCTCAACCATTTCATATTCCGTCCATAGCTTCGTTGCTTCCAACTTCGATCTTTTAATATTCTTTGTGTTCTCCGGTACGCCTGCAGGTACCTCAATAAAGGCTCTGAAACCCTAGATCTGCGTCATCAACCAGAATTCACAATCCTCGAAGGTTTGATTTCCTAATTCTATCATGCTTTATATTCTTTCTTGTTTTATGAAAATTTAATTGATTTTGATTTAGATATTATGGAAAATCTACGTGTGCTTTGATATGGTATTCTTATATATTATCACATTATGCTTAATTTTGAATCAAGTGGTAGTCATCGTGGATATGAAGTGATCCAATAGTGAAAACTTGTTGCTTGATTTGGTTTTTATCAATAACGTTGTAATTCAGCTGGTAAACCAGCTGACCATGCTTGTCAATAATCATATTGCAGCTTATTCTACTCTATGATTCCTTGGAGACAACAATTTTGGTCTAATATATTGCACGTGTTGTTATAACACACACATATCAGTTTGATATTCTGATGGATACCATGTATATGCGAACATTACTGAAGATAATATGTATCTCTAATTGGAGTTCTTTCTTTATAAATAATAATGTGCTTTAAACATTTTACATCAAATATAAGATGCTTGAGGGGTGCTAGCGTGCTACCTACTTGAGTTGTACTAAATTTTGCTCATTTAGAATCAAGTAAATTTTGTATTAGGGCAAACAAATTTTGCTCATTTGGTGTGAAGTAGTTGCACTATGTACAGAAAAAACAATCTCTGTGTTACAATTCTATTCATATATTCAAAAACTAAGGGAGCTGATAAAATTCAAAAAGAACCTTTGTTATTATTAAATCTACTTTACACCAAAAACCTAAATGATTTATACGTTTGGCTCTCAATGAGGTGATACTGCCTTCGAACAAACATCCAATTCCTTTCTTTCCATAATAGACCAGATTAAAACAGCAGGGTACATTGGTCCAAACTATCGTGAGTTCCTTCTTTGTCTTCACTAAATAAAAGCTTTTAGCTACTTCCGTCATAGTACCTGCCGCAACCCATTTTATCCCTCTGATGCTTAGTATATGTTCCAGATCTCTCTACCACTATACTGTATGTTTGTTGCTTATGGTCCTTTGCTCTGGATATTTAATTTATCATGTTATGGCAGAGAATAATATACTGAAGCTGGTGAAATGGCTGACGACATTAAGGCAACTGAGGACCACAACTCCAGTTCTGTAAATACTTTAGCTCCAGCGAATGGCAATGAGGTATCCATTGATTCCTTGGCTCGACAGGTCCAAGAATCTCTCTCCCTCGCAAAGAGACATAAGTTTTGGGAGACTCAACCTGTGGGTCAGTTTAAGGATCTTGGGGATGCAAGCTTGCCTGAAGGACCTATTGAACCTCCAACTCCCTTATCAGAAGTTAAGCAGGAGCCATACAACCTTCCAAGTCCATATGAGTGGACCACCTGTTATATGGACTCGGAGGAAATGTGCAATGAGGTCTATGTTCTCCTAACGAACAACTACGCTGAGGATGATGAGAACATGTTTAGGTTCAATTACTCGAAAGAGTTTCTTCGATGGGCACTTCGCCCTCCAGGTTTCTACAGGAGCCGGCACATTGGAGTCGGTGAAAACTTCAAAAAAGTTGGTTGCTTTTATTACAGGGTTACCTGCAAGAATACGTGCTCGAGATACTGTTGTGACCATGGCAGAAATCAATTTTCTGTGTGTTCATAAGAATCTTAGATCAAAAAGACTTGCTCCTATCATGATAAAGGAGGTCACAAGGAGGGTTCATATGGAGAATATTTGGCAAGCTGCTTATACAGCTGGGGTGGTACTTCCAACACCTATATCAACCTGTCAATATTGGCATAAATCTTTGAATCCAAAGAAGCTAATTGACGTCGGGTTTTCCAGGCTTGGTGCAAGGATGACAATGAGCCGTACAATAAAGCTGTACAAGTTGCCTGATCAGACTGTCACACCCGGGTTCAGAAAGATGGAGCCCCATGATGTTCCTGCAGTTACTCGATTGCTTAGGAATTACTTGAAGCAGTTTGTGGTTGCACCTGACTTTGATGAAAATGATGTGGAACACTGGCTTCTGCCAAAGGAGGGTGTGATTGACAGTTATCTGGTCGAAAGCCCCGAGACTCATGAAATCACCGACTTCTGCAGTTTTTACACTCTTCCTTTGTCAATTCTTGGTAACCAGAATCATTCCACTCTAAAGGCTGCTTACTCATATTACAATGTCTCTATAAAGACTCCATTGATTCAGTTGATGAATGATGCCCTTATTGTGGCAAAGCAGAAGGATTTTGATGTTTTCAACGCCCTAGATGTTATGCAGAACGAAAGTTTTTTGAAGGAACTGAAGCTTGGCCCTGGTGATGGGAAACTCCACTATTATCTCTACAACTATCGACTAAAGCATGTTTTGAGAGCGTCAGAGCTTGGGCTTGTACTCTTGTAATTGGAGGTCGCAAAAACTGTTTGTTACTGTGAAGAAAGCATTTTGGAAATTTACACTAAATTCTACTGGAAAGTTACCTCATTTCTGTTATATTTTGTTGGACTCCAATGCTGTATTTATGCTTGGATGTAGAACTTTTGAATACTCTTTTGTTCAATATTTGTCTCCCTCTCAATGGAACTTTGCAGTTTCTGGTCTTCCCCGTTTCCTTGTGACTATGGATAAGATATAGTTCCAACTCTTTTTCTTGATAAGCTGTCATCTCTTGACGTCCTTCCTAAGTCCGTTATTTGCTTGATTGTGGTTTCCGTTAATAAAGCGGTTTTATCACATTCAGAAATATTTAGGATTGTAATAGGGCTTATTTTCTGTGACTTTACACGTGTTAGATTATACCAAAAGGTCAAATGGGTTCTGGATTGTTGCATCTGGCAGTTTCAGTGAGAAAATATGCGTTAAGGGAAAAATAAAAGAATAAGACTTGTCTAGCTGAGATTCTTGAGTTGTTGGCTTACTTAAATATCGTGCAGTATATCGTTTGAAGCGCATAGTTGAAACTTGAATCTGTTGCGTCAAAATTACTATACCAAAAAAAATATGACAGCCCGTAAATAATAAATAAGACAATAAAGTAACAATAAAAAAAATCAGATTTTACGAGTCTCGGCCAATTTTGCTTACTTCCTCGGACACAACCAATATTTTATTCCATTCCAAAATACAAGTGAAATAATAGTAAAGAGAGAAGATACAAATACCTTAACAAGATACGAAGGCAAATGAGAGGTGTGTTTAAATTCTACGGAAAAATTCTCAAACCAAATTGTAACCCACCAGTGTGGGACTAAGTTTTTGCCATATTCAATAAATCTCCACCTTGGCAAAAATTCCACATCTTCAATTTTCAATCTCTATAACAAATTTTGGTTGTCTTCATCTTCTTCAGTGTTCAACAATGTTGATCAAATCCAAACAATGTTGAAACTTGACCGTAGTCACCACTTTTGTCAGCATATCAGCAGGATTCTCTATAGTATGAATTTTCTTCACCGTGACTCCGCCTTTCTTCTATGATTTCTCGTACAAAGTAATACCGAACATCAATGTGTTTCGTCCTTGCATGATAAGCTTGGTTCTTCGCTAATTGAATAGCACTTTGATGATCGCAAAAAATGGTGATACATTTGTGTCCAATACCAAGCTCTTTTAGCAACCCTTGAAGCTAAATTGTCTCTTTCACAGCCTCTATAATAGCCATGTACTCTGTCTTTGTTGTAGACAAAGCAATTTTTGACTGCAAAGTAGACTTTCAACTAATTGGTGTCTTTGCAAAAGTAAACATATAACGAGTAGTTGATCTTCGTTTGTCCAGATCACCCGCAAAATTTGAGTCACAATATCGAACTACACGCTGATTATCTTCCTGCTCAAAAACTAACCCAACATCTACAGTATTATGATATACCGTAGAATCCACTTCACAGCTTGCCAATGCTCATTTCCTAGATTATGCATATATCTGCTAATAACTCCAACAGCTTGTGAAATATCAGGTCTCGTACAGATCATTGCATACATCAAGCTACCAACAGCATTTGCATATGGTACCTTTGAATATACTCTCGTTGAGCTTCATCTTTTGGCGACATAGTAGTACTTAGCTTAAAATGGGGAGCAAGTGGAGTACTAACTGGCTTAGTCTTGTCATCTATGCCAAAACGTTGTAGTACTTTCTTCAAATATTCTTTCCTAGTCTTGAACGTCTATCTCTTATTATCTCCATGACGAGAATTTTCTTTGCCTCACCCAGATCCTTCATCTCGAACTCCTTCTTCAGTTGAATCTTCAACTTATCAATTTCTTCCAAGTTCTTGGAAGCTATCAACATATCATCAACATATAGGAGAATATATACAAAGGAATCATCTTTAAGCTTGCGCAAATACACACAATGATCGTATTTGTTTCTCTTGTACCCTTGCTGCAACATCAACATGTCAAATCGTTTGTACCATTGTCTAGAAGATTGTTTCAATCCGTACAATGATTTTTCAAGTTTTCACACCATATTTTCCTTTCCAGCAACTTTGAATCCTTCTGACTGTTTCCTCCTCCAAATTTCTATGTAAAAATGCAGTTTTTACATCCATCTGAGCTAGTTCAAATCCAACTATGCTACCAAAGCCAACATAATTCGAATGGAGAAATATTTTACAACTGGAGAAAATACTTCATTGTAATAAATTCCCTCCTTTTGACCATATCCTTTGGCCACCAATCTTGCTTTGTAGCGAACATCTTCTTAGTTAGGAAATCCTTCTTTCTTTGCAAACACCCATTTGCACCCAATTTCTTTCTTTCCCTTCGGGAGATTGGCCAATCTCCATGTATGATTTTGATGAACGGATTGTATTTCATCATGCATGGAAATCCTCCACTTATCTTCTTCTGAATTTTGGATTGCGTCTTTATATGTGGTAGGAACATCATCAGCTACAATTGATGTTGCACAAGCAACCATCTCTATGAGATGAACATGTTTCGTTATTTTCCTTTTTGGCCTGCTGATTTCTATTGATTCGAGTTGTTATTGAGGTTCCTGAGTTGGAATCTCCTCTACTGGCTCTCCATCCATAGGATAATCTTCATTTGTTTCCTCATTTGCTTCTTGTGTAGGAAAAATAAATTTTCCCTCAAACTCCGCCTGCTTAGAAGCACAATCATGTTGTTTGGTATCTTTACTTGTTACCTTATTTACCATAGCAGATTCATCGAAGGTACCATCCCTGCTGATATTAGTTTCTTTTTCATAGGACACCATAAGTGATATCCTTTGACTCCAAAAGTAATCCTCATAAAAATAGCTTTCTCTGCCCTTGCACCCAATTTTGACTCTGTCACATGATAATATGTAGTTGAGCCAAACACGTGCAAAGAGTCATAATCTACAGCGGCTTTCCATATCATTTTTCAAATAGTGTCTTTGTCATCAATAGCAGCAGATGGCAGACGATTAATGAGGTGGCATGCATATGTAATTGCCTCAGCCCAAAATTCTTTGCCCAAGCCATCATCGGACAACATACACCGTACCTTCTCCAGCAAGGTCCGGTTTATACGTTCTGTCACTCCATTCTGTTATGGTATATGTCTGACAGTGAAGTGTCGGACAATGCCGTCATTTTCACGGACCTTATTGAAATGATCATTTTTTGTATTCACCTCCATTGTCTGTGCGAATACACCTAATCCTCCCGCCTGTTTGATTCTCCGCCATCGTCTTCCATTTGAGAAAAAATCCCAGCACTTCATCTTTGCTCTTCATTGCATACACCCACACTCTTCTTGAAAAATCATCAACAAAGGTTACAAAATAGTTCTTCTCACCCAATGAAGGTGTTTTGGAAGGACCCCAAACAACAGAGTGTACATAATCTTGTTGGAAATCATGTATATCTATGATATGTGCGCTTTGGTTGTATGAGCATGATTTTCAGGTATAGGTTTTGATGAATGACAAACAATGAAATCAAGTGTCAAACAACGATATAATATGACAATCAATCAAATGGCGAGAAGCATACTGATGACGGAATTGCATGAACGAGCAAAAGAGTTCAAGACCGAAGACCCAAGACGTAGGTCGTTTGGTAGAACCAATGTAAGGACAACGTTTAAGTTATCTTATCCTTTGGCTCAACATTAGGTCATCATAAACATGCATAAAATATTTTATTAAATCATATTTATTATTAACATGCATAAAATATTTTATTAAATCATATTTATCATAAACATGCATCTTTGTGTTAAAACAAAACGATGTTAAAGGTTTTAAACATGTCTTTTAAATCTGGGCCTCAACAATCGATTATTTGAATCCTACAATCGATTGTATTAAGACAGGGTGATCTGAAGTTTTTCAAAATAGCAAACAATCGATTGTCTACTTTTAACAATCGATTATTTTGAGACAATGTGCAACCGAAGTTTTTAAACATCTAAACAATCGATTGTTTTTTGTCATACAATCGATTATATTCATAAACAATCGATTGTCATTTTCATACAATCGATTATATTTTGACCGTTCCCACAGAATCAATTATATTTTGACCATTCCCGCAGAATCCTAAATTGATTTTTGAACGTTGAATAACAATCGATTATTTAGTCCATACAATCGACTGTTTAGCCTAAAATCAGGAATCTGTCTTTTGAATGTTGGTCAAACAATCGATTATCTACTCCAAACAATCGATTGTTTGAGCACAGAATCAGGGATTTTATTTGTCAATTAAGCAACGGTCAGCACCACTTTTTCACCTATAAAAAGAGGTCTTTTGAGCTGATTTTAAACACACAACTCCTCCATACATTGTTATACATATTGATCATTTTCAAGCATCATTTTAGAGCTTTTGTTGAGCCATTTGATAGACAACTTTGTGTTGTTCATAGAGCTTATTGTGTATCTCTTTATCCACTATATTGAGAGAGTATTTGTTGAGAGTTGTTTGAGAAGAACATATCTTCTTATTTGTCGGGTTTGCTAAGTACCCAAAGTCCTAGTGGTTGAAGTCTTGGGGTAAGGTATCCTCAAGCAAGTGAAGTCTTAAGTTGTGGTATCCTTGAGCAACTGTAACGGTTTGTTAAGCACCCGTAAGCTTGACGAAGATAGTGGAAATCTCGAGAGAGTCTCTCGGGGATTGGACTAGCCACGGGTTGTGGTAAACCAGGATACATCGGTGCATTCGTTCCTTATTATTTACTTATCGCACTTATTTCATTCCTGCAATTTTTAAATTTCGCAAGTTTACGCTATTTTTTTATAACGCTATTCACCCCCCCTCTAGCGTTAAGCGTATATTCTAACAATTGGTATCAGAGCCTAACTCTCTGAAAGCCTTAACCGGTTGAGAGAAATATATATTTTTCTGTTGAGAATATTGAACGCAGGAACGATGGATGAAGGACAGTCCACCACTTGCCCTCCACTATTTGACGGAACAAACTATACATATTGGAAAGAGCGGATGAGCATCTTTCTCAAAGCAAACAGTTTTCGTTTGTGGCAAATCATCAAAAACGGTGAACCAATGCCAACAAAGAAAGTTGGAGAGACCACGGTTCCAAAGAAGGAAGATGAATATGATGCCGAGGATATCAAGAAAGTTGAAAATAATGCAAGGGCCATCCATGTATTATATTGTGTGGTGAATCCATATGATTATCGAAAAATCTCTTGCTGCACAACCGCCAAGGAGATGTGGGATAAGCTCGAGATCATTTATGAAGGTACGCCTCAAGTCCGAGAAGCCAAAATTGATTTTCTAACACATAAATATGAAATCTTTAAAATGGAGAAGGAACCCATTGGTGTTATGTTTGAACGATTTTTAAGAATCGTCAATGATCTCCATGCTCTCGGGAAAGTTTACACGAACAAAGATCTTGTTCGAAAAGTCCTACGGAGTCTCACTCCCGAATGGCGCTCCAAAGCCAATGCCATCCAAGAGTCGATGGAATTCACGGATATCACAATTGATGGACTAAGAGGTAACCTCGAAACTTATGATAGCACAATTCTCAATCCTTATCTTAGAAGCAATTCGAATTTCGCCTTCAAAGCCTCATCCTCTAAAAGAGAAGAGGTAAGTGATTCGGAAAGGGATGATGATAATATTTCCAATAATAAAATTAAAAAGTTTTGTAAGTCTATGAAAAAAGACAAGAAAAAGAAGAAACACCATAGGCGCTTATCACGGGATTCGGACAGCTCAGGCGATGAAACCGCCGCATTGTGTCTCATGGCTAACGAAAGAGAAGAGGTAAGTACATCTAACTCTCACTCGTTTGAAGAATTACAAATGCCTATGATGAATTGTATAGTGAATTTGTTAATGCTTCCAAAACTATCATAGAATTGAAGAAAACACTGTCTTTGCAGAAAACACTTTCTTTGCAAGAAACAGATTTTCAGAAAACACTTTCTTTACAAGAAAAAGAGTTTGAAAAATCCTCTTCTTTGAAAGAAATAGATTTTGAAAAATTGACTAATGAAAATGATGTTCTTAAAAATAAAATTGAAGTTTTAGAAAAAGAAAATAATTTTTTGAAAAATGACATTGTTGATTTTAAAAATAAAATCAAGGAATTGAATGAAGCCTCTTAATTGATAAATGTTCCAATTGTTCTTCTTGTAATTCTTTAATACTAGAGAACACGGAACTTAGGAAAGCACTAGAAACACGTAGTGTTGATAGTCCTAAAATTGAAGATATTAAAAAGGATGAAAGTAATGAGGTCGGACCATCTAGAAAGAATTCTAGGAACCTCACTAATGAGTCTAAGATTAATTGTTTTAGACCACCTAGACACAATTCTAGGAATTTTATAAATGAGTCTAGAATGAATAATTTTAGACCACCTAGACATGACTCTAGGAAATTCAACGCTTCTAGGGGGAACAACTTTAGATCACCTAGAACGCATTTGGCTCAACCTAGACATATGCACAATCCTAATGTTATATGTCACTATTGTAATCGGGTAGGACATATTGCACCCGTTTGTTTTGCTAAACATAGAGATTTATGTGTTGATTATGACTATTGTTATCCTAACCCCCAAATACCCAAAAGAAGTTGGGTACCAAAAACCTATTTTTAGGTTTTTTTTTGCAGGTGTGCTTGAAGACTACAATACTGTAGTGGATGCACCAAGCACGAAACCTTAATGCATTAAGGGGGAACGTCGGTTAGTTATCGTATTTTGAATAAAAACGCAATGAGTTGATATGTGCAAATAATCTATATCAGTTTTGGTTGATACATGCTTTAACAAGTTTTATTTTTGAATAATAATTAGTATCAATTGGTTTTATAATAAATAATTGATTCATGTTTTGATGAATATTTTTAGTTTAAATAACTATTGGCATAGTTGAGAAAAATGATCGTTATTATTAGTATGCTATTTACAAACTTTTTATATGATCTTGTCTATAACGATTGGTATCGTCAATGGTTTAAATAACTTTTGGTATACTCTTTTTGCTAATGCCAAAAGGGGGAAGAATATGGGCAATATGCATGCTTTAACTGAGGGGGAATATTCAATTAAGGGGGAATTATATTGAATTGAATTGGTTGCATAAATTGTATATTGAGATATAGCATCTATTTAAGGGGAATTCAATATGCATATCTTCCGTTGTTTGTCATTATCAAAAAGGGGAAAATTGTTGGAAATCATGTATATCTACGATATGTGCGCTTTGGTTGTATGAGCATGATTTTCAGACATAGATTTTGATGAATGACAAACAATGAAAACAAGTGTCAAACAACGATATAATATGACAATCAATCAAAACGGCGAGAAGCATACTGATGACGGAATTGCATGAACGAGCAAAAGAGTTCAAGACCGAAGACCCAAGACGTAGGTCGTTTGGTAGAACCAATGTAAGGACAACGTTTAAGTTATCTTATCCTTTGGCTCAACATTAGGTCATCATAAACATGCATAAAATATTTTATTAAATCATATTTATCATAAACATGCATAAAATATTTTATTAAATCATATTTATCATAAACATGCATCTTTGTGTTAAAATAAAATGATGTTAAAGGTTTTAAACATGTCTTTTAAATCTGGGCCTCAACAATCGATTATTTGAATCCTACAATCGATTGTATTAAGACAGGGTGATCTGAAGTTTTTCAAAATAGCAAACAATCGATTGTCTACTTTTAACAATCGATTATTTTGAGACAGTGTGCAACCGAAGTTTTTAAACATCTAAACAATCGATTGTTTTTTGTCATACAATCGATTATATTCACAAACAATCGATTGTCATTTTCATACAATCGATTATATTTTGACCGTTCCCACAGAATCAATTATATTTTGACCGTTCCCACAGAATCCTAAATTGATTTTTGAACGTTGAATAACAATCGATTATTTAGTCCATACGATCGACTGTTTAGCCTAAAATGAGGAATTTGTCTTTTGAATGTTGGTCAAACAATCGATTATCTACTCCAAACAATCGATTGTTTGAGCACAGAATCAGGGATTTTATTTGTCAATTAAGCAATGGTCAGCACCACTTTTTCACCTATAAAAAGAGGTCTTTTGAGCTGATTTTAAACACACAACTCCTCCATACATTGTTATACATATTGATCATTTTCAAGCATCATTTTAGAGCTTTTGTTGAGCCATTTGATAAATAACTTTGTGTTGTTCATAGAGCTTATTGTGTATCTCTTTATCCACTCTATTGAGAGAGTATTTGTTGTAAAAGAGAGTTGTTTGAGAAGAACATATCTTCTCATTTGTCGGGTTTGCTAAGTACCCAAAGTCCTAGTGGTTGAAGTCTTGGGGTGAGGTATCCTCAAGCAAGTGAAGTCTTAAGGTGTGGTATCCTTGAGCAACTGTAACGGTTTGTTAAGCACCCGTAAGCTTGACGAAGATAGTGGAAATCTCAAGAGAGTCTCTCGGGGACTGGACTAGCCACGGGTTGTGGTGAACCAGGATACATCGGTGCGTTCGTTCCTTATTATTTACTTATCGCACTTATTTCATTCCTGCAATTTTTAAATTCCGCAAGTTTACGCTGTTTTTTTTATAACGCTATTCACCCCCCCCCCCCTCTAGCGTTAAGCGTATATTCTAACAAATCTAAAATGCCTTTAGTATTATGGATTGTTGTACCAAATTTAACCCTTTTCTATTTCTCATTGACATAATGCTTGCAAAACTCCAAGTTACAAGTCTTTACTATTTTAACAATCCTTGATCTGATAGAGTCTTCAAGAATTTTCCTCCAGCATGTCCCAAGCGCATGTGCCATAGCCTGGTTGCTTCTGCCTTTTTATCGTCACTGGACGTCATTGTCGTTGTCCCAAGAACTGTACTACTACGATAGCGGTACACGTTATTGTTCTTCCGATTAGCTTTCATTACCACTAATGCACCAGAACATACTCTCATCACTCCATTTTCTGCAACGATTTTGAATCCTTTTGATTCTAGGGCTCCCACAGAGATGAGATTCTTTTTCAAATCCGGTACATATCGAACATCAGTTAATGTTCTGATCATTCTATCATAGTTCCTTAATCGTATTGAACCAATGCCATATGAGGTAAGAGGGTTGTTGTCCGTTGTGTGGATGACTCCATATTTTCCTTCTTGAAATTTTGCGAACCAGTCCCTGTTGGGACACATATGATAGCTACAAGCCAAGTCCATCAACCATATGTCTGATGATGTTGATGACTCTGTTGTAACTAATGAGAAGTCTGAATCATCACAATCAGCTATATTTGAATCCATAATGGCCTTTCGATTGTTATGTTTGGCCTTATTTTTCAACTTCGAACAGTCTTTCTTCCCGTGCCTCTTTTCACGACAAAAGGCACATTCATCTTTGCTGGGTTTAGATCTTGACTAAATCTTCCTATCTTGGTCCTCGTTTGATTTTGAGGACGACCCCTCAAAGACAGTGCTTCTCCTTCTCCGTCCTTCTATTTTTCTCGCTTTCTTTGTTCATAATTGTACAAAGCCGAACAAAGTTCTCTGAGAGAAGCTTCATCATTTCCATGGAGTAGAGTAGTTTCAAAGTGCTCGTATTCATCAGGAAGTGACGCTAACAACATCAAGGCAAATTCACCATCATCATAAGTTTTATCCATGTTTTGTAAATACGTGACCAACTTATTGAAACTGGTGATATGTTCATTTATCTTGGTACCAGGAACATATGTGAAGTTAAATAGTCTCTTCTTCATGTACAATTTATTTTGACTGTTTTTCTTCAAAAATTTATCATCCGGTGCTTTCCATAATTTACTTGCAGAAGTTACCTTTGTGTATGGATATTTCTGCTCTCTAGCAAGGTAGGATCGAATGGTACCGCAAGCAACACAGTTGAGAATCTTCCAATCTTCTTCTCTAATAACATCTGATTTCTTTTCTTCATGGCCAGATCTAGCCCTTGTTGAAAAAGAACATTTAGAACATCGCCTTGCCACATCCCAAAATGTCCGGACCCGTCAAAAATTTTTAACGCAAATTTCACATTTGACGCAATTCTTGTCACAAGTGAAGATGCCAATGATGTCGTATTGTTGATACTTGATGTAGATTCTTCTTATTTATTGTCTCTCATTTTTGACACAAATATTATTTAATAGCTGACGACACAAATCAAGATAATTTCCTTTCTGATGTAGAAGACCAGACTAAGCTGCAACCACAGGGCATACTCAGACAGAACCTTGACTTAGTTACCAAGATAAATCTTTTCTGATGTGGAAGATCAGACTATGCTGCAATCCACAAAGCTACTTAGACAGTACATTGGCTCTGATACCGATTGTTGGAGAAGCCAAATGTATATAGTGTGAATGATTCACAACTACTATACCAAAAAAATATGACAACCACTAAATAATAAATAAGACAATAAACAACAACAACAACAACAACAACAACAACAACAACAACAACTACAACAACAACAATTTGATTACCTCCTTGGACACAACCAATATTTTATTCCACTCCAAAATACAAGTGAAATAATAATAAAGAGAGAAGGTACAAATGTCTTAACAAGATGAGAAGGCAAATAAAATGCATGTTTAAAATCTAAACATTAAGCCTTTTTTTATAGGGAAAATTCCCAAACCAAATTGTAACCCACCGGTGTGTGGGACTAAGTTTTTGCCATATTCAACAGAATCCTCTACCATTGGGAGGGCACTTTTACAACTAATTCCCTTTAGGCTGAGTTTTTTCTCTAGATATGACAAGTCTCTTGGTATTTTTTAATAATAATTGTAACGTCTGGATCAATTTGTGTGCACCATCATTAGTATCACATAATACTTTTTACTTTCTATAAGTAGAACCATAAAAGTATCGAATAACTTATCTATTAAGGCTTGGACAGATGACAAACATCTTGTTTCACGTATTATGTTTGTGAGAAAGCCAGAAAGACAACATAATCGTCAAATGTAATATACTCATCGAATAGGAAGCTGCCGCTACTTTTTACTAACATTTCAATTTTGACCAGACGTATAATAAAGATTAGTTTGTGTTTCCAGATGATCTTTAAAGGGCTTTCCCTTTTCTGTTTTCCTTCCACACCCCCAAGAAATAGCGAACCTCCTTTTTCCTTTTTGTAGTTACTTGCAGAACTGAAACTGGCATTCCGTGGCACGGAATACACAGCTGATTTACTCAAATGACTGGAGAAGTAGAGGACTTTAACAATTGAGCCTCTAGAGAATTGTATAAAAAAGACCGCTCGGTACGTTAAACTCCGCAGGGTTCAGGGACAAACCTGAAGAGTTTTTCATTCCTATTTTCTACCTATCCAAGTTCGACAGAAAATAGAATTAAAACTAACGTCAATAGGTGAGCATGTTGGCACGCTGCTGGAGTTCGCACATCTAAGAGGTAACTCGAGAGCTAATTTAATACATGCTGTGCATCAAATCAAATATATAGTCAACATAGCCAATTAGCCAGATGCACAAAGGTAACCATAATAGAAACTAGTCGAAAGACTAGCATGCTGAGTAGTAGGAAAACAAACAGATACCCCCCAAGAAGCTGGCTGATTACCCATACCCCTCAAAATTAACTCCTCCATCCATATTGTCTTCTCTCAGCTTAAAAAGACAGGAAAAATCATTAGCAAAGCTATGAACAGAAACTAGCAAAACTAAAATGTAAGAGTAACCTATAGCCTGTACTACAGAACTTAGATGGGTAGGATACACCAGCTATTAATGACCGTGACGTCTGAAGCTTCAGGTGTGGCCACAGTTTTTCTCAAGTATACTACTACAAATAAAATAAAAAAATAAGTTGGCTCTGGCATCCTGTGAAACCACTGCTATCAGAAAATGAAAATCGTCTCATCTCAATGAGCTGTATATACAATCCGTTGCTCTGACTGATCAAGCCAAGAGAACAATTTGACCTCGTGAACCTGGAAACAAGAAGAAAAGAAGCAAATCTTCAATTAGTAACTCCAACCCAAAGGTTTGCAGACGGCTGCATTTAAATATTTAACTGTCAAAAACCTTAGTCATCCATACATATTTAGCGCACAAGGTAACAACCAGACACTTACATTGTTCATAGATCTCTTTGAAGAGTTGTAACACTGACTCAGCATCCTCAGCCATTTTTGACAACCTTTCTGCATTATCAACTGCTTCAGCCGCCAAAAAAGACTTCTCTTCTGCATCAGCAATCTTGTAAGCAGCAATCCCAACAGCTTCTTCCATTGTTTCACAGGATACTTTTACAGCTGAATTTGGGACTGGCCTTGGCATGACATCTTTTTGTTTTGGCGTAGCTATTTTGGTTTCTAATGTTTCATCCTTAATTTTATAGCAATTCTGGACCTGCATTTCATCAAATAGAGATAAAAATGCTAAAACTTCACTTCAAGAATGTGGGAAAGCAAGGTTTTCCTGAAATTCCTGTGTGTGAATACTACATCCACCCCCTCCTCCCCAAAGGGTGGAGGGGGGTGGGGTTGTAGGTTTGCCACAAATTCTAGTGACTTGGATCTGAAAGTGATGCTTAATGGCACAGTTGCGGATAACGATCCAAGACAAGGTTGTGTGAAAATAGTTATGTTTCCCTTGATCTTTGTTTTCTGTCGCAAAGAACTGAACATAAGAGCCATCACTCCATGTAATTCAAAGAACACAATTCCGATCGAAGGCTGATCTGCAATTACTTTGCAAGTTGGAACTTTGAAAGAACGTGGACCTTCATTTTTTTCTGAAGGCTGCAATATCAGGCTTAATTAACCAATGACTGCTGAGTTAAAGCTAAGTACAATGACGCTTAGGGGAATAAAATATAAGCTGATGAATTGGTGAAGTTTCTCCAAGATAAGACAATAATAAAGCAATTTCAAGAAGCAGTCAGACTCTCGGAGCATATGTGCAAATGAGCTGGAGTGAGCTCAAAGCAACGCATTTGAAGAGTAAACCGAGAAGAGCTGAGAAAGAAGAAAAAAGTGGGAAAACAGGAAGAACAAAAGACAAGAAAATTAGGTTCATTCATCAACTACTCTTTACAATGCTTAACTTACACTATATAAAGGGGAAGTGGTGTCAAACTGGATTAATAGGACTAAGGCGGGGTCAAACTATAGTAATAGAAACTTGGCCTAATATCTTAATTCGTTACAGCATAAGATGCATCAATTGAACCACAGCTGTCCAAATTCCTCAAATTGACTGGTAAAACAAGCAGAACCATTCATCAACATGAGATACGTAGTAAAAAATGAAGTAGATTAGTGTTGCAGTCAAGAAAATACACCAAGAAGCTTACTAAGGGATGCAAAATTATTTACCCTTTCCAGTTTTCCTTTTAAAACAAGTCTTCGCAGCTTGGAACTCAATAACCTTCTAAAATTTTGTGGTACTTCATGTCGTTGCTGCAATAAAGAGCAGAATAGAGTCAACATCCATTAATAAGTATAAATTCAATTAGTGTCACTAAAAAGTTGAAGATCAAAGAATAGTGAGGCATAGAGTCAACTTCCTTTGTCTAGTATAAATGCAATGAGTAGTCAAAAAGGAATTATAACAAAAACGTTCCAGAAGATCATACAACACTTTTTTTAGTTCATTTTTTTAAAAGCCAAACACAAAGGATCACATGCAGCAGTTGGATCTATCAACAGATAAAAAATCTAAGCAAAAAGGGCATCACTTACTCTATTTGGATTCAGCGTTAAATTTATACAACAAATGTGTGTCTGTATTACACCGATGCCTCTTTTTCTTTAGTTATCAGTGGTCTCCAGCCGTCTGTCCAGCCCCACAAACAAAGTTGCCATGGTACTCTTACTAGCCAAACATGGAAGTGGCCTCGCAACCACACCAAATTCTGTAACTGTAATTCAAACCTGGGATCCCCAGGTTGTTACTCCATACCTCAACCGCTCGTATGGTAGCATAGGCTCACAGATTAAAGACAGGTTAAAGTATTTGTATGCCCAAAATCATGTTACTGCAAAACACACCTCAATACATTTTAAAATATCCTTAAATTCAACTGCCTATTTTCAATTTTTGGAAAATAAACCACACTCGAGGAGTGAAAGAAGTCATTTTCTCTGCTCTTATATTTGCCCTATGAGATCTATAATGAAGTTTAGAATTTACAACGTTATCAGCAAAGGGAAAGGAGGCTGAAAAGGGGAAAAAAGTTGTCTTGAATTGCATATTTCAATGTTTTCTAAATAGAGGATGAGAACCTGAAGGGCTGGCCAAGCACAAATCTCACAGGAAACTGAAAATGGTCAAAGCTTCACATGAATTGTCATAAACCTTTGGAAGATAACCATGAGTGTCAAATAAAAATATGTCTATTAACAAGTAGTATTAGATAAACATCTTACCTTGCATTGCCTTATTATCGTGGAAAAAACTAGGGCAAAGAGGGCAAATCTAGAACCTAGGATTCATCGGTACATTAAACATACATATTGTTTGCTGAAGGAAATTGCCTCCACATCAAACTAGTGCATCAAAAGTTCAAGACATAGTTATATGTTGTGCAAGTCCCAATTGTATCTAACATGGCATCTACATCAGTACAGAGACCAGATTGCACCAAGAAGCTAACAAAGAGATAAAAGTTGATGCTTATGAAGCTAAAGCAATTCATGCAGCCCAACACGCCATGTATAGTTCAAGTGACTTCTTTAAGTCTGAAATTCAAGTAAAATTCATTAAGATGTCAACTGGAAAGGCAGAAGAAGCAAAACCAAACATGAAGAATGAAGCCACACTTGCCCATAGAAGTTTAATGCAATAACTATAAGCTGATTAAGCCCACCTCAATAAATCCCACAATGGCACCAAGATCACATCCATTTGAACACTTCAAGGATGATAATGCTTCAAAAATCATATCATTATACCTGGAAGTATGGCAGAGACATGAACATATGATGATGAAAGCCACCAAACTTGCATAATAAAGTATGAATTTCTACAACAGGTCTAAGGATGAGTCAATAGTGGAGGTAAAAGCAGGCTGAGAAAGATACATATCCTAAGCATTTTAAAGTTCAAATGCAAATGTAGACCCTGCAGGATCTCATTGAGAAAACTCAAGGTGTCCAGTACCCACAATCCTTAAAAATTGACTATAGCCATTCTTCCCAAGCCCAACACGAGCAATGTATACTCTCTCGACCTCAACATGGCACGTGCAATAATCTCATATTTACTTTAATAATAAATATTTGCTTTTCAACCCTGAGGGGTAGCTCAACCGGTAAAGGCCCGAGGACAAAGTCCTTCAGGTCGCCAGTTCGAGCCCCAGCAGGGCCACTGGAGGCATTACAAACCGGCCACGTCTCCAAGGCCTCGTGGAACTAACCGTGGTGCTCCCGCCTTGAAACAGCGGGACCCGGTGGGTACAGCTAGTCGGGTTAGCAACGCGACACCTGGAAATCACAGCAAAAAAAAAATTGCTTTTCCATATTTCCACCATTGTGGTTTTGACCTTATGTTGTATAGAATTTAAAGGAAGAAAAAAGAAAAATTATAAGCTATGTTATGGCCACATCAAAATGCAGAAGTGTGTCATAATCAAACGATAAACTTCATTAACACCGCAACAAGCCCAGTGTAGTCTCATAAGTAGGGTCTGGGGAGGATAGAGTGTAGGCACACCTTACCCCCTGCCTTTAAAAAGGCAGAGAGGTTGTTTCCGGTAGACCCTAGAATCAGGAAGGATAATGATAAACTTCAACAAACCAAAGATATAACCCAAAGAAAAGATCCAGACATGCACGATTTTCATATATAAGAAACGAATGAAGAAAGCAAACATTTGAGAGTCTATTGGAAGCCGTCTCTCTACCTTCACAATGTACGGGTAAGCCTGCATACACACTATCTCCCCGACCTCACTTGTGGTATCACACTGAATCTTTTGTTGTTGTTGTTGTTGAATGCAGAAAGCCAACTGCTATGCAAAAGATCCTATTGAAACAGCTTTAACTTCTAGATAGTGAAAGACCAACCGGTACTGTCATGCAAGAAATGCTATTTCTGTTTTTTTGGCCTATATTCGACTACATTCTTTTGTATCTACCATCACAAATACACTTATATAGTTTTCCTCTTTCCTTTCAGACACTTTTGTAGTTTTCCTATTTCCTTAGATTACCCCCTCTCCTTCTCTCCTTTTTCTGCAGGAGATGGGGCAGGAAGAGGTGAGGTTAGTGGGGAGTGCAGGAGAAATTTCCTTCGCACGAAATTATAACTAATTTCTTGCTCCCCCTTCAACTAGCAAGAAGAAGGAAATGATACTAACAAGCAAGTTTTAACAAAAGTTATTTCCTGACAGAACTTTTTAAGAAGTATAAATGCACACACAAATACTAAGTCTTGAAAAGTTCAACAATATAGCTGCTAAGCGTACAAGTAATACAAGAAGCTAAAAGGAGTCACCTACTTCGGAGCATTCTTGCTTCCTTGTGGGCTTTCGGGAGAACCATCTATGACGTCATTCTCGGGCGCTGAAGTAATAGCCAAAGGAGTTTGAACAGTAGAAAGTGCAAGTGCATTTATTGTTTTTGGTCTTGCACGAGAAAATCTGGATTTATCTTTAGAGCCTTGTGCAGCAGTGCTAAAACCCATATTTCGCCATTTATCCTATTCATAGAGACCAAAGTAAGTGTAATTACTATCATGTTGAGTCTGAAAACTAGCTAAAATCCTCTTCTGAATGAGAGACTGCCACATTTGCAATACAGCAGAAATTGCAGAAGCAGAAATTCCACAAAGAGACTGAGATCTTAGCTCCAGGAGCAAAGGTTTCACTGCATATCTTATAACTAGAGTGATCAAGTTCCTTCACAACTGGAAAATCCAGTTAGATTAAGGATGTTACTCTTGTCTTAGTGATTGGAAGAAGACAACACTCTCTTTTGTAGCAATAAACACTTCTAGTATAGTTTTTTTACCTAAATGGACATTGACCAATCAAAAGTTTGATAAGTATTTTAAAGATGTTAAGTTTGGGCATAAGAACCAGCATAAATGATGTTCCGTCTTTGATAAATATTCCTCTATCCACAAGTTGTTACCTTGACTCCATATGGATATTATAATTATATGTTGATTTAAGGAAAGGTGAGCCAAACTAGAATTAAAGGTAACTTCTTCAGGTTGAGTTAATTAGGTTAAAGACCGGCCATATGACTTTTAAGATTGAAAAATATTTCATCATGAGGAAAATTAACACGATTTGAAACAAACAAAAGAAACAAATGAAAGTCTTTTTTGCAATAAAGGAACAACATAACATAGATCCCACTCCATAGATATACTCCATACTCTGTTCTTCTCCTATGAAAAGGCAAATCAAGTTCACTAACAACGAAAGCCAAACATATTAAACATCAAAGGGAAAGGAAGGTGAAATGACATTTTGCAGCAAACCTAGTCTTTCATTGCAATCTTAAGCCATCTCATTTCAGGGACAACACAGGAAATGATACTTCATCTGGCTGTATTTGGTATCCTTAGTGGTTAAGTCAACAAAGACGCTATGTTCCCATGGCCGCAGTAGAGATATAAAGCAGATGGGAAAAGGGAGACTGTTCCACCTCAGGTCCCAATTGCCAGATGATTTGAGAAGGACCTAAAAGACCTATAATGTTAACGGGAAAAACACACATCGAAGGAACAGCCAGGGAAAAAACAAAGCACGAGGAATTTTATGAAAATTGAGAACAAAAAGTATATACATACATATCCAGAATGAATGTTATGTGGAAAGGAAGAACTTAATCTTTGGGAATGTGAGAGGTCATTTATCCAGAAGTTAACTCGTGATAGTAGTCCAGCCCTATATGGAAATTACCTGAAATTGTTTACTTTTTACCTCAAATTCATATTGCCACTCAGCATTCCACATAATTGTTTACCAACTTCAGCAAGTTTGAGTATGTAGTATTTTTTAAGATTTTGAAGAGTGGAAAGGTGAGAAAGAGATTTTTTTATTTAAGTGTAACAAAGACAACATATGAAGGTGATGTTTTCAACGAAAAATATTACCGATGCAGTATCAAACAAACATCAATGGGATAAACCAGGAGACGTGAAGCAAAGGGATATAATTAGCTATACTAAAGAGTAAAGCAGCATGGGCAACAACATGCAACACTGTCACCTATCAGAATGGTTGTCAGATGAGCACATGATCAGGGTGGTAAAGCAGATAAAGAAAACAAACCATAATCTAGTTTTACACGAGCATTTTCCACCTGAATAACCCCTAGAAGCGCCATCATAATCTACGTTCTCTTAATATCCTACAAAGAGTCGTGTATAGTAGTATAGCAATTTGCACCATCAAAGAGGAAGTTGGCTGATGACTCTACTTCAAGTCCTCGCACATGTTGCAGCCATATCTTTTCATTGCTACAAAATGAATATAGCATTATTTAACTCGTTGAAACAAATAAAGGAGTTGCAATGCCCAACATTTATGATGCAATAGACCAGAAATCACAACAGTTACAAGCAGCCTCATGACATATGAACAATAATATAGTATTATACTGATGCTCGATATTCTAAAATAATACGGGACAAAAATCACTACGATAAAAAACACACATTAACACCAAGGGAAACACATTAACCCTAGTCCTGAATTTCAACATTCAAGTATAAATTCTGCGTAAGATCGACCCAAAACAAGAGCAAAAGAATACAACACACAAAAACAAATGAATATACACCAAAAAAAACGAGAAACCTTGAGGTCGATGTTGGAGCGATTAACCAAAAAGCGCGCGAATTCAGGATCCCTGACGATGTTCTTCCACCTTCCGGTTCCGTGCTTTGCCACACCGGCTTTTAGGGCTCCTTCTTCCTCCGACGTCCACTTCACTTTGTGGTTCCCCATCTCTCTCTCACGAGCGTTTTCTCTTTCTATATATGTATCGGAGGAATTGGTTTACGTGTTCTCGAAGAAGAATCCAGAAACTCTTTCGACAATGGCGGAACCCCGCTGAGGGGAATAAAAACAGAACGTCAACAATGTTGCAGCCGGATTTTGTTAATCTGATATTTCCAAAGAAAGAAATAAGTAATTTCCTACTATTATAAAAGCTCCCGCCAGAGGACAAATTCGATCAGTTATGGGAGGGTCCTTTTTTCACCTTATTTTATTGTAATTTTATATTTTGTGAGAATTCCTATAATCAGTCCTGTCCCAAATTTACTGGAAATTGACGCACAATTACTGTATTTAAAAATTCAAACAATGAATAAAATTACTATGAGATAATGCGCCATTTAGGTTATGATTGATTTTTTTCGAAAAAGAAACCAAACTAAGTTAGTAAATTTTTCAATTATTGGAATTAAATTAAATTAATTAAATTTATTTTTTATCAATTCGTTTTATATCAGTTTTTGTCATATTTTTTATTTTTTCATTTATTTATGGGATTTTTCTTAAATATGAGGCATGCACTGCCAAACACATATTCCGTCGGCTATATTTTCAGTGTAACACTATCAAACTATTTGGTCTTTGAGAAATCTAGTATTTCTCAAAATATATTAATGATAATTGAATCAAATAGTGATGAATAATTAAGGACTCAATCAAAAGTATATTATTTTTATCATGAAATAGATTATTGTACTTAGCAAAAGAAAACTACCAATCAAATTAGAATGTAAAAGAAAAGAACTAGTTATAATTATAGCAAAGAGCTAGACTAAAAGTGCAAATAATTAATATGTTCCGTAAAATTTTAGAATGTACATTGATGTAATAATAAATTTTAAATATGTACTTCTACATTCGATTTGGTTCGATTTTTTTATTTTTTATTAGAGTTAATATCAAACCAAATTTGATCGATTCTTAAATTCAAAATCAAAACTAAACCAAACCAAAAAAGTATTGAATTTTTTAATCGAATTGGTTTGGTTTGATTTTTCGAGTTTTTAACTGCCATTAGACATGAAGTAGATATCATAGGGAAAACACTTACATGTATGTTGTGTTTATACTTAACAACATAAATTAACCTTACGAATCAACAAACTAAAGTAAAAATGCATAACACTTAGCTATGATTAAGTTTTGAAGAGTTATCACGACCCGAATTTTCCATCATCGAAAATTATAATAGCCCCTACAGAGAACTAGGTAAGTCAACCATTAACTACCTTTTTCATTAACTAATTACTTCTTTTAACAATGATCAATAATATCATGAAAATAACAAAATTAAATAAATAAGCGAAAGACTTAATTTAAATAAAATGAACAATAATGCGAAAATCAACATATGCTTCTACCAATAACTGGTGTCGCGTTACTCACGAGCTACTAAGAGCACTAAATACAACCGTCTCAAGAAAATATAAGTTGTTTGTCTCGAATATATGAGATACACAATGAGATAAAAATAGATGAGATGCTGGGCCTGCGGACGCCTGCAAGGCTACTTCAGTGTCTCGCTGGACCGAAGGCTGACTCCCGTGCTACTGCTGTTGTCCAATACCTGGATCTGTGCAAAAGAGCACAGGGTGTAAGATTAGCACAACCGATCCCATGTGCTGGCAAGTGCCTAGTCTAACCCCGGTGAAATAGTGACGAGACTAGGATCAGACTACTAAATAAGCATGTGCAGTTCAAATATATATACAGCGAAAAAGAAATACAGGAAATAACTAGTCAATAAGGGAAGGGGAACATGTTGCGGGGAGGTAACTGTTTCAAATAGGAAACCTCAATAAAAGAAAGAAGCAACAAAGCCAGAATATCAACAAGAGTCGGAAATCAACAATGTGCACAGCATCATCTTTCGTACTTTTACTCTCGTTCTTACCAAATCAATCATATCAATAATAGTGTGCGCGGCATCACCCTTCGTGTTTTTACTCTCTTTCCCCACAATATAATCAATGAATATCGGTACGAAATGGTACATAGTATGGCACGACATTACCCTTCGTACTTTATATTCTTTTCTCACAATAGCAAACAGTACACGGCATCACTATTCGTGCTTTAACACTCTTCCTCACCCAAACAACAATCCCAAACAAAGGGGAAAGGGAGTAGACGACAAAGGTAGAAATCCCGGAAAGGAAATATAATTAAATAGCTAAGTCCCGAAAAGGGAACAACATCAATAAATCTCAATATCCCGGCAAGGAAGATAATCAACAAAGCAACAAACATCCCGTCAAGGGAATAATTTAGTAACTCTTTCTCCTTATTTCACTTCCTACTTTATAATTCACTTCACCACTTGAGTCAATGCTCAAAAGGGTTCAATTATTTCATATACTTTCACAATTCGTGTTACAACTCGAGCCAATGCTCCTCGTAGTTCAAATATCACCATTTATTTCACATGATCTTTACAACATATAAAAATCATCATTAAGGCATGAAAGATACAACAAAATCAGAATATCCACAATATAAAGACTCACGTTTATGCTAGACACCAACGTATAGATACTCGTCACCATACTTATATGTCGTACTCGACAATTAGCACGTAGAAAATAAGATTCAACTCCTAATTCCTCAAACTATGGTTAGACTAAACGCTTACCTTAAACTTCCATGGCCAAATCAAATTTCAATTATCGCTTTCCCTCTTGAATTCGGCTCCAAATCGATTGTACCTATACTATAATAACTTCAATACATCAATAAATGCTAAATAATGCGAACCCAATGCCTAATTGTAACTTTTCAAGCATTCTTCCCAAAATTTTAAAAATTGACCTCGGGCCTGCTTGGTCAAAAGGCGAGGTTCGAATCAAAATCATATCAGTCATTCACACACGAGCCCGAATATATAATTTATTTTCAAATTCGACCCCAAAACGAGGTCTAAATCAAAAAAATCAAAAAACCCTAACTCTGCTCAATTCTCTAGTTTCTATCCTTAATTATATATTTTAGGCTTAGGATTTCAATAGATATTGAAGGAAATGGAATAAAATAAGCTAATATTTACTAACCCAGGAGGTTCTGATGAAGAATTGCTTCAATGGTCGCCCAAGAGCTTGGAGAAGAAATATTTTGTGAAATTTTTGGTGAATCCTGTAATGACACTGTTATGGAATTTTAAATTTTAACTGAGCGAAATTACTCATTGCGTTCGCGAAAGGCTAGTCGCGTTAGCAATGAGCAACACTTAGCAAGCCATCACGATCGCGAAGGAATGCGAACGCGGATAGTAAAAGTGTTGTGGTCCAAAAATTGTGCTATGCGAACGCGTAGGCCATCAAGCGATCGCGAAAAAGGAATTGTGCAAAGCTACGCGAACACGAGTATATGCACGCGAATGCGATGAGGAAAAGAAGACTCAACTCTCCGCATCAAATAACACTACGTGAACGCGAACAAAAAAAAAGTTAAAGCTTCGCAAACGCGGGAGATGTGACGTGAACGCGAAGAAGGAATGAGGTCTGCAACAGGTGAAGCAAAATCTAAAATTTTCATAAGTCCAAAACCAGTCCGAAACACTTCCGATACCTCGGGGCTCCTAACCAAACATATGCACTAACTCAATAACATCCTATGAACTTAACCGTGCGATGAAATTGCCAAAATAACATCAAAAACAATAAAACAAACCTCAAAATCAAGAGTTTTTCTTGAAATATAATTAAGTTTCAAATTTAGAACTTCAAGCCTGAAACACGTCAAATGACGCTCGATTTTAGCCAAACTTCACAGAAATATCTTAAACCATATGTAAGACATGTACCGGATGCCAACACTAAAATATGGACCCGATACCAACACACTCTAATCCTATTCCATTTCAATTTAATTTCAGAAGAATAATTTCTTTTAAAAATTCATTTCTCGGACTCGAGACCTCAAAATTCGATTCCGGGCATACGCCCGAGTCCAATATTTTCCTACGGACTCTCCGAGACCATCAAATCACGAACTGGGTCTGTTTACCCAAAATATTGACCGGAGTCAAATTTATTCATTTAACATAAAAAATTAGCATTTTCACATAATTTTATATTTAAGTTCCGGCTATGCGCCCGGACTGTGCACTCAAATACGACTCTAAATGAGGTTTTCAAGGCCTTGGAAGCACGAAATGAATAAAAGAATAGGTGATGACCCTTTGGGCTTTGGGTCGTCACAAGAGTGTATATACAAGACATACTTTATATTCATTAGTATGCTATAAATATATACACATTGTAGCTAAAAAAATCATAGAATTAGTTTGAGGACTTGTATGTCCTCACAGGGCCCCTTCATGCTCGAGTACCTTTGTAGAACAATATGCTTCAGCTGAAATTCTCAGTACTTACTTATGGGCTAACAGGTCACACTTTGGCCAAGTCCACTTGCTAACGAACTTCTACCCCATTTAAATGTAAACCTTGACCCGGAGTTGGACCCGACAATTAAAAGAAAGGACATGCCCCGCTCTTGGATCGGGTTCTTGCTTAATGATGACTTTCTGGCTTGAAGACTAACTTGGAAACCAGGCTTTCGCAATCTAACCAAGCTTTCAAAGAAAATTGTCTGGAACAGCTGCTTTCAAACATCAAGAATTGATGATGCATCAACACCATTTACTCAAAAAAGTTTATTTCCACTCCACGCCGTTCTAGATTGAACACTTTCCAAAGCAAATATACGGGAGTTAAACATATTGAATTGTGTGAAAAAGCTTGCTAGTTTGAACTTTTACAAAATAATAATATAGTCAGATAGAGCATAAAATGAATTGTTTAGCGTTTAAATTAATATGTGAGCACAAGTTTAACCAGATTTTTAAAAAAGAAAAAAATTGGACTTGTATAGTAACATAGAGCATGTGTGGTCAAGGTACCAAAATTGATTCTTTTGAAAAGTATTTTATTTTAACAAAGTAGCATTTTATATTTGACCAATTTATTTGAATAGTGCTTTTTGCAAGCTCGTTGTGTTTGATCATTTTTTCAAAAAGTATTTTTAAGTATCAAATTATGAAAAAAGGACACTAAATGTTCACTTTGCAATTAGTATTATTAATTTTTAAATTAAATATTCTATAAAATAATTAATTAAAATATAAAATACAAAGTAAATGTATAAATTAAAAACTATAATAATATAAAATATAGTTATTCCAAAGTAATAGCATTGAATTTCTAGTATTACTTATTGCTTATATGATAATTTAAATATATCAAAATACATTATTTAATATAAATTAAAAGTCATGATTTCAGGAATAGGAGAAAGATAATAAAAATATGCATGGTAAAAATACAAAGAAGAAGGAAAAGATATATATTATATTAATGAGTAATAATTTAGAAAATATCAATTTATTATAAGGTTAGTTTTGTCTTGAATAAATCATTTTTCTGTTTCTATTTTTGTTTCTTGGAAGAAGTTAGAATTTGTAGTTTTTTCCCAAAAGCAGAAAAAATTACTTTTGCTGCTACTCAAAAGTACTTTTTCGTCTTGGAAAACACCTCACGTTTTCCGAAAAGTAATTTTTTGAAAAAATAATTCTTTCGACCTCACATAAGCGTAGCCAAACATGCTCATAAATTGTTTCTAAGAACTAAGAAGCTAAAAGATTAGATTATTCCCGTAACGACCCGACCTGTTGTCACGTGAGTTACCACCCCGTTTTTCCCATTTTAGGCTTTTATATATTTCATTATATGTGTTTGGTGAATTTGAAGTAATTCGGATAGAGTTCGGTTAGAATTGAGACAATTAGTCTCTTTATGAGAAGGTTAGTTTGGAAAAGTCAACCGAATATTAACTTATGAGTTAGAGGGCTCGAAATGAATTTCCGATGATTTGATTAGTTTCGGCTGATGATTTGTGACTTAGGAGCACAATCGGAATTGAATTTGGAGGTTCGGTGTAGAATTAGGCTTGAATTGGCTAAGTTTGAATTTTGGCACATTTCAATTGATAGGTGAGAATTTGATCCGATGGTCGAAATGGAATTTCGAGAGTTGAAGTAGCTCCGTTAGATTTTTTTTAAATATGTGTGTAAATTTTTAGATCATTCGGACATCATTTGTGCGGGTTTAGATCAAATGCAAGTTTCGGAAGTTTTAGTTTAACTTAGGCTTGAATATGTGGTAATTTGCTAATTCATGTGTTGTTGGATGCGTTTTTATGACTTGAGCAAGTTTGAATGAGGTATTAGGATATATCTCTGCTTTTGGCTGAGGTTTCGAGGGCCTCGGGGTGGTTTCGGATAGCTAACAGGGAGTTCGAAAGTTGGTTTGTGCTGTAGAAATTGCAGCAACTGTTGCAAGTCAAGCTTGGCCTTCGCGTTCGTGGAGGTGGCTCGCGTTCGCGTAGGCCTGAGGTCCCTTGGCCTTCGCGTTCACATGTGGTGTCCGTGTTCGCATAGGTTGTTTGGATACGTGAGGGATTCCAGGGCAGTTGCCCTTCGCGTTCGGGTCTGGGTCCCGCGTTCGCGATGAAGTAATTTGGCCAATTCATTTTTTTGCCATCGCGGACGCGAGATGGCATCTCGTTTACGAAGAAAGATCGTTCAGCTGGACAGAATGTTTTAAGGGTTATTTCATCTGCGGCCCACTTAGTATTTCCACCATTTTTATTCCACCAAGAGAGCTTTTTGAGTAATTCAAAAGGGTTTTCAACGGATATTGATTGGAGGTAAGTCTCTTGACTTAGAAACACCATTTTAGTGAAGAATCAACACTCAAATTCATGAAAATAGGTTGATATTGTGAAGAACTATGGCTTGGTTTTTTGAAAATGAATTTTTAGGATTTGAGCTCCGTTTTCGACAAATGTTATATGTACGGACTCGAGGCGATACGAGAAATCCGTTGATGTGATTTTCGAAATTTTTTGAGAAGTGGGCCCGGGGCTCGGGTTTTACCAACTTCGTGAATTTTAGTACTTTTCGAGTACTTTTTTAGGGTTATGTTTCCTTAACCCATATTGATGTATTCGTTGTGATTTTGACTAGATTCAACACATGGGAAGGTCGATTCGAAAGGAAAAGACATTGCAGATCAATCTACGACTGACTAAAGGTGAGTAGTTTGTATAGATGATGGCCTGAGGGTTTGAAACCCCGATTTATCACATGGTGACACTATGTTAGAGCGTGACTCGCACCCCATGGCAGGTGTATGATCGTATATGATTAGGGATTGTGACTATGTGTATCCCGAGTGATAACTATAATATATTGGACTCATATGCACATTGTATTGAATATATCTGGGCCTAGTGCCATGTTTGGGGCCTTGTGCCGATCTGTGGTATCCGTCTAGGATAAGTATTATTGTGAAAGCATGATGTGTATAATCATTGATCTCATTCATGTGTTTAAACATTGTTATGAAAGGCTAAGTCACTTTTCCTAAAAATTAAATAATTAAATGATATTCTTCTTAATAATTGGAAACTGGAAGATAAATTGAATATGTTATGTGACTCATGTGCATATTGTGGACTGAGTATGGATCGGTTTGCACGCCGCGGTGACGATATGATGATATTGCGCTTGGGATATAGGAGCCCCTCCGAAGTCTATACACACTCCCAATGAGCGTCGTCGACGTTAAACGGATCGGGCTGTACGCCGCAGCGGGTTCATGTGCATTGAATTGCGTTCTTGCATTACACTTGATTGACATACTTGATATTTATTTGTTGTTAGTTCGTAGTTAAGTTGTCGGACTGTTAGTTTTAACTTTGTTTTGTGGTACTTCGTGGATTTCTTATCTTTAGATATTTTATATGCTTATTACTCACTGAGTCGGTAGTACTCACCCCTACTCCCTGCACCTCGTGTGCAGATTCAGGTGCCCCAGAGGCTTAGCTGAGCAGTCGTTGTCTCCAGGGATTATTCAGAGTTGTTGAGGTAGATGCTTGACATTCGCAGGACCTGACTACTCTTCCTATTTCAATTTTATTATTATTATATACATTTCCAGACTTTTGGTATTTTCGTTCAGATATTATTATCCAGTTTGTTTTAGAGGCTCTAGACTCGTGACCCCAGATCTTATGGGAATGATTATCGGTTTTCATATATCTCTGTATTATTTTATTAATATTACTGGATTATTACTCTAATCTATTACGCTTTTCTAATTGTCAGTTTTTGAGACTTGTTGTCGAATTGAGACCGATTGTTGGTCATGTTTGCCGAGCTTTAGGTTTGGGCGCCATCACGACCGGGTTGGGTCGTGATAAGTTGGCATCAGAGCCTAGGTTGCTAGGCCTCGCGAGTTATGAGTTTGTTTAGTAGAGTCTCGCGGATCGGTACGTAGGCGTCCGTATCTATCCTCGGAAGGCTACAAAACTTTTAGGGAACACTTCACTTTCTTGAAATTCATATCGTGCGGCTTGTTGCTATGAAAACTAAATTTATGTACTCTATTCTCTCGCAGATCGAGAGAATCCGTGCTAATAGACGTGGCGGACGACCCCTAGTACCACCTGCTAGAGGCCGTGGACACGGTAATGGTGTTGGTCGAGGCGGACCAGCAGGGGCTGCACCTGCAGACCCACCAGCTGCGTGTTGATAACCAATTTTTTCCTATATATTTCTTGCACCCAAAATGCTTTCAAAGTAGTATGTGTATATACATATATATATATATATATATATATATATATATATATATATATATATATATATATATATATATATATATATATATATATATATATATATATATATATATATATATATATATATATATATATATATATATATAAGCACACCTAGGAGTTTTGGTGTTTTCCTTAATTTTTAAGATTTTTAAAATCACTTTAATAACTATTTTGACAATATAAAGGTCAAAATTATTTCTAAGTTATTATGTTTAGTTCACAATGTGTTTCATTCTCATATTTATAACAAGACATAATTTATGTAATTATCGCATATTTTTTACAAATTTATTTTGGATTTTAAAAGCTAATTGCACAAAATTGTAATTGTGGCCTATTTTGAAATTTTCTATGTTTTATAGCTATAAATTTATTTCTAATATTTTTAAATTAATATTTATATATTATTAAGTAGTTTTATGCTTTCATTTTGCTTTTTAAACTATTTTAGCTATTTTATAAAATTAATTGGGAAAAATAGGCTATTTAAAAGTTTGCCAGATTCCATTTAAAACATAGCCTAAATTGCACCTCTATTTCAGCCCAATTAAAACCCAATTTCAAGGCCTTACCCTAACTCTGGTTTTACTTCAAAAATACTCTCTTCTTCTTAAAAGTGTCCTAATGCATTATAATCATTAGGTGGCGACTCTTCAACTTCCAATACCCAACTCCCAAATGGGAATAAGAGTTGTTTTGTCCATAATGTCGTAAAACCGGTTTCGCTTCTTTTTTAGTAGCCGGAAAAGGGGGCGTCGAGAGCATGGCGACTCTGATGGGGATTTCTTTAAGGCTTTTACCATTACATGCTTTGTGACTTTATTGCTTTCTTTATTGCCTTTATTTACCGCTTTAATTATTTCTTCATGGTTAGTAACTTGATTCTTCATGTTTTCTTTTCTACTGCTTTAACTTCATTTCAATTCCGTCTTAAATTTCGAGCATCTATTGTACTCATTATTTTATGAACGTGAAAATACATGTATTTATTTCATTGTTGTAATTGCATATTTCAATATTATTTTCCACTCGTGCCAAATAAATCCTATATCAATGCTTATAATGAATGGTTGCGCTCTTCCAATACTTATAAACCCCCTAAATTTGGCAAAGGCATATTTGTGGTAAACCAGTCGATCAACGGTGTAGTCGACGGTTCCGTGCCTTTCCCTCTTGAGTTGTCCGCTCAAGGGTACCTTGTCTAGCACTTCAAAAGCAGAAACCTTATTCCGTTATACTGTTCGTGCATCATGGTCAAACTTAGCCGAGGCAGTTATATCGTCCGCATAATGACTCATTAAGATAGCCTAATCCAAAAGTCCACCGGGTTTCCTCGAAACCAAAACGAACATTCACATTATGTGCATTGATTTGGAGAACTAAATGTCTTTTGCTAATTATTGATTTAAATAGTCGAGTCTGATGGGATTAAGGGCCTAACACTCTATTTTGCAGTAAATGAGGCACGAGGCCCCCAGATTCGGTATGGTATCAAACATTCACCCGAAGTTACTAAGCTGGTAGGAGGATCTACATGGTGGTGATCGGGTTCTTGTCCGCAAGCACTTAGGGAATCTTCCTTCATTCTTGGAAGTTAGGCCAGATCACAAGATTGTGGAAGCTGCTACTCTGTTTTGGGATAGTGAACGGTCTGTCTTCCGCTTTGGGGTTATTGAAATGACACCGCTGTTGGAAGAAATTGGGGGTCTAGCCGGAACTCCTTGGGATAGCCCGTGGCTGCTTATGCCAGAAAACCGCAAAGGTAGAGGTTTCCTGAAAGTGATGGGCTCAAGAAGAATCCTAATCTAACCAGTCTAAAGGACTCATATATATCCCTTGACTTCATGTATGAAAGGTTCGGACATAGAAAATCCTACCGCACTCACATGGACGAGTTCACCCTCACCTCTTTGGGGCACACATATAGGAGAGCCTTTGTATTCATGTTCTGTTTCCTGGCCATGATAGTATTTCCAATGAAGAAGGCTAGAATCCATACAAGACTAGCCATGGTAACCAAAGCCACAATGGAGGGTATTGACGGGCAGGCATTCAGCATAGCTCCCATGATCCTCGTCGAACTGTATCGAGTCTTAGAGAAATGCCGACAAGGGGCACCACACTTTGAAGGGTGCAATCTGCTACTATAACTCTGGTTCATTGAACATCTTCAGAAGGGAGATTATAAACAGGAGATCATACGTGTTGAAACACGTTCTCAAGTCGCTAAAATTAAACGTGTGTTCATTTCTGTAGGTTTTGATAAATGACAAACCGACGCGCATGGAACATTGACATATGCCAAAGTCCAAGAACATGAGAAACAAAGAGCACGATCAAGAATATCAAACAAAGTTATAAATGAGTCACTTTATAGTGTGATCTTGATCCGACAACTTATTCAAGTCTTGGCTTCTCTCGTAAAATCATTTTCATGCATCATTGAGTTAAACCAAAATGATTTTTAAACATTTTCATTTTAGCCAAAATGATTTTCAAACATGTTTTTCAAATCTGGACATAAATAAGCGATTATGTATTTCTTATAATCGATTATGTTAAGACAGTGTTAACCGAAATTTGCAAAACAACAAAATAATCGATTATGTCTTTTCTGATAATCGATTATGTCCAGTTAGTGTATAACCAGAATTTTCAATACAGCAAAATAATCGATTATGTCTTTTAGGTAATCGATTATGTTAAGACCGTTGCCAAAGTATTTTTAAATCGCTGAAATATAATCGATTATACACAAGGCTATAATCGATTATGCTTGCACAGAATCTGCATCCGATTTTTTAACGTTAACTGATAATCGATTACTTGAACAATCAATTATTATGCTTAAAATCCGCATATGATTTTTGAACGATCCACAGATAATCGATTATGCAGATCATATAATCGATTATGCAAGCACAAAATCAGCAATTAGTAATTGGCAATTAAGCAACGGTCTTGGTGACTTTGAGCACTATAAATACACCTCAAAATCACTCTTTTAAGTACAACAACTGATTACATTCTTGCTTAAGCTTACATACTCTCATCAATCATTTTATATTCATTTCATAGCTTTTTGAGAGCCAAACTCTTGACTAAGTTGTTGTGTCCTTGAGCGTATTGTTTTTACTCATATCTACTCTATAGAGAGAGTCTTGTCTTGAGTGCTAAGTGTTTGTACACACTTGAAGGGATATTCTAATCCCTTGTTGTAAGAAGGAAAAGTAGTTCCTTGGTTTGAAGTCTTGAGGTGCGGTATCCTCGAGCAGGTTGAAGTCTTGTAGAGTGTATATCTACGAGCAAGTGTAACGGTTTGTTAGGCACCCGTAAGCTTAACGAAGTTAGTGTAAAACTCGAGAGAGTCTCTCGGGGACTGGACTAACCACACGTTGTGGTGAACCAGGATAAATTCGGTGTGTTCTCTCCTTACCACTTTAATTACTGCACTTACGTTATTCCTGCAATTTTTAATTCCGCAAATTTACATTGTTTTTTATTATAACGCTATTCACCCCCCCCCTCTAGCGTTAAGCGTATATTCTAACAATACGCCGAGACTGGATGACCATATCGCTTTCCATCATCCAACGCGAATGCACTTCTTGTCAGATATGTTTGCTCTCCCAGAAGACGCCAGTGGATGGGTAGAACTATTGGAGAATCTGAAAGAAGAGCAATGTAAAATGGATGTACGAGTGGTTTCCAACTGAGAGTTTATCATTCGGTCTAGGGTGGTTTCCAACTGGAGAGTTTATCATTCGGTCTAGGGATGCGCCATTCCTTGTACTCATCGGCTTAAGAGGAAGTTACCGTTATGTCCCTCTCCGAGTCATGAGGCAAGCAGGAAGAAAGCGGATTATACCGAGGGTGGAAAAAATGAGTCACTAGAGGGCTGACTTCCAAGATGATGATAGCCCGCACAGATGTCGGGCTCAGCACATGTCGCATTCCAAGCTCATCTTGGAAGAGGTATCTATGGAACCAGACAGGTATCAGGCAGGGCATGCGCCACTTTATCTAGGATGGTTAGAAGATGACCACATTGGCTTGGGAAAAATAGGTTTCTTCCATGGACACAGGGTTATTGAAGAGGATACTGTCACAAAGGTCAAGTACAATCAGCTACGCAAACGGATGCGAGAGAGAGAAAGTGAGCATCGGGAAATACTAGAGGTCCAGGAAAAGCTAATCAATAAGTGAAAGGAAATGGTTGTCAGCGCAAACAACCGTTTAGGGTACTTGGAGCAGGGTTTAGTAGAGCTGGAAGGAAAATTTCTGAAAAGGATCAACGACTGCCATGAAGCTGAAGGTAATGAAGGTGGGCACTTGGCTCAAGCTTACTTGTTGCTGGGACTGCACGAGTTGATGCAGCTGTACGAGGGAGGCAAAGATACCGAATCTGGGGAAGGTCCTTCTGGGACCAAGTAGTTAGGATTTTTTACTGCTTTCTTGATGTAATAAGGCCACTGGCCATTAGTGACAATCTCTCTTTATTTCAGTTTGTTTTGACTCGTCCTATTTTCTATCGATAAAATGAGGCACTTGGTGTTATAAGTTCTCCAAATTCTATTTGTCTCTAGGCCTACCTCGGGCACAACAAGACACCCAAATAGGACACGACTTATATTTTTGCAACAACGTGTTTAAATACCGCAATATTTTCTTTCTCAGAGTCCACACTAACTTCTTACTTTTTTTTTGTTTTTTCTTTTTATTTTTATTCCCCTCCCCAAAGGTTAGTTCGTGCATTCTAGCACTATCAGCATACTCCACAAGATCAAAGAGTCCTCACCCTTCTCCCCCTCTGAGTCCTCCCAGAAATAGGAACAAGAACAAAATAGAATATGCCAATGCTAGAAAGGAAGTCAGAGAGGCATCAATCACCAAAGAAACTGTTGCTCATCTTGAGCAAACTTTGCTAAGGTTTTAAGAAGAGTTGGAACAAGTCCGAAACTTGGAAAGTCTGTCAATCACTCTTGCGGCCGCTGATGCTAATAAATAACCATCGTCACTGCCAACCCAGCCTGCTCAGACCCAAGTCCGCAACACAGGCAACAATGCTCCACTACTTATCCCAGAACCCCAAAGCACCACAGATAATCAGAACGCTCCTGTCTTTGTGGATACTGTGCCATATTACGGTCAGCCAGTCACCAATGTAGCCGAGTCGGATGACAAAATCTCTCTCATTTAGAATCTGGACGCTAAGATTGAGACATTGACCAATCGGGTTCAGGGTTTCGAAAGTAACAAGGGTGTTGAAGGGTTGATTACAAAGATCTCTGTGTCCAACCAGATGTTGATCTCCCGGAGGGATACAAACCTCCCAAGTTCGAACTGTTCGATGGTACAGGGGACCCCAGGGTTCGCTTGAGGACGTATTGTGATAAGATAGTAGGAGTTGGTAGGGACGAAAAGATCCGTATGAAGCTATTTATGAGGAGTTTGAAGGGTGATGCTTTATCCTGGTATATTAGCCAGGATGCAAACAAATGGACTATTTGGTAAGCATGGCGTCTGATTTTATGGATCGATTCAGGTTCAACACTAAGAATGCGCCAGGCGTGTTCTATATCCAGAATCTTAAGAAGAAGCATATGGAGACCTTTCGCGAGTATGCTACTCGTTGGAGGTGGGAAGCTACTAAGGTCAGACCGGCCTTGGAGTAAGAACAAATAAATAAATTCTTTGTCCATGCTCAGGACCCGCAGTACTATGAAAGATTGATGTTAATTGAGGGTCAAAAGTTCTCCGATATCATCAAATTGGGAGAAAGAATCGAAGAAGGCATCAAGAACGGTATGTTCACTAACCTAGAGGCATTGCAATCCACCAACAAGGCTCTACATTTTGGTGTCTCGACAAAGAAAAAAGAGGTAAATTCTGTAATAGTTGCGCAAAGAAACAACTCTCTCATGAAATACCGAACCTCTCCCTCAGGTCCACTCACATACCAGCCTACCCTAAATTCCCAAGCACCATCACCTACTTAACAAATTCCACCAACTGCTTACCAATCACCTCCACCACCCACATATCAACCCACTTCACCCCGATATTCCCAACCTGCACCCGTATACCAAGCATATAACTCCCAACCTTCTCACTACCCAACACCACCTACTCGCCAAAATTTCCCCCGACCTAGACCAAATTTTGACCGCAAACACTCTAGACAATACACCTCCATAGCCGAGCCGATTGACCAATTGCATGTGAAACTCAAAGCACCAGGTTACGTCACCCCTATCCCAACCGTAACTCCAGAAAACCCTTCCTAGTGGATTAACGCAAACAAGACTTGCGCATACCATTCCGGGATGAAGGGTCATACAATTGATGAGTACCGCTCATTAAAAGATAAAATTCAGAACCTGATTGACAACAAGATTATTATAGCAAAGGAGCCCGCTCTTAATGTCCGCAACAACCCTCTGCCTGATCACAAGGGTGGAGGCATCCACATGATTGATATCGAAGATGATTGGGATCCCAAAGGGTCAATTGGTTTAATAGCTGAAGGAGATGTGCCCAAGAATCCATTGGTTACTCTCAATCCAATTATTGTACAAATCCATCCGTCTGAGTGCGACGTGGTAAATGTATCCATGCCACTCGAATTTTAAGTACCTTCCGCAAAGACACCAAAACTGACTGAGGTTGAGTTCGGAGCTCCGATACCACCTACACCGTTTGAAGTTGTTGTGCTGCCTCCTAAGGTACCTATTCCAGTCTCCATGACAGACATTACCCCATTCAAAAAAAATGTTATACCTTGGGACTACATAGCCGAGGCGAGAAGGAAAGGAAAGAAACGCATTTGAGAAGCAACTGCTGCACATGGCATGACTAGAACAGGCAGGGTATACACACCAGAACACCTAGCTGAGTCCAGCAAGTAGGCCTCTGGACGTCCCGTTGAAACAGGACCTGATGTTCTCTGGAGAAAGGTACAAGCTAAGGAATATTCAGTCGTTAAGCAGCTAAACAAGACTCCGGCACATATATCCATCTTGGCACTTCTATGAATTCCGAGGCACATAAAAACGCCTTGATGAAGATACTAAGTGAAGCTTATGTTCCCAGCAACATAACAGGAGGCGAAATGGAAAACATGGTGGGACAGATACTGGAAAGCCATAAGATCACCTTCCACGAAGATGAATTGCCACCGGAGGGGCTTGGCCACAACAAAGCATTGCACATCACTACGCAATGCGACGATCACTTTATCACCAGGATTCTAGTCGACGGGGGAATCCAGCCTCAACATTTGTCTGTTGGCGACTCTCAGGACATTGGGCAAAGGGTTGCACGAGATCAAAGACGGTGCTATCAATGTCAAATTCTTCGATGGATCTCCGAGGTCCACCATTGGAAAAATCAGTTTGTGCCTTCATATGGGGCCCACCTGGTTGGATGTTGAGTTCCAAGTCATTGACGTACCAACATCCTACAACTTATTGCTAGGAAGACCTTGGATTCACGCTGCCGGGGCTGTGGCGTCAACGTTGCATCAAGACGTGAAATTTTTGTGGAATCATCAAGAAGTAATCATTCATGGTGACGGTAGCAACCCCATATACAGTCGTCAGGCTATCCCGATGATCGTAGGACGAAGAATAATAGGTGGAGATACATACTATCACATCAAACGAGTCAATGCCATAGAAAATGATAAGTGGTGGGATAGCAAAATCGATAGCATTCTGAATTGGAGTGGATACGAGCCCGGAAAGGGCTTGACAAGAATCTCCAGGGTATCACCAAGACTATCCATTTGAAAAAGCATGGGAGCACCTTTGGTCTGGGTTATGAATACACTTGGGAGGAGTTCCAGCATTGGTCGCCACCATGGCGCAGTCCCTACTACCCATTGGAGCACACTATACCTCAGTTAGAGCGGACCTTTCAGCCAGCTGATGCCATATCAGATAAAGATGAGACGCATGCAGCCTTGAATAACCTGTTTCTGGAGGAGGATATGGATTGTTGTGTTACCTTCGAGGAGGAAGGGGAGGAAGGCCCTTCCATTCAAGCTGTGACTCGAGGGGAGTGCCTCACCAATTGGTCAATCAAGACCACCAGTGCCCGTAGAGCCTTGGGGTAGAAGGGCTAAATGACACATATGTATCGCACTTTACTTTTAGTTGATTTTACTTTTCAGCATTGTCTTTACGTTTGAAAAGACCTCTGATGTTTCAAACAATTATGAATTTGATTAAAGATTTTTCCAAGTTTATCTTTATATTTTGCTCTCATTTATTTTCTCTATCATTTACTTTATTTTACACATCATTACTATTACTTATCTTGATAATGAACCCACGACTGTAACGTGCAACAAGAGAATGCAACAAATGGACATAGATTGAGAAGAGGATGAAATACCAGAAGAGGCTGTTATAGAGGTCGAACATTTTGAGAACAGACCTAAGTCCAATCTAGATGAAACTGAGGTCATTAATCTGGGAGATGCAGAAAATATCAAGGAAACACGAATCTGCGTACACTTGTCACTGTTAGAAAAGGAAGAATACACAGAGTTTTGAGAGAGTATGAGGATATATTCGCCTGGTCGTATGATGATATGACCGGTCTCATCACGTCCATTATAGCTCACAAGTCGCCGACATATCCGGCATGCCCGCCGATAAAACAGAAACTCAGAAAATTCAAGCCATACATGAGTTTGAAAATCAAAGAAGAAGTCACAAAGCAAGTCAAAGTCAGGGTTCTCAGAGTAGTGGAGTATCCAACATGGTTAGCCAATGTTGTTCCGATGCCAAAGAAGGACGGGAAGGTTAGAATCTGTATCGACTACCGGGACCTCAACCGGGCCAGTCCTAAAGATGACTTTCCTTTGCCAAATATACACATACTGATCGACAATTGCACCAAACATGAGCTGCAATCATTCGTCGACTGTTTTGCTGGGTATCATCATATATGGATGGATGAAGAGGATGCAGATATAACAGCATTCATCACGCCGTGGGGAATGTATTGTCACAAAATGGTGCCTTTCAGTTTGAAGAATGCTGGTGCTACTTACATGAGGGCCATGACCACCATCTTTCATGATATGATACACAAGGAGATCGAGGTATATGTGGACGACGTCATCATTAAATCCAGAAAGGCTACGGATCACATGGAAGATTTGAGAAAATTCATTAACAGATTAAGGAGGTATAACTTGAAACTAAATCCCGCCAAGTTCGCATTCGGGGTTCCTGCCGGAAAGTTATTGGGTTTCATTGTAAGTCGTCGGGGAATAGAGATGGATCCCTCGAAGGTTAAATCTATCCAGGAGTTGTCACCGCCGAAGAACAAGAAGGATGTGATGAGTTTCCTAGGGAGACTCAATTATATTAGCCGCTTCATCGCTCAATCTATTGTCATTGGTGAACCCATCTTTAGAATGTTAAAGAAAGACACCGCCACTAAATGGACCGATGAATGCCAAAAGGCTTTTGACAGGATCAAGGAATACTTTTCTACGCCTCCAGTCTTGGTTCCACCTGAGCTCGGGAGACCTTTATTGCTTTATCTCGTTGTCTTGGATGGGGCAGTCGGTTGCGTTTTAGGGCAACATGATGAAACAGGGAGAAAGGAGCAAGCTATCTACTACCTCAGCAAGAAATTTACCTCGTACGAGGCTCGGTATTCCTTGCTAGAGCTCACCTGTTGTGCTTTGACCTTGGTAGTGCAAAAATTGAGGCATTATTTCTATGCTTACACTACTTTCCTCATATAAAGGATGGATCCACTGAATTATATTTTCCAGAAACCCATGCCCACTGGCATGCTCACCAAGTGGCAAACTTGTTGAGTGAATTCGACATTGTCTATGTCACCCAGAAGGCAATAAAAGGACAGGCTTTGGCAGATCATCTCGCTGAAAAATCCTGTATGAGGGGAATACGAACCACTAAAAACGTATTTTCCCGGTGAGGAGGTAGCTTTCATAGGAGAAGATATTGCAGAATCCTACGATGGTTGGAGAATGTTTTTCGACGGAGCGCAAACTTCAAAGGAGCGGGTATAGGAGCACTTTTTGTATCAGAAACTGGTCAACGTTACCCATGTCCGCCAAGCTCAGATTCCCCTGTACCAACAATATGGCCGAGTACGAAGCTTGCATCTTAGGGCTCAAGCTGGCCATTGACATGAATGTTCAGGAAATACTAGTGATTGGAGATTCGGAATTACTCATACATCGAGTCCGAGAAGAGCGTGCAACCAAAAATTCCAAGATACTCCCCCATATACACCATGTGCAGGAATTGAGGAAAATATTCAGAAAGACGGAGTTCCAGCATGTTTCCAGAACACAGAACGAGTTCGCCGATGCTTCAGCCACTTAATCATCCATGATCCAGCATCCGGATACAAAATTTATTGATCCGATTCCGGCCAAGATTCATGACCAACCAGCTTATTGTGCTCATGTCGAGGAAGAAGCCGACGGCAAACCTTGGTTCCACGATATCAGGAAATACTTGACAATGGGAGGGTACCCAGAGCTTGCCAATGCTACTCAGAAACGAATACTTCGGAGGTTGTCCAATAATTTCTTTCACAGTGAAGGAATCCTGTAAATGAGGACTCCTGATTCGATGCTATTAAGATGTGTCGAGGCAAAAGAAGCAATCAGACTATTGGAGGAAGTACATGCCGGGACTTGTGGACCACATATGAATGGCTTTGTTTTGGCGAAGAAGATACTTCGAGCAGGTTATTTTTGGATGACTATGGAAACGAAATGCATTCAATACGTCCAAAAAAGCCACCGTTGTCAAGTACATGCATATATAATAAAGGTGCCTCCAAATGAGCTTACTACAACAAGCTCACCACGGCCATTCACCTCTTGGAGAATGGACATCATAGGACCAATTGAGCCAGCCGCGTCAAATGGGCACAGGTTCATCCTAGTGGCAATCGATTACTTTACCAAATAGGTTGAAGCAGCATCATACAAGGCAGTCACCAAGAAGGTAGTCACAAATTTCTTCCGAGATCGTATGGTTTGTCGGTTCGGGGTTCCAGAATCAATCATCACCGACAATGGATCTAACATCAACAACGACCTAATGAAAGCAATGTGTGAAACATTCAAAATCAGACACAAGAACTCTACAACTTACAGACCTCAGATGAACGGAGTTGTGGAAGCATCCAATAAGAACATCAAGAAGATACTAAGGAAAATGATTGAAAAGCACAAGCAGTGGCATGAGAAGTTGTTGTTCACTTTATTGGGTTACTGCACCGTGGTCCGCACATCAACCGGGGCCACTCCTTACATGCTGGTTTATGGAACAGAGGTGGTTATTCCCGCTGAGGTAGAAATTCCATCCTTAAGGGTCATACAAGAAGTCGAATTAGATGATGCGGAATGGATCAAAAGTCGCTACAAGCAGTTAGCCCTCATCGACGGAAAGAGAATGAACGCTGTCTGTCACAGTCAACTATATCATAACAGAATTTCCAGAGCCTTCAACAAGAGAGTTCAACCAAGAAAGTTTGCACCAGGGCAACTAGTGTTGAAGAAGATATTTCCACATCAAGATGAAGCCAAAGGGAAGTTCTCTATGAATTGGCATGGTTCTTACATGGTTCACCGGGTTCTGACTGGAGAAGCTCTCATTCTCGCAGAAATGGACGAAGAAGTCTGGCCGAAGCCTATCAACTCAGATGTAGTGAAGAGATACTACATTTGATCATTACGCTTTTCCTTATGTAATTTTGAACTACGCCTGACCTAATTCCCGTTTAAGAGGGGATACGTAGGCATCCCTATGGGTTCGGTCACATTTTTAATAAAATCCCATTCCCCCCCCCCCCGGAATTTGGAACTGGAGTAGAATTTTGAGGAGGACTCTCAAAATTCCGAAGTCAATTTACCAAGCATTCGTATCAGCATCGACCCAGTGAACTGGGGCAGAATTTTGAGGAAGACCCTCAAAATTCAAAGGAATCTGTTTTCAGTCATTCAGCACCGCCGTCAATAGTGCCAGCCCAGTAAACTGGGGCAGAATTTTGAGGAGGACCCTCAAAATTCCGGAGCAAGCTAGGTTGTCATGTCTTGAACCACGTTGCAGTCATTGCTTCATCATAAAACAAAAAATTATTCTTTTCCTTACTTATATATACATTTGCATCATGTTTGCTAAATCCTTTTGCATCAAATCATTCAGATCAACATCGTTCAGCGAAGCTACCCCAAATTGCACAGGCGTAACGAGCCGAGGGATACGAACTAATCTCCCCCTTTACAGAACTCACGATTTTTCTTTGGATGCAAGAATTTAGGATACAAATTGGCAATGCATGTGCTTTACAGAGATGAAACTCTCGAAGCAACTACTCATTTCACAAAAGCTTATTATCTACATCTGATATTTCCCCAGCAGTCATGATATCACAAACCAGTTAAGAAAATCGCTACCGTCTTCTCCTTTATATTTTTCTTTTTTGCATAAGGCTATCTTTTGCTTTCCGAGACTAAGCTCTGTCTCCCTCTTGCATTTTGCATAAGGCTATTCTCTGCCTTCCGAGGTTAAGTTCTACCTCCATCCTGCATAAGGCTATTCTCTGCCTTTCGAGACTAAGCTCTGTCTCCATACTGCATTGCATAAGGTTATTCTCTGCCTTCCGAGGTTAAGCTCTATCTCCATCCCGCTTAAGGCTATTCTCTGCCTTTCGAGACTAAAGTCTGTCTCCATCTTGCATTTTTGCATAAGGCTATTCTCTGCCTTCCGAGGTTAAGCTCTACCCATACCTCATAAGGCTATTCTCTACCTTTCGAGACTAAGCTCTGTCTCCATCCTGCATTGCATAAGGCTATTCTCTGCCTTTCGAGGTTAAGCTCTACCTCCATCCTGCATAAGGCTATTCGCTGCCTTTCGAGACTAAGCTCTGTCTCATTCCGAGGTAAATCTCTACCTCCTTTATTTTTCATTTGGCTGAAATATCACCACCCTGCATTTTAAATTCTTACTCATATGAAACATCGCCCTCCTTGCATTCATTCGGCTTAAATATTGCCACCTTTTCATGGACTGAAATATCGCCAACTTATTCAAAGGTGTCATAGTTTGGAGGCACTATCTGCATAGCCCGAGAACACCATTTCATAGCCTGCGAATATTTACTTTTGTGCTCTTCATAGCCCAGGACGTCATAGTCTGGGGACGCCATCCTGATCGTCCGAAGACAGCATTTATTGTCCGATGTGAACTTGCATCACGTTTAAATTATGCAATATATATGCACATCGAATCATTGTAAGTACATCGGCTGGCTCACGGCCATCTCAATAGGAGCGATCCCGCTCCAGTTCTCCGCAGCCTGTCCAATCTCCAAACTCATGTCACATCTCAAACCCCGTCGCGTCCGTCTTTTCCGAACTTCCATCCGCATATTTCGCCAATGGTTCCAGAACTACATATGGCCTGATTCTTGTAAAAACAGGGAAATGTAGGCAGCTCAGAAGCTGGAGCACGGTCAAAATTCTCTTACATTCGCCAATTCCGGTCAAAATTGGCCATCTTATCTTTACCCGACAACTCTTTCATCCTCCTCAGGTAAAGAGGGGCAGCTGTTGAAACCCAATTTTCTCTATATATTTATTTCACCCAAAATGCTTTCAAAATAGTATATGTATGCATATATAAGCATGCCTAGAGATTTTGGTGTTTTTCTTAATTTTTAAAATCACTTTAATGACTATTTTGGCAATATAAAGGCCACAATTATTATTTTTAGTGCACAATGTGTTTCATTCTCATATGTACAACAAGACATAATTTATGTAATTTTTGCACATTTTTTACAAATTTATTATGGATTTTAAAAGCTAATTACACAAAATTGCAATTGTGGCCTATTTTGCAATTTGTTATGTTTCATAGTTATAAAATTATTTTTAATATTTTTAGATTAATATTTATATGTTATTAAGTAGTTCTATGCTTTTAATTTTTCTTTTAAAACTATTTTAGCTATTTTATAAAATTAATTGGGAAAAAGAGGCTATTTAAAAATTATCCAGATTTCATTTAAAACATAGCCTAATTTGCACCTCTATTTCAGCCCAATTTAAAATCCAATTTCAAGCCCTTACCCGAACTTTGGTTTTATTTCAAAAATACTCTCTTCTTTTAAAAGTGTCCTAATGCACTATAATCATTAGGTGGCGACTCTTCAACTTCCAATACTCAACTCCCAAATGGGAATAAGAGTTGTTTTGTCCATAATGTCATAAACCCATTTTCGCTTCTTTTTTAGTAGCCGGAAAAGGGGGCGTCGACACTGCCCAGGTCTAGGGTCAAATTCCGGTTGTAGATGCTCCAGCAGCACCTGTGTCAGGCGCCGGCACTGCATATTATGATTCCTGGTCTTCATGAGACTTTGGCTCAGATATTGTCCATCTGTACTGGCCTGGCTCAGACGATTTCAGCCACTATAGCGGCGGCTACTTCTCAGACCGGAGGTGGTCATCATACCCCCAATGCTCGCACACTCGAGCAGGTTGTTCAGGGCTTACAGACACTTGGGGTAGCCCCAGTTCAGCCGGTTCAGCCAGTTACCCTAGTTGCTCCAGTTGCTCCAATAGCACCAGTTGCTCCAGTTGCTCTAGTTGCACTAATTGTTCCCGTTGCGCCAATCACACTAGCTCCAGCTCATATGGTTCCAGCTATGCCGGATGACGAGCAGCGTCGGTTGGAGAGGTTCGGTAGACTCCAACCTCCGACATTAAGTGGTGCTGAGGGCGAGGATGCCAGGATTTTCTGGATAAGTGCCAGTGTATGCTTCTTCTTGCGTGTATTCTGGAGTCTAGTGGAGTGGCTTTTACTACCTTCCAGTTCACAGGGCCTGCATTTACTTGGTGGGAGGAGTTCGAGAGGTGTAGGCCTATTAGGGCAGCGCCCTTCACTTGGCAGCAGTTCTCCATGGTATTTTTGGAGAAGTATGTGCCCCAGTCACACATGGAGGAGCTGCATCATCAGTTCGAGTGGTTGACTCAGGGAGATATGATGATGACTTAGTATGAGTTGAGGTTCAAACAGCTAGCTCAGCATGCTACATGGATGATCCCGACAGCTAGAGAGAGGATCAGGAGGTTTGTAGATGGCCTAAACTATCCGATCTGTATATTGATGACTAGAGAGAGGGCTACAAAAACTACATTTGAGGAGGTAGTTGATGCCGCTCGACTGATTGAGATAGACCGCTGTCGGGAGTGTATGGAGAGGGAGGCCAAGAGGCCTCAAGGTTCATGTAATTTCAGTGGTGCTCCGTCTAGGGGTCAGTTCCAGCATGGTAGAGGTTGTTCCTTAGGGCCTCCTCAGTCAGGGCGTACAGAGTCCAGTGGGGCCTCTTCAAGCTAGTGTCATCAGGGACATCAGCAGAGCCAGCCTGCACTGAGTGCCCTTCTAGCTCAAAGCTCTGCTCCTGCTTCTTCAGCCCAGGGTTCATCTGCAGCGAGGGGTTCTATCAGTCCCCTTCTCCAGCTCCAGGTCGTTGCTACGAGTGCGGTGAGTTGGGTCATATAAGGAGATAGTGTCCTCGGCTCCGTAGTAGACAGTCTCAGAAGAGGTATCAACCCTCATTTTCTGATCTGATGTTTTTGGCACCCACTCAGTAAGCTAGGGGTGGAGGCCAGGTAGCCAGAGGTCGCCCCAGGGATGAGGACCGTACTGCGGTGGTCAGGCTCGTTTCTATGATCTTTCAGATAGGAGAGACGCTATTGCATCAGACACTGTCATCACATGTATTATCTCAGTCTGCCACAGGGATGCTTGCGTCTATTTGATCCCAGATCTACCTATTCCTATGTATCTTCGTATTTTGCTCATCATTTAGGTACGACCCGTGGTTGTCTTGCCTTGACTGTGCACGTATAAACCCCGGTGGGTGATACTATTATTGTGGATCGCGTATATCGATCCTTTCTGGTGACTATTGGGTGTTTGGAGACCCGAGTTGATCTATTATTATTGGTCATGATAGATTTGATGTGACTCTCGGTGTGGATTGCCTATCTCCGTACCATGCTATTCTGGACTGTCATGCAAAGAATTTTACGTTGGCTATTCCGGGTATTCCAACGATCGAGTGGCGAGGCGTGACTGATTATGTACCTAGCAGGGTGATTTCCTTCCTAAAAGCCCAACGAATAGTTGGGAAGGGCTGTTTGTCATACTTGGATTTCAAGAGAGATGTGGGAGCTGAGGCTCCTAGTCTTGATTCGGTTCCCATCGTGAGGGATTTCCCTGATGTGTTTCCAGCGGACTTGCCGGGCATGCCGTCGGACGTGGACATTAATTTTGATATTGATATGGTGTTGGGCACTCAGCATATCTCTATTCCTCCCTATCGTTTGGCACCAGTGGAACTAAAGGAATTGAAGGAACAACTTCAGGAACTCCTAGATAAGGGGTTCATTCGGCCGAGTGTGTCACCTTGGGGTCCACCGGTATTATTTGTAAAGAAGAAGGATTTCACAATGAGAATGTGCATTGACTACATGCAGCTGAATAAGGTCACAGTGAAGAACAAGTACCCACTACCCCGTGTTGAGTATTTGTTTGATCAGCTTCAGGGAGAAAGGGTATTCTCTAAGATTGACCTCCGATCAGGCTATCACTAGCTGAAGATTAGGGATTCAACATTATGAAGACGGCTTTCAGGACGAGATATGGGCACTACGAGTTTCTAGTGATGTCTTTCGGGCTGACTAATGCCCCAGCCGCATTCATGCACTTGGTGAATATGGTATTTCGACCGTATCTGGATTCTTTGTGATCGTGTTTATTGATGATATCCTGGTGTACTTGCGTAGCCAGGAGGATCACACGCAGCACTTGAGGATGGTATTATAGAGATTGAGAGAGAAGAAGCTTTATGCGAAGTTCTCCAAGTGTGAGTTCTGGCTTAGTACTGTGGCTTTTCAGGGACACGTGGTGTACAGTGATGGTATTCGGGTCGACCCAAAGAAGATCGAGGCGGAGCAAAGTCGGACCAGACCGTCCTTAGCTACTGAGTTCGGAGTTTCCTTGGTTTGGTAGGTTATTACCGCAGGTTCGTTCAGGGCTTTTCATCTATTGCTTCCCATTTGACAAAGTTGACGCAGAAGAATGCTCCATTTGTGTGGTCGGATGAATGCGCGGAGAGCTTCTAGAAGCTTAAGTCGGCTTTGATCACAGTCCGGTACTAGTATTGCCGTCAACTTGAGGTTCTTATTTGGTGTATTTGTGATGCTTCGAGAGTTGGGATCGATTGTGTATTGATGCAGGAGGGTAGAGTGGTTGCTTATGCTTCTCGTCAACTGAAGCCCCATGAGAAGAACTACCCTATTCATGACATAGAGTTTGCTGTTATTGTTCGTGCCCTGAAGATTTGGAGGAATTACCTATCTGGCATATCTTGTGAGGTATATACGGACCATCGCAGTCTCTAGCACTTGTTTAAGCAGGATCTTAAATTGAGGCAGCGGAGATGACTTGAGTTACTCAAGGACTATGATATCACCATTTTGTATCATCCCGGTAAGGCCAATGTAGTGGCCAGAGCTTTAAGTCGGAAGGCGATTACTATGGGTAGCTTGGCGTACATTCCAGTTAGGGAAAGGCCCCTTGTAGTTGATGTTCAGGCCTTGGACAATCATATAGTGAGGTTAGACATTTCTAATCCAAGTCGGGTGTTGGTTTGTGTGGTTTCCGGATCGTCTTTGTATGACCGCATCAGAGAGCAGCATTATGATGACCCGCATTGCTTGTCCCGAAGGGCACGGTCCAGCATAATGATACCAGAGATGTGACCATTGGTGATAATGGTGTGTTGCGGATGCAGGGCCGAATTTGCAGTCCCAATGTGGATGGTCTCCGGGAGTTGTATTCGATTCATCCGGGTGCTGCGAAGATGTACCAGGATTTGAGACATCATTACTGGTGGAGGAGGATGAAAAAAGATATTGTGAATTATGTGGCTCGGTGTCTCAATTGTTAGCAGGTCAAATATGAGCACCAGAGACCCAGTGACGCATTCCAGCGGATGGATATTCCGAAATGGAAATCGAAGAATATTACTATGGATTTTTTGAGTGGTCTTCCTCGTACCTCGAAGAAGTTTGATTCGATCTGGGTAATTGTGGATAGGCTGACCAAGTCCGTGCACTTCATTTCGGTATGTACTACCTATGATGCAGAGAAGTTAGCGAGGATTTTCATCCGGGAGATTGTATGATTGCATGGGGTCCCGGTTTCCATTGTCTAATATAAGGGTACCTAGTTTACTTCCCAGTTCTGGAGGACTTTTCATCAGGAGTTGGGCACACAGGTACAGTTGAGCATGGCATTTCATCCTCAGACGGACGAACAGTCTGAGCGCACTATCCATATATTAGAGGACATGTTGCGCGCATGTGTTATTGATTTTGGAGGTTCTTGGGCTGAGTTCTTGCCACTTGCGGAGTTTGCTTATAACAACAACTATCAGTCCAGCATCCAGATGGTGCCGTATGAGGCCTTGTATAGGAGACGGTGTAGATCTCTGGTTAGTTGGTTTGAGCCCGGCGAGGCTAGATTATTAGGGACAGAGTTAGTATAGGATGCCTTAGAGAAGGTGAAAGTGATCCAGGATAGACTTCGTACGGCTCAATCGCGCCAGAAGAGTTATGCGGACTGGAAGGTTCGAGAAATATCTTATGCTGGGGCGAGAAGGTCTTATTGAAGGTTTCACCTATGAAAGTCGTTATGAGGTTTGGAAAGAAAGGGAAGCCGAGTCCAAGGTTCATTGGACCTTTTGAGATACTTAGGATGATTGGGGAGGTGGACTATATGCTTGCCTTGCCACCTAGCTTGTCGGGAGTTCATCCGGTGTTTCATGTTTCTATGCTCCAGAAGTACGTTGGGGACCCGTCCCATGTATTAGACTTTAGCACGATTCAATTGGATGAGGACTTGACCTATGATGTGCAGCCGGTGGCTATTTTAGGTCGTCAGGTTCAAATGTTGAGATCAAAGGACATAGTTTCGGTGAAGGTGTAATGGAGAGGTCGGCCCGTGGAGGAAGCCACTTGGGAGACCAAGCATGAGATGCACAACAAATATCCTCACTTGTTTGAGACTCTAGGTATGTTTCTTGACCTACTTGAGGACGAGCATTTGTTTAAGTTCAGGAGGATGTAACGACCCGACCCGTCGTCACGTGAGTTACTGCCCCATTTTCCTCGTTTTAGTATTTTATATGTTTCATTATATGTGTTTGGTGAATTTGAAGTAATCCGGATAGAGTTCGGATAGAAGTGAGAAAATTAGTCTCTTCATGAGAATGTTAGTTAGGAAAAGTCAACTGAATGTTGACTTATGAGTTAGAGGGCTCAGAATGGATTTTCGATGATTCAACTAGTTTCGGGTGATGATTTGTGACTTAGGAGCGCAATTGAATTGAATTTGGAGGCTCGGTGTATAATTAGGCTTGAATTGGCTAAGTTTGAATTTTGGTGAATTCCGGTTGATAGGTGAGATTTTGATCCGAGGGTCGAAATGGAATTTCGAGAGTTGCAGTTGCTTCGTCAGGTGATTTTGGATATGGTGCAAATTTTCAGATCATTAGAACATCGTTTGAGCGGGTTTTAAGATCAAATGCAAGTTTTAGTTTAACTTAGGCTTGAATCCGTGGTAATTTGATGATTCTTGTGTTGTTGGATGCGTTTTTATGACTTGAGCAAGTTTGAATGAGGTATTAGGATATATTTGTGATTTTAGCTGAGGTTCCGAGGGCCTCGGGGTGGTTTCGAATGGCTAACGGGGAGTTCGGAAGTTGGTTTGTGCTGCAGAAATTGCAGCAACTGTTGCGGGTCTAGCTTGGCCTTCGCATTCGCGGAGGTTCCTCGTGTTCGCGTAGGCCTGAGGTCCCTTGGCCTTTGCGTTAGCGCAGGGTGTTTGGATGCGTGAGGGATTCCAGACCAGTTTCCCTTCGCGTTCGCATCTGGGTCCCGCGTTCGCAATGAAGGACTTTGGCCAGTTCATTTTTTTTGCCATCGCGGACGCGAGATGGCCTCGCGTTCGCGAAGAAGGATCGTTCAGCTGGACATAATGTTTTAAGGGTTATTTCATCTGCGACCCACTTAGTATTTCCACCATTTTTATTCCACCAAGAGAGATTTTTGAGCGATTTGAAGAGGGTTTTTAGCAGATATTGATTGAAGGTAAATCTCTTGACTTAGAAACACCATTTTAGTGAAGAATCAACACTTAAATTCATGAAAATAGGTTGAAATTTGAAGAACTAGGGCTTGATTTTTGAAAACGAATTTTTAGGATTTGGAAGGCCGTTTGAGCTCCGTTTTCGACAAACTTCATATGTATGGACTCGTAGCGAGACGAGGAATCCGTTGATGTAATTTTCAGAATTTTTCAAGAAGTGGGACCGGGGCTCGGGTTTTACCTTTCGTAAATTTTAGTACGTTTCGAGTATTTTTGTTTGGGTTATGTTTCCTTAACCCATATTTATATGTGATTTTGACTAGATTCGACGTGCGAGGAGGTCGATACGAAAGGAAAAGGCGTTGCGGACCAATCTACGACCGGCTAGAGGTGAGTAGTTTGTATAGATGATGGCCTGAAGGTTTGAAACCCCGGTTTATCACATGGTGATGCTATGTTTGGGCGTGACTCACACCCCATGGCAAGTGTGGGATCATATATGATCGGGGATTGTGACTTGGTCCATCCTGAGTGATAACTATAATATATTGGCGACTGATACGCATATTGTATTGAATATATCTGGGCCTAGTGATAAATGGGGTTTTGTGCGAATCTCTAGTATCCGTCTAGGATAAATATGATTGTGAAAGCATGATGTGTATAATTATTGATCTCAATCCTGTGTTTAAACACTGTTATGAAAGGCTAAGCCACTTTTCCTGAAAATTAAATAATTAAATGATATTCCCAAACAGACTTGACTTTAGAACCCTAGATTTGATGTTCGTCGAGCTTCACTCGAATTTGAATTTTTTTGGCTTGGGATTCGAAATAAGGGGGTCCAAGAGACTGTGGGGTACGATTTTGGTCAGATTCGAGAGAGGTGGAGTTTTTGTCCATATTTTCAAAAGAATATTCGAAGACTTTGATTGATATTTGAGGGAAATAGTTTGCATATTTTGGATGAGGAGGTTGAAGCGATCTTGGGGTGTTATTTTGGTTGAGTTTGGCGGTGGCGGCGCTGGGTTTTGGGGTGGTGGATATGGTGGCGACGGGTTAGGGTTCTTGAGGGGAATGGGGTCTGAGGGATACGACTGAAGTGGGGGTGAATGGGGTTCGGACATATTTATGTAAGATAACATAGGACAATCATGTCCTTTAGATCAAGATATAATGGCTGAGATTGACCCAACAAAACGATGTCATTTTGGGATTTTAAAGAACCGAACCGCGTTGGGAGATTTGGGCTGGGTTTGGGTGAGACTTGACTTGGGCCTAGGGTGGGGAAATCTGACCCAATTGGCCCTATCTTCTCTTTCTTTTAAATTAACTTCTTTTATTTCCTTTTGTTTGATTTTTTTTTTTCATTTGATATTTTTTCACATTTTCTGATCTTTATCCACAATACAAAAAATAAATAAAAAGATCTAATTATTTTCAAAATTAAACTTATTAATTCCTAAAATTGTTTAAAAACTATTTCACGACACACTAAACAATTAACAACAAAAATGTAAAAATGAACTATTTTTGTGATTGTCATGTTTTGTTCTAAAATAAATTAACTTCTAATTGATCCTAAAAATATGAAATTATATCCTAAATGCAAAATGCACCAAAAGTTGTAAAAATAAAGAAAAATCATTTGTTTGTGTTAGATATGTAAATAGTAGAACCCTAATCCAAAGAGTATTAGGAGTAGGTTAGGTTACGTGTATTATATATAGGGCTCATTGTATCATGTTTAATATCAAGATATATATTTTTCTCCCGTGCTTTCTCACATGGTATCAGAGCTACAGTGAGAATATTATAGCTGTGCGTCATTCCAGCTACTTCGGGGGAGAAAGACCTCGTCGCCGTGCAATTTTCCGGCGACTTAAGAGGCTGTCCGTAACTAAACCACCTTTTTTCTTGGTGTTGTGCAAAATCCGAGACTACCACGGTTCGAAAGAGAATTCCGACCAACCCTAGAAAAAATCACCGGAAAAGAACCACACACGCGCCCCAGGTGCCGCCAACACCTTCGGCGCGTGAGCCCACGCGCCTGTGCGTGGCACCACTTCCGGCCATTTTTTCCGGTGACTCCTTCAGGACAGTTTGCTCGACCTTCAATTCCGACCCTACCCATCCTTTTTTCGTTCGATTCCGACAACTTTGAGTTTTTTCCGGCGACTTTATTGACTTTTCCGGCGGCTACAGTACTTTCCGGCCAGAATTTCTTCAGGACATTCTGCTCACCCTTGAATTCCGAGCCTATCCATATTTTTATTTATCAATTCCGATAACTTTGAATTTTTCCGGCAGCTACAGTACCTTTTCCGGCGATACAGTGTTCCAGTTTTCCGACAGCTCCAGTTTTCAGTTCTCTGTTTCAGTTTCAGCGAGTTTTCAGTTGATAATCCGAAGATGTCTTTGCGACTAGATGCTTTCGGGTCTAGAAACCCGGGTTCTGGCAGTTCCGGTATTATGATTACCTCAGAACCTTTAATGGGAGGTTCAAACTACCTAGCTTGGGCTTCGTCTGTTGAGTTGTGGTGTAAAGGTCAAGGTGTTCAGGATCATCTAACCAAGGAGTCTAGTGACGGAGATGAAAAAGCCAAAGCACATTGGGAGAAGATCGATGCTCAATTATGCAGTATTTTGTGGCAATCTATTGATTCCAAGTTGATGCCCTTGTTTCGTCCATTCCAAACATGTTATTTGGTTTGGGAAAAGGCTCGTACTTTATACACTAATGACATATCTCGTTTCTATGATGTGATATCGCGGATGACAAATTTAAAGAAACAGGAATTAGATATGTCTACTTACTTAGGTCAAGTGCAGGCAGTAATGGAGGAATTTGAGACGTTGATGCCAGTTTCTGCTAGCGTTGCAAAGCAGCAAGAGCAACGACAAAATCTGTTTCTAGTTCTTACTCTTGCTGGGCTTCCTAATCATCTTGACTCAGTAAGCGATCAGATTTTGGCTAGTCCGACTGTCCCCACAGTTGATGAATTATTCTCTCGCTTACTTCTCCTTGCTGCAGCACCAAGTCACCCAGTGAGCTCATCACAGACACTTGATTCCTCTATCCTTGTCTCCCAATCCGTGGACAATCGGGCTTCTCATTCTATGGAGTATAGACGAGGAGGAGGTCGTTTTGGAAGATCTAGACCCAAGTGTTCTTATTGTTATAAACTTGGTCACACTCGTGACGTGTGCCATTCTTTACATGGTCGACCAACAAAAAATGCTTATGTTGCTCAGACCGAGACTACAGGTAACCATGGATTTTCTGTATCTTAAAGGGAGTATAATGATTTCCTTAAATATTGAGCAAGTAAGCAGACGTCTCCACAAGTAGCCACTGTTGCTCAGCCTGATACTTCTGTTGCTGGTAATTCTTTTGCTTGTGTTTCCCATTCTAGTCCTCTTGAACAATGGGTTGTGGACTTGGCTGCTTCTGATTATATCTCTGGTAATAAATCCCTTTTGTCAAATATTGCGTATTCACAGTTTCTTCCCAACGTTACTTTAGCTAATGGGTCTCAAACTAAAGCAAAAGGAGTTGGTGTTTATATTCGCACTCTTCGCAGTGATAATGCCTTAGAATATTTATCCTCTCAATTTCAGCAGTTTATGTCTTCTCATGGAATTATTCATCAGACCTCTTGTCCTTATACCCCTCAGCAAAATGGGGTTGCAGAGAGAAATAATAGGCACATTATTGAGACTGCTCGCACACTTCTCATTGAATCTCATGTTCCACTACGTTTTTGGGGCGATTCAGTTCTCACATCTTGTTATTTGGTTAATCGGATGCCTTCATCTCCCATCCAGAATCAGATTCCGCATGAGGTATTGTTTCCCCAGTCACCCTTATACCCTGTTCCCCCTCGTGTTTTTGGGAGCACTTGTTTCGTTTATAACTTAGCTCCTGGGAAAGATAAGTTAGCTCCTCGTGCTCTCAAGTGTGTCTTCCTTGGTTATTCTCGTGCTCAGAAGGGCTATCGTTGTTATTCACCTGATCTTCGTAGGTACCTTATGTCAGCCGATGTCACATTTTTTGAGTTTAAACCTTTCTTTACCTCTTCTGACCATTCTGACCATCTTGATATATCTTTACCTATACCGGCCTTTAGGGAGTCTACTATATCTCCTCCTTCACCTTCCACTACAGAAGTCTACCCATTCCAAACGTTGGAACATCTACTGTGGCTCCTCCTAGAATCCCTGCACTCCACTCTTGACATATCATCGTCGTCCTCGCCCAGCATCCGGCCCGGTTGATTCACGTCCTGCACCTGACCCTGCTCCTACTGCGGACTTGTCTCTTCCGGTTGCACTTCGGAAAGGTATACGAAACACCCTTAATCCTAATCCCCATTATATCGGTTTAAGTTATCATAGTTTGTCATCACCCTATTATGCTTTTCTATCTTCTTTGTCCTGTGTTTCCATCCCTAAGTCTACAGGTGAAGCATTGTCTCATCCAGGGTGGCGACAGGCTATGACTGACGAGATGTTTGCTTTACATACGAGTGGTACTTGGGAGCTCGTCACTCTTCCTTCAGGTAAATCTACTGTTGGTGTTCGTTGGGAGTATGCAGTCAAGGTTGGTCCAGATGGTAAGGTTGATCGTCTTAAGGCTCGTCTTGTGGCCAAGGGATATACTCAGATATTTGGGCTTGATTACAGTGATACCTTCTCTCCTTTGACTAAGATAGCATCAGTCCGCCTTTTTCTCTCTATGGCTGTTGTTCTCCATTGGCCCATGTATCAGCTGGACACTAAAAATGCATTTTTACACGGTGACCTTGAGGATGAAGTTTATATGGAGCAACCACCTGGGTTTGTTGCTCAGGGGGAGTCTCGTGGCCTTGTATGTCGCTTGCTCCGTTCACTTTATGGTCTAATGCAGTCTCCTCGAGCCTGGTTTGGTAAGTTTAGCACTGTTATCCAGGACTTTGGCATGACTCGGAGTGAAGCTGATCACTCTGTATTCTATCGGCATTCTGATTCACATCTCTGTATTTATCTAGTGGTCTATGTTGACGACATTGTTATTACCGGCAATGACCAAGATGGTATTACTAAATTGAAGCAACATCTCTTTCAACACTTTCAGACTAAGGATCTGGGCACACTAAAGTATTTTCTGGGTATTGAGGTCGCACAGTCTAGCTCAGGTATTGTGATCTCACAACGGAAGTATGCCTTAGATATTCTTGAGGAGACAGGAATGACAGGTTGTAAACCTGTTGACACTCCAATGGATCCGAATTCTAAGCTTCTTCCAGGACAGGGGGAGCCTCTTAATGATCCTGCAAGATATAGGCGGTTAGTTGGTAAATTAAATTATCTTACAGTGACAAGACCTGACATTTCCTTTCCTGTGAGTGTTGTGAGCCAGTTTATGGGTTCGCCATGTGATAGTCATTGGGATGCAGTTGTTCGCATTCTTCGGTATATAAAATCAACTCCAGGTAAAGGTTTTTTGTTTGAGGATCGAGGCCATGAGCAGATTGTTGGATACTCTGATGCTGATTGGGCAGGATCGCCTTCTGACAGACGTTCTACTTCTGGATATTGTGTCTTAGTAGGAGGAAATTTGGTATCTTGAAAAAGCAAGAAATAGAATGTGGTTGCTCGGTCTAGTGCAGAAGCAGAATATCGAGCAATGACTATGGCGACATGTGAGCTAGTTTGGGTCAAACAGTTGCTCAAAGAGCTGAAATTTGGTGATGTTAGTCAGATGGGACTTGTGTGTGATAATCAAGCTGCTCTTCATATTGCGTCAAATCCAGTGTTCCATGAGAGAACTAAGTACATTGAGATTGACTGTCACTTCGTCAGGGAGAAGATACTCTCGGGAGATATTGCTACAAAGTTTGTAAAGTCAAATGATCAGCTTGCAGACATTTTCACCAAGTCCCTCACTGGTCCTCGTATTAACTACATATGTAACAAGCTCGGTACATATGATTTATATGCACCAGCCTAAGGGGGAGTGTTAGATATGTAAATAGTAGAACCCTAATCCAAAGTGTATTAGGAATAGGTTAGGTTATGTGTATTATATATAGGGCTCATTGTATCATGTTTAATATCAAGATATATATTTTTCTCCCGTGCTTTCTCACAGTTTGATTTTTATCGGAATAATTCATATATAGGGAAAAAATCATGTGCTCACAGCTGCCCCTCTTTGCTTGGAAACATGAAATATTTCCGGACAAAGATAAAATGAGCAAGATGAGGGATTTTTGCCTGTATAAAATTCCGTTGTGAAGCGTTTTGAAAAGTTTTGACCGCACCCTGATTCAGAGGTTGCCTATATATCCTGGGCTAAACAAGAATCAGGTCGGTGTAGTTCGGGAATGTTTGGTAGCTGGGACTTCCAGAAGCTGTGATTTTACTGTTGCCGTTGTTGCTACTGCTTGCTGACCTCCTAATTACATCAAAGGAAAATCAAAACTAAGCTAACTAAGCCTATCAACTATGAGTTACAAGATTCCTATCTATAATTCTCTTGAAGCTTGATCTTGAGTCTTATCTGATTTTGATGTGGACTTCGATCTGAATCTTGATGCTCACGGGTTATGAGGGCCTATTTCTTCACGCAACATTGGGTCGAGGTAGCTTGTGACTCAGATTCTGAGTAATACGCACTCTTGCTTACCTCACATTTAAGTTAATTTCTTTTCGTTCTTTTCTTTATTTGAATTGGGACTCATTCCATCAGTCATCTCGCACCTTGTGTCCTGCGGTCAAACCTGTTTAAAGATATTCAAAACAAATAAATGAACGAAATTTTCTGCCCCAGTTTTACTAGGAAAATTTCGTGAGTCAGTTGTGACACATACGACAATCAAACTAGAAAAGGCTTTTCGGTTCTGTCCTAGAGATTCTCGGTTTTTAGACCGGATTTTGAAAAACAAAAGCTCCACGGTTTTCTGGATGGGAGATCCTCGGTTTTCTGGCCGGAATATTTTGCAAATGAAAAAGGTCCACGGTTTTCTGGCTGGGAGATCCTCGGTTGTTTGGTCGAGATATTTTGCAAATGAAAACGCTCCACGATTTTCTGGCAGGAAATCCTCGATTTTCTGGCCGGGATATTTTGCAAATGAAAAGGCTCCACGGTTTTCTGGTCAGGATATTTTGAAAAGAAAAAGCTGGTACCATGATTTGATTCTATTTTGGGGAATTTTCATTTCCCATTTCTTTCCTTCTTCCTTTTTGGGGTTTTCTTTTTAGATTTTATTTATTTTTATTTATCTGAATTCATAAAAGAGTTTTTGAGAGAAATTCTTTTTTGGTCGTTTCTCCTGTTACAACGCTATTTCAACGCTTGCGCATTTCATTTCTTTTGTGCTGCACCTGCTTTTGGAACAACTGTTTTGAATAAGACATGCTTTCAACAAAGAACAATTCGTTAGTTGAACCAGTGGTTGGTTTTGTGGACTTGACCATCTTCATCGCCTGATCCTGGCCCCATTTCTATTGAGAACTTTGCTGCCATTTGGCGTTGAGGGTGAATCTCTTTCTCACTGACCGGGGTTCAGTCTTTGGATTTCATGATGACTCTCCCGTGTGGGCTTTAGTTTTCCACCTCATTTTTCTTTCCAGACCTTTGCCTTTGGCTTTCCTTCTTCTCTAAGGTCTTTCACTTTGGAGGAAATCAACCACCAAAGTCAGTCGGGATTGTACTGACGCACCACTAAGGCTGAGTATTTCCTTTGACTCTTGCCCGACGGAGCCCTGTGAAACCGGTCCTACCCCCCCCCCCCCTTTCTTTGTAATTACTATAGAATCAAAGTTAAACCGAAAGTGATTCAAAGAAAAGTATGCAAAAAAAGCAAGTATATGAGTTTAAAGAGAAGCGTCCCTTTCGGGGGAAAAGAAGGACTTATCTAGGGTGCATGTTGACTCCAAATGAACATGACATGCTCATTGGACTGGACGCCTGACCCGCACCAGCTTCCAACTTCTTATGAAACCATTGACCCATATTTCCAAACTTGGGAACCTTGCTAGGACTTTTAGTGATGAAGTATCCTCTTTTCGGTCGACAACGCCCTTTGCGTGTTTTCGCCCATTCGACCTCTCTCATTTCTCTTCTCATTGTCGCCTGATAGTGCTCTTTGCGAGTTTTCACTATGCAGACTCTCTCATTTTTGTTTTCTCTACTCACCGTCGCCTTATGCTGCCTGAAGGTTTTCACCAATAAGACTCTCTCATTTTATTTCTCTCTATTTGAATTGTATAAGATTCCAACAATGATATTTCCCACTTTCCTGTCTTCGCCAATTGATCAAAAGGACTTGGACAAGATCTTTAGGGTAAAAGGATTTTGGGCGGAACTACAACTTTGGAACCATTTCGGCGGTCTCATGGCTGTACCATTATATCATCCGCCCCAGTTTCACTTTTTGGGGGAAATTGGGATTTTTGTCTTGGTGTGACTGAACCTCAAGGAGAGGCTCCCTACGTATCCTTTCGGAATCAAGTCAGACGTAGTTCAGGAATATTTTTTGTTTTTGTTTTTGTCTAAGTTTTTTTTCTTCTTCTTTTTCTTTTCTTTTTCACTTGCTTTTCTTTTCCTTTTCCTTCTTTTTTCAATAGCACTTCCGGGTTCCAAAGAGGGTAATCAAAGAAAGGTAATTGACTCAAAGGGTTTACGAGAGATTAAAAGGCCTTCTTCATTTCAGTTGCACAAAGATATCCTCGAAGCAAGTTTAGACATAGTACCTTTTAACTGCATCTGCATTCACCACTGCTTCGGGATCATTCCCTTCTATATCACCCAGGTATAACGCTCCTCTTGGCAGTATCTTCCTGATGATGTGCGGACCTTTCTAGTTAGGGTAAAATTTGCCTTTGGCTTCCTGATGATGAGGAAGAATGCGCCTTAACACTAACTGCCCCACTTCAAACTTCCTAGGCCGTACTTTCTTATAATAGGCGCGGGCCATTCTTTGTTGATACAACTGCACATGACAAACTGCGGCCATCCGTTTCTCATCGATTAAAGTCAATTGTTCCAGTCGAGTTTTAACCCACTCACTATCTTCAATTTCTACTTCAACAATTGTCCGGAGCGAAGGGATTTCCACTTCTGCCGGGATCACAGCCTCAGTTCCATAAACTAACAAATATGAAGTTGCTCCCACCGATGTGCGCACCGTAGTGCGATATCCCAGTAAGGCAAAAGGTAATTGTTCATGCCACTGCCTAGAGCTTTGGATTGTCTTTCTCAAAATCTTCTTGATGTTTTTGTTCGCTGCTTCAACAGCGCCATTGGCTTTGGGCCTATAAGGAGTGGAATTTCTATGCGTTATTTTGAACTGCTCGCACACTTCTTCCATCAAAAAATTGTTCAAATTTGTAGAATTGTCCGTGATAATGGTTGCTGGAATACCGAAATGGCAGATAATACTTGAGTGCACAAAATCCACTACAGCCTTTTTAGTGACTGACTTGAGAGTGATAGCCTCAACCCACTTCGTAAAATAATCAATAGCTACCAATATGAATCTGTGCCCATTTGAGGCTTGGCTTGATCAGTCCAATGACATCCATACCCCATTCTACAAAAGGCCAAGGTGCTGACATGGGACATAGTTCTGTTGGAGGTGCATGGATCAGATCTCCATGCACCTGACATTGATGGCATTTCCGGACAAAAGTGAAGCAATCTTTCTCCATGGTTATCCAATAATATTCAGCTCGGAGTATCTTTTTTGCCAACATATACCCGTTCATGTGAGGTCCACATTCCCCGGCATGCACTTCATGCATGATTCTTCCCGCTTCTTCGGCGTCAACACATCTTAATAAATTGAGATCTGGAGTCCTTTTGTACAAGATTTCACCACTTAGAAAGAAACCACTCGCCTGTCGCCTAATGGTTCTCTTTTGATCCCCAATGACATGCTCGAGATATTATTGTATTTTCAAGAATCTTTTAATATCATGATACCATGGCTGGACGCTTGGCCCTGCTTCAACTGCATTACAATAACCATGTCTCTCCTTGATTTTGATTTCCAAGGGATCAATGTAGGCATTGCCCGGATAAGGCAGCATCGAGGCTAGAGTAGCAAGTATATCAACCAATTCATTATGACACCGTGGGATGTATCTGAATTCTATCGATTTGAAACTCTTGCCGAGATCTTCTACATGCTGTTGGTAAGGAATAAGCTTGACATCTCGGATTTTCCATTCTCCCTGAGCTTGCGGAATAATCAAATCATAATCCCCCATGATCAATAATTCTTCCACATCTTGATCAATTGCCATATTCATGCCCATGATGCAGGCTTTATACTCATCAGTGTTGTTTGTACAGAAAAACCGAAACCTTGCAATAGCTGGGTAATGCTGGCCAGTTGGCGAAATTAAAATTGCCCCAATTCCTACACCCTTGGAGTTCACCGCTCCAGCGAAGAACATTTTCCAAGCATAAGTATCTTCAATAATCCCTTCTATCGTGTTTACTTCTTCATCTGGGAAGTAAGTGCTCAATGGCTGGTATTCTTCATCCACTGGATTTTCAGCCAAGTGATCCGCCAGTGCCTGGGTTTTCATTGCCGTGCGAGTGACGTAAACTATGTCAAATTCAGTTAGCAAGGTTTGCCACTTCACCAATCTCCCAGTAGGCATGGGTTTCTGGAATATGTACTTCAAAGGATTCAACCTGGTTATGAGGTAAGTAGAGTGAGCTTGCAGATAATGTCTCAGCTTTTGAGCGACCCATATCAAAGCACAACACGTTCTTTCTAACAGAGTGTACTTGACCTCGTAACCGGTGAAATTCTTACTCAAATAATAAATTGCTTGCTCTTTCTTTCTAGTCATATCATGTTGCCCAAGAACGCAACCAAAAGAGTTTTCCAAAATTGTCAGATACAAGAAGAGGGGTCTATCTGGCTCTCGCGGGACCAAAACTGGAGGGTTCGACAGATATCCTTTGATTTTGTCAAAAGCCTACTGACACTCAGTTGTCCATTTGACTGCCATTCATCTTTCTTTAACAATTTGAATATTAGCTCACATGTGGTGATCAACTGAGCGATAAACCGACTGATATAGTTCAACCTTCCTAGAAGACTCATCACATCTTTCTTTGTTTTTGGAGGAGGTAAATCTCGGATGGCCTTTATTTTTGTAGGTTCTAACTCGATACCTCTCCTGCTGACAATGAAACTCAGAGGTTTGCCGTATGGGACCTCGAATGCACATTTAGCCGGATTCAGCTTCAGATCATATTTCCGCAGCCTTTCAAAAAACTTTCTCAAATCTCGAACATGATCGTCCCGAGTTTTAGACTTAATGATCACGTCATCCACATACACCTCTATCTCTTGATGTATTATATCATGAAAAATGGTGGTCATGGCTCTCATGTAAGTTGTCCCACTGTTTTTTAAACCAAATGGCATGACCCGGTAATAGTAAGTACCCCAGGGTATAGTGAAAGCTATTTTCTCGGTATCTTCTTCTTCCATCAACACTTGGTGATATCTTGCGTAACAATCCACGAATGATTGTATCTCGCATTTGGCGCAGTTATCAACAAGGATGTGGATGTTGGGCAAATGGAAGTTGTCCATGGGACTCGCCGGGTTCAAGTCTCGATAATCAACACACACCCGAATTTTCCCATCTTTCTTGGGTACAGGAACTACATTATCCAACCACGTAGTATACCGAACCACCCGGATTACCCCTGATTTCAACTGCTTTGTGATTCTTCTTTGATCTTGTCACTGATGTCAGTTTTAAATTTCCTCTATTTCTGTTGAACATGAGGACATTCAGGGTGAATTGGCAATTTATGTACCACTAGATCAACACTCAATCCTGGAATGTCATCGTATGACAAGCAAACACATCTTTGAAATAAAACAAAATTTAAATTATTTCATCTCGCGTTTTCTTGTCAGTGTGAATGCTTATCTTTGTTTCCTGAATTTCTTCCGAGTATCCCAAATAATTCGGTTCTGTATGATTCAAGTTCGACTTAGGTTTATTCCCAAATCGTTCCAATTCCCGATTTATTTCCCTAAAAGCCTCTTCTTCATCATATTCCGTTTCTTGGTTCATTATTTCACAATTAGACAGCGTGTTGGGATCCGAGCGTGAAGTTCGCAGGCATGTCATGTTATTTAAAGCCGCATTATTATAACTGAAAAGAAAAGAATAAAAGAGAAAATAACAGGAATCAGAAAGAATACAAGAATAACGATGAAATATTGATTCATTTCTTGGAATTTGGGAAGATAATAGGGTTACATTGGGAAATTAAATACAAAATAAAGAAAACATCCGAGTTACACCCTGAAATAACTCGTGATGCAGAAAGGTGGCGGGACAAGTCTACCGGACTCCCGCCTGACTGGGAACGGCGTAGCCTTCCAATTCTGCAATTTAGCATCTGGGCCTATGCACAGCACTTCAGCGGTACTAGTAACCTCTCCCAACTGAACCATGTTGGTGTGATAAAGCATTCCCCTCATAGCCCCAACATATATCTTCGATCTCTTCAGCTGTGAAGGTTTCATCATCCTTTTATTCATTGTATCTTGGCCTGACAAAGGTCTGATATAGATGTGGCAATGTCTGTGGCAAGGCCCATCCTTCCCTTTTCCTCTCATCTGCCCAATTTTCATCTTATGTAGTAGGGCAGAAACCTACCCCGAAGAACTTTTCGGTTGTTGGCAGAGTTATTGGTTTTGGTATTCCTTGCAAAGACTTTCCCAAACCTTTCCCTGGCTGGAAGCCGTGCTTGATCATTTCTTTTGCCAACATAATCGAGGCGTTAGACAAGAAGGGTTTGGGGCAAGGGCTCCCCTCCTCATATTGATCATCCAATACAATCTCAAAGGCCTGAAATACAATGTGCTCGCGTCCTTCTCTTTCCTATAGACATGGGACAGATGGGTCCCGATAGATAGATTGTTCATCCTCTCTATGAACCACAATTTCTTTATCTTCATATTCAAACTTCACCATCTGATGGAGAGTAGAGGGTACTGCCCCCGCGGCGTGGATCCAAGGTCTTCTGAGGAGAAAGTTGTAAGAGGTGTCCATATCCAGGACTTGGAAAGTTACTTCAAACTCAACGGGGCATATAACTAACATCAAGTCTATTTCCCCAATTGTCTCTCTCTTAATGCCATCAAAAGCTCTGACACAGACATTATTAGGGCGAATCCTTCCTGTGTTAGTTTCCATCCTCTGGAGCATAGAAAGCGGGCAAATGTCCACACCTGAGCCTCCATCCACCATTACTCGCTTGACATAAAAACCTTCACACTTGACAATCAGATGTAAAGCTTTGTTGTGAGCCGCCCCTTCTGGAGGCAAATCATTCTTACTAAAGGAGATTTGATTAAGAGCAAAGAACCTTTTGGACATTCTTTCAAGTTGTTCCATTGAAGTCCCCGCAGGCACGTATGCCTCATTCAAAATTCTCACTAGGATATCCCAATGCTTGGTATATTTCATTAGCAGTTACAACATGACACTTGTTCGGGAGTTGCGCAATTGACCTACCACTTCATAATATGCATTTTCATCTTCTGGAAAACGACTTTCGCTTCTTTAGCACTAATGGACTTCTTGAGTGGAAAACGCTTTCGTGTGGCACTGTTTACCTTTCGGATGTCTGAATATTTCTTCGCGAAGGTGTCCCTTGGTAATTCCCCAATGATTTCCTTGCCTTTGTATGTGACCACAGTTGGTTGATAATTCCAGGGTACAACAGACGGATCTGTCATTGGCTTTTGTGGTACGCGTTCGATAACCACCGGCTCGTTCGGCCAAGATGGTTTGATCGTCCCCAAGACCACATAGGCTCCTTTGGGTACATAAATTGGCATCCCCTTTTTCATTTCAAACTCCTTTGGCTTACTTATGGCTAATGGCTTTTCTGGGCATCCCCGTGGAAGATAAAAGACTCCATTTTCTGGGGTGATGTCGTCTCTGCCTTGGTTTCAATCATTTTTTCAACCTTAGACTTGATAGTCTCATTCTTATCTCCCCCTTTTCCTTGTTTCGGGGTTGTTTCCGGCTTTCTTTCTATATCAGCAATGGCGATTATGGCTTTTAAAGCGGGATCGAATTCCTTGTCTTCACAAATCATTCCGATTACTGGCCCGTTGTTCTGAGCAGGTAATTGATTATTGGTCACATTCGGAGTCTCCTCATCCGTGAGCACTATTCTTCCCTGGTTAATCAATTCATGCACAACTTTCTTCAAAGTCCAGCAATTATCGGTGCTATGCCCCTCGACTCCGGAATGATAAGCACAATACACGCCTCATTGGTAATTGGTGTGAATTTTGACTTAGGTGGTTCATAAGGGCGAGGGTTATTTTGTAGTGGTCGGGGGTTATATTGGTTTTGGTAAGGAGGTTGATTTATCTGGAATGGAGGTGGATTTCAGTTGGCTGGTGGTTGTGGTCGGCCAAAAAGGTGAGCATTCATGACTGCATAAGGTGGAGGTGGAGGAGCATAGGCCATATCATTATGCGGGTAGTAATGTTGAGGAGTCCTTTCTGAGAATACCGATCTAGAAGCTCTGTACCTTATGCCTTTGGGCGTTGCCATAACTGTTTCTTCTTTCTTTTTCCCTTTGAACATTCCTCCAGACCCGCCTTGGATGGCTTGGGAGGTTGCCCTGATGGATGCCTGACTTACTATTCTTCCTGTTTTCAAGCCGCTTTCTACCATTTCACCAATTTTGATAGCCTCTGCAAAAGGTTTGTCCATGGCTGACATCATGTTTTGGAAATAATCCGGTTCCTGAGCCTGGAGAAAGACAATGACCATTTCCATTTCATCCATGAGAGGTTTTACCCTCGAGGCTTGCTCGCGCCATTTAGTGGCATACTCCCTGAAGTTTTCTAAGGACTTCTTCTTCAAGTTTTACAAAGAGTTCCGGTCTGGTGCGATGTCAACATTGTATTGAAACTGCTTTACAAATTCCCGGGCCAAATTTTCCCAAATGTGCCATCGAGACATATCTTGATCCATGTACCATTCTGAAGCAATACCAATCAAACTTTCCCAAAGTAAGCCATCAACACCTCTTCTTTTCCGCCAGCCCCTCGAAGTTGATTGCAATACTTTTTAAGGTGAGCGATGGGATCGCCTTGACCATCGTATTTCTCAAACTTTGATGTTTTGAATCCCATGGGCAGGCGTACGTGTGGGAACATGCATAGATCGATATAAGCAACACTATTTTGCTCGCTCAAACCCTGCATATTTCTTAAGTTCTGCTTCAGGCTCCTCATTTTCCTTGCCATTTCATCTGGTTCAAGAGTGATGGAAGTTTTATCTTGCCCCGGTGTGAGTTCATAAGGTGGTGGTTGAGGTAAGTATATGTAGGGTATTGCAGCAAATCTGGCTGATAAGTCGGGATGGGGTAAGTATATGTTGATGGGTCGAACATGGGCTGTGGAACTGTTGGCAGTATTGTAACAGTATATGCCGAAGCGGTGAAAATATGTGGGGTGATTCCGCACATGAATGCTTGTGGGAAAACATCAGAAGTGCCTCCTACATAGTGGGCAAATATTGTGGGTTGTCCCAACAGGATTTTTGGGTGACTGATTGGAACAATGGAAGCCCCAGCCGGCCGTGTGAGCATCTCGGGGAATCCGGGGTTCTTTCCCGTTTGTCCATGTGTCCCACATTTCCATCATTCTTAGACGCAAAATTCTGTTTTCTTCAGCTACAGAAGATTCTGAGACCGGGACACCTGAGAGCGGGCAGTCATTTGGAATAGGGACCGTTGGCAGAGTCATTTCTGAAGACATCTCTATGCTACCTTTAGATCTGGTGAAGTAAGGATACGAAGTCAGCTTACCACAAACCAACCACCTGTTTCTTATAAACCTGACTCTGGAAAGAGAAGTAGCCAATGGTTAGTATTGGGAAAAACATAGACAAAATAATCATATCAATGGCTGCATGCGTCATCCCGGCTTTTCTATCTCCATGCTTGCTTCGCTCTTTTATTTATTCAAATTTTCCTGTTTTCCTCTTTTTCCTCTTTTTTTTCTGTCGAATCCGATGGATATTGCCTACGTATCGTGACCCCGCATGAATCAGACCAAGCGTAGTTCATGAAACAAATGCAAAACAATTTTTTAGGAATTTTCAAATTCTCATTTATAACACAAACTATTACAAACTAAACTTCTTGCAAAAGGAAATGAAAGACGCAAACTAGGACCAAATACAAACTCCAGATTCATTTTGATATGAAAAACAAAGGACAAAAAGACTCAAAAAATAGGAAAATACAGACACTAGCTATGCATATTCCAATGCTTCAAATCTAGGTGCATGCGGGGCATCATTTGGCATTGCCGCAGTTCTAGGTACTAAATCATGTTCAAGATCCTTCAATTCGCTCATGGTCCTTTTGACATAAATCATTACAGCTGAGAAGAAAGTGGTGATGGTCATGTCCTCGCATGCCCTGGATCTCCTGAGGATAGCATGGGCAATGGCTACAACTATGTTCTTTGTTTCCCTTTTCTTTGTGAGTAAACGTTTGATCTGGTTACTGCATGTTTTCAATGCCTGAGAGTCTTGGAAATGCTGATCCTGCAATTGCTGCACTTCTAATTCCATTTGGGCTAGCAAGTCGTAACACTGTCCGCTCTCCATTTCAGAGCTTCCAGCCTGTTTCGCCACTTTATATTCAACGGTCACTACTCTTTCCTGGAAGTTGGCCACAACTTTTGCGTGGTCCTTTTTCAGTTGCTGGACGTATTGACGCCGCTCTTCTGATATTTTAGCCCATTGTGCCTTGAGTTCCGCCCTGATGCTCTCCGATCTTTCCAAATCGTCCCGACACTCATTGATCTCATTTTCAAACCTTTTATGAGTCTTTCATATGATACGCTCCTCTGTTGGTTCTTGGCGGCTACCTTCATTTGTTGGATTTGAGATTTGAGCATCTCATTTTCTTGAGTTAATCTATTCTTTTCCCCTTGGTCTGCCGCAACTTGCGCACTGTTCTCGAAAGTTAATTTTGCAATCTGTTGCTTTAACTTACCAATTTCGGTCTGATATTTTTCCTCTTTTGCTAACCAGCCCCAATGTTCTTGCGAATCATCCATAAATTGCTGAACGTGAGCTCTTTTAGCGGGTCTTTGAATCTGGAACCTTTTACCGAACCAAGGATCATACTTCAGATCTACTTCTCCTTTAGCTCGTTCTCGAACCATGATCTTTGACTCAAGAAATATACATTCATTCCATAGCTTTCGAACTTCCTTTTCGGGAAATGTGGCTCCTGGGCTTTATTCAATGGCATGTTTGCTCAGATCTTTATCAGTGGGAATCGTTTGAAATCTTCCTAGCTGGCGCAATACTCGATGAGGAGCATAGGGCTGGACACTGCGAATCCCCATCAAAAGAATATGATATTCTTTGGACGCCGTGTGGATTACCTCAGTTTCAGGCAACCATCCAAATGCCCACTCAATCTGTTTAGCTGTCAATGACCTCAATCGTGCGAACCACACCTCGACGCCTTCAGAAAATTCAACGCCCATCACTCGTTTCTCAAAACCACTGATGCAATTCTTTCCAGTCAACCCATGGTTCGTGTATCCTACTCGATGATAGAGATGTTCTTGTATCCATAGCTGGAGTAGTAGATTGCAACCCTGGAAAAAATCACCACCCTCTCGACACCCAGTTAAAGCTCGGTATATTTTAGATAACACCAAAGGGACCACGGTGATGTTAGGCTTTTTGATTGCAATGTCGGCCATCCCTACAAGGCCTATCTCTATTTTCTTATCTTTGCGTAGACAAACCACGGTTCCTTAGAAGCTGTCAGGAAAGCTAATGGACGTCTTGACTCCCATTTGTTTCTGTCCTTATCATGAGTTAGTCCGAGGTTCGGGTCTTCAAAACCCTGAGGAGTATCATACCGTTGATATAATAATTGGAGAGTACAACACCCTCTCGACAAATCGTAATCTTGCACCTTCCGATTAATGTGTAGCAAATTCAAAAACCCATGTAGAGTCACCAGTCTAGGTGAAAGCAAATATTTCCCCCTCAATTTTCCATCAAAACCCGCATAACCTGCAATTTCCTCTAGTGTAGGTGTAAGCTAAAAATCTATAAAGCGGAATACATTACGGGTTGGATCCTAGAACGAAGCTTCGATGACGTCTATCCTTTGCTTGATATCTAACAGATTGACGAGACCTCCCAAATTCGTTCCACTGCTTTTTACTACCATCTCCCAGGTCATTCCACCAGATGTGGAACTGTAGAGGAACCTCACTAAAGACTGAGAATGGTTCAATTTGATTTATGGTCATCCTGCACATTTAATAAGGCGATTAAGCAAAAGAAAAACTTTTATTCGACTCAAAAAGGTAAAACTGTTTATATGCCATTTTGTGTGTTTTCAATTTGGAAAATATGACTCTTTTTTCAAGCACAGCCTTTCAGCACTTCGCAAACGAAGATTTTAAGGCTGTGTAGTCAACCAGTCAGAGTCGCAATTGACAAAAAATGGCTGTTTATGCAAATTTAGCCTTCCGGCGTCCCTTTCGGGGACATTTGTCTATTTATGACAAAAAGGCCTTACTTGACTTATTTACAACTCTTTTTATTTTCCCCCCTTTTTTCCAAATAAGCAACCCAGTATTGCTAACACGGCCTTTCAACACCTCGTGGATGAGAACTTAAGGCTGTGAGGGTCAAAATATCAAAATGGGATCAAAGGTGGCTATTTATGCAAGGTCAGCCTTCCGACGTTCCGCTTGGGAACATTTAGCTATTGTTGCGCAAACGGCATCACCAGACTTATTTACGACAACGACTAAAATTTTGACATTCTTGGTTATTTTTGCAAATGGGGAGGTTGGACCCGATGGGGGTTGCCTACGTATCTCACATCCGGTGAGAATCAAACCGGTGTAGTTCGGCCAAATGAGTTAACTAAAATAAAACTCTTCTCAAGCTTTTCCATTTTTGAAACCCCTTTTTTTCCTATTTTTCCAATAATTTTCCAAAAATCTTTTTTCTAAAAAAAACATTTTCAAAATTTCAGAAGAAATCTGACAGTATTTGGGACATTGGGTTTTCTGAACTAAACAATTAACTCTTCAACTTGCTATTTTTCTCTTTTTCTCATTTTTAACATCCCCGAGGTTCAAAAATTCGGTCAACATGCAAGCCCGAGAAAATAAATGCACATAAAACAAGTAGGATGCATCAGGATGGTCTTTTCATTTCAGGTTGCTAGCCCTAGACGGAACCAACCCCTGTGTTGAGTCCCCTAGGTCAAAATGCAAATGACGCAAATAAGCGTTCCTACTAGGGATCCGGCATGAGGCTGAGTTATTCTAGGTTTAAAACCTGGGTATTTTTTCTAAACCTGGCTTACCCGAGCGGACAGCTCGAGCCGAGGGGGAGGTGGAAATCCGGGAATACAGAAGCTTCGCCGGCTTTGCGGCTTATCCAAACCTCGTTCTAAATTGGGATTTTGATACTAGACATAAAAGAAGTCGTACACCGTATACCCTTCTACACAATTAGAAGACTTTGAGAGGAGATTTGATTCGGCACAGTTTATATACAGTTCACGTAATATCAAAGCGGTAAAATCAATCAATTAGCACATTAAACACATATCATGTAACAAAATCAGATAAAGCAAAATGCAACAATTATTCTAAGCTCGAATTTTGAACCCTGAACAAGACGTTCTGGGTTCTTTTCCCCAGCAGAGTCGCCAGAGCTGTCATACCTCCTTTTTACACACCTACCCCGGAGGATAAATGTATAATGGCGTTTTTCCATTTAAAGTGATATTATTCAGATCAGAATTATTTATTTATTCAGAGTCGCCACTTGGGAAAGGTTTGGCTTTTGGTGTCCCAAGTCACCATTTTAGCTTGAATCCCAATCCAAGGAAAATTTTTGACTTCCCAATTGGAGTCTGCGAACCAGAAATTCTGCATAAGGAATTTTGTTGACCCGAGGGAAGGTGTTAGGCACCCTCAGATCCCGTGGTTCTAGCACGGTCGCTTAAATTGTAATGAATGACTAAAATCTGATTTTAATACATAAAATGCCTATGTGCCAATTTTATCTTTAACCACTTTATTTAATAAGTATTTATTTAAGAGAAAGTGAACGTCGTTTAAAGTGTATTTTCGGATTGCGCCGCATCAAATGAACCCGCAATCATAGGCGCACTCTATTCAACATTTTAGGATTTGATTTGGGCCGCACAAAATTCCCACCCATATTTAGGAAAGCAAAATTATTAAAATACGCGCTTAAAAAATCTAGCGCGTTATTATCTTTTGGTACGGCCGTGAAATTCGCTAAACAGGCCTTCCCAATTCTCTAAATGTTTTTTTTAAAAACCTTTATTAAGGGCCCCACAATTTTGTATTTTATTGGCAAGGCTCATCTCATTTTATTTTAAATGATAAACCTAAAAGTAGCTATATTTTTCTATTTATTGATTTTTTACTTCTAATAATGAAAGACAAATTCCTAATTATATTTAGAACCCGGGCGTTAAGTTCAAGTCCGAATCCAAACAAAAGGATGAAACTTTTAGTTTAGGACCCGCTACCTAACTCAAAACCCAAATTCCAAATACCATTTAAATCATTTGAAAGAAGATTTGAACTGGCCCAAATGGCTAGGACAATGAGCCCGAACCAAGCAACGCTTACCCAGCTGAAAGCGTTCCCATAACGTTTGGCCCAAGTTCCATTAACAAAGAAATTTTTTTATAAAGCTTAAGCCTTCACTCACACGATAAGGCCCAAAGGCTTTTGAGTGAATTGTTGCTCGAGACTCGGAGGCCTGGGTTCGAATCCCAGGAGCAGCTCGATTCCAGTGACAAAGTCACACAGACTCCATATCGAAACATCAATAACCAAATATCACCATTTTTAATCAGTGAACATGAGCTCCAAATTTCTAATTCAAAGTATTGCCCAATCCCTGCGTTGTATTACTAATTAGTTGTCAAGTTACACAAACTCTTTCAAGTTGAATGCCCAATTACCTCACCAACCCACAGAATCTACAAGACCCAATTAATCTAAAACCACTTAACAAATTAATGTGAATCAGGCAATAGAGTTACAATCCAAACTAAAGAAACTAAAACAGTCCAAATGACTTCCAAAAGTCCTAGATACAGTCTACCATTTATCAATTAATAGTTCAATTTAGTCCCAAAATGAACGTGAAATCTACTTGAATAGTTGAAGTGACAACAACTTCCAATACATTCCATTGAACAGATGGCAACTCATTGTTATTGACTTTTCAAATTACTCAAACATTTGAGTCAGCATATTCCAACTCCAGTACTACTGATGACTATTAGATCCACAAGAACCTCAAAGTTAATTCAATAGACTAATTAAATATACTCCACTGAATGTCTATACTTCAAACCATACTCAAAACCCAATGCAACAATTTAGAATTACACAACATTTACTCGCTCATATTTGACAGTTTTAATCATACAGTTCATACAAATTTCAAAAATTCGATTGAGGAATATTTTCAATCAAGTAAAATAGGGGCAGAAACTCAAAACAAGCACTTCAAAAGTGTTCCATTATTCAGCCTTCAAATCAGATTTACATGCTTGCTCACAACTCCTAGGAAGGATTGTATACATACCTGGAAATGGATTTCAACAAGAGGAAAAAAATCAGCAGCAGCTCAAACAGTTAACAAAGCAAATATCAACATCAATTTCAACCCAGGAACTTGGAGTGACAGTCCAAAAATTTTAAAATCGACACAAAACTACAAATCCGAGTAGGAGTGAAACCCAACCACTTGAAACAGACCAACACCCTTAGAAACCAAGCTATGAGGCAGAATTTTGGAAGCGATAACCCAACAATTGACTGAACCTCAATGAAACAGTAAAATTTCATGATTTTCTCTCTCTCTCTCTCTCTCTCTATATATATATATATATATATATATATATATATATATATATATATATATTGTATTTTTAGGTATTTTAATGCGACAAACTAATCTAAAGCTAAATGGAAAGAAAAACTTGATTTTTTTGGCTGAAAAGTTTTTAATACCCTTCCTCAAGTCATAAAATGCCCTTTTATAGAGACAAATAAGGATAACAATAAGATTTTCTATTTGCACCATTAGTCCCTAGTTATTTACAGTTTGGTCCCTCAATTTTTAACTTGCTCACCAAGTAAATACTATTAAGAACTGAAATCTTGTACGTGTACCCCACTCTAGAAGCCTCTAGGATTCTCTTTTGGCTATATAATTCCTAAGTTACGTTTCCCCTGTTTTAAAATTACAAAACCTAAGGATTCTACCCTTTTCTATCCCTAAAAAGCCCTTCCACCATAATTACAAACTAAACTTAATTTATCCCAATTCCCTTAACACTAGTTAAGCTAACAGATATAACTAATCTTTAAAGCTAAACCCCCACTAATTAATAAATTCTCATAATAATATAGGGGATACCAAATCAAACATGCATTGATCAAAGCTAAATTAACCAAAACATAAACTAACTTATTGAATCAAAACGGAGTAAATACTAATTAAAATCTCAATCAGAAACAAAGATGAACACAAATCAAAAACAGGGTCGACAATACTAAACATGACAATTAAAACTGGACACTAACGAGTATTAGAATCGAAGCAAATAGACGAAAATTACACACAAAAGGGAAAAGAAAACCCATTGAACTCGACATTCCCATGGCTTGACTGGCATCGAACTTGACTTCCAATTAATGTTGCATGTTTATTTCGACTGAAATAAACACGTGACGTTAACTCAAAGTCGTTCGAGCAATAGAATTCCCAAACAGACTTGACTTCAGAACCCTAGATTTGAAATTCGTCGGTCTTCACTCGAATTTGAAGGTTTTTGGCTTGGGATTCAGAATAAGGGGGTCCAAGAGACTGTGGGGTACGATTTTGATCGGATTCGAGAGAGGTGGAGTTTTTGTCCAGATTTTCAAAAGAATATTCGAAGACTTTGATTGATATTTGAGGGAAATAGTTTGGATAATTGGGATGAGGAAGTTGAGGTGGTCTTGGGGTGTTATTTTGGTTGACTTTGGCGGTGGCGCCTCTGGGTTTTGGGGTGGTGGATATGGTAGCGGCGGGTTAGGGTTCTTGAGGGGAATGGGGTCTGAGGGAGACGACCGAAGTGGGGGTGAAGGGGGTTCAGACATATTTATGTAAGATAACATAGGACAATCCTCTCCGTTAAATCAAGATCTAATGGCTGAGATTGATCCAACAAAATGGCGTCGTTTTGGGATTTTAAAGAACCGAACCGGGTTGGGGAATTTGGGTTGGGTTTGGATGAGACTTTACTTGGGCCTGGGGTGGGAAATCTGACTCAATTGGCCCTCTCTTCTCTTTCTTTTAAATTAACTTCTTTTATTTTCTTTTGTTTGATTTTTTTTCACATTTTCTGATCTTTATCCACAATACAAAAAATAAATAAAAAGATTTAATTATTTCCAAAATTAAACTAATTAATTCCTAAAATTATTTAAAAACTATTTCGCGACAAACTAAATAATTAACAACTAAAATGCAAAAATGAACTATTTTTGTAATTTTCATGTTTTGTTCTAAAACAAATTAACTTCTAATTAATCCTAAAAATATGAAATTATATCCTAAATGCAAATACGTATCTTTAATAAATTATCGTGCACAAATAAAATGCAATAATTATCAGAAAATAACACAAAATGCACCAAAAATTATAAAAATAAAGAAAAATCATTTGTTTGATTTTTATGAGAGTAATTCATATATAGAGCAATCACGTGCTCATAAGTACTACTTTTTATGCATAATGCAATCTATAAATATTTGTGACAAATATTGAACCTAAACTTATAATTTTAAAAGTAAAATCATTTTAGTACGGTAAACTTGAAAGATTCAATATATCAGATTCAAACTCTATACGCATAAGAAAATAGATAGTCTCTTTTTTTTCCTTTTACGTACAATTGTACATAACTTAAGTTTGTTAAATTTTTTATTCACCAAAAAATAGGTAGTGACTGGGGAAGCTTGATGTACGACAGCCACCAAAGCACATACACTAGTGAGGACCAATTTTTTTAAATGGTTTTAAATTTTAAAACAAAAAAGACGAGAAGATAAAGAAAAAAAGAAAAAAGAAAAAGAAAAGTGAGGTGGGTGGGGGGAGAATAACGCGATCTAAACCGAAGAATATTAGTGTATACTAGTTATTATTAAGAGCCGTAGGAGCCTCCTCCATTTTGGTTGAATCTGTTGTGTGTCCAATTCCACATTCCAAAAGCCACCCTCCACCTTCAGCCTACCCTTTCATACTGCAGATACTGCTTTATTAACAATTAAACAAGAAAAAAAGGGAAGATTTTCGATTTGGAGGTTTGGAACCATTATCATGACTTACGCTACTCACGTCCTTCGTCACTCCAAAAAGGTTTGATTCTGATTTCCTTTTTTTTAATCTATTCAATTTTTCAATATTGACTTGTATTCTTGAATCCCTAAAATCTGCGTGTAGAGGTTAATTTGTTGAAGGAAGAATTTGATTGTCAATTAGTATGTGATATCTGTGATCCATATGAGCCTGTGGTTGTGTCGCATTTCTAAGTCAATACTAAAAAGTATATGTATTTCTTATTGACGTTTTTCTTCAGTGCGGCAGACTTGTGATTGCCCGTTTTTTATTTTGTATGATATTTTTGAAATTGGAGTTAGGCGCTATGCTTGCAGTTGAGCTATAAATTAGTTTATGACTGTAGGGCTTAAATTTTATGAATTTGGAGCTTGTGATTTATATTGCTATTAGGTTGAATGAGGCACATTTTCTCACTGGCGATTTGATAGTCGGAAGCTGGTTCAATGCTCCCACCTAAATGAAATAACTCATTGGCACATGAAGTGGGACATGAAAGTTCTTTATATTTTGCCAATAGCAGTTGTAGACTTTAGGCATCTGTTTGCTGGTAAATATTTGTCTTATGGTGATATGAGCGTGTGGATTATTCTGGGTATGCTGTTGTTGTTATGATATGACCATGAATCTCATGCAATTAGTCTCACCATTTCGATCCTAGAAACTGTATCTAGTTATTTTTTGCCTTCCCTTTCTAGGTAAAAAGTATTCCTTTTTCCTCACGGTTTTCTATATATGACTGTGGTGTTCGGGATGGTTTGCACTCACACAAACTATTCCATTGGGTACCTGCTACCTCCTATCAGTATAGGTATCGGGTAACTCTGTCCACCAAGGATTAGGCGGATGGGAAGAAATCACCGAGTACTTTTTGCCTCCACTAAGATCTGAACCTGAGGCCTCATGGTCTCCTCCCACTATATTAACCACTAGGACACACCTCCATCACGATGCTAAAAAGGGAGAAAGAAAGAAAGGAAATACTTTAAATTATATAGCGGAGATGCATCTAATGTAGTTAGTCTTTTAGATGCCATCGCCTAATCTATGTAATTTGTCTGGTCCTGCCTTGGAACTTCCAACTGTGTTTCCAATTATTCCAGAACATGTTCATCTCATATTGTTTCTGTTTCTGTTGCTTTCAAATTATTTGCAGATCAGAAGTTCTTCGAACTTATTACGGCATGACTCTGCTATTCTTGTCCGCTGGTTCAGTAATGGCTCGAGGTCTTCTATGGAGAAGGGAGATGGTAAATTAGTATCTTTAACTATTGATCTTTATAATTATCCGTATTATCATATGTTTTTCATTGCGTCCAATTGCTTAACATTGAATATGACAATGGCTGAACATGTCCATGAAGAATATCTTATCGTCATTCTTTACTTGTTATTGCGACTAACCGTCTTGATGATCTCTTCCTGGTGATGTCTTCATTTTTCCGTGTGATGTTTGATTCAAATATTTGTGGCTTTTACAGATATATTAAGGTGCCAATTTGGTTTTGTATATGTAGGGAGACACAGCATTCCCAAGTCCTTCGGTGGATGCAACTCAGGTTCAGCAGTCTCCAACAACCGTTGTAGAGCAGTGGCACCCACGGTTGTGACCAGACCTCTATTTCTTTTTTACCCTCCTTTAATACTTTGCTTTTTCCTGTTGAATCTTGAGCAGCAATGTTAACATCAACATCATGTTTCTAACTGTAGGTGTCATTTGTAGCAACACATAATGGAAATGCTTTGAGAACTACAATTGATCCATGTGCCTCCACCGCTAGCATTGCTTTCATGAGAGGGTCTTCAGGGTTTGTTCTCTGGCTTACTTCTACATATTTTTGAAAATAATTTTTTATCATTGTCTTCAAGCAAATTCTGATTTGTCTTATTTGTGACAGATCACAAGTGCCTTCAAGGAGGTGTTTTTCCACTGCTTCAGGTACTTTTAGTGTCACTTTGGCCTGTGGTTATTCAATTAGAAAATTTATTCTCAGGACATCCTCCAGGATGCTTATAAACAATGTTTGATTTTGTGGACATTTATTTAATCACTCCAAGTTTGGTTCCTATTTATTGGTTAAGATTCAGAGAGGACAATGTCATGTCAATCCTCTCTAATTGAGTCATTTGCATTGCCATTTGGCCTATTTGTGTTTGTGTTTTCAACCTCTTGCTAGAGGGATCCTTCTTATCCTTAGTATCTTCAACATCGAAACATGGTACGAAAGCAGAAAACCCCCAATTTGCAATCAAATTAATATGGTATCTTTTCTGTTTTCAGATCTTCCTCCACACCAAGAGATTGGGATGCCATCTCTTTCACCTACAATGACAGAGGTATATAGCTTCTCTCATTAAAGATTCTCAGACCATCATTAGTCTTTTTGCGCTTCTGGTTGTCTAAGCGCCTCAACAGTTTCTGATACTTCTATGCAGGGAAATATTGCTCGATGGTTGAAGAAAGAGGGTGATAAAGTTTCTCCTGGTGAAGTGCTATGTGAAGTGGAAACAGTAGGAACACTTTTTAGGTGCTATTATCATGATATTGTTGAGGGACTTTTTTTCCTTTTGTGTCTTGACTTGTGGATTCTGGTATTTATGGTACTCATTTAATCCTCATAGGATAAAGCAACTGTGGAGATGGAGTGCATGGAAGAGGGATATCTAGCTAAGATTCTTCGAGGAGACGGGGCTAGCAGTATCAAAGTTGGAGAGGTATTGATGCTTAATCTAATTGATTGAGGGTACCAATTGAGTGTGTTTTATGTTGCCATTACCCAACTTAGAGTCTAAGCCATGTGGTATAAGGGACTCACTATTATCTCTATTGTTGAATTCTTCACTTATTTGTCTAGGATTTTCACCGTGTCAAATGTTATGCTACTTGTATAGATCAGCATCTATGTAATTGACACATCACACTGCACATTCCACCATAAAGGTTAATGCTTGGACCTCCTAGTTCCTTTTTGACTTATATCTTTGTTGGTACTTTGTTTCTAGCCTTCGCTTTGCTGACGTTTCATATTTTTAGCTAGTAGCTACATAGAGAACCCGACGATTCCCCTATTTTGTGATTTAATGCATCTGTCCAGTCACAATAGGCTCCTAAACTCATATACTTGGCCCAGCAGAATTTTTTTTCCTGTTTGAATCTTTACATGGCAACAATAGCCAAATCATTGTGTGAACTAATCATAAAATTCATTGATGAATGCTGGAAATTCTGTAGGTGATTGCTATTACCGTGGAAGAGGAAGATGACTTTGCAAAATTTAAAGATTACCAACCTTCAACATCAGATGCTACGCCTTCACCAAAAGCATCTGCTCGTCCACCACCCAAAGAAGAGGTTGCCGAGAAACCTGTCACCACACCAGAGCCAAAAGTTTCTAAACCTAGTGCACCTCCGGCAGATCGCATTTTTGCTAGTCCACTGGCTAGGAAACTAGCGGAAGATCACAATGTACTTATTTGCTCCAGTTAGGCTACTTTTGAAAGTATGATTCAGGTCACCATGTTTTAGCCATGACATTAATTCTGCATTTGTGTGAACATGAGCAGATACCTCTCTCGAACATCAAAGGAACAGGTCCGGAGGGACGAATTGTGAAAGCTGATATTGAAGATTATCTTGGTAACCTTTTCCCGATTCTGCATGTATACTTATATGCTAGATGATGTTACTGTTGGTTTTATGTCACTGAACTTATCTCCCTTTTCCCTTATGGGAGGAGAGATCTCCCTTTAGAAGTTATGTAATTTAGAAGAATCAACAATCTCTTTTCTTTGATAATGTAGCTTCTCGTGGAAAGGAAACCCCTGCAGCAGCTCCCAAGGCTGATGCAGCTCTTGATTACATGGATATTCCAGTTTCGCAGATAAGAAAGGTGTTATTTACCCCTTTGCGGGATGCATCATCATATTCCCAAAATTAGCCAACTTTAGTTGCTTGTCCGTGTTATCTACCATTTATCCCTTGTATTGAGTGTTAGATATACTTTTGTTTACCCACTTCTTTTACATGCTCAAGGTCTTGTCCTAGTTGTATCAGTTCTGGTGTAATCTGTGCAGGTGACAGCTTCTCGGTTGCTGCTGTCAAAGCAAACCATTCCCCATTACTATTTAACTGTTGATACATGTGTCGACAAACTTATGGAGTGAGTATTACTTTTCATTTCACAACAGCAGAATTAAACTTTCTGTTATTTATCTTGCCCGCTGCTCGGTCTGCAGATTGAGGAGTCAGCTCAATTCATATCAAGAGGCTTCAGGTGGAAAGAAGTTATCTGTTAATGATCTTGTAATAAAGGTATGAAACACTCCGTTATGATCCACTGTGCCACCCAACAAGGAGAAAGGAAAAAGAAACCAATGGTCTTGTTATCTCGTCTCAAGGAGACAATTCTGGCCTTCTTTCTGTAATTCGACGGTCCAGAAAAGAGAAAAAGTGACTATTCATGGACCTCTGTGTAAAAGTGGAGATAGAATCTCATATATTTCTCTCATAAGAAATCTTGAAAACTCCTTACTGGTTTGCTTAATCGCTTCAGCTTGTCCCAAAAAAAAAAAAAACCGTTACTCCCCTGTCCCATTATATATGAGGCTAGAACTATTTGGGAAGTCAAATATTTTCTCTGGCTACATTTTCTGGACGATAATACATTTTTTAACTATGAAAATTGTAGTTATCTTTTTATAGGAAAAAGTTTGTAACTTTCAGTAATACTTTTAATATAGTAGTTTCTAAATATACCAATATTATTGAAGTTTTTGAAACCACTGTCCAAATAGTATGGGGTGTATAAAACATAGTGAATCAATTATCAGTGATGATGTGCCTCAAAGAGAGATGACCTGGGTAACTTCATTGCAGGCTGCTGCTTTGGCTCTTCGAAAAGTTCCTCAGTGCAACAGTTCATGGACCAATGACTACATTCGCCAGTAAGTTAAATATATGAAGTGAGAAGACTTCTATAGTTGAAATTTGCAGTGGATATTGATAGTGCATTATTTCTTGCAAACACAGGTATCACAACATAAATATCAATGTAGCAGTGCAGACCGATAATGGACTTTACGTTCCTGTCGTCAGGGTTTGTTCTCATCCCACTCTACTGCACTACAAAAATTGGATGTTTCTTGATTCTTACTATCAGTTATATTTTATCTTGGAAAAATTTGTCTTGTCAGGATGCTGATAAGAAAGGTTTATCCACTATTGCCGAGGAAGTAAAGAGCTTAGCCCAGAAAGCAAAAGAGAACAGCTTAAAACCACAGGATTATGAGGTGTGCATTACAGTTTTTAAATATCTTCTTTGCATAGTTAGATTAAAGTATATTTATTCAATCACTTGTTTCTTTTTTTGTAGGGAGGGACATTCACCGTCAGCAATTTGGGAGGGCCTTTTGGCATTAAGCAGTTTTGTGCCATTATAAATCCTCCTCAGTCAGCCATTCTAGCTGTTGGGTCTGGTAAGTTTGCATCTCAGTGGTTTGATATATTTTAGCTTGTGATATCTGTGCTCATCGTCATTTCTTAAACAGCTGAGAGAAGGGTGATACCCGGTACGGGCCAAGACCAGTATAAGTTTGCCAGTATGATGTCTGTAACCTTGAGCTGTGATCACCGGGTGATTGATGGTAAGTGGCTTGACTGCCTATTAACAGTTGATCTTCCTCTTTTGGAATCATGGTTAAACCTTTAATGATTTCAATTGATACCTTTGTCCAGGCGCGGTTGGTGCAGAATGGCTCAAAGCATTCAAAGGCTACATAGAGAGTCCAGAGTCTATGTTACTGTAGATTGATACTTCCTTTTTGTCTTGTCTTTTGAATTCTTCACGTTTTCCTCAACGAGCCGGATGAAATCTGGATGTATGATAACTGGGATTTTATGTGCCATGGCCTGATTTTATTGCTTGATATAAGCATCTTTACTAGGGAAAATGGCTAAACGACCTGAGAATAATGAGGCTGCAAGGCCATGTACCATTGATTTAGACTTACCCTCACGCAACGCAGAGTGTAGTTTAAGTTTTTGCTCGAGGTCATTGAGTTGATCATTTGTCTGAATACGTGGAATACTAGCTGGAAATTCATTATTTTAATAAGATTCACTGAACTGTTAAAGCATCGAGGCTGTTGCTTGAAGCCATGATTATCTTCTTTATTTACTAACATATGTCATGCCAGTTCTGTCTGTTACTTTCGATATTGTCTCTCCTCGGATAAAATTGAACCTTGTGGGTAATTGCCTTGGAGGTAGTTTGCAGAAATTTTTGGGGTATAAGATGGTAAGAAGATATTGGTGGAAGACTGAGGTAAAGAAAACAAACACCTCTCTTGCGATCCGCTCCACTCTATGATGTACTTCAGCTTCTTCAATTAAAGACGTATTAGCAATTAGGATCAATGCTGCAGATGCTTTAGATGAGCTGGACAACGAGACATCATGTAGCAAGATCATATTCTTTCTTTGACCAAGATCCAATCCCCATATAATGTCAGCTCGCAAGAGATGGTGTAAAACATTAGTAAAAATTGCATAGGATGCACTATTTGGTCGTCCCCTTTTAATTTATACCCGTTTATTTTTCGTTTGCATCTGTACCCATTTTTTTTGTTAGATGTGTTTTAAAAAAATGATTTTGCCCTTCTTTAATAAAAGACTATTGACAAACCGTAGGACAAAAACTTAAGCATGTTTAGGATGAAGTTTTAGCAAATAAACTAAAAAACTTCATCTTGTTTAAATTGAAGTTTCGGATAAAACTCATGACGAAATTGTAGACTGCAGGGTATATAACTTCAGCATGCATTAGCATGAAGTTTTAGCTTCAATGTGAAACAACTTCATGCTACATTAGCATGAAGTTTTAGCTTCAACGTGAAACAACTTAATGCAAATGCAATTCTAAAGATGAATCTGGATAAATCTCTAATTATTTGTAAAGCTGTTGAGAGGAGAGGAGATATTTTCACGAATGAGGTTGCAGCTATTAATGCGTGATGCACGTTTTATATCTTTTGTTAGGGGTGTAATTATCATATTATTATGGATTTTTTGTAAGCTGGCTACCAAATCAATAATTTTGAAAATAAGGTACAAGTTAAAAGGTCGCACAAATATAGGGTAGGACTGCAAATTCCCCTCAAAATTATTATTTAAGACCACTTATATTGGGAATTAAACCTCTCTATCATAGTCTCGTGTGTCTTGTGTTTTTTGACTATTATAATAAAATATTGTTATAAAAGACACATATAATATAATATGATATAAAAATTGATTTGGAAAAAAGTGTTAACTTTTATAATGAAATACTCTATAGAAAATTGTTGTTATAGAGGTTTTGACTGCATTTTCTAGTCGGTTATAAAGTCATTTATATTGAACCACTGAATTTGTAAGATAAGGATTCCTTACCTTTCCTTTCTGATCATCAGAAGTTTTACTTTGTATCTTATAAAATTTATAGTTGTATGAGGTTTTCTTATATCTTATAAATTTATAGACCTTAATTTTATATTTTTGGGTCCATTAAATTACCTCATACAACTAGTATAGTTGTACGAGAGAGACACAAAATAAAATTTTCCCTTTCTAATTGAACAAAAAATATCTCATCCACTTTCCCTTGTTAGTTCCCTTTTTTCCTCTGTCAAAGCAAGTCTGTACACGTTAATATAAAAGGGCAATCCATGACCAGACTATTATGTTAAAGAAGCAAAATAAATTTAATTAAACACTCACGTGTCAATATTTTTCCCTCTTCTTTTTGTTAATGATTTTTAGAAGCTAAAGGAAGTACATCAAGATTATATGTATTATTCAGAAGAAGAATTTAATGACATTTCAATTCAAATCAGTCCTTCCTAATTCATTTTACGTCTCTGAGTTGAACCTCAATTTCAAGACATAGACACGGTGTTCAAGACTCAAAAGCAATTGCACATAATTCTACCAAAGAAAAGAGTGAAAAACAAAGAGATGCACCCCATTGTGGTATTTATACACAACTCTGTTTGATCGGCCACGTGGCAACCTAATATCTCACCACAATAGCAAGACAAAGCGACTAACACCAAGGGGAAGAGAAAAATACATCTCGTCAATTGACAAACACAGAGTTAAAAACCAAAACTAGGAATCAGAGTGTAATTGCTTCTTTTTATTCCAGTTTCCATCAACTCTGTCCTTGGGAAAACAAAGCATACATACATGACCGCTCCATAAACAAAACCTAAAATTGATAATTATTTAAAAATGATGTTATAGAAGTTTCACTTTTTTTTTTCCGAATATCAAACTCAAAGACGAAGAAAACATAACACACAACATAGAAATAACTTTTACCTTCCCTCTTTATTGCAATATAACAATAGGACAAGGCTTTGATATTACTAGTTCCTAATACGTACGTTGCACGTGGATCCCGATTTATTTAATATAATTTTTTAAATAATCATGTAAGATTATTAAATAAAATTATATTACGATCTAAAATCTAACCATGATTGTAATGGCGTCTATCCTGTTACAAAGCAAATTTACTTTCCAAAATATTGCTACTAAATCAATTATGAGAAATTATTAAAATATTTCACCATTTAAATTTCTCATAAACTAAATCAGCTCCAAATATAATTAATAAAAATACGAAAACGAGTCTCGGTCATCGGGGTGACTATGAACTAAGAAATATAATGTCTAAATGTCAAAAATAAGAAATGACAAAATGAATAACAAGGTCTTGCGGACACTGGCAGCTACCTTGCAATCTCCACATATAGTCGGCCTGAAATCAACAATCGCCACGCTCTAACTCACCTGGATCTGCACATAAAGTGCAGGGTGTAGTATGAGTACAACCACCTCAGTAGTAACAGAAATAACTAAGGAACTGAGCAGTAGTGACGAGCTAAGTAAAACTGTCCAATTATTTATTTTCATAATTTTTTAAAAAAATAAACATGAATAAATAGGTAAATTCCATGACTCAGTAAATACCAGAAAGAAATTTAACAGATAAATGCATCAACAAAAGTAAATGCAACTTCATAGCAATGGCACACCATCACTCAGCACTCTTACTGAACACTCAACACTCAATACTCAATGCACTCAACACTATGTGCTCACTGAGGGTGTGTACAGACTCCGGAGGGGCTCCCAACGCCCAAGTGCTAAGCACATACAACTCACGTGCCATCATATCAATACCTGGATCCGCACGGTCAACTCACGTGCTACGCGGACAACTCACGCTCTATGGCATAAATACCTGGACCCGCACGGTCAACTCACGTACTACGGGACAACTCACACGCTATGGTATTAATATCCTCATAACCAGGCCATCATACCAATACCTGGATCCGCACGATCAACTCATGTGCTACACGAACAACTCACGCGCTATGGCATAAATACCTAGACCCGCACTGTCAACTCACGTGCTACGCGGACAACTCACGCTCTATGGCATAAATACCTAGACCCGCACATTCAACTCATGTACTACGCGGACAACTCACGCGCTATGGTATTAATATCCTCATAACTAGGCCATCATATCAATACCTGGATCCGCACGATCAACTCACGTGCTACACGAACAACTCACGTGCTACACGAACAACTCACGCGCTATGTCATAAATACCTGGACCGCACTGTCAACTCACGTGCTACGCAGATTACTCACGCGCTATGGCATTAATATCCTCACAACCAGGCCTTCTGTCTTACTCAATCATATACCTCACTAGCCTCACTATCATCAACAAATAAGGGGACACAGCCCACATCAAGTATCACAACATATTAGCAAATAATAGAGACTGAGATAAATATGTAGAATAATTTCTATGATTGAGTACAAATAATGATAGAATGAATAAAGCATATGCATGTTCTCTAACATGAAGGCAACCAAGTTTAACAACAAGTAAACACATAACCACATATAATAGCTATTAGGCCTCGCAGCCTCACGGGACGGACCAAGTCTCAATACCTCGAGGTATACACCCAATGCCCAGCACCTAGCATGGATATCACTTCCAAACAATCACATGATATCAAATTCTCCGGGTTGATACCCTCAAAGCCAAAGTTAAAACTGTTACTTACCGCAATCGCATAAAATCCTACTCTGGGATGCCCTCGTCTCTAGACTCGGTCTTCAAAAGCTTCGAATCTATCCATAATCAGAATACTGCAGTCAACATAGTCTAAAGAATCGAATTCCACAATAAAAACTACATAAATATGCCAGAAATACAAAATCGACCAAAACTGAGCCCCCGGGTCCACGTCTCAGAATCAGTCAAAAATGGCAGAATAAAAATTCGTGTCCTCTCCCGAGTCTAACCATATAAAATTTACCAAAATCAGACTCTGTTTGGTTCCTCAAATCCTCATTTAAAACGCTTTAAAACTCAAATCCTAACTCTCTCAATTTCACTTTGAAATGATAAATCAAATCCTAAAAACAAACATAAATTCATGAAATGTAACCAAAATCGAGTAAAGAACACTTACCACAATCCCTATGGTGAAAATCGCCTCCAAAATCGCCCAAATCCAAGCTCCCCAACTCAAAATACGATCGAATTAACAAATCTTAGTTTTATATATTTTTCTACCAGCTGTTCTACCTCGTTTCTCACACCAAACAATCCTCAAACTTGCTTTTTATACCTCCAATCACTTCCATGTAAATTCTAGTCAAGTTAGGCTTTGAATAACTCAATTTGACTTTATAATAAATGAGATATGTAGGTTTTAATATTTGCAAATAGTGCAAATTTTTAAATACGCCGTCAGTGGCAATTTTATAATTAATCTAAAAAAATTGGCAACCTAATTTTTGTAAAATGACTATAAAATCCTCATACGATATCCAAATTCGGCCATTCTTTTTGCTACGTGCCCGTAATTACGATACAGATCTAATGCTTCAATTGGAAAAGAAATCAAAGCTTATTTGTTCAATATGATATCATTTATGCTTGAAGAAACGACGTCGAAACATAAGAAAAACGAGCACAACACAACCCAAACCTATCCGAAACTCACCCAAGGCCCTCGGGACCTCAACCAATAACCCCACCAAGTCATATATTACTATCTGAACTTATTCGAACCTCCGGAACACCCAAAACAACACCAAAACACCAAATCAACCTCAAATTCAAGCATAAGAATTTCTATACTTTCAACTTTCGCCAATTCAAGCCTAATTATACCACATACCTTCAAATTATATTCCGGACACACTCCTAAATCTAGAATCACCCAACGAAGCTAATTGAATCATAAAAATCCAAATCCGAATTCATTTACTAATAAGTTAACTTCCAATTGACTTTTCTAACTTAGCTTTCTAACTAAGAGACTAAGTGTTCATTTCACTCCAAAACTACTCCGAACCTAAACCTACCTACTCGATACAATTCAAAACAACTGAACAATATTTAAAGAAGCATAGATGGGGGGAAATGGGGCTATAACTCTCCAAATGACAGACCGAATCGTTACAAATTAGTTTTAAATATTTAGCAAATAAAAACTAAATAATAAATTATAGATCCAGGCAAATAATGAATATGATCATTGTTTGGTGATTTGTAATTTAAGCTCAAGTAAACACACAGAAAAAAATATGGAAAAATGTTCACTGAAGTAAAGGTTGCATATTGTGTAATGTAGGACTGGCACACAAATACTTATTCACATGTTATATTTTCGATTTCTTAGTTTTCGGTTTTACGAAGACTTCTATTCTTAAATTTTCAACATTTTTTTATTTAATATTTGGAAAATCCGATGCCAATATTTTTCATGCTATATGTAAATTTTGACCCTTTACAATATGTTTTGAATTCAAGAAAATAACTTTTTTAGATCTCTTAAATGTAAAAGACATATATCTTACGTGTAAAAGTAAATCTCCCATGTATAGAAAAAAAAGGTAGGATCATAAAACTAAAAACAACTTTGTAGAGAGAAAAAAATTAATTACCCCATATTTTTCATTAGTAAGATCATTGAAAAATTATATTGGCCATTCAGAGACAAATCACATGGGTTGGAGAGAGTTAAAAACTTCTAAAGTAACTCTTTAATTACTGATAAATGTTACAAATTGCAAGCGATGTAGTGCTGGGTATCACATAAGGCTCTCAAATAAGGAAAACAATGAAATAATAAATAAGAAAAAAAAATTTAAAACTCTTAATAGTTATCTTTTGACAAAAACCCTCCAGCTTATGGTTCTGGGGCTTCTACTACTTCGAAATACAACAAGGAAAAGGACAAGCCAATGAAATTTCAATTTTATATCGGTTGTTTGGCTTCCTGGTTTTCTTGCATTTTCTATATGTTCTTTAACCTTCGTTGCTTTCTGCTTAATTTTTTTCTTAAAATTTTAAACGCATCGCAATTTAGGAGAATTTATAGTTTTTTTACACTTTTCCTCCAGCATAACTCAAACCCATGACTTAACGGTAGGGAATGTAGGTATTTTTACCAACTGAGCAAGCCTCTCATATGTTCTTTATCAAATTCAAAATGATGAGAGATACTCCATATAAAAGATTTAAAGAAGTTGATTGGAAGTAGTCCATGAATCAAATCAACTAAAGATGCATGCAGTTAGTGCATTCTCTTAATTATAAAAGAAAAAAGAATTCCTTTCCTCAATTGTTTATGACGTTATTGTTAGTTAGTAGCATTATTATTGTAATTTGCAACATCAACACTAAGAAATAACAAATATAGTAGCTTGTCCCAAGCAGAATCTAACTTTAAGTTAAACCCATGAATAGTACCAAAAAGACAAAATATTAAAGGAGGGCAAATTAATCAAGAAAAACAAATAGAAAAAAAATTTCATGAAAATAATACACTATAATAAAATTTACGTAGCTAAGTCTTGAAAAACATACCAGAAATTACAGATAACAAACTTAACTGTTATTTCCAACTCTTATGGTTACCTGAAATAACACCAGATTATATGTAATTTTCTTCCTTGTCACCATAATCATGCTCTTCCATCCTCATTTGTTTTTCTTTAGTTACTCATCGCTTCAAGTAAAAAGGTAAAAAGGTAAGTGGAAGTCAAGGAATTTTATTACTTTGAATCGGCACCGGATGCGTATATAGAACTCCAAGTATCGTCAATCTAATCCTACATTTTATGTGACTATTAAAAGTATAGATGACTTCTTGGCCTACATTTATGTTCACGAGACCCGTGGCCTTTCGAATTCCTTCATAAAGGGGTAAATTACTATTTTGTATTCAAGACTAAATTGTATTCAAAGGATAACAAGGTCATTCAACATTTGATGGGTATTAAAGTAATTCAGCTTTTAACTTGGAACTTCATACTTATAATTAGGGGTTTTACAAAAAAAATCGATAAACCGCACCAACCCGATAATCCGAGTCAAACCGAGAAAAAAAACCCGACTATGATTTGGTTTGACTTGGTTTGGTGTTGGAATAAAAAACCCGACCATAATTGGTTTGGTTTTTGGTTTTAACTAAAGAAAGTCAAACTGAAACCAAACCAACCCGACATTACAAATATAGCAATTTTAGATATATTTAATATACAAATATACTTATTTTAATGTAATTTATAAATATTTCTTAAAAAATTTCATAATTTTATCTTTTAAGGTATTATTTCAAGGTTTGATTTAGAACTTTTGAATGCTCAAATAAGTTTTATAGCCATTAATATTAGTAAATTAAATAATGATAGCAATCAATACTAATGCTAACAAAAGACATTTAATTCAATATTACGAGCGGGAATGTATTAAATGTCTATTTTTTATTTTTCAATAATTCAGATAAAGATACATAACCTATTTTTATTTTTCTTTAGCTTTTAGGCATATAATTTATACTCCCTCATTAGTCTATCTAGTTTAGCATGAATTAGTGCTTTTAAATTATGTTTATTTTTATTATAACTTTTTAATTAGCAATATTTATAGTACATAATTTTATTATTTTTTATCGTTGAATATTTTAGGATAATGTCATGAGTCATGACATATCTCATATTTTGTATTATTTTCTTGAAAAAAATACTTTATATAGTTGTATCTTACTAGGATTAAAGAAATATTTTGAGCATACGTTATATATTTTGTTCTACGAAGAATTTACCGGAAAAAAGTTCGAAAAAAGCCGAATAACCCGAAAACCCGAAAAAATCCGATATTAAAAAACCTGAATTTATTGGTTTAGTTTGATCTTTAGATTTAATAACCCGACACAATTGGTTTGGTAATTGTAAAATCCGAATCAAGCCGGTCTATGTACACCCCTACTTAAAATATAATATTAATTTCTGGACATGTGCGTTGCATGTGTATCTCCCACTAATCGGTACGAACTTAAAAAAAATGAAAGATTACCAAAAACCATCCAAACAATTTGATTTAAAAACACTACAAAGTGGAGATGTACGTAGTTGCCGAAGTGTAATATCAAGTGTCAACTATAAGAAAACTAATCCAAATAGCTTACTAATTATTGGTAAAGTAAATACATAACGTGTACCGTTAAACATCAAGATGTGTATAGGATATAAAACTGAAAGAAATATTATTATCAACTCTCGCGACCCATGACAAAGACATGCATTCATTCATCAACTTATTCGTCCCAGTTGATGAATTCTTAGGAATTCCAAGAAAGAAGCTAAGACCCTTTAGTGCCAGGGGCATGTGGAAGATAATATTCGTCCCAGTTGTTCCCCGTCATCCACGTATACATAAATCGCCACTTTACCTAAGTCAACACATAACTACTGAAGTATCAATCAAAAGAAGAAAAAGAAAATAGCGATAAACAGTTAAATAGCTTCCTGAAACTCAATGAATAGAGGAAGATTGTCTATCCAAAATCACCTTCTTGAAGTGAAGCAGCAAACTATAGTGATCATTTTTGCCAAGCTGCCTTATTGTGGAGTTTGATGCTTCCACTGCCCAGGTATTCTCATGCGGTTCTTTTAATATTGGTTAATCTTAAAACTCAAAATAAATGTCTCATAAATAATGAAGAGAAACTGAAAAAGCCTATTACTTACTTGGATGAAATAAACAAAAGAATATTAAAAGTCATTCTCGCATCCATGCATAGGTATCATATCAAACTGTTCCTTTTACTCACGTACTGGTAGGAATTTAAGTTATCCTAATATGACACATTTAATTTCTCGTGTTTAGTTCAAGGAAGTCAGTTACATTGAAATTATGCATGCCTAGATATATAAAATTTATGTAGAAATTACATTTATCATAGGAGTATTTAGTTTTTGACTAAGGGTAAAATAGACATTCAATTTTTGGAGGACATTTTAGTAAATTAAGTTCACCTAAAAATGTTCATGCTTATACAACAACAACAACCCAGTATAATCCCACATAGTGGGATCTGGGCAGGATAGTATGTACGCAAAACTAACCTCTAACCTGGGGTAGAGAGGCTGTTTCCAAATAGACCCTCGGCATCCTTCCCTCCAAGAACTTCCCACCTTGCTCTTGGGGAGACTCGAACTCACAACCTCTCGATTGGAAGTGGGGTTGCTTACCATCAGAGCAACCCCTCATGCTTATAATATAGTATGATCATATGATGAGGATGATATGATGATTAATGGATCAAAGCTTTTAACCTTTATGATGACATTGATTTGTTCTCTCAAGCTTTTGAGGGGTTTCCCCCCTAATCACGTTGTGTTTGTTTCTTCGAGATTTTTAGTGTTATCCATCGTGCTACTCCCGAGTGAATATGCATGGCCTCTCATAGCATTTTCATAAGAAAACTAAGGGGATATGCCCATGGAATCAGGACTCCAACTTGAAGGTCAATAATGCCTCTCGTCTCCCTTTGGATTTGGAAGGAGCTTTATATGAGAGAGAGATTAGATGAATGAGCGCAAAGAGTGGGTTCATACGATGGGCTAGTAAGATATTGGGGAGGAATGGTTTGTTGGAAGAAAGAAACTTTTTGGGAACGTCAAGTGCCAAAGTCACTGAATGGGTAAGTCGCCAATCCCTGGACTATGTAATGTACTTTATCTGCGGGGTTACGTGCGGGCTTCTAATCTACCCTTGTGTGATTCCTGTTGAACTACTCGGGAGGTGGGTGCAGGGCGGACGATTTTAAAGCAGACTCCCCATTCATTAGATAGAGAAGATCACCAAGATTTCGCGATCCGGGAGCACAGCATAGCCAGATAAGGTAATAACCAGACCCTCTACGACTATGATAGGGAGAGGAAATGAGAGAGAACAGAGATCGAAAGATCCGGGGCGGATGGGGGGGTGGGGGGGTGTTTGAGCAACTTAGAGTTACAACTAAAACTGCAAGGATATGCAGCCTTTACTTTGGACTGAGAAAGGGAACTAAAAACTAGCTGGAAACAAGAGCACATGAATTCAGACACTTGATAACAGTCGGTGCAAAAAAACTAACTCCATCCTAGCAGCACTAGCACATGAATTTAGAGACACTTAACAAGAGTCATTGGAAATAGTAGCCATCAGAAGGGGTGAACTAAGAATCATTTCAAAGTCCCATCCTTTATCAAGGGCATGGAACTCAAAGCCATTGCGCAATTACCCAAACATCATATGGCAGTACAAAGAGCTGGAAACAAGAGAACCAAAAACATTCGACAATAGGGAAATACAGAAGTTAGTGTAGTGCAAGAAAGATACTATTTTTTTTTTCAAAATACCAGTTTGCTCCTCCAGAAAAAGGAGTATAAAACTCATTCTTCCATTTTATCCTATTTAGTAGATATCTAAGTCTACCACCATCTTAGAAGCACTAGCACATGAAATTCAGACAATTAACAACAGTAATTGGAAAAAGAACTGCCATCAGAAGGGACTCAGAATCATTTCAAAGTTCCATCCTTCTGTGTATCAACAGCATGGAACTCAAAGCCCTTGCGCAATGACCCAAACATCATATGGCAGTAAAAGAGCCAAAACAAAACAAGCCAAAACACATAGACAATAGGGAAATATGGAAGTTAGTGTAGAGAAATAAAAGATTGTGTTTTATTTTCTCAAAAGTGCCAATCAGCTCCTCCAGAAAACAGAGTATCAAAATAATTCTTCCTTCCTAGCCAGCATATATCTAAATCTACCAATCTTAGCAGCACTAGCACACAAAACTCACACACTTGAAAACAATCATTGAATAAAACTGCCATCAGGGGGTGAACTCAGAATCATTTCATAGTTCCATCCTTTGTGTATCAGTTGCATGGAACTCAAAGCCCTTGCGCAATTACCCAGACATCATATGGCAGTATAAAGAGCTGCAAAACAAGAGAACCAAAAAGCAGGCACTAGCACATGAAATTCACACACTTAGCAACAATCATTGAATAAAAATTCCATCAGAAGGGGTGAACTCAAAATCATTTCAAAGTTCCATCCTTTGTGTATCAATGGCATGGAACTCAAAGCCCTGGCGCAATTACCCAAACACCATATGGCAATAGGAAAGATATAGCAATAATACTCTACCATACATAGTGCACTGTCCAGAAATCTATTTAAGAGAAAAAACTTCTCACATAACTAAAACTTTTTGCTGATAAGTACTCTCGCGTATAGCAAATACACTGCTTAAATCAATAAAAATTCACATTAGTCTATTTGAACAGAAAGCATGAGGGTGAGGCACAAGGCACCTTATGATAGCATTGATTCTTCTCCAATTAAGCTTAGCTAAAATTCAACTACTTGGTGCCCCAAGTCTCTCCATAAACACTGCACACATGTACATAGAGATGCAATCAATAACTAGCAGAGTTCTACCCGTGAGAACCACAATTAAATTCCATGAGGTTATTCATCAAATGCTAGAACTATCTGGAATCAGAAAGAAACTCTTCCACCACCAAAACAACTAGCTGGAGCATGCCATCAACATTGCAGCTAGCAGAAAGTTTATCAAATGCATGGTATCTACTGAGCACACTCTTCAATACAGTAACACTTGACAAGTACACTTGGAAAAAAAAATGTAAGCACGAAAAAAGCGCATTCTATCATCTATATAAAACGTCAACGCAAGGTTCAACATAAAAAGAAGTAATGAAATAACCATATCAATATTAAGTTTTGTCAACTTTATTGGAGAGCAAATCTCCTCTAAACCTAATTTCAGCATATATATTCAATAAATATGTTTAAATATAACTAAAACGCATGCAACTTTCATGCCAAATTACATTACTTCGCAGTGTGAGAATCATATTTCTCAAAGGTATCATATCAAAATTTTTAGAAACAAATAACAGCTACCAAAGATTGAGTGTCGACAAACCCAAAAGCAGCACAAATTCCTCAGATCGGCACATATCGTTTTAGCGCCTGTTTTCCAGTGACCCCCAAGCCAACAACCACGCCGCCAATAACCCCAGCCACGGCCGCCGACCTCAGCCCCGCCGCCGCCCTGTAGAAAGCTCCAGTCCCTAATCCAGCAACCACACTGTTGATGACGTCATCCGTATCCCTGATAGCCACCATCCCACTCTCCATCCCAGCATAAAGCAGCCCAATAACGCCGGCCCGATTCCCAAACTTCCGTCCCGTATGACCCGACCCGTTTAAGATTCTATTGATCTTAAGCTTCATGGTGTCACCTGGCTCCGAAGCTCTCACGCCGTCAACAAATCCTTTTCCGGCGCCAACAACGGCGCCGCCTAGATAACCGATGCCGGTGTAGTAGGTCAAATTTTCACCCCATGATCGACGCTGGGCGACGGATTCTTCCTGAAAAAGGAACTCGGGTGAAGTTGGAAGCTTGTAAAGTGTTTGAATTGGAACGTGTAGGTCTTGGTAAGGGTTATAGAGCCGGCGATTTTGGCTGTCATCGTTTTCGCCGTTATGATTAGGTGATTGGTGCTGATATGCCATTGCTCTTTGGGTTTGGTCTAGGGTTAGGAGCTAGGGTTTTGGTTTGGCTTCAGAAAAAAAGAGATCGCAGAGAACCCAAGAGAGAAAGTGGGTTCCTTTTTCTTGAATATTACTACCACTTCAAAATGTGGCTTCGGTGTTTCTGCGGTGTTTTAATAAATCGGACCGGTTCAAGTTTTTAGGTCGGCGTGTTTAATACGAGGGTTACGGAACCGGTTTAATGAAAGTGGGACTTTGACTGGTTCAATTCCATTGAATATTCGCATCCCGTTCCCACCTTTGATATTCGAGTTTTTGACATAAATGATCCATTGAGTTTAAGGGTTGGTCTTGTACGGTTCAAATTTGGCAACCACGATCATTACCGAATAGAATGAGTTGTGAGCGGCTGGTGATTGTCGGCGTTCGGCGAGGCAGATGGAGGCCTAAGAAGTATTGGGGAGAGGTGATTAGGCACGACATGGCTAGAATGCAGGTTTCCGAGGACATGACCCTTGATAGGAAAGTCTGGAGGTCTAGTATCAGGGTTGTAGGATAGGGGCTCCTAGAGTTTTTCGTACTCCTCACCCGGGGTTGGGTGAGGCTTAGCAGGACTATCATAGATGATTTGTGTTTTGGATTGTGTCTCCCTTATAGTAGTTACTGTATGATATTATTGCATGCTATTTTATTTATTTTTCTTATGTTTAGATAATTATTTACGCTATATCTGCAGGAGTTTCTAATGCTCCTTTGTTTTTGTTTTTGTTTTTTTGTTCCCTTTCCTTCAATGAGCCGAGGGTCGATTGGAAACAACCTCTCTGCCCTTTCGGGTATGGGTAAGGCTCGTCTACATATTACCCTCCCCATACCCTACTTTATGAGATTATACTGGATAGTTATTGTTGTTGTTGCAAGAATGCCACGAATGGTGTTCTCTATTTTTGACCGTTGGGATGTTTTGAAGTTCATTGTAGATTCAAACTAAATATGTTGCTCTCAACTTTATTATATATGTTTCGTTAGTTGAAACTCAAAACTAACCGAAAAGTGAACTTAAAAGGATTATTTATGTGAACTCTTTTAATTTAAGGATGATATAGTGCTAACTCTAAAACTTAAGGGAGCATTTATGTAAAAGAAATTCTTCGATATTGCTGCATCGTAAGCTCAGCGTAAAAATAACAGCTGTCACAGTCCTACGTCATATTTATACGACTTTCAACTTACTTCATCCATAATTTCCGACAAGCGTGGAGCATTTTGGGAGGGGGGGAAGAATGCATGTCGCCGGTGCTACTCCGATTACGGTGTTGCCGTCGACGTGGCCAGCTTATTTAGTGCCACGTGTAGACCGAAGATATTTGAGTATTCGAGCTTGGACTTCATTATACAGTGACAGTGAAAACCACCATTACAGTAGAAGGTCTCAACAATACTGGGATAAGTTCTACAAGCTCCACAAAAACAAGGTATAAAGCTCCTGCCTTACTCTACAATAATGACCCAATTGCTTGTATAAACAAATATTTCTCAAAAATCAAATCTTTCATTTATAATCCCATATATTCTACTTCCTCCATTCCAATTTACGTGATAGAAAGAAAAACTTTGAAACTTGTAGTTTTTAATGTGTCATAAAATTTAGGTGACTGTAAGAATTTCTAAGTTTAAAGTTGAAATGTTACCAAAATATGGAAATGTATTTTGGAACGGATTAATAAGAAAATAGTGTTACATAAATTGGGAGTGAGAGAATAGAATTCAGTTACATACATTGCATATTCGGCAGTTTTTCAAGGACCGTCACTACTTGGAGAAGGATTGGAGAAGTTATTTTGATGATGAAATTGAATCTTCCCATGTGAAGGTTGTTTTAGAGGTGATTACATTGCTGCTACTTATATACCTTACTCTAGTAGCTACCTGAAGAGTTTAACTGAATAGACATTAACAGGTGGGCTGTGGAGCGGGGAATACGATTTTTCCTCTCATTGCTACATTTCCCAATCTCTATGTTCACGCTTGTGATTTCTCACCCCAGGCAATAACCCTTGTTAAGGTTTGTCAACCTTCTTATGTTACATTGTCATCAAGAGTAATTTACATTCATAGAGACTGCCAGTTTTTACTACTTGCATACCTTAAAGAATCAAATTTTAGTTACAAGTTGAAGTATTTGGAAATTTGTTTGTATTTTCTCTGTCACGGTTTAATGGCTAAGGAGTCTTTCCAATATGGTCTGAACCTTATGGTAAACAATTGGATTTGGCATGATTCATCGTGTGAAAAATGGAACCAAAATTTAGTGCTGAAGGTCCTCAATGGAACTCTATGTTGCTCAGCATGGAACATATCTGAATTTTATGCTTTTTGCATAGAGGAACTTTTCATGTCTTTTGTATGTTTCATCTGCAACTTTTTAAGATCATTACCAAATATAAGTATTTAAGTCTTATGGCTACTTTAGCCCTGTTGCGTTAGTTGTAATCTGGTTAGGATCTCAGTCAGTACCCCGATCATTTTTCTCTTTAGATTAGCTGCTACACCAATTTTTGTTGTCTAAGCTTTTTTTAGTTTCCATTGAGTTAGTCTATTGGTTAATATCAGCAAACTTAACATTTCATATCTACAATATTTATTACTTTGTCATTTGCATTTTAAGTTTACAATATATTGCCTGCATTGCATTAATTGTAGTCTTCTTAGAATCTCATTGAGCATCATGTCTTTGTTCTCTTAATGACTCTCTGTTGAACTAATTTTTGTTCTTCAAATTTTGTTAGCTTCAATTGGATTATTCCGTTATTTGCATTTAATGTGATATGTCTGAGGAACTGTGCTTGTTCTACATTGCATGACAAACTCAAAGTGTAATCCTTTCTTTTCTATGGCATGCTTGTGGCGTAAAGCTACTTATCCTATATGATGCAGCAGTTACACACAAACTCCTAAAGCTATTTGTCCTATATGATGCAGTCACATGCAAATTTCAGTGCGGAAAAGATGAACGTCTTTGTCTGTGATGCCGCAAAGGATGATCTCTGTGTTAACGTCATGCCTTCTACTGTTGATGTTGTAACCTTGGTAAGTGAAGGGAGTAAGTATAATAATCAAATCATCACTTTAAAAAGGCAAAAAGTATACTAATTGAATCTGAATCTGTATAACTGCTTAAAGCACAGAATAACCATATCTTCTTCCTTAGGGAAAGTCCAGAAGATGTATGCCTATATGAGCATCTAACTCCTTTAAGTAGATTTTTACATTGTCTGCAGTTTCTCCTGGGAAGATGGCTTCCATTCTAGAAAACTGTAAAAAAGTACTAAAGGTAAAGCTTGAATTCAGGAGCATGCTTTGCCTCATTTTCCTTTTTCTTTCTCTAGTATTTGATAATTGAATGGATCTGACATGCTCTTGCGATCTCATTTTGCAGCCAAATGGTCACATTCTTTTACGAGATTATGCAGTTGGAGATTCTGCTCAGGTAAACCCCTGTATATGCAGCCCTTGAATCTTCATATATACTGATGTGAGGTAGTCTGTTGTGTCTAGCTTCTACTTGTCTCAAACCAGAGTTACATGCTTAATATGTAATAGGTTAGAAATATGAAATGCATAACACAAGTCACATGACCAACTTTGGTGGTACGGATTTGAAGTGGAAAGGGATAGCAGTTGGGGGTGATGGTATTTCGCATATTAAGAAAAGACTAAAAGAGAGGAAAGGGATTCGTTGAACCATTCACTTTTTAAATATGATGGCTGAAAATTAGGTAAGTTTTCACTTTTGTTCCAATAGCTCAGTAAACAAAATTTTAGAGAGTTACATACTCGCCACCTTACTTGAACAGGAAAATAGTGCTGGGTACTTGGGCCTTATTTATTTCACTTGGCAAAGAAGATAAAGCACCTATTCGAAAAAGAAAAAAAGGAAGAAGATAAAGTCCTCTCGTTTCCTATCATTGATAACCTTCTTATTAGATACTTGGTACGCCCAGGGATCTGGCTAGTGCTGCAGATACCTCTGCCATAATGGAAGTATGTCGGGTGAAATTTCAATGTAGCATTAATTATCATCTTGTTTCAATAGATCTTTTTGATTAGTGGATAACTGTTCTTTATAGCACTTCATAGCTCAGCAAAATGAAGAACTCTAATGGAGCTTTGCTTAATGATTTACCTGACAGGAGAATATGATTACAGAGCATTCTGTATGGGATGTTTTCTGTCTAGAAGTGAAACATCATGCCTAAACATCTTTCATACTGAACATTGTAATTTTGGCCCGTTTCTTCTGTTTCAAGTTTCTTGCATAATAGTAGTCCAAATTGGAAGCAGTTTTAGGTGGCATGAAATTTACACTCGGAATGTTTCAGGTGAAATTGCATGACAGAGACCAGATGATTAGTGAGAATTTTTATTTTCGAGGAGATGGAACTGTAAGTATTCTCTGGAGGTTGTTTGTTTATCTGTATTTCCCTCCTGTTATATCAACTTCAGCTAAGTCGCTGCCATTATGGCCTCAGTGTTCATTTTACTTTTCGGAGGCTTTCCTGGCAACCTTGTTTCAAAGTGCTGGTTTTGTAATCGTGGATATTAACACATATTGCAAAGAAATTACGAATCATTCTCGGAATATTACCATGCAGCGGTATCTCTCTTGATTCCTTTTTCTTACTGCAACTTACTTATGACTGACTGTGCTATCATCTATGAAATGAGGGAAAATAATTTCCTTAATCAACAAATTGGGTAAATCAGGGCTTTGTTGTAGAAACCTTCTTTTTCTACATTAGTTTCTCTGCATACGTTCGTTTAGTTCAATAAATTTTTCTTTTACTAACATCTTCTGTAATTAAGTTAGATGTTGGACATGAATACCTGCTTCGAGAGGAAAAGAAAGATAAACGGATGATCCTAGAAAAGCATTACTATTCTAACTTTATATTGGTGTATTCAGATACTTTTGCTCTATTAATGCCCTACCACCTCCTGAAACTTTTTTGGTCATGAATCTAATAATCAGTAATAACTTATGCGTATTAACTTTGATTCCGCTGTGCCTTAACCTCTGTTTATGTGACTCCATATGCTTAGGCGCTGGATACGTGCCATATTTGGTCGTTCATGATTGCAAGTTCCTTTCTCCTCTTCCATCGTGGTCCAAAGCCGGTAATCCATAAATTAACATGCCATTATCTTAGCTGTTCAACATGGTTTGTGCTGAGTTTTGTATGTTAGAGCAGCCCTTATTGATGAAGCCTGTGAGGCTGAAGGTTATACTCGACAAGCTAGCACCTGAAGTCGAGATACAGTTGGGAAAATGAGTATTGGAAGTCGAAATTGAAGTGTTAAAAAGCTACAATACAGTTTCTTCTGTGCCTAAAGTGCCTGATTTAGATTTTGTCATGATGCACTGCACTCTTTCCATTGAAGTGCTCTTTCTATAATAGCCTCTTTGGCCAAGTTTCACCAATCCTAGAAGCATTCTTCTTTTTTTTTTAAAGTTAGAGTGTTTGGCTAAGCTTTTGGAAGAAAAAAAAAGTATTTTTGAGGAGAAACAGAAAAAAGTAGCTTCTTTCCAAAAAAACTTTTTTGAAAAGTACTTTTGAGAAAAATACATTTAGAGCAATTTTTAGAAGTTTGGCCAAACACTAATTGTTACTGAGAATTGCTTTTGAAATTAATTAGCCAAATACAAACTGCTTTTCACTAAAACTACTTTTGATGAAAAGCATGAAAACATGCAGAGAATCGGAGAAAATTTAGAGAGAGAAAGTAGAGAGAAGGAGGAGAGAATAGAAGAGTCTCGAAGAAGACTCGGTCATAAGCCAAATGACCCTTCTGAAGGGTCAAGCGTTAAGTGAGAGTATATATCAAATATACTTATTACAAAACTAGCCTATTTACAAATACAACCTATTTGCACATATAGCCTATTTTACAAAAGAATACAAAAGAATAAAGGAATTACAGAATTAGCCACAATTAAGGAAATGACCAATTATTAGGCTCAGAATTAGTGTATCATCATAGCCTATATCTCAACACCCCCCCTCAAGTTGAAGGGGGGGAAACCACCTTTAACTTGGACAAAATAGGAGAAAGAGCAGTCCCGGATAATGCTTTCGTCAACGGATCAGCCAACTGTTGAGAAGTGGAAACATGGGAAAGTGTGAGAAAACCATTGCGTATCAAAGTACGAACGTAATGACAATCCACCTCAATATGCTTAGTACGCTCATGGAAAACTGGATTATTAGCAATGTGTACAGCAGCTTGACTATCACAAAACACAGAAATAGGAGATGAAACAGATACCCCAAGATCAGCAAGCAAACGAGATAACCAAGTGAGTTCAGCAGTAACCTTGCTTAAAGCCCTATACTCAGCTTCAGCTGAAGAAAGAGAGACAACAGGTTGTTTCTTCGACTTCCAACTTACCAGGCTGCCACCCAACAATACACAAAAACCAGTAACGGAGCGGCGAGTGTCGGGACAAGCTGCCCAATCACTATCAGAGTACCCAGACAAAGAGAAGTCAGCAGCATCAGAGTAAAATAGACCCAAAGAGGAAGTGCCCTTAAGATACCTCAAAACATGTAAAGCAGCAGACATATGGGGAACCCTTGGGGATTTGAGATACTGACTCAGATGTTGCACGGCAAAGCATATATCAGGTCTAGTATGGGTTAAAAACAATAATTTGCCAACAAGACTCCTGAACTGATCAGGAGCGGGTAAAAGATCACCAGAATCAGCATGTAATTTTAAAGAAATGTCCAGAGGGGATACAACAGGGGAAACAGATACTCAGTCGAAATGATGCAACAAATCATGAACATATTATGCCGATTCAGATGAATCCCACCAGGGATTTGTTTAACCTCAAGACCCAAGAAATAATGCAATGACCCTAAATCCTTTATCTTGAAAGTATCATCCAAGAAGGCTTTTAAGCCTGCAATCTCATCACAGTCAACCCCAGTAACAATTATATCATCCACATACACAGCCACCACAACAAGGGAATCAGGATTACCTTTCAAGAACAGTGAATAATCATTCAAAGAATGCCTGTAACCTCTAGAATGAAGGGCAGAGGACAGCTTAGCATACCACTGCCTGGAGGCCTGCCTGAGCCCATACAAAGACTTCTTTAGTTTACAGACCAGAGGAAGAGAAGAAGAAGAAGAAGAAGCAGTAGAAGAAGAAGTAGAAGAAGGATCAGACACCACCAAACCTGGAGGAAGTTTCATATACACTTCCTCATCCAAATCACCATGAAGAAAGGCATTGTTAACATCCAGTTGGAACAATGGCCAGTGATTTTTAACAGCCACTGCAATGAGACACTTGACTGAAGTCATCTTTACAACAGGAGAAAAAGTGTCTGTAAAGTCCACACCTTCAACCTGTGTGTCACCCCTAATAACCAACCTTGCTTTGTATCTTTCAATAGAGCCATCAGATTTATATTTGATCTTGTAAACCCACTTACAGCCAATAGGTTTCTTACCTGGAGGAAGATGCACAATGTCCCAAGTGTGGTTAGCATCCAATGCATCAAATTCCTTCCTCATAGCATCCTGCCAAGATGGTACAGAGGCAGCTTGAGAGTAAAACATAGGTTCAGATTCCAAGTGAGAGGAAGAGGAGCCAGAAAAGGCTGGAAGTTGACAAACATAGTCTTTGAGGTAAGAAGGAGGGAGATGTGATCTGGTGGACTTTCTGGGCAAAAAAACAGGCTGGGAGACAGGCAATGTAGGAGGGGAGATGTCATGACTGAAAATAGGAGAAGGAATAGACACTGGAGAATCAGGAGAAGGGTGAGGAGAAGAAGAAGGAGAAGATTCATGGGAAGATGGTAGGCTGAAAGGTTGAGGGAGAATGTCATCAGAAAATGGAACAGGTGGAGGAGAAGGAGAAGAGGGAGGAGGAGACTTGAATGGAAAGTGAGTTTCATGAAAAACAACATCTCTAGAAATAAAGCATTTCTTGGAATTCAAGTCATAAAGTTTATAACCTTTCTTACCAAAGGGATAACCAAGGAAAACACAGGAATGAGCTCTGGATTTCAGCTTATCCCTATGAGGGATAGGCACAGCAGCATAAGCCAAACAGCCAAAAACTCTCAGATGAGAATAGGAAGGGGGAGAGCCATGTAATAATTCATGAGGAGATTTGTAATGAAGCACCCTGGATGGCAGTCTATTAATGATGTATGTTGCAGTTAACAGACAATCACCCCAAAAAGAAATAGGCAAACCAGATTGAAAGAGAAGTGCTCTACAAGTTTCAAGTAAAGACCTGTGCTTTCTCTCAACAACCCCATTCTGTTGAGGAGAATGGGGGCAAGTTGTTTGATGCAAAATCCCAAGTTTACTAAAATAGGAAATCCCTTCAGCACTGGAACCCAGTTCCAGGGCATTATCACTTCTGACAACCTTGACCAGGGAATTAAATTGAGTTTGAACATAGGAAATGAAAGATTGTAGTAGAGGGAATGCATTACTTTTAGAACCCATTAGATGTGTCCAGGTAGCTCTGGAAAAGTCATCAACTATGGTGAGGAAATACTTGCTACCAAGGGATGTAGGGGTATGGTAAGGACCCCAAGTATCCACATGAATAAGTTGGAATGGTTTGGTAGTGCTAATGCTACTGTCAGGAAAGGGCAATCTGGTTTGTTTAGCCATAGGGCAAATTGAGCAAGGAAAAGGTTGTTTAGCAGCAATAGAAAAAGGCAAATTAGAAACATGTTTCATATTAGCAAAAGATGTATGTGCTAATCTCAAATGCCAAATATAGTTCATATCATCAAGAACAACATTATTACAACTAGAAGATTGAATAACTGAACTAGAATGTTTGTTATCAGAAACAATATCATCATTACAAACATCTGAGTCACTATGCTCAAGAGAAGAAGGCTTGGAAGAGGCAGAAGAGGAAGAGGGTGACCAAGAGTACTTGTACAAGCCAGCCTCCTCTTTACCAAGATCCAGAAGCCTCTTCAGAGAAAGGTCCTGTAACATGTAAAGAAGGCATGAGGTTGGTGTAAACAAGACTAAACAATTCAATTGTTTCATCAACTTATGAACAGAGATCAAATTATGTTTGAAAGAAGGAACTAGAAGTACATTATGAAGAGTGAGGTAAGGAGTCAATGCAAATGATCCTGTACAAGTAACTTTGACTTTATATCCATTAGGAAGTGAAACAAGGTAAGGTACAGTTAGGGGTATAATGTCAAACAATAGATTTTTATCATAAGTCATGTGATTGGAAGCTCCTGAATCAATGATCCAGGTAGCAAAATTTATGTGTGTAAGCATGCATAACTTGGAATCAGAAACAAGACTCTCAGACATTAAAGTACCAGCAAAATTAGCAGAACTCATGGAAGAAGAAGTTTGATCACTGGTTGAAAGTGTTTGTTGAATCAAGCTCACAATCTGATCACATTGTTGTCTGCTCAACCCTGGTATCACAGATTGACTGGCAATAGGATCCCCTAGAGGAGCAGACACACCTGAAATTCTTGAATCAACAGATACACAATCAGTACTAGTGGAAAGATGAGCAGCAGATTTCCTTCCCTTGATGTAAGAATTGTTTTGAGGAAAACCATGGAGTTTGAAACACTTATCAATTAAGTGTCCAGACTTCTTGCAATATCTGCAAAATAAGTTTCCTCTGTTTTGCTCAAAATTGACTTTAGGTCTGAAATTAAAACCAGACAATTTCCCTTGGTTGGACCCAGCAGGGGGCCTATCAGTGTGAGCATTAAAAGACATTGAGTCTGGGCTCATATGGGAAATGGACTTGACCTGTCTTTGCTTTTCATCATTCAACACAATATTATAAACACTGTCAAGGGAAGGAAAGTGTTGCATCATTAACAAATTGCTTCTTACACCCAAATATGTCTCATTTAGTCCCATAAGGAACTGATAAATCTTGTTATCATCATCTTCCTCAATGATACCATTCTTAGCAGCACAAGTGCACTTCTGCCCATGGTTTGGGACCATTGTCCCCAATTCATCCCACAAACTCTTGAGTTTATTAAAGTATGAGGCTACATCAAGGGAACCCTGGGAAGTTTGGGAGAGTTCTCGCTTTAGTTCAAAAATTTTGGTTTTGTTAGGAGTACCATATCTCTTCTCAAGTTGAGACCACATGCTTCGTGCAGTGTCAGAGTATTGAACACTGTCAGCTATTTGAGATGACACAGAAGAGGTTAACCATGACATAACAAGCATGTTACATCTATCCCACAACCTTTGCAAACTCACATTATTACTAGGTCTGGAAAAGGAACCATCAATGAAACAGATTTTATTTTTAGCAGATAAAGCCATAGTCATTTTACGCTTCCATCCTCCATAACCACTTCCTGAGAAAGGAGTGGGGACTAAACATGCACCAGGAACATCAGAAGAGTGCACAAATAATGGATTGGAAGGGTCAATAGGACCGGAGTTAGCACCAGAACTACCAGCATTCATGTTAGCAGCCATGCTCAACAAATGAATCAAATCTTTTGAAAAAAAAATATCACCAAACAATATTCACAGTCTACACAGTCAATATTCTCAAGTTAAATGATCTATTCACAAATAGACAGTCACATATACAAACAAGGAATCACAACCAGAGAATAGGAACGAGGTTACCGTCCTTCTTCGCAACCGGAAGATCGGCCTTTAATAATAGGCAAAACCCTAGGTAGTGTAACCGTCAAAATTTTACCACAAACGTTGATAAAGATGTCGCAGCACCACCGATGATGACCAGAACTTCAGCAAAGTAAGTATCAAACCACCGGATGGTAATCAAACACTCGATTTGACCACCAGAAAACCCTAGAGGTTGAAACTCACCGCAAAATCTCCGAAAAACTCACAATAAACGATTGAACCGTTCAATACAGAAGGAACAAACGTAGATCGTGAAGATAAATAGACCGAAGAACCCTAACATGGTTGAAACAATCATCGATCTTTTCGATCTCAGAAAAATCCCAAATTTTGTTAAAAATAGTTCAGATGAACTATTGATTCACACGATAACATCACCGGATCATTGTACCGGCTCTGATACCATGAAAACATGCAGAGAATCGGAGAAAATTTAGAGAGAGAAAGTAGAGAGAAGGAGGAGAGAATAGAAGAGTCTCGAAGAAGACTCGGTCATAAGCCAAATGACCCTTCTGAAGGGTCAAGCGTTAAGTGAGAGTATATATCAAATATACTTATTACAAAACTAGCCTATTTACAAATACAACCTATTTGCACATATAGCCTATTTTACAAAAGAATACAAAAGAATAAAGGAATTACAGAATTAGCCACAATTAAGGAAATGACCAATTATTAGGCTCAGAATTAGTGTATCATCATAGCCTATATCTCAACAAAGCACTATTCAAAAAAGCTAATTTTTATAGCTTGGTTAAACCGGTTATAAGTTAATTGACATGCTTCAATAAAGGGGGAAGGGAAAAAATGGATACAAGAAAGGGATACAATTCATTGAATAACCATATAAAAAATTCTTTAACTTTCTCTATATCTTTATCCTCACATGGAGGTGGAAAAATGTTAAAAAAATAGTTATCCACCCATATTATCTATATATACTATATTATAAGCACGAAGGCCTTGAGCGAAATATCGTTCGCCTTTTTTGCCTTTAACATTTAATTTCATATTAAGCAAAATAGTCATTTAATTATTCTAATATTTATTAAGACTTTAAAATCAACTGAAAATCTTGCATATTAAATAATTGCCTTATTTGAACTACTATATAAGAAATCCTAATATTTAAAAATCAAATATTATTAAAGTTTTGCCTTATAAAGCTATAAGATAAACATAGCAATTATGCAATATATAAAACCTAACATAGAAATTCCGATAACTTGTTTCGTTATGGTGTTGAATCGAATGGTAAGTAAGGAATTGAAACAATCAAATCAAATTTGACACTAGTCTTGTTTATTATAGGCCCTCTATAATATTTCTCCTTTTATTTTTTGGACTATCATTACCATGAATCTATGATAAAGAATTAGTTGATCAAATATTTTATGTAAATGACTTTCCTGTGGATTAAGTACGTAATAAATAATAGGAATATACTCATTATTAATGTATCATCTATTACTCCTTCTAACTTTTAACCAATATTTTTATCTCTCTCTTATTTTTACTTTGTGTTACTTTAAATTCTTTGGCTCTTATATATTGTGTTTATGTGTATTATTTAACAATCTAAGCAATTTCAAAGACTTACATGTTTGATACTAACATTTATTATAGCTTAAACATATCTTAATGTATTTATTATGTAATTAAAAAATTATACTGAGAGACTAAAAGTTTTAAATCAACTAAAATTTATACATTAAATTATTTTTGAATTATATAAGTTCCAACATAAAATCTTGGATACTATCGTATCAGTTGGCGCTCCTATGGTTTTTTTAATTCTCAATTATAGATTGATCATAAAATTAAAACTAATTAATTTCATATAATTTAGTTGTTCTAATAATAATAAAAAATATATATACAGAAAACTTTTTGTGAAAAATTATGTTTCTTTCTCTGGTTATATGCAAATACAAATCTTACTAAATACTCTTATTAGGTATAACTTATCCCAATATTCATATTTATTACACTTTTTAACTCAACATCAAATAAATCTAACAAAAGTTAAAACATGAAAAAAATCGTTTCTATCAAATTCACTTTCGCGATATTAGTTTTCAATCTCAACTTTTGAACTACTATTAATCAATAGAGCTTTTGACGAGTCAAATGATTGTTAATAAATTCTTGATAATCTGCATATAAAGCTAATTATAAATAATTGCTCAATAAATTTTGGACGAGCTCGTGCTTGAGGCGTTGGGTGTATATCAAACATATGTTCAGGACGTTTGAGGTGGAAGATTCACAGGATAAAAACCAACACATAATCCAAGAGTATTTTACGAGTGTCTCACTCTTAAGCAAGTCTCAATTTTGCTAACCCTTATTTGGCAAGTGAAAACAAAAATGATTAAGATTCATAACGGAATATTCATTGATTGTTTACCTTTTGAATTATTTCTTATTTGATTTATGGTTTAAGATCTTGACATTTAGGATTATAAGAGCAACAAAGAAAAATCTTATATAAATTATTTTCTATTTGAATAATATAACATGATCATAATTGTTTTGGGCATAACATGACTATAATTGATTCGATATTATCTTTGGAGTCTTTTAATTATCTGCTCAAATAATATTTTTCTCTTCATTGATGTTTAGCATAATATTAAGACAATACTCAAATAACCAAAAAAAAAAAAAATTATAGTAGAGATCGAGAGTAAGAAGGAAGGGGAGAGAGAAAAAAGAAAAAGATAATCACATAACTTCAATCATTGGCAGAATATCAAAGTTACAATAAATCAATATTTTCTTATTTATTAAGTCAGCTAAATATGATCATTTTTAGAAGTTTACATATTTTTAATGCAAATATATTATTTAATAATAATAATAATACGATTTTTTAAAGTTATATACTCATTGACATAGATACACGCGCAAAGCGCGTATCATAAGACTAGTACTATATTAAAAGTACGAATGCACTTAGCGAAACGTCATTCGCCATTTTTTACCCTTAAAATTAACTTTCACATTAAATAAAATAGTTATTTTATTAAGGCTTTAAAATCAACTAAATTTTGATCGTTATATATTTCTTTATTGAATCAGATCCTAATATTTAGGAGTTTAAATTCACGTGGCAATTTACCTCAAATAAGGAAAAGATCCCCTTTGTTTCAAAACAATAAGATCCAAATATTCGACGTTAGTCTATGTAATATGCATGCAAGAGCTTCATTAGTTATTATAAATTTGATAATTAACCATAAAATGTTTTTTAATATTCCAACACATATTATATTTATGATACATGTCTTTATATTTAATATGATCACGAAATCATAGTTAATTCATATATATATATTTTTACCTTTTTATCACTTAATCTGGATAAATTAGTATATTTTAGTCTGTATATTGATAGATGTTTTTTTTTTGAAATATATTCATCGTGATTGAGAACTTCTTTGTGGAACTATTCGCGCTTATTGAGTTCAATATTCTTCATTTTCAGCAGTTACACTTTACTTTTATAATTCAAACATAATTTAAATAAAATATTTATATAATTTTTTAAAATTTTTTTACTCATTATACAAGGTACACGCGCAACACGGTACTATTGACTTAGTCCATTAAAAAATGGTTTGAATAATGGACTTTTTAAAAACAGGTCGAATATGGATAAGAACCATATTATCTAATCCAAAAATGGTTAACCAATGGATAACTCATGTGTTTTGCTTTTACATTTGTAAAGTCTTAAATTGGGGTTTCTCAAGTTTGGGAGACTAGCAATGCTCTCATAAATGATCATATTTAAGAAGTCATGGGTAATATGGATATTCATATTGTTTTGCTTGAAAGATATATGCACTTTATAAGCTTAAAAACAATCAAAAAGATTTGAGGGTAAACCATAATCAAGTATAATGAGTCCTAGAAGAGGTTATTTTACTAGGATCATAGTAGATCTTAAAATATAGAAGATAATAGAGAGTTCTTGCTATTAAAAAGAGATAGAGAGATATAAAGATGTTTGCTTGATAACAGTAGAGAGAGAAAGTAGAGAGTTGGTATATTCAGCATTATCAATCTGCCCTATTACAAGGTGAATGTCTCCTTTATATATTAGGAGACATTTTCTCAAAATACACGAAAAAAAAAGTATAAAAGTTGGTGGCTTCCTCGTACGGAGAAAGCCCGGCCTAAAACGGTGTCATTCCTCTGCTTAGTTGTTCAGGACGTCCTTGGTCGGGCCGTCCTCATCTGATTGACAAGGCTTTGAGGGCAGCCTCGTTATGAGGGACGTGCTTACTTAGGCAGCAGCGACGTGAACCAAATTTTACCTCATACAGTTAGTCCCTCCATCTGCTGGAGGCATCCTCGAGGGGCATCTTCAATAGGCGGACATGTTCACTTATTTGACACCATGGAGCCGTTGACACTCGGCTCCTTTTTGGGATGACATCACCGATCACGTGTATCATCATTATTTTAACTCCCGGGGCGGTTCAGATCCTGATGTGGCCTTTGGTTTCTCATGCCTGCTTTTGAATGATGCCGCTTCGATTTCGTGTATCTCACTCCTATAAACAATGGAGTGATTCAAAACGGTCCATCGTTTGAATCTCTGAAGGACATTTCTCTCTTCTTCTCATTCTATTTTTCGGCGATCACTGCTTTTCTTAAGAACCATTGTTTTTATGAGTCGAGCTTTGCACCTACTTGAAACATTCTTTTTTGGTAAGCTTTAACCATGGTGAAACGATTTCAAGGTAGCAAGAAGTCCAGAAATAACGCTCCTCCTAGGGTTTTACCTCCTTCCAACGGTGAGGCGGAGGTGGCCGAAGAGGTTCTAGTTCCTATATCGGTGGCGAATATTCTTCCGAAGAACATGAGCAAAAGAAATGATTTTAGTAATAAGGGTTCATCCCCACCCTTGGAACTAGCGAGTTGACGCCTTCCCACCTGGATGCTTTTAGGATGGCATATGGGTTTCCAGACCACGTCGATATAGCGCCTGCCGGAGAAATTATGCCAACATGCACATGCCCGGGTTCTGCATATTCTATGAGTATGCATTCCGAATCGGCTACAGTTTCCCGCTCAACCCTCTGGCGGAGGAACTCTGCCATTTCTTCAGGGCGTGCAGATCTCAACTTACTCCTTATACGTTGAAAGTGTGCAGAATACTTACCACTCACGCAGAGAAAGCCGGGTGCGCGGTTACAATATACCACCTTCTGCAGATGTTCACACCTGGATGCTTTTAGGATGGCATATGGGTTTCCAGACCACGTCGATATAGCGCGTGCCGGAGAAAATTATGCCAACATACACATGCCCGGGTTCTGAATATTCTATGAGTATGCATTCTGAATCGGCTACAGTTTCCCGCTCAACCCTCTGGCGGAGGAACTCTGCCATTTCTTCGGGGCGTGCAGGTCTAAACTTACTCCTTATACGTTGAAAGTGTGCAGAATACTTACCACTCACGCAGAGAAATCCGGGTGCGCGGTCACAATATACCACCTTCTGCAGATGTTCAATGCGAGTTATCTGCGGGGTTCGATGTTGCACCTGACGCGTCGTGGTAAGAAAAACTTTGTGGTGTAGTCTGATGACAAGGTCAACTGTGGCTATCGGAAAAAAAATTTCTATGTCCAGACGGAGCATCTGGTGGCCAACCCCGAAGGGTTCCCGGAGGTGTGGAACTAGGAGTGTAAGTATTCCCTTGTGTCTTATTCGGCGCTTTTTGCTGTGACGATTTGACTCCTCACGGTTCTTTTATCCGCTATTTGCAGTAGCAGCCTGTATGAACAAGGATTCCTCGTCTCTTTCCTGTACGGACGACATTAGGTCATGGGTGGAGAAGATGATTCCCCATGTGGAAGAGTGTTGTACATGGGTTCAATTTTGTAGCATGTATGGCCCAACTGGTAACGATTTTTTCCCAACTATTTTCCTTTTTCATTGTCTTGATTCGGGAGTCTTTTAGTCTCACATACCTTTTCTTTGGCAGGCCGGGGTTCCTCCAAGAGGGCCAAGAGGAGGAGAACTGATGCCGCCCCTTCTAGGGCGCAGCCGAGCTTTGAGGAGGAGGACATGCCCGCGGGGGGTTCGCCTAAAAGTAGTGCGCTCTCGGCCCCTCAGTAGGGGGTTGCTCCGGGGGCGGCATCTGAAATGGCGGAAGAGATAGCGGCAGAGGAGGAGGTTCTGGCGCTTCCTGAGGTAGTGCCCGCGAGGGGGGACGAAGTTGCATCCGTCAATGAAGCGCTTTCATTGGAGTCGTCTTTGCAACCAATGGAGGCGGCTCCCGAAGATGAGGAGTCCCTCACAAGTAGGAGGCGTCGGCTGATCACCGACAAAGGAGTGGTTGTCGAAGGGGAGAGGGTGCAATTGCCTCGTCGCGAGCCGGGGCGGTCGTTTATGGCCGATGCAATCCTCTTGTGGAGGCCCGCTCCTCGAGGGAGGGCTTATGTTGAGGGAGTTCTGCCTCCTGCTAGGGAGGATGGTTCGTCGTCCGCAGCGGCAGGGACAAGTGCGCCTCTGGAGAGGGTGGACGGAGGAAGGGACTCTCTGGCTCGTGTTAAGATGACGGCCGATAGGTCTACATGCCGTATAGTGATCCCCAGCGGTTGTAACCTCTTGGAGAACTACGAAGAGGCGGCCGCGGACGTGACCCTTTTCTGTGCGGGCGCCGAGGGTGAAGCATTGGCGGAAGTCAGTGACAGGAAATGGTCTAGAAGGGTAGCAGGCGCGGCCTTGCAGGTAACTTTGTCTCTCCTCCCCTTTGAAGTCGTAGGGCGGTTTGCCTGTATACTAACTCACCCTTTGATATTTTTTAGGTTCTTGTTTTGGAGGTGGAAAGGGGGCGATGCCTGGCGAAGAGGGTGGATGCCCATAAAAATTATGGTAGAGGTACAAACGGGTCCACGATGCGCATCAAACATTGGCTAACATGTACAAGCAAGACCCCGAGTTTAGGATCTTCCGCGAGGGTATTACCCAATCGAAGGAGCAGCTGAAGAAGCGGTTGGCCGAGTTAGAGATGGCGGACGAGCAGCTTATGGGCGTGGTCGCCCGGAACACTGAGTTGGAGGCTCTCCTTCGAGCGAAGGATGATGAGTTGGAGCTTGGTCGTGCCGTAGCGACGGAGGCTACTGAGTTTCGGGCTCGGGTTGCGGCCTTAACCGCTGAGCTCAAAGCCAAGGAGGATAAGATTGAGGCCCTTGTTCGGGTCGCTTCATAGGAAGCTGAGCGTCGGGATGCTCATGACATGTGGGTGTACCATGATGCCCGGCTAGTTGTGTTTGAAGAGCTCTTGGCAGTCGGTCAAGTTTTTGAAGAGGACGTGGATAGCCAGCGGAGTCTGACCCGTGTTGCTTGTGAACAGATCGGTTACCTCTCTGATCCGCCCACTAGGTAAGGGTATAACTCAGAAGACATTAATCTCCTAGCATCTGCTTCTTGGATTTCTAGGGACTACCCTCCAGGAGGTGGCGACGGCCTGAGTGCTGATTGTGCCGGCCAGGGTGACGGGGGTTCCTAGGGTTTGCCTTTGTGCTTTTTTGTTATAAATGGGCCTTTTTCTGAGGCCGGTTATGTATATATATATATATATATATATATATATATTGGATATAATAGTACATACTTTTTTGCGTTGTTACTCTTTCTTTGTTCCTTGGAACTTTTATCGTGTTTGCAACTCGTAGTTTGAACTTAACTTCGACCCTCGTGAGGTCTTTCATTTTTCCATAGTTGATGTTAGGTCGATTATTAACGGTGATGGCTTTAGCCATATTTGGACTAAATGGCCTTAGCCGTATTAGTTGACTTCGACTATCATCGAGTCTCTCGTTCTGCCGTAGTCGACATTGGGTCGATTGTTACTGGCGATGGCCTTAGCCGTTTTAAATCGATGGCTTTAGCCATATAGAATTGAATGGCCTTAACCATGTGGACTTAAACTGTCGTCGAGTCTTTCGTTTTGTCGTGGTCGACATTGAGTCGACTGTTAGCGGCGATGGCCTTAGCCATTTTAAATCGATGGCCTTGGCCATGTAGAATTGAATGGACTTAGCCATGTGGTCGACTTCGACTATCATCGAGTCCTTCATTTTGCCGTGGTCGACATTGGGTTGACTATTAGCGGCGATGGCCTTAGCAATTTTAAATCGATGGCCTTAGCCATGTAGAATTGAATGGCCTTAGCCATGTAGAATTGAATGGACTTAGCTATGTAGAATTGAATGGCCTTAGCCTTTTTACACATTGGAGATGGCTGTAGCCTTTTCATTCATTGGAGATGGCCACAGCCTTTTTACACATTGGAGACGGCCGTAGCCTTTTCATTTATTGGATATGGCTGTAGTCTTTTTAGACATTGGAGATGGCCATAGCCTTTTTACACATTGGAGATGTCGCTGGTCTAGTCCCTGTATTAGGTCGGGCTGGAGAGCGTATGGAGAGGCGCACGTGATACACATGTTCCCCAAACATCTCCAGGTGTCCCCTTCTTTTCCTCGTTAAAAACCTCCCCGACAAAACTCGGGTGAGGAAAAAAGAGTGCGACTTGGGGTACGCCTTCTAGAAATGGAAATATTTTAGATGGGCGACGTTCCAGTTGTTCTGGAGTATTTTTTCTTCTATTATTTCCATCTAAAATGCCCATTTGTTTGCTATTGCTGTGTTTTTGTAGTTTCCGTCCCAGTTTGTGCCCAATTTTCCTTCACTTGGGTCTTTGGAGGCCAATGTCTTGGCTTTGAGGATGTAGTCTCCTACTTTGAGCGGCCTTATTTTTGCCCTTCTGTTGTAGTACCTTTCGACTTGCTGCTTTTGGGCCACAATTCTTATGTGGGACATTTCTCTTCTTTCCTCGGCTTCATCAAGGTCTTGGAGCCTATTTGCGTCGTTTTCCGTTCCGCTGGTGAGCGAATACCTTAGGCTTGGTTCGCCTACTTCGACGGGTATGAACGTGCCTGTTCCGTAGACCAACGAGTATAGGGTTTCCCCTATGCTGGACTTGGGTGCGGTCCTGTGTGCCCACAACACTTCGGGTAACAGTTCAGGCCACAACCCTTTGGTGACTTCAAGCTTTTTCTTCAGTATGTTTAGTATGGTTTTGTTGGAGGATTCTGCTTGTACGTTGGTGGCGGGGTGGTATGGCGTGGAGAGGATTCTCTAGATGCGCCATTTCTCGAATAATTCGGTTGTTTTTGACTGACGAACTATCGTCCGTTGTCGCAGCTGATTTTTTTGGGGATGCCGAAGCGACAAATAATGTTCTTCCATATGAGGCCGATGACCTCATGTTCGCGTATCTGTGCGTATGCACCTGCTTCCACCCACTTGGAAAAATAGTCAGTCAAAACAAGCAAAAATTGTACCTTTCCCGGTCCTGTGGTAGGGGGCGACTATGACCATTCCCCATTTGATGAAGGGCCATGGAGAGGTGACTGAGTGTAGGGGTTCTCCTGGCTGGTGGATTATTGGGGCATATTTTTGGCATTTTTCACATCGACAGACGTACTCCGCAGCTTCTTTCTTCATGGTAGGCCTGTAGAAGCCGGCGCGGATGATGCACTGTACGAGGGCGTGGTTGCATGTATGGGTGCCGAAGTGACCCTCATGTACCTCTTCAAGTACTGGCCTCGTTTGGTGCGGACATAGGCACTTGGCCAAGGGCCCGCCAAACGTTCTCTTGTCGAGGTCTTTGTTGATCAAGCATTACCAGGCGGCTCGCATGCGGAGTTTCTTTGCCTCTCTCTTGTTGCGTGGTAGCGTTCCGTTCTATAGATAATACATGAACTGGTTGCACCAGTCCCAGGTTAGATTTAATAAAAATACCTCGGTGTGGTCAATGGCTGAATGAAGGAGCGTGACCACGCTTTCCTTGTTGATGTTTTTGGTGGCCGTGGCCAATTTTTCCAGGCCATCCGCTTCGATGTTTTGTGCTCTCGAAATTTGTTCGAAGCGGCAATCATCGAACTCAGCCATTAGCCTGCGGATTTCTGTCTGGTATTGTTGTAGCCTCTTTTTTTTTGACCTGGTAAGTCCCATCGATCTGGTTTACCACGAGCTACGAATCGCAGTGGAGAATGATCCGCCGGGTTCCGTATTTGATGGCTAATTTCATACTTGCAATAGTGGCCTCATACTCGGCCTCGTTGTTAGTCATTTCGGGGCATCATATGGACACATGGGGACCTCGAGGACGAGTCCCAGTCCCGATCCCGAAGCATTGGCGGCGCCATCAGTGTGGAGGACCCATAGGTCGTTGGTGGGGGAGCCGTGTCGGGCCTCGAGCTCTACCTTTGGCAGGATTTCCGCACTGAAGTCGGTGTGAAGTCGGTTAGGACTTGAGACTTGATGCCATTTCTTGGAAGGTATGTGATATCGTACTCGCTGAGCTTAATGGCCCATTTTGTGAGTCGGCCTGATAGATAGCGCTTATGTAAGACACTCATTAGTGGGAAGGTCGTTTACCACTCTTGTGGGATGGTATTGAAAATAAGGTCGTAGCTTTCGTGAAGCTACAACTAGTGCTAATGCCAGCTTTTCAAGGTGTGGGTACCGAGTTTCGGCGTCCACTAGTGTTTTTGCTAATGTAATAGATGGGAGATTGCGTACCTTTGTTCTCACGTACCGGGACAGTGCTGACGACGACCTCATACACGGCTAGATACACTAGAAGTGGTTCTCCTTGGCTTGCTTTGGATAGCAGTGGCAGCGAAGATAGATACGCCTTCAGATTTTTTTGGGCTTCGACGCATTCTTCGTTCCACCGAAGCCCCTGATCTTTCTTCAACACACTGAAGAACTTATGGCACCTGTCGGAGGATCGCGAGATAAACCTGGAAAGGGCGGTTATCTGACGCGTCAGCTTCTGCACCTATTTGTTTGCTGCTTAGCACTTCTGGGATTGCGTCTATTGCTTTGATCTGATTTGGATTGACATCGATACTCCTCTGAGATACGAGGAATCTCAAGAACTTTCCTGAGGCCACGCCGAAGGCGCATTTTTCGGGATTCAGTTTCATCCCGTATCTTCTCAATTTTTCAAAGGCCTCCTTCAGATGGTCGAGGTGATCCTCCTTTCTGGACGACTTTACCAGCATGTCGTCTATGTATACTTCCATTGTTTTGCCAAGTTGTTCCTTGAACATCTCGGTCACCAACCTTTGGTACGTTTCTCCCGCGTTTTTAAGTCCGAAGGGCATCACTTTGTAGCAGTATGTCCCTTGGTGAGTGATGAAGGTCATCTTCTCCTTATCTTCTTCGGCCATCATGATTTGATTGTAGCCGGAATATACGTCTAGAAAGCTCAAGAGTTCGTGTCCGGCCATTGCGTCTATCAGCTTATCGATGTGGGGGAGTGGGAATGAATCCTTCGGGCATGCTTGTCCGTGAAATCAACACACATTCGCCACTTCCCATTTTTCTTCGTGGCCATGACAACGTTGGCGGCCCACTCAAGGTATTTGGATTCTTTGATGGAACTATTTGTTAATAGTTTGTCTACTTCTTCACTCATGGCTTCGTTGATGGCGGCATTGAATTTTCTCCTCATTTTCCTCACGGGCGGGTGTAGTGGATCAACGTTCAATTTGTGGGTAGCGATGTCCCGCGGTATCCCTAGCATATCTGAATGGGAAAAAGCGAATAAGTCTATATGGTTAGATAAAAATTCATGATACTTACTTGGATTCGAAAGGTCATGCCCAATGTAGGCCTTCTTTGTGAGATCGTTTTCGGCTAGCTGTACGGGATTGAGGTCCTAGATAGTAACTTTGCTGGCTTCTATGATATCCGGATCTTTGATGGTGTCCACTGTCGGAAGAACCTAAGTCCCCGACAGAGCTGATTGCTATGCTTCCGCGCTCGCCCTTGGTGTTGTTTGGTGTGGGTATAGTCTTGAGCTATTTTGTAGCAATCTTGGGAAGTGTGGGGTTAACCTCGTATGTTGAATACCCCCAATGAGGTAGGGAATTCGATCACCTGATAGAAACTGGAAGAGACTGCTCTCATGGCATGTATCTATGGTCGTCAAATAATAGCGTTGTACGCTGTTTCCTGGTTCATCACGTGGAAGATGTTTCCAACGTGACTCCTCCCGCCAAGATAGGCAGCGTTATTTCTCCGGAGGTTCTTTCCCCTGCATTGTTATAACTAGTCAATGTTATATAGCGCGATATTATCTTATCCTCGAGTCCCATAAGTGCAAGGACCCTTAGGTGGATAATACAAGCGTCGCTACCGTCGTCAATCATAATTCTCCTAATATCTGTATCCATAATGCGTAAAGTAATAACTAAAACGTTGTAATGAGGAAAAGACAAATCGTCGATATAAGACTTATCGAAGGTGATGCTATCTTCGAAGTCTTCATACCGTTCGTGGGCGATAGTTCGCTTCAACTTGTGAGTGGTGGTAAATTTGACGTGATTGATTGTCGAGTCATTGTCGTCCCCGATGATCATATTGATCGTGCGTGTTGGCGAGGGCAGCCTTGGTGGCCCGTTGGGTTGATCCCGCCCTCGTGCAAAGTTGAGTTTCCCTTTATTGCTGAGTAGTTCTCTCAGAAACCCTTTGTTCAGCCTTCTGACCACTTCCTGCCATAGGCCTATGCAGACCTCGGTCATATGCCCTCACTCCTGGTGGAACTCGTATAGGGCGTTTGATTTCCTGGTTGATGCCTTTCCCTGTTGGGACGTGAGATTTTCTCTCATCGCCCCTCATTATGTCGGTCCCTCCTGATCTCTGGAAGTATTGTTGTTAGTTGCTGGGTCGGGCCGTTAAGGTCGTTCTCATCTGCACGTACCTCGGTATAGTATGCATTGTGGATTTCTTCGCATGTGGTAGGGGGTACTTCATGAGGCGACTAAGCAACTTCTTGGTTGCCCTCGAGCCATCCCTATTTAGCCCGTTCTGGAAAGCGGCAACTGTCATGCCCTCCGATATGTTTGGCAGTCTCATTCTGACCCTGTTGAATCTGGCTAGGAAGTCCCTGAGCCCTTCTCCCATGGTTTGCCAAATGGAGAAGATGTCGTTGACCCTTGCCTCCGCTTTCTTTTCTCCCGCATGCGCTGTGACGAATTTGTACGCCATTTCCTCTAACGTGGAGATACCCTAAGCCGGTAGCTGGGACTACCATATCAATGCCCCACCTGTCAGCATCTCGCCGAACTTCTTTAGAAGTACTGACTGTTCCTTTACTATGTCGTTTCCTTTCACAACTGTGATGTAGTGGATAAGGTGGTCCTCGGGATCAGTAGTCCCGTCGTATACCCTCAGATAGGGAGGCATTTTGAAGGTCTTTGGGATGGAGTATGGTGTAGCTCCTCGGAATCTTGTCCACTCTTTCTTGATGTTCCTTCATTTGGTTGCGGAGCGACTTGTTTTCGTACTCCATTTCTTCCATCTTTTTTATGATGGCTATGATAGCATCGTTGTTGGTTTGAGTATCAATGAGCATTGTTTGCTTGCGCGACCTCGGGTTCATCTTCTGTCACGGTGAGATACATCACTGGTGTGCTTCTTACGCCACGTTGTGATGGCTTTTCAACAAAGTCGTTTAGAGTGTTTGTGAGCCATTCTTTCAGTAGCTCCTTGACTTATGGGGGTTCTTCCTTTGATGTAGATGTAGAAGCCCCACTTTCTCATGGTTCCGCCGGGTCTCTGGGTGGAGGAGGTGGGGTTCCTTCATTCATTACAGTTCTGAGGGTTGCGTTCAAGAGATTATCTTCACCTACCTCGTTGAGTGAATCCATGAGGTTGACCCCAACCCCATCTATCGCATTCATTTTCGCACAGTTTTCAGCCATACTTGTTTGTGTGATGTAGGGAATGTTTGTTAGTAGTTTTCTAGGCACAAACTATAACTTTGATTCTCGAAATCCCCACAGACGGCACCAAATTGTTTTGCTCGAAAGATCTATGCACTTTATAAGCTTAAAAACAATCAAAAAGATTTGAGGATAAATCGTAATCAAGTATAATAAGTCCTAGAAGAGGTTGTTTTACTAGGCTAGTAGTAGATCTTACAGTATAGAAGATAATATAGAGTTCTTGCTATTAGAAAGGGATAGAGAGATATAAAGATGTTTGCTTGATAACAGTGGAGAGAGAGAAAGTAGAGAGTTGGTATATTCAGAATTATCAATCTGCCCTATTACAAGGTTAATGTCTCATTTATATATTAAGAGACTTTTCCTCGAAATACACGAAAAGAAAAGTACGAACTTCCTTGTACGGAGAAAGCCAGGCCTAAAACGGTGTCGTTCCTCTGCTTAGTTGATCAGGACGTCCTTGGTCGGGCCGTCCTCATCTGATTGACAAGGCTTTGAGGGCGGCCTCGTTATGAGGGACGCGCTTACTTAAGTAGCGGCGAGGTGAACCAAATTTTACCTCATACACATATTATCCGTCGGATAACCCGTTTTTAGCCTTCTCAATTACGGGCTGGATTGAGTAATTTATCCATTTTGGACCTGCTAATACCCAACTTGTCCCACCCGCTTGCCATCCCTATCCTCACATAAAAATATAACCAAATAAAGAGCGATTATCTCATTTTATTGTCTCCTATAGCTCCTCCTACATATCGGATAAGTTTTCTGATTCTTTATTTTTTCCAGAAAATATAGAGATCTTTTAGTATTTATTCTTTCTTTTATTTTGTATATTTTTGGCTTGAGCATCTAAATGGAAAAACATGGTTATTGAGTATTCATACAATTGATCTCAACTTGTTCGAGATTAAGAGGTATTTATCATTATTATTTTTTCAAAATTTGATTAAATATAAATAACATGACTTATGAAAGTCACGTAATAGTACTATTAAGGATAAAAATAGTAAAAGTTCAATAGGACCGACATGGGCGGCTCTCTTCACATGGATAATGCAGAAAGCTAAAGGGAGAACAACTACAACAAAAGATTATATGACATATGCAGAGTTCATACATTATAAAAGGAAAGAAATAATAGAATTTTTAAAGGAGAAACTCGAAATCAAGAAAGCATAGCTAGAGAGATAGCATACGTATGTAAGATTAGAAGCACGAGTGACATGAGGAACCAGCTACAGAAGTTGATCTTTTAAATATGCAATCCATAGCGTAGCTTTACATGTATAGAAAGTGGGAGATAGATTGTACTGTTTTACTCAAAGTAGCTACATGTGTATAGCTATGTTTTCTTTGGAATAAATAGATTTTCTATTCCATTGCATAAAAAAACTATACAAATACAAACATAGATGCTGACCATCTATACTCTCATTCTAAACAGTCACTACGCCTACTACCAGATGATAAAATTGTTGCTATCTCACTATGTTATAGTATATGTATCAAACAGTCTAATAGCAGTCCTAAGGGTAATGGTCTAAGCTTAACAGTGCAGCCTTTCATTTGTGAACTGAAGCTCCTTTGAAGTGTAAGTGAATGGCTATTTCCTTGCAGACATTGTCGCACAACATTTTCCCTCCTTGGAATATCTGTTTATTTCGCTCTCTCCATATAAGTGTCACCAAGATCCAAACAAACAGGCAGTGATTTCTGCTATACCAGTTCTCTTCCTTGCTAGTTTACTAACCCATTCACATTAATTGTTCCAGTCATAAATGGGTCCTTTATAACCCATCCAGTTTAGGAGCCGACTCCAAAGTGCTTTAGTCTGCGAGCAATCGAAGTACAAATGATCAAAAGTCTCACGAGTCGGTCCACAGAAAGTACACTCCTGTGGAATCGGAATGTGGGTTCCTGGAGTCTGTCCACTGTTGCCAACCTCTTATGCAAAGCAAGCCACAATATGAATTTGTATCTAGGATGTAATTTAGCCTGCAGTATGATGCTCTTCCACTGGACCTTATGGTATTGAGGGTGTTGGAACCTGTATAATTTCTTAATGCTGAAAGAATCTCCCCTCTGTAGCTACAGCAGTCGACTATCCAGATTACCTTGAAGATCTGCAATGCCTTTTATCAACTCTCTCGACTAAAGGATCTTCATTATTGCCCAAGCAGCAGATTTAGGAACTGGCATGTCGTCAATACTGTAGTTTTTTATATAGAAAGTATGCACCCATTTAATCCACATACTGTCTTTCTTCTTGGTCAGTGCCCATAGATGTTTTGCAACAGCAGCCTTATTCCACTTGATCAAGTTCAGAACATTTAACCCCTCCTGCGCTGTATGACAAACAGAGTGTTTCCCAGGCAACCATAGCATTTCTTGACACTGTAGCTTAACCTGTCCAAATATCCTCAGCATTTTTTTTGGCAGTAGAAATATTTGGGAGCAGTAGGCTTGTACACCAAATAAAACTGATTTGATCAAGTGAAGTCGACAAGCATAAGAGAGCATCCTTGATGACCAGCAGCTTATTTTCGGTGTGACTTTCTCAACTAATGGCCAACATTGAGCAGTAGTCAGTTTTTTTGAATCTAAAGGTATCCCTAGATATTTAAATGGAAGTCTGCCTTCAGGGAACCAAGTGCCTGTAAGATCTCCTCCTTCTGCCAGTTTGATACACCTGCTATGTACACACCACTTTTGTCAGCATTTGCTTGAAGTCAGAAGCTTTGGAGAAGTTCTGGAAAGCCTGCTTCAGTAGTTTGACAGACTGAATGTCTGCTTTACAGAACATAAGAAGATCATCCGCAAAGCAGACATGTTCCACACCCAGTTTCTTACATCTAGGATGGAATTTGAACTCTTTCCTCATATTCATTTGCATGAATTCTCTCTGTAGATACTCCATAGCCAGAAAAAAGAGGTATGGAGACATAGGATCACCTTGCCTTATACCTCTTTTGCCTTTAAATGGAACAGTGAGTCCACCATTGATGTTGAGAGAATAGGTGACAGATGATATGCACTCCATTACCCACCCAATGAACTTATAAGGAAATCCCAAGTCCTGCAACGGTCTTTCTAGGAAGCTCCACTCAACTGTGTCATAGGCTTTCCGTAAATCTACTTTAAGAACACATCTAGGTGATATAACCTTCCTGGAGTAGCCTTTAAACAGCTCTTGTGTAAACAGAATGTTATCTGTGATGCTGCGACCCTCAATGAAAGCTGACTGTGATCTACCCACCAGATTAGCCAACAACTGCTTTCAGCCTAGCTGTAAGGATCTTTGTGATGATTTTGTATATAGTTTTACAACATTCAATAGGCCTGTAATCCTTTACTTTTCTTGGATTTTGCACTTTAGGAATTAGTGTTAGAGCAGTGCTACTAACTCCCTTATGCAATTTTCTAGTGAGAAAGAATTCCAGCACAGCCTCACAAATGTCTGCCCCCACTACATGCCAATGCCTTATAAAGAACTCGATCGGAAAACCATCCACACCTGGTGCCTAATCATGAGGCATATCCTTTATTGCCATTAGTGTTTCCTCCCTTGTGACTGGTTTTGCTAGTTCATCTTTCTGTTGCAAGCTAAGACTAGGAACCTGGTGGATTACTGCAGTGTTTGGGCGCTGGCAGATACAATTGTTTCCCCCCAATAACTTCTTGAAATATGTAATAAACTCTTCTTCCACCTGTCAGGGATCATACAATTTAATTCCCTCTTGATTATATATAGAGTTTATAGTATTAAAATTTGTCCTCATCTTCAATTGAGCATGAAAATATTTGGTGTATGAATCTCAACATGCAATCCAGTGTGATCTAGACTTCTGGTGTAATATCTGCTCCTCTGTGTTACTCCATTTCTCAAATTCCATAAGATCCCTTCTTTCTTGACCAATCAAGCCTTGGTCCATATAATTGATCTGTAACTGATTCAGTATAGCTTCTAGTTTCTGCCTAGCCTCCCTGAGGTGGATCCTATGCATTTTCATATAGGTATTCAAATCCTTTAACCCCATTTTTAGGGCCTCTAATTAATTCCATACTCTGTGCATTTTCCCTCCAAGCTGGTTTTTGTTCTATTCCCTTTCCACAATGCTAGGGAAATCAGCAAGTTCCATCACAGAAGTATAAAGTTTAAATGGCTTAGGATGTAGATTCCTTCTTTGCTCCTCAGCATTGCATAGTAAAAGGATAAGGGAATGATCTGATACTCCAGGGTTCAATACATCAGCTTCTATATGACTGTACTCTTGCATCCATTTCACATTTCCAAATGCCCAGTCAATCCTGTTATACACTCTTGTCTCTGGTTTTTGTTTATTACACCATGTATAAAAACATCCCCAAGCTCTTCAACTGAGTGAGTTGCATGGCATTGAGCGTGTCTTGGAAACCTTGAATCTCCTGTTGCATAACTGGTGCTCCTATCCTATCATCAGTGTGGAGAACATTGTTGAAATCCCCACTGAGAAGCCAGCTCTCCTGAATAGTTGCTCCTAAGATCAACAGTTTGCCCCATAGTTGCTATCTCTTATTCATCTCATTATTTGCATACACTAGTGTTATCAGTGTTCTGAAATTTGTACTTCTTTCTTTTACCTCACAATGTATAAACTATTCATCAGTCTTCAGTATCTGCATCTCAACATTTGAATTCCACATTAGCCAAATTCTCCCATGTGGGTGTTCATTATAGTTCCAGCAATATCTCCATTCACTTCATAGTTTTGTCATAATCATTTGTTCCTTATATTCTTTTAGTCTAGTTTCTATACATTCCTTACAGTCTATTTTATGCTTTCTCAGAAAGAGTTTCAACTCCTTCTGTTTATGAGCCTTGTTAAGGCCCCTAATATTCCATGTGCTGAAGATCATTTTGTGGTGAAGCTGGATGGGCCAGCGTCCTCTGGGTCTTCACCTATCTGTAGTAAGGAGAATCTGTTTGTCATGTTCACTGAAGTTCCAGCAAAGTGTTGTACATTTTGCCTTTTGACAACCCCTTATCCATCACCCTGCATCCTGCAATGTCAACACTTTTTTTGTTGTCCTCCACTATCCTAGCAGTTTTAACCACCTCATCTTTCTGCTTGGCTTTTGGTATCCATTTCCAGTTCTCTCTTTGCAATTGCTTCTTTTCCCCTGCTACCTTTGAATGGTTCTGTATTGACTCTTCACTTCCCTGCATCTTCTTATGCCAGCAATCATCAGAGTTATGGCCAAACCTTACACAACCAGGGAAGGTAATCCACAGAGGAATTACACTCACACTGCCTGGATCAAATCTAAGTCCATTCTCCATTGTTGTAGCACAAATGGCTTGTTATGAAAAGTGTATGGACCTGCCTGAAGGACATGGTCGCTGTCTTCACTATTATCGAATCTGAAAATATAGTAACCGTCCTCATGATGCAGCACTTGAGGTTTTTCAACAAAATCTCATACATTTGTGATGTAATTATCCATTGCCCGCTCATACGGGTCTTCTCCAAGAACAAACCCAATCAATGCATTGCTCTAGTATTCCTCTTGTTCCTTTGTATCCTCGTCTTCAATTTGTACCACAAATGTACCATCCCGCATAGCAGGTGGAACATAGCACAGTGGCTTCCCTTTTTGAGAGCTTCGATTCATCTGCATGGAATCCCTCTTACCTTCAGATTCCTTAGAATATCCAGAATCCTGGCAGATCTGATCTAGCTTTGCTTATGCTGAAAATTGAAGTCGTCGATGGACTTGTTGTGCTTCGGCATTGTCTGTCACCAGATTCCCCTCCTCGCCTTCATCGATTCCCTCACTAATTGGTTGGAATTTCTGTGGTAAAAAACTTCCAAAAGTAACCGATTGTAATTGTTGTTGCTCTCCAATTTCAGGTGTTATAAACACCAGTATTTTCATTCCTGCTAGGGTTGTTAAAAATTGTAGGTGCCGAACCCATTCCTGTTAGCCAGCGAGTGGGTTTGTCAAGAGAAGGCGTCTCTGTTGTACTATCCTCCTCCGTAATCTCCATTGTCGCTTGGGTCCTTCTTCTTCGTCCTGCCATGGCTGAAGGCGCAAGTTAGCACACCTTGCTTATCTTGCGCCGAGAGCTTTTTTAGAGTCTTTTTTTCTAGCTTTGCTTGTTTTGTAATAATTTCACCGGTGATTAATATAAATATTTTAATTACCAAAAAAGGATAAAATAATAGTAATACTTTTTATTACTCAATAATGACAATGACACCTAAGTTTTAGTTCCAAACAATCTATGATTCATTATATTATACGAAATAAATGTCGGTAAAGATAAATGACGTGAAATATGAATACATATATTTATACGAGAAAATTTCACTCTTCCACGAGTAATAATGGAAATCACTTTGTCCCTTTTAGCGAAACATATTGTGTTTGATTTTATATGGAGTTTAATAAAAAAAAGATAATAATAACAAACACGATTTTCAGAGGGAACATTTTAGAGAGAGGAGAGAGAAACTTTGAAGACTGGCAAGCGAGCCACCGCCTGCTGCCGGCAACCACCCGCCACATCCAACCGACCTTACTAATACTTCCCCACTGTAAATATGACGAGAGTGATCACACCGGAGAGTGGAATATCACAACAACTAACCCCAATGCCCCTTCTACACTGGTTTCCTGGTATGGGGAGTGCACCTATAGTCATGCAGGCTCCACCGGAGAAGGAGGCTGCAGGCGGAACGACGATGGCTAGGAAACGCACGTACTCTACTGAAACCCAGAAGCCAATAATGGCGGAGATAGCATAAGGTAATCGAACTAAAAATCAGGCATGCAGCTGAAGTTCTATCCTCCGATGATGAAGGATGGAGTGAAATCGCAAAATTAAACCCTAAGGAGATAGAGATTCAGAACCAGAAGTGGAGGTATGCCCTAATTGGTTATGTTTTGGGAGGTAATCCGTCATTTAAGGAAATGTTAAAGTATGCTTATGGCGTTTGGAATGAGGTTACAACGCCTACACCGTTGCTGCATGATGATGGTTACTTCATCTTCAAATTTGAGTCTATGGAGGATAAGAACCTAATTATGCAACAAGGACCATACATGTTCAACGGTAGGCCTATGATTCTGAAGGAATGGGATCCTAACTTTCAGATTCAGAACGAGTCGATGAGAATTGTCCTAATTTGGCTCAGTTTTCCTGGGCTGCCAATACAATGTTGGGCTGAAGAGAATTTAGGCAGAATAGCAAGCTTAATTGGTAAACCTTTATGCACCGATAGATTAACTGTTGAATGTGAAAGAATCTCCTATGCGAGAGTTCTTGTGGAAATTGACATCACTCAACCTCTGCCTGAGAATGTGTACATAGATATACCAGATGGGAAAAGCTGGCTACAAAATGTAGAGTATGAATGGAAACCAACCTTCTGTCTTGAATGCAACTCTTTTGGGCACAAAAATGGAGACTGTCAAAATGAGAAACAACAAAATGTAGAGGTCCAGAGACAGAGAAAGAGGAAAAAGAAGATAACCCGAGTGCAATGGCAACCAAAAGCTGTAACATTAGGAGACAGTAGAAGGGTAGCAGAATGAAAAACAACCAGAGTTGCATGTTGTAGAAGCTCAAAGGAATAACAAAGGCAAGCAGATTGCAACTGTCCAAGGCCCTAAAGATAGAAACAAAAACAAAGAGACCAACTATGCTGAAGTAGCCAGGAGGAATACATTTGCAGTACTCACTATAGTAGAACCTCCTGATGGATACCAACAGAAGGGAGACTGCAGCCTAGAGCCAGTAGATCCATGAGGCACTACATCCACTGTTTCCCCATGATTATTGTATCCTGGAACATTAGAGGACTAAACAAGTCCTACAAACAAAGAGAGTTAGTCAAATTCCTGCAATAGATATCAATGTGGCTAGAGATGGGCCATGTCTATCATTGCACCAACAACAACAATTATTAGCTCCAGTAACAAGGGAAGAAATCAGCCAGATAATACATAATCTTCCTAATGACAAGGCTCCTGGGATAGATGGTTACCCTGGAGAATTCTTCAAACAATTCTGGCCTATTGTGGGTGAGGAGGTTATAGAGGCAGTGCAGAAATTCTTTCAAACTGGGAAATTATTGAAAGAGATTAACTACACAACTGTTACATTAATTCCGAAAGTGAAAAATCCCAACTATGTCAAGGAATACAGGCACATTGCTTGCTGCTCAACATTGTACAAAGTTATTGCAAATATCCTTACAAACAGCTTAAAATAGTTGTGGACTATCTGGTGGGGCATGCGCAATCAGCTTTTATAGAGGGGAGAAACATCCTGGACAATGTCATTATGGCTCATGAACTGATTCGAGCTTACTCCCAGAAAACAGTATCTCCCAGGTGCATAATCAAAGTGGATGTTAGGAAAGCTTATGACTCTGTTGAATGGGGCTTTTTGAGGGCAGTTTTGGTGGAATTTGGTGTACCTTACAAAATGGTCACTTTAATTATGGAGTGTGTCTCTACAGCAAGCTTCTCTTTACTAGTTAATGGAGGTCTTACCAGGAAATTTACAGCAAGAAAATAATTAAGACAGGGAGACCCAATGTCTCCCTACCTGTTTGTCTTAGTCATGGAATACCTCAACAGAACACTGAAGCAACTAAACAGGAACCCATACTTCAACTTCCACCCCAAATGTTCCAAGTTACAACTCACTCATATCTGTTTTGCAGATGATCTCCTGATGTGCTGTAGAGGTGATGAAATTTCCATGAGGCTATTGCTGAAAGAATTTGATAACTTTTCCCAGATGTCTGGACTGCAAGCAAACTTGGAGAAAAGCTCTCTGTACATAGCAGGAGTTTCAAAAGAAGTCAAGGAAAAGCTACTGGCAGAATTTCAATTAACAGAAGGGCAGCTCCCCTTCAAATACTTGGGAGTTCCCTTATCAACAAGAAAGATCACAATGCCACAATGCCTACCTTTGGTTGACAAGATAGTGGACAAAATTAGATGCTGGTCATCCAAGGTCTTATCCTATGTTGGAAGGCTCCAACTGATGAAGAGTGTTCAATTTGAAATGCAAACCTACTGGGCCCAGGTCTTTCTACTTCCAAAGAGAGTCATTAAACTGGTTGATGGAATATGAAGAAACTACTTATGGACTGGAAAACATGAGACAAGTCATAGGGCCCCCATAGCTTGGGAAACAGTATGTAAACCAGAGGCAGCTGGAGGATTGAATGTCATTTGCTATGAAAGCTGGAACAAAGCAGCCCTGTCAAACTGCTATGGGCTCTAATGCAAAAGAAGGATAAACTATGGATCAAATGGATCCACTGTCATTATGTAAAGAAAAAAGTAGTTGCTACCAAGGAAACACCAAAGCAGGCTAGCTGGTTGGTAAGGAAAATATTTGGAGCTAGGGACTGGTGGGCACACGACTGGGCAGCAATGCAAGCATGCTGCCAGAATGGAAGATACAGCATTAAGAGAGCATATATGCACTCTATTCCACAGTACTCCAAAGTCCCCTGGAAAAAATTGGTGTTGGTGCCTGGACTACTGCAAAAACAGAAATTCATATTATAGATGACATTACATCGACGTTTGGCAACAGTCGACAGATTAGAAAAATGGTGTATCCAAACTGATCAGTCTTGTTCACTATGTGGGAGTGGCAGTGTAGAGACACATGACCACCTGTTCTTTGAATGCTCTTATTCCCAATCACTGTGGCAAGGATTGTTAAGGTGGCTGAACTTCAGCAGATTGATTAACAAATGGGAGCTAAAGGTGCAATGGGTATCTGGTAGAGTAAACAACAGAAAACCAAGGAAAACCATTCTAGGAGTGGTGTTTGCAGCAGTTGTATACAATATTTGGATGGAAAGGAATGAAAGAAGATTTAGACAGTCGAGCAAAGAAGCTACAGATTGAGCACTACAGATTGCAATCCAGGTGCACATCACTGGAAGGAAGAAGCAAAAAAGGCAGCCCACATTACAGTACTTAAATTGCTATCCACAATGTACTCCTTGAATATATTCACAGTTTTGTATGTTAGGAGTTAGTTAAATAACTTTCTGGTTGTAGAGTAGATAGTTGATTAAGTTTGAGATTTGTTCTATAGTCCCAAAGAACAATTAATGTACATTTATACTGGTTGAAATACAAAAATTTCTTTTTGACAAAAAAAAAGATAATACATAAATTACCTATAAAACTTGTCCAGAAAAATCATTTACACATCTTAATTGTACCGGCGACCTGTGTCCCCGCGATTCTTGTTTGGGATGAATTTAATAGCCCATTAGTAATAGTTCGTCAGTCTTGTGGGGAGTGTGTGTAGTACACGCGCGCCACGTGTTAAATCTACTGAAAATTGATTTTTTTTCTTCTATTTTTTCAAAAAAAAAATAGTTTTTACAAATTTGTTTTTCTAGTTTTTACAATATAAAATTCTTTTAAAACCTAAAAAATAAAAATAATATTTTTAAAAAACGAAAAATATTTTGTTGTAAATTATTTTTTTCAATTTTAAAAAAACAAAGATATTTTGTTAAAAACGATTTTTTCCAGTTTTTTCTTAAAAAATAGTTTTTACAAAAAAATTTCCAATTTTTACAAAATAAAATTCTTTTAAAAAAATAAAAAAGCAAAAATACTATTTTTTAAAAACGAAAAATATTTTGTTGAAAAATAGTTTTTTTTCAGTTTCTGAAAACAAAGATATTTTGTAAAAAATGACGTTTTTCCAGTTATTGTTTTTTAAAAACAATTTTTACAAATTTGTTTTTCGAGTTTTTATAAAACAAAATTCTTTTAAAAAACATTAAAATTCAAAACAAAAAATAGTTTTTCGAAAATATTTTTTTCAGTTTTAGAAAACAAAGATATTTTGGTAAAAATGATTTTTTTTCCAGTTTTTTCAAAATAAATTGTTTTTGCAAATTTTTTTTACGACTTTTACAAAATGAAATTCTTCTAAAAAACTAAAAAATAAAAATAATATTTTGCAAAAACGAAAATATTTTGTTGAAAATAATTTTTTCAGTTTTTAAAAAAACAAAGATATTTTGTTAAAAACTTTTTTTTCAGGATATTCAAAAAAAAAACAATTTGTATTATTTTTTCAGTTTTTACAAAATAGAATTCTTTTAAAAAACTAAAAAAATATAAATAAATATTTTTCAAAAACAAAAATATTTTGTTGAAAATAATTTTTAGTTTTTAAAAAACAAAAACATTTTGTTAAAAGTGAGTTTATTCTGCTTTTACAACAAAAAAAAAGTTTACAAGTTTGTTTATCCAGTTTTAATAAAAAAAACTTTAAAAAACTTAAGAAATGAAGAAAAAAACTTTCAAATATAATTTGTTGAAATTTTTTTTCCAGTTTTTAAAAAACAAAATATTTTATTAAATACTGAAAAAAGAATTATTTTTTTACAAAAAAAGTTTAGTTTTTACAAAAAAAATATTTTGTTAAAAAAATAATTTTTGCAATTGGGAGAGGAAGAAAAAAAGGTGGTGAAAGAAAACAAAAAGAAAAAAAACAAGAAAAGAAAAAAGTAAATGAAAAAGGACCCAGAGTAATAATATTTTCCTCTTACAGTGGAGATTGGGAGAGTGAAGCTACTTTCTTTGCCATGTCAATATTTAATGGGGTATTAAATTCACCCAAACAAGAATGGGGGGACATAGATCGCCTGTAAAGTTAATATGTGTATATGATTTTTCCGGACAAGTTTGATGGGTAATTTATACATTATCTCAAAAAACAAAAATTTAAAGCTTGTGATCTCAAATGAGTCATACATAATTTTGTAACTATAAATTATCTCACTAAAGTAAATAGGTGTTTTAAAGTTTAATTGTTATTAAATATAAACATATATTATTTTTTGGGACTGACAAAAAAATAAAAATATAACACATAACTTAAAATGGGGAGAGTACTATTATATATTTTCATGATTTGAAGAAATCAAAATTTTTTTTTGATCGAAAAGAAATTTTGTATTTCAACCAGTATAAATGTACATCAATTGTTCTTTTGGACTATAGAACAAATCTCAAACTTGATCAACTAGCTACTCCACAACCAAAAAAGTTGTTTAAATAACTCATAACATACAAAAATGTAGATATAGTCAAGGAGTACATTGAGGATAACAATTTATGTACTGTAGGGTAGGCTGCCATTTTGGCTTCTTCAGTCCAGGGATGTGCACTTGGATTGCGATCTGTCGTGCTATGTCTGTAGCTTCATTGCTCGACTGTCGAAATCTTCTTTCATTCCTTTCCATCCAAATATTGTATACAACTGCTGCAAACACCACTCCTAGAATAGTTTTCCTTGGCTTTCTGTTGTTTACTCTAGCAGAAACCCATTGCACCTCTAGCTCACAGTTGTTTATCAATCTGTTGAAGTTCATCCACTTTAACAATCCTTGCTACAGTTTTTGGGAATAAGAACATTCAAAGAACATGTGATCGTGTGTCTATACAATGTCTCTCCCACATAGCGCACAAGACTGGTGAGTGTGGTACCCCACTTTTCTAACCTGTCAACCGTTGCCAAACGTCTATGCAATGTCATCTATAATATGAATTTCTGTTTTGGCAGTAGTCCAGGCACCAACACTAATTTTTTCTAGTGCACTTTGGGATACTGCGGAGTAGAGTGTATATATGCTTTCCTGATGTTGTAGCTTCCATTCTGGCAGCATGCTTGCATTACTGCACTATCATATGTCCACCATTCCCTTGCTCCAAATATTTTCCTTACCAACCAGCTAGCCTGCTTTAGTGTTTCCATGGTATCAATTGCTTTTTTCTTTATATAATGACAGTGGATCCATTTGATCCAGAGCTTTTCTTTCTTTAACATTAAAGCCCATAGGAGCTTCGACAAGGCTGCTTTGTTCCACCTCGCATAGCAAATGACATTCAAACCTTCAGTTGCCTCTGGTTTGCATACTGTTTCCCATGCTATTGGAGCCCTATGACTTGTCTCATGATTGCCAGTCCACAAATAGTTTCTGCATATTCATCAACCAGTTTGATGACCTTCTTTGGAAGGAGAAAGACCTAGGCCCAATAGGTTTGCATTTCAAATAGAACACTCTTGATCAGTTGGAGTCTTCCAGCATAGGATAAGACCTTGGAAGACCAGCATCTAATTCTGTCCACTATCCTTTCAACCAAAGGTAAGCATTGTGTGATTTTGATCTTTTTTGTTGATAAGGGGACTCCCAAGTATTTTGAAGGGGAATTTCCCTTCTGTTAGTTGAAAGTCTGCCAGTAACTTCTCCTTGACTTCCTGTGAGACACCTGCTTGCTTGCAGTCCAGACATCTGGGAAAAGCTATCAAATTCTTTCAGTAGTAACTTCATTGAGATCTCATCACCTCTACAGCACATCAAAAGATCATCTGCAAAACATATATGAGTGATTTGTAACTTGGAGAATTTGGGGTGGAAGTTGAAATCTGGGTTCCTGTTTAGTTTCTTCAATGTTCTGTTGAGGTATTCCATGACTAAGACAAACAGGTAGGGATACATTGGGTTTCCCTGTCTTAATCCCTTTCTTGCTACAAACTTTCTGGTGAGACCTTCATTGATTAGTAGAGAGAAGCTTGTTGTGGAGACATACTCCATAATTAAAGTGACCATTTTGTAAGGTACACCAAATTCCAGCAACACTGCCCTCAGAAACCCCCATTCAACAGAGTCATATGCCTTTCCACTTTGATCATGCAACTGGGAGATACTGCCTTTTGGGTGTAAGCTCTTATCAGTTCCTGAGCCATAATAACATTGTCTAGGATGTTTCTCCCCTCTATGAAAGCTGATTGTGCATGCCCCACCAGATAATCCACAACTAGTTTGAGTCTGTTTGTAAGGATTTTTGCAATAACTTTGTACAATGATAAGCAGCAAGCAATGGGTCTAAATTCCTTGGCATAGTTGGGATTTTTCACTTTCGGAATCAATGTAACAGTTGTGCAGTTAATCTCTTTCAATAATTTTCCAGTTTGAAAGAATTGCTGCACTGCCTCTATAACCTCCTCTCCCACAGTTGGCCAAAACTTTTTAAAGAATTCTGCAGGGTAACCATCTATTCCAGGAGCCTTGTCATTAGGAAGACGATGTACTATCTGGCTGATCACTTCCCTTGTTACTGGAGTTAACAATTGCTGATGTTGGTGCAATGATAGACAGGGCCCATCTCTAGCCACATTGATGTCTATTCCAGGAAGCTGATCTGCTGTTGTGCCCAGTAACTGTTGAAAGAAGTGAGTGAACTCTTGCTGGATCTGCTGTGGATCAGTAATCCTCATCTTGTTGTCATTGAGAATACTGCTCACCCTGTTTCTTGCTTGTCTTGATTTCATATATGCATGGAAGTACTTTGTATTGCTATCACCCAGTTGGATCCAGTTTGCTCTTGACTTCTGTCTCATTATTTGTTCTTGAATTACTTCCCACTTTTCAATGTTCTCTAACAGTCTCTTTTCTTCTTCAACCACTATTTTATTGAAATAATCTTCATTCAGTTTTCCTTGAATTGCCCTCAGATATTCTCTCATCTGTTGCAGCTTCTTATCTACAGATGAGTGCTCCTGATGAATGGTTCTGGTTTCCTGCTCAATTTTTTTTTAGTTTGCTCCAAATAGAATACATAGTGTATCCTTTGACTTGTTGACTCCACACTCTTTGAATTGCTTCCTTGTATTCTTTTTGTTGCATAACTGTTAGTAGTAGCCTGTATGGTCTATTCAACTTAATTTTAATTATTTCAGTGTCTATCAGTATAGGGGTGTGATCTGAACATCCAGGTAACATGTATATTGCTTCCACCCCTATGTAAGAATTAAACCACTCATAATTACCAAAGGCCCAGTCTATATGGCTATAGACTCTGGCTTCAGCCTTCGTTTTGTTGCTCCATGAGAATTTTTTGCCTCTTTTGGTAAGCTGCCTCACTCCAATGTCATCAATACATCTCTGAAATTCAGCTATCTCTGAAGGATGCACTGGCTGAACATTTATCCTATCCTCGGCCCCTAACAGACTATTGAAATCCCCCATTATAAGCCAAGGGCCAGTATGCTGGATAACTCTTTATCCCTCCATAATGGTGATCTGTCTTGGGTAGTGTGTAGGCCATATACAAATGTGATATAGCTAGCAAAAGTTGAATTCTTATCTTTCACCCGACAATGGATCAGTTGATCAGTGCTTTCCAGAAGTACCACCTGAACATTGACTTCTTTCCACATTATCCATATCCTTCCATTAGGAGCATATGCATAGTTGTTCCCTATTGTCCACTCACCTCCCAACTTCTTATAGATTGCCATTGAGTTTTGATATTTCACTCTAGTTTCTAGACAAGCTATTATATCAACTCTATTAGTCCTCAGGAATTTGATTAACTCTCTTTGTTTGTAGGACTTGTTTACTCCTCTAATATTCTAGGATACAATAATCATGGGGAAATAGTGGATGTAGTGCCTCCTGGATCTAATAGACCTGGCTCTAGGCTGCATTCTCCCTTCTGTTGGTTCCCATCAGGAGGCTCTAATATAGTGAGTACTTCAAATGTATTTCTCCTGGCTAGTTCAGCATACTTGGTCTCTTTGTTTTGTTTTCTATCTTTAGGTCCTTGGACAATTGCAATCTGCTTGCCTTTATTATTCATTTGAACTTCTACTGCAGGTAACTCTGTTGGTTTTTCATTCTGCTGCTCATCTAATTTCTCCTCGGTTACAGCTTTTGATTGCCATTGCAATCTGGTAGTATTCTTTTTCCTCTTTCTCTGCCTTTGGATCCCTTCAGCCTATTGTTCCTCCTTCTGACAATCTCCATTTTTGTGCCCAAACGAGTTGCATTCTAGACAAAAGGTTGGTTTCCATTCATACTCCACATTTTGTAGCCAGCTTCTTCCATCTGGTATCTCAATGTAGACATTCTCAGGCAGAGGTTGAGTGATATCAACTTCCACAAGAACTCTCGCATAGGAGATTCTTTCACATTCAGCAGTTAATCTATCGGTACATAAAGGCTAACCAACTAAGCTTGCTATTCTGCCTAAGTTCTCTTCAGCCCAGCATTGGATTGGCAGCCCAGGGAAACTGACCCAAATTGGGACAATCCTCATCGACTCGTTCTGAATCTGAAAATTAGGATCTCATTCCTTCAGAATCATACGCCTACCATTGAATGTATATGGTCGTTGTTGCATTATTAGGTTCTTATCCTCCATAGATTCAAATTTGAAGATGAAGTACCCATCATCATGCAGCAGCACTGTAGGCGTTGTAACCTCATTCCAGACGCCATAAGCATACTTCAACATTTCCTTAAATAACGGGTTACCTCCTAAAACATAGCCAATTAGAGCATACCTCCACTTCTGGTTTTGAATCTCTATCTCCTTAGGGTTCAATGTTGCGATTTTCACTCCATCCTTCATCCTCGGAGAATAGAACTTAAGTTGCATGCCCTGATTTTGAATCCTATTACCTTTGACTACCTCCGCCATTGTTTGCTTCTGGGTTTCATTTTAGTACGTGAGTTTCCTAGCCATCGTCGTTCCACCTGCGACCTCCTTCGCCGGCGGTGCCTGCATGACTGTAGGAGCACTCCCTATACCAAGAAACCAGTGTATCAGAGATATTGGGGTTAATTGTTGTGGTATTCCACTTTCCGGTGTTATCACTCTCGTCATATTTACAGTAGGAAAGTATTAGTAAGATCGATTGAATATGGCGGGTGGTGGCCGACGGCAGGCGACGTCTCGCTTGCCAGTCGCCAGAGCTTCTCTCTCCTCTCTCTAAAACTTTACCTTGGAAGCAAGATCTTCACTGGGGTTATTTTTAAATATTAAAAGTTTATTTGATCAAGATACCAAATACTACACAAATGGTGCGGTGATCCTCATCTATAAAGTTGGACAAATGGGGAAAGCAGAAGTAAAGGCAAAATGCTACCCACCAAACTTGGTTATTGACCTACCATCTTAATCCAAAACCTTTCTTTATTAAGCCAAGCAAAGTAAAACCTACTCATTGCTCTCTTGTCCCATTTTCATTGGATGTCAAAAATAGCTATTATTACTTATATAATTCAATTCTTTCTGCTCTTTGATTGTAATGTTTGACGTGTTAACGTTTTTGTTATTTTTTCTTTAGTGCTAAAGTTGATCTGATTTCCTCCCACCAATCTTATTGAGCCAACAATTCAATTCTGATACGTTAGCCTTTTTTTTAAAGACAAATCTCAGAACGTAGAGAAAAGACAAGTCTATTATTACGTATATATCTTGACTTCACCACTCTTATAACGTTATGGTTCTTACTTGTCATTTTCTCCTCCTTTTTTGTTCATTTATAATTTTCTTGGTTTTACTTTTCTTCTGCTTTAGATTCGTCTGTGGTTGGACGTATCTTGAATTATTTGTCGTGGAGAGTATGAAACAAAATAAAACCAAAAAAATAAACATATTTCAGTAATAATTGGTTATAGTACTTCTATGCAAATTACGAGATTCTCTTTGTACTCTTATATCCATTCTGAAGTATTATTAATGGATAAAAAATTGTGCCCCATATAATTAATTTAACTTCTAATGTCTTGGAAAATATATTACTCCTAACTAATAATACTTGACTAAATCAAATTCTCAAGGATCATTTTTGAGAAAGTCTAAAAATTGGTATGAGTAGGACACATCAACGCATTTAGATGCACAAGGAATCACAAAAGGAGACTTGATTTAGGACTTTTTAGTTTGAAGAATTAACTCAAATAATCGCTCATTCAAACGTTTAAACTAAAAATAGTTGCTTAAGGTGTAATACATATATAATTTATGTATTATATGTATACAATTATATATATGGTTAAAAAATAAATAATAAATATGGACGACTATTTGTATAAATGTCTCTTAATTTCAAACCTTCCAAGTTCAACCACTTATAAAAAAAAAAAGAACAAACAAAGAAGCAGCACACATTTCAAGTTCAACCATTGCCCTTCAATGTATTTAGACAAACATTTTTTTGATGCACTTTCATGTAAATGATTTAGGCAGTATATATAAAATAGCATCTGAACTTATACCCAAATTCCTATTATATACTTGTTGATTACGTGTAATCTTTTATATACTTAAACTTTTAAAAGTGTATCAGTAACACACCATTTTAATTGCATAGCAAGAGCGTGTTTTACACACAAATTAGGCGAGTGAATAGGAAAAGAAATATGTGAACTCTCATCTGTAACTGACTCATGTTCATTTTTTTATTTTTTAAATAAAAAAATTATCTTCTTCTTCAAGAGCTTAAACAAACAACCAACTCTTGCAACAATGGAGAAATTATTCCCTTTTCTTTTTCTCCAAAATCTCACCATAAAAAACTTCCCCCCCCCCCCCCCCCCCATAGAAAACAAACAACCAGTTTGTTGTTGCCCTTCCCCTTTTTCCATTTTTGTCTGCTTCCCCACCCATTTTCCTCATCTTCCATGTCCATCGTTTTAAGAATAACAATAATATAAAATAGCTTTGGAAGAAATTGGTAAAGAAAGTTAAAAGAAATTTATATCAAGAAAATTTTATAAATTGAGTTTGAATCTATACCACGAATCGAGCAATCATGTATTTGGCCATAATCAACTTTAATGAAATTTTGAGTTTTGCATTATATTTCTTGTGTCAGATTTAAATGTAGACTCACAAACTCGTGATTAATGTACTTGAGTTCCTAATTTTACTTTATAATATGAATGTGATTAAATGTGGATTTTTTGTGGTGGCTGGCGTCAATCTCCCATAGATAAGAGAAAGATATGAAATGAAAAAGATGGTTAAGGGGTATAGTGTAATTTTAAGTGTTCTATTTTTAAATAAAAAAGTAATGTGTAGTTGACACTCTTTTAAAAAGTGGGGTGTATAAAAAGTTACCCGTAATCAATAAATGTGTAATAGAGATTTCGGTACGAATTCAAGTGCTATTTTATGTATTATGTCAATGATATAAGAACATAATTGACATAAATTTGCACCAAAAGAGGAAAAAGCTATAAACGTTGTTTTGATTAAAAAAGAAAAGAGAAAGAGGAGTGAATTTAATGTCAAATTTAATACTTTGATACATAGTTGAAAACAACATAAAACCCCTAATACCTAATTTCAACAATAAAAAGGAAATGCAATATGCAAAGGTAGCAACAGACGTACATAAGTAGTAAACCCTTTGAAAAGAATGGAACACATGATAATTGACAAAGAAAATAATGGAGACATAATTTAGGTAATGGCTGACCTGCCAAGAAAGGACACGTGGTTTTCTCATGGAAAGTCCATGAGCGCCCTTTTGATTTTTTATGTAAAAAATGTACAAAACAATTCATAAGCATTGTCTGCCTGGTGCATTGATTGAAGTTAGATAATTGTATCTACACGTGTCCTCTTTTGGAGTACACCAAGTGGTAAACATCTTTTCTTGAAACCCTTTTGTTCAATTTCTCTCTCATGTGCATCTTCTAAAACATAAAAATCTTGAGAATGAGGCATTTCTTTACCGGCCATAGTTAAGAGCGCTGCAAGCTGTTCGATAAAGGGATTCTTGTTGGTAGGCATGACTTTCTTCTATTTTGAGCTGAATTTTTAGTAAATTCAATAGCTTTTTAATGTTATATTAGGCAACTTGGATAATTTGTACTGCTCCTTAGAATCTGTTGTATAAAGATTCTTTTTTTTTTCGGTTGGGTTGGAGTGAGAAGAGAATTTATTTAGTAAATGACTCATATTTTGAGAGGTGGACATGAGTTACCTCAGATCCATGAAACCCGAGTTACATGTGGCAAAAAAGGTTGTATCTTTTTTGGGTTTTCTTGTGATACTTGATTAGGTGTCTGTTTTTCTTACCTCTCCTAGGTTCTTTTTCCATGATTCTTTTGCTTTCCTTTCTTGAATTTGTGGATAAGGCTTTGATTTTGTCGTTTTCCCCATGTTGCTGTGTATTTAAGGGTTGGTGGTGGTGGAGATAGGATTTGCTCTTCTTGTTCTTGATTTTTTCTCCTAAAGGGAATTGCATAATTCTAGTTTACAAGAAGTTTGGATCTGTTTACAGCTGCAGATCTCCCTCATACCCTTGTTTGTCTCACTAATCTGGAGCTTGTTCCACTTATTATTTGGTCTTTTTAAGTCTGCCCTTTATTTCTTGTAGAGTACTGTTGACTGAGATCTTCTTGCCTATTCAGTTTTATCTTTCCCCATTTTGTGCATTCCTAGCTCATTTCCTTGTGCTTTAAATTTAGCTGTCTTTCCCCGTTTTTGTGGATTCCTAGTTCATCTCCTTGTACTTGTAAATTAGCTGTCTTTCCCCCTACCTCATCTACTTGTGCTTTTAATTTAGCTGTCTTTCACCATTTTTGTGGATTCCTAGCTCATCTTTTTTTGCTTTTAGTTTAGCTGTCTTTTCTTATTTTTTGTGGATTCGTAGCTCACCTTCTTGTGCTTTTAATTTTGCTATTTTATCGCGCTTGTGAATTTCCCTTTAAAGCAGTCCTACTCTGCGAGACATAAAGCTTGGTGCAAGTCTGTTGGTGGAACCGCGGAAGGGGCTTTCATGGTCTAATGTGGTTGACTCGCTAGTTTGGGGAGATTCATTGGTAGCTTTTGCATATTATTTTCCTCTAGAAAGAATTAATGGAGGAGTTGTCTCCAGCTGTTGCTGTTACACTCAGCTTAAGCACCTCTATCTGTGATAACCCTGCAATTTCGAACAATATGGAAATCACGAGGCTCAAATTAGTGACTGACACAGCTAGCTTACTTTCAGATCATCCATCTTTGTTGCATGTTGAGCCCAATAACAGTTGGGATGGAAATAGCAACGGTATGAAAGCTGAGGTGGGTAGATTTCCCTTGTGTGGTCCATTGCAGACTGTATTGGGAGCTGAAAATGGCCTGATTGTTAGCGATAGCATCATTAAGGGAAATGAAGAAGACGAGATTTTATCTGTTGGAGAGGATCCTTGTGTAATTAATGGGGAGGAGTTGTTGCCACTGGGTGCTAGCTCGGAGTTAAGTTTGCCAATTGCTGTTGAAATCGAGGGTATTGACAATGGTCAAATACTTGCCAAAGTCATAAGTTTGGAGGAAAGGAGTTTTGAGAGAAAGATCAGTAATCTGTCCGCCGTTGCTGCTATCCCAGATGATGAAATTACTACTGGCCCTACGCTAAAGGCATCCGTAGTGGCTCTTCCGTTGCCCAGTGAGAATGAACCTGTCAAAGAAAGTGTCAAGAGTGTGTTTGAATTGGAATGCGTGCCACTCTGGGGCTCTGTATCTATCTGTGGAAAGAGACCAGAGATGGAGGATGCTCTTATGGTTGTTCCTAATTTCATGAAAATACCTATCAAAATGTTTATTGGTGATCGTGTGATTGACGGACTAAGTCAACGTCTGAGTCACCTGACATCTCATTTTTATGGTGTATATGATGGTCATGGAGGATCTCAGGTATAGTGTTTCTTTTATGTGTTTATATTGATTGATTAGCCAATTAAATACTCCATAGATTCAAATTTTCCATACATCATTTATTTTGGAACTTACAATTATCTTGTACACAGTGCACCAATCATTTCTTCATCCCATAATTTCAGCTGTGTAGTATTTCAGTAAGATCAAAATGTGTCAATTTAACCTAGTTCTCCAGGTCGAACTACCTGGTTATGTGTTCTACCATCAGTTTAAAATTCTCATCAAGTTGACTTAATGAGAACTAGGTTTACTATAACTGACTGCTGTTTTGTCATGCAGGTTGCAGATTATTGCTGCAAACGCATTCATTTAGCATTAGTTGAGGAGTTAAAACTTTTCAAAGATGATATGGTGGACGGGAGTGCAAAGGACACACGTCAGGTGCAGTGGGAGAAGGTCTTTACTAGTTGCTTTCTCAAGGTGGACGATGAAGTTGGGGGGAAAGTGAACAGTGATCCCGGTGAAGACAACATAGATACCACTAGCTGCGCCTCTGAACCTATCGCCCCAGAAACTGTGGGGTCCACTGCGGTTGTAGCGGTGATATGTTCATCTCATATTGTAGTTTCCAATTGTGGGGATTCAAGGGCAGTTCTTTATCGTGGCAAAGAAGCAATGGCTCTGTCAATTGATCATAAAGTAAATCACACATTTAACATTACCTTTTGTCTCTTTCTCCCTTTTCTTTTTCTTTTTTCACATACACGCTTGTCTTATTCTGGCAGGAAAGAATGTGGTTGATCCATTACCATCTCACTCTTTTACCTTGTATTCTTTTACCAGCCAAGCAGAGAAGATGAGTATGCTAGAATTGAAGCATCTGGTGGCAAGGTCATTCAGTGGAATGGACATCGTGTTTTTGGCGTCCTTGCAATGTCAAGATCTATTGGTTGGTGTACTAAACCTTTCAGCTTGCATATATTTTGAGTATTATCTACTGATGCTGTGCTGTGCAATGGATTTGTTTGATACCTGTTTCTTTGGCTTCCATCAGACGGCTACCTTCTCGTCTTGACAGTCCGTTAAATTTGGAGAATTGTATTTGCTTCACCATAATCCAAAATGCTCCTTAGTGATCACACATGGTCCTGTTAGTCTATAACTGTGACAAATGATGACTAGTTTGCATTTGAATTAATAAGCTACATTGGCTTCTGACTTTAGGTCATTATATATGCTGACTCAGCTCTTCATCTGGTTTTTGTTGGAGATTCTGTCTACATTTAATCCTCTATTTAAGCTGTTCTGCATGGCATTGAGTTCCTGTTACAGGGAAATGCTTACTATTTGATCTGTAGGGAGATTGAGATATAACTTCCTTGATTATTAGTTCCTTCAAACATGAACTAAAACTTTTCTTCAACGTCAACAACAACTACGCCTCAGTTCCAAACAAGTTGGGGTCAGCAATATGAATCCTCATTTTTTTTTTTCTGTAAGCTCAACTCATATCATCATCATTACCAAAATAAAGTAATAGCGAAAGTAAAAAAAGATATATATATATATATATATATATATATATATATATATATATATAATAGTAATAATAACAATAATAGTAGTAATAACAACAACAATATTGAAAGTTCTCTACCAAGTCTAAAACCTATTCCAACTAGTAGGTATTACCTATATGGATCTTTCTTGTCCATTGTGCCCCATTTTTTTAAAGCTAAGTCTGCATTGAGTCTAAGCATTTGTAGGTTAACACATTTCAGGAACTAGACACTCTGGGAAACAATCAATAAAAGATAAGAAACACAAAGAAATAAGGAACTGAAGATAAAAATGAGATTCACTGCAAAAAACATTGGTAAATGTAGTATGGTGAAATGTGACTTGGTATAAATTTCATGGTTGTATCCATAAAAAATTGAATCTGTGGGATTTTTAGGGAATGTATCCATAAAAAATTGAATCTGTGGGATTTTTAGGGAATGTACATCAGATTATGCATGCTAAAGCTGAGATTCAGCTATTATTGCCCAAGTTAGAAGACAGCTGCTGTTACAGAAGATGTTTTCTGCGCTTTGTTATGTTATTTTAGGTTCAATGTTGCGTAGGTGTCTTCTTATTAGAGATTATTATGCCAGTAGAAAATGTAGGTCTAGAGAACTTAAATTTTTTAAATATCGGGTTGGGTCGGATTCATATTGCCGACCCCAACTTAGCTTGGGATTAAGGCATAGTAGTAGTAGTTTTTGCCTTTCCAAATTCTCACTTCTATTGGACAGGATAACATAAGAAATTTTTTGGGAACATCTCATAGAAACGTATATAACAGTATAAACAGGCATTTCTCTGATTGCCAGCAGTAAGTACTCCCTGTGATTAATAAAATCTAGGAATACAATTTGGGAATGAGCAAAGACATTTATCCTTCTATGGCCCTACCTCTGCAATCTCGAAAGTATATCTCACTTGATTTGTGTCGTCATTAAGAGTAAATGTTTGGCTTGATTTTTATATTGAGTATATGTCAAGGTGTCATGTCGTTCTGCAGTCTCTTCCATATCATCCTGTTGAGTTAAATTATGCTCCTGAATCCTGATTATCGTTCACTCTTTCTATCAAACAAAACTTGATTTGTTTGTGGAAATGGTTGCCACCTCATGCGATGTCTGATAATCACAATGCATATTCATCATTTTGGTAGTCAATTGTTTATTCGTGTATACCTCTTGTTTATCCTCAGGTGACAGATACTTGAAACCATGGATTATACCCGAACCAGAAATTATGTTTGTACCACGAGCCAGAGAAGACCAATGCCTAGTTTTAGCTAGTGACGGGTTGTGGGATGTCATGTCAAATGAGGAAGCTTGTGAAGTAGCTAGACGACAAATTCTGCTATGGCACAAAAAGAACGGGACTAATCCTCTGCCGGAAAGGGGCCAAGGAGTTGATCCTGCTGCACAAGCAGCAGCAGAGTATCTCTCGACATTGGCTCTTCAAAAAGGTAGCAAAGACAATATATCTGTGATTGTGGTGGACCTTAAAGCTCAAAGGAAGCTCAAGAGCAAATGTTAAGAGATGACAATGTTCGCCCGCACTTTGGTTTTTAGTATAAATCTATATACGGCTATGGGGTATAATCTCATTATTACATAACTCGGTCCATCCATTTTTTATGGGCTTAAGGTCTGTGTATGAGAATAGTGTTTAGCATGTATTTATAGAACAGTTTAACAAATGACGTTTATCCAAATTTTTGGTGGTGTTATGCCAGCAAGTGGCTATGTAAATTGAGCATGTTGTAGCAATATCAAAGATGCAAGTTCTTTGTTCTTCCGTTGTTTAGTTTATGATAAAAAGAAATGCCACAACAGCCGTTATGGATTCGGCTGAATCGTAGTAGCTTTAATTCAAATCCTATATTTGTATTAACAATTTCACTCTATATATACTAGAATCCGGAACAGTATTACTGCATACCACGGTTATGGAAAAAATAATTCAATGATGACGTTGGCATCACTAGTTAATTCATTAATTTCTTTTCCTACAGAGGTAATGCACAAATTTGAATAAAAATAAAATTACTTTTTTCTTAATCAGATAGTATTGTATCTATATATAATAAAAGTAAAGGCAAAAACACCGTATTAAGTCAAGTGGCATAACCACAAAAAGTTAAGTGGCATTGTTAAGATAAAATAAACTACCTTTCTAACTAAAAAACTTTTTGGAATTTTAAATTTTGAATTAATAAATATAGATATTTTATGATTATCTATAAAAATGAAAATATAATAAAAAAAGCTACCATTCAAATGGAGGAGTAGTTTCAAGTTGGAGTTTTAAAATTATTTAAAATAAAAAATAAAAAAAATTAAATTTGAATTTGAAAGTAGTTTATTCCTAATATGATAGTCTATATCTATATCAATATATATCTATATATCTACGTCTATCTATGTTCTATATAATAAAGAAGAGGCAAATACACCATCATAAGCCAAGTGAGTCACTTGGTAATTTTAGGACAACATTAGTTACGTCAAGTAATGATTTTTTATAATTTAAATTTTCAAAAATTTAATTATGTATCATTGCTTATTTCATATAATGTAGAATATTTTTTTTTAAAAAAATAGTGCTACATTTTACACAAAATAATAAATCACCCAAAAGTTCAACCCCATAACTATGTCAACTGGCAACCTATAAGTTACATAAACAATTGGCTCCAAAGAGCACAAATAAGCGGATAGGTTCACATCTGACTGACGCAACACCGTTTGGTGTATAACCAGTGTAGAATTTAGCAGTGTATTCTGCAAGAGTTTGCTACATTTGATAATTTAGGAATAGCAGCCTCAACAAACCATTGACACTAAATATGTTGTAGGAACTAAACCATCGACACTAAATTTGTTGTAGGAACTCCAACTTCATCAATAAGGAGGGCTTGCTTAAAATAGATATTTGGATCCACGAAGAATTAAACTGAAGGGAACTAAGTTTTATGTGCAGTTATGTTTTTGTAATAGGACTATATGTAAGTCCTCAGTTAGATTAGAGAACTTGGAAGAATAGCATTTTAATAGGGAAGGCTACTTTCAAGAACTTTGGGCAAGACCGTCAAGACAAGGTTATATTATATATTTCTCAACCTGATAAAAAGAACCTCTTTCTTAGTTTCATTTATCATCCTCTCTTAATATTATGTTGATCATAAAGTTAGGATTAGCTATGCTTATTCTTTTTAATGAATAAATCGACCCTGGGTTCAGGAATTAGTTAAGTTTGTATTTAATTATGTTCTGTATTACTACTACTTCTACTTCTATTATAATAAATGAGACCCGTACTTTCTATTTTAACCCCTCTCGAGGCATTCGTCAGGGGATCCTTTGTCATCTTACCCCTTCATAATGTGTATGAAAATATTCTCGCGCAGTAGTGCTATATCAGTGGACTATCTCAACCGGTACCTTATCAGTCTTTCGAAAACTGGCCCCGAACTTTCACACCTATTCTTTGAAGATGACATAATTCTGCTTTCTAAGATCATTACCAAAAGTTATCATGCGATCATAGATGTAATCGACCGCTTTACTAAGCATTCCGGGCAAAAAATAAATTTTCAAAAATCTAAGATCTTTTTCTCAAAAATTTGCTCCCAAATTAATAAGAACTTTGTTCTTCAATCACTCCCAATCAAGGAAGGGAACTCTTTTGGTTTAGACTTTCCTATATTCCATTCCCATCCCAAAATGAGTCTTTCAATTTCTACAAAAATCGATTAACTGGATGGAAAACAAAATTTATAATCATGGCAGAGAGAACTACTCTCTCGTCAAATCAATCCTAAATACGCTCCCCAACCATGTGATGCAACACATCTATATTCTAATAAGTTTCATTAATAAAATGTAAAAGTACCAACCAACTTCCTTTGGGGTACAATAACTACAACAAAAAAATTACATCTCTGACAATGAAAGCAGATTACAACTGCCATAGATAGGGGATGATTGAATATTCAAACATCTAGAACTAAGAATAGCTTACTAGCCTGACTTGAAGGATTTTTCAAATCCCCATTATCTTTGAGCTAAGACTTTATTACATAAACACCCCCTCTAACATCCATCACTAATCACTCACCAACTTGGCGAAATATTCTCAAAGGGTGGAACATTGTCAACTTGGTCTCCAGTAGAGAATTGGAACATAGCACAATATTAACTTATGGATAGACTCCTAGATTAAATCAGGGGCACCTTTGTGCTCTCTAATCCAAGGACCTCTGTCACAGTTTCATCAAACCATTAAACTTTCTACTATCCTAACCTCACATGGATTGAACTAGGCCAATATACCTTTTGATATTCCTCCAAACTTAAAAAATACTATCAACAAGCACTACCTTTCGATATACACACACCAATCAGACCAACTCTTTTGGGCCCTCACTAACAGACATTTTACTGTCCAACCTATGTATAAGGCCCTAGTTAATAACGACTCTCACATCACTACTATGCAGAACCTTTTTAGATGGATTTGGTTATTGCTAATACAACCAAAAATCAAAACGTTCCTTTGGCTCCTCCAACATAGTAGACTGACTACCTACACGCCATTACCTCAATTCTATTAGCATATCTACATTAGCAAATTGTTCTACCTGTACGGCTGTCAATGAAACTCTAACTCACATTTTTCTAATATGCCATAATGCTAAAAAATATTGGCATTACATAGGAATCTAGGGTTACATAAATAAAATTTCAACCATGGATTTTACCTAAGCTTCGGCTACACCCACTCATACATTCAAAGGCACTTCACTTCCCACACTCACACTTTTATACCATTAAGTCTATGGAATATCTGGCTTACCCATAATCGCAATTTCTACGTCTGCACATCCCTAACAACTAGTCCAAATTTATGTTACATCAAGCTATTGAGTTTGCATATATAGTTGCATCACAAACGACGCAACCTAATAAGGTATGTCTAAACCTTACATGGATACCACCCAAACCAAATTTTTACAAATTAAATATGGATGGTGCAACCTCATGTAACACTAATATGAATGGCATCAGAGGAGTCATTTGAAACTACCTAGGTGCTTGGATAGTGGGTTTTGCTGGCCCAATCACATATTTACATTGTATCACAGTAGAGTTGTAGGTGTTCATACGAGGACTAAGTCTAGCAGTCCAAATGCAGCTATTGCCACTAGAAGTGGAAATTGATGCGCAGGAGGTAATATCAGTGTTAGCTACAGACAACACTAGATATACTAATATGATTTCTGATTGCAGGCACCTCCACGGGATGCTACATGATCCAGTAATTCTACATGCATACAAAGAACAAAATGGCGAATCAGATCAACTTTCAAAGTTAGGAAGTGGGATGCAATGCGATGCTGCTCTACAAGTTTTTGTTAAACCACCACTTTTTGTGTCCAGTCAATTGCAAGCAGATCAACTAGGAGCCCCTACAACGCATAGTTTCAGTCCCAGGAACACGGGAAAAAGACTATCAGAACATCCAACCATTTTGTTTGTAACTTGATAGCTCTAGACACTTTTCACCATACTTTTTTGACTACTGTTAAGGCAGTACCAGCTACTTGCAGTACTGGTTTGAAATTCAGATGCTCACCTCATTCGAGCTCAAGGTGCTGCAATGGAGATAGGTGAGATGCAGAGCTCGCATGGAGAAGAGAGAGAATAGACAAAGATCTAGAATAGAATGAGCCAACCGACCTTTCTTACCAACTGAATAACAATATATACAAAAAATTTCTAACTAAAAGAATTAACAAAATAACCTATCTAATAACAAATTAGCTAACTAGCCACTTTACAAGTATGTAGTCACATTTATATAATTAGCCATCTCAATACCCCACCCCCCTCAAGTTGCTTGTGTAGAAAACACTGCCAACTTGTACAAAACTTTTGAGTGTTTAACTCCTGTTAATTCTTTAGTTAAAACATTTGCAAGTTATTCTGTAGTTCCCACATATTGCAATAAAACAGCCCTTCTTGCAGCTTGCTTCTAACAAAGTGAAAATCCACCTCTATGTGTTTGGCTCTTTCATGGAACACTGGGTTTCTTTCTATATGCATGGCAGATTAGCTATCATAGAACACCGTAATGAGCTTAGGAAAAAGAGCTGCAAGCTCTTCAAACAGCCTACTAAGCCATACCAATTGTCCTACTACCTTCCCTAGAGCTTTATACTCAGCTTCTGCAGAGGAAAATGAAACATTATCCTGCTTCTTTGATTTCCAAATGACAGGGCTGTTTCTTAAAAGCACAAGGTACCCACTCACAGACTTCCAGAAATCTGGGCATGCAGCCCAGTCAGAGTCACAATAGGCCTTAATAGTATAATCTGCATCTTTGGATAGTAAAATCCCCAGAGGAATGGTTGTTTAGATGGGAAGGAAAGAAGGATAGAGGAAATTCCCCTCATTTTGACAAAGGGTACATGCCCTAATCTATTATGCCACAAAATATTCACATCACAACCAAGAGATGTACAAGAATTCAAAATAGAAATAGAACTCTGATTTTTATTGCTTGAACTCAGACTATTTACATTGGGAGGAGATACACACTTATTTGTGAAAACTGGACTATGTACAAATGAATGATTATGACAGTGTGAATTGGGGGTACGGTGAATCCTGTCATTAGTTCAAGAAGCTGAAAAATTGATTACAAAATTGTTATACCTATTCCTCAGACACTTTGGATAGAGAAAATATAGACCATCATAGGCCTTACCAATCTCTAGAGGTCTCTTCATTGAAGGGGCCTGCAGAATGCAAAGATGATCAGTGAAGGCCACTATACTTTTGGGATTAGAAATGGCTAGACAATGGATGGAAATCAAATTATATTTAAAAGATGGTATAAACATTACTCTATGCAGGATGATGTCAGGCACAAGTATTGCACTACCAATTTCTGTTACTTTTACTTTATAACCATTTGGGAGGACAACTAGAAGAGGTTAAGGTAATGTCACAATGTTGATAAGGAGGGACTGATTAAAGGTCATATGATCTGAGGCTCCTGAGTCTAATATCCAAGAATCATCCTTGTTTTTAAAACACTCACAGGACAATCTACCAAAATCAATAAAGGAAGTACAGACCACTCTACCTACAAAGTTCACATCTCCATCAGTGCAATTCCCAACATTCATATGTTCTGTTCCATTCCCAGCTTGGCAGTGTTGCAACAGGTTCATGATCTGCCCATATTGTTCCTTTGACAAGCTGACATTTTGATCTTCATCCAAATCAGTGATTTCCTCTACCTTATTACAAGATGTGTCATTGTGGACATTTGCCACTACCCTTTTTCCTCTGTTGAAGTTCTGACCTCGATTGGAAACTTGACCCTGATTGAAGCTTTGGTTAGGGTTGTGATTCTGATTGCGTGGGTGACCAACGTTATCAGGATAGCCATGCAATTTGTAACACTTATATTTAGTATGATCGGTCTTTTTGCAGTTGTCACACATGAGCCTTCCCCTACAATAGCCATTGTAATTACCGTTGTTGGGTGAGTAATTGGTCCTATAAGCATTTAACTTAGAGCTGGTGGCAGTCAATGATGTGAACTAGATGAATAATTGCGTGCTTGACTTGATTTCTATCTATTTCTCATCTTGTATCAGCAACGAGAAGGCTTGAGCCAAATTAGGCAATGGATTCATCATCAGGATGCTTCCTCGAATCACAGCGTAGGTCTTATTCAAGTCCATAAGGAAATGAATTAGTCGCCTATCCTGTTCGGCTTTGTAAAGGCTTTCCTTGGCACCACAAGTGCAATTGCAACTGTACTGATATCTCTTGCTCAAAGTACTCAATTCCTCCCAAAGCCTTTTCAGTTTAGTGTAGTAGTTAGTGATGTCAAGGGCCCCCGGGGATGTATCATTGATTTCCTTCTAAATTTGATACATCCTAGCTCCATTTATTTGCTCGTATAGATCCTATAATTCAATCCATATCTCCATAGCATCATTCGCGTATTCAACACTGTCCGTGATTTCTTTTGAGAGAGAATTGAGAATTCAGGAGGTTACCATATCATCACATCACTCTCACTGACAAAATTTTGGCGAGTGAGGATCTGGGCGTTTACATTCACCAGTGTTTTAAAAGACGGGGGCGTGAGGCGAGGCGTTTTATCTATGATGAGGCGAGGTGTAAGCTGTGAGACACGGGGCGTAAATTTCATGGATCTTTTTGCATTTTACTAATTTCAAGAATTGTAAGATTGTATAAAATAAAAAAATAATAATAAAAGTTACATTGAAATCACAAAATTATAACAAATAATTATTTAAATATCTATAAATTATAATTCAATTTGAATAATACTAAAAGTATAACATATATCATAATATATGAATTAGCGGCAACGCCGTTACAACTCAAATATCAATAGTAATGTATTCGATGTGAAATTTATGTTTCTCTTAAGGAGTAATGAATCTTGAAAGAAAATATTATAATTTGATTTTTTTAATATACTTCTTTTATTTAATACGCTTTCTATTTAAAAGAAAATTTATATAACAACATAATTCACAATTTAAATATGATTTTCCAGCATCATTTATTTTTAAGTTTTAACAAGTTAATAAAGTGATACATAATTCATCATACTATATCATAATACCTAATTATCTGTAAATAGTTACTAGCTAATACTGAGCTATTAAATTAATAAGTATTGTATCTTGTAAACATGAAAAAATAATATTTAGGAATACAACTATACAACAATTATGTATTATTATATAATAAAGACATAACAAAAGTTAATCAATAAATACTTTCAAATGAAATATTTATTTAAAATATAGTACCGTAACAGTCTTAGTGGATAACGTATAATAATTTTATATTAATTATGACATGAGATACTCTCAACTTAATAATTTATTTTAAGAAAAAAATAATTTTGAATAGTCAACGATTTATTAAGAAATTTTGAGGATTTACAAGGTTAGTTTACACATAATTGGATAAAGATTTATTAGGTGAGCCCAGTACGCCGGGCGTTGGGCGTGTTCGGGGCGTAAGTCGCAGTGGCTGAGGCTTAAGTCTCATTTAAATAAGCCCCACACATAAGTCCAGGGGCATTTTACGAGGGCTCCAGCCCCAGACAACTCTCAGGCGAGTCCCAATTCTGCCTTCTAAAATAGAACATTCACTATTTATGAACCCTAACTTATTTTTGACTGAGAGTACTCGCAATACACTGCGCCTGGATAATCGATATCCAACTCTGCTGAAAGGAGTTGATACAAGCATCCCACCAGGGTTGTCCAACGGGTGTAGATACAAAGGATCGCCAGTATCGATTACAGAATTTCCTTGAATTCCTACATTCATTGTTGTAGTATCAATCTTGTTCAAATCGTCCACAACCATGAGAAATATTGAAGCTAGAAACGATAGTATTTCACCGTTGGAAGAATAGGCTCTTTGATTAGGCATTCAAACTAGGAAAAATCGAACAATTTTAGGGGTCGAACAAAATTAGGCAAAAATGAAGTAACGGTGAATTGAGGAGAGTAATTGAACGAGAAAGACGATCGTAGCAGGATGGTCGGGCTCTGATACCATGTGAAATTCAGATGCTCACCTCATTCGAGCACAAGGTGAGCTGCAATGGAGATAGGTGAGATGTAGAGCTTGCAGGGAGAAGAGAGAGAAGAGAGAAGGATCTAGAATGGGCGAACTGACCTTTTCTTACCAACTGAATAACAGTATATACCAAAATGTCCTAACTAAAAGAATTAACAAAATAGCCTATCTAATAAAAATTAGCTAACTAGTCACTTTACAAGTATGTAGGCACATATACATAATTAGCCATCTCAACAGGAGGTCGTCAACATGTTAGCATTTGGGATGACAACTCCAACTTAGCTGATACTTTTATTAATGTCTCTGTATGTACTAGGGTGCATGAGCACCAATACCTGTACGCAAACTTTTAATTAATATAATCTATCGTTTACACCAGAAATAAATATTTATGCAGTTTCTTCTTTAAGATCCATATTATGCCAAGTGACAGTCTAATAATAAGTTATGTGGCATTGCTTAAGACAATTAATAATATTAGGATAAGATACGTAATTAATAATGTATTAAAATTAGTTAGTTTAGAATTAGTATGGTTAATTTTGCGAATATGATTGTGAAATGCGGCATTTCTAATTAAATTAGATAGACGTTGAAGTTTTAAAAAAAAAAATTTATTTATGATTTTTGTTGCTAAGTTATGTGGAAGGTGGATGTAATTTTATAACTATCAACATGAAAGTCTACAAAATTATCTAAGCAGCAAAATTCCTACAAATTTAATTTAACATTTAAATTTCAAGAGATAAGTAATTAACTTTATTCCTAAAAAATACCCATGCCTTTAAAAAAAACTACTGCCCTTAACTCCATCACCTAAGATCTTCTTAATTAAAAATCCATTATTCTCAAAATTTCTATTTGGTCCAACTATGCCAGCAGATTTCAGCATTCTCACAAATGCTGCTAATTGTTGCGAAGAATATTCAAATGGAATTGCGCACAAACGCTGAGGTAACTTTTCAATTTATTAATTATATTATTATTGATTTTTTTTTCATATTATTGCATGAATATTTATCAGTTGACGGGTTTATATAATAATATTATTTACCATTTCATGAAAAAATAAAAAATAAAAAAAATATTTATCAATACTTTAAATGCAAACTTTATCCTTATTTTTTTGAATTTCTTCAACTACTTAAATAATTAAATTGCAAGTCAAGAAAAAATAGTAGAATTTGGACAGACTTGAATGTATAAATATTTACATATTCCTAAAATAATAGTATCATTTTCATGCTTCTTTATGTATGCCATTTTTTTCAAATAAATAAAAAATATATGTAGTAATATTTTTCGTCCAACGTGCGATATAAATAGTAATATAAATAAAGGATTTTCATTACCAAGGCTCCTGGTGTACAAAGAATACTTTAATAACATCATATATAATTATTAAAGTTTATCAAAAAGGAAAGAGAAGAGGGGTGACCAGCAAGGATAATTGCAAGCACAAAAAATGCATCCAAATTTCTGCTTGTAAAATGGAAAACATGGAGGCTCAACGTTGCCTTGATCACACAATATTTTTGTATGTATTTAGTAACAGGTGTTTGCTACCTTTATTGATAGGAGCAATGTTCCAACTGCAACCAATAAAAAAGATAGATAAAAAATAAGTATTCACACTTTAAAAATTATGATTTGCGACCTTATTACAAGGCTCCCCGTCCCAATTTATATGAGGTATTAAATTGAGCAGGGAGTTTAGGATAACAAGAAAAACTTTAAAAAATTTTGGTCTGAAACAAATCATAAATATTTTTTTAGCTATAAATCATTTTACTAAAGGTAAAATATAAGTCAAAAGCTTACCCATTTTTTAGTTCTAGAGATATAGTTAACGAGTCTCCGGTATCTTGTTGTGTTTCTTTACTTACTCTGGATAATCGAAGTAACCATGAGTGTCCTTTATTGCTTGTAAAACAGCTGCAGAATATGTCGAAATCAAATATTTTTTATTGGATTTTGAAATTTTGGAATATCCAATAGATTGAGGGTGTATTTGATATAACGAAAAATATTTTCCGTGAAAAATATTTTTCAAGAAAATGTTTTCTTGGAAAACAAGTAGTAATTCTATTTATTTTCCGGCGTTTGGTACGCAAATTAAGGAAAATGACTTCTCAAGAGTATTCATAAATAATTTAGATATAATAAATATGAAGCAATAAACTTTCAAACCAACAAACTTCCGGATCCACAAATTTCATATACGTTTGAACCGCTAAACATTCAAAGCCGTGAAATTTCGAACCCGTAAACTTTATAATTTCTAAACCTGTAAACTTCCAAACACATAAACCTCTGAATTCATAATTTTGAAACTTGTAAAATTTTAGCCTTTAAACAGATGAATAATAAAACTAAAACTGAAAAACATATTTAAAATATTTTTGTTGGGAGGGGGAGGGGGTTGGGATAGGGAGCGGAGAGGCGGGGCTGGAACCTGGGGGGGGAGTACAATGAAAAAAATAGAAATTTAAAGTACAAAAAAGTAATTTTTTTTTCCGGGGGGGGGGGGGAGGGGTTGGGTTTGGTGGGGTGGGGGCTGGGGGAGGGGAGCAGTAAAATAAAAAAAAATAGAAATTTAAACTACCAAAAAAAAGTAAATTTTTTTTCGAGGGGGGGGGTGGAGAGGGGGTTGTGCAGGTGGGGGTTGGGGTGCGAGGTGCAGAAAAATAAAATATAGAAATTTAAAATTACAAAAAAAAAAAAAGATAAAAATATTTTTTTTGGGGGGGGGGGGGGGGCAGGGGGTTTGGAGGTGTAGTAGGGTGGATGGTAACAGAAAAACTGAAATAAAAAAAAAATTGGAGAGAGAGTGGGGTGGGTTGGTGCGGGTGGAGAATGTTGAGAAGAAAGTTTGGAAAATGTTTTTCCTTCTCTTGATAAGGAAAACATTTTCCTCCAATTGGAAAAAAATGAATTGATAAGGAAAATATTTTCAAAACATTTAAGCCAACCAAACATGAAAAAATTCATAAGCATCCATGATTTTAAAAAAATTCTAAAACAAAATAAATGTTAAATTATATCCCATGAAGACGTTAGACCATAATCCATAAAGTGCTTTCCTTAATTTATATTATTCACAAAATAATTTTTAAAAAAATTGCTTAAAGTTGACTCATAGAGCTTAATTAACTAAGCTTGATTTATAAATCAACTACGAATTTATGCCATCTAAAGGAGGCCTTAGTTTATGGGAAAAAAAATCACTAGTTTGAAAAAATGTAGATTTGCTTTGATTTTTCTAAAAGCTTTTCTAACAATACATCTGTTCTGGACAAATGACAGGCTAGTTAGAAAGATAAAAAGTCATTAATTTGCCTGGACGCCAGATTAAGTGGCACTAACGTGAGAGACTTGATAACCAATTAGTGTAATGCACTCAATTCATGTGCATAATTTTAATCATTTATTTTCCATGATAAATTATTACTACTGCTAAATAAAGATTTTAGCCAATAAAGTACTAAAAATTGTTTGTTATGGAAAAAAGAATTGTTAATTATTCATTTGAGCCATAAAAATGGAAGTACTACAGTAGCACATTGCAAATTGTAGGCTGTTGAAATCGTCAAACTTCAAAGGTATAACTTATATTGGAAGTTTCCAAAGGCTGTTTAGCCATAAATTACTATTTTATTATTGTCAATTTATGTGATTTTTAATTAATTTATTAAAAAATTCTCAGCAAAACTCGCAGCCAATATAACCTTGATTTCTACACTTTTTTTTTTGGTAAGAGTTTTTGATCAGAATGGGAGCGTAGTTGATGGCGACGTGCGGAAGGGATGTGAACATACACGATATATATCTACGCGTTTTTTTCTCTCTTCACTTCAATGTTTATCGTCTTATTAGGCCTTAAAAGCCAGGTTTTGTGTCTCAACAACTCTCAACTCTCAACTCTCAACTCTCAACTCTCAACTCTCAACTCTCAACTCTCATTTAGTTTCTTACTTAAAGCCATAGTTTTGAGGGGTAAAAACGTAAAAGATTCGATGATTACATCAAATCAATAACTATAAAATATGTATCTTGTTATGAAATAATATAAAGACAAGAACAATAATGCAAGAACAAGAACAATATAGAGAGAATAGAGAGAGAAGTATTCTTATTGATATTTAGAGATTGTTAGGGATGTATTACAATGGTAGAAGACCCCTTTATTTATAGGGAGGTAATGACTTAGCTACCAAGAATAAAACTCTAGAATCTCTCTAATTATAGACATTCACCTTAAATAGAAGTCTATTTATAACACTCCCCCTTGAATGTCTATTCAACAATGTGCCTCGTTAAAACCTTAAAACCAAAACCCAATGGGAAAAATTAAAGAAAGGAAAAAGAATACACATGTTTGAATATGCGCCTATTGGTTGCCTCGTTAAAAACCTTGCAAGGAAAACCCAGTGGGCAAAAACCTTGTAAGGGAAAAAGAGTGCAAGGCGCATTAACTCCCCCTAATGAGTACATCAATTTATATCCTTGAGCATTTGCATTCCAATCTTGTGCATCATCTTCAAAACGATCTTTGGTGGACGTTTGATAAATCAACCATATTAACTTGAATAAATATTCCGCACCTTGAAATCATCATTCTTGATAGATATGAACATCTTCATATAATGTTGTGGAATAACTTTTCAATATCTCCATAGATGCATTCTCAATGCCATCATGCTTATAGTTATAGCAAGATTCATATGTACACAAATTGTACTTGGGATGTGGTACTTCAGGACCAAGAATTGCATATGCTTCAAGCAACTTTGACTTTATACTTTCAAGCATTTGAACTATAGGTTCAAAACTGCATGTCTTTCATATGGAATCAATTCTTCTTGAATTGTATCTCTTCCATTTAGTTACTTTCTTTGGGTCAGCAAATGCGTATAGCATTCTTTGCAATATGTTGCAATTGAATTATCCCTTTTATGAACTTCAGGTTCATATCATGATATTCGGGGATATACATATACAAATGATAATTCATCCCATGTAACCTTTTCTCAAGTGTTTATCATGTCTCCACCTCATGTTAGAAAAGCTAACTTATTTCCTCAACTTTGGGAAATCATATTTGTGCATTATCATGTCAATATACATGGCACATTAATAATAAGATGAAATTATTTGGTTCCTGACCTTGAACCACTTGTGAGGGGAGAATATACTCTCGTATACAACGTATATCAAACTGATATATATAACTTTGTTCTCATAAGAAACAGTTTAGCTATTAAGTGGAAGCACTCAATAATTATCTTGCTAAACCAACTTTGATATAAACCAACTTGTCAAGATGAACTATCTTGAGTAGAAAATCTGGAAATTATGCTCGAAGTTAGATTACTGAGCAATTTACCTCGCAAGCACCGGCCAGGCTGCGGGTTAATAACAATTGCGCATGTAACCATATCATAGATGCATCATATGTGGTATACATGGCAGGTGAATGGGCCCATATTCACCTTTGATATTTCCAGAATTTATGGGCATCAACCCGAATTCTTTAGTTGGTCAGTTCATCAATGAGAACAAGTGATACAAGAGAATTCGTAAAGAACTTTGTAGTTCTTTAATATTCACCTATGTGAATTTGCACATCATACATAAAATGAGATGGCTAACACGAATGCCAACTGAATAAATTATCAATATTGGTAAACTTCAAATTTACACCATGACATATGCACTTATCAATAAACTTCAGGTTTATTATGACATGGGTTTTTATACCAATAGATATCCACTTTATTGTGGCATTCTTTCTTTTGTGTAGTACAAACTGGAGAACAAAGCGGGTAGCTTTTCATATACAAATTACCCCGCTACAAGTTGTAGTAGTAGGAGATATCAAAGCCTTCCTTTATTTATAGTCTCAATATAGTCAATTGCTTTCGCGTGTACTTTGGAAACTGAATAAGTTTCTTTGAGACTTACTACAGCACAATACTCAATTGTGTTTCTCCAACATAGTAATAATTGGCTCTTCTAGAGCTCTCAATTAATTTTATACTACCACAAATTCATCAACATCCATGTGGTGAATATCTTTCTTAAAGAGAAAGTTATACCATTATGGTCATGTCAAACTTATATGCAAGATATGTTTCTTGCATTATCGTTGTCCTTTAATAGTCATATATCCAAAATACTTTGGCGTACAATAGGTACGTGACCAACGATCATTCATGCCATATATCATCTCAAACCTCCTTCTAGGGGTGAGTGTGGTATATTTAATACCAATTTCATGTTCATATTCTTCCAATAATGAATATGTATTCGTGAATCAAATGTTGTCACATTCACTTTGAGGATATGTGATTTTGTTATCCTTTTCAAATCTATAAATGCGTCAGGCATTTGATTTACTATTCTTTGCAAATGGATAATCTTTTGTGCCTCTTTCTCACAAATAGAGGTGTGTGGATCAAGATGAGATAATGATGCATTTTTCCACAAAATTTCCCGTTTGGTTTCACCAACTTCTCCCCCTAATTTTGGGAAAAGTGTCTCATCAAATTGACAGTCTGCAAATCGTGCAGTGAACAAATCTCCTGTCAATGTTTCGAGGTAGCGAATAATGGAGGGCGATTCAACCTCAACATATATTCCTAACCTTCTTTGCAGACCCATTTTGGTGCGGGATGGCGGTGCTATAGGCACATATACTGCGCATCCAAAGATTCTTAAATGGGATATATTGGGTTCATGACCCAAAACCAATTGCAACGGGGAATATTTGTGTCAATTCGTCAGTCAGAGACGAACTAGCATTGCTGTATGCAAAATGGCGTGACCCTAAACTGAAGTGGGCAGCCGACGAACTAGTATTGCTGCATGCAAAATGGCGTGAACCCAAACCAAAGTGGGCAGCCGACGAACTAGCATTGCTGCATGCAAAATGGCGTGAACCCAAACCAAAGTGGGCAGCCGACGAACTAGCATTGCTGCATGCAAAATGGCGTGAACCCAAACCGAAATGGGCAGCCTCGTTTTCATGAAGAATTCAAGATTATTCTCATCTATTGTCTCAATATGATATCCATTTTGAATGATATCTTTAAAACTCAACAAGTTCCTTTTAGACTTGGAGGAGAACATTGCGATTGATATCATTAAAACTCAACAAGTTCTTCTTAGACTTGGAGGAGAATATTGCATTCTCTAAGATAAACGTCATGCCTTTGGGCAGAGCTACAGTTGCTCTTCCGGAGCCTTCAATCAATTTAATTCCCATGGTTTGATATACAAAAGAAATACACGAACATAAGAATAAACAAGTTCAATTCGTTTGTGTCACATAATATTTTCAAAATCTGCTGATGTCATTGACTAAAATAAATCAGATAGTCGATTATATGTTTTCCATAATCGATTACTATGCAGTTTGAAAATTTGTTTAAGCATTTTCATAAAATAATCGATTGTTAAACACACACAATCGATTGTTGAGCATTGACAATCGATTGTTAAACATAGACAATCGATTGTTGACAATTTTTGAAAAATTCCAGATCTGTTTTAAGACAATCGATTGTTAAATATAGACAATCGATTGTTGGCTATTTTGAAAAATTCGAGCAGTCTTAAGACAATCGATTGTTAAGCATAGACAATCGATTGTTGACTATTTTGAAAAATTCCAGATTACTGTCTAATGACAATCGATTGTTAGACACAGACAATCGATTGTGGATGATTTTTGAAAAATTCCAGATTACTGTCTAACGACAATCGATTGTTAAACTTTGACAATCGATTGTTGACTGTTTTTGAAAAATTCCAGAAACTGTTTTAAAGACAATCGATTGTTAATCATAGACAATCGATTGTTGACTGTTCTTGTAAAATTCCAGATCTGTTTTAAAGACAATCGATTGTTGATCATTGACAATCGATTGTTTTGCAGTTTTTATGCGAAATATGAGATAACCGACTAGTTTTTCAGGTTAGTCGATTACCTCTACTGGAAAGTAAAAATATTATTGATATTTGAGCATATTGATACATTCTAAAGAACTAATACTAACATTATATCATGAACTAACTAATACGAGCTAATACTAATGGCTATTAGTTTATTCATTCACTAATACAAACAAGTAAAATAAAATGAAATAGCTCCATCTTCTTTCATCAGGGATCCATCACCGATTAGGTGGTCTATCTTCCCCGCGGGTTGCTCAAAGAAGTCTGCCACATCCAAGTGGGTGATGTCAAAGTTGTCGTCAGAGACAAAATTCGTTTCAGGGCGTTTACTCTTTCGAGATGCTTGATAAAGGTCAACCAAATGTCATGGTATACGGCAAGCCTTTGACCAGTGCCCGTTTCCACCGCAACGATAATATATAGTTTATAAACTATTTGCTTTTGGATTCTTATCGTATCGTGCTTGTGGCAGAGTGACCAACTTCAGGTTGTCATATCTCTTCTTTAAGCCATTCCACAAGATAGGTGGATCCTTGACGGTGAGATATTCAATCTTCAAACCTTCATCAAGGTGATGGCGCAAGAAAATCAAGGCCTTCGCACATTCTTGGGTGGATGCTTTTTCTCTATCTTTGATGGTGTCTCCGAGACCCATAGCATCTAAGTGGATTTCAGCATCCAACACCCATGTCATATAGTTCTTGCCCGAAATTTCAAGGGCAACGAACTTTCTTTTCATAATGTCAGACATAAAACAGATTTACATCAAGAGCGTGTTCGTACTTACGGGCTCTATTACAATTATCACATTCACTTCAGGGAATGGATCAAAATCATGTGCTTTACACAATCTCATGTCAAATATTACTTTCATAAAGTGAAAGATTATTTTGAGAATCCTTATTGTTCTCATTACCACAATAATGACGATTATAACTTCGTCTATTGCCATGTCCATATCCATTGATACCTTTACGGTAATTAGTCTTCTTTCAGACTTATCACATACTGCTACCACATTCTCTAAAGGGAATGGAGCAAATTCAATTGGACGAAATTCTTTGCCACGTCCACATTCATTGATACCTTCATGGTAATATTTTAGTCTTCTTTCAGACTTATCATATACTGCTTCCACATTCTCTAAAGGGAATGGAGCAAATTTAATGGGACGGATTTTCAATTATTTGCCCACAATCATACATGAATTTAATCATGGCAGGACATAGAGATTTTACCACTTCATGTGGTTATAATTTCTTACAAACTCCATTAGAGTTATAATCAAACTTTGTTGTCTATGCTTTGTATATAAAATCAAATTATAGAATTCCAAGAATTTGAAAGGGAAAAGTAAATTACTTACCTTTAAGGTATACCAATTATATTTTCAATGTTTTCTTCCTTTTCTCTTTTGCTTTCCTTCTTTTGAAGCAAAACCATTTTGTCACAGCTATATAAACGACCTTGGCAGCATTTCTTCTGCCTGTTTCTTGGACTTTGCAGCATCCTCATGAAAGACTTCTCCTTCAATTTCTTTTGAAAGGAAACTGTTGCCGGTGTCATTAATGCAAGATGTGAAACATAATCTTCTACTTCCTCTGCAGTCCAGTATGCTCCAGGAGGACCATTGAACAGTTCACCAGCCAATGCTGAGAGCACGGGCTTAACTTCAGTATACTTGCGATTCTTGAGGCCACAATCAGGGTTAAACCAAAGTATATTGGTATCCTGCAAGCATCTTAGATTTTTCGAGAATTGTTCTTGAGACGGTAGAGTCTCGTGCTGATAACGTGTTATGAAATAATATAAAGACAAGAACAATAATGCAAGAACAAGAACAATATAGAGAGAATAGAGAGAGAAGTATTCTTATTGATACTTAGAGATTGTTAGGGATGTATTACAATGGTAGAAGACCCCTTTATTTATAGGGAGGTAATGACTTAGCTACCAAGAATAAAACTCTAGAATCTCTCTAATTATAAACATTCACCTTAAATAGAAGTCTATTTATAACATATCTTTTTATATACACATTTATCACTTAATTATGATTAAATAACGTACAAAATAAAATTTGAACTAAAATATTCTTAAAAATCCAAAAAAATCTAGCATAATATGCTGGAATTCGAAATTTTTACATATGACATTCCATCGTAATGTGCTGGAATTTTATAATATACTGAGTGCCAATATAATATGCTGGACGTCTATACACGATAACTTCATAATCTAGCATATTAAGTAGAAACTTTTCACATTTCAACTAGGGCATTTTTCTCCAAATTTTATTTCTGCACAAAATAGTTACTATTTTTCAATGACTTTGTAAATATTGACTACTTGATTTGCAATTACCATTTCTAAAACTGTCTAGGCCATGCTATTTTCGTTTGAACTTTTAACGGCTAAAATTAAATTATTTGATTTAATATGAACATTGAATGCAAATAAATAAATCTTTACCGCTTTGACGTGGGGATGGATTTCTTCTTGGTGCTAGCTAAATAGTATGTGAAGGATTGAAGGCCTTGAAAATGACTTCAAATTTCTCCAATATCTGGATCCAACTTATCTGCCTTAGCAAATGTCTACTACTTGAGCAATTTGTACGCTGGCGGTAAACAAACGTCAAAATTATCCGTATACGTTTCCGAAGAACCGGTCAAAATGTCAATTAGTACCTCATATGATTGGTTAGAAACAAGTGTTTAAAGATACTTTAATTACAATGTACGCGGTATTCATTTTGGGCTGTCATTCTTAAAACAGCAGCAGCCAAGCATGTGACACTTCCCAACTCTTGTATCCTAATTTACCCAAAAGAAAAAAAACACTCAATCTGATGCATTAAACTCTCGCTGTACAGGGATATGAAAAAGAGTCAGACCATAAGGGTCCGATGCCTTATCCTGCATTCGAAACTGTGACCTCCTGATCACATGACAACAATTTTATAAATTTCTCATAATCACATGACAGCAACTTTATCAGATATACTAAGCTCCCATTCAATCCTAATATAACTAAACTTTATTTATTCAAAAGATAATGCGTAATGACCTTATTTAATGCCTAAATACTCTTTTAAATATTCCCACAACTGCTCCATTTCCAACCCCACAAGTAATCTTACACTTTCCAAACACATATTTTCTCTATATTATAAATACACAAGTCCCTTAGTTTATTCATCCAACAAAAAGTGCCCAACCCCAACACAACCACAAAGCTAAAAATAAAAAAAGCAAATACCCAAAGTACAAACCTAAATTAAAGGTTGTCTCCTAAAGAGCTCCTTTTGTCCAAAGCAAGTTCTCATTAGCCCTAAATCAATGGCAGATGATGGGGAAGACCTGACCCCATTTTGGCTACAAAATACCACCGATCTCCGCCGTACTGATCGCCTCCGCCACCACCTGTCGTCTCTTTTCTTTAACTCCGCTCTCTTGCTCGTCTTTCTGTTGGTTACAGCAATTTTCTTCTTAGTTATCATGGTTCCCTCAAGTCTCTCTTTCACAAATAGTAGTATATTTAAACCAAGCAGTGTAAAGAAAAGCTGGGATTCTTTCAATGTAGTGTTGGTTCTAGTTGCTGTGATCTTTGGTTTTCTCAGCAAAAACAAGAATGAAGACAGAAATCCCAATGACTATCATCAAGTTACTTCTCCAATTATTAGAAATGAAGTTCAGAAATCAAACCCATCAACCCCAAATAGTCGATGGTTTAATGAAATACGAAATCCAAATCCAACTACTCCTCGCACATGGTACGATACTGTGGATCGAAATTCCTATAGCAACAATCGGAGTAATACTACTACTGGCGGGGGTGGATTGAGGAGTGTTAGTTCATATCCTGATTTATGTGAAGTGTCGCCGCGGTGGATCTCCGGCGAAGATCATTGGCGGTTCTACGACGATACTCATGTTGATACTTATCGGTTTTCGGATCCGGGTCAGCTTCATCGCCGCCGTAGCTGGAGAGATGTTGATCGTTCTCCGGAACCTGATATTAAAACTATTTATGAAGATCCTTTAGAATCTAAAAAGGAACCTATATTTACTGCACCATCTTCAACTCCTCCGCTGCTCTCACCGCCGTCTCCGCCGTCACCTCTGCCAGCTCCGGCACCAGTAGTTGATGAGGAGAAACTGAAGAGAGCAACTCATACTGTTCCGCGTAAAAAGGAGAGAACAAGGAAGAAGAGGGAAAATCATGAGGTAGAAGTAAATGAAGTTGTTAGGGCACCGGTGACACCTCCTCCACCACCACCACCACCGCCATTGCCGCAATACGTGGAGCCGAGGAGCAGTAAAAGCGATCGGAAAAGAGGTGGTGCAAGTACTACAAAAGAGTTTCTTAATTCTTTGTATCATAAGAAGAAGAGAAAAAACAGGTCAAAGAGTGTTGATAATTTTGATGCTCTCCTCCATAAATCAGAACCTCCTCCTCTCCATTATCATGAATGGCCGGAAACATTCATCACTCCACCTCCGCCGCCGCCACCTCCTTCGTTGTTTCAGAACCTGTTTACCTCCAAAAAAGCTAGGAGAAAGAGAACTGCGCCTCCACCGCCACCTCCTCCTCCGCCTGTGAGGGCGGCGCCGGTCAGGATATCAAGACCAAATTCTCAAAATGTCCAAAATGCCTCGATCACCAGACCCCCAGCGCCAAAGCTAGTGAAAATACGAAGTTTCGACAGCGTTGAGGAGAACTCGAACAGCGGTGGAAATTCCCCGTTAATACCAATTCCGCCACCGCCTCCGCCGCCACCGTTCTATAAGAAGAACGCATGGAAGTTTGTGGTCCAAGGTGACTACGTGAGAATAGATAGCACCGTCAGCTCACGTTCTGGTTCGCCTGAACCTGAAGATATAGATTCAGCTGAGAGCACCCCGATGGCGGAATACGTCGGCAGTGATCGGACGGCATTTGCGCCGTCGCCATTATTCTGTCCAAGTCCAGACGTCAACACAAAAGCTGAAAACTTCATATCAAAGTTCAGAGCTGGATTGAAGCTAGAGAAGATCAACTCCTTCAATAAAAATGAAGGCCGAGGTTTATCTAATTTGGGCCCAGGAGTAGGCCCAAGTTAGATATTGCATTCTTTTTTACCACATCGATTGATTTGTTAAAATTTTCATTTTTTACACGTTTTTTCATGATTATTTGAAGTGTTTTCGAAGTTTTATTGCATACAGTATCATTTTACAGAAAAAGATTACAGTAGAGACACTACAAAAAAAACTCCAATTGCTTACGGATTTTATCAACGTCTCGAATTTGTTGGTGTATTAACAACAAATTGCTAACCAAATGGTAACTAATTTATTTTTCAAAATTTAGTAACAGATTCCTAACGAATTGCCAACCAAAATGTTACTAACTAAATAATTTAGTTGGTATTTATGGCGGGAAAAATAGGCGGGTAATATAGCAACTGCGTACTAATGGATTACCAACTCAAATGTTACCAACAAATATATTTCGTTGGTAATATTACCAACGGAGTACATATCCGTTGTTAAATATGGTGTAAAAAATGAAGTATTATTTATTAACAGATTAGTAACGAATTACCAACCAATTATTTTACCAATAGAAAGATTTTGTTGCTAATTTTACCAACTAATTTAAAATGCGTTTGTAAATTACCATCCGATTGGTATCTGTTAGTAAACTTGCCAACTAATACTTAATCGGTTGGAAAACTTTATTAATAGATCTTTTTTTTAATCCACTAGGCAAGAGCCTAGGGCTAGTTTTTTATTAATAATTGAAAATAACATTACAACAACTAGGAAAAGTTCAAATAAGGGACAGTAGCACCGGTATTGAAACCGGGCTATCCTTACCGTACTAATCCTATTGAGGTTTGACAACCTCACTTATTAACAAGCATGCATAAAATAAGAACTTGACACGACTAAATATTTTATGATCATCACAGAGTTTATAACATACTCTGTGATGAGATTACAATTGAGGATACTAATGAAGTCGTAGAGTAAAATGTATAGTATACCCAATTGATTGTTGTCCCTTATTTTCCAAACTTGTATAATGTTGAAGTTGTACTTCTATTTCATTGTCCTCCACCTTGTTCAAAAGGTATTCAAAAATCATCTTTTATTTTTTGAACGGTTGGATTTCGATGACGTATTTGTAGCAGCTTGCTTTTGTTTGGCCGCTCTCATTGGAATTTGCCTAATTAACATTTGATTTCTTGTCTGCCCATGTTGCAATTTTCATCAAAATAGCACCTGACTTACTTGTTCCAATGTGGTCGACCACATTGTTTGGTGGTGTATCTAGGAAGTGAATGCATGTGCGACAAGGAGGCTTACTTGGAATGAAATCAGGAGCCTCCCACTTGGTCTTTAATTTTCCAACTATATTGTTCTCAAAAACTAGAGTTTGAATTGCATCCTTGATTACTCTTTCTACTCGATGATTTTCAAAATGGAAACGTTGTTTAAGCGTATTTTCCTGCTCCCTTTTCAAATTTGCGCAACACTTTCCTGCGATCTGAGTTTTATTGTTGGATTTTGGTGTTACTTATTTGTTGGCCATCGATGACCATTGTCCATCTTCTCTTGTGTGTTGTCGATTATCAGCAGACTGTAAAGCAGAATTTGGTTGAGCTAAGGCAGCATTAGATACAGCATCAGTAGTTGTATCTGAAGAATTGATCACACAGCCTTGTCGGGCCCTGCCATGCTGGTTATATGTATGTTGTCTGAGCGAATTCATTGCTGTTCCTACTTGCTGTACAGTAGATTGTTTCCCTTTGTATAATTCATTTGAATTAGAATGGTTAGATATAGTCAAAGCTGATGATTTTTTTTTCATTGCATCTTGCAGTAATGTTTGAAGCATGTAGCAATTTTGGCGCTGTCAGGTTCTGCCCTCGTTGAACTGGTGGAACAGTACATCTTTGGCAGGAAGTAGAGACTCCAAAATTGTATCCTTTTCTTGGCAAAACAGTGTAGGCCTATTTGCATTGTGATGTGCAACCGCAGCAGATGCAGTAGCCACATTTGGCAGTGCCTGTTCACATGGAACAATGTACTTTGATGAAACAGTATATTTAGTCAGTTGTGTTATATCAGACTTTGGCATTGAATGAGCCTCTTTAGCTTGACAGTAGATTGATTAGTGGCAACAGTTAATGCAGCATTTTCAATTGACTTCTGTGCAAAATTGTAATAGTCTTTACAAAGATGAGCAGTAGTCGAGTTTGTCATTGAAAATTCTGTAGCATTCTTCAGTGAGGATTCTATCGATAGCAAGTCTGGACCTTTTGCATTTTCATCTGTGATATAACTGTCTGCTCCTTTTTTATTTCCATCTGTTTGACCTTTACCAAGCAATGTAGCCTTAGGTTTTGGCATTGAGGGAGCTTCAGACACTGGCAGAGATGAAGCTGGGATTTGTCCATCTATCGCAATATTGTGTCGACGTCCTGCAAAATTAGCATTCAAGTATTCCCTAGCATCGCCTCTTAATTTAACCTCACTGTCCCGACCTTCTGTTTCGCCACTGTGACGAACTTGTTCAATCAAGTCTTCTGAATTCCATCGACAAGATTTAGTATCATGTCCTTGGTGATTGCAACATGTGCAATATTTTAGTAAATTGTCGAATACAATCTGCTGAACGTATTCGACAGTTTTGCCAGTTTTTTTATCGACTATCTTGATCTTAGTTTTCTTTGGATGTTTGCCGAGTAAGTTAATCAAGATTTTAACTCGAGCCGTACTAGGTCGAGGTCGATCTTCAGTGGCCTTATCTACTGCGATAGGTTTTCCCACTACAGATGCAACGGACAATAACGACTTTTTTGCGAAGAAATTCGCTGGCAGTTCTGGAAATGAAATCCAAGTAACGGCTATTGATGTTTCTTCACGGGGGTTAAATTCCATTGACCATGGGAATGTCCGGAAGAAGAACTCATCGCCTTTTGACTTTACATAGCCAGAAGTTTTTGACAGCGCATTCGCAAAATCTTCAAATAGATTGAATCTTACCAGAATATGCCGATATTCTAGTTGTCCAATGTTGCAATTACCTTTGATGTCGAAATGTTTTGGTAAATCCGACGTAGCTCCTGAAGTTCTGGTTTTCCATAAAGAATTCACTTCATCTACTGTGAACTCAACAGTAGGAATTCCTTTCTGAAACGTGACTGGATAGAGTTCCAGATTAGTAAATTTTTCGTTAGTTTTTTGTCCAGATAGCATTGAAGCATATGACTGTTTTTGTCCGTGAGTCGAATGATTTTCTGAATTGATATTATCAACCTCTCCCACTGGCAGATGCTGGGGAGAGGTCGTAGCATCCATATTTACGCTTTACTTCAGAGAATATTCACCATTTTAACTCAAACGATGCTAAGATGAACAGTAAGAGTCGCAAAATTAAGATCTGTTGCGTTTGGATTAAGATTTTAGAAAAACAATAAAAGGAAATTGTCGTGCATCATCAGTTACATTAGGAAGAAACTGATCACTGGAAACATTCAAATTGGATGCAGGAGATTCAGTAGCCACATTGGCAGTGCCTGTTCAGTTGGAATATTGAAATTGGGGATGAAACAACAGATTTACTCTGCTGTGCTAAATCAGCATTTGCCATTTCTTCAGCTGGACCAACATCATCAATTTTGTGTCCTCGAACAGCAAGAACCCCAGCATTGTGATGTGCAGCTGCAACAGATTCAAAAACCATATTTGACAGATATATTCTGTTCCTTGGGAACATTCAGACTAGATCTAACAGAAGATTTACAGTGTTGTGCTATATCAGTAATTGGCATTGAATAAGCATGTGTAGCTGGAAGAATTGGAACAGAATCCATATTTTGTCCTTCATCAGCAGTGACGTTAGGACGAACTCCTTCACTGGTTCGTGCTACAAGATTAGCATTTATGAACTCTCTGGCATCACCTTCTAGTTTCTTCAACCTGCCCCGACCTTCAGATTGTCGATCATGAAATGCTTGTTCATTCACTTCATCTGTACTCCAACGGCACGATTTTACATCATGACCTTGATGATTACAATATGTGCAGTATTTAGGAAGGTTATCAAAAACGATCCGCTGGTCATATTCGACTATTTTTCCAGATTTAATATCATCTATCTTGATCTTTATTTTTGTTGGAAGTTTGTCTAGCAAATTAATCAAAACTTTCAATCGTGTCGTACTCGGTCTCGTTCGATCTTTAGTTGCCTTATCAACTGCTACAGGCTTTCCCACTGCAGCAGCGATTGACATTATGGATTTTTTTGCGAAGAAGTTTGCTGGCAGTTCAGGAAAAGAGATCCTAAAGACAGCTTTTGACGTTTCTTCACGAGGATTAAATCCCATTGTCCATGGGAATGTCCTAAAGAAGAAATCGTCTCCTTTCGCCTTAATATAACAACTTGATCTTGAGCTGTTTGTTTTTCGATATTGTTTTGCTTGATATTTGTGGATCGAACCGATCGCCTCGGTATGAATAGATGTATCTATAGGCGGCCGTCGACCCTCGGCAAGTGCAATTATTTCTATTGGTTCAGGCAGTCGCCTCGGCATAACGTGCGGATGATTATTCTGTGAAAACTTATACTCACATTGTTCATTATTATACACAAAAATAGATATAGTAAATCATTGTAAGAACAAGACTTATGCATCTTGCTATAAACTGTTGATACTAGTAGCTTTCTATGCTTATAAAATATTTCATATATTATTTGACCTTAATAAGTATCAAGTCGACCTCTCGTACATATAAGAGTCCTTCATAGTATAAAACCTTCAATTTTTTTGTGATGAATATGAGTTATTATTCAATTCTCATTATTTTTAGGATCTAATTTATCCAATGTATTGTAGATGAAAGCTTTTTTGCTCATTATAATTGGGATTTGATGCCTAATTTGATTACTACTATCTGACGATGTTTATAAATCAATAATGCTACTGTAATCCTTTACATTATCGGGAAAGAAAGTTTGTTTGAAAAATGACTTTAAATCGCGAGTGGATATACAGAAGGTTAACGAGAGGTTTGTATAATCCTGAATTCATAAGGGGTGTTGAGCTATAACAAATAAATGATATGTACTTAATTAAATAATTTTCCACTTCATTCCTCCTATTCTCTTCAACTTGGATTAATTTTCACTTTACAGTGGATTCAGTAAATAACTTGAGATAATTGGCTCGATATTGATTTTTGGACTAATTTTGTAATAAAAATACTACGAAAAACTTTTACAAGTAGAAAATAATATTCTAATTAACAAATATACTCACTGAAATAAAAGATTTACTAATTCTTATTAATTTCACATGCCTATATGAAAAAATATATTGCTCATAAAAAAACATGAATACATTTCCTCCAACGGGGAGTATTTTTTGAAAACAAAATTAATAAAACTTTACCTAAGATCAATAATATCTCAAGAATAATCAAATAAATTGGTTATATTATAAATTAGAGAAAAAATATTAAAAGAAATTGATTGTAAAAGGTAGGGTAAATGATAAAATAAAATTATTTAATAATAATGAAGGGTGAAATTGAGAGAAAAATACAAGGTAACGACGCAACCACACCAAATCGGTCGTTATATAAAGTGGCACATTTCGTCGTTATGTAACGACATATTTAACGATACGATTAGATACAAGTTTATTAGTAACAATAAAAAAATATTGTATTTAATGTAACAATACGATACAATACAATAGGTATAACTATCCAAACAAGCTGTAAGTTATTTGTGGACTTAGTTTATATTTTGTAATTTAAACATGAATGCAATTATTTTTTAATTTTTTATACACATATATAGTTTGGTGCAATTAAAATTTATTATTTTATATGATAATTTAATAACCAAAGATACTTATATATGCCATGTGACTGATTAATATAGTAGAAGAGTCTAATAAAATAAAATAACTAAAATACTCCAAAAAAAATGGAGAATGCGGAAGAATTAAATAAAAAGAAGAAGAAATTAAACAAAAAATAAGAAGAAATTAAATAAAAAAGAAGAGAAATTAAACAAAAAAGAAGAGAAATTAAACGAAAAAGAAGAAGAAATTAAACAAAAAAGAAGAGAAATTAAACAAAAAAGAAGAAGATATATTAAACAAAAAAAAAGCCGCCAAACCAGTTCCTCTGTTTCTGAAAAAACCCGCGTTTTTTTTTCATTCAGTTTCACGACTCGACAGTTCTATTCACGATCAGCAAGTTCGTCCATTTTTTTCCCAACTGAAAGATTATCTCAAGCAGCCTCTCATCACAAGATATCAGTTGGATTCTTCTGATCAATTGCAAAATAGATTCGGCAAAGTGGTAAGTCTCTCACAAGCTATTATTTGGATTCTTCTCAATTCCACAACCCACTCGGCTAAGTGGCGAGTGTTTTTGTTTATCAATCTTATTTTTTCAGTATATTGTAGATATGAATTGATATGCTTGTGAGCTTCACTTGATTTTTTTTTAGTCCTTTGCTATTGGTATGTAACTATCTCTTCCAATCTCTATGTGAACTTTTATTCTGCCAGTTTTTTGCTAAATATTTGAAAGCTCGTGCTCATTATACGGGGATTTTAGACCTAATTTGATTATTAGTACTCTTTTTATTGTCCAAAATTTTTTTTTAATCAATAAATGCTACTGTAATCCTTTTACATTATCTAGGGAAAGAAAGTTTGTCAGAAAAATGACTTCAAATCGCGAGTGGATGTACGAAAGGCTAAGAGAGGTTTGTGTAATCCCGAATTCATAAGGGGTGTTGAGCAATTTATCGAGTTTGCAAAAAATCATCGTGAAGGGAGGGATGGTGCGAGACTAAGGTGCCCATGTAACCGAAAAAAGTGTCAGAATAGAAATTTTAAAGATGTTCTTACTGTCCACGAGCATTTATTGCGCGATGGCTTTGTACCTGGATATCATATATGGTACTTGCATGGAGAAAATAAGGTTACGAGAAATATAAATCAACATGAAGAGATGCGAAATTGGGATCAGTCTATGAATACGGAATCCGTAAATGTGGGTGCAATTGATGAGCCTGGATCACCTACTTCATACCACAGAATGGTCCTTGACGCCGCTGGCCCCTCATTCGATCCGATTGATAGGGATGAATTACCGAATCCTGTTGCGCAGAAATTTTATGATCTGGTAGATTCTGCAAATCAAGAGGTGTTGCCTGGCTGTGAAACACATTCTCAATTGTCAGCTGTTGCACGCTTATTGCACATCAAGTCTGAACACCATCTATCTGATAGATGTTTGATGACATTTGTCAATATGTGAATGAGATTATTTCTCCGGATAACTTAATGCCAAATAATTTCTATGAAACTAAGAAGTTAATGCAGGGAATGAACATGCCAGTAGAAAAGATCCATAGTTGTGTAAATGCCTGTATGATTTATTGGGGAGAAGACAGCGAACTTAACCATTGCAAGTTTTGTCGCCATCCCAGGTACAAGCCTACTAGGCAAATATCGAATTCAAAGAGAAATCTTGTACCTTTCAAACATATGTACTACTTTCCCCTCACTCCACGATTACAACGGTTATATGCTTCCGACATGACTGCTGCACATATGCGATGGCATGCCGAGCATGAAGTTGAGGAAAATGTGATGCGTCACTGTTCAGATGCGCCCGCATGGAAACACTTTGATAAGATGCATCCATCTTTTGCAGCAGAAAGTCGTAATGTCAGATTAGGGCTATGCACAGATGGTTTTCAACCATTTGGACAAACAGGTCAACAGTATTCATCTTGGCCAATAGTTGTGACACCATACAACTTGCCGCCTTGGATGTGTATGAAAGAGTCCTATTTATTTTTGTCGGTTACAGTTCCTGTACCGAAGAACCCTAAGCAAAAGCTTGACGTTTTCTTGCAGCCTTTGATTGCAGAACTAAAAAAATTGTGGAGTACAGGTGTGGACACATATGATATCTCCAAGAAGCAAAATTTTAACATGCGAGCTGCTTTGATGTGGACAGTTAGTGATTTTCCTGCATATTCGATGTTGTCTGGATGGGGTACTGCGGGTAAGCTAGCATGTCCATATTGTATGGAGAATACAGATGCTTTTACTTTGACTAAAGGTGGCAAACAGTCATGGTTTGACAATGGATCATCCATACAGAAATAACAGAATATCATTTAGAAAAAATAAAGTGGTCCGAACGCATCCTCCCCCGATACGGTCAGGTGATGATATATTGAAGGAGATAAATGAATTGGGGTTGAAAAAGGTGACAGAGCTTGGGGCTGATATTGTTAATGGAAAAATTAGTAAGTTTTCGGGTTGGAAGAAAAGAAGCATATTTTGGGATTTGCTGTATTGGAGTACAAATCTGATCCGACACAATCTAGATGTTATGCACATCGAAAAAAACTTTTTCGAGAATGTGTTCAATACAGTGCTGGACGTAGATGGTAAAACAAAAGATAATGCCAAATCTAGAGAAGACTTGAAAGAGTTCTGCCGACACCCTAAATTACATATCGTTGGTGAGGAATATCCGAAAGCTTGTTATACACTAGACAAGAAGTCGAAAAAAGTGTTGTGTGAATGGGTGGAGAATCTGAAATTTCCAGATGGATATGTCTCAAAAATGGGAAGGTGTGTGGACATGAAAAAACATAAATTGTTTGGTATGAAAAGCCACGATTGTCAAGTATTCATGCAAAGATTGGTCCCTATCGCGTTTCGTGAGCTATTACCACAAAAAGTTTGGGAACCACTTGCTGAGATGAGCCTTTTCTTTAGGGATCTCACTTCAACAACAATACGGGAAGAGGATATGGTTAGACTTCAACAAGAAATACCTGAAATTCTTTGTAAATTGGAGCGTATATTCCCTCCCAGCTTCTTTGATTCAATGGAGCATCTCCCCGTACATCTTGCTTACGAATCAATGATAGCAGGTCCGGTGCAATATCGATGGATGTACCCATTTGAGAGGTAAAATTTCATCTTTCTGCTTGTATCTTTATAATTGCTATTTATAGTTGTATCTTTGTAGTTGCTGTTTATAGTTGTATCTTTATAGTTGATGTTTATACTTGTATCCTTATAGTTGCTGCCCTGCATCCAAAACTGTCAATTTTCTGTTGTCCAGATTTGATAGTTGTTGTTGTTCGATCAGTAGCAGCTGGATTAGTTACCAGAATCCTATAAGTTGTATCTTTGTAGTTGATGCTAGCTGTTGAACACTGCATCTGTCTTTCTATCCTTTAGATAGTTCAGTTGAATTGCTGTCCCTAGTACCAATTGTTTGATCAAACAGAGTGGAGTTCTGCACACTGTGCTGTTGGTCGATCAGCATATGTTCCTGTCTTTTTGCATAGTCATGTGCTTTCATAGAAGACAAAATTGACATCTCCTTTTTTAAGGCATCAAAATGAATTGGCATTATTGACTTCTCCACTGGTTCAGCAGATACAACAGATGGATCTCTATTAACATTCAAAGATTCTGAATCCTCCAAAAGTGTGCCATATGTTTGATCAGATAATGTACTGAAATGAATCTTACTATTCTGTACCAGAAGCTGCTGCTCAATTTTTTTATTCTGCATACAGTCATCTGCTACTACAGAAGATGTAGCAGTAGGATTCACATTGTACACCATCATAGCAGTAGGTAATATGATCTGTAGCAAGTTTTGAATAATGGAATGAAACAATTTGCTGCTCGATCTTGCCTGCAATTAATAAACTGGACCGTTTCTCACTTTGTACATTATCCTTGTGCGTAGTTCTATCATTTATACGCTATTGTACGTCCCTGAATGGTGCGAGTTGCTTCTCCACTTGCTTTGCATTGTATCTCTTGACAGATACTCTTTGGAACTTTTTAATATCTACAAATCAGTTTCTTGTTCTACATGTTCATTATATATCTTCACGTTTTAGTCAGTTCTCTATGAACCATAGGTGTGCTAATAGCTGTCATTAAATTCATAAAAGCAGTAGTTTATTGTAATCTTCTGCTCCCAGAAACTCTTTTAATTCAGACTTCTTATTTGAGCTTATGTGTTATTTCCAGGAACCTTCGAAAATTGAAAAATAATGTTCGAAATAAGGCACAAGTTGAAGGATCAATATGCAACGCGTATTTAGTTGAGGAAGCTTCATCTTTTTGTTCACACTACTTTGAACCTCATGTTTACACAAGGCATAGGAAAGTTCCACGGAATGATGATGGTGGTACAAGGGAAAAAGATGAGCGCGATGGTAATCTTTCTATATTTACCTATCCAGGTAAATCATTTGGGAGATGTAAACCAAGATATATGACTGAAGAAGAACTTGATGCAGCTCATATTTATGTTTTATTAAATTGCCCAGAAGTACATCCATATATTGAGTAAGACTTCAAGCTTTTGTTTTCATTTGTAGATTAACAAAATCATCAAAACCTTAATAAAATATTTTCTTGGATGTGATTCAAAGGATTTTTATTGACTCACTTCGTCAAAATTTCCTACAAATTACGGAGAAGGAAGTGGATAAGAAACTTGATGAAGATTTTGCATCATGGTTTAAAAGATATGTGAGTACTTGTACAATATCCTTCCACTTATACTTACATCACTTATAAGAAACTCTAATTATTTTTCTTTTATAGGCACGCGTCCATATAGATAATCAGTTCATCAAGGCCCTTGCAGAAGGTCCATGTCGAACAGCATAACCATGGACTGGTTATACAGTCAACGGCTTTAAATTTCACACTAAAAGCCGCAGTTCTTCTAGATCATCAAACAACAGCGGTGTATGCATAAAAGGAACTAATTATAGTGCAGATGATAGTGACTACTATGGCGTGCTAACTGATATCCTTGAATTGGAGTACAAGGGTAGTGAATATATAAAGAGAACTGTTTTATTTAAGTGCAAGAGGTTTGATCCCACACCAAAGGCAGGAATGAAGATTCACCCACAATATAAACTTGTGGATATCAACCATGAAATGAAGTTAAAGAAGTATGAACCATTTGTTTTGGCAATGCAAGCGGCTCAAGTGTATTATACAACTTATCCTAGCTTACGACGTGATAAGAGTAGTGGTGGGCTGTGTGCAAAGTAAAAGCACGGGGTTTGGTGGACATGCCTCCATCATCTTCACAGTCAACTCCGATAGATGGTGTTGAGCCATTCCAATCTGAGGAAGTTGGTTTAAAATTTGATGTGGTACCTAACGATGAAATTATTCTCCTTAATGATCCAAATGGTGGATTCATAAACATAAGAGACGAGGATGATGATTTAGATGATGAGGTAGAACTTCATGTTGAATTTGGATCGGACGAAGATGAAGATAAGGATGAGGATAATGAGAATGAAGAGCTATATGATGAAAATGACAGTGAATAGAGTCAAAGTGCTTCAATCTCTTCAATTATAGAGTCTGAATGAATGAAACATAGTATATAATTTATTTTTAGTTTTTAAGAAAAAGTTCCTGGATTTCAGATTTTATGGGTTCTTGTTTTTTTTAACTTAAGTAAATTTGTTCTTTTTTAGATGTTTGTCTTTTGAAATACTTGATAAAGTAAATTTGTTCCTTTTTAGATGTTTGTCTTTTGAATCTGCCATGTCTAGATTAATACTTTTTTTCAAAGCATTTTGTTCTTGGAGTAATATATCATTTAATTACTCTTGGAATAATATATCAATTATTGTATCCAATTAGATTTGACCATGATTCATTAAATATGTTATTTGTTCATCTGCATCTGGCTTTGGAATCGCAGATATGGCACCTAGGGGAGGTGGAGCACGTAGATATGCTGAAAACAGGAATTCAAACACACCGAGATCTCGTGAGATGTTGAGTCCCACATCTTATCAGTCTCCCGAACCTGATCAGTCACCTGAACCTCCAGTTACAGAAACACCACATTTGGATGTAACTCTAAGCACATCCTTACCATCTTCTTCTTCTGATCTTGGTACACCTGCAGATGAAATCCGATCAGCAAGTTCGTCCAACACAATTGGCGGTAACCGTATCCCAATTACAATCGTCCCTGGAGGGTAAGAGTAAAAGTGTCACTTGTTTATATTTTTTAAAATTTTTGTTTCTTGCTTATCTGGTATGCATTAGTGCATCTCAAATGCTTCTTGAAAGAATATGAAAGGCTCAAATGGAATAGAGTAATAACATAATTCATTTCTTATTTACTTTAGCCAACTGGACCCGGGCAATGACGTCGCTCGGTCTGTCACAAAAATCTTCAAGGAGAAACTGGATCCTCAGGGACATAATTGGAAGTCAGTTACACCAGAGACAAAAGACTTCTATTGGGAAGAGTTTAAGGTAAAGTTATAGTATTATAAGATCAATAATATTTGGAGTTCCTTTATCTTTCTTGAGTCGATGATTTACTACACTCGGTATAAGTTGTTTTTGTTTTTATTATCAATATCTTGTGTTATTTTCATTTGATGTTCTCAAACAGAAACGATTTTAGTGGGACGCTGCAATTGAAGGTTCCATAAAGGATAAGTTTATGAGCAAATGTGTAGAACGATACAAGGGTATGTTATCTGAAGCAAGAAGTTGTGAGAAGAAGCGCAAAACTATTCCAGTATCTATTTGGGACAGCTGGAAGCCTCACTGGGAGACTGAGGCTTTTAAAGCCAAGTCTGCGCAATGCTCAAGGAATCGGCTAAGTGAAAAAGGTGGTGAAGGTTCTGGTCCCTCGCGCCATACAGGAGGCTCCAGAAGTCACCGAGAACATGCAAGACAAATGGTATATTCCTTTTTTATTAGCCTAGTTATAATATCTCCAAAGCTAGTGATTATGTATTAATATAGTGAACGTGGTTTTCAATTCTAGGCTAAAGAACTGGGAAGACCAGCTCATCCACATGAGCTTCTGAAGAAGACACATGTCAAGGCGAACAAGGAGTTTGTGGACCAGAAATCTAAGAGCACCTATGTAAGTTACTTCTCCCATTTTTGCTGTGACGTTTGCTACTTTGATTGCGATGGCCATTTAATTTTAACATATATATCTATAGTAGTCAGTGTCACAATTTATATGATTAGCACAAAGCATGCAAGATGTTACTTAAGAGTCAAAGAATTGATGATAATTGAATGTCATTTTCCAGTGGAAAGCATTCTTCTGATTTTGCGAATCTTCAATATTCTGTCTAAGGGTCCCAACTACAGGTTATATATACCACCTTTTACTTGCTCAATAATTAGATATGTCTTCACATGCTGTTTATACGTTCTGGCAACTGGTTGTACCGGTGTTGTAAATAGCGCTCGCCTCAGCGCTAATAGCGTGAGTTAAGGCGATGCGAGCTGCCATCGGTATTTTACAGTGTGGCATAACATTTTCAAATAAGCGAGCGCCTCTGCCTTTGTACCATGTGGCGATATGTAGCATGAGGTGACCTATAGCGTCCCTTTTTTCCAAAAAGAAAAGAATAAGGTAGTAACAGCGATCTATTTAAACAAAAAATTAGGATTCGCGATTTCTTTACTCTTTCTCCTTCAAGTCGACATCACACTATTGGTTTAAAGCATAGTGGAAGACATGTATCGAGATGATCTCCAAGGAAAAGTGAAACTGATAGTTGTCTTGTGACTGTGACAGAAGTGATTGAGTTGATAAATCAGAGTTGTTTTGACGAAACGTTGGAAGTCGATTCCACGAATGACTTGTTTGTGCATTATATGCTGCAAATATGTCTGTGTTCTATGATGTAATATCAGTAGTTACTGCTTTGTTGGCCATCGTCCATTGTCTATCTTCACTTGATTGTTGTCGAGTATCTATTGGTTGTTGAGTTAATACATAGACCTTACTGGATGGCCTCCTTTGGTTTGCGACTTCAACTGAGCTTTTATGTGCTGACTCATTCTGTTCTAACTTTGACGTTGCTGTATTTGAAATTACTGCTTTTGTTCTTGGGACAAATAGTGGAGCGTTACAGTTCATATTGCTGTTTGGAGTTGCTGTTTGTTGCAGAAGAGTATGACAGTTCTTCATTACAGATTTCCCTTGACATTTTTGCTTGATTGGATCTTCATAGACTTCTCCAGAATTATTTTGATCACACTCTTGATCTTTTTCTGACGAAAGTGTTAACTTATCTGTGTGCTTAATGTTACCAATCTGTAATTTTTCTTCCAAAAGTTCTCCTTCATCATCATTAGAATTGGCAATTGTTGAGAAGGAGTATGAAGTTGAGGGTATGGATGGGTTGTTTCCTGCAAAGTGATTTTTATTTTTGGATTTTGGAGTTACTGCTTTATTAGCCATCGACCACTGTCCATTTTCCTGTCGATTATCTGTAGGATGTATAACAACAGTTTCTTTAGATAAGGCATCATCACTGACAGCATCAGCAGAAGCAGCTATAGCTGTATGATTGACTGCTTCATGATTGTCAAGCTGTGATTCAGCTTGATCAATAGAAATTTGCCTATAAGGTGATGGTTCATTCTGTACTGTCCCTTTGTGTGTGTTGGTATCCTGTGTAGTAGTTAAAGCATTCGATGACTGTGTCAATGAACTAGACGATGGCATTATACAAACATGTGCATTGTTATCATTTGGTGTCACAGGAGGTAGTGCAGCAGTTGGTTGATCCAAAGAATGATGTACCATTTGCTGCTTGTCGATTTCTTTTAACTCATTTAAGGGTTGTTTCAATGAAACAGTAGCTGATATCAGGCAAGTCTGGGCAGTAACAACTTTTGGTAAAATTTCTGCAGCTGTAGCAGCAGGGAAAGTGCTTTGTTGCTGCTGCACATTACACTTGAAATTATTTTCATCACTTTCATCTGATTGATCAGCCTGTGCAAAGGAGTCGATCAATACCTTCTGGAGTTGTCTCATTCATGGGCTGAACTGGAGAAGCAATATGCGAGGCCTCTAAATTATCATCCACTACAACAGGTTTCGATAGTAGATGTTGATCTGCAGCATTCCTATCCATCACAGAAGTTTGAGCAGTTTTTACATCACCATTTTGTATCGTAACATCATTTACAATGCCCTGTTACTGGAGAATGAAAATGACCAGAATTGGTTATCACCACTGCATTTTGCTGTTCATTCCCTCTTTAGCCAAAAGTGCATTGTGTTGCGCAATTTTTATTAATTCATCTCCTGAATCACAACCTTTCTCTTCTATCTCCTTAGCTTGTTGATCAGCTCGTTTACTGACTCGTGATGTCACTGAAGGCTTATTTGACATTTTCTTTTCAGTTAACACATTTTATGTCAGGTGCAATGAACAGTAGATTTCTCTGTACACAGCTGGACAGGAACTGCTTTCTGGCTTGGGAGTGAGACTGCAACTGTATAATTTAAAACAGACTCAGTCTGTTGGGCAGTAGCAACATTCTCAGAAGTATAGGAAATACAGTAACCAAAATAGAATGGATACACATTTTCTAAATGTGATACATATGCGGCATTTAACTGAACCTCTAGTTTGGATGTCGTATGATTATACTGACTGTATTGCCTCCAATTGGTTGTCTTCCAGTTCAAATGACTACAGAATCTCCACTTATCAGAACTTGCCTAGAAAATGAGAATTCTGATGCTCAACTTTTTCTATCGACTGGGAATTAATGGAGTTTAGCTCATTTATTGACATTTGCGTTTTCAGTTTTGTTACCTTTTATGACTGTGTTCTTGACGTTTTCTCTGTCAAAGTTATTATTATAGAGCTTATATCATTTTTTTTGCCCAGGACGCCATAATGTCTAAAATTCTATCTGCGTCTCAGCCTGAAGATGGGTCCGGTAAGCCTCCTGAAGTTGATTTCTCACAAATATATTTGGAGGAAGTCGGTGTTAAGAATGACGCGCATTTATGGTCTTGGTTCTCAAGCTCCTTTCTATGGGCATGTTGGTGCTTCCTCCAGCTCGATATCTCCACCTCAAGATCTAGACTTCAATACTCGGGTGAGTGAATGTGTAGGACATCGTTTGCAAGAAATTAAGGAAGAGATGAAGCATGAGATGAGATCTGAGATCAGAGAAGAGATTAGACAAGAAATGAGAGAAGAAATTCGTGAAGAAATGAGACACGAAATGCAGCAAGAGGTGCGCGAGCAAGTTGATCAACTACTCCAAAACCGTCTATCGGTCCTCATAGGTGGCTTACCTACACCGCCTTCTCGTAGACACGACTCGTCGCCAAATGACACGAGTCACATTTAGATTTATGTTAGCTTCTTTTATGTTAGACACATCTTGGATTCTGCTTTCAACTTCATGATAGATATTATTATTTATAAAGTTTTAGTGTGTTTTTTATTTTGTTTTCATTTTTTTGGGATCTTTTAAAGCTTAAAATGAATATTAATACAATTATTATAACCATATTTGTTAACGAATTTGAAATTTGTTTGTAAATTACCTATAATTTACTAAATAGAACTTTTCTACAGACAAAATTACCAACCGATTGCCAATGTATTTTAAAAACTATACTATCGGATTTACCAACCAAATTGGTATCCATTAGTATAGTTGCTAACATAATACTAATGAAAATTTTCTTGTTACTATATTTACCAACCAATTACAAACACAATTTAAATAATAAAAAACCAATTTTACTAACTCAATTTCTATATGTTAGTAAATTTACTAACGAACTTCCAACTGAATTTTTGTTAGTAAATTTACCAACGAAAATCTTGGACTCAAGATTCAAAATTTGCCAACATATTTATTTGGTGTTTACTAACTAATTTTTAGTTGGTAAATTTACCAACCAATTCAATCTGGTTGGTAAAATTTACCATCGAGCCTTTTAGCAACAGGCCAATTTTCGTTGGTAATCGGTTAGTAAGTCAAAATACCAATCAATTTGATCAATTTACCAACATTTTTTTGTTGGTAATTGAGTTTTTTTTGTAGTGAGAGTTCATCTTAGGTTAGAAGCTGGAATTAATATATTTGATTATATCGTTTTTCGGGAAGCCTAGGACCTTTTGGAAACAACCTTTCTATCTTTATATGCAGGTATAAAGTGTGCGTACAAATTATCATTCCTAGACCTTAGTTGTGAAATTTTAGTGGGTGATTGTTTTCATTTTTTTGGGGGTTATTGTATTTGGTAAATTGGTCATGTAGTTGAGTAGCATAAGTTAAGGAAGAAATGTGTGATTTTGAGTAATCCACGATGATGTATTGACAAGAGCAAATAATATTCGATCTTGGATTCTACTGCATGTTGAGATTTTCTTGTTAAGTGATAGCTGGCTTGAATTTCCAGATTAAGGAAAAGAGAAGGACACAACTTTGGCGCAAATTGCGATTTCATTTGGATTTTAGGGGTGTTGGACAAGCTGAGTTGTTGAGTGTTGGTTGAAGTTTGATATTGACATTCGTTTACAAGTATATTAGCATTTGCACATCTCATTCCTTCTCAAAGGTACAAGTAATAGAACATATCTTATAATCATTACATATATATATTAATCACAAATTGATAAGGTAGTGTAGGTCCAATTTACTACACACCAACTGTAACATGTTCTACGTAGTGATAAACGTGAAGCAAATACCAATTACTTTTCTCGCACTTTGTCACTTGGGTCATATGCTTTTATCATAAGTGTACTCTTAGGACCACCATCATCATCTTTATGTTACATTAGCTTCTATGCTAGTCCTACCACATGACTAGTCATTTATCAAGCCCTTCGGGCGCAAAGACGAACCATACTTCTTATGATTCACGTAAATTCAATAATAGTTTTTATTCATACTTTATATATGTATTAAAACTTTATTAAATATCTATTACTTTCTTCGTTTCACATTAAATGAGGTACTTTCTTTTTTAGTGTGTTCCAAAACAAATGATACATTTTTAAAATTGAAAAATAATTCAACTTTAAACTCTTTTATTTTACTCATTTATCTTTAATGAGAAATTTTTTATAGCCACACAAATATCATGGATCCATAAATTTTTTGCAGCAACCCAAAACTATATACAATGATATATTCAAAAAAAATGTTCTAGCTTGGAGATGGTACTTTGCTCCAACCTCCTGTGCGCCATGTGTCGTGCATGTGTAAATTTTAAAGGATATTTTTCCTACTTCAGTTTGAAAAGTATAGTTTCGTTATAAGGACTTTTGACCTTGAAACTTTTAGAGAGCATTAGAGGTTATAAGACGCAAGATTTCATTATCTTTCAATCAATTCAATACGGGAATTTGAATTGCAATATTAAATTGATATTTTCTTACTCTTTAAATATATTTGAGATGACTTCCTTTATGATTATGGAGTAGTTTATCTTGGGCTTTGACATGATTTGGTGACTTAGTTGTTGTTTATGTATTTGACTATTGTTTAATTGCTTGGTTTTATTGGAGGAGCTTTAATATTAGTTGTAATTTTATTTTTTATAGTGTTTAATCGAAAGATGAACATCTTATTGAATATTATTGTAGTGTCTATCTTAATTTATTTTGGCAAGAGAGCTTTTTGAGTTACAATTTAAACTAAAATTGATAAATATTCACGAAAAGTTTCTCTTAGATCATTCCTATCAATAGATTCATGCCAGTTTCACCACACTTCACATTAGTTTATTTGAAAGATTTAGGTTTGATCGAGGAAGGAGTTCGAATCAGAAGTATAAGCTAATTACCTAATGAATTCGTAGGGAACAATAGAGTTAAAGATAACAGTGTCATATCTAGGATAACAATCGTGCACCTATTATATCAAAACTCTTATTCTTCGTCTTGATAATAACTCATTGCTTTACTCTCTACTTTTCTTTAAACAATTTTTTCTTGCTTATATTTTAGTAGTTAATTTTAGCTCATAAACATCCCAATTAAAGTGTTAATCATTTTAAAGACGTTAAACTGTAAATTACTTAAACATTATTTAAATTTAATTCCCGTAAAGATGATAATTAAATTATACTATTTTTAGCTAGCGAACATCAATTTCGTATTGTGTTTTGCGCTTGTCAAGATACTCAAATTGCTCAAATTAATCTACGGGAAGCAATATGTTTTGTTATTACAAGAGAGGACGTGACACCTTCGCTAAAGTTTCTGGTCAATTAAAAAAATTCCATAAGGATTGTTCATCAGTGCATGGCAATGTGCAGGTGAATTTTTGAAGTATACATGTCTTGGGTCTTAAACTTTAAACATTCTCTCTCCTTGTACACGATCAAAATTGGAGAGTTTGATTTTGGGGTCATTATGACATTCCGTAATCCGTCTTTAGAAAGCTCGAGGCACAGCTAATCTCGAGACAGCGCAAATTGATAGCTATCATGGACAAGCGGAAAACCCAAGGGATGTGATCAAAGCTAACAACGCCTACAAAAGTAGTATAGGTCCATACTGAACCTGTAAATAGATGTGCCAGCTACTTTTTTTGTGGTAATTATACATGTACCATGTTGGGATTCCCTATTAATTTTTTTTATTTATTACTCATCATTGATCATAAAGAGTCACCATAAAGACCCTTAGAACTGTTAGTCCTTCATCGGTCACCCCTAGTCAAGCTCTTTATACCAAACTCGAGGCCTAACAGAGGCCAACTCGAGACTCCGATTCACCCCTATTGACGGTGGTTTGCCTACATACTGTCTTTGAACCTTTAACTATCATCCTTGAGCTCTTATATCATTCCCCTAACTCACACTTAGTATCTATTGTCTAACAACTAGCATTAAAATAATTTACGCATTTTTAGAACCACAAAATTAAATATAATTATAATTACCATTTTCAAGGTAAACAGTTTGGCTCCCACCGTGGGGCTAAAAATAATAGTGATTGTTTTAATGCTAGTTTATTGAAAACACAAGTCTTCACACTTTTTCTTGCCCAAGAATCTTTGATTTCGGGTAAATATGTCTAACTCAGTGAGTGCACATGAAACCAAAGGTCCTAAGGACCATGTGAGAATGTTGTAGCTGTTCCAGGCATCGGTGTACCACGGCGAAATTCTGAGGATGTGCTAGAGACAATCCCTGTGGATGTGGTCTCACACAATGCCCAACATATTGATGTAAGCTCTCACACTAACGGGAGTATACGCCAAAGAAATAAACAAGAAGCGCAGAAAAGAAACTAGGGATTAGGGTAAGGGATTGAAATTATATCAAGGGGAATGTGTTAGGCACCCCTCAAGATCCACTAGTGTGGTCCCGGCCATGTTATAATTGTGACTTTATGTAAACACATAAACACTTAAGGCTCAAATATGAATTTGCATATAATGTTGCAAATAAGTTGAAAATTTGAAAGAAAAGTAGAGAGGACAGAATATAAAGAAAGATTTAAAGAGTAAGAAAAGATAAAAGCAAATAAAGGAACAGGGGCCCTAGGTTTATGATTAATATGGATCACATGCATAGAATTCACTCCTCCGAAGAGGGGTCACACGTGATATTAGCGCACTGGTTATCATATCTATATTCTACCATTCCCGCCTCGTTAAGGTATTAAAGCGCGGAATAGTATCGTTACTTATTGCATGCTACTACCCGTCCCATTCTTATCAGTCCAAGAGGCGTTTGGGACTTCTAGTCCTATTAAAGGGAGGAGTTTTGGGCTTTTTAGAAGTTTAAAAGGTTAAAATACTAAGGCGTCAAGCAAAACACATAAAACAGTTATGGGAGCACAAAAACAATTAAGGCTCAGATAAACCTCCTTTAATCATAGAAATCATGTAGTTTAGCACGTCTTACATATACTGATTAGGTCTAAATTATACTTAGCGTTAGGGGACTGTTTCATTACATATTTTCAGACAAGAAGTTCACATTAGACTCGCCTGATTGTAATTTATCGAAGATTGATGCAGTGATAGATTTTACCCTAAGGCTTGCCTAGGTGAAACCAATAGGCATGATATCTACCGGTTTCAGAAATAGGATTGTTGGTGCTGGTATGATCGCAATTGTGATGTATAGGTCGCAATTGCGACCTCGCATTTGCGAGGTTTTACTCGTATTTGTGAACTTGGTCGGATGGGGGGATCGTTCGCATTTGCAATATTTGGGTCGCTTTTGCGAGGCTTGAAGGTTCGCATTTGCGAAACCCTTATTGCATTTGCAAAGAAGACCATTTCGGTTGGTGGTCGCATTTGCGGTCCCCCTGTCGCAAATGCGACATCTGAGGGCTATGTCTAGTTATTAATTTCGAAACTTAGCCCATTTCCTCATTTCCTACATGGCCTTAGGCAAATTTTGAGAGCATTTGAAGAGGGATTCCGTCATCATCAGAGAGGTAAGTAATTTCTACACATAATAAGTTAAATACATAGATTGTGGATGGATTTAACATGTGAATCTTAGGAAAAATCAGGGGTTTAGATGAAAAAACTTGGATTTGATAAAAATAAGATTTAACCACGAAAACTATTAGGGAAGGGAGTAAAAAACATATATTCTTGATCCTTAGGTTATGGGTGGCAACATTCTATTAGGATTTATGCCCGTCACTAGAGGGGGGGTGAATAGTGCGGCACGAGAATATTGATAAATATTGCGGAATTAAAATTGCAGGAATAAAATAAATTCTGTAATTAAAATAGCAAGGAAAGAACACACCGAATTTATCCTGGTTCACCACAACGTGTGGTTAGTCCAGTCCCCAAGAGACTCTCTCGAGATTCCACTAACTCCGTTAAGCTTACGGGTGCCTAACAAACCGTTACACTTGCTCGTAGATGTACACTCTACAAGACTTTAACTTGCTCGAGGATACCGCACCTCAAGACTTCAACCACTAAGATTGAGGGTACTTAGCAAACCCGACAATCAATGAGAAGATATGTTCTTCTCAAACACCTTTCTCTTTTACAACAAGAACTCTCTCAAAAGAGTAGATAAAGAGATACAATATTAGCTCTATGAACAACTCAAAGTTGTCTCTCAAATGGATCAACAAAAGCTCTATAATGATGCTCAAATAATATCAATATGTATATGAATATTGGGAGGTGTTGTGTGTTTAAAATCAGCTCAAAGACCTCTATTTATAGGGGTTAAAAGGTGCATGTCCGTTGCTTAATTGACAATCAATTATGCTGATTTTATGCCAAAATAATCGATTATGTGATTGCATAATTGATTATCTTCTCAACGTTCATAAAACGGAACGTTGGGAAGGCAACGGATAGTGAAATAATCGATCATTCCAATCACATAATCGATTATGTTGCTCCAGTAAAATCTGGAAACTCAGCAAAGCTGGTATATACCAGAGTATACCAGAATCAAAGCTGGAGTATACCAAAATATACCAGAGTATACCAGAATCGAAAACTTACTTCAAAAACCATTTTGGTTAAAATGAAAACGTTAAAATCATTTTGTTTGAAGTATTTGAAATATGTTTATGATAAATATGATTTGATAAAATGATTTTATGCATATTTATGTTGAGCCAAAGACGAGATAACTTAAACATTGCTCTTACATTGGTTCTACCTAACGACATACGCCTTGGGTCTTCGGTCTTGAACTTTTGAGCTCGTCTTTGGCTTGTCTATGCAATCCATTCATCAATATGCTTCTCGGCATTCAATCTTGATTGTTTGTCATATAATAGCGTTGTTTGACACTTGACTTCATTGTTTGTCATTCATCGACTTCGTTGTTTGTCATTCATCAAAACCTATACCTGAAAATCATGCTAATACAACCAAAGCACATATATCATGGATAGAATGATTTTCTACACATTCTTCAGAAAAAATTTGGAATCCGGGCACGTGGGCCGGGGGAGGAATTTTAGGAACCTTGCATTTAGGATTGGAAAATTGGTTTAATAATTAGAATATGAACTTTTGAGCATGTATTGACTAGTTCTTACCCTATTTGAATAGTTTTGGATCGTTCGACTCCAAATTTGGAGGTTGGAGCGCATTCTTGAATTGGAATATAAGCTTCGAAGCAAGGTGAGTCTCCTTTCTAACCTTGTAAGAGGAAATTATCCCCATAGATGAGTTAATTGATTATGTGCTCCTATTTGTGGGGGCTACGTACACGAGGTGACGAGAGTCCGTGCATAGCTACTATTATACGATTGTCCGGGTAGTTTAGGACCCAAGAACATGTTATACTTGGATTATTTGTGAACCTAGTGACAACTTGTATTGCCTAAATCATATAGAATTGGTAAATGGATTTCTAAACTAATTAAACTTCATTTTGCTTGAATGGTAAAAAGAGGATTTTCTTTCTTTGGAGAATTTCTTTGCGTGAATTTCTTGGTTGACTGTCTATGCGTATTTATTTTTGGAGCGGGCCGAACGCCTCGTCACATTAAATTGATGCGTCTATGGTTCACTCCATTCGACCCTCGGCAGTGCACAGTTTATATTTCTGTTGGAGCAGGCAGTCGACCTCGGCATGATTTGCGTATGCTTGTATTTCTTACCTTGAAACTTATCGAAGTTGTTTCTGCCTCTTTTTGGCATAAGAATATATGCATAATTGATGGAAAGGAATGATTTCCTATAAAAGAAAGAATTGTTTATTTTCTTCAACTCATTGAATTATAATTATGTTTATAAAAATTCACGATTTAATATATTATGGATATATCATCATTAGACCATTAGTAATTGTCGAAGTCGACCATCTCGTCTCTACTTCTTCGAGATTAGACGGGATGCTCATTGGGTACACGTTATTTTCATACTCATACTACACTTTTGCGTATTTTTATTGCACGGGCATATGTATCTCTAGTGGCCTACTGGGTGTAGCAGCATGGTTGATACGGAGACTTGGGTGCGCTGCACTTCTCGAGGCGACCCGCAGCAAGCAAAGTCTCTTTCAGTTTTCTGTATTTATTTCTGTCCAATATTGTATTCCGGACGATTGTTGTATTACATTATTTCTTAGAAATTACTCATGCATTTGTGATACCGGATTCTGGGAGGATTCTTGGATTATTAAATGTTAAGTTTTGGTTAAAGACTTCGCGGTTGTTTCCTGTAAATTATTATTCGTTATTTAATGTATAAAGAAAAAATAATTTTAGACAATACAAAAATTTGAACTTAATTAAGTATTTTGGTTGGCTTGCCTGACAGCGGTGTCAGGCACCATCACGACCTTCGCTGGATTTTGGATCGTGATAGTAATATGTATGTGAAAAGCTACCCGCTTTATTCTCCACTTTGTACTACACAAATAAAAGAACCCACACTAAAGTGGATGTTTATTGATATAAAACCTCATATCATAATAAAATTAGAGTTTATTGATAATTGCACATGTCATGGTGTAAACCTAAACTTTATCAATATTGATAATTTATTTAGTTGGCATAATCAGTTTATCCATAAAATTTAAGTATGATGTGCAAAAATAAAAGAAAATTCACATGGGTAAATATTAAAGAACTAGAAAGTTCTTTACGAATTCTCTTACATTGCTTGTTCTCATTAATTAATTGACCAACTAAAAGTGGGATTGAATTCCATGAATGCTGGAAATATCAAAAGTGAATATAGGCCCATTCACCTGCCATGTAAACCACATAAGATGCATATATGAAATGGTTACATGTGCGATTATTATTAACACGCAATCTGGTCAGTATTTGCGAGGTAAGTTGCTCAATAATTTAATTTAGAACATAATTTCTAGATTTTCTATTCAAGATATTTTATCTTGATAAGTTGGTATACATCACAACTGGTCTTGCAAAAAAATTTATTGAGTTCCTTCATTTAATAGCTAAACTATTGCTTATGAGAACAAAGTTATCTATATCAGTTTGATATACGTTATATATGAAAATATATTACATTCTTCCCTCACAAATGGTTCAGAGTCAGGAACAGATATTCATCTTATTATTACTGACGTGCGGTGTATATTTTGACTAACACCATAACGCACAAAGATGAGTTCTCAATGTTGAGAAATCAAGTTAGTTTTTCTAACATGGGGGGGGGGGGGGGGGAGACACAATAAACAATTGAGAAAAGTTACGTGGAATGAATTATCACTTGTACATCTAGATCCTCGAACGAAACAATATGAACTTGAAATTCATAAAAAGATAATTCATTTGCAATATTTGCAAAGCATTCCATACGCATTTGTTGACCCAAAGAAAGTAACTATATTTTCGTTTCAAATGATCATATTAAGTCTTAGAAGGACAAAATCTATGGTATGCTTAAAGCATATAGACAAATCGATTTCAAATAAAACTTCTTGGAAAAGAAGATGAGCAAATGATCAAAATGATCATAATAAAGAGGCAAGTGATCTAGAAGATCTCATGATATTACACTTCATATAATCTCAGGAGAGATTCAGGTAGATCTCATGATATAACACTTCATAAAATCTCAAGAGAGATTCAGGCACCTAAAAATATGAATAAAGAGATCTCTATGTCATGTCCTTATGAAAGAATGTTGGAACCGATATAAAATATCCATCGACGACATATATCATAGCGTTAAGTATAGATGAGGATCTTAAGGCTGTCGAGACAGACACAAAAATATTGGCCAAATAGACGATACACCGTTCAAATAGAATTGGTTTAATATAAAAGACTTGTAGTTTTGGACATGTAATTCAAACACTTGAAAGTATAAAGTCAATGATATGTACAATCAGTTTTTGATATCTTATTTGTCTAGCATGACATGAAAACTTGATATGCATCTAATTAAAGTTTATTGTATGACTTAACTTATATGACAATCTATGAAGGAATTAAGTTGGTTGAAGCATATATAATTCTTGATCTTGAAGTACCACTTTCTCAGTAAACTTTGTGCACAAATATATCTTGCTATAATTATAAGTATGATAATATGATAGCAATAGTTTTTACATCTACGTGAAGATATTGGAATGATGATTTCAACAAGATCATATGAAGACAATTCGTCTCTATCAAGAATGATAATTTCAAGGTTCAACATATTCATTCAAGTTAACATGGTTGATTTATTTATCAAATATCTATCACTGATCTCTTGAAGTTGGTGCACTAGATTGGAATGTGAAGGCTCAATGATGTGAATTGATGCTCTCATTAGGGGGAGTTAATATGCGTTGCACTCTTTTTTTCTTACAAGGTTTTATCATACTGAGTTCCTTGCAAGTTTTTTAATGAGGCAACCAAAGGCATATTGTTAGATATGTGTATTCTTTTTCCTTCGCTATAACTTTTTCCCACTAGGTTTTATATTAATTGAGGTTTTAACGAGGCACATTATCTGTTGAATAGATATTCAAGGGGGGTGTTATAAATAAAATTTTATTTATGGTGAATGTCTATATTTAGAGAGATTCCAGGGTTTATTACTTGGTGGTTAAGTCGCCCTCTCCCTATAAATAAAGGGTTCTATTCTATTGTAAATTATATAATATCAAATAAGAATTGTCTCTCCCTACTTTTCTATGTAATACTCTTCTTCTTTTTTTATTATTTCATAACATTCATGGAGAAAAATTCCTTTTTTCTGCTTTTCAAAAATTACTTTTACTTTTACTCAAAAGTACTTTGTTTCCTTCAAAAAACTTGACCAAATACTTTAGCTTTGGAAAAAAAATATTTTTGACAAAAAAAATATACTTTTGGCCAAGAAAAAAACTTGGCCAAAGAGGTTATAATATTGGAATACCCAAATTAATGTGGTATAATTGCTACACATGGGAAGAAAAGTAGATCCACGTGTATGCACCCATCAAATAAGCCAAAGATTATAGTAGTTCGTCCCTGTGTTCAAAGTTTATAAATAGGCTGAAGAGAAGTGGTATCCAAAATTTATGATCGGCTAAAGAGAAGTGGAACTCTCTTTCTGTACAAACAGTTCGTCCATGTGTTCGTACACTATAAATATCATTTTTAAATATTAATAATTTGCCTCAGCAAGAAGATAATACTAATATATTAAGAATAACTTTTTGTACACTATAGGTGATTTAGCGTATCAACTATCATTTTTTTATTATTATCTTCGCTTCTTTTAACTGTTACAAATGAATTATAATTTAGGAAAAGGGCTTAAATTATCCCAAATAGTTTATATTTATCTTCCTTCCATCTATCCATCCAAAAATATATGTCATGTTCTTTTTATGGGAAAAGGGTGAAATTTGTACCTCCATTTTGGTAAATTATTCACGTTTATTCCTCTTTTTACTTTCCATCTAAATATGTCTTCTTCTTTTTTTTGGTAATTAAAAGTTGTATAAATCACCAAAGATATTTCAGTACAAAGCCATAGTGCAGCTATTACACAGCTGACTATCATATCTAAATTCCTTGGGGATACCTCTAATATTTCAAGTATAAGCAATGGTCCTAAGTAGTTTATCACTGCTACAAAAAATATTTTCAAAGATCCTCGCATTTCTTTCTAACCACAGGGCATAGAAGAGTTCAGCTACAACCATTTTGAATATGTGAGCTCGGCTCGATTTCCCTTTAGCATGATCAATAATCCATTGAACAAAGTGTTCCCAATTTAGGAAATTGGGGTGAGTTTCCCTAATCCACGACAGTGTTTGATGCCTTAGCTGAGTAGCAAAGGGACAGCTATGGAAGAGGTGATCTCTGATCTCCGGAGCTTGCTGGCACAGTACACAGATGTTATCTACGTTCATACTCCACTGTAGTAGCCTATCCTTGGTAGGCAGTCTATTCTGAAGAAGCAGCCATAGATTAAAAACAGCTTTTGGCCTAGCATAGTTTTTAGCAGTTAAGTTCTTCCAAGTAACTCTGGGGAGCTGACCAATCTGAAGCAGATATAATAGTCTGATGGAGCACACTGGTCTGTGCAGACTCTGATATTGCTGCAGTAGTCCCCTTGCTGCAATAATCTTACGAACCATCCAACTAGCTTGTTTGGGTATATACATGATCTCTAGTTGATGCTGTTTTATATATACTGTGTGAATCCATCTAACCCACAAAGTATCCTTCTTGTGAGCCAAGTCCCAGCATAGCTTAGCAATGGCTGATTTGTTCCACAGCAGGAGGTTTGTGAGATTCAGTCCACCAGCTGACTTTGGCAGGCACATTTTGTCCCAGGCAATGTATGCTTTCCTAGTGATACCCACTGCCCCAGACCATATAAAGCTTCTACACATTGCCTCAATAAGTTTTAGGATTTTTGATGGTATGAGGAAAAGCTAAGCCCAATAAGCTTGAATACCAAAGACCACAGATTGGACCAATTGAAGTCTTCCAGCATACGACAATTTCCTGGAAGTCCAAGTTGTGATTCTAGCAGTAATTCTATCAACCAGTGTCTGTCATTGGATCACAATCATCTTCTTTGTAGATAGAGGTATACCTAAATATCTGAAGGGTAACTCTCCATATACAAAGCCTAGATGGTCGGTTATTTGTTGCTGGACTTCAGTTTTTACCCCTCCAAAGTAAACTCAACTTTTGGTCATATTGGCTTTCATCCCAGAAGCTTCAGTAAATTGAGAGAAGTACTTGAACATGGTAAGAACAGATTGTTTATCACCTTTAGCAAACAACAGCAGGTCATCAGCAAAGCTGATATGAGTGATGCCCAGTTTCTTACAGCCTGGATGGAATATAAATTCTTGGTCTTTCTTCAATTCAGCCAAAGATCTGCTTAAGTATTCCATTACAATAGCAAAGAGAAATGGAGAGATTGGTTCACCTTGTCTAAGGCCTTTAGCTGCTTTAAAAGGCTCAATTGTTTCCCCATTGATCATCACTGTGTAGCTGACTGTTTGGACACATTCCATAATCCATTTTGTGAATCTTCCTGGAAATCTCATTGCCTCCATCACCTATTGCAAGAAAATCCATTCTACGGAATCATATGCCTTCTGCAGGTCGATTTTGATCATGCATCTAGGAGTTATATGAGATCTTGAGTAATTTTCGATTAACTCATGAGCCAATACAACATTGTCTGCAACTTTCCTTCCTGGGATGAAACCTGCTTATGCATCACAGATGATGCTTGCCATGATCTTCTGCATTCTGTTGGCTAGTATCTTGGAAATCAGTTTATATAACACTGAGTAGCAAGCTATTGGTCTGTACTCTTTGACTGTTGTTGGATTAGGAACTTTGGGTATCAATGTAAGGGAGCACAGCTAACTGGTCTGTATATCCTGATGGTCTGGAAAAAATTCTTGACTGCACCAGTGATCTGTTTGCCAGTGATGCTCCAATTCTGCTTGAAGAACAGTGCATTATACCCATAAATTCCCGGGGCTTTGTCATCACCTATTACCTTCAGACTATCCAGAATCTCAGAACCAGTGATCTCAGCAACTAAGTCTTTCTTCTGTTGATATGTTAGCATAGGACCGTTGGTCATATACAGTCTATTTATAGCTGGAAGTGAGGCAGCTTCTGTACCCATTAAGGACTTATAAAAATCAGTGACCTCCTTTTTAATAGCATCAGGATTGGTAATTTTGGACCCCCATGCTGACACCAGTTCAGTAATACTCTTGTGTTGATTCATTTCCTTCAAGACAGCAAAGAAATATTTGTTGTTTGAATCCCCCAGTTGAATCCATTTAGCCCTGAACTTCTATTGTAGCATTCATTCCTCAATTAATGACCACTTTTCCAACTTCAATAATGTTTCCTTCTCTTTAAGTTGCAATTCATCAGTGTAGGCTAGTACCATTAGGTTTTGGATGTCCTTCAGTTCCTGTCTGCTACAATTAATCTTTTGAGTAATGTTCTTAAAATCTTTAGCGTTTAAAGATTTTAAGGCTGGTTTAAGTGACTTGAGATTGCTCCACATATCTTTCATAGAATCATGAGTATTGCTTTGCCAGTTCTCTTTGACCATTTGCTGAAATTCCACATGATTGGCCCATGCATTAAAAAAACCTGAAAGGAGTCTTCCTTTGTCTAATATCTTCAGACAGTATGATCACCGTAGGATTATGATCATAGATTAACTGATAGCCATATACAGTTTGCACATGACTCCAGTTAATTTATCCATTCATAATTGCCAAAAACTCTGTCTAGTTTGCTACAAACTCTGTCCCTACCTGTTTGCTTGTTTGTCCAGGTAAAATACTCCCCCTGCCATGGTAGTTCAGAAAGTCCAGCCTGCTATATGCATTGAGTGAAATCTAGTATCTCAGTCTGCTTCACTTGGTTACATGATTGCCTATCTGTTGCATACAAAATAGCATTGAAATCCCCTGCAACTAGCCAAGGATCTGAGATGGTGGCAGAATAATCTTGTAGTTGTGTCCACAGTGCTCTTCTTTGATCCATTCCATTAAAACCATACACCACAGTGAGATAGCAAAGTGCATCTCCAACACTGTTCCTGACTCTACAATGGATCAATTGTGCCTCTTCTTGAATACCAGTGACCCTGCTCATTTGAGTATCCCATAGAATCCAAATTCTACCATTTATAGCACCTTGATAATTTGTTAGCATACCCCAACCAGGTACCAACAGCTTAGCAATCCTATATGCATTTTCCTGTTTAACCTTTGTCTCTACCAGACCAATTAGGTTAAAATTATTGTTTCTAATATAGTCCATAGCTTCCTTCTGTTTATACCTCTTATTTACACCCCTATTGTTCAATATTAACCACTTCATTTATAACTACTAGGTCCCCCTTCATCTGGAGGAATCTCAGCCCTGCTAATAGACACTGGTTCAAATCGATTACTCACCACAATAGGAGATAGAGGAGGAAAGTTTGTAAGGTTGAACTCTGGGAGATTGTGCATGTTTCCCTTTGTCACCCTATTTGTTCATTTCTGTTGGCATTGGAGGAGGACTCTGCTGGTTTCTCTGAATTACATTGGTCTGTCTGGATTCTACTTGTTGTAGGGGGGCCTCCTGCTGCTTCTGAACATTTTGGTTTGGGACTTCCGTTCTCCATTCCTGAATCACTCTAGGTTTTTTCACTGGAGGAGGCTGGCTAGGTTTGGAATTCACCACACAATTGTGCCCAACCATGAGACACTCTTCACAGTATGATGGTTTCCAATCGTAAGTCACTTCCTGCAGAAACTTTTTACTATCTGGATCCATTACCCATATTTCACTAGGCAACTCCTTTGATACATTCACCTCTATGAGCATACGGGCATAAGAAATTCTGAACTGTTTGGTCGTGCACATCAGCAAAAATGGGCTTCCCCGGTACACTAGCTATCTTGCTCAAGGATCTCACTCCCCAACATGACATAGGAAGCTTAGGAAATTTGACCCACAGTGGAATTTCAGCAGGAAATTCAGTAGTGAAGTCAAAATTAGCCGTCCATTGTTTAAGGATCATGGGCCTATTTGCAATGGAGTAGGGTCCAACACATAGAACTTCTCTGGCATCGTCGATTGATCGGAATTTCACTATATAATATCCCTCCTAATGATAGAAGAGGTCTGGTTCAGGTACATGTGACCAATGTAGACTGATAAACCTTTTCATCGCATTATATCCCGACCCTTCCCCTAAAACATAAACAATTAGGGCACATTTCCATTTGTTTTCTTCCATCTCCATCTCTTCTCTGTTTAATTGACCCACTGGTTGTCCGTCAATCATCACCGGTGGAATATACTCTAATGCCATTCCATTTGAGGCAAATCGGTTCTTCTGGAACAGATTTGCCCAGTTCCCTTTTGGTGCCTCAGTTGGAATCACCTCCACTGGATTACTTATAACGGTCTCTGGTGCTGGACTTGGCGTCGCCTTCTGCATGTTGTCAATTTCAGCGGTCACCTTCACCGTCGGAGTTGTCGATGCTTCAACACAGCTTCGATTTTCCGTTACCCCTTTAGGTTGTTGAGGAATCGAAGATTCTTCCCCCTCGCTTGACAAATCTACTGAATGATCCGATATACCTGTGAAAGGTTAATTTATGGTTGATATTATTCTGTCGATGGTGGAAATTCGAATTTTCCTAGTACGTCCCCTTTCTCGTTCCCTCCCCCTCGCCATGGAAACGGAGCTCGGCGTACATGAACTAAATATGTCTTTACCGCTAATAAAATAGATGAAATCGCCTCTAACCATAACAGATCTCTAACATGGCAATGGGACCCCACAATTAATTTGTCAACTGAGCATCTATCAACCCAAATTAAAAGATCCATGTCCGACCCAACTATAACAAATGAATGGGTCAAAATCTGGAAACAAATTGATGATAATGAAGAGGTCGTCAAATCAGCGCCGACAGAGAAATTTCAAGGCTCGCCGCCTGACGATTGCTCCCTCTATTTCTTATTTGTGTTCTTCGTCGACACTTGAAAAAGAAAAAAAATTCACTTGTCCCCAAGTTCTTAGGCACCAATTTTTATTACAAAAAATGTGATCTTTCAGACCAAAAGTAGGCAAACTCTCTACTATATTCAGAAGTTGATTTAATAATAATTAGATATTCCTCTTCGTTACTCATGGCTAAGCTGCCGCAGTCACCGCCATCGACCGTTCTCTTTCTCTTCCATCAAATCATGAGAAAGAGAGCTCTCTTCTTTTTCTTTTCTGTTTCAGGGACTCAAATGGTTTAATGTCTAAGCTAATCTTTTCTACATCTTTTGGATTTTATTTATGGTTGATACTGACTGATGCTTGACTAGATTAGTATGGTTGAGGAGACCCACAAATATTTGGAGGGGAAAGGTTAGAAAAAGGGATCCATCTTCGAGTTATCTCTTTTCATGTTCTATTTCTTTGTCCTGTAGAAATAAATGATTATCAGGACATGAAAAAAGGGAGAAGAAAAAGAAACAAGAATTATCTATTTTATTTTTTGTTATGAAAATCCTTTTTTTGACTGATGATATCCTATGCAATGTGTATTCAGTTTTCTTTTTATTTTGAAATCTTCTAAATTTTTCAAATTAATTTTTTATTTTCTGTTCATGATTTTCTTTTTTTTTTTTTTGATAAAATTTTCAGTTGGTTACCTTGAGCCATAATTTTCCAGCCATAAATGAAAAAGAAAAAAGAAGGAAGAACAAAACTGGAAAAGAAGAAACGAGGAAGAAGAAAAGTAGTTGTTGAATACTTGAATTAAGAGAGAAGGGTGGGAACCGTAAGGTGGTTGGATAGTTGGGTCAAAGAAATGGGCATGAATCTTTTAATTTGGGTTGATATCTATTCAGTTGGTAAATTAATTGAGTGGTCCCGTTGCCACGTTGCAGATCTGTTAGGGTTAGGCCGATTTTAGTCTTAATCTAAAATTTCAATTCAAGTTAAATCATACCTCGTATTTCTAGAGTGCGCTTATATGTTTGGCAACACTTTAAGGTGGTAAAAGAAAATGAAGAAGGTCAGAAATTAAAGTGCAAAAACTATAGTCAAGTCTTACATTTTCGTTCAGAGTCTGGCACAGGCAGTTTAATGAGGCATATAAAGTTTTGTCTTAAGCATTCTCCGAAAATTCGTAATTTAAGATTTACGATAATTTGTGTTATTTTAAAATGATTAGACGTATTTATGCTTAATGTTTTAGTTTGTTAAATTAATTTGAAGTATTATTAATTTATTAAGCATGAAAATTTAGTTTTACTATTTTTTGTTAATTTACTTTTTAAATGCAAACTTTAATTTTAAATTTGAAATAAATGTAGCACTTGCAAGTTATAAGTGCAAATTTTTTCATATTTCTTGTATTCTTTAAATTAATACAAAGTATTAATATATACAAAATACCCCAAAAAGATACACTAAACCCGGTCCGGTCCGGCCCCCTCAATTCGTAACCCGTACGGTTTAATTTTTATCTTGATGAACTCAAATCCGTTAAACCGTTAAGACCCAACTATTAACTGGCCCGGAACGTAATCCGTACGTGTCCAAAAAATATAGGTCCGACCCGAGCCGGTAGGCCCGTTAAACACCCTTGATTCCCTCTCTTGATTGTGCCAACGTGGCTCAATATCCTATTTTTCCTCCATCACCTCCAGTCATGTAAATGTCCACTGCACCCTCTTCACTCAACAAAGATATCTTCACATGTAAGGCTGTATCTATGAAAAATTAAAGAAGCAAAATTTAAGTGTTCAAATTGTGAACGAAAAGTGAGGATTACAGAGACACATACAAAATATGTTTAAATAAAGAATCTATAAAGAAAGATTTTCTTTCTCTATTAAAATGGGTCCTTAAACCCACTAAAAACTTTAAAAATGGTGAATGAATAAACTTGCTATTTTTCGAAGAAATAATCAAAAAAGAACATAGAGAAACCACGATTGTTACCATACATGTTCAATTATTTTCTTTTGTTGCTCTTTTGCTTCATGCCGCTTCTTGTGGTAGCAAATCCGGAAAATTTCAGGCCAATATTTTTGGATAAATTAAAATTTTGAGCCACTGCAATAATTACTGGACACGAGAGAATAAGGGTTGATTACGTTAACAAAATCAATTAATTAGCCTGCACCCTATATTCAAGACCACCACACTCAAAGATGCCTGTGAAAGTGACAATAAGAAACAAAACGAAGGGAGAAAGAGGTTGCCGGAAAAGGTGTATCACGGTTAGCAGATTTAATTTGGTTAGTCAAACTGAGGAGGATACAAGGGTAAATGGGGTTTAAAAAATGGGTCGGGTTCATTTAATAGGCGAATATTGTACCCTTATTTGATTTCTAACGTAGATCCATGTGGCCAACAAAAATATGTCAGCGCATTAATGTGAAGGCCCACATGTTGCACCGTCAAAAAGAGGGGCAATTATATTAATTAAAGGGATTTTTACATATACATCCCATATAACAAATCTTATAACCACTTATGTTTAAGGTTAGTATTTATTACATTTAAGTATACCATATTTCAATATATGTACCAAGATTGAATTTTAAGTTTTATTTACCAATCATTAATTAGGGGATTTATTTGTGGAACAAAATAATATTTCCATATCTTCTTTCCCCAATTATATACTTATTAATTGTAATTGATTATCCCTTAATTATAGCTAGGTAATTCCATTACAATTAAGCAAGAAGACCACTCCCGGCCATAGATAACTAATACTCCTATGATTCAATCAAAAACTAAAGAGGCCATTTCACCAGGCATCAAATCCTTAAGCAACAGAAGCCATATGGCAGATCAAATCAATCACACGAGAGCTGTAACCCCATTCATTGTTCATACCACGACACAAGTTTCACAAAGTTCTTGCTCAAGGCAATTTCAGCCCACCGTCCGGCACCGGAGTTGAAGCATCCCAGAGAAGCTCACGCCCTTCCCAATCAGTAACAATGCCGCCGGCGCCCTCAACCACCGGAACAAACGCGAGAAAATCGTACGGATCGAGAACACAATCAACCACAACATCAACAAATTTTATTTTATGAATTACACCATTATTTTGACCTTTGAGATTTTATTTCTTTATGGTAGCCTTTTAAATATCTATTAATCCTTTCATTCATTTGTATAGAAATGTATTTTTGGTATCACGCCAAGCATAAACTGATGACGAGACTTCTACAATATTACAGTCCCTTGGTGAAACTACATAACATACATGTATAATATCTAATTCACCATAATATACTTAATTCTATAATAATTTTTGTTATGAAGTTTCGCATCTCTGTGGAAGTCAACGGACCTGATGTATGGGTTTACATTAAGATTTTGTTTGTAAAAGGCTGTCTTTGTTCAGGAGGTTGTTGATAGAAATATAGTTGGAGATAACGATGTCTTTATCTCATGAATATGAACTACAATGTTTTGTCTTTATCTACAACCTTTTGTCTTTATCTATTATGAACTACATTTACCTATATTTGACTACATTTTAAAAATTCACTAGAAACACTTCATATAACCTTAACTACATTTAACTACAATTGTCTACATTTTTAAAACTCTCTGGAAATACTTCATATAACATTAACTACATTTAACTACAATTATCTACATTTTTAAAACTCTCTGGAAATACTTCATAAAATATTAACTACATTTAACTACAATTGTCTACATTTTTAAAACTCTCTGGAAACATTTCATATAACATTAACTACATTTAACTACATTTGGCTACATTTTTAAAACTCTATGGAAATACTTCGTATAACATTAACTACATTTAACTACAATTATCTACATAAATTCACTATTTAGGAATAGAACTATACTTCCGCCTGTCCATCTATTTTATATGTTTGTCGAAAATAAGTTTTCCAATATATTCTTGTCGTTTTAGAAAACAACGAAAATATTAATGAATTTCTTCAATTTCACTCTTCGCAATAAAGAATAATACTCAGTGGAGAGATTGATGCGCTGAAAGATGAAAGAGTAAATTAATCAAATAACATTTATTATTAATATTTTTTATAAAATACGTGTAAATAAAAATATGACAAGTAACATAAAAGAAACATCATTTCATTAAAGCCACTCCAGGTCTCTTCAACGATTTTTTGGTTTTATGATTTGGAGTGATTAATATATTCGAGAAAAATCTACTTTTACGTTTGTTTGTATATATAGAATTCATATGGAGTGATTAACACTGCCAAATTTAGTTTACAGGAGATATTTTGAGCATCACATATGTTACCTTACTTGATTTACAATTTAAATGGTAGAAAATCAAACATTAATTATCAACCATAATGATAGGCGTTATTTTTGGTGTCTCTTTATTAAGTTTCGGATTTTGCCTTAATTGTCTAGTGTTAATTTTGGATGGAAAATCAGCAAATATCTTGTTTGGTATATATTATGTAACAAAAACATGGGATATGAGGGTAATAAACAAACAATGCACAATAATGGTAGTAAAGTTTGTTATATGGGATGTATAGGTAAAAATCCCTTAATTAAAATAAAGGAAAAGGGTCAGAACTGCCCGTAACATATTGACTCCAGGTTAAAAATGCCCTCCGTTAATCTATTTTGAAGAAAATACCCCTACCGTTAAAAATGTGGCATATTTGTGCCCCTAACGTATTGACTCCAGTTTAAAAATGCCCCTACCGTTAACCTATTTTGAAAAAAATGCCCCTACCGTTTTAAATATAAGTACAGTCAGTTGTTAGACTTAGGGGCATAAATATGCCACATTTTTAACGGTTGGGGCATTTTCTTCAAAATAGGTTAACGGAGGGCATTTTTAACCTGGAGTCAATACGTTAGGGGCAGTTCTGACCCTTTTCCCTTAAAATAAAATTGGGCGGATAGATGGACTGAGGGTAAATATAAACCATTTACCATATAATAGCGGAAGTTTAGGCCCTCTTCCGTATAATATATATATATATATATATATATATATATATATATATATATATATATATATATATATATATATATATATATATATATATATATATATATATATATATATATATATATATATATATATATATATATATATATATATATATATATAGAGAGAGAGAGAGAGAACGCGCTTTGCGCGTGTGTCTCATCTCAATAAGTACTAATTTTTTTTTGAAATATATAAATATTGTTAAAAATTATGTTTGAGTTATAAAATAAAAATACTAATATTGATCTTAAATAGTTAACTTAATTGAGAAAAGAACTGTAAAAGGGAAATAGTTAATCATGAGTTACTATATTCAACTTAAAAGAATTCTAGTTTTATTATTTTGTCAACTCAAATCCACAAGTTATTATGCTCTTATTTATTTTAGTTTGCAATTTCATATAATCATCGCTACAACAATATATTTTTAAACTCTACTAAATTTATTATGAAGAAATGCACTTACTGTTATGAAATAATATAAGAACAAGAACAATAATACAATAACAAGAACAATATAGATAAAAGTAGAGAGAGGAGTATTCTTATTGATACTTTGGGATGATTTACAATGGGAGAGAACCCCTTTATTTATAGGGAGGTGGTGACTTAGCCACCAAGTAGTAAACCCTAGGATCTCTCTAAATATGGACATTCACCTTAAATAGATTATTTTATAACACTCCCCCTTGAATGGCTATTCAATAATGTGCCTCGTTAAAACCTTAACTAAAACAAAACCCAATGGGAAAAATAATAAAAAAGGACAAAGAGTACACATGTTTGAATATGCGCCTATTGGTTGCCTTGTTAAAAACCTTGCAAGGAAAACCCAGTGGGACAAAACCTTGTAAGGGAAAAAGAGTGCAACGCGCATTAACTCCCCCTGAAAAGAGCATCAATTCACATCCTTGAGAATTTTCATTCCAATCTTGTGCACCATCTTCAAAACGATCTTTTATAGAGATTTGATAAATAAATCAGCCATATTGATTTGAATAAATATTCTGCACCTTGAAATTATCATTCTTGATAGATATGAAGATCTTCATATAATGTCGTGGAATGAATCTTCAATATCTCCATAGAGGTATTCTCGATGCCATCATGCTTATAGTTATAGCAAGATACATATGTACACAAGTTGTACTTAGGATGTGGTACTTCAGGACCAAGAATTGTATATGCTTCAAGCAACTTCAATCTTTCATGGATTGACATATAAGTTAAGTCATATAAGCCATATAATAGACTTTAGATGCATATCAAGTTTTCATGTCATGCTAAACAAATAAGATATCGAAAACTGATTACACATACCATTGACTTTATACTTTCAAGTATTTGAACTACATGTCCAAAACTACATGTCTTTCATATGGAATCAATTCTGCTTGAATTGTATCTCTTCCATTTAGCCAATATTTTTGTTTGTATTCGACAAACATAAGATCCTCATCAATATTAGCGCTATCATAGATGTCGTCGACGAACATTTTATATCGGTTCCAGTAAATTTTCATAAAGACATAACATGGAGATATCTTTATTCATATATTCAGGTACCTGAATCTCTCATGAGATTTTATGAAGTGTTATGTCATGTGATCTTCTAGATCACTTGCCTCCCCATTATGATCACTTTGATCATTTGCTCATCTTCTTTATTAAGAAGTTATTTTGAAACCGATTTGTCTATACGCTTTAAGCGTATCAAAGACTTTGTCCTTCTGGGACTTAATATGAGCATTTGCAAATAGTTACTTTCTTTGGGTCAGCAAATGCGTATAGCATGCTTTGCAATATGTTGCAATTGAATTATCCTTTTATGGACTTCAGGTTCGTATTATAATATTCGAGGATCTATATATTCAAATGATAATTCATCCCATGTAACCTTTTCTCAAGTGTTTATCATGTCTCCCCCTCATGTTAGAAAAGCTAACTTGTTTCCTCAACTTTGAGAGTCCATCTTTGTGCATTATGGTGTTAATGAAAATATACACCGCACATCAATAATAATAAGATAAAATTATTTGGTTCCTGACCCTGAACCACTTGTGAGGGGAGAATATAATATACTCTCATATACAACGTATATCAAACTGATATATATAACTTTGTTCTCATAAGAAACAGTTTAGCTATTAAGTGGAGGCACTCAATAATTATCTTGCTAAACCAACTATGATATAAACCAACTTATCAAGATGAACTATCTAGAATAGAAAATCTGGAAATTATGCTCGAAGTTATATTACTGAGCAATTTACCTTGTAAGCACCGGCTAGGCTGCGGGTTAATAATTCTCTATTACTGCACATCATACTTAAAATGATATGGCTAACCCGAATGCCAACTGAATAAATTATCAATATTGATAAACTTCAAATTTACACCATGACATGTGCAATTATCAATAAACCTCAAGTTTATTATGATATGGGTTTTTATATCAATAAACGTCCATTTTATTGTGGTATTCTTGTGTAGTACAAACTGGAGAATAAAGCGGGTAGTTTTTCACATACAGATTATCCCACTACAAGTTGTAGTAATAGAAGATATCAAATCTTTCCTTTATTTATAGTCTCAATATAATCAATCACTTTCGCATATACTTTGGAAACTGAATAAGTTTCTTTAAGACTTACTACAACACAATACCTTATTGGTAATCAATTGTGTTTCTCCAACATAGTAATAATTGGCTCTTCTAGAGCTCTCAATTAATTTTGTACTACCACAGATTCATCAACATCCATGTGGTGAATATCTCTTTTAAAGAGAAAGTTATACCATTATGGTCATGTCAAAATTATATGCAAGATATGTTTCTTGCATTATTATTGTTCTTTGATAATCACATTGACAAATTATTTTGGCGTACAATAGGTACGTGACCAATGACTATTCATGCCATAACAATGACATTATTTTCATATATCATCTCAAACCTCCTTCTAGGGGTGAGTGTGGTATATTCAATACCAATTTCATGTTCATATTCTTCCAATAATGAATATGTATTCGTGAATCAGATGTTGTCATATTCACTGCGGGGATATGTGATTTTGTTATCCTTTTCAAATCTGTAAATGCGTCTAGCATTCGATTTGCTATTCTTTGCAAATGGATAATATTTTGCACCTCTTTTTCACAAATAGAGGTATGTGGATCAAGATGAGATAATGATGCATTTTTCCAAAAAAAATTTCGTTTGGTTTCACCAACTTCTCCCCCTAATTTTGGGAAAAGTGTCTCATCGAATTGACAGTCTGCAAATCGTGCAGTGAACAAATCCCCTGTCAATGTTTCGAGGTAGCGAATAATGGAGGGCGATTCAAACTCAACATATATTCCTAACCTTCTTTGCAGACCCATTTTGGTGCAATATGGCGGTGCTACAAGCATATATACTGCACATCCAAAAATTCTTAAGTATATATATTAGGTTCATGACCCAAAACTCATTGCAACGGGGAATATTTGTGATAATTCGTCGTTCTGAGACGAACTAGCATTGCTGCATGCAAAATGGCGTGACCCCAAACCGAAGTGGGCAGCCTCGTTTTCATGAGTAAATGAGGAATTCAAGATTATTCTCATCTATTGTCTCAATATGATATCCATTTTGAATGATATCTTTAAAACTCAACAAGTTCCTTTTAGACTTGGAGGAGAACATTGCATTCTCTAAAATGTTGTTCCTTTAGGCAGAGTTATTGTTGCTCTTCCGGAGCCTTTAATCAATTTACTACTACCAGAAATTGTAGTAACATATGCCTTACACATACTTAAATGAGAGTAATATTTCTTCTCTTTGAATATCATATGTGTGGTACATGAATCAATTAATCAAAAGAGATATACGAACATGAGAATAAACAAATTTAATCCGTTGCTTCATAATTAAACAATATTTTCAAAATCTGCTGAGGTTAGTCATTTAGCTTAGTTAATAGTCGACTAACTTGGGAAGCAGTCATTAGGTTAGTCGACTAACTAAATCAGATAGTCGACTATCTTCCCTTGCGGAAAAGTCCAGTTTTAACGCGAAATATTAGTTAGTCGACTAACTAAATTGATAGTCGACTAACTTAGTAAACAGTCATCAGGTTAGTCGACTATCTAAATCAGATAGTCGACTAACTTAGCTTGCGGAAAAATCCAGTTTTAATGCGAAATATTAGATAATCGACTAACTGTTAGGTTAGTCGATTAACTCTACTGGAAAATAAAAATATCTTTAAAATTTAAGCATATTGAAACATTCTAAAGAACTAATACTAACATTATATCATAAGCTAACTAATACGAGCTGATACTAATGACTATTAGTTTATTCACTAACTAATACAAATAAGTAAAATAAAATCAAACAATTCCATCTTCCTTCATCACAGATCCAACACCAATTAAGTGGTCTATTTTCCCCTCAGGGTGCTCAAAGAAGTCTGCCACATCCAAGTGGGTGATGTCAAAATTGTCGTCAGAGACAGAATTAGTTTCAGGGCATTTACCTTTTAGAGATGCTTGATAAAGCTCAACCAAATGTCTTGGTACACGGCAAATTTTCGCCCAGTGCCCTTTTCCACCGCAACGATAATATATAGTTTATGAACTATTTGCTTTTGGATTCTCATCGCATCGTGCTTGTGGCAGAGTGACCAACTTCAGGTTGTCATATCTCTCCTTTAAGCCATTCCACAAGATAGGTGGATCTTTGACTGTGATATATTCAATTTTCAAACCTTCATCAAGGTGATGGCGCAAGAAAATCAAGGCCTTAGCACAGTTTCAAACCTTCATCAAGGTGATGGCGCAAGAAAATCAAGGCCATAGCACAGTTTCAAACCTTCATCAAGGTGATGGCGCAAGAAAATCAAGGCCTTAGCACAGTTTCAAACGTTCATCAAGGTGATGGCGCAAGAAAATCAAGGCCTTAGCACAGTCTTGGGTGGATGCATTATTTCTGTCTTTAATGGCGTCTCCAAGACCCACTACATCCAAATGGATTTCAGCATCCAACACCCATGTCATATAGTTCTTGCCCGAAATTTCAAGGGCAACGAATTTTCTTTTCATAATGTCAGACATAAAACAAAATTATATCAAGAGCGCGTCCATACTTACGGGCTTTATTACAATTATCACATTCACTTCAGGGAATGGATCATAATCATCTGTATGTGCTATATACAATCTCATGTCAAATATTACTTTCATAAAGTGAAAGATTATTTTGAGAATCTTTATTATTCTCATTATCAAAATGATGACGATTATAATTCCGTCTATTGCCACGTCCACATCCATTGATACTTTCATGGTAATAATTTTGTCTTCTTTCAGACTTATCACATACTGCTATCACATTCTCTAAAGGGAATGAGAATGAAGCAAATTCAATGGGACGGATTTTCAATTATTTGCCCACAATCATACATGAATTTAATCATGGCAAGACATAGAACTTTTACCACTTCACGTGGTTATAATTCCTTACAAACTCCATTAGAGTTATAATCAAACTTTGTTGTCTATGCTTGTATATGAAATCAAATCGTAGAATTTCAAGAATTTGAAAGGGAAAAGTAAATTACTTACCTTTAAGGTATACCAATAAATGTTGTGATATCAAATATACCTCTTGAGTTTCCATCCCGTTGCATTACTTTATGATGATACCATCTCTTCTATTTTTCCGTATAGAAATTCTCCAGTGAAATTACAACGGCTGAATCGGCGCCAGATGGACCCCAACAATGAAAACCCGCCTGAACTTGAACAGAAAATACAGCGGCTTGTCTTCTGGCTTCTTTCCTTCTGTTCTTCTTTTCTTTCTTTTTCCTCCTCTCTTTTCCTTCTATTCTTCTTTTCCGTTTCCTTTTTTTTTCTTTTTTTTTTCGTTGTCTTTCCTCTTCTATTTTTCCGTATAGAAAATTTTGGAAGAAGGAAGAAATCAAATTCAATTGGTTAGAGACTTGTGCTGATAACGTGTTATGAAATAATATAAGAACAAGAACAATAATACAAGAACAAGAACAATATAGAGAGGAGTATTCTTATTGATACTTTAGGATGATTTACAATGGGAGAGAACCCCTTTATTTATAGGGAGGTGGTGACTTAGCCACCAAGTAGTAAACCCTAGGATCTCTCTAAATATGGATATTCACCTTAAATAGAATATTTTATAATACTTACAAATATAAAAAAGTTAATCAAACATATTGCAAATACTATCCATGTTACTATAAAAAAATTTAGCCAAGAAAATATCATAAATGCATAAAACATTTAAAAAAAATACAGAAACATGAGGTATAGTTCTTTAAAAGCTAATTTCAAAATTAATTTTCTGACTGATCACAAGAAGGCTCTTTTCTTCAATCATAATATATGTGATATTTTGAACTTTAATGGAATTGATAAATTTACAGAAGATAACATGTTTTGTATGAACATATTTTTCGAAAGATGTATGAACAATTTTTAGATACATGAATAATTTGAGAGTTTTATCAAAGATTCGATGCATAGAACTGCAAATAACTACTCCCTCGATATCAGTTTACAAAAATATTTTATTTCATGATTAAATTGAACTAATGTTTTAACTCTTAAATCAAAAGCAGACTTACACAACTTTATTGAGACATCAAAGATAATAGGAAGTTAGGAGGGAATGCTGCTAAGGTATACAATTATTTTGGTGAAAGGGGTTGGAGCTAACGTGTTATTTTATACGATTAATATTATTTTTTGTATAATTATTTGGTTTATTACTACTTTACTACACAAGTATGGAATCAAAAGCGTCTAATATATTCTTATAATATTTGATCGGACACTTTACCTTTTAGTATGACAATATTCCTTTAACATAATAATTTTACAATAATATAAGTATAATAATAGATAAAAAAATAGAATACAGCACATTCATTAGTATATTAGTATGTACATATGAGTTTTAGATATTAAATTTCAGTTGATTATATTTTTCGTGTTAGATCTCATTCTAATTTATTCTCCGTTAGTTTCTCGTGATGGGTCATTTTTCAGCTGTGAGTCATAATTAGCAACTCTCTTAGTACCGAGGGCATGACCCTTGATAGGGGCGTTTGGAGGTCTAGAATCAGGATTGTAGGATAGGGGCTCCTAGAGTCCTTCGTTCGCATCTCTCGGGGTTGGGTGTGGGATAGTAGGATTACCCATAGGTGATTAATGTTTTAGCTTATGTCTCCATATGGTTGTTAATATGGTAGTTACTGTTTGTTATTATTGCATTATTGCATGCGACTGTATTTATGTTGCTTATGTTTTCATGAGTACTTACATTATTATTGCAGGAGTACCTATGCTTTATTATTTTGTTTTGTTTTGCTTGTGTTTCTAATTTTACCTTTGTTTTCGTAATGCAGCTTTCCCTCTTTTTATCCTACACGCCGAGGGTCGTTTGGAAACAGCCTCTCTGCCCTTACGGGCAGGGGTAAGGCTCGTCTACATATTACCCTCCCCATACCACACCTGATGGGATAACTGGGTAGTTGTTGTTGTTGTTGTTTAGTACTTACAAATATGAATATACAAACAGAATGCATAATGTATTTGCCTTTAGATATTTATGGCTTTTGTATTTCTAATTTAAACAACAACAACCCAATATAATCCCATTTAGTGGAGTTGGGAGGATAGTATGTACGCAGATATTACCCCTACCCTTGAGTAAAGAGGCTGTTTCCAAATTCTAGACTGATCATCGACAAAATCAGTTAGATGTTTATGATTCATACTTGATCAAAAAATATGATTGCTTGCTTTTAAAAACCAAAAGGAACTTTCAAGTTATTCATCTGCTTAGAATTAACTCTTTGATTGAAGTTCTACCATTGCGAAGTACCAATTCAAAGCAACAAAGCCATTCCAGAAGTTTGCTTCTCAATGGAGCTGTAATGAGTTCATTCTTTTTACAGAGAAAGGTAATATTTTTGCTAAAACCTCAAAAAAGGGTTCTAAGTGGAAGAAAAATTCCAATTTTAATTTTTTCGGTATAAAGTTTTCTATTTTGATTTTTTCGGTATAAAGTTTTCTATTTTGATTTTTTTGGTGTTCAAAATAAGGAAGGATAAATTTAAATCCTAAATATTAGAAATTTTAAAATTACGATTGCGTCCAGCGTGAAATTCATATTTAAAGAGTAAAAAAAGCGAATGGCATTTCGCTAAAGGCCTTCTTACTTTTAATATATATATATATATATATATATATATATATATATATATATATATATATATATATATTAATTTAATATTATATGTTGGTACTTTTGGTCCAAACAGATTGAATGATGAACATAATTGAATAGTGAATTATTTACGTTGAGGAACATAAATTAATTTCAACTTACTGCTTTTTTTTTTGTGGGTTCAACAAATCCTATCTCATTTAAGCTTATCTCATATGCAAGAAATATTTAATCTATACTCTATCTCATTTAAGACTATCAATTAGTATAAATTTACTAAAATAAATAAAAGAAAGACTGTTATGAAATAATATAAAAGACAAGAATAATAATACAAGAACAAGAGCAATAGATAGAATAGAGAGAGAGAAGTATTCTTATTGATACTTAGAGATTGTTAGGGTTGATTTACAATGGTAGAGAGCACCTCTATTTATAGGGAGGAGGATGATTTATCTACCAAGAATAGAACTCTAGAATCTCTCTAATTAAAAACATTCACCTTAAATAGAAGTGTATTTATAACACTCCCCCTTGAATGTCTATTCAATGATGTGCCTCGTTAAAACCTTAAAACAAAACCCAATGGGAAAAATTAAAATAAGGAAAAAGAGTACATATGTTTGAATATGCGCCTATTGGTTGCCTCGTTAAAAACCTCGCAAGGAAAACCCGGTGGGACAAAACCTTGTAAGGGAAAAAGAGTGCAACGCGCATTAACTCCCCCTGATAAGAACATCAATTTATGTCCTTAAGTCTTCGCATCCCGATCTTGTGAACTAGCTTCTTGAAGGTTGACTTTGGTAGAGATTTTGTGAACAAATCAGCCATATTTTCGCTTGAACGAATCTGTTGAACATTGATATCACCATTCTTTTGAAGATCATGTGTGAAGAATAACTTTGGTGAAATATGCTTCGTTCTATCTCCTTTTATGAATCCTCCCTTCAATTGAGCTATGCATGCTGCATTGTCTTCATACAAAGTTGTGGGTAGTTTATCACACTTCAAACCACATTTGTCTTGGATATGATGTATTATCGACCTTAACCACACACACTCCCGACTTGCTTCATGAATAGCAATTATCTCGGCATGATTAGATGAAGTAGCCACAATTGATTGCTTAGTCGATCGCCAAGATATGGCGGTTTCTCCACAGGTAAACACATAACCCGTTTGAGATCGAGCCTTGTGTGGGTCGGACAAATATCCAGCATCAGCATAACCAACAAGATCCAGGCTGCGATTCTTGCCATAAAATAAGCCCATATCGGTAGTTCCCTTTAGGTACCGCAATATGTGTTTGATCCCATTCCAGTGTCTCCTCGTGGGAGCCGAGCTAAATCTTGCTAAGACATTAACTGAAAAGGATATGTCAGGTCTTGTAGTATTTGCAAGATACATTAGTGCGCCAATTGCGCTAAGATATGGTACTTCAGGACCAAGTAGCTCTTCATTCCTTTCTTGTGGTTGGAATGGATCTTTGTTCACATCAAGTGATCGAACAACCATCGGTGTACTTAAAGGATGTGCTTCATCCATGTAAAACCGTTTCAGTACCTTTTCTGTATAGGTAGATTGATGAACAAAAATTCCGTTTGCCAAATATTCAATTTGCAAACCAAGACATAGTTTAGTCTTTCCGATATCTTTCATCTCGAATTCATCCTTTAGATAATCAATTGCCTTTTGGAGTTCTATAGGGGTTCCAATAAGGTTTATGTCATCAACATATACGGCAAGTACAACAAATTCCGATGTTGTTTTCTTTATAAAAACACACGGGCAAATGGCGTCATTTATATAGCCTTCTTTTAACAAGTACTCACTAAGACGATTATACCACATTCGTCCAGATTGCTTTAGACCATACAAGGATCTTTGCAATTTAATTGAGAACATTTCCCGAGATTTTGAGTTATGCGCGTTTGGCATCTTGAGTCCATCGGGAATTTTCATGTATATCTCATTATCAAGTGAGCCATAAAGATAGGCAGTAACCACATCCATTAAGTGCATGTCGAGCTTTTCATGGACAGCAAAACTTATGAGATAACGAAAGGTTATCGCATCCATTACAGGCGAATATGTCTCTTCATAATCGACACCAGGCCTTTGAGAAAAACCTTGTGCAACAAGGCGTGCCTTATATCTTTGTACCTCGTTTTTCTCATTTCTCTTGCGTACAAAGACCCATTTATAGCCGATAGGCTTAACACCATTAGGTGTTTCAACTATAGGGCCAAAAACTTCACGTTTTGCCAGCGAATTCAATTCTGATTGAATTGCTTCTTGCCACTTTGGCCAATCATGTCTTTTTCGACATTCTTCAACAGATTGAGGTTCGAGATCCTCACATTCTTGCATAATGCTAGATGCTACATTATAAGCAAAGGCATTATCCACCACAATATCCACTCGATTAATATTTGCCTCAATATTAATTGGATTTAGGGATAGTTCCGTATTTTCCAGAGTCTCGGGCTCAATGGATTCTTCATGAATCTCAGAATTTGTTAAATCATGAGATTCTTTCGTGGTGTCATTTTGATCGTTCTTTTTCCTCTTTCTAGGATTTCGATATTTGGAACCTAATGGTCTGCCACGCTTCAGGCGTGCATTTGACTCATTGGATATGACACTAGATGATTGTCCAATAGGGACATCAATACGGATTGGAACATTTTCTGCGGGAATGTGAGATTTCGTTATCCTTTTCAAGTCCGTAAATGCGTCAGGCATTTGATTAGCTATTCTTTGCAAATGGATAATCTTTTGTACCTCTCTTTCACAAATAGAGGTATGTGGATCAAGATGAGATAATGATGCATTTTTCCACAAAATTTCCCGTTTGGTTTCACCAACTTCTCCCCCTAATTTTGGGAAAAGTGTCTCATCAAATCGACAGTCTGCAAATCGTGCAGTAAACAAGTCGCCTGTCAATGTTTCGAGGTAGCGAATGATGGAGGGCGATTCAAACCCAACATATATTCCTAACCTTCTTTGCGGACCCATTTTGGTGCGGGATGGCGGTGCAATAGGCATATATACTGCGCATCCAAAAATCCTTAAATGGAATATATTGGGTTCATGACCCAAAACCAATTGCAACGGGGAATACTTGTGGTAATTCATCGGTCTGAGACGAATTAGCATTGCTGCATGTAAGATGGCGTGACCCCATACCGAAGTGGGCAGCCTTGTTCTCATAAGTAATGGCCTTGCAATCAATTGCAGGCGTTTAATTAACGATTCTGCAAGACCGTTTTGAGTGTGAACATGAGCTACAGAATGTTCAACTTTTATCCCGATTGATAAGCAATAATCATTAAATGCTTGGGATGTAAACTCAGCAGCATTATCCAGTCTAATGGACTTGATTGGATTATCTGGAAATTGTGCTCGTAGTCGAATTATTTGTGCCATTAATTTCGCAAACGCAAGGTTGCGTGATGACAACAGGCACACATAAGACCATCTACAGGATGCGTCTATCAAGACCATGAAATACCTAAACGACCCACTAGGTGGGTGAATAGGTCCACAAATGTCCCCTTGTATACGTTCCAGAAACGTGGGTGACTCAGTCCCAACCTTTGTTGGTGATGGCCGGATAATCAACTTGCCTTGATAACACGAAGTGCAAGGATATTCATTATTCGAAAGAATTTTGAAATTCTTTAACGGATGCCCATATGAGCTTTCTATAATCCGTCTCATCATGACCGATCCTGGGTGTCCCAATCGATCATGCCAAAGTACAAAGGTATTGGAATCAGTAACCCTTTGGTTTACTGTTGAATGTGCCTCAATTGCACTAATTCTTGTCCAATACAGCCCACAAGATAATGACGGGAATTTCTCAATAACCCTCTTTTGGCCGGAGACATTCTTTGTGATGACAAGATATTCAATATTATCTTCATCCATTGTCTCAATATGATAGCCATTCCGGCGTACATCTTTAAAACTCAACAAGTTTCTCTTAGACTTGGAGGAGAACATTGCATTCTCTATGATTAACGTCGTGCCTTTGGGCAGAGTTACAATTGCTCTTCCGGAGCCTTCAATCAATTTACTACTTCCAGATATTGTAGTAACGTTTGCCTTACACATATTTAGTTGAGAGAAATACTTCCTTTCTTTGAGTATTGTATGTGTAGTACATGAATCAACTAGGCAAATACTTTTACAGTTGGACGTTGATCCAAGTTCGCTTTGTGAGATATCCATATTTGCTATCCCATAGTTTGACATACAAAAGAGATACAAGAACATAAGAATAAACAAGTTCAATTCTTTTGTGTCACATAATATTTTCAAAATCTGCTGCTAACAGTTGACTAACAAAATCAGATATGTTATCCATTACTTTGCAGTTTGAAAATTTCAGTTTAAACGTTTTCTTCAAACAATCGATTGTTACTCACAAACAATCGATTGTTGAACATTGACAATCGATTGTTAAACACACACAATCGATTATTTGCTATTTTGAAAAACTTCAGATCACACTGTCTTAAGACAATCGATTGTTATGCATAGAAAATCGATTGTTGGCTATTTTAAAAAATTCCAGAGCACACTGTTTCAAGACAATCGATTGTTATGCATAGACAATCGATTGTTGGCTATTTTGAAAAATTCCAGAACACATTGTTTCAAGACAATCGATTGTTAAACATAGACAATCGATTGTTGGCTATTTTGAAAAATTTCAGACCTCACTGTTTCAAGACAATCGATTGTTAGACAAAGACAATCGATTGTGGATGATTTTTGAAAAATTCCAGATTACACTGTCTTAATGACAATCGATTGTTAGACAAAGACAATCGATTGTGGATGATTTTTGAAAAATTCCAGATTACACTGTCTTAATGACAATCGATTGTTAGTCAACGACAATCGATTGTTGATCAATTGTTTTTCAACTTTAATGCGAAAATAGTTGATAATCGACTAGTTTTTCAGGCTAGTCGATTACCCCTACTGAAAAATAAAAATATTATTGATATTTGAACATATTGAAGATATTCTAAAGAACTACTGCTAACATTGCTTTATGAACTAACTAATACGAGCTAATACTAATGACTATTAGTTTATTCACTAACTAATACAAATAAGTAGAACAAAATCAAATAACTCCATCTTCTTTCATCACGGACCCATCGCCGATTAGGTGGTCTATTTTCCCTTCGGGTTGCTCAAAGAAGTCTGCCACATCCAGGTGGGTGATGTCCTCATCATCGTCATAGACAAAATTTGTTTCAGGGCCTTTTCTCTTTCGAGATGCTTGATAAAGGTCAACCAAGTGTCTTGGTATACGGCAAGTCTTTGACCAGTGCCCTTTCCCACCGCAACGATAACATATAGTTTCTGAACTATTTGCCTTAGGATCTTCATGACCCCGTTTCTGCTTTCGGCGGTTATCTCTCCTTGGGGGTTGACGGACTTCATTGGAATTTCTTCTTTGTCTACGTCCCGGGCTATGACCCTGTTTACGACCATGACCATGGTCCTTTTCATGTTTGGCATAATGAGAATGCACCTTATCTGCTTCAGGCAGTGGTGTAGACCCAGTGGGTCGATTTTCGTGATTTCTCATGAGCAGGTCATTATTTCGCTCAGCCACTAGTAGAAGAGAAATCAGTTCAGAGTACTTTGTAAAGCCTTTCTCTCTGTACTGTTGTTGCAGTACTATATTGGAGGCATGAAACGTTGTAAACGTTTTCTCAAGCATATCATAATCGGAGATATTATCCCCGCATAGCTTCAATTTAGAAGTAATTCTGAACATTGCAGAATTATATTCAGAAACGGACTTAAAGTCCTGGAGCCTCAGATGAGCCCAATCATATCGTGCTTGTGGCAGAGTGACCAACTTCAGGTTGTCATATCTCTCCTTTAAGCCGTTCCACAAGATGAGTGGATCCTTGACGGTGAGATATTCAATCTTCAAACCTTCATCAAGGTGATGGCGCAAGAAAATCAAGGCCTTCGCACATTCTTGGGTGGATGCTTTTTCTCTATCTTTGATGGTGTCTCCGAGACCCATAGCATCTAAGTGGATTCAGCATCCAACACCCATGTCATATAGTTCTTGCCCGAAATTTCAAGGGCAACGAACTTTCTTTTCGTAATGTCAGACATAATCGAAAATTAAATTAGGAAGAGGGAAATACCTTAGATTTCTCGAGAATGGTTCTTGAGACGGTAGAGTCTCGTGCTGATAACGTGTTATGAAATAATATAAAAGACAAGAACAATAATGCAAGAACAAGAGCAATAGATAGAATAGAGAGAGAAGTATTCTTATTGATACTTAGAGATTGTTAGGGTTGATTTACAATGGTAGAGAGCACCTCTATTTATAGGGAGGAGGATGATTTATCTGCCAAGAATAGAACTCTAGAATCTCTCTAATTAAAGACATTCACCTTAAATATAAGTGTATTTATAACAAAAACAAGAATCTCAAGAAGTTTTTTTTTTCGGCGAAATAGAATAAGAGGTGCGAGTAAATGGGGAGCGATAAGAAGACGACGGAGGAGAAGAGGAAGCATAAGAGAAATTCGCCTTCTTCTCCACGAGGTTTTTGCCCTTTCTTGTGTCTTCCAAAAGCTGCAAACAGATAATTTTTGAATATATATATATGGGCTTATACGTATGTTTGTGTCCGCTTAAACAGATGAAGTGAAAAACAAGCGCCAGAAAATCAAAGGGGATGAAGAGCGAAGGAAAGAAAAGAAGGACAAATCCAAGAAGGAGAAGCACAAATCCCATTCTACTGAAGGTACTTGCGCAATTTTTATTTTTGTTTTAGATTTTGTATATGAGTTCTGTTCAGTATAATTACTAAATAAGCTGAGAATTTACTTATTTTATTGTGAAAATTAGGGATTTTGTTCTTTAATTGGGCGTCAGAAGGATTCGTTTAGTTCCGTAAAACGTTTGCTGTTTAGAATTTGATGTTGTTGCTGTTAGGGTTTGCTGCACTGATTAGTATATTGAGTTTGAAAAGGGAAAGCAAGTATTATGCAGCTCAGCGATCCTTTTGCTTTGTTTTCCAATTCAATTGATAGTTACGTGTAGGTTATGCGATCTGCCATTTATTAAGCAACTAACAATAAATTAGGGTTGCACACAAACACATGTAAAAAAAGAAAAAGAAGAAAAATGATGGGTACGTATGTGCAAATTGTTAGAACACCATTTGCCTTTGGAAATGATGGGTGCTTGCTTGTGGCTAAGCCTTCTTCTTTGAAAATTGAAATGGAGTTCTCTGTTCAGATCTTCCATTTACAATGATGTTATTTACTGAATTCCAAGATCTTAGAGTGCAATCCATGTACGGATGTGAGTCAAATCTAGGATATCTTATTCTAATAATTGAAAAGGTCTTCGATTGCTGTGCACATTTTGTTCAAATAGAATTAGGGTTCCCTTGGGTTCTTTCAACTCTTTATGTAGTGATGGAGTAACTAATAGTCTTAGAGATAGAGTTGTGACTTGTATTAGATTTTAGGCGATCTTTTACAATGAAAACAAAGGATTAAAGGATGGATCGCTGGTTCAACTTCATGTTACTAACCTTTGTTCTTGGTATTATTAGGTTTCACTCCATTATTTTCTGTGACTCATGGTGAAATCTTTTTGGTAGCTTTATAGATTTATATGACCATAGTTATTTTGTATGATTATTATAGCAAGTGGTCGTTTCTGATATTTTAAATAATGTATGTTTATACATAGGGAGATGTGTGCACTTAAATTAAATGGTTGCCCTGTATGTTACTGGTTTGGTGCTAGAAGATATGTTAGTCACACTGACTCACTGATATTGCTTCAGAGAAGAAGTCAGGGGAAAAGCACAAAACCAAGAGCCACAAACATAAGGATAAATCGGTGAGTGTTTCTTGTTTAATACCTACATTTCTGTTGCTTAAAAATAAGATTCGCAAGCTTACCATTTTACTCTGTATCATATCTCGTGGAAGGAAATTGTTATCTGCTCGCATAGTTATTATCCTTCGCACTAATTTGTCGCTGTATGTAGGTAGCATTGGTTTAAGTTGGTGTTGAATCTGTTGAATATAATAGGTTGCTCGTCATAGCTTTCTTGTGGTATGACGTATCAGTTATCTATGTTAATTCTTGTAGAGTCTTCATTACATATGTAGCTGGCTGATGCTTATGTCTGTAAACTTGGAAAAATACTGGAGTACTATTTTCTTCAGTTGTGATATCTGAAATCTTGGTTGGACTATTGCCCTCTTGATTGCAAATATAAAATATTTGTGAAGTAAACCAAGGTATTCATATATGGAGGAATCATTCTTTTGAAGAGAACCTGTCAGATTCAAGAAGGGCAATAATTTCTGTATGGTGAATTGTTAATGGCGTCCACACTATCAGAGCTCTTTAATACTTGAAAAGTTGTTAGATTGTAGCAGTAGCAGTAACTATTTTCGCCTCTGTTCTTAAGTAGGACATCCATTTTCACTCAGGCTTTATTCCTCCATGTTTGATTTTTAATTATTTTGCTTTACCTTCTTTAGCAGAAAAACAAGTTTGAAGAGTTATCAAAAGATGATTATTTCTCTAAGAACAATGAATTTGCTACTTGGCTGAAAGATAAGAAGAATTTGTTCTTCTCAGATCTTTCGTCTGAGACTGCACGCGATTTATTCTCTTACTTTGTCATACAATGGAACAAGGGAAAGCTTGACAGCCAATACTATGAGGGAATTGCAACCGGGCCTCGGTCATCCCACGCTTGGAATATCAAAAAGTAATAGAATTCCATGTTTCTTCTTTTTAAGGAGCAGTTGTATTGTCTTTTTTCCAGTTGTCCGATGGTTATGTCTTAGGCTTCTGTATTTTTGTGTTTTCTTTTTTCAGCAGAAAATGCTTAGAGGTTGTTTGGATTGACTTATAAAAAGTTGTTTAAGCCAAGAGCCATAATTTGGTAATACCCAAATGTTGGCTTTTAGCTTATTTTTGTACTTATTGTCATTGTCAAACACCACACAAACTAAAAAAGTGCTTAAAAGCCAATAAGCACTTAAAATAAAGTCAATTCAAACACCCTCTTAAGTCTTATGAAGTTACTTTCTTGGATGCTGGTAAAATCACCATCTTTGTTGTAAGCTATGTTGTCCAGACTCTCTACAATCCTGCTGCACCCTTATCAGATCCTTAAAAAATGCATTACTTTTTGAGGACCTGACGCACCCCTGGTGACATTTTCAGAGAGTCCGGGCAACATAGATCGTAAAAGCTAGTTACCTTCTATGGTAGTGCTACCACGTGACTGCATTTATCATGGCCTTCAACTGCAGAGACGGACAATACTTCTTATGATTCATATAAACTAGGGGTGGCAAATGAGCGGGTTGGGCTGAATTTGAACGGGTCAAGACGGGTTAGGTAATAAATGGGTCATTGCCCAACCCAACCCAAAATGTATTTGGGCTAAGATGCATTGGGTCAAGATGGGCTAAACAATGGGTCATAACCCAATCCGACCAACTTGACCTATATTTTAGAACCATGTTCATTTGGCATAAAAAAAATTTTTACCTTAAAATATGTAAGTTGACAAATATTTTATGGATAGGGAGATGGGGGTGAGGTAGGGTGGGTGGTGCATAAAAATAAAAAAAATTAAAATTAAAAATACAAAAAAAAAAGTAAAAAAACTTTTTGAGGGGGTTTGTGCGGGTGGGGTAGGAGTGGGGTGCATAAAAATAAAAAAAATAAAATTGAAAATTGAAAATGCAAAAAAAAAAAATTGAGGGTGTTTGCATCAGTGGGGGTATGGTGGGTGGTGCATAAAAATTTTAAAAAAATAGAAATTAAAAATACAAAAAAAAAATTAGGGGGTTGGGGGGGGAGGAGATTGGGGGGTTAGGAGGGAGGGTGGGTGGCGTAGAAATACAGAAATAAAAAATTGAAAATACTAGAAAAAAAGAAAAATTTGGGTTTGGGAGGGGGGGGGGGGGGGACGGAGTAGGGGTAAGATGACTGGGTGGGTGGTGTAGAAAAACAAAAGATTAGAAAATTAAAAAAAATAAATTGGGACAACTAAGTAAATTTCTAGATAAGTTGGGTTGAGATCCTTTGTTGTGGGTGAGTTTCATGAGTTGTATTTGGACTGTTAAATGAGTCATAATGAGCTATAAAAAAAATGGGTTAATTTGGGCTCAACCCAAATCGACCCATGAGCTAAAATATTGTAGCTAAACTCATGAATCTCTAGGTTAGTTGGACAGATTAAATGGATTTGGGCTCAAATTGTCACCTCTAAAGTAAACTCGATCGTAAAACTCGTACTTTCTATATGTATTAAAAACTTTATTGAATATTAATAAATGTTAAAACTATAAATTCAATTATTATATTATATTAACTTGAGGTTACGGCATGAACTCATAAATTTAAATACGCTTCTGTTTGAGTGCCTATTTGGCAACCCAAAACACTATACCATATATTAAAAAAAATGTTCTAGCTTGGAGATGGTGGTGTCCAGCCTCCAGAGTCCAGTGTGACCACTGACCAGATAGCGGATAATATATAGCTGGAAATTATGTGGCTCAATTTTTTTTATTGGGATTTCACTGAATGATCCGGCCAAAAACCCAACTGGGCACACCTTAAACAGTACTCTCACTGTTTTGATTTTTCATTTTTTCTTTCACTATAATTTTCCACATTTTCGTGAAAAAATAGAAATGAAGCTAAAGCAATAAACGAGCTAAAACACGAAATTAATAAACCATGCAAGCCAAAATAAACAACCAACAAACAATTTTCTCCAAATACAACCATAATGAAAATCATAGGCCTTAGTTAGAAACCAAAGACGAAGATAAACAAGGCTCAAAATACACACAACATGGTAGTAACCGGAATTTAACAACATACCCAGTTATTCTTACAAGTGGGATCTGGAATAACCGAAATTAAGTTGTACAAATATAGCTACGGCCGATTAACTGAATGGCCTACACTTAATTTCAACGTACTATATATGGAAATGAAAGAGTTTACTTTAAATTAGTGCTTTAGCAATGGGGAGGATTAGGGAATTTGCATTTCTCAGGGAGTTGCATTGCAAGTGTGGGATCAACTCCTAAAGAAGGCAACCACTGAGAATTCTTATAAGTGCAAAGACATCCCCAGTCTGCATGTGCCAGCTGTAAGATATATGGATTTATATCTAGATATATGGACTTATATCTATACACATATGAACAATACATGAATAATTATATGTTATGTGCTATCTTAAGGTTTGGCCTAATTATGTGGTCTTATGGACATTATGTTAAGGGGGCCAATGTATTGTCATACTAAAGTGTAGGACTAATGTGTAGATACCCAAAAGTGTAACCTTAGTTTATGATGGGCTAACTAAGGTTACATATGTAACTATGGTTACATGAATGCTTGTGACTCTTGGGTTTGTAACTCTTGCAAGACATAACTCAAGACATAACTTTTGTCTTGTAACTCTTGTCTCTTGGGTTATGTAACTCCTAGAGTTATAAAGTGGGGTTATGGTTCCCATTCTTTAACAAGACAAGTTCTTTCTCTACCCATTGAAGTAAGAACCATTTGTCCATTGTCTTGCAAATAGAGTGGAAAACCATAAGCCAAAACCTTGATCATTGTCATAATACTATTTTGTAAACCTTTCATATATTGTTATTGTTGAGGATTCATTCTTGTGGTAACATACAAACCACAAGTCATTCTTGAAGAAATAACCAAGAGGTTCAAAAGCTCAAGGACAATCATCAAGAAGGAGGCTCAACTTTTCCACATATGGATTCAGGTTAGCTTCCGCTCATGTAGTTGTAAATCCGATTATTCAAATGAAGGTTGTTGTCTTTAGTAGGAATCATAATCCTAACAATTGGTATCAGAGCCGCCCTTCATTTTGGATAATTTGGATGATCATAAGGTTTATGTTATTTAAGAAATCATGTTTAAGTTTACTTAGAACTTTGTTCAAGAAATTCTACCATGAAATAGCATGATCTTATGATTGTTATGATGATGATGTATTTGTTTATTATATCATTGATTCAGCATGATTTTAGTAGGTTGACAACATGTTTATTATTTTTAAGATCCATGTTGAAAATCATGTGTTATTCAGAAATTTTTTTTGTCACAACTAGTCAGACAATCGATTGTCAGGCTAGACAATCGATTGTCTGAATCGTTTAAAATTCTGGCAGTTAACTTTTGTGAGTTGAAACGTTTCCAGACTGAAAAATTTTTCCAGAAAAAATTCAAACAATCGATTGTCTAGCCTGACAATCGATTATTGGATGATCCACACTTAGAAAAATTTTTCCTTGTCAATTACAGAGACTTAAAAGTTTTTCAGAAAAAACCAAACAATCGATTGTCTGGTTTGACAATCGATTGTCTGGTCTAAAGACTATTTTTCAGAAAACGTCAAACAATCGATTGTCTGTTTTGACAATCGATTGTCTGGCCCAAATGACTTAGAAAAATTTTTCCTCGTGACTTCCAGTGACTTAAAAAATTTTCAGAAAATGTCAGACAATCGATTGTCTGTTTTGACAATCGATTGTCTGGTCCAGTAATGTTTAAGAAAAATGTTTCAACTCTCTTAAGTTTCAGTGAATGTTAATTGTTTAATAGTCCATCAATTCTTATATATCTAGAATTGTCCTATCAAGCAATCAACAATTAATATTCAAGTGTTACACATCTAATCTTGTAACACATTAAGTTGAGATTCATAAAATGGCTTAAGGAACTAAGATTTATAGCATCTTATATTTTAGTTTTTCAATTGAAGCATTAAGTTGCCAAAGTAACCTCTATTGTGTAGATTGATTAATTTTAAAATATGAGATGACTGTGGATGTTAGTCTTCCATGCGTTTAACATCGGCCCAAAGGAAGGTGTTATTTGGCAGGAATTCGAACATTCTTGTGGTGGTAAATATGAGACGATTATTTGGTTTTCCATGTGAATATTAAATCGGCCCAAAGGAAGGTTTAATGTTTGACAGGAGTTTATTGTCTATGTTTGATCACTACACCAAGAGTACCACTTGCAAGTTGTTTTTCTGTCCAAAGACTAAAAGCAATGTTGTGCTAGGTATCTTGTAATGAGAATTGCCTAATTTTGAATCTATAAAGTTAAAGTTCAAGTTTATGTAAGCATGTATTTAGTAATCCTTTTGTTCTATTTTCAGTAAACTCTTCTGCTTCTACGATCTCTACCAACATCAATAGCATCCCTGTGCTTAACGGCACTAATTTTAAGGAATGGAAAGAGAACGTCATGATCGTTCTCGGTTGCATGGATCTTGACTTAGCACTTCGGACCGAGCAACCTACTCCTCTTGAGGATACATCCTCTCCTGATGACAGGAGGGTGATGGAGAAGTGGGAACGCTCGAATCGCATGAGTCTCATGATCATGAAGCGTGCATCCCAGAATCATTCAGGGGCACTATGAATGATGAACCCAATGCCAAAGTTTTCCTTGAAAACCTCGAACAGCGTTTTATTCAAAACGAAAAGGCGGAAACAAGTACACTATTGAGTAAACTTGTTTCCATGAGGTATAAGGGCAAGGGAAACATTAGGGAGTACATTATGGAAATGTCTCATCTTGCTTCGAAACTAAAGTCACTCAAGCTGGATTTACCTGAGGAACTGCTTGTGTACTTTGTTTTGATATCTCTTCCTGCACACTTTAATCAGTTTAAGGTCAGTTATAACTGCCTGAAGGAGAAATGGTCTCTTAACGAGCTCATTTCACATTGTGTGCAAGAAGAGGAAAGGATAAAGCTAGATAAGACAGAAAGTGCTCATTTGGCATCCTCTTCTAAGGAAACTAAGAAGAGGAAGGGTAAGGAAGTTGCAGTTGCAAAGCCCAAGAATAAGCAACATAAGGAACCTAAGGTTGAAATCACTGCATTAGGTTGCTTCTTCTGTAAGGGGACTAACCATGTGAAGAAGGACTGTACTAAGTACCATGCCTGGCGTGCGAAAAAAGGTACATTTTTTTCTCTTGTTTGTTCTGAAGTTAATTTAATTTCAGTACCTAAGGATACTTGGTGGGTAGATTCTGCTGCTACTACTCATATAAGTATATCAATGCAGGGTTGCCTGAACTGCCGAAAACCAAATGATGGTGAAAGATACATCTATGTGGGTGATGGCAAGAAGGTGCCAGTTGAAGCTATTGGCAAATTTAGGCTGTTATTTAATACTGGTTTTCATGTAGATTTGAATGAGACTTTCATTGTACCGTCTTTTAGACGGAACTTAATTTCAGTTCCCCAATTGGACATGTCTGGTTATAAATGTACATTTGGGGATAATAAAGTTTGTCTCTTTCAGTGTTCAAATCTTATTGGTACTGGTGTTTTATCAACGTTTGATAGCTTATATTTGGTTGACACAATAACTTCAAATAAAGAAACTTTGCATACAAGTGGTACTAAAAGGAAATTAACTAATGAGAATTCCATTTCACTCTGGCATAAACGTTTGGGTCATATATCCATTCAAAGAATTCAGAAACTCGTGTCAGATGGAATTCTTGATCCTCTTGATGCCTCAAATTCGGATATATGTATTGAGTGTATCAAAGGGAAACAAACAAACAAGACTAGATTAGGTGCTACGAGAGCTTCGGACGTCTTAGAATTGATACATACGGATATTTGCGGGCCATTTCCTACTCCTTGTCGGAATGGTCAACAATACTTTATCACATTCATAGACGATTACTCTCGTTATGGGTACCTATATCTTATTCACGAAAAGTCCCAATCCATAGACGTGTTCAAATCATTTAAGGCTGAAGTTGAAAATCAACTAAGCAAAAGAATTAAATCCGTTAGATCTGACCGTGGAGGTGAATACTATGGTCGATATGATGGTTCCGGTGAACAACGTCCAGGGCCTTTTGCTAAATTCCTAGATGAGTGTGGGATCGTCCCTCAATATACTATGCCAGGAAGTCCTACGATGAATGGTGTAGCTGAGAGACGAAATAGGACCCTTAAGGATATGGTAAGAAGTATGATTTCTCGTACTTCTTTGCCAGACTCACTCTGGGGTGAAGCATTAAAAACTGCAACTTATATTCTTAATAGAGTTCCAACTAAAGCTACAATCAAAACCCCTTATGAACTTTGGACTGGGCATAAACCCAGTATTCGGCATTTACACATTTGGGGTTGTCCAGCTGAGGCAAGACCTTATAGGCCAACTGAAAAGAAACTGGACGCTAAGACAGTTAGTAGCTATTTTGTTGGATATTCTGAAAAATCCAGGGGTTTTAAGTTTTATGATCCCACATCACGAACTATTTTTGAAACGGGAAATGCTAGGTTCTTTGAGGATATTGAGTTTGGGGGGTGGGGAGATAAAGTTGTTAAAGATTTTGTCTTTGAGGAAGAACATGTGTCTTTTCCTCAAATTGTTGATCTTGGTCTTACTGACTCGGATCATACAACTCCGGTTCAAGACAATCTCGAAAATCTCCCTCATCAGGAACCTGATATAACTAATGTAAATCAAACTCAACAACCTCAAGAAACTGAAATGCCATTAAGGAGATCTACTAGAGAGAGGAGAAATGCAATTTCGAATGATTATTATGTATTTCTCCAAGAACAAGAAAATGATGTTGGACTTGAGGAAGATGATCCAATCAACTTCAGTCAAGTCATTAAGTGTTCTAACTCTCAAAAGTGGATTGATGCCATGAATGATGAGATGAAGTCTATGAGCGATAATGACGTTTGGGAGCTTGTTACATTGCCCGAAGGTACGAAACCTATTGGTTGTAAATGGATTTTTAAAACCAAAAGGGATCAGGGGGCAATGTTATTAAGTACAAAGCTCGTCTTGTCGCAAAAGGCTACACTCAGAAAGAAGGCATTGATTATAAAGAGACTTTCTCTCCAGTTTCATCGAAAGACTCTTTCCGGACTATAATGGCATTAGTAGCACTTTTTGATCTTGAGCTTCATCAAATGGATGTTAAGACTGCTTTTCTCAATGGTGACATTGAGGAAACAATTTATATGGTGCAACCTGAAAACTTTGTTTCGGATGAATCAAAGAAAAAGGTTTGCAAATTAAAGAAATCCATCTATGGGCTCAAGCAAGCTTCTCGTCAATGGTATTTTAAGTTTCATGCAGTCGTTACATCTTTTGGTTTTGAACCGAATATTGCTGATGACTGTATATACCATAAGTTCAGTAGGAGGAAGTATATTTTTCTGGTTTTATATGTCGATGACATACTGCTTGCCTGTAACGATATAGCATTATTGCTTGAAACTAAGAAATTTCTTTCAAAGAAATTTGAAATGAAAGATCTTGGTGAAGCTTCTTTTGTATTAGGAATTCAGATTCTGAGAGATCGCTCAAAAGGCGTTCTCGGTCTGTCACAAAAGGGCTATATCGATAAAGTTCTGAAAAGATTTGGCATGCAGGATTGTAAACCATTCAACACCCCTGTTGCTAAGGGAGACAAATTTAGTCTCAAACAGTGCCCAGACAGTACTTATGAAATTTCGGAAATGGAGAAGACACCTTATGCTTCGGCGGTAGGTAGTCTGATGTATGCTCAGGTGTGTACAAGACCTGATATAGCATACATTGTTGGGATGTTAGACAGATATCTTAGTAATCCAGGAATGGACCATTGGATGGAAGCCAAACGGGTCATGAGATACTTACAGAGAACAAAGGATTACATGCTTACATACCGGAAATCGGACCAGCTTGAGATCATTGGGTATACCGATTCCGATTTTGCTGGATGTCAGGATAGTTTGAAGTCTACTTCAGGCTATATTTTCATGCTTGCGGGTGGTGCTATCTCTTGGAGAAGCATTAAGCAAACTCTTACAGCTACTTCCACAATGGAAGCAGAGTTTATGGCATGTTTTGAAGCATCCAATGAGGCATTATGGCTGCGGAATTTTGTTGGTGGACTGCGTGTTGTTGATTCAATTCAGAAGCCACTTAGGCTATTATGTGATAATAGATCAGCAGTCCTTTATGCTAATAACAACAGTAGTTTGACGAAAGTAAAACATATGGACGTCAAATTTCGGGTTGTAAAAGAAAGAGTACAAAATGGACAATTGTGCATTGAGTACATTAGTACAAACTCCATGCTTGCGGATCCGCTAACTAAGGGATTGACACCAAAAGTTTTTCATGAGCATGTTGCTTGTATGGGTGTCAAATCAGATAAGGATTATGTATTTTAGTGGGAGTTTTGTATTGCACATTTTTGTAATTGTTCATTATATTCAGAAATTCAGTAATTCAGTTATATCTGCAGATATTCAGTTTTAAAGTTTATTGTACTCTTACAGTTTCTGTTTGATCTCAATTAAGTGAACCAGTTGGTAAATAGACATACTATTGACCACACTTTATGTTATTTCCATGCTACATACCCACACTTGATCCATGTCGTTGGTTATATTGATATACGTGATCTATGATTGGTTCTAGTTACGAATGAGTAACGACGAGCCCTTAGGTCCTATGTTGGTATGATTGATGGACCGGATTGTTCATGACAATTTTATTGTGATAGCAATTTTGCGCAACTAAGGTTTGTAACTTATAATATCAAGGATTGTACATATGTTTGTATATCTCGTCCAAGTGGGAGATTGTAAGATATATGGATTTATATCTAGATATATGGACTTATATCTATACACATATGAACAATACATGAATAATTATATGTTATGTGCTATCTTAAGGTTTGGCCTAATTATGTGGTCTTATGGACATTATGTTAAGGGGGCCAATGTATTGTCATACTAAAGTGTAGGACTAATGTGTAGATACCCAAAAGTGTAACCTTAGTTTATGATGGGCTAACTAAGGTTACATATGTAACTATGGTTACATGAATGCTTGTGACTCTTGGGTTTGTAACTCTTGCAAGACATAACTCAAGACATAACTTTTGTCTTGTAACTCTTGTCTCTTGGGTTATGTAACTCCTAGAGTTATAAAGTGGGGTTATGGTTCCCATTCTTTAACAAGACAAGTTCTTTCTCTACCCATTGAAGTAAGAACCATTTGTCCATTGTCTTGCAAATAGAGTGGAAAACCATAAGCCAAAACCTTGATCATTGTCATAATACTATTTTGTAAACCTTTCATATATTGTTATTGTTGAGGATTCATTCTTGTGGTAACATACAAACCACAAGTCATTCTTGAAGAAATAATCAAGAGGTTCAAAAGCTCAAGGACAATCATCAAGAAGGAGGCTCAACTTTTCCACATATGGATTCAGGTTAGCTTCCGCTCATGTAGTTGTAAATCCGATTATTCAAATGAAGGTTGTTGTCTTTAGTAGGAATCATAATCCTAACACCAGCGCGCTGCAGCACTTGGCTGTGGGCGCCGAGGGGTTCGGGGGTGTTACGGATGGTTTACATGACATTAAACCTTCTCCTGATACGTTACATATTCCCTGTGCCCTCGACACTTCTATGCTAAAACTGCTTAACACAACGGCAACCAAAGCCAATGCCGCAATTTTTTTGGCCAAGTAATTATGCTCCATCTCGAATTCTTCTTTTTTCTTCTTATCTATTTGTATCAATGTTTGTGTGTGTCGGGAGAAGGCATGAAATGAAGGGGTTTATATATAGGTAGGTGTGTGTGTGTGATTGGCCTATTGGGTATGGACTATGGGTTATGGGCAGGGGGAGGGGTGGATCAAGTCTTCCCGTATCGTGTTCATGTGAATCCATAACTTTCGATGCGAATATAAATTTGTGTGTAAAAATTCACTATAGAAACATATATGAAAGCATAACTTTAAAAATTATAATGGGCTCAATGCTAATGATATAAAAATTAAACTCATAGAGTTTAAACACTGAATTTGCCTCCAGGCATGCATAGTGTGGCGACTAAAAATCCGTGAAAGTTCATTGGATTTACTTTCTGGCAAAACTGTGGTGTCACGGACTATGGTTTTTATGTTTAGCAAGTGGCAATTCTCATTATATATCAGTGCATTGACCATTTGATCCTTGTATATTGTTCTTCACTATTCACTCGTTCTCAAGTAGTCTCTGTCAAGTTAACTCATTCGTCTCATTCGTACTGGGTAGGGCTCGGGTAGCCGCTATCAAGGATTTTTCCATATTCATAACTCGAACCCGAAACTTCTGATTAAGTAAGGAGCAGATGGTCCAGCCTATTTATTTTCAAGAATCACATAGCCTTCTTCTTACTCCTTTTTTTGCCCCCCCCCCCCCCCCCCCCCACCCAATTATCAAGTACTCCCTCTTTTTTTGATTTATAGTATGATATATTTTGTTTATGAACATTCAATTTAACTTATTTTTGAAGCTAAATTGAATTAGTTCAACTCAATATTTCAAAAGTAAATGTAGAAATTCAAAAAGTATACGAAAAGTAATATAAGTTGTAACATTTTTGAGTTTAGGCAGTTCCCTTTTGGAGTCTTCATGGGAATCGATTTGATTCGACTCTTTAACTGATATTCAATTGTCACGATATAAATGAATATAAAGCTAGCTGTTGAGATATAGGCTATGATGATACACTAATTCTGAGCCTAATAATTGGTCATTTCCTTAATTGTGGCTAATTCTGTAATTCCTTTATTCTTTTGTATTCTTTTGTAAAATAGGCTATATGTGCAAATAGGTTGTATTTGTAAATAGGCTAGTTTTGTAATAAGTATATTTGATATATACTCTCACTTAACGCTTGACCCTGCAGAAGGGTCATTTGGCTTATGACCGAGTCTTCTTCGAGACTCTTCTATTCTCTCCTCCTTCTCTCTACTTTCTCTCTCTAAATTTTCTCCGATTCTCTGCATGTTTTCATGGTATCAGAGCTCATTCCTGTGTTTTCCTTGGTTATCCCTTTGGTAAGAAAGGTTATAAACTTTATGACTTGAATTCCAAGAAATGCTTTATTTCTAGAGATGTTGTTTTTCATGAAACTCACTTTCCATTCAAGTCTCCTCCTCCCTCTTCTCCTTCTCCTCCACCTGTTCCATTTTCTGATGACATTCTCCCTCAACCTTTCAGCCTACCATCTTCCCATGAATCTTCTCCTTCTTCTTCTCCTCACCCTTCTCCTGATTCTCCAGTGTCTATTCCTTCTCCTATTTTCAGTCATGACATCTCCCCTCCTACATTGCCTGTCTCCCAGCCTGTTTTTTTGCCCAGAAAGTCCACCAGATCACATCTCCCTCCTTCTTACCTCAAAGACTATGTTTGTCAACTTCCAGCCTTTTCTGGCTCCTCTTCCTCTCACTTGGAAACTGAACCTATGTTTTACTCTCAAGCTGCCTCTGTACCAGCTTGGCAGGATGCTATGAGGAAGGAATTTGATGCATTGGATGCTAACCACACTTGGGACATTGTGCATCTTCCTCCAGGTAAGAAACCTATTGGCTGTAAGTGGGTTTACAAGATCAAATATAAATCTGATGACTCTATTGAAAGATACAAAGCAAGGTTGGTTATTAGGGGTGACACACAGGTTGAAGGTGTGGACTTTACAGACACTTTTTCTCCTGTTGTAAAGATGACTTCAGTCAAGTGTCTCATTGCAGTGGCTGTTAAAAATCACTGGCCATTGTTCCAACTGGATGTTAACAATGCCTTTCTTCATGGTGATTTGGATGAGGAAGTGTATATGAAACTTCCTCCAGGTTTGGTGGTGTCTGATCCTTCTTCTACTTCTTCTTCTACTGCTTCTTCTTCTTCTTCTTCTTCTCTTCCTCTGGTCTGTAAACTAAAGAAGTCTTTGTATGGGCTCAGGCAGGCCTCCAGGCAGTGGTATGCTAAGCTGTCCTCTGCCCTTCATTCTAGAGGTTACAGGCATTCTTTGAATGATTATTCACTGTTCTTGAAAGGTAATCCTGATTCCCTTGTTGTGGTGGCTGTGTATGTGGATGATATAATTGTTACTGGGGTTGACTGTGATGAGATTGCAGGCTTAAAAGCCTTCTTGGATGATACTTTCAAGATAAAGGATTTAGGGTCATTGCATTATTTCTTGGGTCTTGAGGTTAAACAAATCCCTGGTGGGATTCATCTGAATCAGCATAAATATGTTCATGATTTGTTGCATCATTTCGACTGTGTATCTGTTTCCCCTGTTGTATCCCCTCTCGACATTTCTTTAAAATTACATGCTGATTCTGGTGATCTTTTACCCGCTCCTGATCAGTTCAGGAGTCTTGTTGGCAAATTATTGTTTTTAACCCATACTAGACCTGATATATGCTTTGTCGTGCAACATCTGAGTCAGTATCTCAAATCCCCAAGGGTTCCCCATATGTCTGCTGCTTTACATGTTTTGAGGTATCTTAAGGGCACTTCCTCTTTGGGTCTATTTTACTCTGATGCTGCTGACTTCTCTTTGTCTGGGTACTCTGATAGTGATTGGGCAGCTTGTCCCGACACTCGCCGCTCCGTTACTGGTTTTTGTGTATTGTTGGGTGGCAGCCTGGTAAGTTGGAAGTCGAAGAAACAACCTGTTGTCTCTCTTTCTTCAGCTGAAGCTGAGTATAGGGCTTTAAGCAAGGTTACTGCTGAACTCACTTGGTTATCTCGTTTGCTTGCTGATCTTGGGGTATCTGTTTCATCTCCTATTTCTGTGTTTTGTGATAGTCAAGCTGCTGTACACATTGCTAATAATCCAGTTTTCCATGAGCGTACTAAGCATATTGAGGTGGATTGTCATCACGTTCGTACTTTGATACGCAATGGTTTTCTCACACTTTCCCATGTTTCCACTTCTCAACAGTTGGCTGATCCGTTGACGAAAGCATTATCCGGGACTGCTCTTTCTCCTATTTTGTCCAAGTTAAAGGTGGTTCCCCCCCCCCCTTCAACTTGAGGGGGGGTGTTGAGATATAGGCTATGATGATACACTAATTCAGAGCCTAATAATTGGTCATTTCTTTTGTTAACATCCAGTTGGAACAATGGCCAGTGATTTTTAACAGCCACTGCAATGAGACACTTGACTGAAGTCATCTTTACAACAGGAGAAAAAGTGTATGTAAAGTCCACACCTTCAACCTGTGTGTCACCCCTAATAACCAACCTTGCTTTGTATCTTTCAATAGAGCCATCAGATTTATATTTGATCTTGTAAACCCACTTACAGCCAATAGGTTTCTTACCTGGAGGAAGATGCACAATGTCCCAAGTGTGGTTAGCATCCAATGCATCAAATTCCTTCCTCATAGCATCCTGCCAAGCTGGTACAGAGGCAGCTTGAGAGTAAAACATAGGTTCAGTTTCCAAGTGAGAGGAAGAGGAGCCAGAAAAGGCTGGAAGTTGACAAACATAGTCTTTGAGGTAAGAAGGAGGGAGATGTGATCTGGTGGACTTTCTGGGCAAAAAAACAGGCTGGGAGACAGGCAATGTAGGAGGGGAGATGTCATGATTGAAAATAGGAGAAGGAATAGACACTGGAGAATCAGGAGAAGGGTGAGGAGAAGAAGAAGGAGAAGATTCATGGGAAGATGGTAGGCTGAAAGGTTGAGGGAGAATGTCATCAGAAAATGGAACAGGTGGAGGAGAAGGAGAAGAGGGAGGAGGAGACTTGAATGGAAAGTGAGTTTCATGAAAAACAACATCTCTAGAAATAAAGCATTTCTTGGAATTCAAGTCATAAAGTTTATAACCTTTCTTACCAAAGGGATAACCAAGGAAAACACAGGAATGAGCTCTGGATTTCAGCTTATCCCTATGAGGGATAGGCACAGCAGCATAAGCCAAACAGCCAAAAACTCTCAGATGAGAATAGGAAGGGGGAGAGCCATGTAATAATTCATGAGGAGATTTGTAATGAAGCACCCTGGATGGCAGTCTATTAATGATGTATGTTGCAGTTAACAGACAATCACCCCAAAAAGAAATAGGCAAACCAGACTGAAAGAGAAGTGCTCTACAAGTTTCAAGTAAAGACCTGTGCTTTCTCTCAACACTAGCTATGACGTAAACAGGTATACTACTAACATCATGACTTATATTTGTCTAAACAAAACCAGCTGGGATTGGAGCACCTTTTGAAAACTTAAAAAGTGGAAATCTATTTATTTGATTCAGATACTGAATAATGTGACTTTCAAATGTTCTGGTGAATCCCTGTGATATCATGCTTATGTGGATTAGACGAATTAATGTTGTACCCTTATTTCACCTTGTTACCTTACAAACTATCTTGTTCAATTTTCCATATGATTTCTTAGTTGCTGTAATACATAGTTGGCCAAAAAGCAAAACAAAAAGAAGCAAAAGGACCCTTTCATTGAATTCCAATCGAAGTGGAATGACAGAGAATAAAAATCTACTTTCAACGAACTTTGTAACTTTCCTAATACAACAATGGCTTTTCAAGGTACATGAATTCGCAATTTGAGATACAATGATTATTTTTCTAAAAAAATAAAAATTACATATTTTATCGAAGGTCCCCAAAGAGGTAATCTGAGACAACCAACAACAGCAACCTAGTATAATCCCACAAATAGGATCTGAGGAGGGTAGGATGTACGCAACCTTACCCCTACCCTAGAAGGGCAGAGAGGCTGTTTCCAACCTCGGCTAAAGAAGCCGAGGTAATCTGAGACAACCAAAGTAGGAAAAAGATGGTAAATTTTGAAATGGTGGTAAATTTATCGTTTGTACATTCATTCCAAATGAGATGCTAAAACCTGAATAATAATTTGTTGTTTGCATTCCGGCACACTTGGGCGCGGGGCGGATTACGGTAGAGGAGGTGGAAGGGGCAATGCGTAAGATATGCAAGGGCAGAGCGACGGGGCCAGACGAAATCCCGTTGGAACTCTGGAATAGCGCGATGAGTGGCTCACTGGGCTGTTGAATATTATTTTTAAGACAAAGAAGATGCCCGAAGAACGGAGGCAGAGTACGATAGTTTCGCTTTACAAGAACAAGGGTGATATCCAAAATTGCAATAATTATAGGGGTATCAAGCTGTTGAGTCACACTATGAAGGTTTAGGAGAGGCTGTTGGAGGCCAGGGTGAGGAGGTGCGTGTCTATTTTCGAGAATCAGTTTGGATTTATGCCGGGGCGTTCGACTACAGAAGTTATTCATCTGGTAAGAAGAATAGTGGAGCAGTACAGGGAGAGGAAAAATGATTTGCATATGGTGTTTATTGACTTTGAGAAAGCATACGATAAAGTTCCGAGGGAGGTCTTGTGGAGGTGATTAGAAGTTAGCGGGTTACAGTAGTGTACATTGGTGCGATTAAGGATATGTATAATGATGTTAAGACTCGGATGAGGACTAGGGTGGTGATCAGAGCATTTCCATGTGGTGATAGGGTTACACCAGGGATCGGCTCTTAGCCCATTTTTAATTGCCTTGGCGATGGATGTATTGTCGCGTCACATCCAAGGAGAGGTACCTTGGTGCATGCTTTTGCCGATGATATAATGTTGTTTGACGAGACGCATAGTGGAGTTAACGCGAGGTTGGAAGTTTGGAGACAGACCTTGGAGTCTAAAGGTTTCAAATTGAGTAGAACCAAGACAAAATACTTGGCGTGAAAATTCAGTGACGGGACCCATGATGCAGACGTAGAGGTTAAGCTTGATGCTCAAGTTATCCCTAAGAGAGCGAGTTTTAAGTATCTCGGGTCTATTATCAAGGATAAAGGGGAGATTTACGAAGATGCTGTGCATCGCATTGGAGCGGGATGGATGAAGTTCGCTTCCGGTGTTTTGTGTGATAGGAAAGTGCCGCTAAGACTTAAGGTTAAGTTTTATAGAGTGGTGGTTCATCCGGCTATGCTGTATGGGGCTGAGTGTTGGCCAGTCGAAAACTCCCACGTGCAGAAGATGAGAGTGGCAGAAATGAGAATGTTGAGATGGATGTGTGGGTGTACCAAGAGAGATAGGATTAGGAATGATAATATCCAGGACAAAGTGGGAGTAGCCTCCATGGAAGACAAGATGTGGGAGTCGAGGCTGAGATGGTTCGGATATGTTAAGAAAAGAAGCATTGATGCTCCAGTTAGGAGTTATGAGAGGTTGGCCATGGAAAGTTTGAGAAGAGGTCGAGGTAGGGTTAAGAAGTATTGGGGAAGATGTGATTAGGCAGGACATGACGCTGCTTTAGCTCACTGAGGACATGACCCTTGATAGGAGAGTGTGGAGGTCGAGGATTAAGGTAGAAGGTTAATAGGTAGTTTATAGTTGTTCACCTATAGTCTTAGTACTATGCATGTCCCTTCATATTTTTAGATTTTTATTATATTATGTGGTTTTGTTTGTCTCAGGTATTATATTCCCTGTTGATATTATTTGGTACCACTTATCATTTATCTCGCCCTTTTAATTTTATCTTTCATTTTTTTCTTCCCTTGGTTTCCTCCTCTTCTTCTTGCCCTTCCTGAGCCGAGGGTCTATTGGAAACAGTCTCTATACCTGCAATAGATAGGGATAAGGTTTGCATACAAACTACCCTCCCCAGACCTCACTTGTTGGGATCAAACTGGGTTTGTTGTTGTTGTAGTATTCCGGCACACTTGCTATCTTGTCAAGTACATGGCAGTCAATACATCCAATTAAATTTTTGGTTGTGCATTATTCCAAAATAAGATAGATATGAACATTCAATTCTCTTTGAGCCCGGAAAAATGAATAGCACATGCAAAGCCTGTCAAAAAGAAGTTAATATTGCACTACATGCAGCACTTAAGTAAAACCAGCTATAACAATTTTTCAAATCAAAGATAAATTTTTGTTAGATGTCAAAGGAAGCACCATATATTCAAGATAATTATGTCAAAACGTACCTTAGGCTGATTGTGTTTCCAAGAGATATCTTTGTGACTTGGACGGAAACTCTCTCAAGTTGGAAGCGGGTATAGCACAACCACAATTTCCTTCCGACCCCAATGTCTTTTTTTTTTTTGGGACAAAGTGATGTCCGGGCCAGTTTGTGCTCACCTCGATTAATTTTACGGGATACATGCTACCTTTCACTATCGACAAGTACCAAATAACTTTGTCGACCAACGCTTGGATAGATGGGAAGAAACCGACTACTGGTTTTTGCTAGCGCTGAGATTTGAACGTGAAACCTCATGGTTCTCAACCCATTTAATTGACCACTAGACCACACCCTTGGGTGGAATATCTTTGTGGTCTTCAGCTAGCAATTAATTCTGGAGAAAAATGATTTGGAAATGTATGGACAACCGCAAGAACTTTATACCAAAACAAATGTTAGGATATCATGAGGCTATCTTTAGATCATGTGCCCTTCTCATACTCTTATGTATGTGCAAGATGAAAAGTGAATGGAATCCCACAAGGCTAAATATAAGATCAATGCTTAACATCTTTTGTAGAAAGTAATGGGATCAGATTTGGATAGAAGAGGGATTAATGCTTGGTCCTATTGTACAAAACAAGCTCCTCGCATCAAGAAATTTTGATAGTTTTCTCAGTAGAGAGTTGACATCTGCATTTACGCTGAGCCAAATGGTATGAAAAGAAATAAATTCAAAAAAAAAAAAAAGAGAACCTGAAATCTAAAAGCTCTGCTGCTCCTTTGTCCAAATGATGGCAAAGCAGCAATCATTTGACACTAAAGAGTAATTACACTTCCATTTTCAATGGCGATGCTTTGAAAAGCAAAATAACAGAAATTTTTTACTCCAACAACTATTGGATTAGACAAAGGTAGGAATGAAAGCAAACCAAAAAGTTACTTCAAGCTTCCAGCATGAGCTGCAGATAATTAAGCCCCTCAATTCTTAAGCAACTGGAAGTCAAAGGATAAAAAATGCAGCGTTTTTGTAGCTCGGTGCTAGAACATCGGTTACTTCACTCACAAAAAAAGCCATGCTGGAATTTTAATGCTTATCCTTCACCTCATCTTCTTCTTTGTCAGCCTGCACTTTCAGTCTATACTCCAATGCGCAACCCTAAAATTTCATCAAGTACACATTCTTCATCCAAGCAATTGTAATTTGCAATGTCCAATAAAACTTGCATACAAGAGGTGGTCAGAGTAGTGGTTAGACTGATCTTACCAAATAGTCCACCATCATCTGAAATAGAATTAGAAGGGAAAGGAAAATAGGCCTCAATCTTTCACGAGGATTGCTACAGAACAAATTATAGATTGAACGTAACAATGCATAAGAATAGCTGGCCTACTGCATAGTACCCCAAGAATGTCAAATTTGGTTCAGTATATCATTGACTATTACCAAACCATGAAATAAATTGCATCAAAACAAACTCCTGAAGATAGACAATAAAGGTCAATGTTGTTTACAATTTAACTTATGGAAAGCATCACCAGTAGAAATACGGATTTCAGAGTAGATCTTTCAAGATTGGATTTTGTCATATCCAATTTAACTTGGGGTCCAGCGTAATACTACTTAAGCAAGAAACAGATTAACCTTTTAAGTGTGTCAATCAATTAACTGTACCTAAATTGGCTATATGAATCTACTATATCAATTCTGCTAATTTAAGGTCCATTTCATTCAATAATAAATAAATTGTCTTTTAAGTCAAATTAGGAGCTCCCTCATAGTAGAGGAGCTGTAAATCTCACTTATTCCTACACGGTAAATCAAGTCTCTAACTAGAAAGAGAAGACTCTTGACAAACATCAGAAAATTTAGGTTTTTTTAAATAAATGTGGTCTCGGGGCCAGCTTACGTACACATCAACTAATTCCACAGACACTGCTACCTCCCACCAGCAACAAGTGCCAGGTAGCTCAAGGCTTGATCAGATGAGAAGAAATCAACTAAGCCTATTTTAGATTCTTTATTTCCCATTTGACATGATTTAAGCTAAATCCACATTAATTCCGAGAAATGGTTACATACTTTGAGACAACATTAAATAAGTTACCTCAAGACAAATGAAGAAAAGATAAATGCAATCTAATCCAGATTTCCAGTTCCAAAGATCCTATTATTAGCTGATAATACAGTCCCACACTCACGACATTCAATACGTTACAAACCAATGTGGCTGGCACATGTTACATAAAGTGTGCACAAGCAACTTGAGTTTTGTTAATGGTAAATGCTACCGATCCCTGAATCGAGGGACTACGCACTTTCAATCCCATACAGCTGCCTTCCAAGCCCTTCCACAATACCGGTGTCGGTTCAAGATTTCAGATTTTATGGCTTTACCAAATATTCCAAAACAAGTGCTTTCCAGGCATGGCAAGAATATACACGTCAAAGAGACAGGAAATATCAATCAGATAAGGAATCAGTTTCTAGCTGCAGTATCCAAAGTGAATCCTCTTTAAGGTGGCAATATCTTATTCAGCATGGCAAATGACTTTTAAGAGAAACATGGATGGAAATACAAGAACTTCAAAAGACAAGTTAAACCATCGGAGGGTTTTACATCTCCTGCTTTCCTGTTCTCTATACTGAACAATAGTTCTAAAAACACATTGAAGGTACTGAAAAACAGTACTTTCTCAGTTTATATTAAAGAAAAGTTTTTGATTATCTTAGATAGTGATTATAACATTATGGGAAAACTGAGCTTTATTGTGATGCTCCAAAGCAATGCCAATGCTAAATAACATTCAAATAGCAGACTATTACACAAAGAAAGAGTTCCATAAAATAACTTAAATTCATAGTCCTCCCAAAGGAAATTTAGAGCCTTTCTCTCCCCCAACTCTGCCAACAAACAAATCACCATCCGGTCATTTCTACATGACAACTTAATGACGATGAAGAACCAAATGCTGACATTAGAAGTACATAATACAAACTTACCCTGTTATAACTGAGAAAGCAAATCAGTGCTTGGCATTTTTGCTCAACAAATATTTCTTGAGAACATCCATGACTGATCCAAAATCTGCTTTCACCTCCACCGGTGGGTTAGCAAACCGACATTTCATGTCCTTTATTTCCTTTGAGTGGTAATCAATCTTTGATTGAGTAAACTTCAATCCATGTGCTGTACTCACAACCACAGTCTTATCATTGGGTCCGATAACTCCACTATTTCTCAACTTGAACAGGGCAGTCAATGCCACACCAGTGTGCGGGCAAATGAACATCCCAGTTGAGTCTGCCTGAGCCATAGCATCCATCAACTCCTCCTCCGTTGCCTCCTCAACTATCCCGTCACAGTTCTTCAGGGCAAAAACAGCTCTATCTATAGAGACTGGATCACCAATCTGTATAGCAGATGCAAATGTGGTGTTCGCCTTCACAGGTTGAAAGTCTTTCCAACCGGATTTATAATGCAAGTAAAGCGGATTAGCGTTAGCTGCTTGAGCACACACAAGCCTAGGGATACGGTCAACTAGCCCCAACTCTTTGCACATCATAAAACCTTTATAGAAAGCATATATATTACCCAAGTTCCCTCCAGGTACTATCACCCAATCGGGTACTTGCCAATCAAACTGCTGCAAAATCTCAATTGCTGCAGTCTTTTGCCCTTCTAACCTTAAACTATTCAACGAATTCGCCAAGTAAATAGGCAACTCTGCAGTGACTTCGCGAATCAACTGCATACAACCATCAAAATCGGTGTCAATACTCAACACAAATGCTCCATTAGCTATCGGTTGTACCAGCTGCGCCATAGATATCTTATTTGCTGGTAAAAACACAATCGATGGAATCCCCGCAGATGCACAGTAAGCTGACAATGCAGCCGACGTGTCACCAGTGGAAGCACAGCCCACACCTACAACCGGTTTATGCATTTTCCTTAACCGGTTCACTTGACTCACCAAAACGGTCATACCCAGATCCTTAAAACTACCTGTATGGCTGATTCCACAGTGTTTTACCCATAAGTCACTCATTCCGAGAAACTGTTTGCCAAAACGCTCAGCCCAAAACAGATTAGAGTTTCCTTCAAAAGCACTAACAATGTCATCACTATCAATTTCAGGTAGGACCCATTCCTTTTTAGACCAAACGCCTGAACCGTACGGCCACGTGGTCTTACCGACACGTGAATCAAATAGTGACCGCCAATACTGGCCATCAAATTTCTTCAGAGCGTCCATATCATGCTGAACATCAAGTAAGCCACCGGAGCGGCTCCGGTATATAATTTCATCGAGAGAATACCATTCATCGGAGCTGGGATCGGCATTGAAAGGAACGTACCTAGCGGAGAAATTGTGGGAGGAGGTAGGGCGGCGCGCCGCCTCTTCGCGGATGTTTTCGTCGGCGGGGCGGCGGGGCTTTTGGGGAGGGATAATTGCATCATTTGTAGAGGCGGTGGCTTTGATTGGATTGATGAAGTGAATAGTGTGATTAGATTTGGAAGGGGATTGGTGATGTAGTTGGGGACAAGGAGAGGAGAGGAAAGAAGATCTGAGCATGAAAGAAGCCGCCATTATTGAGTTGAAAAAAGCTTAAGCTGCGGGAAGGGAGAGGCGGGGGGCGGGGATTTGTCTTAGTTTGGGACTCCGTATACGTCTGGTAAATGTCAGCCCTTAACAGACCTGTTTAAGATCATGCCACGTGTCTCATGGTCCGATCCAGCGGCTAGATAATTTTGCATTTATTAACGGGGGTGGGGGAACAAATCCAGCGACATCTTGCTTCCTGGTCTTTCAGGTGGCAAGTGGCCAATTCTCTAGAGTTTTTTTTTTTGAAAAAATAATCTTTGGAAATGAATATAATTTGCACAACTTTATCATGGTTTTTTTTGTTGTAAACAGGAAAATTTTATTAAAAACTAAGTAGAATTTGTTATGGAATAATATAAAGACAAGAACAATAATACAAGAATAAGAGCAATAGAGAGAATAGAGAGAGAGGAGTATTCTCATTGATACTTAGAGATTGTTAGGGTTGTGTTTACAATGGTAGAAGACCCCTTTATTTATAGGGAGAGGGATGATTTAGCTACCAAGAATATAACTCTAGAATCTCTCTAACTATAGAAATTCACCTTAAATAGGAGATTTCATAACACTCCCTCTTGAATGTCTATTCAACAATGTGCCTCGTTAAAACCTTAAAACCAAAACCCAATGGGAAAAATTAAAGAAAGGAAAAAGAGTACACATGTTTGAATATGCGCCTATTGGTTGCCTCGTTAAAAACCTTGCAAGGAAAACCTAGTGGGACAAAACCTTGTAAGGGAAAAAGAGTGCAACGCGCATTAACTCCCCCTAATAAGAACATCAATTTATATCCTTGAGCATTTGCATTCCAATCTTGTGCATCATCTTCAAAACGATCTTTGGTGGACGTTCGATAAATCAACCATATTAACTTGAATAAATATTCCGCACCTTGAAATCATCATTCTTGATAGATATGAACATCTTCATATAATGTCGTGGAATAACTCTTTAATATCTCCATAGATGCATTCTCAATGCCATCATGCTTATAGTTATAGCAAGATACATATGTACACAAATTGTACTAATGATGTGGTACTTCAGGACCAAGAATTGCATATGCTTCAAGCAACTTAAATCTTTCAAGTTAAGTCATATAAGCCATATAATAGACTTTAGATGCATATCAAGTTTTCCATGTCATGCTAGACAAATAAGATATCGAAAACTGATTATACATACCTTTGACTTTATACTTTCAAGCATTTGAACAATAGGTTCAAAACTACATGTCTTTCATATGGAATCAATTCTTCTTGAATTATATCTCTTCCATTTAGTTACTTTCTTTGGGTCAGCAAATGCGCATAGCATGCTTTGCAATATGTTGCAATTGAATTATCCCTTTTATGAACTTCAGGTTCATATCATGATATTCGGGGATATACATATACAAATGATAATTCATCCCATGTAACCTTTTCTCAAGTGTTTATCATGTCTCCCCCTCATGTTAGAAAAGCTAACTTGTTTCCTCAACTTTGGAAAATCATCTTTGTGCATTATCATGTCAATATACACGGTACATTAATAATAAGATGAAATTATTTGGTTCCTGACCCTGAACCACTTGTGAGGGGAGAATATAATATACTCTCGTATACAACGTATATCAAACTGATATATATAACTTTGTTCTCATAAGAAACAGTTTAGCTATTAAGTGGAAGCACTCAATAATTATCTTGCTAAACCAACTTTGATATAAACCAACTTATCAAGATGAACTATCTTGAGTAGAAAATCTGGAAATTATGCTCGAAGTTAGATTACTGAGCAATTTACCTCGCAAGCACCGGCCAGGCTGCGGGTTAATAACAATTGCGCATGTAACCATATCATAGATGCATCATATGTGGTATACATGGCAGGTGAATGGGCCCATATTCACCTTTGATATTTCCAGAATTTATGGGCTTCAACCCGAACTCTTTAGTTGGTCAGTTCATTAATGAGAACAAGTGATACAAGAGAATTCGTAAAGAACTTTCTAGTTCTTTGATATTCACCTGTGTGAATTTGCACATCATACTTAAAATGAGATGGCTAACACGAATGCCAACTGAATAAATTATCAATATTGGTAAACTTCAAATTTACACCATGACATGTGCACTTATCAATAAACTTCAGGTTTATTATGACATGGGTTTTATACCAATAGATATCCACTTTATTGTGGCATTCTTTCTTTTGTGTAGTACAAATTGGAGAACAAAGCGGGTAGCTTTTCATATGCAAATTGCCCCGCTACAAGTTGTAGTAATAGGAGATATCAAAGCCTTCCTTTATTTATAGTCTCAATATAATCAATCGCTTTCGCGTGTACTTTGGAAACTGAATAAGTTTCTTTAAGACTTACTACAGCACAATACTCAATTGTGTTTCTCCAACATAGTAATAATTGGCTCTTCTAGAGCTCTCAATTAATTTTGTACTACCACAGATTCATCAACATCCATATGGTGAATATCTTTCTTAAAGAGAAAGTTATACCATTATGGTCATGTCAAACTTGTATGCAAGATATGTTTCTTGCATTATCGTTGTCCTTTAATAGTCATATTTCCAAAATACTTTGGCGTACAATAGGTACGTGACCAACGATCATTCATGCCATATATCATCTCAAACCTCCTTCTAGGGGTGAGTGTGGTATCATCTCAAACCTCCTTCTAGGGGTGAGTGTGGTATATTTACCAATTTCATGTTCATATTCTTCCAATAATGAATATGTATTCGTGAATCAGATGTTGTCACATTCACTTCGGGGATATGTGATTTTGTTATCCTTTTCAAATCTATAAATGCGTCAGGCATTTGATTTGCTATTCTTTGCAAATGGATAATCTTTTGTGCCTCTTTCACAAATAGAGGTATGTGGATCAAGATGAGATAATGATGCATTTTTCCACAAAATTTCCCGTTTGGTTTCACCAACTTCTCCCCCTAATTTTGGGAAAAGTGTCTCATCAAATTGACAGTCTGCAAATCGTGTAGTGAACAAATCTCCTGTCAATGTTTCGAGGTAGCGAATAATGGAGGGCGATTCAACCTCAACATATATTCCTAACCTTCTTTGCAGACCCATTTTGGTGCGGGATGGCGGTGCTACAGGCACATATACTGCGCATCCAAAGATTCTTAAATGGGATATATTGGGTCCATGACCCAAAACCAATTGCAACGGGGAATATTTGTGTCAATTCGTCAGTCAGAGACGAACTAGCATTGCTGTATGCAAAATGGCGTGTCCCCAAACCGAAGTGGGCAGCCGACGAACTAGTATTGCTGCATGCAAAATGGCGTGAACCCAAACCGAAATGGGCAGCCGACGAACTAGTATTGCTGCATGCAAAATGGCGTGAAACCAAACCGAAATGGGCAGCCGACGAACTAGCATTGCTTCATGCAAAATGGCGTGAACCCAAATCGAAATGGGCAGCCTCGTTTTCATGAAGAATTCAAGATTATTCTCATCTATTGTCTCAATATGATATCCATTTTGAATGATATCTTTAAAACTCAACAAGTTCCTTTAAGACTTGGAGGAGAATATTGCATTCTCTAAGATAAACGTCGTGCCTTTGGGCAGAGTTACAGTTGCTCTTCCGGAGCCTTCAATCAATTTACTTCCCATGGTTTGACATATAAAAGAAAATATACGAACATGAGAATAAACAACTTCAATCCGTTTGTGTCACATAATATTTTCAAAATCTGCTACTAACAGTTGACTAACAAAATCAGATATGTTATCCATAATTGATTACTTTGCAGTTTGAAAATTTTCAGCGTTTTTCATAAGACAATTGATTATTAAACACACACAATCGATTGTTTGAACATAGACAATCGATTGTTAAACACACACAATCGACTATTTGTTATTTTTGAAAAACTTCAGATCACACTGTTTAAGACAATCGATTGTCAGATATAGACAATCGATTGTTGGCTTATTTTGAAAAATTCCAGAGCACACTGTCTTAAGACAATTGATTGTTAGACATAGACAATCGATTGTGGATGATTTTTGAAAAATTCCAGATTACACTGTTTTAAAGACAATCGATTGTTAAACATAGACAATCGATTGTTGACTGTTTTTGAAAATTCCAGATCATACTGTTTTAAAGACAATCGATTGTTAATCATAGACAATCGATTGTTGACTGTTTTTGAAAATTCCAGATCACACTGTTTTAAAGACAATCGATTGTTGATCATTGACAATCGATTGTTTTGCAGTTTTTATGCGAAATATGAGATAACCGACTAGTTTTCAGGTTAGTCGATTACCTCTACTGGAAAGTAAAAATATTATTGATATTTGAGAATATTGATACATTCTAAAGAACTAATACTAACATTATATCATGAACTAACTAATACGAGCTAATACTAATGGCTATTAGTTTATTCATTCACTAATACAAACAAGTAAAATAAAATCAAATAGCTCCATCTTCTTTCATCACGGATCCATCACCGATTAGGTGGTCTATCTTCCCCTTGGGTTGCTCAAAGAAGTCTGCCACATCCAAGTGGGTGATGTCAAAGTTGTCGTCAGAGACAAAATTCGTTTCAGGGCGTTTACTCTTTCGAGATGCTTGATAAAGGTCAACCAAATGTCATGGTATACGGCAAGCCTTTGACCAGTGCCCGTTTCCACCGCAACGATAATGTATAGTTTAGATGTATAGTTTATAAACTATTTGCTTTTGGATTCTTATCGTATAGTGCTTGTGGCAGAGTGACCAACTTCAGGTTGTCATATCTCTTCTTTAAGCTATTCCACAAGATGGGTGGATCTTTGACTGTGATATATTCAATTTTCAAACCTTTATCAAGGTGATGGCGCAAGAAAATCAAGGCCTTAGCACAGTTTCAAACCTTCATCAAGGTGATGGCGCAAGAAAATCAAGGCCTTAGCATAGTTTTGGGTGGATGCATTATTTCTGTCTTTAATGGCGTCTCCAAGACCCATAGCATCTAAGTGGATTTCAGCATCCAACACCCATGTCATATAGTTCTTGCCCGAAATTTCAAGGGCAACGAACTTTCTTTTCATAATGTCAGACATAAAACAAATTTACATCAAGAGCGTGTTCATACTTACGGGCTCTATTACAATTATCACATTCACTTCAGGGAATGGATCATAATCATGTGCTTTACACAATCTCATGTCAAATATTACTTTCATAAAGTGAAAGATTATTTTGAGAATCTTTATTATTCTCATTATCATAATAATGACGATTATAATTTCGTCTATTGCCACGTCCACATCCATTGATACCTTTACGGTAATAATTTTGTCTTCTTTCAGAATTATCACATACTGCTTCCACATTCTCTAAAGGGAATGGAGCAAATTCAATGGGACGGATTTTCAATTCTTTGCCCACAATCATACATGAATTTAATCATGGCAGGACATACAGATTTTACCACTTCATGTGGTTATAATTTCTTACAAACTCCATTAGAGTTATAATCAAACTTTGTTGTCTATGCTTTGTATATAAAATCAAATTATAGAATTCCAAGAATTTGAAAGGGAAAAGTAAATTACTTACCTTTAAGGTATACCAATTATATTTTCAATGTTTTCTTCCTTTTCTCTTTTGCTTTCCTTCTTTTGCTTTCTGTTTCGTTCCTCCCTTTTTTTTCTTTTTCTTTTCCTTCTTTTGCTTTCTGTTTCTTTGAAGCAAAACCCTACACAAACAAAAGTTAAGACAATCGAAAATTTCAATTGGTTAGAGACTCGTGCTGATAACGTGTTATGGAATAATATAAAGACAAGAACAATAATACAAGAACAAGAGCAATAGAGAGAATAGAGAGAGAGGAGTATTCTCATTGATACTTAGAGATTGTTAGGGGTGTGTTTACAATGGTAGAAGACCCCTTTATTTATAGGGAGGGGGATGATTTAGCTACCAAGAATAGAACTCTAGAATCTCTCTAACTATAGACATTCACCTTAAATAGGAGATTTCATAACAGAATTACATAAATCATTCCCAGCCACTCGAAACTGAGAGAATTTATAAAAGCACAAAAATTCCCATACTTGCTAACTTATTACAAGCTTCCTCCAATATTAGTCTAAAGTAGGTAATGGTGCCTCCACTGTTGCATGATGGATGATTGTTTTATTTATAATCCTTAGCTTTGCATTGTCCTTAGCCAAATGATGAGCTACTGAATTCCATTTGCAAAAGTAATGTCTGAGCAATGGGATCCCAAATTGTGCCACTTACCACCTACTTGAAGCGATAATATGGTTATATGTTTGGTGGTCATTAGCAAAAAGATTAATTACCTTTGTTGAGTGATAATTAGGGATATTATTCTATTTTATACTCCTTTTAGCTTGAGTTTTGGACTAAAAATATATACAAATAATCCTGAAAGTTTACTTGTTGTGCTTGTTTGTAGGTTTTGGTCAAAAAATGACAAGTAGTCAAAACCAATTCAAAAAGGAGTGAAACCTGCACAAGTACCAAAAACAGTCAAGGCACTGCTGCAGCATAAAATCCAGTGCTGCCGCAACAGATCCACCGTGGCCACAGTCCATTTAGTGCGGTCCGCGGTGAAAAAGATCAAAGAGATGCAATTTTGGAAGCACAAGCATTGCGGCCCGCGGTAGATTCTTCGCGGCCGCAATCCTATAGCCTCCGAGAGCTGGGAGTTTCAAAGTTGGAAGCCACTGCGGTCCGCGGTCCATTTTATGTGGTCCGCAGTGAAGCCATCGCGATCGCGGTTGCTAGGTTTAGAGACTGAGAAATGAAGCTAAAAATGCACCGCGACCGCGGTGCATTTTTCGCGTTTCGCAGAACCTCCGTCAGGGGTATTTTTATCCAGAAAATTTGGCCTTGTATCAATACTTCTTTTCCATATTTTAGGTTATCTTTATTTTAGCAGAGCGCGTGAATAGCTAGTTTAACATTGAATCTTCTAACTTAGATTGTAATTATATTTTATGGGTTATTCTTCATCTCAATATCTGATTTCTTCCATTATTATGAGTAGTAGACCCATTAGCTAGAGTTGTGACTCAACCCTAGTGTGGGTATTTGATGGGTCTTTTGTTTAGAGGCTTGGATGTTTATGGGTAGTTGATATTTGGACTGATTTGTGTTTTTCATATTGAATTAGTGGTTGCAAACACGAATTTGTGCCTTTTTGACTTGGGCTTTTCTTGAGAAAGACAGCTTGAGTCTAGGAAAATCAGTCCAACAAGGAAGTGGGGTGTATTCAAAAAATTAATAGCCCAATTAAAGGGTTAAACCTAGAGATAGTAATACCCGACTTTAGCCTATATTGCTTGCATAATTTTGACACCTAATTGGTCTTGAGAAAGTTAATTAGGTCAAAGTCACTCTAACTACCGAGAGGTATAGAGTGAATAGTTTCGTGCATTGTCTACATCACAACCTCCAACATAACAACTTTACCTTAGGCTTTAGAACTTAGGTGAATGTCACTTCCTTAGTGCCTATATTGCCATTTGAAAAACCTTACAAGCATTCATACTAAGTTTAATTTCGCATCTCATTAGCATAAAATTAGAAGTAACAAACAAACAAATATGATTGAAAGTGTAATTAAGATCACTACGCACTGCTAGCTTAGATAGGAATCCAATTCCCTATCATTCTAGCTCCTTGTGGATTCGATCCTGACCTTCATGGGTAAAAGCTGCATCGACCGCTCTTGCCACTCCATAATGGTGTAGGGTTGGACCCGATCACCTTTTGGCATCGTTACCGGGGATCTAACGATATTGGTTATCTATCTAAATAGTTTTATGTATTATTTTTCTTTCCTTCCGTGTTACTAATTTGTATGTGACGCCAACTCAGGTACAAAATGGCGGCAAACAACAACAGCACACCTCTTGGAGACCTTCCACCAGGGAAGGAGGTAGATGACAATATTGATGATGAGGTACCTATAGTGCCTCAAGCTCAAAGGAGAGACCGTCAGGCCAATGACAATGTTCCAGACCCTCCCCCGCCACCTCCAAAAATGGCTCATCGGGTTCTTCCAAACCAAGGATATGCTAGTGTAATTGTCCTACCCGGGATCCGGGCGGGCAATTTTTATATTACAAATGTGGTGCTGACTTTGTTGGAGCAGCAACGGTATTTCACATGTGCTCCACATCAGAATTCTTACAAACATCTTACGGGTATCGTGGATACATGTTGGGGAGCAAGTATATAAATGTGTTAGATGATGAATTTTAGTTGAGATTATTCCCTTTTTCGCTTAGAGGGAAGGCTTTGGACTGTATTGAAAGGCTTCCCAACCATTGCATCACTACTTGGGATGAGTTGGCGGATAAATTCATTGCAAAGTTTTTCTCGCCGAGCCATATGGCGACCTTGAGGGATGAAATCTTAGCTTTCAAGCATGAGCCAATATCCAAAATCAGAATTAGATACATCACAATATGCTAAGGGAACAAAGCCGAAGTGAAAACAATCAAAAAATATCAAAAATTCAGAAATTAGCTAAACCCGAGACCCGGGCCCACTTCTCAAAACTTAGAAGTTTTCATATCAACAGTTTCCTTGTCCTTCCACAAGTTCATTCATATCAAAAGTTCTCAAATCCAACCTCAATTGGCGATCAAGGTGCAAAAAGCTCAAAACGACCGGTCGGGTCGTTACATCCCCCCCACTTAAACACACGTTCATCCTTGAACGTACCCAGAGTTGATCTAAAATCCAACCAATCACTGAATAACCTTACCATGCATATATCCGGGGGGTGATCCCACGTCACCCAATCTCACATAGGTCTGATAACACATTGGAACTGAAATTACGCAATCCAGTCTGGCCCATAAGCTTTAGAATTACATTTTTCACTTCTGAAACCATCTATACGATCAAAACCTCACACCTACACTCTAAATAGGCCTGAACCAGCTATAATAACCCGTGCTTGCAACCTCAGGTTCAATTGTATGATATACCACATAACTCAAACACATGCAGTGACAACTTCCATTCACAGCATCTGCCTACAACAACCAAATACCGATAGAAAAACTATTGGTAGCTAAAGTCTCATTCCAACACTTTCATATACTGCAAACGACAATGAAACACGCAGTAAACCATAACCATTTCTGAGATCAACCATTCGTGCAACCATTTCTCCTTTGGCAATTACCATAGCAAATTTTTAATTCGAACCTCGATATTACCCTTCCAACATGCTCAAATAAAATTTGTTCGTACTCATTAATGATCCCAACGATCTCTTCTAATCAAGCATACCACTCTGGTTACATGACACATCAATAGAGGCCTAAGCCACAACTACCATAATACGCACACCAACAAGCAACGGTCCGAACATACTTACATCATGAAATGACTCAAATGAAAGAGATGTAACTTAAGTTCACCGGTACCACCAAAACAAGGGTGAGAACCGGACTCACATCATAGAATAGAACACATGGACCTATCTCGCAAGATCATATCTCCACATATCTTCGTGAAAATGCACGATCCAATCCTAACACTGCTCCACATGAAACACCTCAAGGCACTATGCTCGAAGGCGAAACTACGCACCATTTGATGTCTGGAACCAAAGCAAATCATTACACCCACGGCGAAACAAGTAACATATACCACGCAAACCCGATAGGACATAACTGATACGCCATTTACCAAGACATACCCAATTACTCTTCCCGTTCAACTAAGAACCCCAATAAGATCGCATTATATGTGCCCAAAACCAACAAATCATAACGTCTCGCAACACGAAAATGCCACTCATAGATCTCCCCAGATCACTAACAAGCTCGGTAAACCTATCCCTTAACAATACAGTTCGGGGCCAACCAAACCAACTAAAGCTAGAACACTCATCCACATTGGCCTAACGACTAACGCCTTACCAAGGAAGCCTGAAGCTTCTCCTTCCACCTCTATAACTCATGCCGGAGCCATACAATATGGTGCCCGACACCAAATCAATACCAAAATCCACAACCTCTCCCATAGAGATGCCCAGCGACAAGAAACGCATCCGAAAGTCCCTTAATGCCGGAATTGAACCAATAGTAGAAACCTATGTATTGGCATCCATCACGAAGTCCCAATTAAGAAAACTAGTCCTTCTCAGCCATCTGTTGGGTCTTTAAAATATAAACCACTCTGCTAGAGCGTAATCCGAAGCACTTCGCCACTCAACCCATGGCATTTACAGCATAGCCCATACCGTAATAGTCCAGAATAGTCCAACACTGAGATGGCCAGTCTAAATCCCCAACATCACATCCAAAATCTAACATACCAAGTCACAAACCCAATTTCAATAATAGTAAATGGACCCAAGCCATATTTTCATGGAAAACTTCGCTAATCAACATGATTAATAATAAAATTACAACTTTAAACGAGCATATTCACGATGCTAAATTTATCTGAGACTCAACATAACACTGATGCTACAACCATTTTTACACAATAATCGTACTCCCAGCGAATCCATAACAGTCAACATAATTCCCAAATAAGAAATGTGCATTTACTAGCATGAAATCCCACAATACAATTTTGCTTTGGACCCAAAAACAAATCCAGTTCACAAAGTCAACTGGGCAGAAAATAGACGGGCAGAAGAATACACTAGACCCTTGGACCAAGTATTCTCAATTTAGTCCACAACTTAAAAAAATAGCAGTTGAACAAAAACTAATACAACGAGTCTGACTAAACTAAGAAAAAAATAAAAAATGGCAATTAAACCCTACTAAACTAGAATTAACACATGCAAATGATTTTCAAGAAAACAGACGGATAGAAGAAAAGAAGATAACAATGGAAGAAGAAAACCGACAAAAATAACAACAGAAAAAGAAAAACACCTAAAGAAATGCCTCGGAAAGAAAAAATGGAGGCGAATCCTCAAACCCTTCAAATCTTTGGCTCAATCTGAGATTAATCATGTGTTTTTCATTAAAACACATGAATAAATTCAAAGGGAACCCAATATCTTCACAGAAATCTTGGCTTAGCAAATTTGGGATTTTAGGGTTAGGCTTTGATCTAAGATTCGAGGAGTTTGGGCAAGATTCGAGGGAAACTGGTCTCTGATTTAAGAAGAGGGGGTCATGGGGCTTATGGTGAACGGAGGTGGCACCGCTGGCAGATGGTGGTGGGAAAAGGAGCGGCGGGTTAGGATTCTAACTCAGACTCCGAGACACATGGGAAGTGAAGGAGGCGAGATGGGGGTAATGAGATTCAGACAGTAATATACCCACCCCACCCCAGTTCAGGACCATTTGATCAGATAAACCTTGACAACTCATATCAGAAAATGACCAAACGATGTCGTTTGGTTTAGTGGGAAATCACCGAGCCATAACGTCGGTATTAGGCTGAGTCTGGCTTAGTTTTGATGGGTATTGAATTGGGTTGGAATAAAATCAATTAATTTTGGCCCAAAAGATCTATCTCTTCGATTCCCTTGTTCTCTTTTCCTTTCCATTTTTTCTCCTTTTTTTTCTAATTTCTTGTATTTTCAATATTACTTTCCTTTTCAAAATTGAAGCAACTAAAAATTAAAATTAAATCCAAATCAAATTATCCTACCAACTTAAACTAACTTATTTTAAATAATAATTAACACAACAATAAAATTTCGAAGCTAAAATTAAAAATAGAAAATAACTATTTTTGTGATTTTTTCTATTTTTGTTAAAACAACTAATCTTTTAATTAATCCTAAAATGTATTGCTAAATTTTAAATACAAATGCAACATATTTTATATTTTTCATTAATTAAATAAAGTAAACATGCGCAGACAAATACAAACAATTAACAGAAAATACCACAAAAATCCACAAAGTTGCAAACAATGAAAAAAATATTTTATTTTTGAATTTGTGGGAGTAATTCATATAGGAAAAAATCACGTGCTCGATGAAGTATAATAAGGAGCTGAGACCGTTATTTAGCTAAGAATGAGGTGATGGCTATGGTCAAGGGATAGACTTAAGGGATTGTTGAGTCAGCAATTGGTTATGAATTTCTGCGCCTATCTTCCGTCGTGGTGGTATTGTAAGAGTTAGAGTAAGATCTATGTATATCATGAGGTGCATTGTGAGCATCAGATTCATGGCAACTGGACTATTATGCCAGAGAATGTTATTGTGGTCATGTGAGTAAAATGGTGCAAGGGGTGAATTCGGCTAAGGTATGCAGTCGTGTTTGGCGATGTGTGTAGTTATTGATACAGTAAGCGATATTGGAACAGGTCTAGCTTGGAATTCCGGATGTTGGAATTGGGCTCTAAGACTTATTTGCTCGAATAAAAGGGAATATCTTCATAATTGATCGAGCTGATGTTCTCAACTGAGTTGTGGTAGCACAGGAAGGTGCATGAGAGGTTAAACAGTAATTTCAGACTACTTCAGTGTAGTTCTCAGCACGTTCGAGGATGAATGTATGTCTAAATGGGAGAGAATGTAACGACCCGACCAATTGTTTTGAGCTCTAGCGCGTCGTTCAACAGTCTGAGGCCATGAGCAGCTTCATTTCAGGTGTTATGACTTGTACGCATGGCCTGAATCAAATTTTGGGAAGTTCAGAGTTGATTTGGAAGGAGAATTCTCATTTCAGAAGCTTAAAGTTAAAAGAATTAACTAGAATTGGATTTTTGAGTAAACGACCTCGGAATCGGGATCTGAACATTCCAGCAGATTCGTATGATGATTTTGGACTTGAGAATATGTCCGTATCGGGTTTTGGAAGACCCAGGAATGTTTCAAGCATCTATGGTGGAAGTTAGCATTTTGGAATAAATTTCATAAGTTTGGCTTGAAATACATTTCAGTGTTATCGATGTTCGTTTAGGATTCTGTGACTGGGAATAGCTTCGTATGGCGATTCTAGAGTTGGTAGCACGATCGAAAGTAAATTCGGAGGTCCGTAGGTCGTTTTGAATCATTTGTCTAAAGATAGAAATTTGAAGGTTTTTGAGAAATTTGACCAGAAGTGAAATTTTTGATATCGGAGTCAGAATCCGATTCTCAAAGTTTGAGTAGGTCCATAATGCAGAATATGACTTACAACAACCCAAAAATAACTACCCAGTAAAATCCCACATAGTGGGGTATGGGGAGGGTAATGTGTATGCAGACCTTACCCCTACCCCGATAAGGCAGAGAGGTTGTTTACGATAGAACCTTGGCTCAGAGCAACGAAAATAAAAGAGAACAAGGAAAATAGGAAAAGAAAAGAAAATTAAACTCATTAGTAACTTCAGTTAAAACCATTATAGTAATATAAGCATAAAAAACAAAAGATGAATTACATGCAGTAATATTAACCAGAATCTAAGCATCTAAGATAAACTCTCAAGAATAGTGTGGATCCCACATAAACTACAATCCATATAGTATCAACCCTAATCCAACATCGCCTCACCCCCGGAATGCAAAAAGGGAATCACCACTACCCATATCCTACAACTCTAATGTTTATCCTCCATATCGTCCTATCAAGGGCCATGTCCTCGGAAATCTACAGGCGTGTCATATCTTGCCTGATCACCTCCCCAATTATTTTTAGGTCTCCATCTACCTCTTCTCATACCCACCACGGCCAACCGCACGCACCTCCTTACCGGGGCATTGATGCTTCTCCTCTGCACGTGCTCAAACCATCTGAGCCTCGTTTCCCGAATCTTGTCATCGATAATAGCGACGCCCACCTTCCTTCAAATGTCTTCATTCCTGATCTTGTTTATCCTAGTGTGTCCGCACATCCACCTCAGCATCCGCATCAATTATACTTTTAACCTCTATGGGAGTTCTTAACCGGCCAGCACTCTGCCCCGTACAACATAGTCGGTCTAACCACAGCTCTATAAAACTTACCCTTGAGTAACGATGGCACTTTCTTATCACACAAGACTCCAGACGCCAGCCTCCATTTCATCCATCCCGCCCCTATGCGGTGAGTGACGTCCTTGTCGTTCTCTCCGTCCCCCTGAATCACTGACCCAAGGTACTTGAAGCTATCTCTCTTGGGGACGACCTGTGACCCAAGCCTCACATCCCCGCCTACATCCCTCGACTCAGTACTAAACTTGCACTCCATGTACTTTTGTAATGTCGAATATGACTTGTATGCAAAATTTAAGGTCAATCCGATATGATTCGATATGTTTCAGCATCGAAAGTTGAAGTTTGAAATTCTAAAGTTCATAAATCTTGGATTGGAGGTCGATTCTTGATTTTAGCGTTGTTTTATATGATTTGAGGCCTCGAGCAAGTTCGTAATGTGTTTTGTGACTGGTTGGTATGATTGGATGGGGTCCTGAGGGCCTCGGGTGGATTCTGGATGGTTAACGGATCGAAAATGGAATTTTTGGAAGACTGAACTTGCTGGTTGTTGTCATAACCACACATGCAAGAATTGGGACGCAGGTGCGGAGCTACAGAAGCGGCTAAGAGGGCGCAAGTACGGCTTTTGGTCAGGAGAGAAGGGACCGCAGATGCAGTCAGGATGCCGCAGAAGCGGGACTGCACCTGCGGTAGATGAAGTGCAGAAGCAAAAATAAGGGGGCCTGGGAAGGACTGCAGATGCGATAGTATGGCCGCACCTGTGGAACAGCAGAAGCGGTTGAGGGACCGCAGGTGCGGAAAGTGCTAGAGGCAGTGTGTTCTTTTAAAATCGGGTCTTGGCTCATTTTCACTTCATTTCTTACATGGGAACTGATTTTGGAGTAATTTTGGAGTGCCATTTTCATCACCAAGCATGAGGTAAGTGATCTTTACTAGTTTTGAGTATATACAAGTTTTATATATGGATTTAGACAAGGTATTTGTAGAAAACTTAGGGTTTGAGGAAAAACCTAGAAAAGTAGCATTCTTGGAACTTGACCAAGATTTTGGGTGTGGAATTAAGAGAAAATCATATATTAGAGTTCGTGAGTTCATGGGTAAACTTTATCTTTGAAAAATTTAGAAATTAAGGGACGTGCGCCCGATGACAATTTTGTTAAATTTTTCGTTTGGGGTTAGAAATTGTTATAAATTGGATTGTAGTGAGTAATTGAGTATATGTTAATATATTTACATAATTATTAGCTAGTTTTGGAGCATGGATCATCGAGTCGAGTCCTTGGAAGGGCATGTAATGCCGGTTAGGATCTTCGGAGCAAGGTGGGTCTCCTTTCTAACCTTATAAGAGGGAATCGTCCCCACGAGTAAAGTAATTGGTTATGTGCTCCTATTTGTGGTGTACGTATGCAAGAGGTGACGAGAGTCTGTGCGTAGCTTGTATTATGCTATTGTTCGGGTAGTTTAGGATCCAAAGCATGCTATATTTTTGGAATAATTGTAATCTTATTGACAGTTTGATTTGCTTAAATCACATCGAATTAGTAAATGAATTTCTAAAGGGATTAAACTTTAGTTTTCTTAAGTCATTAAAAGAGAATTGGCTTTTATTATGATGAATGTTCCCCGATAAACTTTTAGTTGACTGTTTGAGCATGTATTTCTATATGCACCTGCGTCGCATGTATGATTCGCGAGCATGGTGTTTGTTTTTTATGTTGACCGCGTCGCAGGATAGTTTGCGAGCGGGAAAATAGATGCATCTATGGTTCGAGTCGTTCGACCCTTGACAGTGCACAGTTTACATTTCTGTTGGAGCGGGTCGTACGACCTCGGCATGATATGCGCATGCTTATATTATTTGCATGAGAGTTTTAAATGTTGATATTGCCTTTCATGACCCGATATAAATTGATAAAGATAATGAAAAGTAAATCTTGGAAATCCTTTATTATTTGTTAAAGGTGTTTATCTGTTTTTTGTTTTTGTGATTTATAACTGCTATATAAATTCATGATTTTCTCACATTTTATTATATTATTATTGGAACGTTAGCAAGTGTCGAGGTCGGCCTCTCGTCTCTACTTCTTCGAGATTAGACAGGATACTTGTTAAGTACACGTTGTTTTTGTACTCATGCTATACTTGTTGTGCATTTTATTGCACATGCACCTGCATTTCTAGTGGCCTACTAGGCGTAGCAACATGGTTGATACGGAGACTTAGGTGAGCTGCATTTCTCGAGGCGACCCGTAGCCAGCACAGTCTCTTTCAATTATTTGTATTCATTTTTTGTCCAATATTATATTCCGGACAGTTGTTGCATTTATTTCATTCGTAGAAAACGCTCATGAACTTACGACACCGGGTTTTGGGATGATTATTGGGTATCTTGTATTTATTTCCAAACATTCTTTTATTTACATTGTAAAGATTGTCTTTTACCAGTAAAATTGAAGGGAAACCTTAGTTTTCAAAATTGTTAAAATGAGAATTTAATTATGTATTTTTGTTGGCTTGCCTGACAGAGGTGTCCGACGCCATCCCGACCCTTAATGAATTTTGAGTCGTGACAAGCAGTGATCATCAACAAGACCGAGGTCGATGTGTACAGATAGAAGTAACGACTATTTTTGCTTTGGAATCTTCAAATGGAATATTCTACTGAATATTACCTCTAATGGTATTTTTATTAGAATTTTCTAGGGATATACCTTATAAATAAGAAGAATGAGGAAATAAAGAGGGGGACTTCTCTAAAATGCAGACCCTCTATCTCTAGAAAAGATTAAAAGAACACATCTCTCTAAAGAGATTAGATGATCGGTGATCCCACACATCCCATTAGATCCAAAAAGGGTCCTATGATTCTTGTATTTGTCTATCATTCAGCTTTATCAAATGAAAGAGGATCCGTCTCACTCAAGATTGGATAAATCGTCTTATTTATTTACATTTTATTGTCATTTAATGCTATTTAATGCACGATCTTTTTCATACTATTAGATCCGGTCATAGATACTGCCACCATTTATACTTAACTATATTTTTCTATTCATATTATCCACCTAAGATCTAAAATTAATTATTTTTAATTAGAATTTATTTTCTATTTTCTTATTTATTTAATTTAACAAAAAGGCCTAATATTTTTTGGCTAAACAATGACCACCGAAGAAGCACATGCTAAAAATGATGGTGGCTGGACCTCCATAGCAACATTGTATTTCTAGACAGGAATCAACTCAGGGGGGTGGTTCCGTACAAAACTTGAGAGCCTATCAAGTGGTTGAATCATCAACTTTCTTCTTTCGCTAATAATATTCTCTGAACTTTATTCTTTTTCTTGGTCGGGCGATTGTAATGTAATAAGTACACTTTATTTAATATTTAGACGTGAGTCTGATATTGATGTCTGAATTTATTGACAATAGACAAGTGATACTTTCTTTTGTTTCTGAAAACATATATTCGAGTACAACCTTTCCACAAACATTTTTTTAAAGAAAAATAGTTATCCAGATGCAAGTCTTTTCCAAAAAATTATCCAAACCACCAACTTTCACATGTTGAAACACTAAAAGAAATACACAAGTCCCGTTGTTCTATTTGTTTGACATTATTATTTATTTATTTATTTAGAGCCCGCTTAGATTGGAATAAATTCAAAAATAGCCAGATTTATAAGTAGTTATTCAAAAATAGTTACAGTTTCAAAAGTAATCGAATTTAGCTATTTTTTATGTAAAGATAAATTTTAACGAAAACAATGCTCAAAATCTGAAAAATACTCGAACATAATATACTGAAATTCCAGTGTAATATACTGAAACTCTAGTATAATTTAGTTCCAGCACTAGTATACTGGATTATACTGGAATTCGAGTATAATATACTGGAGTTCCAATATAATTAACCGGTCAAGCATATTATGACGGAAGTTCACACACAGGTGCTCCAATCTCCAATATATTATGCAGGAACTTTCTGAGTGTTGGAGTTCCAGCATAATATGTTGGAAGTTCATACTCAGTAACAACGATCTCCAGGATATTATGCGAGAACTTTTCGTGCAGCTAAATAGTGATTATTTTTCAATGACTTTGCAAACGCATATTATTTTTGAATGACCAGTCCGAAAACTTGCTAGCCCATTTAAGATTAGCTTTAAAAAGAGGCTTTTCAGCAGAATAGCTTTTACGTCAAAAAGCAATTAGTTGGAATTGCCCAACTTATTGTTTTTGACTTGTTTTAAGCAATTTTAAACTTATTTTAAATACTTTTTGACTTTGCCAAACACTAAAAAAAGCTAAAAAGAAGTTAAAAACTGATTTGACCAGTGTAAAAGACAATACAAACACCCTCTTAGCTAAGCTTATAAGCCGGTCAAACTAGCTTATAAACACTTTTCGGCTTATCTACGTGTGTTGGTAAAGTTAAAAATGCTTATAAGTCAAAAATAAGCCAAAATTCTTAAGTTGGTCACCCCCAGCTTATGAATTTTTAGCTTATAAGCACTTAAAGTTTGATCAAGATTTTTACTATTTATCCTTAAAATATTCCTTTTTATAACAAAACTCTTGCATCGATACTTAGTGCATCAAGTATTCAACCTAAATCCTCCCCCCTCCCCTCGCCTCTTCAAGTCTGCCATTCTCATTGACTATTTAAAATAAACGATGTAACACACCCTAAATCTATAAAAGTTGCAAGATACACTAATTATAGGATTAAACTATTATTTTTTTTCATGCCTCTCTCTCTCTAATGATATACTATTATTTAATGATATACAATTAGGAAAATATTAATAATTTTAATATTATTAATTATTAAAAGTGAATTAATTATTAGTTAAGTCAAAAAAAGAAGAAAGAAAAAGAAAAAGAAATTAACGTAAAGCCCATAATGGGGCTATTGTAAAAAAAGGCTTAAAGCCTTATAGAAATAAAAGAAAGGAGCTAATCTGCCTTTCAAAAGGAAAGAAAAAAAAAGGGCTTTAAGCCTTAGAGAAACAGAACAGAACCCACGTTTCTTCAAAAAAGGAAAAGACTGTTGCCTGCCTCAAACGAAAAACAGAACACTGAGTTTTATTCACTCGTGAACTAGAGCACAGAGGCAATGGAAAATCCTAGGGTTCTTCATAACTCGCTTATTTTTGAACTCAGGTATGTAAAATCCCATATTGTCAATTACCCAATAGTAATAATAGGTAAGAATTGAATAGCTAGTTCCCTTCTTCCTCTATATCATCAATGAATTTCATAATTAGGGGTAATACTTTAAAATTAATTAAAACGCACTGGTTGTTGTAGAATCGAATATTTGACTGGAGTCAATTGGACTGGGGCTACTTATTGGCTCGAGAAGTTTTGAGGTGAGTTGATATAACCCTTTACTAAAGTGGTTTAACTCACAAAAGCACGCATACAAAGTGTTTGATGAATTGCTTAAAAGAGTTATCTTTATTTAATTAAAGCGAGTGAGTACCCATTAATTTAGAATGATTCTAGCAAAAGTTTAGAGGATCCATATAATATATATGCTGAAATTGTTTAAGATTTTTTGCGTTATTTTTATATGCTAATTTCATATTGAAACTTTATGGAGAAGAAAGAATCTTTAGAAATATCCTTATATGTTTATTTCATCCTTATGTCATCCTTTACATTTAAGGACACAATTATGCGCATGCACATAATATTCTATAAAGAAAAGATTTGAACTTGAAAAGTCACAAGAAGAAGTTTTAGAAAGAAAATATTTTGTTGGGAGTATCCTTTATTCTGAGAAGGGGTCATCGTCCAGGCCGAGGGTCCTGACCAAGGCGTTGACTTCCTGAAACTACATATGCCAAAATAGGGAGCATACGAGCCAAGGGTCTCGTTGCTGAGAACTCACTTAGCCATGCTAAGGTATGATACACGAGCGCTGAGAACCATGAAATGAGTGGCACCTTGTGGATTGGGCCTATTCGATCAGGTTGGGATCGAACCCGTGCCAATCACACGGTGACTGAGACAAAATTAAGTCAGGATAGTGGGAACTCCGAAAGTATAAAGTGAAGTATTTTTTTAAATAAAGAAAAAAGAAAAGATTTTTTTTACAATATTCATAAATTGGTATTATGCAATTATTATAGAATTATTCTTATAAGCCTTATTATTTACATGCATCTAGAAGTTTTGCTCCTAATGTATATGTTATTGAAGTTACTCCCCCTATTGTTGAGACTCACTTAGTATAATGGATGGTATTGATATTCTCTTTTGGGAACCTACGTTGGTCTGCGGTACAACATAGTAACCGAATTTGCAGGCGAGCAGGCTACGAGTTAGGATTTCTTTCCCTTCCAGTGATATTGGTGAGCTCCGCTTTTGTTCGTGGAGTATTCTTAGAGTCATTTTCATTTTAGCTATTTCTTTGTTTATTTAGAGAACTGCCTAGGGAATCTCATGTCCTGAGCAGTGCGCCAGTTTATCAGTAGAGGCTTCATAGACATAGTCATTGGGTTGAGATTCAGATGTAATTTTTTTATAACTTAGCAGTAATTCAGTAGTTACTACGAATAAAGCTTTAGAGTTTATTTATTTAAATATTTAAATTAATCAAAAGTATTTGGTTAGAGTATTGCTTTGATGCATATAAAGTTTGGAGTTATAATAGGTTTGATAAGCAGATATGGTTCGTTCAGTCATGTTTAATGATCGAGTGCTGGTCTCGGTATATTAAGAAAATGGGCCGTGACGAACTTGGTATCAGAGCCTCAGGATTTTAGAGTCCCAGGGTCTACGAAGCCGTATTAGTAAAGTCTTGTTTATGGGTATGAAGCGCGCCATACTAATAAATAGGAGGCTACAAGCAATTAGGAAAAATTTCATTTTTTTCATACTTTAGATCGTGCAGTGGAGCCTACTTCTAAGAAATTATCTAATGTATTCTTTTCTCCAAAACTCGCAGCTCTGATACTGACACTCAGGATGCTGCTCAAGAAAGTATTGTTACTATCGTAGCTCAAGGCAGAACTAAGAAGGCTCAAACTCAGAAAGGGAAGGGTAAATCCACAAGGGGGGTTCAAGTACCCCAGGTTGAACATGAGGAAGGGACTTCCTCCAACAGCAGCTCCGGCTCAGGAAACTATATCTCCCGATGTAGATCAGATGTTTAATGTTGTCAACAGTGCTATGGAGATGTTTAAAGTCTTTATGGACAACCAAAATGAGAGAAGAGATGAAATTCCACCTCTATCAAATAGACAGAACAATTCTGAGTCCTCAAGAGTTAATGAATTTTTAAAGTTGAGTCCTCTAGTGTTCCATGGTTCTATAGTTGATGAAGATCCAATGTTGTGACCGGAAGGTGTCAAGAAAGCCCTCTGAGTGATGAAAGCATTTGATGATGAAGCTGTGGAGCTGGCTGCTTACCAGCTTAGGGATGTGGCCGGTGCTTGGTTTGAGATGTGGGAAAATGAAAGAGATGAAGATGATGGTCCGCCTACATGGGAAGAATTTGAAGAGGCCTTCATGGCTAATTTTATCCCAGAAGAGGATAGGGAAGCTAAGGCTACAGAGTTCGAACAGCTCAAGCAAGGGAATAGAAGTGTGCAAGAGTACTACATGGTATTCATAAGGTTGGCTAGGCATCCTCCTCGTATGGTTAAGACAGAAAGAGCAAAGATTCGCATGTTTGTTGGCAGTTTGGCTTACCACATTAAGGATACGACATCAGGTGCAGCAGTAGGAATGACAACTTTCTCATCTGTTTTGGGGATCTCCAAGCACTTAGAAAAAGACAGACAACAAAGGAGAGAAGAGAAAGAGCATAACAAGAAATCTCGGACATCGGGAATGTTTAATGGTACATCCAGCGGAGCTGGAAAGATTCCTCTAATAAGAACTCATTAGCACCATCTCAGTCTAGTCATCAGTCAAGTGGTGGGTCTTCCTTCGGACGTGCTCAGAGTTATGGAAATCAGTCTCGTCAGAATTAAAATATTAGGACATCATCCTCACATAGCCAGAGTCATGCTGAGCAGCATTCACACCAGCAAGGTATTTGTGGAATATGTAAGCGACAAAATTCAGGTCAGTGCAAGCTCAAGTTTCATGGTTGCTACCATTATGGAGACATTGGTCATATAAAGACCAACTGCCCAAAGTTGCGACGTAATTTCAGTGGTAGACCAACTCGTCTTTCTAGTTCCTCAGCTACCGCAGTTGCACCACCTCAGGCTCGTGGTTCTCATAATTAGGCCGGGCAGGGGGAAAGCAGAGGTGCAGATCGAGTTACTCATGGCGGGGGACAACCCCGTTTGTTTGCTACACATGATCGTCAGAGTGCAGAGGCATCTGCAGAAGTTATTACAGGTATACTTTTAGTCTGCTCACATAATACTTATGCCATAATGGATCCAGGTTCAACGTTTTCATATGTGACTCCATACTTTGCAATTAACCTCGGTCTAGAACCTGAACAACTTAGTGAGCCATTCCTAGTATCTACTCCAGTTGGTGAGTAAGTGAAAGTCACCAGAGTCTATAGAGGTTGTATAGTTTCAGTTCAAGGTCGCAAGACCAAAGCCGATCTCATAGAGTTAGAAATGGTGGATTTTGATGTGATCATGGGTATGGATTGGTTGTCTTCCTGCTATGCCATGTTATATTGTCATGCCAAGATAGTCAGGTTCCAATTTCCAAATGAACAAGTCTTAGAGTGGAAGGGTAGTTTAGCATCACTTGTAGGTAAATTTATTTCTTACCTTAAGGCACAACGAATGATCGGTAAGTGGTATCTCGCCTATTTGGCCCACATTATTAATCCAGAATCAGAACCATCAACACTTCAGTCAGTGCCAGTTGTTAGAGAATTTCCAGAAGTTTTCCCAGATGACCTTCCCGGACTTCTTCCTGAAAGAATCATATACTTTGGCATTGATCTCATGCCAGACAACTCAGCCCATATCTATACCTCTTTATAGGATGGCTCCAGCAGAACTTAATAAGTTGAGAGAACAGTTAAAAGACCTTCTTGACAAGGGCTTCATCAGACCGAGTGTTTCACCGTGGGGTGCCCCAGTCCTGTTTGTCAAAAAGAAAGATGGGTCTCTCAAAATGTTTGTCGATTATCGGCAGTTGAATAAAGTTACCATTAAGAACAAGTACCCACTGCCAAGAATTGACGATTTATTTGATCAACTTTAGGGTGCAAAGTACTTTTCAAAAATAGACTTGAGGTCGGGATACCATCAGTTGAGAATCAGAAAAGAGGATATATCTAAAATACCTTTAGAACTCGCTACGGGCACTATGAATTTCTAGTGATGTCCTTCGGGTTGACAAATGCTCCAACTGCATTCATGGACCTTATGAACAAAATTTTCAAGCCATTCCTGGATACCTTTATTATTGTGTTTATAGACGATATGTTGGTGTACTTTAAGAGCAAGGAAGATCATGCAAAACACCTCAAAATAGCCTTGCAGACCTTGAAGTAGAATGAACTTTATGCCAAGTTTTCAAAATGTGAGTTTTGATTGCAGTCAGTGGCATTCTTAGGCCACGTAGCATCTAGTGAAGGGATAAAAGTAGACCCTTAGAAGACAGTAGCAGTCAAGAATTGGCCTAGGCTGACAATGCCAACCGAAATAAGGAGTTTCTTGGGGTTAGCTGGCCACTATAGAAGGTTTGTGGAGGGTTTTCTTTTCTTGCAGCTCCATTAACTAAGTTGACTCAGAAAGCAGTTAAGTTCCAATGGTTACACGCTTGTGAGCAGAGTTTTCAAGAGTTAAAGAAGAGGTTGACCACTGCACATGTGCTAACCTTGCCGACAGGATCAGGTGGTTTCACAGTGTATTGTGATGCCTCCAGAGTGGGCCTTGGTTGTGTTCTTATGCAAAAGGGAAAAATTATCGCTTATGCTTCCAGGAAGTTAAAGAATCATGAAAAGAACTACCACACACACGACTTGGATATTGCAGCAGTGGTTTTTGCATTAAAGATATGGCGACATTACCTTTCTGGCGAGCATTCTGAAGTGTTTACAGACCACAAAAGCCTCCAGTACATTTTCAAGCAAAAAGAACTAAATTTAAGACAGAGAAGGTGGCTCGAGCTATTGAAAGATTATGACATCAATATCCTTTATCACCCGGGCAAAGCTAATATGGTAGCAGATGCACTTAGTAGGAAGTCAATGGGCTCTTTGTCCCATCTTTCAGAACAAAGGCGATCTTTGGGTCGAGAAATTCAAAAACTAGCAAATGATGGAATTAGATTGGATGAGACCGAAGAAGGAGATATAACTTCTTATGCCTTAGTGCAATCCTACCTTGTTGCGCATGTTAAGGCTAAGCAAGACGAAGACCCGTACTTAGCGAAATTAAAAGAAGGAGTCAGAAACAAAGAAATCATTGCTTTCACTCTAGGAAGTGATGGAGTTTTGAAGTTGAATGATCGGTTATGTGTGCCTGATGTAGGTGGTCTTAGGAAGGCCATAATGGAGGAAGCTCACAGTTCGAGGTACTCTATCCACCTAGGTACCACCAAAATGTATCTAGATTTGAAAGAGTAGTATTGGTGGAAAGGCATGAAGAAACAATTAGACGATCATGTGGCTAAATGTTTAAATTGCCAGCAAGTCAAAGCCGAGCATCAGAGGCCTGGTGGCCTAGCTCAAGACATAGAGATACCACAATGGAAGTGGGAGATGATTAATATGGATTTCGTAGTATGTTTACCTCGCACATACCGTAAACATGATTCAATTAGGGTTATTGTAGACCGACTGACAAATTTCGCACATTTCCTACTAGTAAAGACGATAGATTCCGCATAGCAGTATGCACAGCTGTACATCAAAGAAATAGTCCGATTGCATGGTACTCCAGTTTCAATCATATCGTACAGAGGCCCTCCTCACAGCGCATTTTTGGCAGGCATTTCAGAAAGATTAGGTACCAAGGTCAATTTAAACATGTTTTTTATCCACAGACCGATGGCCAGGCATAAAGGACCATTCAGACTCTCGAAGATATGCTGCGTGCAATTGGGATGATCACTTGCCACTTATAGAATTTGCTTACAATAACAGCTATCAGGCCAGCATTGGTATGGCTCCTTATGAAGCGTTGCATGGGCGGAGATGTAAGTCTCCGGTGGGTTGGTTTGAACCAGTAGATATGTCGTTGGTTGGTCCATAGTTTGTTTGTGAGGCCTTGGAAAAAGTTCAGCTAATTAGAGAAAGACTTAAAGAGGTTAAGAGTCGTCAAAAGTCTTATTCTGACAAGAGGCATCGTGAGTTAGAGTTCATGGTTGGAGATAAGGTGTTTTTGAAAGTTTCACCGATGAAAGGAGTTATGAGGTTTGGTAAGAAAGGGAAACTTGGCCCTAGATTTTTCGGACCTTATGAAATTCTAGAAAAGAAAGGAAATGTGGCTTATAAGCTAACCCTACCCGTTGAGTTGTCCTCTGTTCATCATGTTTTTCATGTGTCTATGCTTATAAAGTACATTTATGATGAGTCGCATATAATACCTGCCAATACCATAGAAATTAAAGAAGGTTTGACTTATGAAGAGGTACCTATATAAATCCTCGATAGACAAGTAAGAAAGTTGAGAACAAAAGATATAGCATCGGTAAAATTTTTGTGGAGTAATCATGAGTCAAAAGAAGCTACATGGGAGGTTGAGGAAGATATGAGGAAGAAGTATCCTTATTTATTTGAGTAACAAGGTATGTGAACCTAGGTTTAACATTTTTATTTCATTTATTAAATTAGCAAGTGTTTATGTCCTTCCGATATTATATTTAATTGTTGTAGTAATTTAGTTTATGCTGTAGTATATTTAATTCATTAAAGTGATTTACTTGTGCTAAAGTTGTTGTGCTTTAGAGTATTGTTAGTTATTGTGGTGCCTCCTTGCCGGAGTGTGAGTAATTAATTTATGAGCTGTGTATGGTGCCTATGAATGGCTTATTATGGTATATTTGGTTATTGTTGGTGTATTTGTGGTATTTGTGACAGGGATATATTTTTGGATGGTCCAATTTACAAAGGAAACTCTACCGAAATTTTTGAAAATTTAGGGAGTTAGCCAAATTTTTGAGTCCCTTGGAAGAATGAGTAGTGCTAAGAAAACTTAAGAGGTTCAAGGACCTAAGGGATGATTGTTAGCTTAAGAATAAGACCCTAGTAATATTCGAGGACGAATGTTATTAAGGAGGGAAGATTGTAACACACCCTAAATCTATAAAAGTTGCAAGATACACTAATTATAGGATTAAACTATTATTATTATTTTTTCTTGCCAATAGTGAATATATATATATATATATATATATATATATATATATAAAGAGAGACATACACACACTTAAATAATTGGATATACAATTAGAAAAATATTAATAATTTTAATATTATTAATTATTAAAAGTAAATTAATTATTAGTTAACTTAAAAAAAAAAAAAGAAGCAATTAACGTGAAGCCCATAAAGGGGCTATTGTAAAAAAAAAAAAAAGGCTTAAAGCCTTATAGAAATAAAAGAAAGGAGCTAATCTGCCTTCCAAAAGGCAAGAGAAAGAAAAGGGCTTAAAGCATTAGAGAAACAGAACAGAACCCACGTTTCTTCAAAAAAGGAAAAGACTGTTACCTACCTCAGACGAAAAATAGAACACTGAGTTCTGTTCGCTCGCGTACCAGAGCACAAAGGCAACAAAAAATCCTAGGGTTCTTCATCACTCGTTTATTGTTGAACTCGGGTATATAAAATTTCCTATTTCCAATTACCATATAGTAATAATAGGTAAGAATTGAATAGCTAGCTCCTTTCTTCCTTTATATCATCAATGAATTTCATAATTAGGGATAGTACTTTAAAATTAATTAAAACTCACTGGTTGTTGTAAAATCGAATGTTTGACTGGTGTCAATTGGACTGGGGCCTACGTATTGGCTCGAGAAGTTTTGAGGTGAGTTGATATAACCCTTTACTAAAGCGGTTTAACTCACAAAAGCACGCATACAAGGTGTTTGATGAATTGCTTAAAAGAGTTTATCTTTATTTAATTAGAGTGAGTGAATACCCATTAATTTAGAATAGTTCTAGCAAAAGTTTAGAGGATCTATATGATATATGTTCTGAATTTTTTTCAGATTTTTGGTGTTATTTTTATATGCTAATTTCATATTGAAACTTTATGAAGAAGAAAGAATCTTTATAAATATCTTTATATGTTTATTTCATCCTTATGTCATCATTTACATATAAGGACATCATTATGAGCATGTACATAATGTTCTATAAAGAAAATATTTAGATTTGAAAAGTCACAAGAAGAAGTTTTAGAAAGAAAAGATTTTTTTTTGGGAGTATCCTTTATTCTGAGAAGGAGTCATCGTCCAGGCCGAGGGTCCAGACCAAGGCGTTAACTCCCTGAAAATACTTGTGCCAAAGTAGGAGCACACGAGCCGAGGGTCTCGTTGCTGAGAATTCACTTAGCCATGCTAAGGTATGATACATGCGTGCTGATGACCATGAAGCGAGTGGCACCTCGTGGTTAGGCCTATTCGATCAGGTTGGGATCGAACCAGTGCCGATCACACAGTGGCTGAGACAGAATTAAGTCAGGATAGTTGGAACTCCCAAAGTATAAAGTGAAGTATTTTTTTAAAATAAAGAAAAAAGGAAAAAATTTATTTTAGAATATTCATAAATTGCTATTATGCAATTATTTTAGAATTATTCTTATAAGCCCAATGTTTTACATGCATCTAGAAGCTTTGCTCGTAATGTATATGTTATTAAAGTTTCTCTCCCTGTTGTTGAGACTCAGTAAGTACAATGGATGGTATTGACGTTCTCTTTTGGGAACCTACGTTGGTCTGCGGTGCAACGTAGGAACCGGATTTGCAGGCGATCAGGCTATGAGTTAGGACTTCTTTCCCTTCTAGTGATATTGGTGAGCTCCGCTTTTGTTCGTGGAGTATTCTTAGAGTTATTTTCATTTAGCTATTTCTTTGTTTATTTAGAGAACTGGCCAGGGAATCTCATGTCCTGAGCAGTGCGTCAGTTTATTAGTAGAGGCTTCATAGACATAGTCATTGGGGTTGAGATTGAGATGTTATTTTTTTATAACTTAGCAGTAATTCAGTAGTTACTACGAATAAAGCTTTAGAGTTTATTTATCTAAATATTTAAATTAATCGAAAGTATTTGGTTAGAGTATTACTTTGATGCATATAAAGTTTGGAGTTATAATAGGTTTGATAAGCAGAGATGGTTCGCTCGATCATGTTTAATGATCGAGTGCCGGTCTCGGCTTGTTCAGAAAATGGGTCGTGACAAACGAATTCTCTATTCATTTGCTTATTAAATTAGCTTCAACACTTGCAAGTGCTTTTCAACACCTAATGCTTATCAGCTATTTCAAATCAAGTAATCTAAACAGGCTCTTAATTAGTTAAAAAAGAAATGCTTTTATATTTGTTTAACTCAAAGTTCTCATACACTTTATAAGCATAAATCAATTAAAATCAACGGAGGGCCAATCATAGCAGATCGTAATAAATCAAAAGACCAAATGAATAAAATGTAAGAGACATCAGTTATTGGTTAAGGGAAGGAGGGTAAAGATCTTTTATTAATGACATCGATTTGGTCTGCCTCTCCGCGGAGAGGTTCAGAGCCTTACAATGAATGTATATTATCTCATTTAGAAGTAGAGGTGAAGAAGAAGAAACAACCCCCCTTTTAGTGTTCTTTCTCTTCATATTTATAGCTGTGAATCTTGCCAGCTGGCGAGAGACGGTCGTGGCCGCGCCGTAGGGACGTTCGTGTATAATAAGTAGGCCGAGGTCTCGCTAATTAGGTTGAGTAACCTTGGAGTACTTTGGTCGGTGAATGATTATACCTTTTATTAGCCCGAACGAGCTTAGGAGCTAGTTAGACGCGCTACTTATCACGAATCTATTTCTGACTTATACAATATTTACTTACTAATTTTTCTTATAATCACACAATATTATGATATGTGTAAGATTTTAAATTTTAAAATTTTATAATTACACAAATATTATGTCATATTTTAAATAAAAAATTAAAAATTCTTTCTTTACTGGAGTATATGATTTAAGTGTGATTGGGCCTTGATCGAGAGCTAATCGACCCGACGTGTAGCTAATGCTAACGAAAGAACAAAATACCTGCACACAGCTGATTGGTTTTAGTTAAGAGGATAAGGTTCGGCACGTCAGAGTGTCGTCGTTGTGGAACAACATCAACTTGTTTGGACGAATATATCCCTATCCACTCTGCAAATTGACAGTACACACGTGCTCCCCTCCTCTCCCTTTACCCACAAATATCCCAAAAAGTAAAAAGAGAAAGTTCCCCATATTTGAAGGAGATACTTCACCTTCATTTCTGTGTATTAAAAATAGCTCTGATTACCTCCGGCGAGATCCTAGCTTTGCCGTCAAGTTTTACTGCTCTTTCTGCCGTTCTGACTTATTTAAGTCCACCGCCATGATTCTTTCCTATATAGTACGGTCACAGAAATGTTAGGTCCTTTTGCTATTACTCACTTCCGATCTAAAATATGGCTTCGCCAGCGCAAAAAAAAACTCTTCCATTCTCCAACTAGCTTCAAGTTTACCCTAAGTTCTACTGTGCACTTCTGACGTGAATGAAACTGAGGTCTGGGATCAAAAACGGATTGAGAAAATAGAGACCGAATTTGATAAAGTGGCGAAAATGAGTTTAGGTGCAGCGAAGGAGGAATCGTCGAAGGAAATCCAGTTACCGGCGGATATAGACTGGAAAATGCTGGACAAATCCAAGTTTTTCTTCCTCGGCGCCGCCTTGTTTTCAGGTGTTTCAGCTGCTCTTTACCCTGTTGTGGTGTTAAAGACTCGGCAACAGGTAGCGCAAGTTCAGCTTTCCTGCTTTAAAACTGCTTTCTCTGTAGTTAAGTACGAAGGGATTCGCGGATTGTATCGCGGGTTTGGAACTTCTTTGATGGGTACAATCCCTGCCCGAGCACTTTATATGGCTGCACTCGAGGTTACAAAGAGTAACGTCGGTACAGCCACAGTTGGGCTCGGAGTTCCCGAGCCTACTGCGACGGCCTTAGCCAGCGCTGCAGCTGGGTTGAGTGCAGCTGTGGCGGCCCAACTTGTTTGGACTCCGGTAGATGTAGTGAGCCAGCGGCTCATGGTTCAAGGCGGTTCGTGTAAATATCTCAATGGGATCGATGCGTTTCGTAGAATCATCAAAACAGATGGGCCTAAGGGGCTCTATAGAGGGTTTGGGTTTTCGATTTTGACCTATGCCCCATCAAATGCACTTTGGTGGGCATCTTACTCCATTACTCAACGGCTCGTTTGGAGTGGTTATGGATGTTACTTCTGCAGGAATGGTGAAGAGAGAACCGAGGATGCAATCAAGACGCTGAGGCCCAACTCGAAGACTGTTATGGCTGTTCAGGGAGTTAGTGCAGCCATGGCAGGCGGCATTTCAGCTTTGATTACAACACCATTAGACACAATCAAGACAAGATTGCAGGTCCTAGATGGAGATGAAAATGGGCGGAGAGGGCCAACTGTAGCGCAGACAGTCAGGAATTTAGTAAGGGAAGGCGGGTGGATGGCTTGTTACAGAGGATTAGGTCCTCGATGGGCTTCAATGTCTATGTCCGCAACCACTATGATAACTACTTACGAATTCCTAAAACGCCTCTCGACCAAGAGTCAAGAAAGCTGGGCTTCGTGAATACTGTGAAATTAGGCTAAAGTTATCAGTCTTCTTCCCCTGTTTCACCTTTTCTATTTTTAGATTTACGTTTTGATCCATTCTTTTTGAGTGATGATCTTTTTTTCAGAATGAGCATGCTGAGTTAAACATATAGAAGTCTAGAGCAGGAACTGAAATAATGTTGTTATGTAAGTTCGTTCATGTACATAGTATGAATCTGTATATAGTCCTATCCACTTCGCTTATTTTCTGTGTTACTGAGCAACTGCTTCCATCTTTCAGCCTATCGGTTTGGCAGGCAAGCTACCTTGATCCATTTTCGGCTTTGATTCATTACGAAAGGCTCCAACTAGCTCTAAAGTCGCTTGCCGCCTATAAACTCTATTAAGAGAATAGCACTGCTTTACGTTTGATCCTATGTAACCATAGATGTCATGCCTTCTCCACTTTCGTATCTGGCAAACTAACATATGTGCGACTTAAACTCGGGAGATAATGGATTTATTCAGTGGCAAAACTAGAAATTTTTTTAAGAGTGTCTAAATTTAAAAGAAATAAAAAAAATTTCGGCAAAGGGTGTTCAATATATGTTATATACCTCTAAAACATAATATTTTATCTATATACACAGTATAATTTGTAGAATAATTTTTCGGCAAAGGGTGTTCATTTTCTATGTGGCTTCGCCACTGAATTTACTTCTGTGCCCTTCCACGGTTAAATATTAGGCGTATATGATTAGGCTGGAAATTGTAACGTGCGCCTAACACGGATATCAAGCATTGGGATCTTATTATTAGACTAAAATTTCACGACTTTTCTTTTTTCTTCAACAATAAAATCTTACAAGTGAGGTCTGGGAAGGATAGTGTGTATGCATATGTTACCCCTATTCGTGGGATAAAAAAATTATTTCCGATAGACCTCCGACACAAGAATGATAGAAAAAATGTCTTCTTCTTTTAAGATGATCAAAAAACTTTTATTTGGGGGGTGTTTCGAGAATGCAACCAAATATTAGGAATACATCCTTTTCAGGTCTTAAATTGGGAATCACTCAACAATTGCAAGATGGGAATCTATAATGGACTTAATTGACTGGTAGCTAATATCAGCCAATGGTAGATAAAGATTCTTCTTTCTGTATGATGATGATGTTGATTTGAATTGCGTATAAAGTCTTAATTCTTTCTAATCTGGAGTTAATGAGACAGGAGAAAGTGGTGGGGACAACGTAATTATCCAACATTTTGGGGATTAGATTTAGACAAGTATCTTAATGTTTAAAATTCCGATGGCTAATGATAGTGGTTACCAACAACACAAGTAGCCGACCATTATACATAAATTTCTATAAATAAAACTTGTCTAATATGTAACAACTAAAAATTAAATGAGCAAAAGCGTCTTCTTCTGTTTTTCTTTTCTCCCCTATCTGTTTGTTAGAAAAACGTGATTGCTTGGCATTTCCTTAAAAAATGGCTCAGCCTACCGGAATTGTTTAGAATATTTAATAAGCAGAGGTTTTCAAGGAATTTCGTCCTACTGTAATTTAATTAAGGAAGTTCAGCTAATGGTAGTGATTTAAGTGAATAAACAAGGAGAAGCAATTAGTATGAATTGCTTCCAAAGCATCAAACTTTAATGAACTTCCTAAGAAGTTGACTCAGAGCTGAAACCTTGCAGAAAATCTCGATAGGTTGGGTAATTCATATCACACCAATTGAGTTTTATTTTTATTTTTTCATTTTTATGCATTCAACAATAGACTAATCCACAATCTATTAGACTGCCACTTACTAAGCGTTAGTTTTATCCTCGGCCTAGCAACCAATCACGGGTGTAAAAATGCACAGCCCAGTGCACTAAGCTCTCGCTATGTACGAAGTCCAGAGAAGGGTCGGACCACAGGTGTAAGAGAGAATGACAAAAGGGATTAGGAGCTAATCACAATAGTGAGTCTGTCATCCTGCTACAACAATAACATCCCAATGAAATCCTCCAAGTGGGGTCTGGAGTCGGGAGAGGATAGTGTGTACGTAGATCTTACCCCTACTCCTTCGAAGTAGAGAAACTATTTCCGATAGACCTTCGGCAACAACGGGAAGAAATTAAACATTGTAAACTATGGACCATAGTTTAACTGAACTACCATTAATTTAAACAGAACCAACATATAAAGATCCTAAGTTAGAGCTGACTATACATAGAGATGAAGCCTATCCAATTAGAGACTCACAACTTAGAGCCAAATATAATGAATAGAGACCAAAATAAATAGTCAGATGCATCTAACAGCAGGAAAACTCCACACTCACCATATACTATACACTAGGTCCGCGCTCTCTTGTTGCTGCAAGGCGGACATTTGTATTGCTTAATGAACTCTGCCCTGGCGGGGGTGATCTTCACACACTTGCCATGGAACCACATTTCACAAATGTCGCAACATATCCAAAATTCATCCTCTGCATATTTCTCTCCACATGCCCCGCATAGTGTGTCACCTTGCTCCTCTTCGTCCTCCTCCTCATCCAATCCCTCTTCTTCTTCCTCTTCTTCCTCATATTTTTGTAGCAACTTTGTAGACCTTCCTTGAGACTCTGCTGCCTTCTGTTTTTCACAACCGGAAAAGAAAACAACGATAGGTAAAAAAGAAGTTGACATCATGTGGTAATACAATCAAAAAATCACACACTATAAAAGCCCAGAAACCAAAAAATCATAACTCAAAGTTCGATATCCAGATGCTTAGTCAAGGTCTTCCACAAGAACCATAAGCTCGATATTCAGACGCTTGCAAACAGACAGAAGATAAACTTCAAAAGTAAACAAAGTAATCCAACACATATTGTGTATCACATACGCGGATGCACCGTAGTCGAAGCGGTGTCATCGCCGGAAAATTTTAGTTATTGCACATATAAACATTGTGCAAAAGGTATACATATAAATCATATGACATTGCTGAACAAAAGATAGCATCTGGTGTGATGGTTAAGCGCCTCCTTGCAACGTCGAGGTCTGCGGTTCGAACACTTCGCATGCGTTTCTTTTGCATTTTTCCTTTTAAGCCTCTTTTGTTTAAAAAATAGAACTATGTCCTATTCCGTGACATCATAAGTGATAAAGAAATACTATTTAACTTCTAAAAGTAATTATTTTATAATAAGATAAAAGAATTTTAAACCGTAACTACAAAAAAGTTCTCATCCTCTATAACTTGTAATTTCTATGTGACAGGGTCTGATGGTGTTGCTCTTCTCTATTTCTTATCTCCCATATTTATTGTAATAATTTGTTCACCACTTTAAATTTCGACACCGCTTACAAAAAGTCCTGCGTACGCCCCTGATCACATAAGATAAAAGATCATGCTAAAGCTGACATGCAAATAAAGCATACTTGGAGAATATAGTCCTTTACCTTTTTGGAGTTTGGCTTGGAATTGTTGCTTCTATGGTTAGAGACTGAAGATTTTTCTTTTTGTTGCTTCTTTGTAGCACCAGTCACTACTTCATATACAGTAGGCAGATCATTTATCATGTTGAAGAGCCTCTTCCTGGAAAAAAGAAGGCAACTAATGATTATGGAAAGCAACATAGTAAACTTCATGAGACGTGAAAGCACAATGAGTGCTGTCGTTGTTGAGTCACAGTTGACACAATTTGATCTGGTATGATTCTCTAGCAAAAGACACAAATCTGTAGTAGGATAATAGAAATATGAATGTACTTATCCTCTACGCACAAAGTAATGTGAAGAAATCTAGAACACAGGCTTCCCCTAACATCACATTCAGTATGAAGGATTCCACATACAACAAACACCAAAAGGCAGAAATGAATTCAAGTTGAACCAAGAAATTCCATATTCCTCATTTTGAGTTGCTTTTCAAAAAACATAACTGACATTGCATATTGTTCACTGTTAGTTGGTTGACTCGGCTAAGTGCAAGTATGCTTGACAAGCATGTGATATGTAGATCATACAAATTAAAGCACTCAGAGGTCAATTGATTACACTCATTTGGGAGCAAACTATACAGAAAATAAACCAACCTAGATGGACCGTATTAACCTGTTAAGAACCAAACCTACTAACCCAAGGGTGTAGCCCAGAAGTGGGACGAGAACCATGAGGTCTAAGGTTCAAAATCCAACTGAGAAAAACAACGCTAGGTTAATTCTTTCTATCTGCCTAAGCCTTGGTGGCATAGTTACCCAGTACCTGTGGGAGATAGCAGGTTTCCGTATAGAATAATCGAGTTGAGCGCAAGCTAGCCTAGACACCACCGTCATGGCGTCATCGTAAAAAATAAAAATAAAAAGAACCACGCCTATTGTTAGAGTTTTATCAGCTCATTTCTACAGGTGCAAGATAATACACTATGCGTTCAAGTCAATAATCAACAAGTCTTTTGCATTTTTCACACCCCTTCTACGCCTAATTTTTTGCACTTCGCATCCTGTCCTTCCTTTCTTTGCAGTTTTCCTACTTAACCTCTTCATCTTCTTACAAAATCACTGAAATAGTAGGTTTCAATTCAAATGTTAACATTATATAGGGAGTAAAAAGGATATATTACCTTATATAACTAATTAACGACATCAAGATCTTGAACATCCTCCATTTTTTTGGCTTAAGCTTTTAGATGTACTAGGGATTTGGGCAGGAAATTCACTTCATAGGGTATCATTCCCAATTTAGGCCAGTAAAGTGTTTGGATTCGGACCAAAAGATACTTTCAATGATCTTTCCCGAAAGTAAAGTGACAAAGGAGCAAATATAAATAATAAAGGACAGAAACCAAAGAGAAAAATGTTGCATGCATCAGCGGTGCAAAAAGCAAAGAACTGATAGTAACCAAGGATTCTACTTTTAGCTTCTCTTGCTAGTAATAATGCCAGGCATCGCTAGCTCAATACCAAAAGCATCTAAATATATGACCAACCTAAAAACTCAGTAATCATATGCATCACTTCTGCTTTTAACAGAAAGCATGTTTTGTTTGAGAAAAACCACACGAAAGGAAAAACATTAACGCACTGAGAAGCAGAATCAACACAAAATGCTGATACAAAGAAAATGTCAATGAGCTACTGGAGCAGGCAAGAATAGCCAAACATAAAAAAATTGCTTTTACAAGCATAGAATAGCTGGAAAAAAGAAATTGACTGAGAAGAATTACCTGTCGGACTTATCAAATCCAAATCTAGCAGCATAAAAGAAGGCAACAGAAAGCAACCAAGTGTCACTGTGGACGGCAACTAAGGAAAGCCATTCCTTTTCTTGCATCCCATCTCTAGTAAAGTTAATACCAAGAACAGGCTCTGGAAGCTCTGGTGGTACTTCTTCAGCAGGCAGATTAACCTCCCATTGCTCGTTTGGGAGTCCAAACAAGCACAAGTTCTCCTTTTCTGCATAAGAAACAGTTGAGATATTTGATCATGAACAAGAAGCAATAGGAGTATTGTGTCACAAGGAACTCGAGATACGACTGACTAAACATATTGACTGTAACAAAACTCATAGGAGGGTACGGGAGTTGCAGTGACGAGGCAGCTTATAACCACCACCAACAACAACATACCCAGTATTATCCCACACCGTGGGGTCTAGGGAGGGCAGTGTGTATGCATACCTTACCCCTACCTTGTGAGGATAGAGAGACAGCTTATAATCATAAACAAAATCTCAAATTGAAAAGTCCTAAATGTTATAACCCTGATCAGCCACCCTAAATAACACTTCCAAATGAAGAGCAAGGACTCAGGATTAGAAGTGTTTCGTTTAAGCTAAACACACTGCAACTTTGATTCTACTTCTGTTTCAAGGAGGGTTAAATATTTCCTAATAATGCGTCAACATGAGAACATGCATATGTGGATCTCCATTATCATGAGGAAAATTTATGGAAATTTTTATGTACCATTAATTAACAATATACGAGAAGTTCTGAATTTTACCTCCCAAAAATAGAGATTTGGCGGCATAATCAAAGTTGAAGTGCAAATTTTGTATCTGATTTAAGTGAGCAACTATGTGATTATGCAAAGACAACAACAACAACCCAGTAAAATCTCACAAGTAGGGTCTGGGGAGGCTAGAGTGTACGTAAACCTTACCCCTACCCCAAGGGAGTAGAGAGACTGTTTTCGATCAAGGGCTGTTTTACGATAGACCCTCAGCTCAAACAGATGAATATGTGATTATGCAAAGCATCTAGGCAAATTAATGAAAATAGAAAATACAGAAACAAGCAATGTTGACTACATGATTTTCCTCTCCTAAGAGAAAGGTTGTACCAAACATGAAAAAAATCTTGTGAAACACTAAAGAAACAGTGTTTTTTTTTTCAAGTACATAAAACAACAATCCAGTTGAATTACACAAGTGTGGTCAGGGGATGGTAGCGCGTACGGATCTTACCCCTACCGGAGGAGTAGGGAAGGGTGTTTCCGTAGGGTTACATAAAACTTGAATCTCAGAATTTATATAGTTATAGTTTAAACAGAGAATATTCTGTTTTAATTTCTTAAGTGAAATTTAATATATTTTGAAATACAAGGATAAACAATCATTCTTATTGTATACATAATCACCAATGTGGAATGATGCTGTTAATATAAAACTGGAAAAAAAGGACTTACCAGGATCACACTGCTTAAAAAATTCTTCCACTTCTGAATAACGAAACAAATAAATCAATTACATAAATCAGCAAAAATAAACATACTGACAAAATTGAAATTTAATATTAAACGAAAGAAGAAGAAAAGGAGAGGAAATTAAACCAGTGGTGAGAGCCTTAATAAGAGCAGCACGTCGGCCCTTGAAATCCTGAAACACATCTTTCACACTGAGGGTATTTTTCTGTTCTCCTCCTAAATTTCCGCCTTCTTCCATTATTAATGCAATTTTTTTTAAAGCGACGGCAAAAACGAGACGAAAGGAGTTAGAGTCAAGCAGTTTTGACTTTGTGTACGAGGTTGTCTGGTATAAGTAGGGCCATAGATGGATTATCGCAATAAATGTTGGGATTAAATTAACCTTGTATTTAATTAATTGGCGATATTAGCTAACATTAATATTATTTCTATATCAAAATCTTAGATAGAATTAGTATCAGCAGCCGCCACGATCAGTGCATGTTGCTCCTGGTGTAGTCTCTAGAGTATTTCTTCTAATTTTCGAATTCTTTGACGGTCCCGATATTACGGTCGACCTTGCACTTATATCGAGTAAAACCTGAATTGTAGCATCAAGGCCTGAGCCAAATTGAACAAGGGCGATCACTTCGCGATATTGTGGCCAAATTCCAGTTTTGACCTACCGCTAATAAATTAGGTTAAACTATAATTTGGTTTATTTAAGTCATGTGCAAATAACCTTAAAATTAAACCTTCTATATAAAAATTATAAATAAGTAGTAAAATATAAAAATCAATATTATTTCTATATCGTAATTTTTCGACTTGGTACTCAGTCAATATAGACCCGACAGACCCACAATTTAATGTTTATGAGCCGTAATGCATGGCTTATGATGAAGGGAATCTAATATGATGCAGGAAATTTAATATCTAATATAAGAACTAATAATACAGGAATTAGTAAAAAGGATTCTTCAATATTAGTTAGATATATTACATTTTAGTATGCAATATATACTTTAAGATATGTTTACTTTTGTACAAAATAAGAATTTTTTTAATCATTATGAAGGTTAATTTTGTTGATTAACATTTCTCAATCCATGTATTACAAATATCGTGGAAGTTTGTTTTTGAGTCCTATCCCGCATAAAATTGTACGTAAAAGTTCAAATAACTTATGCTAAAATAAAACAATTAATTAATAATGATTTTTATTTGGAGATTAAAAATCTACTCAAATTCCAATTACAGACTGTATAAACTAATGCTGATTTTTATGTGAAGATTATATTTTCTATAACCCCAACCAAACGACGCCTAACAATATATACGTAATATTCTTAACCATATGTTAGGGGCAGTAACTATTCATAATTAATCTAATTTGAGTATCTAAAAATTAAAATAAATGATATTAGACCATCAATAAATATAATTTAAAGCCAAAGTTTAACCATTTTGAGTTTGTTCCTTACTCCTTTAAACACCCACTCAAATTGGACTCCAAACTACGGGCGACTGTGAAATTTATGGTTTAAAATCAAACCTTACTAAAAGACGGTAAATATATTCAATAAAATTCATTTTATATTTGAAGTGAGAGTGAGAGAAAACATAAGAAAGAATTAAAAAAGAATGTGCATTTCTAACTATTTTGTTGTTCGACAGAATAGACAAATAGTATGAAGAAGGGAAAAAAAGAGAAGTGACTCTATAAAGTATAAGAATTAAAAAGAACTGAATATGGCAAGCTTAAGTGATCAACGAGAAAAGATATATCTAAGTGATTAAATGAGAAAATGAATTAGGTTGAAAGTAGTGATCATATAATCATACACGATATAAATTATTTCACTTTATTCTATTCTATTTTTGAAAATAAAGAAAGAAAAGTAACTTATTAATTCGAGGTCTCATAAACTACTAGTATCCGATCAGGCATATGGCCGGATACTTTTGAATCTACGGGCCCGCCGCCCGACCAACAGATTAGATATACAAACTTTGGTAAAAAAGTTTCCAAAGACGGTACAAGTAAAAGAACATTGGTATCATATAGCCTAGTGACAGCTCCAACAGGATCTGGTCGTATAAAACCAGCTACTATTAACTAAATAAGACTTTACAGTGAGGTATTTAAAGCAGTAAACAGAAAACAATTATGCCAGGTTATGGCCAACTATATAATACTTAGCAATTATGTACAGCTACATACTAACATACCCAAGGATGACTTACCTCTCTAAATAGCAAAACATTTTATCAAAATAAGATAAACATGGATTGCTGATGTGATCTTTCTTCTCTTTGTCCCTACCAGATAGAGATGGCAGTTGGGGCGGGGCGGGGCGGGGCGGGGCGGGGCCTGGCAAGCCTTAACCCGTTAAAATTTTGACCGTCCTGTCCTGCCTCGTTTAGCCTTTTTTTTTAAATTTTGCCCCTTCCTGCCCCGTCCCGCACATTCCCTTTGTTGTATTATAGTAAAACAACTCAAAAAGAAGCCAAGTGATAATTAAGTTGAGCGCCTTCTTTTTTAGTTGAGCGTGTTTAAAATAGTAATTTGAAGATATCAGTATTTTAGTGCATATATAATATCAAAATATTGAGTATGACGGGAGTTATTTTATTTATTTTATTTATTTATTTATAAGGTTACCAAAAAATGTTCTTCAAGACTTCTCATGGCGAATGTTATTTTCTTACAATTATCTTATCTCTTCATTTATTATCAGAAGCTCCAACCAATATTAGACTCTACTATTAATCCTTAAATACTCAAATATTTCATCAAGCACTACTCGATTTACTTCTTTTTTATTATTATTATTATTATTATTATTATTATTATTATTATTATTATTATTATTATTATTATTATTTTAAACATATTCCATAAACATATTATTTTAAACATATTATTTTAAACATATTACTTCTTTATTATTATTATTATTATTTTACTTGCAAATTTAAACACGATATATTTTTCCCGGGAAACATATTCCATAAAAAAACTCAACAATCTATTAACCAACCTCAAGGAACTATTCATACATTGTTAAATAAAAATACGGAATGTCAGTCGTTGATAATTTTGTTAGCAGCCAATTGTTCTCGAATGAGGTCATTCAAGGATGTAAAATATCACAGTGTGATAAAAGAATCAATTAAAAAAGATCCCCTAATTCCAATTAGGAATTCATTGAGCCCTTTAGGAACATCCCTTCCAATTGAGAATTTTTATTCATCTTACCATTTAATAACTCATAATTAGATCTTAGTAACTAACTATTTGCAACTTGACAATTTAAAACAGACTTTTCAAGTGATTAAATTTAAATATTCTACTATATCAAACATTACACATGTATTAAGATAATCAAACAATGAATATCACAAACATTATAACTCATTAATTGTATATATATATGTATATGATTCTGCCTTGAGCGTAGCACAGTAGTTTTTAATTATATTAATTTTCTTAACAATCTTCCTGTGAAGTCGGAACTCTTGTTTAAATTAGCTGAAGCTTAAGCTTCAAATTTCTAAAATAAGTTGTAGACATTAAGCAATTTCAAAAGTTCAACATATTTCCCTGCCCTGCCCTATTAATTTTTTCTCAAAAATAATATTTTGTCATGTCATGTCCCGTCCCGTCCTGCCCTATTTAGATCTTTACATGTCCCGCCCCATTAAGAATTTACCCCGCCCTACATTACCTCGCCCCGCCCTCGCCCCGCCCCACTCCAATTGCCATCCCTAAATGCTAAAGCATCAACTTTTGAGGGGTGGAATCGAGAACTAAATGCTAAATCATTTAACAACTCTTTTCTGCCAATCCCTTCTTTGAAACCCAAAGAAATGAAATAGAGGGAACAAACAGAGTAGTATATCCCTAAAGAAAGCAAAGATAATCAGCATGTAAGTGGAGAACAACAAGATATACAGATGGAGTATTTATTAACTTGAAAACAAATTCCCTTTTTCACGTGCACCAGATAGTAAACATAGCACACCTAGATATCTGAAATTTTAAGGGATCAAGTCAAATTCTAAATTAAATATACTATAAGACTCTTGAAATCCTAGGAATCTATTAGAGTTTCCCAAAGATTACTCTATCCTAAACCCTAACTCGCACATATATAAAGAATATATATTCTTTTGAATAGGTGTCAAAATTACATAAACTTTTGAAGTATTCACAGAGAGATCAAAATATATATGGTCGGATACTTATTGAAAATCAAATAATTCAAGAAGCGGGAGATCAAATACGTCCCCAGGCAGTGGCGGAGGCAGGATATCCATGATGGCCTATATAAAGGATATATATTGGTTTGAAGAGGTGTCTCAAAATTTCATAAACATTTGGGATATTCACAAAGAGATCAAAATATATTTGGTCGGATACTTCTTGAAAGTGGGAATTGAACCTATGACCTTATGAAGGTTTCAACCACGTTGACCACTAAACTACACTTTTCAGTTGTGTTAAGGGGGTTCAAAACTTAATATATAGAGGAAAAATATTTTTTTTCTTATATATACACTATAATTTTTTCGGCGAAGGGGGAACCCCCTTCCGGCCCCCTAAATCCGCCCCTATCCCCAGGAGGTCTGCATCATCCTATATTCGAGGAATATACGGCTTCAGCCCTCGAATCAGGGAGATAATCAGGAGAAAAGAATCAAGGGAGAAACAGAATTGTACACACAATTGATTAGTAAAGATATTTTGCGATTGCAATTATTTTTTGTATGTTAAAAATATATTGTACACAAATTGGCACACCCAGTGGGACTAGTTCTGCCCTTCTTCTCTTCCTCCTGTAAATCGAAAACTCCAAATTTCAAAATCATTTATTGTGATCGTCGAGCACTTCAAATCAAGTCATCAAGTTTCGATAAGCCTATGCATGGCAAACCTTGAAATACAGACATTTATAAATATCAAAATTTTAAAGAATCAAGATAAATTCTAAATTTAAGAAACATAGAAATCATTTGTAAAGTTTGGGAAAAACAGAATTTGTAGTGTTGGGATTTAACTCACCATATGTCCATTATTCAAACCCACAATTCAAATTTTCACTCTCTTTGTAATCTCTATCTTCTAGGCTTTGCTGCTAAGATGTCAAGAATTCAATGTAGACAACACTACTTTGGCTGCGAAAAGGACACAGACGATGAGTTCCCTCATTCACGGTTATTTCTTTTTGACAAAAAAAATAATATCTCATCAACAACGAGTCTGAAATCAAAATAACATAAAATTGGACTCAAAATTCGTAATTAATGTTTAAAAAAAAGTTACTGTAATACGTATTTCGCAGTATTTTATTGAGAATTAGATTAACGAAATTCTTACCGTTAACATAATTCGCAGTAAAATACTACAAAATCATAAAAAATTATTCTTTTAAAATGTAATTCACAGTAATTTACTGTGAATTACGTTTAAACGAGGCGTCTCATAAAAAGTTGGGCCAGGTCATTTTTAAATATGCATTTCACAGTAAATTACTGTGAATTTCCCTAATTCGCAGTAATTTACTGCGAAATGCACATTTAAGAATGGTCTGGTCATCTTCCTTGACCGATATCTCCATTAAAATATAAAGCTCCCCCGTTCTGGTCCCCCCCCCCCCCCCCCCACGTTGTTGATTAAAAAAAAATCAGCCCCACCCGTCCCATAAAGAACAAGGAGTGTAGGTCCCACACAAAAAAGAAGGTTTCAATTCCGTATTTCGGGTGCAAAATTTCAAATTCAAAAATATTCAAAAAATTTACATCGAAGTATTTCAATTTACTTTATGGCGAAACTCGTATACTTATGCATATTAGTATTGTTTAGTATGTTTACATGTGAATTTATGTTATGTTTGTGTTCTTTAATATACTCAAATTGATATATTTGATACCCAAATTTATGTTATGCTTGTGAACAAAAGTTACACCGGATTGTTTTGTTATTTTTGATTTATTTACCACAATATATGTTATGTGTGTGACCAAAAATGCTACCGAATTATTTGTATTATATTTGATTTATATACCCAAAAGTATGTTATTTTTTGTGATAAATATAGAGCTTTGTAGTGTAGTAAAATATAGTGACATTAGCGTAGTAAAATATAGCCTTTTAGCGAAGTAAAATATAGTCTTTTAGCGTAATAAAAATGTAGAGCTTTTTAGAGTCTTGTACCATATTAAAATATAGAGCCTTGTGACGTAGTAAGGATAATTCGGTGCTACCGGGCCCAAAAAATGAAGCCTTGAACCCATACATAATTATTCTCTCCAATTCAAAATTTATAATAAGGTAAGAAAATTCTAAAACATTGAAATTGAGAATTATAATAATTAATAACTCGGTGCTACCGGTCCTAAAAAAGGAAGTCTGGAACCCATACATACTCCAATTCAACAATTTATAATAAGGTAAGAAAATTATAAAAGTATTGAAATTGAGAAGCATAATAATTAACGATAACTCGGTGCTACCAGGCCTAAAAAATCAAGCCTGGAACCCATATATAATTATTCACTCCAATATTAATCATAATTTTTAATTTAAATCTAGAAGGTAAGGAAATTTTAAAAATATTGAACCCATACATAATTCAGTGATACCGGGATGTTTAAATCATGTCTGGAACACATAAGTAACTATATTTTCCAATATTAATCATAATTAATTATTTAATTTATTAAACTAACACAACAAATTAATTTTGTAGAATAATTTTATTTTAACTGCGTTGGAACAGTAATTTTACTTACTTAGTACATCACAACCACAAACATTGACAACTTAAAACAAAAACAAACAGTAGAACTAACAAAGGCACTTAAAAAAAGTAAACATAAAGATTCACTAACGAAATCACTTAACATGTCATTCTTTAGGAATGACCGCGTAGTATTCTCTCCTTCATATGCTTGAGCTTCTTTTCGATCTTCTTTTTCTCTTTTTTCACCTCCTCGATTTTCGCCTGCAAGTCTCTAATTTCTTGCTTGGATTAGCGCTCTCTGTCCCACTGCCCCGTACATACTCCATGAATATAGTACAACTTGTCTTTTTAGTATTCTTGGTCACATGGTTTATCAACTCATGCCTTAAAGTTGCATATAGGTACGCCTGGCTGCCTATAAAACTTGTTCAAACAACCCCAATAGCGTCAACCAGCTTCTTCCCAATCATTATACATCATAGTCTTAACTCCACATTCGCACTTCGGGGACGAAGGGGGCGTTGAGACATTTCTTGCAAGAAACTTTTGGTATATTGAAAAGCTCGAGGATATGTTGTTGTTAAGTGTTGAAAATAACTAGAATGCACTTTTTATTTATAGAGAATAAGTTGCAACAATACGTAGTATTATACTAAGAATTACATGCATATTTTTCGGAAAAAAACAGCTTTTTTCCACATGGGTTTGAACCTTTTCAAAACGATACGACAACTAAACAATACGTAGTATTATACTACGAATTACATGCACATATCTCGGGAAAAAAATAGCTTTTTCCGCATGGGTTTGAACCTTTTTAAAATGACATGACAACTCAACAATACGTAGTCTTATACTACGAATTACATGCATATTTTTTTCGTAGAAAAAATAGCTTCAAATTTTAAGACTAGTGTTCTTTAGCAACAATAATAAGGTGATTAGTAGAACAATATTTTTATTTAAACGGGTTAAAAAAATAGAAACACTACAAACATAAATATCCAAATAGTAGAACTAGTACAAATACAAAATAAGGCAAATACAAAGAGCAAACTACTACGCTTATCACGTAAAAGCCAATACTTAATCAAGATCCGCTTCCTAGAATTTTCTCCAACCACTCGAGTTGGTATTCCAACCTTTTTTTCTCTTCTTCTACCTATTGAGTTTGGCTTTCAACTCCTCAATTTGTTGGTTGGTTTGTCACTCTTCTGTAGCTTGCCTAGTTACACATACAATGAAGTTTATAAATTTTTTCTTTGTAGTACTTGATTCTACACTCTTTATCTATCCATACCTCAAAGTCACATGTGGGCTTGTCGGGTTGCGGTTCAAGATTTTTCGTGCATGCCCAATAGCAGCGTCCACCTTCGGGCCACCATTTGTACAAACTGCAATTTTCTCCATAGTAGCATCTTGGAACGTAAACGGGTTGTTCATACATTTCGTAAAGAGAAACTTTGGTTATTGTTAGGCGAAGAAAATAATTAGCGTGCAACCGTTATTTATAGTCAAGATTTCATACAATACGTAGTAACATACTGCGGATTACTTTAAAATAGCCTTTTAGCGTAGTAAAAATGTAAAGCCTTTTAGTGTAGTAAAATATAGAGCTTTGTAGAATAATTAAGGATAACTCGGTGCTACCGGACCTAAAAAATCAAGCCTGGAGCCCATACGTAATTATTCTCTCCAATTTAAAAATTTATAATAAGGAAAGAAAATTCGAAAAGTGTTGAGAAGCATAATAATTAAGGATAACTTGGTGCTACCAGACGTAAAAAATCAAGCCTGGAACCCATACATAATTATTCTCTCTATTATTAATCATAATTTTTAATTTAAATCTGTAAGGTAAGAAAATTCTAAGAATGTTTTACCCATACATAATTGGGTGTACCGGACTATTTAAATCAAGTCTGGAACACATGCATAACTATCTTCTCCAATATTAATCATAATTAATTATTTAATTTATTAAACTAACACAACCAATTAATTTTGTTTAAATTATAGTAGACTTCATGGCTTTTCCTCCGCCTGCACATCCCGGACCTGCAGAGGATCAGCTATTAGTGTTGCAGGGCGACCATAGGTCCTCCTATGTTTGGGAGGGACAGTTGTCGGAGCAGGCTCTCCGGCCCAGGGGACTTGATGATCTTTGGGAGTTTATTGTTGGTCATCCTTTACACGATCACGTAGTACACATCCTCCAGGATACGAGATTATATACCATTTTTGAGCTAGGATGGATGCAGCTAGATTGGTCGCTCATCACGGCCTTGGTAGAGCGGTGGCGGCCGAAGACGCATACTTTTCATTTGCCCACAGGAGAGGCCACTATCGCACTGGAGGATGTCCAGGTGTTATACGGACTGCGTATAGAGGGACGCGCCTTGACACTGCCCGACTACGTTAGAGGAGCATCACGTGCACAGTTGGCGGATCTGATAGGGCAGTGGACTGGTTTTAGACCTGAGGGTCAGCAGGGGGCATTCGCGTTGCTTTATCAACCATTAGAGATCATATGGCGGATTTGCACCCTGATATTACCCATGAGACAATGGATCTCTAGATATCGAGGTACATGCGGTGTGCGTTGCTCTTGCTCTTCGGGTGTGTCTTGTTCCCAGACACTTCAGGAAGTAAAGTGAGCATGAGCCTTATTCATCATCTAGTAGACCTGGGTCAGGTATCTCATTATAGCTGGGGTGCTAGTGTTCTGGCGTACGTGTATAGGAGCATGTGTTGGACGAGCATTGGTCCAGCGGTTGATATATGCCTCCTACAGGTGACAAAATTTTCGAATACTTTGCTCTTTACTCCAAATTCTATATCGTTAAATGACTTATAAATATTACATCAACATTTCATATTAGGTTTGGGCCTGCAGCGGATTACATCAACATTTTATATTAGGTTTGGGCCTGGCAGCGGATCATGCCATTGCAACCACTTGTACCAGCACTTCCGCCCGGTCAGCATTATCCATTTTCCCTCTAGCTATCAGGTGGATTGAGTGGCGTTGGCAATACCGAGGGATGGAGGCTCACCATAATCTCCCCCTCCTCAGGGATGTCTTAGATATGTTGTTGGACGCACATGTAAATATGTACCTACAGTTGGTTTTTCCAAATTGAGTTGTGTTTTGTGTACTGACATTTATGTTATTATTTGGTACTTCATCTGGATGCCATACATTATCGAGTTGCTTGCTGAGCTACCAGCTTATTGCTCAGTCGACCGGCTTATTTCGAGCACCTCCGTCCCGATGATATTCTGGGATTACGTTGAGTATCATGCCACGGAGTGTGTCCCTCGATAAAGTTTGGCCGTCCCTAGACTATATCGAGGGAGCCTGTATGGGTTGCCACACACTATCAGCATGACGATCGTGACAACATGGACGGGCAGTATACGAAGTGGCTACAGTATCAGATAGTTGGTTGGGACGAGCGAGCTGAACGTATTCCGCCACCACCTACGATATTCCAGGAGGGCACTATTCATCTGTATCCTGAGTGGTACCACCGTCAGACCCGACTGATGATAGGGAACCCTGTGCATGTACTGGTCGAGCATTACATATCGTACGCCCGGAGGCACGAGGCATTGGTATATTTTTTTGGCTTTTTAATATGTTACAATATTGATATAGCATTATTTAATTACTATTTTAAATGTTTCACAGGCTATTGGGCATCATTGCTTCTACCAGTTGGGACAGCAGATGCAGCAGCGTACCGATATCCCTGAATTGGTTGACTTTGGCCGGTAGGTAGAATAGATGGATCGACTAACAGTGTTGCAGGTGAGAGATGCCGAGAGGTTGGACCACGCGACTCAGTATGCAGCGCTAGAGGCCTACCACCGGGGTAGGCCAGTCCCACGAGGTAGGGGTGCCCCACGAGCCAGGGGTGCCAGATGGGGTTGCGGGGGCGACGAGGAGGTGGTAAGCAAGGTGGCATTGAGGTACCTATCGACCCACATGCAGAGGACATGATGAGGACCTTGGGCTTGAGGGGCTTGGAGATGATCAGCAGGGTTATATACCTCAAGCAGACGAGCTTTCCAGTAGCATGCCTTCGTATAGCCTTCAGTTATCTTTGCCAGTATCGCAGGTCACCCCATCAGGAGCATTGTCGATCATGGGTACATTTGACGCAGATGTACATCAGTACTTCGCATGCCCATCATTCGCAACTGAGAATTTTTCGATCTGGGACGTAGATGGCGGGAGCAGGTTGAGTTATCCCCCATCCGCGGCGGTTCATGTAGATTTATCACAGGCGGTGGTATGTTTGTATTACTTTAAAATTTCAGTTTGTTTTCTTTTCCTTAATATGGCATCAATGATTAATATTAATTTTCTTATGAAGTATTCGTCCCAGCCCATCTTCGAGGCAACTACAGTATGTGATGAGCACATAAAGGATGCATATACCCAGGAGGCCGAGGAGACCACGGTGAGAAAATAATTTATTACTTAACATAAATATCAAACTAATATTGTTTTCATATGCTAATTAGTAACTTGTTTTGTAGGTTGCTGACGGCCCTACGGCCTATTTTTTCTATCCTGCCAGTTGTAGTGTCGATGCGACTGCACATCCTCCCATAAAGAGGCGGCTAGATGACGATGATCGAGATAGTATACCCAACTGACGGGGCAATGCGACTCAGGCCAACAGCGACACTAAAGCACACTGGCTACGGGATGCACAGATTTACTTAGTTTGTAATTTATGTAAATAGTGCATTATGTAAATACTGTTAACTATTATATTTGTAGAACAATTTTATTTTAATTGCATTTGAACATCAATATTACTTAAACAGTACATCACAACCACAAACATTGACAATCTACAATAAAAACAAACAGTAGAACTAACGAAGTCACTTGACAAAGGAAACATAAAGATACCTTATAACACTCAACACGTTAATTTCATTGCTTAGTTACTACCGCCTATTATTCTCTCCTTCATCTTCTGGAACTTTTTCCCAATTTTTTATTCTCTTCTTCCACCTCTTTGATCTTCGCCTTCAAATCTTCAATTTCTTGCCTGGATTGGCACTCTCTTTACCACTGGATCGTCCTCACATCATGAAGATGATATATCTTGTCCTTGTAGTATTCTTGTTCACATGGTTTGTCAACCCATACCTTAAAGTTGCATATAGGTACATCAGGTTGCCTATAAAACGTGTTCATACAACCCTAATAGCGGTGTCCAGCCTCTTCCCAGTCATCATACATCATGCTCTTTGTTTCACATTTGCAAATTGGGACACTAAGGGTTCGTTGAGACATTTCTTCAATGAAGTCTTGGTTTATGGAAAAGCTCAATTAAAGGTTCCTGTTAAGTGTAAAAAATAACAAGAATTCGTTCTTTATTAATAGGCAATAAGTTGCAATAATACGAAGTATTATACGACAATTTACATGCAATGTTTTAAGGCAAAAACATCATTTTTCACATGGTTGTCCTCTTTTTGAGAATGACATGACAGCTCAACAAAACGCAGTATTATACGACGATTTACATGCACATTATTTAAGGCAAAAATAGATTTTGCCACATGGTTTTCCTTCTTTTGAGAACGACATGACAACTCAACGATACGCAATATTATACGAAGATTTACATGCACATTATTTAAGGCAAAAATAGCTTTTTTCACATGGTTTTTGTCACGGCCCTAGTTCACCAATCGTGAACCTGTCATGACGTCACCCAGTCTTCGTGACTAGGTAAGCCTAACACATTGCGGAAATTTAACAACCTTTTACGAAAACAATATACAAATACTGAATAACATAGGAAAATGCATAGAGTGCCGCCTGGCACATACACTTCAACTCAAAACACTGTAACAACCTCCAAGACCCGGAAACCCACGGGCAACACAGGCTAAGAGTAAAACATATACGGCTCTAATATCAAGAAATGTCTACCACAACTAAATACATGAAATGGAACTGCTAACTAAAAGGTAGAGTAGAAGGAGACTCTTCGAATATGCGGACGAGGCAGATGCATACCTTAAGTCTCCGAGTATAGCTTCGAAATCACTGATTGTACGCTCGACCAGAAGTACCTGGATCTGCACATAAAAAGCATGTGCAGAAGAGGCATGAGTACACCACAACGGTACTCAGTAAGTGCCAAGCCTAAGCTCGGTGGAGTAGTAATGAGGAAGATCGGGGCCCTACTAAGAATAAACATAACAATAGTAATGAATCATGTAAGGCATGAAAAATAAACAGGAAAACAATAATGTACAAGATGGAAGCCACATGTCAACGACAATAAAACCACGTACAGAAAATAACACAACCAAGTATCATTCAATATCAGGATGCCATATGGAGCTTCGGGAATTGAACCCGCAGTCCATTTCTGCCAATGTCTGAGGATCTCCCGAGAATCAAACCCGTAGTCCATCATACCAATATCAAAGGATCTCCCGTGAATTGAACTCGTAGTCCATCATATCAATAACAGAGGATCTCCCGGGAATTGAACCCAATAGTCCATCATACTAATATCAGAGGATCTCCCAGGAATTGAACCCGTAGTCCATCATATCAATAACAGAGGATCTCCCGGGAATTGAACCTGTAGTCCCAATCGTAAACACAACACAACAATTCAAAGAAATGTACAAATGCTAAGTAAAGACAACATGTAGAATCCAAAGTCTAGAATGATTCACCAAGAGCAGATAGTGAAATTTATTCAAATAGAGAAAATAAGTTGCTAACATGCTATCCCTAAGCTAAAACAAGTGAAATTGCATTTTATTAGTTAAATACGTGAAGAAAACACAGTCTAAATAAGTCAAGTAAAGTAAATTTTCAACAACTAGCAGAAGTACACACCTGTCACCTCGCGCAAAAGGCATTTAAACAACAACAAAGATATCCTAAGGGGAGATGTCCCCTATACAAGGTTAGACTAGCCACTTACCTCGAACCAGTACAAAACCGCTAAGAAACAATGCCCTTGTAATGAGTATCCGACTCCGAGTGGACAAAATCTATTCAAACCAATTGCATATTGTCAATAACATCGCAAGTAACTAATTTCACTGTTAAAATTAAAGCAAAGGAGAGAAAATAGGTAAAATGACAAAAATGCCCCTCAAGCCAACATCTCAGAATCAAATAATTTTTACATTTTCAGAAACCCCGTACTCTCAAGAGTCTAACCATATAAAAATCTCCTAAATCAGAGGTCAAATGCCCCTTCACATCCTCACAATTAGGTCTAAGAACTTTACCCATATTTTCATTCAAAAATCCGAAATTAAAGGTTAAAATCACAATTAGATAAGTGGGTTTTAGCCATAGAGGAGTAAGGAATCGTTACCCAATAGTTGCCTCTGAAAAGACCTCGAACAATCTCCCAAGCCGAGCTCTCTAGCTTGAGTTTTTGTAAAAATGGAAGAAGGGTTCGTTTTGAAATGTTTATATCTGCCCGGGGATTTTCTTCAGTGTGATCGCATAAGAAAGGATGCGATCGCATAGAGTAAAAATTGAAGGCCTGGAAAATTGTCTATGCGAACGTGAGGTGAAGGCTACGATCGTGTAAGAGGGCAAGGCATAGCTATGTGATCCCGTAAGGAACCCTGCGATCGCATAGAGGAAATGAACCTCTGAGTCACCAGCTAGATTTGTTCAGTGCGAACGCGTATAGGGGAACGCGATCGCGAAGTAGGGGGACACAGATCTATGCGATCGCGTAGAGGGTAATACAATTGCATTGAAGGAAATTGGCCCCCTCAGAGATTGTGCTACGCGATCACATGAATGAGTATGCGATCGCAATGAAGAAGGGTCTGCAACAGTTGGATCAGATTTTCTACAACTTTTATCAACACAAAAAGGCCCCGTTGGGCATCTGAAACACACCCGAGGCCCCCGGGACCTCAACTAAACCTACAAATATATCCCATAATATCATTAAAACTTATACCAATCCTTAAACCACCTAAAACAACGCCGGAAACTCGAATTAGTCAATGATTTGAACTTAAAAACTTAACCAAACTCGCTTTCTATTCAATACCTAACCAAAACACGTCCGATTGACCTCAAATTTTGCACGCACGTCCCAAATGGAATAACGATGCTACAATAACTTCCAAAATCCCATTCCGACCCTCAAATCATAAATTCACTATCTGATCCGAAACTTAAAAATTCTAACTTTTGGCATTTCTAGCCTAAATGAGCTACGGACATCCAAAATACATTCCGAGAACGCTCCAAACCACGAAATCACCTAACGGAGCTAAGAGAACCATAGGATTTCCATTTTGAGGTCATCTTTCACACTGTTCTGAATACGGACCATTTTCCAATACTTAAGCTCTCATTTAGGGGCTAAGTGTCCCAAAACGCTCCGAATTCAATAATCGAACGTCACGGAAAACCAAAATAGCAGAAATGAACTTAGGGGAAGCATTTAATGGGGAAATGGGGTTTAAAATTTAAAGACGACCGGCCAGGTCATCACATCATCCTACACGTAAACATCCATTCGCGCTCGAACGAGCATAGAGAACATACCTGAAGTAGCAAAAAGATGAGGGTATCGGCTGCGCATATCTCGCTCGGTCTCCCAAGTCGCCTCCTTGGACGGCTGACCCCGCCACTGAACCTTTACAGAAGCTATATCCTTTGACCTGAGCTTTCGACCTTTCTGTCTAATATTGCCACTGGCTCCTCAATATAGGACAAGTCATTGTCCAACTGGACTAAACTCCAACACGTGAGACGGGTCACGTGACACCTCCGAAGCATCGAAACATGAAATACTGGATGAAACCCGGCCAAACTGGGAGGTAAAGCAAGCTCATAAGGAACCCTCCTAACCTGCTTCAAAATCTCAAATGGGCTAATGAACCTCGGGCTCAACTTACCTTTCTTTCCAAGCCTCATGATGCCTTTCATAGGCGAGACTCGAAGCAAAACCCGCTCACCAACCATAAAGAAAACATCACGAACCTTCTGGTACGCGCAACTCTTCTGTCTGGACTGGGCCGTACAAAATCTATCCTAAATCACCTTTACCTTCTCAACCGTATCCTGAACCAAATCAGTGCTCAATAACCTGGCCTCACCCGGCTCGAACAAACCCACCGGGGATCTGCATCTCTTACCATATAAGGCCTCATAAGGCGCCGTCTGAATACTGGATGGATAACTATTGTAGTACGCGAACTCAACCAATGGCAAGAACTGATCCCAAGACCCTCTAAACTCAATCACGCACGCGCGGAGCATATCCTCAAGAATCTAAATAGTGCGCTCAGAGTGTCTGTCTTTCTAAGGGTGAAAAACTGTACTCATAGTCACCTGGGTACCTAACTTGTGATGGACGGCTCTCCAGAACCGTGATGTAAACACTGAACCCCTATCTGAGATGATAGAAACTAGAATGCCATGCAGACGTACAATCTCCTTGATATAGATCCCTGCTAATCGCTCTGCTGAGCAAGAAGTACACACTGGAATGAAATGAGCGGACTTGGTTAGCTGATCCATTACAACCCAAATAGAATCAAATTTTCCCGCCGTCAGAGGGAGATCAGTCACAAAATCCATAATGATCTTCTCCCATTTCCACTCCGGAATCTCCATCTGTTGGAGTAACCCTCCCGATCTCTGGTGCTCAGCCTTTATCTGCTGACAGTTGAGGCATCTAGCTATGAACTCTACTATGTCCTTCTTCATCCACCTCCACCAGTAATGTTGCCTGAGATCCTGATACATCGTCGCGGCACCCGGATGGATGGAGTACCGCTAGCTATGTGCCTCTATCAATATCAACTCCCGAATTCATCAACATCGGGTACACAAATCCGAGCTGCATCCTCAAAACCCCATTATCTCCAATAGTCACATCCCTAGCATCACCATGTTGAACTGTGTCTCTAAGGAAAAGCAAATGAGGGTCATCATACCACCGCTCCCAGATATGATCAAACAATAAAGACCGAAAAACCACACAGGCTAGAACTCGCTGGGTTCTGAAAGGTCCAATCTCACGATCTGACTGGCTAAAGCCTGAACATCCATCGCCATAGGTCTCTCCGAAGCTGGTAAATATGCCAAACTCCCCAAACTCTCTGCCCGGTGACTCAAGGCATCAGCTACCACATTGGCCTTGCCCGGGTGATAAAGAATAGTAATATCATAATCCTTCAGTAGCTCCAACCATCTCCTCTGGCGCAAGTTCAGATCCTTTTACTTGAACAAGTGCTGCAAACTCCAATGATCCGTATAAATCTCACAAGGCACGCCGTACAAATAATGACGCCAGATCTTTAAGGCGTGGACAATAGTAGCTAACTCAAGGTGATGGACATGATAGTTCTTTTCATACACCTTCAACTGTCTGGACGCGTAGGCAACCACCCTACCGTTCTGCATCAACACCGCTCCAAGTCCAACTCGTGAGGCATCACATTAAACCGTATAGGATCCCAAACCAGTAGACAAAATTAGAATAGAGCCTGAAGTCAAAGCCTTCTTGAGCTTTTGGAAGCTCGCCTCACACTCGTCTGATCACTGAAAAAGAGCACCCCTTTGGGTCAATCTAGTCATAGGAAACTACGGATCTCTGTAGCTGAGGAGGTCCTGGGCCAACTCTGCACGGCCTCCACCTTCTTCGGATCTACCCGAATGCCCTCGCTCGATACCACGTGGCCTAAAAATGCCACAGAACTCAACTAAAACTCATATTTTGAGAAATTTGCATATAATTTCTTTTCTCTCAGGGTTTGAAGCACTTTCCTCAGGTGCTGCTCATGATCTTCTCGACTCCGATAGTAAACAAGAATATCATTTATGAAACAATGACAAACGAGTCGAGATAGGGCCCGAATACATAGTGCATCAAATGCATAAAAGTTGTTGGGGCGTTGGTCAGCCCAAATGACATGACAAGGAACTCGTAATGACCATACCGAGTCTTGAAAGCAATATTCAGGATATCCGACTCCCGAATCTTTAGTTGGTGTTAACCTGAGCGCAAATCAATCTTAGAAAACACATGTGTGCGCTGAAGCTGGTCAAATAGATCATCAATACGAGGCAAAGGATATCGGTTCTTCACTATAACTTTGTTCAACTGACGATAATCGATACACATGCGCATACAACCATCCTTTTTCTTTACAAATAAGACAGGAGCACCCCTCGGTGAAACACTAGGTCGAATAAAACCCTTGTCAATCAATTCCTATAATTTATACTTCAACTCTTTCAACTCAGGAGGATCCATACGGTACGGAGGAATGGATATGGGCTGAGTGCCCGGGAATAAATCAATACCAAGATCAATGTCCCGATAGGGCGGCATGCCCGAAAGATCAGCTGGAAACACATCGGGAAAATCCTGGACTACTGGAACAGAATCAACAGAAGGGGTATCAGCACTGACATCTCTCACATAAGCTAAATACCCGGCGCACCCCTTCTCAACCATACGCTGAGCCTTAAGAAAAGATATAACTCTACTGGGAGTGTGATCAAGAGTACCACTCCACTCAATATATGGAACACCTGGCATAGCCAATGTCACGGTTTTAGCGTGACAATCAAGAATAGTATACTGGGGCGACAACCAATCCATACCCAAGATAACATCGAAATCAATCATATCAAGTAATAAAAGATCTGCCCTGGTCTCAAAACCATTAATAGTAACCAAACATGACTGATATACGCGGTCCACAACAAGGGAATCTCCTATGGGAGAAACATGAGAGCTCAAGGTCTCTTGGGATGTACCCAAATGCGGAGCAAAATAAGATGACACGTAAGAATAAGTAGAGCCTGGATAAAATAGAACAGATGCCTCTCTGTGACTAACCAATATAATACATGTGATAACAGAATCGGAGGTGACAGCCGCGGCACGATCAGGAATAGCATAAAATCTTACCCGGCTCCTCCCTCGAGGGCGACCCGTATCTCCCCGATACCTGCCCCTGGCTGGCTGGGAAGGTGGAGTGGCGGCTGGAGCTGGAACAATGGCATGTTGACCCTGCGGAGCATGCTGAAGCTGTGGAGTCTGAGAAGGCACACCCCTACCATGTCTGGGTCACTCTCTAACCAGGTGGCGGGTATCCCCGCACTCAAAAAAAGCTCTAGGAGGGTGCGATGGCTGTGACTGACTGGGCCCACCCCTTCTAGACTGACCTCTAGAGGTACCTTGCACAGGAGGCACACTAGAAACCAGAGGTGCATTAAGGCTCCTAAGATCTGGGAGGAGCTGGAGTACTACTGGATGAAAGAAGAGCTGAGTGAACTGGGCAACCCGTATAGCCCCTACAATGATGTCCTGCTCCTGAAGTACGGGTACCAGAGTAATGACCCGACTCTCGAGACGTCTTGGCCTCTCTCTCCTCTCGCTCTCTGGCAGGAATACCCTCTATCCTCCTGGCTATTCTCACCACCTGTTGATAGGGTATATCTATCTCCAACTCTCGCGCCATTCCAGACCTGATGGACGGAATAAGACCCTCGATAAACCGGCAAACCCTCTCACGAACAGTAGCCACCAAAGCAGGTGCAGGCCTGGCCAACCTAGTATAACGGATGTCATACTCAGAGACAGTCATAGGGCCCTAGAGCAAATGCTCAAACTCTGTACGCCATGCATCTCGGAGGCTCTGGGGAACAAACTCCCTCTGAAACATATGTGAAAACTGAGTCCAAGTCAGGGAGGCAGCCTCGTCCGAAGTGTCTAGCTCAAAAGTGCGCCACCAGTCATAGGCAGCTCCCCGAAGCTGGAAAGGTGCGAAAGAAACCTGCTCGAGGCAATAATACCCATGGTGCGAAAGATGCGGTGAAAATCCTCCAAAAAACCCAAAGCATCATCTGTAGCTAGCCCGCTGAATATATGAGGGTCATACTTCTTAAACCTCTCTACGTTGCTCATCCTCTGGCTGAACCGGTACTGCACGCTGGACAGGGATAATATTTGGAAGCTATCCCATATGCACCCTCTGCTCTGGAGTGCAGGCTTCGGGAGTCTGGGCTCCTCCCACGGCCTAGGACGTGGCTTCAGGAAGGGGAAGCAAACCTACCTGTGAAAGCGTAGTATAGATGCTCATGAACTACGCCAATGCCTCCTAGACAGCTGGAGTAGTGGTGGTTGTGGGCGTGTCAGGTTCTTGAGTCCTGGCTGGATCCACTGGTGGTACCTCGAGAGCTGCTTGCACAGGTTCTCTGGCTGCATCCCGTGTGCGTCTACGACCCCTGCCCCAGCCCTTGCCTCTAGCGGCTGCGGGAGGGGGTGCGGGTGCCTGATCGTCTCTGGTCGTGCATGTCCTCACCATCTGTGAGAGAATAGAAGACATAATTTTAGAATCGATGTCAAGAATATAGCATGACAAAGAATTCAGTGAAGTGAAATTTTTTCCTAAACACCTACATAGCCTCCCGTAGAAAAGTTCAGATGTCTCCGTACCGATCAGCGAGACTCTAAATAATCGGACTGTGTCCCGTGACTCCTATGAACCTAGAGCTATGATACTAACTTGTCACGACCCTAGTTCACCAATCGTGAACCTGTCATGACGGTACCTAGTCTTCGCGACCAGGTAAGCCTAACACATTGCAGAAAATTAACAACCTTTACGAAAACAATAAACAAATACAGAATAACATAGGAAAATGTATAGAGTATCGCCTGGCACATACACTTCAAATCAAAATATTGTAACAACCTCAAAGACCCGTAAACTCACGGGCAGCACAGGCTAAGATTAAAACATAACATACGGCTCTAATATCCGGAAATGTCTACCATAACTGAATACATGAAATGGAACTGCTAACTAAAAGGTAGAATAGAAGGAGACTCTTCGGATCTGCGGACGCAACAGATGCATACCTCAAGTCTCCGAGTATATCTCCGAAATCACTGATAGTGCGCTCGACCAGAATTACCTGGATCTGCACATGAGAAACATGCGCAGAAGATGCATGAGATCACCACAACGGTACTCAGTAAGTGCTAAGACTAACCTCGGTGGAGTAGTGATGAGGAAGGTCGGGTCCCTATTGAGAATAAACATAACAACAGTAATTAATGTAAGGCAGGAAAAATAAGCAGGAAAATAACAATGTACAAGATGGAAGCTACAAGTCAACGACAATAAAACTACGTACAAAAACTAACACAACCAAGTATTACTCAATATCAGGATGCCATATGGAGCTCCGGAATGAAATCGCTGTCCATTTCTGCCAATGCCTAAGGATCTCCTGGGAATCAAACCCGTAGTCCATCATACCAATATCAGAGAATCTCCCCGGAATTGAACCCGTAGTCCATCATATCAATAACAGAGGATCTCACGGGAATTGAACCCGTAGTCCATCATATTAATAATAGAGGATCTCCCGGGAATTGAACCCGTAGTCCATCATACCAATATCAGAGGATCTCCCGGGAATTGAACCCGTAGTCAATCATATCAATAACAAAGGATCTCCCGGATATTGAACCCGTAGTCCCAATCGTAAACACAACACAACAATTCAAAGAAATGTACAAATGCTAAGTAAAGACAACAGGTAGAATCCAAAGTCTAGCATGATTCACGATGAGCAGATAGTGTAATTTAGTCAAATAGAGCAATAAGTTGCTAACATGCTATCCCTATGCTAAAACAAGTGAAATTGCATTTTTAGCAGTTAAATACGTGAAGAAAACACAGTCTAAATAAGTCAAGTAAAGTAAATTTTCAACAACTAGCACAAGTACACGCACGTCACCTCGTGCACAAGGCATTTAAACAATAGCAAAGATATCCTAAGGGGAGAGGTCCCCCACACAAGGTTAGACAAGCCACTTACCTTGAACCAGTACAAAAACCGCTAAGAAACAATGCCCTTGTCACGAGTATCCGACTCCGAGTGGCCAAAATCTATTCAAACTAATTACATATTGTAAATAACATCGCAAGTAACTAATTCCACTATTAAAATTAAAGCTAAGGCGCGAAAATAGGTAAAATAACTAAAATTCCCCAAAGGCCAACTTCTCGGAATCGAATAATATTTACATTTTCAGAAACCCCGTACTCTCAAGAGTCTAACCATATAAAAATCTCCCAAATCGGAGGTCAAATGCCCCTTCAAATCCTCACAATTAGGTCTAAGAACTTTACCCCAATTTTCATTCAAAAATCCGAAATTAAAGGTTGAAATCACGATTAGATTAGTGGGTTTTAGCCATATAGGAGTAAAGAATCGTTACCCAATAGTTGCCTCTGAAAAGCCCTCGAAAAATCTCCCAAAATCGAGCTCTCTAGCTTGAATTTTTGTAAAAATAGAAGAAGGGTTCGTTTTGAAATGTTTATAGCTACCCAGGGCTTTTCTTCAGTGTGATAGCATAAGAAATTATACGATCCCGTAGAGTAAAAATTGAAGGCCTGAAAAATGATCTATGCGAACGCGAGATGAAGGATGTGATCGCGTAAGAGGGCAAGGCAGAGTTATGCGATCACGTAAGGACCCCTGCAATCGCATAGAGGAAATGAACCTCTGAGTCACCGGCTAGATTTGTTCAGTGGGAACGTGTATAAGGGAATGCGATTGCGAAATAGGGGGACAAATATCTATGCGACGCATAGAGGATCATACGATCGCATTGAAGGAAATTGTCCCCCTCAGAAATTGTGCTACGCGATCGCATGAATGAGTATGCAATCGCAATGAAGAAGGTCTAAACAGCTGGATCAGATTTTCTGCAACTTTTATCAACACAAAAATGCCCCGTTGGGCATCCGAAACACACCCCAGGCGATCTCAACCAAACCTATGAACATATCCCATAACATCATTCAAACTTGTACCAATCCTTAAACCACCTAAAACAACACCGGAAAGTCGATTTAGTCAATGATTTGAACTTAAAAACTTCAAAACTTAACCAAACTCTCTTTCGATCCAAAACCTAACCAAAACACATCTGATTGACCTGAAATTTTGCATACACGTCCCAAATGGCATGATGGTGCTACAGCAACTTTCGAAATCCTGTTCCGACCCTCGAATCAAAATTTGATTATCGAACCGGAAACTTAAAAATTCTAACTTTCGGTATTTCTAGCCTAAATGAGCTACGGACATCCAAAATATATTTCAAGCACGCTCCCAACCTCGAAATCACCTAACGGAGCTGATGGAACTATCGGATTTCCATTCCGAGGTCGTCTTCACAGTGCTCTAGTTACGAACCATTTTCCAACACTTAAGCTCTCATTTATGGACTAAGTGTCCCAAAATGCTCTGGATTCTATTACCGAATGTCCGGGCAAACCAAAATAGCATAAATGAACTTGGGGGAAGCAGTTAATGGGAAAACGAGGCATAAATTCCAAAGACGACCGACCGGGTCGTCACAGTTTTCCTCCTTTTGAGAACGACATGACAGCTCAACAATACGCAGTATTATACGACGATTTACATGCACATTATTTAAGGCAAAAATAGCTTTTTCCACATGGTTTTCCTCCTTTTGAGAACGACATGATAGCTCAACACGATTTACATGCACATTATTTAAGGCAAAACAACATTTTTCGCATGATTTTCCTCCTTTTGAGAATGACATGACAACTCAACAATATCTTAGCCCAACTCATCTCAACCCATTTAAAGTTGGGCTAATTTTTAGCCCAAATTGATCCATGAGTAAGTTTGTCAAAATATCTTAGAAATAATTTTACGTTTTATTTAATATTTTAAATATGACCATAACAAAGGTAAAAAAACCTTATTTAGTAATTATGCAATTTATAAGAAAATAATACATATTAATTAAAGTTTAATAAGAGTTGGGTGGGTTGGGTTATGATTTGAATTTTAACCCATCTTGACCCAATCCCTTTTAGCCCAAATAACTTTTGGGCGGGACATTTAACCTGCTCGATTATTGACTCAATCCATTTTGACCCGCCTAAAATTGACTTCGAATATTTCTTTGACTTCGGAAATTCACAGGAAAGGAAGGTGGAATCACTCCTCTCCTAAAAATGGAAATTGTCATATCAGAGGCGTTATTGAAAACAAGAGTTGCGACAACTCCAAACAATCAAGTAAAAAATGTCATCTCATCCATGTCAAGACTGTGCCTTGGATCAGAGGCGTATCTAAATCTTAGGATATATATGGGTTCATGCGAAGCCATACTTCTCTTCCTAAATTATATCTATTACATATCGATAAATCATGATTTTTTTTTTGGTTGGGGGGAGGAAGGAGGGGTGAGGGAGGTTTGGTTATTAATTTCATCTACGAGTGAAAGTAGTGGTTCAAATCCCATTCCGAACAGTCTTGTTTTCAGCATAAAGTATAAATATATACATGAAAATTTCTAAAATTTTAAAGAATGTTATAAATACACTTCTATTTAAGGTGAATGTCTTTAATTAGAGAGATTCTAGAGTTCTATTCTTGGTAGCTAAATCATCCTCCTCCCTATAAATAGAGGTGCCCTCTACCATTGTAAATCACTCCTAACATTCTCTAAGCATCAATAAGAAGAACTCTCTCTACTCTTCTCTCTATTTGCTCTTGTTCTTGAGTTATTGTTCTTGTCTTTTATATTATTTCATAACACGTTATCAGCACGAGACTCTACCGTATCAAGAACCATTCTCGAAAAATCTAAGGTATTTCCCTCTTCCTAATTTAATTTTCGATTATGTCTGACATTACGAAAAGAAAGTTCGTTGCCCTCAAAATTTCTGGCAAGAACTATATGACATGGGTGTTGGATGCTGAAATCCACTTAGATGCTATGGGTCTCGGAGACACCATCAAAGATAGAGAAAAAGCATCCACCCAAGAATGTGCGAAGGCCTTGATTTTCTTGCGCCATCACCTTGATGAAGGTTTGAAGATTGAATATCTCACCGTCAAGGATCCACTCATCTTGTGGAACGGCTTAAAGGAGAGATATGACAACCTGAAGTTGGTCACTCTGCCAGAAGCACGATATGATTGGGCTCATCTGAGGCTCCAGGACTTTAAGTCCGTTTCTGAATATAATTCTGCAATGTTCAGAATTACTTCTAAATTGAGCTATGCGGGGATAATATCTCCGATTATGATATGCTTGAGAAAACGTTTACAACGTTTCATGCCTCCAATATAGTACTGCAACAACAGTACAGAGAGAAAGGCTTTACAAAGTACTCTGAACTGATTTCTCTTCTACTAGTGGCTGAGCGAAATAATGACCTGCTCATGAGAAATCATGAAAATCGACCCACTGGGTCTACACCACTGCCTGAAGCAGATAAGGTGCACTCTCATTATACCAAACATGAAAAGGACGATGGTCATGGTCGTAAACGGGGTCATAGCCAGGGACGTAGACAAGGAAGAAATTCCAATGAAGTCCGTCAACCCCCAAGGAGAGATAACCGCCGAAAGTAGAAACGGGGTCATGAAGATCCTAAGACAAATGGTTCAGAAACTATATGTTATCGTTGCGGTGGGAAAGGGCACTGGTCAAAGACTTGCCGTATACCAAGACACTTGGTTGACCTTTATCAAGCATCTCGAAAGAGAAAAGGCCCTGAAACAAATTTTGTCTATGACGACAATGAGGACATCACCCACCTGGATGTGGCAGACTTCTTTGAGCAACCCGAGGGGAAAATAGACCACCTAATCGGCGATGGGTCCGTGATGAAAGAAGATGGAGTTATTTGATTTTATTCTACTTATTTGTATTAGTTAGTGAATAAACTAATAGTCATTAGTATTAGCTCGTATTAGTTAGTTCATGATGCAATGTTAGCAGTAGTTCTTTAGAATATCTTCAATATGCTCAAATATCAATAAAATTTTTATTTTCCAGTAGGGGTAATCGACTAGCCTGAAAAACTAGTCGATTATCTACTATTTTTGCATTAAAGCTGAAAAATAATTGATCAACAATCGATTGTCTTTGTCTAACAATCGATTGTCGTTGAGACAGTGTAATCTGGAATTTTTTAAAAATCATCCACAATCGATTGTCTTTGTCTAACAATCGATTGTCGTTAAGACAGTGTAATCTGGAATTTTTCAAAATAGCCAACAATCGATTGTCTATGCATAACAATCGATTGTCTTAAAACAGTGTGCTCTGGAATTTTTCAAAAAAGCCAACAATCGATTGTCTATACTTAACAATCGATTGTCTTAAAACAGTGTGCTCTGGAATTTTTCAAAATAGCCAACAATCGATTGTCTATACTTAACAATCGATTGTCTTAAAACAGTGTGCTCTGGAATTTTTCAAAATAGCCAACAATAGATTGTCTATGCATAACAATCGATTGTCTTAAGACAGTATGATCTAAAGTTTTTCAAAATAGCAAATAATCGATTGTGTGTGTTTAACAATCGATTGTCAATGTTCAACAATCGATTGTTTGTGTTTAACAATCGATTGTTTGAAGAAAACATTTAAACTGAAATTTTCAAACTGCAAAGTAATGGATAACATATCTGATTTTGTTAGTCAACTGTTAGCAGCAGATTTTGAAAATATTATGTGACACAAACGAATTGAACTTGTTTATTCTTATGTTCGTGTATCTCTTTTGTATGTCAAACTATGGGATAGCAAATATGGATATCTCACAAAGCGAACTTGGATCAACGTCCAACTGTAAAAGTATTTGCCTAGTTGATTCATGTACTACACATACAATACTCAAAGAAAGGAAGTATTTCTCTCAACTAAATATGTGTAAGGCAAACGTTACTACAATATCTGGAAGTAGTAAATTGATTGAAGGCTCCGGAAGAGCAATTGTAACTCTGCCCAAAGGCACGACGTTAATCATAGAGAATGCAATGTTCTCCTCCAAGTCTAAGAGAAACTTGTTGAGTTTTAAAGATGTACGCCGGAATGGCTATCATATTGAGACAACGGATGAAGATAATCTTGAATATCTCGTCATCACAAAGAATGTCTCCGGCCAAAAGAGGGTTATTGAGAAATTCCCGTCTTTATCTTGTGGCCTGTATTGGACAAGAATTAGTGCAATTGAGGCACATTCAACAGTAAACCAAAGGGTTACTGATTCCAATACCTTTGTACTTTGGCATGATCGATTGGGACACCCAGGATCGGTCATGATGAGACGAATTATAGAAAGCTCATATGGGCATCCGTTAAAGAATTTCAAAATTCTTTCGAATAATGAATATCCTTGCACTTCGTGTTATCAAGGCAAGTTGATTATCAGGCCATCACCAACAAAGGTTGGGACTGAGTCACCCACGTTTCTGGAACGTATACAAGGGGACATTTGTGGACCTATTCACCCCCTAGTGGGTCGTTTAGGTATTTCATGGTCTTGATAGACGCATCCTGTAGATGGTGTCATGTGTGCCTGTTGTCATCACGCAACCTTGCGTTTGCAAAATTAATGGCACAAATAATTCGACTACGAGCACAATTTCCAGATAATCCAATCAAGTCCATTAGACTGGATAATGCTGCTGAGTTTACATCCCAAGCATTTAATGATTATTGCTTATCAATCGGGATAAAAGTTGAACATTCTGTAGCTCATGTTCACACTCAAAACGGTCTTGCAGAATCGTTAATTAAACGCCTGCAGTTGATTGCAAGGCCATTGCTTATGAGAACGAGGCTGCCCACTTCGGTATGGGGTCACGCCATCTTACATGCAGCAATGCTAATTCGTCTCAGACCGACAAATTACCACAAGTATTCCCCGTTGCAATTGGTTTTGGGTCATGAACCCAATATATCCCATTTAAGAATTTTTGGATGCGCAGTATATGTGCCATTAGCACCGCCATCCCGCACCAAAATGGGTCCGCAAAGAAGGTTAGGAATATATGTTGGGTTTGAATTGCCCTCCATCATTCGCTACCTCGAAACATTGACAGGCGACTTGTTTACTGCACGATTTGCAGACTGTCGATTTGATGAGACACTTTTCCCAAAATTAGGGGGAGAAGTTGGTGAAACCAAACGGGAAATTTTGTGGAAAAATGCATCATTATCTCATCTTGATCCACATACCTCTATTTGTGAAAGAGAGGTACAAAAGATTATCCATTTGCAAAGAATAGCAAATCAAATGCCTGACGCATTTACGGACTTGAAAAGGATAACGAAATCCCACATTCCCGCGGAAAATGTTCCAATCCGTATTGATGTCCCTGTTGGACAATCATCTAGTGTCATATCCAATGAGTCGAATGCACGCCTGAAGAGTGGCAGACCATTAGGTTCCAAAGATTGAAATCCTAGAAAGAGGAAAAAGAACGATCAAAATGACACCACGAAAGAATCTCATGATTTAACAAATTCTGAGATTCATGAAGAATCCATTGAGCCCGAGACTCTGGAAAATACGGAACTATCCCTAAATCCAATTAATATTGAGGCAAATATTAATCGAGTGGATATTGTGGTGGATAATGCCTTTGCTTATAATGTAGCATCTAGCATTATGCAAGAATGTGAGGATCTCGAACCTCAATCTGTTGAAGAATGTCGAAAAAGACAGGATTGGCCAAAGTGGCAAGAAGCAATTCAATCAGAATTGAATTCGCTGGCAAAACGTGAAGTTTTTGGCCCTATAGTTGAAACACCTAATGGTGTTAAGCCTGTCGGCTATAAATGGGTCTTTGTACGCAAAAGAAATGAGAAAAACGAGGTACAAAGATATAAGGCACGCCTTGTTGCACAAGGTTTTTCTCAAAGGCCTGGTGTCGATTATGAAGAGACATATTCGCTGGTAATGGATGCGATAACCTTTCGTTATCTCATAAGTTTTGCTGTCCATGAAAAGCTTGACATGCACTTAATGGATGTGGTTACTGCCTATCTTTATGGCTCACTTGATAATGAGATATACATAAAAATTCCCGATGGACTCAAGATGCCAAACGCGCATAATTCAAAATCTCGGGAAATGTTCTCAATTAAATTGCAAAGATCCTTGTATGGTCTAAAGCAATCTGGACGAATGTGGTATAATCGTCTTAGTGAGTACTTGTTAAAAGAAGGCTATATAAATGACGCCATTTGCCCGTGTGTTTTTATAAAGAAAACAACATCGGAATTTGTTGTACTTGCCGTATATGTTGATGACATAAACCTTATTGGAACCCCTATAGAACTCCAAAAGGCAATTGATTATCTAAAGGATGAATTCGAGATGAAAGATCTCGGAAAGACTAAACTATGTCTTGGTTTGCAAATTGAATATTTGGCAAACGGAATTTTTGTTCACCAATCTACCTATACAGAAAAGGTACTGAAACGGTTTTACATGGATGAAGCACATCCTTTAAGTACACCGATGGTTGTTCGATCACTTGATGTGAACAAAGATCCATTCCGACCACAAGAAAGGAATGAAGAGCTACTTGGTCCTGAAGTACCATATCTTAGCGCAATTGGCGCACTAATGTATCTTGTAAATACTACAAGGCCTGACATATCCTTTTCAGTTAATGTCTTAGCAAGATTTAGCTCGTCTCCCACGAGGAGACACTGGAATGGGATCAAACACATATTGCGGTACCTAAAGGGAACTACCGATATGGGCTTATTTTATGGCAAGAATTGCAGCCCGGATCTTGTTGGTTATGCTGATGCTGGATATTTGTCCGACCCACACAAGGCTCGATCTCAAACGGGTTATGTGTTTACCTGTGGAGAAACCGCCATATCTTGGCGATCGACTAAGCAATCAATTGTGGCTACTTCATCTAATCATGCCGAGATAATTGCTATTCATGAAGCAAGTCGGGAGTGTGTGTGGTTAAGGTCGATAATACATCATATCCAAGACAAATGTGGTTTGAAGTGTGATAAACTACCCACAATTTTGTATGAAGACAATGCAGCATGTATAGCTCAATTGAAGGGAGGATTCATAGAAGGAGATAGAACGAAGCATATTTCACCAAAGTTATTCTTCACACATGATCTTCAAAAGAATGGTGATATCAATGTTCAACAGATTCGTTCAAGCGACAATATGGCTGATTTGTTCACAAAATCTCTACCAAAGTCAACCTTCAAGAAGCTAGTTCACAAGATCGGGATGCGAAGACTTAAGGACATAAATTGATGTTCTTATCAGGGGGAGTTAAGGCGCGTTGCACTCTTTTTCCCTTACAAGGTTTTGTCCCACCGGGTTTTCCTTGCGAGGTTTTTAACGAGGCAACCAATAGGCGCATATTCAAACATGTGTACTCTTTTTCCTTACTTTAATTTTTCCCATTGGGTTTTGTTTTAAGGTTTTAACGAGGCACATCATTGAATAGACATTCAAGGGGGAGTGTTATAAATACACTTCTATTTAAGGTGAATGTCTTTAATTAGAGAGATTCTAGAGTTCTATTCTTGGTAGCTAAATCATCCTCCTCCCTATAAATAGAGGTGCCCTCAACCATTGTAAATCACTCCTAACATTCTCTAAGCATCAATAAGAAGAACCCTCTCTACTCTTCTCTCTATTTGCTCTTGTTCTTGAGTTATTGTTCTTGTCTTTTATATTATTTCATAACAAAGAAAATATAATTTTAAATCTATAATTTTAAGTGTAGTGTATACATGATTGATAGTAAAATGAAATATTTCAACCATCTTTTCCTTCACTGCACAATTGCAATAGAACTTTGGAACTTTTTCCTTTCTATTTTTGGACTGGGCTGGGTGCAACCTCAGTCAACAAAAGATGCCTTTGAGTTTTGGAGTTTTTGCGGAGTTGATAAATCAATTAAAAGAGCATGTAGGATCAATGACGAACCTAAAAATATTTTCAAGGGTATTCAAACTTGAAATAAATAGAAAAAAATTTCAACAAAAGGTGTTTAATATATATTTTATATATCTAAAATTAATATTTTATTTATATACACAGCGTAATTTTCAGGGAAGGGTGCTAAAGTTGACTTCGTCCATGTGTAAGATGGTCTCAACTACTATTTTTTGGTGTTTTATGGAATGAGAGGAACCACATATGTTTTGACTAAACAAAGGCTATTTGACTAGTCAGCCTTTACATCTGGAATTTCCTTACCTCTGTAAATTGCCTGATCAAGTTTTTGGATTTTGTTAGCTCCCTAAAGTTAATCTATGTTCATCAAATGACTAAAAAAATCAAGTTGAAATCCGAAATTGGTTAAAGCTTCCAAACATAGCGCTCAAGTCTTATGTTGTATTCTTGTATTCAAACTAATATGTTTTGATCACTGTTTGTTGGCACCTTAGCAGAGAATTCCCCTGTTCTAAATTTACTCATATTTGAGGTTTGTATATTATTGTCAAGAGAAAGAGGAGTCTGGATTTCTGCATCTTGACTTGAACAGCCCTGTAATTACACATTACACAGCACAGTAAAAGTAGTTGTTGATGAAGTCCAAAATCAAAATGATAATAAAGTGGATTGAAAATTTGTTTTTGATGTTAAAAAGAAGTTATTTTATAGGTATTTTGCAGTATTTTACTGCGAATTAGGTTAACGGAATTTTTACCGTTAACGTAATTCGCAGTAAAATACTACGAAATCATAAAAAATTATTTTTAAAAAAATATAATTCGCAGAAATTTACGTCGAATTACATTTAAATTATAATTTTAATTAAACATCTGTGCCAGACCAAAAATAAAAAGGCAATTCGTAGTAAATTAATGCGAATTGCTAATTCGCAGTAATATACTGTGAATTACCTCTTTATTTTTTGCCCCACCTAATTATTTTAACTGACGCAACAACAATAATTCAAAAATATAAAATACAGTATTTTATTGCGAATTCCTTTGAAAAATTCTATGCCCCGAGCTCAGATTTGCCTTATTTTAACTTCTCTCTTCTTCTTATCAATCTTTCTTTACGATGTCTGAAGTGCAAAAAATAGAGGTTTTCACTATATTGGGATGCTGAAGTTGTGCTGGAGAATAACTCTGTGAGGTACAACTCATCATATTAAATTGCAGCTTAATATGGAGTACGATACATTTGTATCGTTGTTACGTAAAAAAATGAGTGAGAGGAGGTGTCCGGTTAACTGTAATGTAACCGGTAGATTTTCGTATCCAGTGACTCCGCAAGGGTTTGGTTATTATTCAGAGTTTAACATCAAGGATGATGATACTCTTAGAGATTTTTTGCGGATCCCGGATGAATACATGAAATTTATTGTAATAAATTTATTAGAAATGTACGTAAAGGTGGAAGAGGGCGTGCATAGCAGCGATAACCCCCGGTCATCGAGTGGTTATTCTGGAGAAATTTTGCCGGACAGATTAGTGAAGAAAGAGCTTGCCTTGATTTTAACTTGTCACCGCCAGCGAATGAGCAACAACAAAATAATTTATCGACTTATTATAATCAACAAGAGGACTGGTAAATTTCAATTTTGCTACGCTTTAGTGATGTTCATTTTATGTTATAATTGGATTTGTATTAACGGTCATATTTTCATAGGGGTACCGTCCGAAGATGAATTTTACGAGTTATGAGCCCGCCCCTAGTTGGAATATGCGTAGTTCTGGAGTATTGGACCACGGTGGTCCATCCGGGAGTCATCATCAACAAGAAATGTCAAGACAATACGACTTGTAAATAAAGTGATATAGCTATATCTAAAGTATTTTTCCGGACTATTAGGTAACTTATATTTTTGTTTTTTTTGTGCAGTGAAAACGAGCTTCTTGAAGCTCCTGACCTCACACAGCTTCCCATAGACGACGTATTACTCGTGATTTAGCAGATACGCAGAGTCAGGAAGATGATAGTGATTACGACAATAATGCGGATGAGTCTGGGGATGAAACACCCCTCCCATTTGAGGTTGGTGATGAGGAGGAGGAAGTGAATGTTGAACCTGAACCGGCGAGGGAGCATGTTCCTCCACCTCCCGTGCGACCTAGAGTGTACGAGTTCCACATGCCATTTTATGAGCGAAATATTCCCTACCTTGGTAATTTACCAAGCATGCCGAACGTGGATGCCCTCACAGGGGATGATGATGAATCACCATCGCAAATGTGGGATGAGTCCATGCCATTTGTTCTGACTAAGGGCATATATTTCCCCAATAAAGCTCGCCTTATTAGGACTGTAAAAATCTACACCATATAGTGTCGTGAGATGACGGTAGATGAGTCAACTACGGAAAAATGGAAGGTTGTATGCCGCATGTGGTTTATGAGTTGTCACTGGATGTTGCGTGCCACCAAGAAGAAATCAAGTTTGTGGAAAATGGGTAAATTTATTAGCAAGCACAGATGTGAAATGGACACATACAATGAGAATCACTTCAACTTGGATGTCGACTTAATTTCTCTTGTCTTGATTCCATATTTGGAAGTGTCCATTATGTTCAAGATTAAAGAGTGTATTACAGCCGTCCATCAAGAGTATGATTGTACTGTAACGAAAAGAAAGGCATATCTCGATCGCAAACATGCCTTTGAACTTATTTATGGCGATTGGGATAAGTCTTTTTTAAATCTGCCCAGGTACATGGCCGCATTGCAACACTTTAACCCCGGCACTGTTGTTGAATGGAGGCTTGAGCGAAGTCCGAACATACCCGAATATATTTTCAACTATGTGCTCTGGTCTTTTAAACCGGCAATTGATGGTTTTGTGCATTGTCGTCTTGTTATTTCCATAGACGGTACTCATGTCTATGGAAAGTATAATATTAAGCTTTTGATTGCAGTTGCAGTAGATGCCAACGGGCAAATATTTCCATTAGATTTTGCCATATTTTCCAACGAAAGCGAAGAGACGTGGATGCTTTTTTTGAACCACTTGAAGCAGCAAGTTGTCAAACAGCGTTAAGGTATTTGTCTTATATATGATCGGCATGGTGGTATTTTAAGTTCTGTGTGTCACTAGCCTGAATGATAGGAACCATATGTATACCATCGTTACTATGTGCGGCACCTGAAGGCTAATTTTCAGAAGAAATTTCCTAACAAGACATTGCATGACTTAATATGGATGGCTGCAACTGAGCACTAGCAATGCAAATTCAAGAGGCCCGTGGAAGCGATCCGGCAGTTAGACCCAAGAGCCTATACTTGGTTGATGGGGCATGAGCTTCACATGTAGACATTGCATGTTGATGGCAGCAGACGATGGAGATCCCTCACTACAAACGTATCAGAGTCATTCAACGGCTTGCTGAAGTCTGCCCGTGGACTGCCTGTCACTGCCATGGTCCGCATTACATTCAAACAGAGCGCGGAGAGGTTTGTTGAAAGGCATGCAGCTGCCTCAGCATTGATGGACTGGGGTGTTGAATTTATGCCAATACCCATGAGAAGATTTGAAAGGTCCAGGAGGCGAGCACAGTGGCATTCATTTCTTCAGTACGATCATGAACGGGGTGTTTTTGAAGTTAAGACAGCTATCAGTGGACACCATGGGAATAATCTACATACGATGAATGAAAATAGAAGGTTGTGTTCATGTGGGAAATTGACCATCTACCACATGTCGTGCGCACATGCGTTGAAGTGCTTTCAACAAGTTGGATATGGGGAAACAAACTATATTGATAGGCAATACAATATTGTTGCATATCTAGACACGTATAGTGGAAAGTTGCAGCCATTAAGTGCTGAGCATTATTGGGAACTATGGAATAGAATGCTCGTTTGGCTAGAGTACAAGAGAACCATAGGTGATTGGAACAGCGAAATCGACTGGATTAGCAACATTGCAAAAAGGAAATGCGGCTATGCTGAAATAACGACCAGTGTGTTTGGAATGTTAGTATACTGTCTGTGGCTGGAAAGGAACAAGATTAGATTCCAAGGCGGGCCTTCGGTTGTAAAGGATACATGTAAAGAGATAGCGATTCATGTGCACATTCAGGGAAACTCTCTTAAACACTGGAAGGAAGTATTGCGAAGACTGGATCATTTCCCGTAAAAGTAAGAAGAGAAACTGTGCATGCTTTTCATGATTTAATGTATATAGAACATAAGGGAGTTTTTCCTTCTAGAATGTTTGTAACAGTAGCTAGTCAACGGCTACTGGAAACTCTGTAACATTTGATCTATTGATGAAATGGAATTAATTTTAAAAAAAAAATAACTTTTTGTTATATATTTTTATTTATTATAATATCCAATGTTTAGTATAATTATATTATTAATAGAAATTATTAGCATATTACTTATTTACTATTTTTGTCTGCTAATTTCTTTGGTGATATAACATAAGGTACACATTTTATTACTCTTGAAAATATTTTTTAAAAATAGATTTTATTATATTATCTGAATAATATTATTTGAATTTTAATGAATAAATACACTTTTTATTTCAAAATATATAAAAACGAAAATTATTTTAAAAAATAAAATAAAAAATTAACTACCCCAAACCAACACTCACTCATGTTTGAGTGATTAATTTTGATAATTTATTTCTTTATTAATAATTAATAATTAAATAACTAATTAGTAACTAAATATGTCATGTATTTTTTTAGAATGCTTAAGGAGAGAGCTTTGTCTGCCTTTTAATAATATATAGATTGCAGGAATCACTGAATATTACCGGAAAAATTTCACACATTTATTCTTCTTCGACTCTTTGCTCTTTTCTCTTAACTCAAATTCTTTTTCTCCAATTAGCCACCTTTAACCGCTGCTCTATTTCACCATACCCAGATCCCATTTCGCCAATTTATGTATCCTTTCCATTATCAAAATTTATCAAAAACTAAAGCCCATAATTCATTCTGCAAGTTGTTGTGCTTACCACCCAATTTCGACCCTTCTCTTAAGATATGAGGTCAATATCTGTATAATTATGGAAAAATAGTTTTTCGAATCTAAAATCCGGAGGTTCAGGCACCGACGAGCTTGTTGGTAGTGCTTTTACTTTGAGGCATCACTAAAATCTGGGGAAATTTGATGGTAGATTTATTTTCTAGCAATTTGGAGTTAATCCTTGATGATAGTAAAATTGTTATTGGTTGATTTCTATGTTTTATACTTGCTTTTAATGTTGTAGATGATTAGGGATGCAGATTAGAAGGAATAGGAGTGAGTCTGTGAGAAGATGACATGGGTGCTTCGTTACGGAGGGAAGGGGGTCGTTACTCGTCAGGAAGATGACGCGGGGGGAGGGGGGGTGTTCTTGTTTATCTTTTAATTTTTCTTTTGTCAAAACGTTTTTTTAGAGTTTGTTTGAAAGCCACCCTATAATTGAAATTGGTATAATTATTCAATTGTGTAGTTAAGACAACTTATTTGTTTATCATAGTGTAATTATAGTGTAATTACAAGTTTACTGTTTGGTTGCACAAGTATAATTACACAATTAAATTAAATTTTAAATTAAGTAATTATCAAAACTTAAAGTTAATATAATAAATATATGTCTATTAACTTTTATAAGTATAAATGATATTATATTTGGTATTTAAGATGTATATTTTTCGTGAATATACATCAATAAGTAATTATATATTTAACTAATATTGCAATAATATATATATATATATATATATATATATATATATATATATATATATATATATTTAAATTAATAATATTTAGTTTAACAACAATAACAACTACCCAGTATAGTCCCACAAAGTGGAGTCTGGGGAAGGTAATATGTAGACAAGTCTTACCCGAAAGGACAGAGAGATTGTTTCCCGTCGAGCCTCGGCCCAGGAAAGGAAAAGCAAAACAAAAACAAAGATAAAAACAAATTAGCATTAGTAACTCCAGCATAAATCATATAAATAATTATCTAAACATAAAAACATATATAAAATGGCGTGCAAAAAATTAAAATATACATTTTATTGTAAGAACATCATGGAATTCATATTTGATAAAGTAAATTAATATTTATAAATATAATGCCATAACATTATTCAAATGTTTAACAAAACTGATCTATCAATTCTTACTAAAAAATGAACACCACGCATATAACACAATTTCAAATTTTAAAATAACATTATTTAGCATATATCAAATTCCAACATAATAATAGTAAGTTCCACTATAATTTTAGATTAGGAAACATAATAAGTTTATAACCACATTCAACAATGAAATTTTATTTTAATGATATCACTCATTATATGACAAGTTTGTAAATGGCTCATTATTTATAATATTAGGAGGTAGTTTCAAAAAATAGAATAATAAAATAAATAAAAATAAATTATAAGCAATTACATGAAATAATAAGAAATAAAGGATAAATAATGTACAAGAAAAATATATTATTAAAAGGTAATAATAAAATTTTAAAAATAAAAAGTTATAAAGAAAATAAATAAAAATAAAAAAGAAAAAATAAAAATAAAAAATAAACTTATAATACAAAGTATAATTACCACCAATTCTCACCTCCCCCTTGAGAATTGAAAAGTATAATTACATCCCTCGAATTATATTTAATTCCATGTTGACCAAGTAATTACTTGGACAAACAAACATGACAAACTATATAATTACACCCAATTACATCCAAATCCAATTCCTATGTGGCTTTCCAAACATGCTCTTAATTTGCTTAAGTTAAATCCATGTGTTTCCATCTTATTCATCACCTTGACGTGTGAATTATACGTTGTTTTTGTATTTGGAATGCCTATCAATTTTGTGTCTAAATGACACAGTTAATTATACGATTAAAGTATTCAAATGAAACAGTAAATGGAACGTCTAAGTGAAAAGTGAGGACTAACTTTAAGGCATTACTGACGTACTTGGCCTAAATTTAATTACTTGAATTGAGAGTCATATTTTTTATCAAATAATTTGATACCGTCTGTAAAAATTGAGTCATAATTTGTTACATGACCGTGCTAAAACCACGGGACTTGGGAGTATCTCGTACCTTTTATCGGGTTAACAAAATTTCTAACCTGATCTAAAGTGTTTCGAATCAAACTTCCTCAAATTAAAATTTAAAATAAATCGGTGATTTGAGACACTATAATCAATTATTTCAAGTGGCGACTCTAAAAAATAAAATAAGTCAATCTTATTTCAATTCTGTCACTTTAATTGGAGAAACTACATTTCATCGAAAACAGGAGGTGTGACAGAAAGAAATTCCCAGGCTTCGATACAGGATTCCTCCAAATATCATTGCCTTGCAACAGAAAATGCCAATTCTTTCTTAATTTACACTACATGCATTTATAATTTAACGGATCATATGGCCTCTTACACATGGACAATTAATGACATTTGACCACCTCGTACACGGCGACGTCAGTGTCATGAATATTATTGCACCAGCTCGTTATAGCAAAGACTGCAGTTAAATTGCCATAGGCACCAATAAATCAGATTAGAAAAAAAGAAATTCGTCCATAGAACTACCCATATTGCACCAGCAAACGCTATCAAAAAGCAAAAACATGATACAAGTATGAATAAAAACGAATTTCACAAACAACTAACATCGCATAATAAGACAATATAGGACAGATTGGTTAAAATTTTGTCGAGAAAATAAGCACCTGAAGAAGAAAAATATACGGCAGTACGCCAAAGAAACACACAGAGCTTACCCAAAAAAAAAAGAATCTACGATTATGAAAACCAAAATAACTAATATGACGTACACAGGAGTGCTAGTAGAACCATTTCAGCCAGCAGGCGGAAATTGCAGCTATTTCATCAGCCAGCAGGACTTTATGCACCAACAAATGATCCATGCAATATACTGTCAGAAGCTTCCTTCACATATCAGCAATTGGGTTACTCCACCAAGCGATGCAGGTCATCAACCAGCTGGTCAATACTCTCTTCCCTTATATGGTGATTCCTGTTGGGATCAAGATACAGAAAGAAAGCTAAGGCTCTGATAGTTTGTTATTATATTATCCTTATACCAGCAGAAGCAGAATCACATAAACGGGAAATTCCATCATATTGCCGTGTGAACTTGCTTATATTGCTAGTCCCAACTCTTGATAAAAAAAGAGGAGAGCTGCGGCAGGTAGATAGCCAGCGTGAAGCTAACCAATTTATGGTGTATCCTTGAAATGCAAAATACATTGGGACATGCTCAACTAAGCATGTGTTAGATTGGCATTTGAGTCCTATGTTCATTAGGAGTCTTTGGCCTTGTCAAAGGACTTATTTGCGTGCTACGAAAACTAATTTTGTTTTATCAAATTGGACTGAGACAGACCAAAAAAGAATACTTCCAGTGCAAGTTTGGTGACGGAACTCATGAAGCAGACGTGGATGTGAAGCTTGATACTCAAGTCATCCCCAGGAGAAGTAGTTTCAAGTATCTCGGGTCTATATAATCTAAGGTAATGAGGAGGTCTCACATTGTATTGGTGCGGGATGGATGAAATGGAGGCTCATATCCGGTGTGTTGTGTAATAAGAATGTGCCACCGGAGACATTAGGGTAAGTTTTACAAAGTGATGGTTAAACCTACTATACTATATGGGGGGCTGAGTCTGGGCCAATCAAGAACTCCCATGTTCATAAGATGAAAGTAGCCGCAATGAGGATGCTGGGATGGATGTGTGGGCATACCGGGGGAGATAAGATTAGGAATGAAGTTATTCGGGACAAAGTGAAAGTGGCCCCCGTGGAGGAAAGTTACGGGAGTCAAGGCTGAGATGGTTCGGACACACGTGAAGAGGAGAAGGATAGACGCTCTTATTAGGAAGTGTGAGAGGTTGGCCATGGTGGATATGAGAAGAGGTAGAGGTAGGTCAAAAAAATGTTAGGGAGACGTAATTACGCAGGTCATTGCACTACTTCAGTTTACTGAGGAAATGATCCACAATAAAAGGATGTGGACGTTGAGAATTAAAATAAAATAAAAAAAGTAGGTAATCGAGAGTTGCAAGTAGTATCAATAGCACTCGTGTATTTTCATATTCTTCAATTTCTATTATTTGCCTGTTGTTTTGTTCGCTTTGTTTATCTTCTTTCCCTGTAGTTACTATTTGATGCTACTTCTCCTTTTTCGGCTTCTCCTTTTCTCCCCTTTTTTCCTTTCCGTCTTTTGTATTCTTCTTCTTCCCGTTATTCTTTTTTCACCTTTTCTTGAGCCGAAGATTTATTAGAAACAACCTCTCTACCTCACCAGGTAGAGGTAAGGTCTGCGTACACCCTATTTGTGGGATTATACTAGTTATGTTGTCGTTGTAAATTGGACTTAGACAAGCTTAAATGGAGTGACATAGATAATGAGGATTCATATGAACGACGACAACAACAAAAAAAAAATCCAGTATAATCCCACACTGTGGGATACGGGGAGGATAGTATTTACGCAGCTTGACCCCTACCTTGTGGAGATAGAGAGGATGTTTCCAATAGACCCTTGGCTCAGAGAAGCATAAGCAATATGATCGACGACAACTTGCTTGATATTAATGAGTAGTTAGTGTTATGGTATTTTGTGGAAAATTCCTCTTAAGCATTGCCTAGCATGTCAAGGACCATTATGATCATTAATTCATTATCAAGCAAGGTATCCAAAGTTAACTTTTATCACAATGAGTGCTATTAAAATGCCAGAAGACTGCAAGACCGAAAAAGTCAAGGGTACATGCCAGAAAAAGATTCTTACAGGGGGGTAAGTTGGCATGTAGACAACTTGCCGAGGGTGACCAATCATCATCTGCTGTCCATACTGCAATCAAAGGAGGAGATTTTAAACATTATACAATCCAATTCAATATAATAGGCAGAACGACTAATGCATTGACCAAATCTCTCCAATATTACAGGCAGAAGAACCAGCACGTACTATGGGCAATGACCAAAAAAAGGACAAACCTGAGGTTCATTTGGATGAAAGTATGGCTGCGGTGCAGGTGTAGCCCGTGAATTAAATATAACAGGCTGATGTCCAGCATACGATGGACCAACCTGCAAATAGTACATTAGCAACATTGAACATCAGAACACTCTGCCCTACCCCCAAAAAGGGGAGAGAGAGAGAGAGAAGCAACAGTATGTCCAGTTCACAAAGATGCAAACAGATTCTTTGCGAACTTCACCAGCTATCTAGCAATTTGAAACTAGCTTGCAATTCAATCTTGCATCTCAGTTCCTTGAGAATACTCCAAAAATCTTTTCTAAAGAGGATCTCCATTAAAAGATGGAAAAGAATCAATTAACGACACATAAAAAAACAAGGTGGCTGTTACCCTTTTACCGTTTACTATACGTAAAACTCCAAAATCAAGTGCGCTTGGGCGAAGTACCAGGCCAGATGACCCTTCGAAAGTCCTTGTGTTGCATCCCCCAAACTTAGGCCACTTTGCTGGTCTTAAGCCCAGATAAAGGACGAGGTTATGATAGGTTCGCTTTTTTGGTGCTCTTCTCAATGTAACAATAAACTAATGATTTTCAGACCACTATGCATATTATGTAATATTTCTAAGATTCAGTTATTCCGCTAAGCTACCATTCCTAAGAATCATTTGCAACTCCATACCATTTCAAAAAAAAAGGAGAGAGAATCATCTGCAAGTAGATGGGGCTAAGACTAGGGTGAGGACGGTGGGTGGCGATTCAGACCATTTTCCTGTGGTAATGGGGCTCCATCAAGGATCGGCGCTGAGTCCCATGTTGTTCGCCTTAGTGATAGATGCTCTAACCCGTCATATCCAGGGGGATGTGCCCTGGTGTATGCTCTTTGCTGATGATATAATATTGATAGACGAGACGAGGGCCGGTGTTAGTGAGAAGTTAGAGGTATGGAGACAGACCCTCGAGTCTAAAGGTTTCAAGATAAGCAGATCTAAGACAGAATATCTGGAGTGCAAGTTCAGTGACGAGCCGAGTGGGGTGGGCAGGGATGTGATGCTTGGTTCTCAGGCCATCGCCAAGAGGGACAGTGTCCGATATCTTGGGTCTGTGATTCAGGGGGACGGAGAGATTGACGGGGACGTCACCCATCGGATAGGAGCAGGGTGGTCGAAGTGGAGGCTTGCTTCTGGGGTCCTGTGTGACAAGAAAATCCCACACAAACTCAAAGGGAAATTCTACAGAGCCGTGGTTAGACCTGCGATGTTGTACGGGGCAGAGTGCTGGCCCGTGAAGAACTCCCATGTCCAGAGAATGAAGGTTGCTGAGATGAGGATGCTTAGGTGGATGTGTGGGCACACCAGGCTGGATAAGATTAGGAATGAAGTTATTCGACAGAAGGTAGAGGTGGCCCCAGTGGACGAGAAGATGCGGGAAGCGAGGCTGAGGTGGTTCGGGCATGTACGGAGGAGGGGTCCCGATGCCCCGGTGAGGAGCTGCGAGCGGCTGGAGATTGCTGGTGGTCGGCGGGGTAGAGGGAGGCCTAAGAAGCATTGGGGAGAGGTGATTAGGCAGGACATGACTAAAATGCAGGTTACCGAGGACATGACCCTCGATAGGGGAGTCTGGAGGTCTAGAATCAGGGTTGCAGGATAGGGGCTCTTAGAGTCCTTCGTTCGCCTCACCCGGGGTTGGGTGTGGGATAGTAGGGTTACCCATCGATGTCTAGTGTTTTAGCCTAGGTCCCCTCTTGGTTGCGACGGTATTTATGTTCCTTATGTTTACATAACCATTTACGTTATTTCTGCAGGATTACTTATGCTTTGTTTTGTTATTTTATTTTGTCTTGCCTTGGTTACTAATTTTGTCTTTGTTTTCCAATGCAGCTTTTCATTCTGTCCTATGCGCCGAGGGTCGCATGGAAGCAGCCTCTCTGCCCTTTTGGGTAGGGGTAAGACTGCCTACATATTACCCTCCCCAGACCCCACCTGGTGGGAGTATACTGGGTAGTTGTTGTTGTTGTTGTTGTTGTATTTCATTTGATAGAGTTGGACAGACGTAGAATGGAATACCAGTATGGAAACTGCATATCCCAATGAAACCCAGATCATCAAGACTCAACCATGCTTGGCATCAAAAGTACCCACCCAAGCCGCATTCACAAAAACATTCATAAAAGCAACACCAATCAGTAATAATACATAAAGCATCATTACCCCAATGCCCACAGACATGCCATGCATGTGTGGCATAGCAGCCACCCCAGCTGGATAGTAGAAGGAATTATCAGACACTGGAGATGCCGGTCTTAAAGTCGCTTGAGATGGGACGAAACTCTTCGCATTGGGATTAAATTTAAATTCCTGCCAGAACGTTGAACGAAGAGCCCATCAAAACTTCATGAAATGATTGCTTGCTGATAGTCATCCTTTGTTGAATAGAAAAAGGTATCAAAGAAGAAGTTTTACCTTAGCATGTGGATTCAACGTGGACTTTGTGGATTTTTCTGAGGAAAATGAACTCACTGAAGAGCTACGTGACAATCCATTGCTAGATGCAGCACCTGCTTTATCAATAGAGAATAAAGCCGAACTACTAGGTCTGACACAAGAATTAGCAGATCGGGCAATGTCTTGACTCTTGAAAGACGCAACAGGCCCCTTTTCACTAGAAGAACCTGCGACCTTATCCTGGCACTTGAGAGGAGCAAACGATGTGGAGACATCCGCAGATGATCCACCCTTATCCGACGTTTCCTTTTTCAGACGTGATGACTTGGAATCTACATGTAAAAACCTTAAAATCAACAGAGATGCAATAAAATGAGGTAGAGACATTTTTTAAACACTTAAAAGATGAGCGAGAAGGGGATAAACTATAATTAAAAAGGGAGGCCAATTTAATTAACCATAAAACTTTCCACCAAAAAGAGTCGCTTTAAGGAGCCAATAGCATCCTTGATTCTCGTGATATACAGGTGATGCTACCAGGATTATTATATTACCTATTTTGACTGCTCAGCATACAATACGTTAAAATAAGAAGTTTTTTTGAGATGTGCAAAAGCTACAAGGAACCTAGCATCATGGAAGCTTGCGTAGCTAGACCTTCACCAACCACCACCAGCCATTTTTTTAGCTGGTGGGCAGTAGATCAGAACATTGACGTGGTCTTTTTTTTTTTTTTGTTTTACTGATGGCGGAGGACCAAAGTGACATGCTCAACAATCTTGAGGCAGACAACAATTTTTTTCTTTTAGATGAGTATAACATCCTATGATCCCAATATTAAAATATCAATTTCTGAGCAGGGCTATTTTGAGGGGAAAAAAAGTGAAGATAAGATGATAGGATATAAGTCAACTAGCAGCAATGTAGCAAGAAGGGAAATATTTATAAGAAACGTATCCATAAGAGTTGCAAGCATGGATATTTGACTAGTTGAACCTCAAGAGAAACTCACCTTCAAGTATTGATGTTTTAGCCTCATCAGCGAACTACAAGAAACAACGAGTACTGACCATGAGAGCTTTTCCAAGCAAGAAAAAAAAGAAATAGTAAAGAAATAGATTTTTAACGAAAGCAATAGCATTTAAGGGAGTTAAAATTCAGCTACCTTTTGCATTCTCATCTCCTCATCATTGCAAATAGCTCCATCATGTTCACTGAAGGTGATCTTATGCCCCCTAAAGGAATACATGGTCAGAGCAGTAAAAAATTGATAGCTAAATGGGGTAAGAGTTTATTGTATTTAAGCTTTCTCTTTTAAAAGCAGAAAACATGATAAGAGAAAGTAGACTTCTCAGACTAGGTAGAGAAGAACAGTCAGAATGTCAGAAAGAAAGATTGTAACAACCTGCTCTCATCCATCATCGAGGCACTTTGAGGAACATGTTTAGCCGATGACTGTTTGCTATGATCATCATAGTAAGTCTGATAGACATTCCTGCTGGTACTCAACTGAGAAGATTGCAATTCATCCTACAGACATAAGGCAAGACTAACACTGGCGATGTGATCTTAAGATACAAGCAGAAAATCAAAGGCATAGAACTAACACATGAACACAGACACTTTAAAGACCTCTTTTATTTTTGTATTTTTTATATTGGTGGTATACAAGGTCAATTTGTGCACACCTCAACTAGTCAACCGCGTAGCTGTTATCTCCCACCAACACAGGTATGGGGTAACTCTATAAGCTAAGAATGATGAAAAGAAATCACCTAACATTCCTTTTCCTCTGTTGGGAATTGAATCCAAGTCTCCAATTCATTAAAACTTCATTGACGGCTAAGTCACATCTTTGGGTACCACTTTAAACCATTTCATTCGATCTATGAAAGTTAAGTGAAATTTCTTGCTAGCAGGACATATATCTAAAAGGCATGGGTAATTCTTGTATTTGCCAGCGCTTTCACAGAATTACTCTGCGATAAAGTTTCCAACTAGTTGAGACATTTGAATAGTAAGAAAACCATCTTCCTACATCAGGTATATCCCAACTAAATGCCCAGTTTGTCGAAAATAAATTAAGCACAGACATAAAACCATACCACCAATACATTGACACAAACGAATAAATTCTCATTCCACAAAGTAATAGTTTATGCAAGACACAATGAGCCTAAATGAGCATACCCTTACCATATAGGAAGATCTTGATAAGAATTCTGCACCATCAACAACTTTCCCAATGCTCGTGCCAGTGAATGTTTCATCATTACGTGAATCCACCAGTATGTCCTCACAGTCATCATATCCACAATCATCAACCCCTCTAACAACTGCTGAAAATCTAGTTTCTTCATCAACTTCAAGGTTCCCATGAAGTTGAATTCCTCTCTCCTGTGAAAATATAATTCCAAAACAAGTGAAGAAAATAAAATCAAAAGGCAGAACAAGAACCATTAGAGGATGGAAAGAAAACCAAGGATTAACGATATCGGTGTTCTCAAAAGCAGAAAGCAAAAAAAAAGTAACAAGACTCCTGGGGTTTAAGCTGAGATGTGAGCGAAGCATGCTTTGAAGTTAAGTGCAAAGTTTACAGAGGATGCAAAAAATCCCTAGCATATGAGAATCAGTACTTTTTCTTTTTTTTTTTATAAGGTAAATTGTAATAATCAGAGAATTTCTTATAACATCAAAAAAGTAATTAAAGTTATCGAATTCAATATCTCATAAAAATAGTGAATTAATAAATTCAACCTTTCAAATAAATGCCATTAAGGTGTACTCAGCAAGCTCACAAGAAGATAGCTTCAATTACAAATTTGATTTTCGATTTTTAATTTTCAACTAGAAGACCATAAAAAGTTAATTTGCAACATCAATAACATATACAATAGTTTTAGTAACAGTGGTAATAATAAATTTTAAATAGCAAAGGGTCACTTCGTAATTGCCCTAGCATTCAGCCTACAAATCAAGAATTGGAGAACAAATAGAACAATGGGTCATATTAAAAATAAGATAGAAGCAAGGAAAAGCAAAGAAAGGTTGTTGCAAACCAGTGAAGAAGAAAAAAGACATGAAGAGAACACTGAAGTGTATCTGGAAAGATGTCCTAGTATTCAGATAGTAAACAGCACCATTTATTATTCTTTTTATCTTTTAATGTCAAATTAAAGACACGACTTCTCGCTCGGATCGCTTGCGCCTTACTATCGGACGCTCACGCTTCTTTGGAGTTGCTTTGCTTCGCCCATGTAAAGCAAAGACCCCTCACTTTCATTGCTCATCGTTGCTTTGCTTCGCACATGTGAAGCGAGGACACCTCGGTTTCATTACTCATTGCTTTAAGCAACAGAGCTATCATTTTTTAGAACAGTGCACAAGATAAAGGTAACGATATAAATTTCACCTCTGCAAGATGAAGATCACGTGTTTCCTCACCCTCAATTTCCCTAGCTATTCTTAAAGCTTCTTTTTCCAACTCCCTCATTTGAGGACCTTTCTCAAGCTTTGTAGTATAAAGTTCCTCATTGAATGTGCTTTTTACTCCAAATAGTGTTTCATTGACCTCAAACTGATCCCAGCCCCTGCAAGCACATATTCAGTAACATAGTAGGTGAAACACATTGTCATATTGGCAGACAACCAGTAAACACTTGCTAAAGAAACATAATTCACAACTATCACAAATTTGACACCAGAGGGGAAAAAGAAATCTTATAGGCATGTATCGCTACCAGTGTTTTAAAAGACGGGGCATAAGGCGAGGCGTTTTGCATATGCCTCAGCAGGACGTAAAGCATCGAGGCACGGGGCGTAAGCCCCATGGGTATTTAATAATATTTTATAAAATAATATAATTATAAAAAATATTATTAAATAGGTAAAATTGCATAAAATTTTTAAAAAACTATAAATTAGTGAAATATATATATATATAATATATATATATATATATATATTCCATATTATCTAATGAAATTATATAGAAATCCCAAATAAACTGAAATTATATATAAATCCCAAATAATTATATATAAGTGAAATCCCATATTATCTAATGAAATTATAAATCCCAAATTAATAAGTGAAATTATATATAAATCTAATCAATACATATAAAAGCACGCATACATATAATCCCATATAATATTTTGAAAGAGAGCAAGAGAAGTACTTAACTTAAAAAACTAATTACATACATATTTACAAACTAATAGTGAAATATAAAAAGAGAGGGAAGTAATGAGTTCAAAATAATAAAGTTTTTACATGGAGGAAGGAACAAACATGTTAGATTTGACTTACGGAGAAGAATGAAGTTTTCTGTTGCAAAAAAAGTGATAATCGTTGCTCTTGGTAGAGGTAAGGCTCGTCTACATTACTGGGTAGTTGTAGTTGTTGTTGGTAGAGGTAGACTAGCAGAAAGAATTGGGAAAACTTTTAATTTAGGGCTTTTAGCAATATATAAAAGTTTACTTTTAAATTTAATGTTTTTAATTCCTTTTTAAAAAGATGTCTCTTGGGCTTACGCCTCAACCAAAAAACTCGCCCGGGCGTACCCCTCGAACTTCTAGGCGTACGCCTTACGGGACTTTCGGTCCCCCCCCCACCATCGACCCGGGGCGTTTTTGGTACGCCTCGCCCCAGGGCTCGCCCCAGAAACGCCTTTTAAAACACTGATCACTACTAATTGAAGAATACAGCTGTGGAGCAACTATTCCAAGCAATCAGCTGGCACCACTAATGAGCAGAAAAAGAGCACCAAAATCAAATTTGACTTTCAATAATCTTCAAATTACGAAGTAGAAGAGATCTTTAGGCACGGGTTTCTCCCATCTGTAATAGGCAGCTCAAAGGAAAAGCAGAACATAAGCATGAACTAACGATTTCCACCAACACACACCGTACCTAGAGAAAACATTGAATTCGGATATGCTTAGGTTTATGGATATTTAATTCACACGAAGGGTGGGAAAAAATGAGAGATCCTAATATTTCACTTTCCAGGTTGAATATTTGGCCAAGAAATGGGGGAGAAGGACAGACTGGAGAGACATAGCCAGGGATCAAAAATTCAAGAACAGCTAATTAGGAATGGGTAAACATCACTTGAAGTTTAACATTTTCAGCACGCAGAAGGGTAATTAGGAATGGGTAAACATCAAAAAAAGATGGTAACCATAGGCAGATTCTTTTCTTGAATATTCCATTGTAATAGTCAGTTTACCCAAGAACACAGGATATTTCTGATACATGTTGATCAATCATGATCCCTTTTTTTTTCTTTTTCTTTTTTTTTGGGGGGGGGGGGGGGGGGAGGGGGGAGTTTAGGGGAGGGAGGTTTGGTGACTAATTTCATCATAGCTGAAAAGTTAAGTACTTTGACAAGTATCAGATGAACAAAACTAGTTTGATGTAATAACCTGTTCCAATGGCCATCAAATATGTTATCCAGTTCAGGACATTCAAGAGCATCGTCGTCAGGCACCCAACGTTCCAACTGCCTCTCTACCTCAACATGCTGGGACTGTGATATGCATGAATCTGTCAAAAGCTCCTGCTGCTTTTCCCACAGCAATTCAGCTTGGAGGACATCTAAAGTTGAAGGCACACCCTATTCCAAAGCAATAGCCCCATTATTACAGATTTACCTAAGACAGCCATAAAATCTGATTCTATTTATATCTTAGTCTTGCATGAAATGCCACCACAATCTTATATCACAGCGTCAATCGTTTGGTTGATCATTTAAGAACTATGCCAACGTTAGAACTTTTTACCAAAGTAAATAAAACAATTGCAAGCAAAAATCATAAAAGTTACACACAAACCTTTGCGATAACTTGCACAAGCTCTTTACCCGGTATTATCAAAGTCTTTGCTGGAGGTTTGATCAAAGATTCAGGAGTATTCTTCCTCCCCTGGGAACCATCTTTTATCAAGTGGGCCATTTTCAGAATAATACCTAAGCAAAGTTCAATGATAGAAGCAAACGTCAAATGCAAAATAGCTGAATACATGACAGAACAATGTTCAGGGTCATCAATACTGGATAAAATAAAACAAAAGAAATATAATTTTAATTTTCCAGACATACCAAAATCTTTGTCAGCATTTGTTGCATGAAATATCCCTGAAAACACGGATCCGTCCAGTATCTGTACTTCCACTTCATGTCCAAGAAGACATGTACTAAAATAAACTAGTCGATCTTGTGAAGGGATTTCATATGCTCCCCTTTTACCTGAAATTCATGGCAGTTAAGAATTAAGGATATGAAGAAATACAGACAATTCTAAGTTAACAGCTCTCACCTACACCTGTCAACCTGCTGGAAGTCGTTTTTGTAGACTGCGCTCTACTCTCCAACCTTGTACCCATTTCTTTTTCGCCTTTCCGACGGCCAAATCCATTGGCAAAAGACCTTGGCTGAACAGCTTGCTGCATATCGTTCCCAAAAGATATCAGCAGGATGCAGTTCAGCTCAACTTCAGTCTATATACACTGCAGAGGACAATACACCAATAAATATATAGTCCTTGCTCAAGAGATGGAAATGCTAGTGAAGCATATTCTTCCTCAGATATGGAATATTATCTATCCACACACCATGTTTGAGCAGAGGGTATGGGATAGTATTACCAAAAAACAACTATACAAATGACAGCGAGTGCACTAAGCTCCCCCTCAAGTTCTAAAATCCTGGAGAAATCTTGGAGCCCAAATCAATATTTCCCTATTCGATATGAAAACCCTAACCCCAAAGTCTTTAAAACCAACCCACATTAAGTTCCCCTTCCTGTAATTTACACGAGATGCAGTTGATAGTCATCACATCAAGTATACCCATGAAAGAAGACATAGAAACAACAAGAACAATCAAACAATATTCAAGATATAAGCAATGTGGCATACCAGGCACGAAATTGGAAACAACAAACAAAACAACCCACAAGATATCTTCTATAAACCGCACAAATTTTACTGTCAGACACTAAAATGAAGTATACAAAAATGGAAAAAATTGGTAATCAAATTAAAAATTTCAGCTTAGAAACAAGATAAGCAACTTTCATTGTGCCAATCCAGAATTGATGATCCGAAAAATCGAAAATAGACCAGCAAAGATCTTTAAAAAGGAACACAAATGAGAGTAATACACATTTAAACTGATATGAGGTTTTTTTAATGCTAAACTTTGCGAGTGACAAGACAGGTACTGTTTGAAGACCTTAATGTAAATCTCTTTAAGAAAAGGCTATAGACTGCAAAGAAAAGATCAAATTGTGCATTAAACATTGTCAGGGAAGTAAAATCTTGGCTAACCAACTGAAAGCACCTGAGAAAAATACATGAGCTGAGTTGTAAAATCCTATTGAAATCACGGACCTCCAATCAATCTTATTTTATTCAATATAAAAACCCTAACCCCAAAGTCTTAAAACCAACCCGCATTGGGTTATCTTTTTGTGCAACTTAAACGAGATGCAGCTGATAGTTATCACATCTAGTTAACCCATTAAAGAAGACAAGAAGCTACAGGAACACACAAGTAAACATCAGTGTGGTGTACCAAGCACGAATTGGCAACAAAAATTTAATCCATAAGAAATCTTCTTTAAACCGAACAAATTTTCCATAGATAATCAATGATGTATACGAAAACAAAAAACATTGGTAATCAGATAGAAATTTCAAACTTCGAAACAAGGTAAGCAGCTTTAATTGTGCCGATCCATTAGATGATCTGATAATAAACATCCAAATTTTGTAAGTACGGATGAAGAGACTTACGAATAAATAGATAGATAGATAGAGAGAGAGAGATAGAGAAAGAGAGAGAGAGAGAGAGATGGCGATCCTGGCGATAAAGAAACGGGATTGATCGGAGATGACGACGCTCTGTGTAAAAAACAATTGAAGGATGAAACGAGTCTCTGGCGGGTCTTCCGCTACTGATAACCCAACTTGGACCAGAGACAGACTCAATTGCCCGTTTTATTATATGGGTTTCGACCCAAACCAAGACCCGAGATTCCAAATTGGTTTTCTGATCTTAGCTACTTGTAACTCCCTCCTGTCCTAATAATTGTTTGTTTTATTTTTTTTATTTTGGTTTAAAATAAGTATCTAATTAGGTAATAAAAAAATTCAATTTACTTTTACTTTTTAAAATTATGTGCATATTCTTAAAAAATTTCTCTCTCATTACATTAACTTACTAAATAAGGGTGGTTTAGTTATACTAGGTAATTTTATATATGATTTAGTATTTTCTTAATATATGTATTAAAAATAAAACAAACACTTATTGTGGATCAGATGGAGTACATTTAAAGTTGTAAACCACAAAGCAAATAAAAGGATGTACGACTTGATTGTTATTAGTTATTACTACTTGAAAGGTACGGAAATGAACGAAATTATATAAAGGTGGAATAGCCTCATAGATATTTGTATTTGTTCGACTTTGACCCTCTAATCTTTGATCATGTTTATGTGGCAACTTGACAGTTGAGTTGGACAAAATACATATATTTCACGCGTCGAAGTAGCATGAAGGTAAATATCTAAACAAGAATAATTAAAATAAAAACAGATAAAAAAAAGACAAAAATTAAATAAATTTAAGAAAATGTTATAAATACACTTCTATTTAAGGTGAATGTCTTTATTTAGAGAGATTCTAGAGTTCTATTATTGGTAGCTAGATCATTCCACTCCCTATAAATAAAGGGGTCTTCTACCATTGTAAGACACTCCTAACATTCTCTAAGTATCAATAAGAAGAACTCTCTCTACTCTTCTCTCTATTGCTCTTGTTCTTGCATTATTGTTCTTGTCTTTTATATTATTTCATAACACGTTATCAGCAAGAGACTCTACCGTCTCAAGAACCATTCTCGAAAAATCTAAGCAAATATGGATATCTCACAAAGCGAACTTGGATCAACGTCCAACTGTAAAAGTATTTGCCTAGTTGATTCATGTACTACACATACAATACTCAAAGAAAAGAAATATTTCTCTCAACTAAATATGTGTAAGGCAAACGTTACTACAATATCTGGAAGTAGTAAATTGATTGAAGGCTCCGGAAGAGCAATTGTAACTCTGCCCAAAGGCACGACGTTAATCATAGAGAATGCAATGTTCTCCTCCAAGTCTAAGAGAAACTTGTTGAGTTTTAAAGATGTACGCCGGAATGGCTATCATATTGAGACAATGGATGAAGATAATCTTGAATATCTCGTCATCACAAAGAATGACTCCGGCCAAAAGAGGGTTATTGAGAAATTCCCGTCTTTATCTTGTGGCCTGTATTGGACAAGAATTAGTGCAATTGAGGCACATTCAACAGTAAACCAAAGGGTTACTGATTCCAATACCTTTGTACTTTGGCATGATCGATTGGGACACCCAGGATCGGTCATGATGAGACGGATTATAGAAAGCTCATATGGGCATCCGTTAAAGAATTTCAAAATTCTTTCGAATAATGAATATCCTTGCACTTCGTGTTATCAAGGCAAGTTGATTATCAGGCCACCACCAACAAAGGTTGGGACTGAGTCACCCACGTTTCTGGAACGTATACAAGGGGACATTTGTGGACCTATTCACCCACCTAGTGGGTCGTTTAGGTATTTCATGGTCTTGATAGACGCATCCTGTAGATGGTCTCATGTGTGCCTGTTGTCATCACGCAACCTTGCGTTTGCGAAATTAATGGCACAAATAATTCGACTACGAGCACAATTTCCAGATAATCCAATCAAGTCCATTAGACTGGATAATGCTGCTGAGTTTACATCCCAAACATTTAATGATTATTGCTTATCAATCGGGATAAAAGTTGAACATTCTGTAGCTCATTTTCACACTCAAAACGGTCTTGCAGAATCGTTAATTAAACGCCTGTAGTTGATTGCAAGGCCATTACTTATGAGAACGAGGCTGCCCACTTCGGTATGGGGTCACGCCATCTTACATGCAGCAATGCTAATTCGTCTCAGACCGACGAATTACCACAAGTATTCCCCGTTGCAATTGGTTTTGGGTCATGAACCCAATATATCCCATTTAAGAATTTTTGGATGCGCAGTATATGTGCCTATAGCACCGCCATCCCGCACCAAAATGGGTCCGCAAAGAAGGTTAGGAATATATGTTGGGTTTGAATCGCCCTCCATCATTCACTACCTCGAAACATTGACAGGCGACGTATTTACTGCACGATTTGCAGACTGTCGATTCGATGAGACACTTTTCCCAAAATTAGGGGGAGAAGTTGGTGAAACCAAACGAGAAATTTTGTGGAAAAATGCATCATTATCTCATCTTGATCCATATACCTCTATTTGTGAAAGAGAGGTACAAAAGATTATCCATTTGCAAAGAATAGCAAATCAAATGCCTGACGCATTTACGGACTTGAAGAGGATAACGAAATCCCACATTCCCGCGGAAAATGTTCCAATCCGTATTGATGTCCCTGTTGGACAATCATCTAGTGTCATAACCAATGAGTCGAATGCACGCCTGAAGCGTGGCAGACCATTAGGTTCCAAAGATCGAAATCCTAGAAAGAGGAAAAAGAACGATCAAAATGACACCACGAAAGAATCTCATGATTTAACAAATTCTGAGATTCATGAAGAATCCATTGAGCCCGAGACTCTGGAAAATACGGAACTATCCCTAAATCCAATTAATATTGAGGCAAATATTAATCGAGTGGATATTGTGGTGGATAATGCCTTTGCTTATAATGTAGCATCTAGCATTATGCAAGAATGTGAGGATCTCGAACCTCAATCTGTTGAAGAATGTCGAAAAAGACAGGATTGGCTAAAGTGGCAAGAAGCAATTCAATCAGAATTGAATTCGCTGGCAAAACGTGAAGTTTTTGGCCCTATAGTTGAAACACCTAATGGTGTGAAGCCTGTCAGCTATAAATGAGTCTTTGTACGCAAAAGAAATGAGAAAAACGAGGTACAAAGATATAAGGCACGCCTTGTTGCACAAGGTTTTTCTCAAAGGCCTGGTGTCGATTATGAAGAGACATATTCGCCTGTAATGGATGCGATAACCTTTCGTTATCTCATAAGTTTTGTTGTCCATGAAAAGCTTGACATGCACTTAATGGATGTGGTTACTGCCTATCTTTATGGCTCACTTGATAATGAGATATACATGAAAATTCCCGATGGACTCAAGATGCCAAACGCGCATAATTCAAAATCTCGGGAAATGTTCTCAATTAAATTGCAAAGATCCTTGTATGGTCTAAAGCAATCTGGACGAATGTGGTATAATCGTCTTAGTGAGTACTTGTTAAAAGAAGGCTATATAAATGACGCCATTTGCCCGTGTGTTTTTATAAAGAAAACAACATCGGAATTTGTTGTACTTGCCGTATATGTCGATGACATAAACCTTATTGGAACCCCTATAGAACTCCAAAAGGCAATTGATTATCTAAAGGATGAATTCGAGATGAAAGATCTCGGAAAGACTAAACTATGTCTTGGTTTGCAAATTGAATATTTGGCAAACGGAATTTTTGTTCATCAATCTACCTATACAGAAAAGGTACTGAAACGGTTTTACATGGATGAAGCACATCCTTTAAGTACACCGATGGTTGTTCGATCACTTGATGTGAACAAAGATCCATTCCGACCACAAGAAAGGAATGAAGAGCTACTTGGTCCTGAAGTACCATATCTTAGCGCAATTGGCGCACTAATGTATCTTGCAAATACTACAAGGCCTGACATATCCTTTTCAGTTAATGTCTTAGCAAGATTTAGCTCGGCTCCTACGAGGAGACAGTGGAATGAGATCAAACACATATTGCGGTACCTAAAGGGAACTACCGATATGGGCTTATTTTATGGCAAGAATTGCAGCCCGGATCTTGTTGGTTATGCTGATGCTGGATATTTGTCCGACCCACACAAGGCTCGATCTCAAACGGGTTATGTGTTTACCTGTGGAGAAACCGCCATATCTTGGCGATCGACTAAGCAATCAATTGTGGCTACTTCATCTAATCATGCCGAGATAATTGCTATTCATGAAGCAAGTCGGGAGTGTGTGTGGTTGAGGTCTATAATACATCATATCCAAGACAAATGTGGTTTGAAGTGTGATAAACTACCCACAACTTTATATGAAGACAATGCAGCATGTATAGCTCAATTGAAGGGAGGATTCATAAAAGGAGATAGAACGAAGCATATTTCACCAAAGTTATTCTTCACACATGATCTTCAAAAGAATGGTGATATCAATGTTCAACAGATTCGTTCAAGCGACAATATGGCTGATTTGTTCACAAAATCTCTACCAAAGTCAACCTTCAAGAAGCTAGTTCACAAGATCGGGATGCGAAGACTTAAGGACATAAATTGATGTTCTTATCAGGGGGAGTTAATGCGCGTTGCACTCTTTTTCCCTTACAAGGTTTTGTCCCACCGGATTTTCCTTGCGAGGTTTTTAACGAGGCAACCAATAGGCGCATATTCAAACATGTGTACTCTTTTTCTTTACTTTAATTTTTCCCATTGGGTTTTGTTTTAAGGTTTTAACGAGGCACATTATTGAATAGACATTCAAGGGGGAGTGTTATAAATACACTTCTATTTAAGGTGAATATCTTTATTTAGAGAGATTCTAGAGTCCTATTATTGGTAGGTAGATCATTCCACTCCCTATAAATAAAGGGGTCTTCTACCATTGTAAGACACTCCTAACATTCTCTAAGTATCAATAAGAAGAACTCTCTCTACTCTTCTCTCTATTGCTCTTGTTCTTGCATTATTGTTCTTGTCTTTTATATTATTTCATAACAGAAAAAGGTTAAAGAGGGTTTCTCTTTCACGTTCCCCTCTCCCCTCCGTTCCTCCACTCCCTGCCTCCCCCCAAACCAAACCTAAAATCCACTGAAATATCATGGTCGCCCAAAATCTGAAGACACCCCAGACCAGATTGAGCAACTTTCAATGGCTCTCTTCTTCTCTATTTTTGATTTTTTTGTTTGTTTATATGTATACATTAAAAAAGAAAAAAAGGATAGAGTTTTGGCTGAAAATCGTTTGAATTTGTTGCCAATCCCTTCTTCTCTATTTGCGATTTGTTGCAAATGTTGCCATAGCTTTGTTTTTTTTTTTTTTTTGAATTTGCCCTCTCGATCTGTGTTTAAATTATGTTTAAAACATTATGACGTCTCCACTTTATGCTTGCCGAAGGTTATCGTGGGGGAGCTGTTCTTGTAAGCTCACTGTTTCGTCATCGATAGCGTTAAACTATTTCATGGCTGCTCTCCCAATCGACGAGGTACAATACAATATAAGAATCCATGCTAATGGTTGTTGTAGAGAGAGAAAGACACGAATGTATTTGTGAAAGAAAATTTTAGGATTCAACTTTTTCTTTTTTAAATAATTTTTATGAATAAAATAATAACATGGAATATTTTTATTTGACGTGGATAATATAGTGAGGCGATTGAGAAACATACACTATCAGAAGGGTTTAACATATTATTTTTGAATAAGTAGAGGTGTCTAATGAATCTTTGTTAAGTTTTGGGACCGGAATGACAAAGTGGCACAAGTATAGTGACATTTATATTTGGCAAGTAATTACTTGGTCAGCATGGAATTGGGTATAATTGGAGGGGTGTAATTACACTTTTCAATTCGCAAGGGGAAGTGAGAATTTGTGGTAATTACACTGTGTAATTACAAGGTTATTTTTTATTTCTTTCCTTTTTATTTTTATTTTAATTTATTTTCTTTATAACTTTTATTTCTATTATTTTAAATTTTTTAAAATTTTATTTTTACTTTTAAATTTCTTTTAAAATTTTAAAGTATATTTCTCTTTGTACATTATTTATCTTTTATTTCTCTTCATTTATTTCTTGTTATTTCATGTAATTGCTTATATTTTATTTATTTTATTTTTTGAAACTACACCTCCTAATATTATAAATAATGAATCATTTACAAACTTGTCATATAATGAATGGTGTAATTAAAGTGAAATTTCATAGTTGAATGTGGTTATAAACTTATTATGCTTCCTAATCTAAAATTATAGTGGAACTTACTATTATTATGTTGGAATTTGACATATGCTAAATAATATTTTTTGAATTTTGAAATTGTGTTAATTCATGATTCCAATTTACTTATTTAGTAGTATTGGCTCACGTCGCATGTTGATCATTTTTTAGTTAGAATTGATAGATCAATTTTGTCAAATATTTAAATAATGTTATCACGTTATATTTATAAATATTATTTTATTTTATCAAATATGAATTTCATGATGTTCTTACAAAACAACGTATATTTTTAATTTTTGTACGTATCTAAACTAATATTATTAATTTAAAAAATATATATAAATTATTTTTACAATATTAGTTATAATTATATAATTACTTATTAATGTATATTCACGAAAAATATACATCTTAAATACTAAATATAATATTATTTATACTTATAAAAATGCATAGTCATATATTTATTATATTAACTTTTAAATTTTGATAATTACTTAATTTAAAATTTAATCTAACTGTGTAAATTACACTTGTGCAACCAAACAGTAAATTTATAATTACACTATAATTACTCTATGACAAACAAACAAGTCATCGTAATTAAACAACTGAATAATTACTAGGATCTGTAATTACTAACCTAATAATTACACAAATTCAAATTACATAGTGGCTTTCCCAACAAACTTTAAGAGATGATGTGGCGCATCTTGAATCTTGAATAAGACATATATTTATCTAAATTCTCATTTTTTGGCTTTTCCCTTTTATTTTAATACAATACTCAATTATTATTAATCCAAAAACAGTTAATGTTCAGTTGTAGCCCTAATATAAATTGCACCGTTTCAAAATTAACCGAAAGTCAGCCGTTACTCTTCAGTTTATCCAAACGATTAAAAGCATTTCTTAAGTAAACAAAAGCAGCGTTTGAAAATTACGTAGCATCTAACAAGCCATCGTGCCTCTTCGGAATCCACCGTCCAAAATCATCATAGCATTACGTAGTCATTTGATTCTCTTCCGTAGTATACTAATAATTACATCTTATTTCTCTATTTATGCTACAAAATTGAATCATTCATGATGAGATGAAATTTCAATTTCTCAATACGCTGCGTTGAAACAAACAGGTTTGACATATTTTTAATGTTCTTTTATTAAATTGTTATCGTAAGTGGCAAACATAGATAGCTATGGTACTCTCTTATTCTATTAGTATACATAATAGTACTCTTATCTATTATTTCGTCACCTTCACTTCATTTATGGCGTGTTCATATTTTTCTTAGTAATCATAATCTTTAAAAGTAAGCTTCACAGAAGCTCGTAGTAGTATCCTTTTCCTCGTTTGGTTGCTTTCTTCCCTTCATTTTTCTCTTTGAATTTAATAGTTCTAGTAAATTTATCAGGTACCCTATATAATATGTTTGGTCAAATTGCCAAAAATTACTTTTTTTGAGAAGTACTTTTCAAAAAAATATTTTGGTAGAGTAACGGTTTGTGTATGACCAATTAATTTTATAGACAAGAGGGGTTGCTCAACCCCACTTCCAACCAAGAGGTTGTGAGTTCGAGTCTCCCCAAGAGCAAGGTTGGAAGTTCTTGGAGGGAAGGATGTCGGGGGTCTATTTGGAAACAGCTCTCTACCCAAGGGTAGGGGTAAGGTTTGCGTACACACTACCCTCCCCAGACCCCACTAAATGAAATTATACTGGGTGATTGTTGTTGTTGTTGTTGTACTTTTAGCCATATTTGATAAGCAAATTCTGTTTGATCTTCCAAAAAGTACTTGTGAGCATAAATTCCAAAAAAAAAATCAATATTCAATTTGCAATTAGTATTATTTGAAAGAGAGAATCAAATTCACATATTTATTGTAAAATAATTTAATTAAATTTTTTATTATATTTAAATAAACATTAAGAAAAATACTACTATTTATTTTCGAGATATAACAAAATAGATAGTACTGCATACTTTTAACTATAATGCATGAATAAAAAAATTACAAATAAAAAACATATAACATTGGTATACTACAAAAGAAAAAAAGTTATATCTTGTGAACAAAGTATTTGAATCTGGTGATTAGTCTCGTAATTATGAATAGGAAATAAAGAAAAGATAAAAATGGCAGAATAAAAAAATTAAATAGATTTATTTATAGTAAAAAGACTATTCCAAAGAAGATAGGAGAACGAGAATGAAAATAAACTGAAATATAAAGAGCAAAAAGGGATTGTAGAAATAAGAATGAAAAATATTAAATTAATGAGGGATAATTTAAAAAATATACATGTACGATAAGGATGTTTTTGTTTTGAAAAAAATTAATCATTTTTCTTCTGCTTCTTGAAATAAGGTAGAATTTTTGTAGCTTCTTTCCAAAAGTAGAAAACGTTTTGGTTGATAGACAAAAGTACTTTTCTATCTTAGTCAAATGCTTTAAATTTTAAAAAAAAAGTATTTTTGTTCTAATTAAAAAAAAACGCTTATATATAACCTTCCAAAAGTTTGGCCAAACAGGCTCTTCGTCTTTTCTTTTTAAAGCTTTATCATCTTTCTTTCTGGTTCCAGCATGTTACTTTTTATGTTATACCTCTTTTCCTCCGATTTAAATTTAACCTCTTAACTATGAAATTTAGATTTCAGTCGACAATAAAGATATATAAAGATGAAAACCGTGAGCCACAGCGTGATATAATGTGATATTCTTTTAGAAAAAAAATTTTAAGTAACAATATTTTTTAAGTTTTATTAAAAGGAGAATTGATTAGTTTAGAGTTAGACATAATTTTTGTAGATAAAAAAATAAAATTAAGTATTTGTCATGTTTAATCTTTTTTCTTTATGGACTAATTTATAAATAATAATTTTTAATAATCGTACGAAGCGCGAATAAATTAACTAGTAAAAAAATATTTAAAGGCGTGCTTTAGCATTAGTTAGACATTTAGCTTTCTATGGGACTGTTACATTGTCTTTAATGATATTAAGAGCTTCTAATTGAGGGTACTCTGTGCTAATCGAATAAAAGTCGTGTGGTTTAGTTAGGACATGTATGTAACTTTGGTTATTCTTTTCTTCTTCTTTTAAGATTGACAAATTTCTTAATAGGCATATTTACTAGTTCTTGGAGTGTCATTGACAGTTTTCTTTTTCCGTTTAGAGATTGACAAACTGTTGAATTTATGTAACTACTAGCTTGTGCTCTTGGTGACTTGAGATGTGTAGTCTTCACAACGGACCATGAGAGTTATTTTTATATATGATGATAATTCGTGACTTCATGTGTTCTCTATTTCTGTTTACAACAATAACAATATATTCAATATATTTCACATGTGAGGTATGAGGAGATATAACGACCAGATCGATCATTTTGAGCAATTACATTTCGCTAGCTAGTTCTCAGGCATGGCTAGCCTCGTATGATGTATTATGATTTATGTAAATCTTCGATTTTTGGTTTCGGGTTAATCAGAATAGATATGAAAGAATGATTCTTGGCTTGAAGCTTTAGATTTGAAATATTTGACCAAGTTTTGACTTTTAGCGTTCGATTTCAGAATTTGGATTTTTATAATTTGGCTAGCTCCGATGGGCGATTTTGGACTTGGGAGCGCGTTCGGAATGTGATTTGGAGGTCCATGGTGGAATTTGGCTTGAATTGACGAAACTGATTTGGAGTTTTGGTCGGCAGTGAAAATTTTGATATCGGGGTAGGAATGGAATTCTGGAAGTTGGAGTTGGTTCGTCGTGTCATTTGGGACGTGTGTGCAAAATTTCAGGTCATTCAGAGGTAAATTGATGGGTTTCGACGTTGTTTGTAGAATTTGAAAGTCTCTAAGTTCTTAGGCTTGAATCCAAGGTTGATTTGGTATTTTGTTATTGCTTCGAGTGATTCGAGGGCTCGACTAAGTCTTAATGATGTTATGGGATGTGTTGATATGTTTAGTTGAGGTGCGGAGGGCCTCAGGTGAGTTTCAGATAAGCTTTGAGCGAGTCTGGATATTACCGGGAATCGGGCATGGATTCTGGTGTTTAATTTTCACTGAGAAAGAATGGATTTTCCATTTAGGGCAATGGATTTTCGCTGAGGCGGAGTAGGGAGCGATGAGGCGGAAAATGGGGCGCTGAGGAGCTCCAGGGTAGAATCTGCAGGTTCGTTGGTTCGACTTCGAAAGCCTATATATTTTTTATCTACAAGGAATTTTGAGATGATTCAAAAACAAAAATTGTAGCTCTTCGTGTCTAGTTTCCATAAAGGTAAAGAAATAATAACTTGGACATCTAGAAAAAAATTATGGCCAAAATACTAACGCATGTCTGTGCAGCCACCAGAAGCGCAGTCAGAGGTGATTTAACGCGGTCAGCGGTGATGGGAATTCGAAAGGGCACTATAAATACGAGATTTGGGATTTTATTTTCTATTTTGACCTAGAGAGCTCGGGCTTCGGCGATTTTTTGAGGTATTTTCAAGAAAACCATCGGGACTTGGATCTTTTGGAAGCCGATTCGAGAGCTAAAGGCATCCAGGGCTAAAGTTTGGACCGATTAGAGGTAAGTAATGATTATAGATGTTGTCATAAGGGTATGAAACCCCGGATTTCATATCGTTATGATACTTTGAGGTGACACAAATATTAAATGACGAGCGTGGGGTCGGACACCGTTGAAAATTGTGACTTGGGTCGTCCCGTACGACTACTAAGTCGTGTATTTGATTGAAAAATGTTTGATATCATTGTGTTTTGGAAGTATTACTACATTTTGGGCTGAATTTCATATTTGAGCCTAGTGCTAACTGTATGGACCCTTAGGATTTTACTATTGTTCCTCACTATTTTTCACTTAAAATATGTACTCAGTCATGCTCTATTTTACTGATTTCATAACTCAGCCGTATTTACTCCGTATTGATACTTTAAATGATATTTTGGGCTGAGTTTCCTGTTTTACTGTTGCTTGAGTGGCTTAAGAGGTTTATGACTGAGTGAGGCCGAGGACTTGTGTTGTGAGGATATTATGAGATCGGGCTGCATGACGCAGCATGTTGTTACTGATTCATGATATTGTGAGGCCGAGGGCCTGATTGATTTATGCCACGAGGTGGCTTGTTGTTATGTGAGACTGAGGGCCTGATTGATTATGCCACGAGATGGCTTGTTATAGCGCTTGGGCTGTAGGAGCCCCTCCGGAGTTTGTACACTCCCAGTGAGCGCGGGTACCCTGAGTGAGTGATATAATGTTAGCCCGAGGGGCTGGTTATGATATGTTGCTCGAGGGGTAGTTCTTGATCCATATTTTGTCTGATGGGATGTTCTTGATCCATGTTTTCCAGAGGGCGGTTCAATTCATTTTATGCCCAAGGGGCTGATTACGAGTGATTCTGAGGCAGTCCGGGGGGCTGGTTCTGTTGATATTATGCATGAGGGGCATTTATGGTACATGCTTTAGCCCGAAGGGCTGTTTATATTTCTATCATTTTACTAATTATTTTATCACTCATTTGAAACTATTGCAAGAAGTTTTCTTTTTAAAAGAAAAAGTTTTACTGAATTTGAGCTTGATTTACGAGATAATTGATTTCTGTACTGTTTTAGAAATATATTGTACTCACTGTGGCGTTATGACATGAATTATGTATTTTCTTATTACTCAGTTATTATTTACTTTTATTACTTACTGAGTTGGGTACTCACATTACTCCTTGCACCTTGTGTGCACATTCAAGTATTTCTAAACCTAATAACAGGTGTTGATTACTCAGTGGTAGGTTCATCGGAGTTAGCAAGGTGGTTGTCCGGCATTCGTAGCCCTGCTCTTCTCCCTCTTATCTTCCTTGAACTATTTTTAGTATATTTTCAGACTCTTTATTGTATTCAAACCTTAGTAGATGCTCGTGACTCGTGAAACCCCTATGCCGGGCTTGTGTATTATTCCGCACCGGTTATTTAGACATATTATGAGTTTTCGTGTTAATTAATGGCTTAAAAATAACTCTTATAGAAAAATTGTTTGATTTGGAAATTGTGTCGGCTGACCTAGTTTCAGGATAGGCTCCATCATGATCGGGTCGGTTTAGGGCCGTGACAAGTTGGTATTAGAGCCTAGGTTACATAGGTCTCGTAAGTCATGAGCAGGTTTAGTAGAGTCTCGCAGATCTGTATGGAGACGTCTGTACTTATCCTCGGGAGGCTGCAGAACGTTTAGAAAATCCCAGATTCTTGAATTTTTATCGTGCGTCCTTGATTCATCTTGCAATGTATCTCTTTGAATTCCTTTCACCCGTTCGTATGCGCACATGAACGGTCAATATCGGTTGTGCATCGACGGCTCGTGATTCCTTGATCGAGGGGGCATATGCAATTTTTGTGTGTTGATGTTGGGCCAATCTGGAGGACATGAGGTCGGGCTTTGCTTGTAGCTTAGCACTGAGTTGTTGATTGTGTGAGCACATATTTTTGGATTTATATGTTTTATAGTGTCCCTATTAGGGGAAGTGATGGTTGGATAGCTACGTGGAGAGTATGATGTGACTACGAGATGTGTTAATATGATTTGAATGTGACAATAAGAGTTCGCTTGAGGGTAGAACAAACTATTTGGTGCTTGAATTCTATCGTGTTATGATGCATAGCCCCGGGTTGTGGGTATGTTGAAGGACCTTTTCATGTTTTCTAGTTGGGAAGTGAAGTAGATTTCATGTTGTGATTTGAGTTCAGACTCAGAATGATTAAGTAATTGTATAATAGTTATGATTACGGAAGAGTATTGAGAGATACCAATTTAAGGCTAAGCCGATGGGTTATGTCCTACGGGGTGTCTTGAGGGCGTGATCCCTATATTGTTTGTTGTAAGTCCTCTTTTACCAGTAAAATATGTGTGATGTGATTTTGAGTTTGGCTAATATATGAGAGTGGACTTGACTGTTACGAGGGTGAATGCGAGATTTGTAGATGATTTGAAACACTAGGCGATTTTGTGTTGCCTGAGCTTACGAGATAATCTACTTGAATATCACTATAGTGTTATGGATATAATAGAGTATGGACATTATGAGTTTTGTGTGTTTTGATCCATGGATTTGAGCCAAGTAGGGGAGTTTGCTATTGATCAGTTAATTGCACTGTTATGTGTTGTGTTGGTTCCAATTTGGGGTATGTTAGTGAATAAGTTATGGCTTACAGAGGTTGAGATCAAGGATGACTTGAGTAAAGAAAATTTCGGACAAGGGTTGTGTTATGCTTTATGGGTGTATGAGAAACATTGGATGATTTAGTTGTTGTTTGTAAGGAATTTAATGTGTATGAAGTAGGGAAAATTGCTCGGCGGCTTAGAAGAATGAGTTACTTCCTTGGGTGTTGGAGTGCTAATGGGGCACATGTTGTTCGATATGTTTGGTCAGTCTAATTGAGATTTGAGCAAAGTGGATGACTCCCAAAAATGGTTTTTAGAGGATTCAAGAATTACATGTAGTGATTAGAGACCTTCAGGATGTGTATTTGGCTAGAAACTGGGGGATACATCGGAGGATGTCAAGACTTGTGGCATTTCTATATCATTACAGATTCTACATATCATTATCTGGAAGGTGAAGGTGATGGCTTTAGATTCGCATGAAGTCTCTTTCGGGTAAGTATTTCGAATGTGGTGTTTTTGTAGATATTCGAGAGAGTGGTTAGTGACTTATGAGCCTTAGAGCAGTGTGGTCTTATGCTTGGGTCTCGCGCGGTGAGTCTGGGTCGAGGCTTGTGGTGTTATAGCGAGAAGAAGTATTAATTTAAAGGTAATTTAGAAGGATCTTGGATAAATAGGGCAACTTGGTAGTAGGTCGGATCGGCATGGTAAGGGATATGATTAGTTCTTTGGGTGCTTATGAGGTAATGAGTTTCTACAGGTGTCTCGTGGCAATGCTCTTGGATTTTTTGTGACATGCGTAGCTTGGTTGAGCTAGAAGGATTCAGTTCTGATGGTTTGGTCTTGTGCAAATGGGATTCAAAGAGTTCTTGATGATTTTCTACCACGGTTAGAGATGTATCTTTTCTACTGGTGTGAGGAGCATGTGATGTATAGTGATTTTTCTTCTAGATGGGATCAAATGGAAAATCCTCGGCTATTTGAGTACGTAGTTTCTTGTGGAACAGAATAGATATGAAGTTCTCATGTTTATCCTAGAATATTATGGTATATGCAGTATGTTGTGTAGGATTGAGATTTGCATGTGTAAGGTCACAGTTTAGTTCTGAAAGGAAGGTCATAAATTTTTAGACATCATGGGCAGTTTTAGACGACTAGGTAAATAATATCACTAAGTGGTGCATCTTGATGAGGGTATGCATTTTAGAAAGGGAATGTGTTGAGTTAAGGATACCTCATTAGTATTGCGACGCTCTCTTATTAGATCGACTGCTAATATTCGAGTTCGCTTGGTAGCACAGAAGAATCATAAGAGTATCCCTCGTGGAATGATCGAGTATCATATGTGTGTTAAATGTTCGGGCAGTGGAATTAGGATAGAATATGGTGATTCGTGTGCCTTATGGATTTGGAGAGCAGGAGTTCTCATAGACAAGTTATGTCTTGGTTATGGACCGCGTATACGGGTCTTATATGGTGACTATTGGAGGTTAGTAAGCCTGAGTGGATTCATTGTTTCTTAGCATGGTGGATTTTGATTTGATATTTGGTATGGATTGCTTGTCTCTGTGTCACGTTATTCTGGGCTGATACGCTAAGACTACGATGTTGACTATGCTGGGGATACCACAGATTGAGTGACATGGTTCGACGGATTATGTTCCCAATAGGGTAATTTCATTTTTTTGAAGACCTAGTGGATGGTTGGGAAGGATTGTCTTTCTTATTCGGCCTTCTTGTGGGATGTCAGTGTAGAGACTCATACCATTAATTCAGTTCAGATGGTGAGGGATTTTTCGAATGTGTTTCCTGCTGCCGGGCATGCCTCCGAACAGGGTTGTTGATTTCGGTATTGATTTGGTGATGGGCACCATATCGTATGGAACCGGTGGAGTTAAAGGAGTTGAAGGAAAAATTTTAGGAACTCCTTGATAAGGAGTCCATTGATAGGCCTATAATGATGTGTGTTCTGCATAGAGTCGGCTTTGTTGACTCCGAGTTGCTATTTTCGAGGAATGTGTTGATTCGATTGTTATTGAGCGTATTCGTGTTCTGGGGTGATTTATGAGTTACCTTTCCGTTTTGCGAGGCATTATGATTTGTTGGTTATAGGCACATATGGTGCGGTTTTATTGGGGTCTCATAGTGGAACTCGAGCGGGAAGAGTATTGGGTATTGCTCGGTGGGTGGCGTATGGGTTATGTTCTTTCAGATTTGTGTGGTGTTATGTCATTTGATTCACCATGGTTATGATGATTCGCGTTTGGTACTAGACATCAAAATACATGTGGTTGTTAATTTTAAGCATAATAACTTGAGGTGTTTCATGTGGACCAGTGTTTAGATAGGATCGCGCATTCTAGCGAAGTTATGTGGAGGTATGATCTTTCGGGTTAGATTTGTGTTTGGTTCTACGATGTGTGATGGGTTCTCAACATTGTGTTGTGGTGGTACTGGTGAGCTTGCGGTGCAACTCTCTCTCTCTCTCATTTGATTCTTCTTTTCATGATTTGAGTACATTTAGGCTGTTGCTTATTGGTGCAGGGGTCGCACGTTTTATCGATTTAGATTGTATCGATGTGTCGTCTCACTAGAGTAGCCGCATTGAATGTGATGTGGTCACTGGGATCTAGAATGAATACTATCAGATTCGATTTCAGCATGTTGGAAGGATAAAATCAGGATTTGGATTAGAAATTTACTATGGTCATTGCCGAAAGAGAGGGAATTCCACGACTGGTTGATATGAGGAATGGTTATGACTTTCTGCGTGTTTCATTCTTTATTAGTGATAATAGGCGAAATCTAGGTGATTTAGCCATTGTTTGTGCCTCTACTTGATTATATTCCGATCGTATATTATGATTAATTGATGAAAGATGGGCTCTAATAGCGAATTGTACTTATTGCAGGTTAAGGAGCCTATTTTGGGCAAGAAAACGTCGACTCGAACCATTCGGGAGAAATGAAGACCCCTCGGGACTGAGTGTGATCAAATAGAGACAAGTACATGGCGAAGTTGGACACCTGGGCATGCGCGCCCAGGTGCGTGCCCGCGCACATTTATGCGCAGCCGTTATAGAGAGTTTCAAATTTGCGCGTCCAGATGCGCGACCAACTGTGCGACCGCGCATGTCCAGGAAACGGGACTCAAGTGTCAGGGGAAAAAGTGGAAATCTGGGGAAAATCCCACTTAACATATATAAAGTCAAGCTCGCCCAAGGTCAAATTATCAAGGTTTTCATAGAGTATTGGAAGAATTAGAGAGACAATAGGCAAGGAGAATTTTGGATCATCAAGTTCTTCTTTTCTTCTCTTTATTTTTGATAATTGTGATGATATTGAACCTCATTATGTTGAACAATAGTATGAGTGGCTAGAACTTATTATTCTAGGGTCATGGGTAAAACATGAACGTTGTTGTTTGAAGTTTGATTCGATGAAGTCAGTTTATTATATTGGGTTATTTATTTAATTCTGATTTTAATTATTTTGCTGAGTAGCTAACAGTGAAGTACTATCTACGAATATCTAGTTGAACTCGAAAGTGGGAACTTTAGATTGCATATAGAATTAAATAGAGCAAGTTCTTGAACCTGGTCATCGGGGAATGGATTCGCAATTGGGATGGACATATACCCAATTGCCTTGCTTGGTTGAAATACAGGAGTTTTAAATGCATTATTGTTAATCTTGATTCCATAGACATATAGGCATTGAGTTGACTTGAATAGGCGAGTATGAACTCGACAGATTCTTACGAGAATTACTAACCTTGTCAATCAATAACCCAGATAAATGAATTAGTCGTTTGAAGCTAAAAATACAACACGATTGTTGAGTATGCCTGTGACCCTGGAATATCCTGCTTTATTGTTTGTTAACCAAAAGTGTTGTTCATTTAGTTAATTGCTTTATCTAGATTAAATTGTTAGAAGTTAGTTAGTAAAGCAATCAAATCTCTTTTGTGAATAAATTCTTGGATTGATAAATATATTGGGTTTGAATCAGTCATAAGCTAGTCATAAGTCTTCGTGAGAACGATACTCTACTCACTACTTTATTACTTGACGATCACGTGCACTTGCGTGAGTGTTTTGATCGCAACAAGTTTTTTGGCACCGTTGCCGGGGACTTAGAAATTAGCTATTTGACTTAATTGAGCTTTAATTATTTATTTATTCGAGATTTAACTATCAGTTCACTTTGTTTGTGCTAATACAAGATTTTCTATCGAATGCGAAGAAGTAGAAGCGCAAACAATCTCCTTCCTCTCAATCCAGAAATTGAACGGACACTTCACAAGTTGAGGAGGGAGGTGGACGCTAGAACCATAATTGAAAGAGAGTTGGACATAGTAGTTCAACCACAACCAATTGAGATGACAAGCAATAATGAACGGGCGGTTATTGAAGCTGCAAGGTCCAGTCTGGCAAATATGACCAGGCAATTGTGAAGCATGATATAACTGGGCACTTTGATCTGAAACAGTACATGGTGCAGCTGATTGAAAATGCAGGGCTATTTATGGGTCTACCTCATGAAGACCCACAACGGCACGTTCAGAACTTCTTGGAAATCACTGATACATAAACCTATTTGAACGTCCCCAAGGATTATGTTAGGCTGACATTGTTCCCATTTTCACTAATTGGGGACGCTAAGGAGTGGTTGAATAAAGAGCCAGCAAATTCAATCTGCATTTGGGATGATCTGGCTATGAAATTCTTGATCAAGTTCTTCCCCACCAGGAAGACAAAAGTGTTGAGGAGTCAAATTCTTGCGTTCGAATAGCAGGCTGGCGAGAAACTTCATCAGGCATGGTAAAGATACAAGAAGATGCTCAGAGACTGCCCTCATCATTGTCAGACAGACAAGGTGTTGGGTCATACTTTTGTAGATGGGTTAGATGATACTTCAAAGATGAATCTAGACTCAGCATGTGGGGGTAGTTGTATAGCCAAACCATACAGTGAAATCCAAACCTTGCTCAATACTTTCACAGCTAATGATAACAAATGGCAAGGTGATGGTGATTCACGAAGGGAAGTCAAGCAGAAAGTAGCTCGGGTGCTCGAACTAGATGAGGTTTCATCCATGAGAGCCGAATTAGCAAAGCTGTCAAATCAGATGACTAGACTGGCAATGCAACAACCACAACCAATGCAACATGTAAACCAAATGGCTATCTATTGTGAGCTGTGTGATGACAATCATATGAGTGACATGTGCCCCACAAATCCAGAGTCGATCTACTACGTGGGACAACAGAACAGAGGTCCACCAAATGAGCATGCACAGTATGGAAACTCATACAATCAGAATTGGAGAAATCATCCCAACTTCTCTTGGGGTGAAAATCAGCAGGGTCAGAATCAGCTCAGACCTCAAGGGGGTTTCATCCATCCTCAAAAGCCACCTCAACAGATGGAAGAAAGCACCAATGATTTGTTGAAGAAGTTGTTGAATGACTCTCAGCAAATAAGGACTAAAAATCAATAGATGAGGAATGATAATCAGCAGCTTAGAACAGACTTCAGAAATCTTGAGAGGCAACTGGGGCAATTGGCCACAAATCAAAACACTAGACCTGCAGGTGCCCTCCCTAGTGACACAGAGAAAAATCCAAAAGTGAATGTTGTTACACTTCGTAATGGGAGAGAGCTTGAGGAAGTGCCCAAGAAAAGGAGAGATAAGCATGTACCTAAGAGAGAGTTGATCCCTAAAGTGACAAAGGAGCCAGAGATAACTACTGAAAATCGAAAGCCAGTGGAGGTCCCGCGACCACCACCACCTTTTCCACAGAGACTGCAGAAGAGAAATGATGATCGCATGTTTAGCAAGTTCCTCTCAATGCTGAGCCAGGTCCAACTGAATATTCCATTGGTTGATGTGCTGCGCAAAATTCCAAAAATATTCTAAGTACATCAAATAGATAGTGGCTCACAAGAGAATACTGGATGAATTTGAAACGGTTGCACTTACTGAGGAGTGCACGTCTAGAGTCCAAAACAAGATTCCTCAAAAGCTTAAGGATCCTGGCAGCTTTACTATCCCTGTGCGAATTGTTAACATTGATGTGGGACGTGCTCTTTGTGATTTAGGGGCAAGCATAAATCTCATGCCCTTATCTCTGTTCAAACAACTGAGCCTGGGAGATCCCAGGCCAACCACTGTGATGTTGCAGCTAGCTGACAGATCAATAGCACACCCTGAAGGGGTAATTGAAGATGTATTGTTGCAGATTGGAAAATTTATCTTCCCTGTTGATTTTATTATCCTCGATTATGAGGCTGATGATCTTGTTCCAATTATATTGGGGAGACCGCTCTTGGATACAGGTGACGCTATTATAAAGGTGAGAGAAGGAAAAATGATTTTAAGGGTAGAAGAAGAGGAAGTCGTTTTCAAAGCATACAAAGTAATACAGCTCCCCCGTCACTATGAGGAGCTCTCCATGATATCGATTATAGAAGCTGACGAGCAAGTATGTGATCCAAGTGCTTATCTAGACGATTCTCTAGAGAAAGCACTTATGCTATTTGATACTCTGGGGAATGATGAGGAGGTTGAGGAGATGATGAACATCCTTGACACATCTTGTGCGTACATGAAGGGGAAACACCCCTTTGAACCCTTGGACAGGCCTGTGGGACCTCCTCCAAAACCGTCAGTTGAAGAAGCACCAAAGTTTGAGCTTAAACCACTCCCTTCTCACCTGCAATATGCTTATTTGTGTGAGTCTGACACATTACCTGTTATTGTTTCTTCTGACTTGTCTAAATTGCAGGAAGAAAAGCCGTTAAGAGTGCTACGTAAGCACAAACAGGCTCTGGGGTGGACTATGTCTGACATAAAGACCATCAGTCCAGCCTTTTCCATGCACAAAATCCTTATGGAGGAGGGACATAAGCCCAATGTTGAGCAACAACGTCGACTCAATACAATTATGAAGAAAGTGGTGAGAAAAAAAGTAATTAAGTGGTTGGATGCAGGTATTGTATTTCCATCTCTGACAGCAAATGGGTAAGTCCTTTGCAATGTGTCCCCAAGAAAGGGGGAATGACTGTGGTAGTAAATGAGAACAATGATCTGATTCCAACAAGAACTGTCACAGGGTGGCGTATTTGCATTGCTTATAGAAAACTGAAAAATGCCACCCGGAAGGACTATTTCTCACTTCCCTTTATTGACCAAATGCTTGATAGATTGGCTGGCCAGGAGTACTACTGCTTCCTGGATGGTTACTCGGGGTATAACCAGATTGCTATAGCCCCAGATGACCAAGAAAAGACCACTTTTACGTGTCCTTATGGCACGTATGCGTTCAAACGAATGCCCTTTGGTCTTTGCAACGCACCTGTGACTTCTCAAAGGTGTATGATGGCCATCTTTACTGATATGGTCGAGAGGTTTGTAAAAGTATTCATGGATGATTTTTCTGTTGTTGGCTGCTCGTTTGATAATTGCTTGATGAACCTCGAGAAAGTACTTGCTAGGTGCAAAGAGACTAACCTGGTGCTAAATTGGGAAACCCACTTCATGGTGCGTGATGGTATAGTCTTGGGACACAAAGTGTCCAAAGACGATTTACAGGTGGATAAGGCAAAGGTGGAAGTGATTGAAAAATTGCCTCCACTAGTTTCTGTAAAAGGAATTCATAGTTCTTGGGCCATGCAGGCTTTTATCATCGTTTTTTCAAAGACTTCTCAAAAATTTCTTCTCCCTTGTGTAGGTTGCTTGAGAAGGATGTGGCTTTCAAGTTCAAAGATGCCTGTCTGAAGGCATTCGAGGAGCTAAAGGGAAGGTTGGTGACGGAACCTATCATAATTGCTCCAGACTGGGAGCAACCATTTGAGTTGATATGTGATGCTAATGATCTAGCTGTTAGGGCTGTTTTGGGGAAGAGGAAAGACAAGATCTTCCACTCCATCTACGATGCAAGAAAAACTCTGAATCCAGCTCAGATGAACTACACCGCCACTGAAAAGGAATTGCTCGCGGTAGTATGGGCGTTTGAAAAGTTTTGGTGATATCTTGTGGGGACCAAAGTCATCGTCTACACAGATCATTCAGCCATCAGGTACTTGTTTGAGAAAAAGGATGCCAAGCCGAGACTGATTCAGTGGGTCCTACTGTTGCAAGAGTTCGATCTAGAGATCCGAGACCGCAAGGGAACAGAAAATCAAGTGGCTGATCACTTGTCTAGATTGGAGAATCGGACTCATATGGTTGAAGAGGGTGAAATCAAAGAGACATTCCCGGATGAGCAGTTGCTGGCAGTCACCTCCACCACGACTCCATGGTATGCCGCTTATGTGAACTTCATTGCTAGTGGGTGTTGACGCCCCCTTTTTCCCTCCTTAAAAGAAAGCGAAATCGGGTTTTACGACATTATGGGCAAAACAACTCTATTTCCCATTTAGGAATTGGGTTGTGGAATTGGAAGAGTCACCACCTAATGATTATAGTGCATTAGGACACTTAAGAGAGATTATTTTTGAAAGAAAATCAGAGTTCAGGTAAGGGCTTGAGATTATCTCGAGGGGAAGGTGTTAGGCACCCCTCAAGATCCACTAGTGTGTTTCCCGGCCGTGGCAATTGTGTCTTTATAAAAGAAGAAGCAATTAAACAAGTAAGGCATACAAATATGGCATTCATATAACTTAAAAAGCCTTGAAGAAGAAAGAAGGACGCAAACTTAAAATAGAAGAGAGTTGATTTGAAAAAAAACATTACTATAAAAGAACATTTGAATAAAACAAGCAAAAGAGAGAAGGGTCCTAGGTTTAACTATAATATGAATCATTCGATGCAATACCCCGCACATATTCCCAAAGAGGGGTAGCTTCATGATATTATTGCATCGTCATCATCTCCATATTCTACCCTTCCCACCCCTTAGAGGTTATTTAAGTGTGTGAATCGGTCACGAATGCTTATTGCATGCTATTACCCGTCCCCTCCTGTAGATCCTAGAGGGCACTTAGGATCGCTATTCCTATGAGGTAGGAACTAGGTAGAACCCTTAAGTTTAAAGATTAAAATACTAGGCGACATTCAAAAAAATAGGACTTGCATATAAAGGAGTCATACAATACATGTAAAAGGCTCAATTAACCCTATATAAGAGAACACGTAAGTAGCACAACTCAAACACATGTAAGGTCTAAGGAATAGAGAGTGTTTTAATAGCTGGAGTGTTGACAAATATATTTTAAGATAGCAGCTGAAGAAAAGTTTTAAAAACAGAATTCGCATACAAGGGTTGGATGAAAACTTTTGGGAATCGAGAGAGGCAAACGGAGGTGACAGTTTAGAAAATCGGAAGAAAAACCTTTAAAACACACTTGGAAATACATAACACATATGATAAACCAGTTTTCGGATAGGAGAGGTAAAATCAGATGTAAGAGCTATTCAGAAATGTTAAAGAGCATGTAAGTATATTAGTTTTGAACCATGGTTTTAAAACTGCAGAAAAGATAGTACTCACATAGGTTTTAGAAAATAGTGTTCCAGTTTTGGACTAGGAAGAAGAGTAATTTAATAAAGGGAAAAGGGTCAGAACTACCCCTAACGTATTGAGTCCAGGTTAAAAATGCCCTCCGTTAACCTATTTGGAAGAAAATGCCCCTACCGTTAAAAATGTGGCATATTTGTGCCCCTAAGTCTAACAACTGACTGTACTTATATTTAAAACGTAGGGGCATTTTTTTTCAAAATAGGTTAACAGTAGGGGCATTTTTAAACTGGAGTTAATACGTTAGGGGCACAAATATGCCAGAATTTTAACGGTAGGGGCATTTTTTTCAAAATAGCTAACGGAGGGCCTTTTTAAACTGGCGTCAATACGTTAGGGTCAGTTCTGACCCTTTTCCGTTTAATAAAACATTTGCACAGAAATAATTAAAAGTAAGGCAGAAGTTTAGTATAGAAGTTAGCGGACTTTAGAGGCAAAAAAATCAGACGGTTTAAAAGGGTGAATAGCTTAAGAAGGATTTAGGGCGATTAATCAATTACCTAAGGCTTTCCTAGGCATTGTTTAACCATAAGAGAAAGGTGGACATACACGTCAATTTTAAAAGGAAAATGTTAACCGGTTTTACAATTTTTTGTTTAGCAAAATTAGTGAGGCATTCAACGGTTGCAAAAGAGAGACCCTAAGTACATGATTTCTAATGCATATAAAGGCCCTAAAACATGGTATCTAAATGCAAAGCAGTAAACTGATTGTAATTATAAAGATAACAAGCTGAAAAATAAAAACCCTAAGACAAGATTTCTATATGTGAGATACAAGCCCTATACATGGTTTCTATTACGCAAATATGTAAATAAAACCATATAACATGCTTTCTACCCATACCTTTAATAATCATGCATAACCCTCCCCAATTTCACTATAATCCCCCATTGTTCATTACAAATTAGTACATCATAGTAATTAAAACTAAAATAGTGATAAAAGGAAAATAAGAAGTTATTCATAGAGAGCCTTCAGCCAGGCCCAAACATCTCCAATCTCACTCCTTTCGAGTTTCACAGCCATTACCAAGGTTTGGGTGCGGCAAAGTTCCCTAATGGTTCGTTTGAACCCCTGGCCAATACCAAGCACCCAAAAATGTCTCAATTAGACAAGTACAAGCATGGAAGTGCCAGCCTTGTGCATCAGAGTTCCATGGGTACTCAAGGCTCCCATGGTAGTGCTTGCACTAAGGGGCAGACCCTAAAGCTCTAAGAATGAGATTGTAATTGAAAGAGTTGAAAACATTTGAGAGACAGTTTAAGAAAAAAGTTGAAGGAGTTGAAAGAATTTGAGACAGCTAAAAAATATTTGAAGGAGATTGAAAGTTTTTCTGAATCCATTTAGACAGATCAGTTTTAGAATAATAGATCACACAAACAAAAGGTAAAGGGTAAAGGGGACAAATAAGCAAAGTAACTACAAGCAACATAGGGAAGGTAACCAGACATGGTTGCAAACAATAGTTCAGCTCTAACACACTTTGCCTTAAACAGGGGTTTTAGGTTAACAAAGTAGCCAAGCAGACATGGATGCATGGTAGTAGCACACAAGGAAAAAGTGAACATCCATTGAGACATGGGGAGGAGGGGTGGGGGGTAAGAGAGGCAATAAGTAAAGAAATTAAAGTGTGCAAACAACATGTTTGTAAAAGTAATCAGACATGATTGTAAGGCAAGGGTTTGGTTCTTACTGTACCAAACCCCAAATATAATCAACCCCAGGGAGAGGTTTCGGGACTGTTTAAGTAGCCAAGCAAGCCTGAATACAAGCTAGTAGTGCACATGAAAGAGGAAAACATACAAGGATAGGGGAGGGGTGTTGGAAACACGTTCTCAAGGCTATATACTAAAACGTGTGTTCTTATGTGTAGGTTTTGATGAATGACAAACGAAGCGCAAATTGATATATGACGAAGTTCAAGTACAAGCGCACAATTGGTGGATAACGAGATTCAAGCACAAGACAAAGTTTTATAGTTTAAATGAGTCGTTCTTAATTGTGTTCTTGATCCGACAACTTGACTCATGACATGGCTTCTCTCGTAAAATTATTTTTACAAAATCATGCATATTTAATTTAATGCTAAATGATTTTAAATCATGCATATTTTCATTAGTCAAAATGATTTTTAAACATGCCTCTAAAAACTGGACTAAGATAATCGATTATGTACTTATGATAATCGATTATGTTAAGCCAAGACTGCATGACAATCGATTGTGAACAAATGACAATCGATTGCGTTAAGGCAGTGAGCATGAGGTTTTTCAAACCTGCATGACAATCGATTGTGAACCTTATGACAATCGATTGTGATAAGGCAGTGTACATCAAAGTTTTTCAAAACTCAGAATAATCGATTGTGAAGCTAATGACAATCGATTGTGAAGAGACAGTGTCCATCAGATTTTTAAAAGTCACAAAATAATCGATTGTGAACATATGACAATCGATTGTGTTGAGGCAGTGTCTTCCAGACTTTTTCAAAGTTATTAAATAATCGATTGTGAGTATATAACAATCGATTGTCACGAGGCAGTGTCTAAAATGATTTTCAAAATCTGATATATAATCGATTGTGAAGCTGACCGTTGTCATAAAGTTTTCAAATACCGTCAGGTAATCGATTGTTGATTTTGTACAATCGATTGTTGAAATTAAAATCTGGAAAGGATTTTTTGAACGTTGCTGAATAATCGATTATTGATTTGGTATAATCGATTGTTTTACGTAAAATCTGGAAATGATTTTTTGAACGTTGCCAATAATCGATTTTTGATCTTGGACAATCGATTGTTAAGCGTAATATCTGGGATTGATTTTTGGAACGATTGGCAAACAATCGATTGTGGCTTCCTGACAATCGATTGTCATAGAGTAAAATCAGCAACTCTTAATTGGCAATTAGGCAACGGTAATGCCAAGTTTTTCAACTATAAATACAGCTTCATTTCAGTGTTTTAAACACAACAACACACAACAACTGATCATTCTATTGCTATAAGCTTGCATACTATTGTTTATCATTTTATATTCATTTCATAAAGCTTTTGAGAGCCAAAGTCTTGTCCATAGTTGTTGTGATCTTGAGCTTACTTCTTTTACTCATATCTACTCATTAAGGAGTGCTTTGTTTGAGTGTTTAGTGTTTTGTACACTTGTAAGAGAATTGTGATTCTCTTCTTGTAAGGAACTTGTGTTTCCTTGGTTGAAGTCTTGGAGTGTTGTATCTCCGAGCAAAGGTGTTAAGGCTTGTGTCCTTAAGTTGCAAAGGTTGGTTAGGCACCCGTAAGCTTAACAGTGAAGTCTTGGAGTGTTGTATCTCCGAGCAAAGGTGTTAACGCTTGTGTCCTTAAGCTGTAAAGGTTTGTTGAGCACCCGTAAGCTTGACAAGTTAGTGGAAAATCTCGAGAGAGTCTCTCGGGGACTGGACTAGCCACGTGTTGTGGTGAACCAGAATACATCGGTGCGTACTTTATTATTTATCGCACTTATTTATTTCCTGCAAATTTTAATTTCCGCAAGTTTACGCTAAATTTTATTATAACGCTATTTACCCCCCTCTAGCGTTAAGCGTATTACCTAACAATTGGTATCAGAGCCCAACTCTCTGAAGACTTAACAGTTTGAGAGAAACTTTCATGGCTTCTACTCGTGATTCTTTTGCAGGAATAGAGGAAGGACAGTGCTCCACCCGACCACCACTATTCAACGGTACAAACTATACGTACTGGAATGAGAGAATGGAAATCTTCGTTCAAGCAAACAATTTTCATCTCTGGAAGGTGATAACAAAGGAAAATCAAATTCCAACCAAAAAGGTTGAAAACGAATGGGTTCCCAAGTCCGAAGAAGAATATGACGCGGATGATATCCGAAAGGTTCAAAATAATGCTAAAGCAATTAATTTATTATATTGTGCTGTAAATGCTGATGATTACAGGAAATATCGTGTTGCACAACGACAAAGGAAATGTGGGACAAGCTGGAAATTAAGTACGAAGGTACGGACCAGGTAAGGGAAGCTAAAATTGATTTCCTAACCCATGCTTATGAATTATTTCACATGAAGGAAGGTGAAAAGGTGGATGAAATGTTCGAACGATTTTCAATAATCGTAAATGACCTACATGCCCTCAAGAAGACATTCACGGATAGAGAACTTGTTCGAAAAATTCTTAGAAGTCTCACTCCGGCATGGCGATCAAAGGCCGACGCAATTCAAGAATCCATTTGCGTCTCAAATGTCACAATCGACGCATTAAGAGGTAACCTTAAGACTTATGAATCTACAATACTTAACCCTCTTGTTGATGATCAAAGGAGGCAAAGAATAGCGCTTAAGGCAAGCACAAGCCAACCTCAAGTTGATGAGGACGGAGACAACGAGTTTGGACTCGTTATCAAAAGATTTCAAAAGTTCATGCGAAAGGAGTATGAACGAAAGGGCAAAAAGCAATTCGAGCAATTAAAGTGCTATGAAAGCGGTGAAACCGGGCACATCAAATCAAATTGCCCAAACATCAAAAAGGAGAAGAAACCTTTTAAGAAGCAACGTGCATACATTTCTTGGGAAGGAGACTCCGGAGATGAGTCAAGCGAAGAAGAAGAAGACGAAGCCGCAAACCTTTGTCTTATGGCGCAAGAAGACAAGCAAGATGAGGTATGTCAAATCTCTTCTAAAAACTTCTTTACTCTTGAAGAAATGCGAACTGATTTTGATGAGCTATATACTGAATTTATTAAAGCTTCAAAAACTGTCAAGAGCATAAAAGAAAATGCTTCTCTAAAAGAAAAAGATTTTCAAAAACAGCTTTCTTTGAAAGAAAAGGAGTTAGAAAAACTGGTTTTAGAAAATGAGAAGCTGAAAGAGGAAAACAAGTTTTTCGGAAAAAGAAGCGCCGACAAGCCCGAAAGTTCTATTAAAAATTGCTCTTATTGCATGCATCTCGAAAATGAGGTACATAGACTTAAAGGTACCTTAGATAAGTTTAATTCTTCCCACAAAAACTTGAATGAGGTCCTTGTTAATTTGAAGTCAACCAAGCATGGCATAGGTTTTAAGAATGAGCCTAAAGAAAAGGTTGAAGCCAAACCCCAACCACCTAAGGCTCAACCTAGGATTAATAAAACAAATGCTTATCGTAGAAATAGCAATCCTAGAACAAATATGCATGCTAGAAAAAATGTTGAACATTTTAGAAGACCTAGAAATGACTTACCACCTAGAAATGACTACCCTAGAAATGATGCATATTCTAGACCAAACACTAGAAGGAGTTTTGAATCTTTTAGAACATCTAGACATGACCATTACTCTAGAAATGCTGCTCATTTTAGAACTAATGGTAGGAGAAATGGTTCTCATGAAATGCGCAATAGTCAGAATGAAAATAGAGTAATTCATTTTCGTCCATCAAGTTACTATGAACCTAGAAGGATGCATAACCCCAACGTGACTTGTCATTATTGTAGACGCATTGGTCATATTGCCCCTGCATGTTTTACACGACATAGACATATCACTCAATCGCATCATTATGATATGCCTAACCCTCAAGGACCCAAAGTGGCATGGGTACCTAAAACGCATTAATTTGTTTTGTAGGTGTATTTGAAAGGATCAAGTGTACTATGGTACCTTGATAGTGGATGCTCCAAACATATGACGGGAGACGAATCCAAATTCCTTCAACTAGAACACAAAGAAGGAGGAAGTGTGATTTTTGGGGATAACAATAAAGGAAAGATTATTGGCATCGGATCGGTCGGTAAGGATGAAAATTCCTCTATTAAGCATATATTACTTGTTAAAGGATTAAAGCATAATCTCTTGAGCATAAGTCAATTATGTGACAAGGGAAATCTTGCCCTATTTGATTCGGATGGATGCTTAGTGTTTAGACGTAGTGATTTTAAAATTATCCTTCGTGGTTTTAGAGTGGATAATATTTATATGGTTGATCTTGCTAATTCCTCACCCGAATATGTTGATTGTCTTATGAGCAAAGAGGATGATACTTGGCTATGGCATCGTAGAGTTGCTCATATAAACATGCATCTTTTGAACAAATTGATTTCACTAAACTTAGTTATTGGTCTTCCCAATTTGAAATTTGAAAATGACTCTATTTGTGATTCTTGTCAAAAAGGGAAGCAAATAAAAGCATCTTTCAAATCCAAAAATTTTGTTTCAACTTCTAGACCATTGCAATTGCTTCACATGGATTTATTTGGACCATCTCGCATTGAAAGTCTAGGAAGAAATCGTTATGCTTTTGTGATTGTTGATGATTATTCTAGATTTACTTGGACTTTATTCAGAATTTTAAATATTTTCTTAAGCGTGTTCAAAACGAGAAGGAAACAACCGTCACTTCAATTAGAAGTGATCATGGGGGAGAGTTTGATCACAATCTCTTTGCGGACTTTTGTGACGAACTCGGTATCGAGCATACCTTTTCCGCTCCACGAACACCACAACAAAATGGGGTGGTGGAAAGGAAAAATAGGTGTCTCGAAGAGATGGCTAGAACCATGCTCGAAGAGGCTAAGATTCCCAAACATTTTTGGGCGGATGCCGTGAGTACCGCATGTTACATCTTAAATAGAGTAGTCATAAGGCCTATACTCATGAAAACTCCCTATGAACTCTATAAGGGAAGGAAACCAAATATCTCCCATCTTAGAGTATTCGGTTGTAAATGTTTTATTCATAACAATGGCAAAGATCAATTGGGAAAATTTGATGCTAAGTCCGATGAGGGAATTTTCATTGGTTATTCTTCACGTAGCAAAGCATATAGGGTCTTTAATAAAAGAACCGAAACTGTGGAGGAATCCCCTCATGTTGTATTTGCCGAAAATAATGCTCGCTTGGCGAGAAAGGATTCCGGTTTTGATTTTGCAGGTATTCTAGATAGCTTGAAAGACAAAATACAAGAGGAATTGCCTAAGGAAAATAAAGATGAAATCTTGGAACAACCAACGGAGGAAGCGCCACAATTGGAGAATGAAACGAAAACGACTAACGAGTGGAGGACAATCAAAGATCACCCTCTCGAACAGGTAATTGGGGACGTCAGAGAAAAGGTAAGTACCCGAAACTCCCTTAAGAACACCTTAGGACATACTGCTTTTGTCTCTCAAATTGAACCAACAACCATCTCCGAAGCAATTGGGGATGAATTTTGGACCTTGGCAATGCAACAGGAGCTTAACCAATTCAAACGGAATGACATTTGGGACTTGGTGCCAAGACCCGAAAATCATACCATAATTGGTACGAAATGGGTTTTTCGAAACAAACTAGATGAAAATGGTGTAATCACTAGAAGCAAAGCTAGGCTTGTAGCAAAAGGCTATAATCAAGAAGAGGGTATTGACTATGAAGAAACATATGCTCCCGTAGCTAGATTAGAAGCTATTCGTCTATTGCTCGCGTTTGCCTCTTATATGAATTTAAATTTATATCAAATGGATGTGAAAAGTGCTTTTCTAAATGGTGTTATACAAGAAGAAGTTTATGTTGAACAACCCCCCGATTTTGAAGATTTTAAATCTCCCGATCATGTTTTCAAACTCAAAAAGGCTCTCTATGGTTTAAAACAAGCTCCCCGAGCTTGGTATAAAAGATTGAGTAAATTTCTATTGGAAAATGATTTCATTAGGGGGAAAGTTGACACCACCCTTTTTGTTAAGCATAAAAACAATGATATTTTATTAGTTCAAATATATGTGGATGATATCATATTTGGTGCTACTAACAATATCTTATGCAAGGAATTTTCCGATTTAATGACAAGCGAATTTGAGATGTCTATAATGGGTGAGTTAACATTCTTTTTGGGATTACAAGTAAAGCAAATGAAAGAAGGTACGTTCATTTGCCAAGCCAAATATTGCAAAGAATTGCTGAAACGATTTGAAATGAACAATGCAAAAGCAATGGCGACTCCCATGAGCACATCCGATCATCTAGACAAAGATGAGAAAGGCAAGGAAGTCGACACTAAGAAGTATCGAGGTATTATTGGCTCTCTTCTCTATCTTACTGCTAGTCGTCCGGACATCATGTTTAGCGTGTGCTTATGCGCCCCTTATCAATCGTGTCCGAAGGAGTCTCACCTTACTGCGGTAAAACGGATTTTGAAGTACCTTGTTGGTACTACAAATGTGGGTCTATGGTACCCCAAAGGTTCTTCATGCCAACTCGTTGGCTATTCCGACTCCGATTTTGCTGGAAGCAAGTTGGACCGCAAGAGCACTAGTGGCACTTGCCATTTGCTCGGTAGCTCTCTCGTTTCTTGGTTTAGCAAGAAACAAGTAAGTGTTGCGTTGTCCACAACCGAGGCTGAATATGTAGCCGCGGGGAGTTGTTGTGCTCAAATCCTCTGGATGAAACAACAACTCTTGGACTATGGCCTAAGTCTTGATCATATCCTCTTAAATGTGATAATACTAGCGCCATATGCTTGACGAAAAACCCCGTTCTTCATTCGCGAACAAAACACATTGAAATAAGACATCATTTTATAAGAGATCACGTTCTCAAGGGCGATGTTGAAATCGAATTTGTTGAAACCAAAGACCAATTGGCCGACATCTTCACTAAACCCTTAGAGAAAGAGTCCTTCTTTCGAATTCGTAGTGAACTCGGGATTCTTGACTCCACGTTGATCTAAGTCATGCATTGCATCTTTTTATCTTACATGATTTCTAACTTGAGCGTCGGAGACGTCTAACGAATTTTTGTAGGTATCGCCCTAAAGGTAGGGTGAATTATAAAGCATGACACGCAATAATCAAGTCTTCTTCAGAAAAATCGGTTTCTGTCGTCTAATAATCGATTATCTCGTATCAATAATCGATTGTTCTGCTATTACTTGAGTTATTTTACTCTCTTTAAGTAATCACGTTTTTCTTTCCAATAAATAAACAAGTTTTATTTACATCTTTGGCATCTTCTCATATTATTTTTGCTAATGGCAAAAGGGGGAAGATAACGGGTATGCACTCTCAATATTTATAAGCTTAAATTGAGGGGGAATTCATATATTGAGGGGGAACTAATCGCATACTTATGCGGGAACTAATCGCATACTTATTGCATATCTTTACTTGTCTTGAATCATCTTTATAAACTGTTTAATTTGCATAACCCGCTTAAAGTTTTCCATTATCAAAAAGGGGGAAATTGTTGGAAACACGTTCTCAAGGCTTTATACTAAAACGTGTGTTCTTATGTGTAGGTTTTGATGAATGACAAACGAAGCGCAAATTGATATATGACGAAGTTCAAGTACAAGCGCACAATTGGTGGATAACGAGATTCAAGCACAAGACAAAGTTTTATAGTTTAAATGAGTCGTTCTTAATTGTGTTCTTGATCCGACAACTTGACTCATGACATGGCTTCTCTCGTAAAATTATTTTTACAAAATCATGCATATTTAATTTAATGCTAAATGATTTTAAATCATGCATATTTTCATTAGTCAAAATGATTTTTAAACATGCCTCTAAAAACTGGACTAAGATAATCGATTATGTACTTATGATAATCGATTATGTTAAGCCAAGACTGCATGACAATCGATTGTGAACAAATGACAATCGATTGCGTTAAGGCAGTGAGCATGAGGTTTTTCAAACCTGCATGACAATCGATTGTGAACCTTATGACAATCGATTGTGATGAGGCAGTGTACATCAAAGTTTTTCAAAACTCAGAATAATCGATTGTGAAGCTAATGACAATCGATTGTGAAGAGACAGTGTCCATCAGATTTTTAAAAGTCACAAAATAATCGATTGTGAACATATGACAATCGATTGTGTTGAGGCAGTGTCTTCCAGACTTTTTCAAAGTTATTAAATAATCGATTGTGAGTATATAACAATCGATTGTCACGAGGCAGTGTCTAAAATGATTTTCAAAATCTGATATATAATCGATTGTTAACATTGCACAATCGATTGTGAAGCTGACCGTTGTCGTAAAGTTTTCAAATACCGTCAGGTAATCGATTGTTGATTTTGTACAATCGATTGTTGAAATTAAAATCTGGAAAGGATTTTTTGAACGTTGCTGAATAATCGATTATTGATTTGGTATAACCGATTGTTTTACGTAATATCTGGAAATGATTTTTTGAACGTTGCCAATAATCGATTTTTGATCTTGGACAATCGATTGTTAAGCGTAAAATCTGGGATTGATTTTTGGAACGATTGGCAAACAATCGATTGTGGCTTCCTGACAATCGATTGTCACAGAGTAAAATCAGCAACTCTTAATTAGCAATTAGGCAACAGTAATGCCAAGTTTTTCAACTATAAATACAGCTTCATTTCAGTGTTTTAAACACAACAACACACAACAACTGATCATTCTATTGCTATAAGCTTGCATACTATTGTTTATCATTTTATATTCATTTCATAAAGCTTTTGAGAGCCAAAGTCTTGTCCATAGTTGTTGTGATCTTGAGCTTACTTCTTTTACTCATATCTACTCATTAAGGAGTGCTTTGTTTGAGTGTTTAGTGTTTTGTACACTTGTAAGAGAATTGTGATTCTCTTGTTGTAAGGAACTTGTGTTTCCTTGGTTGAAGTCTTGGAGTGTTGTATCTCTGAGCAAAGGTGTTAAGGCTTGTGTCCTTAAGTTGTAAAGGTTGGTTAGGCACCCGTAAGCTTAACAGTGAAGTCTTGGAGTGTTGTATCTCCGAGCAAAGGTGTTAAGGCTTGTGTCCTTAAGCTGTAAAGGTTTGTTGAGCACCCGTAAGCTTGACAAGTTAGTGGAAAATCTCGAGAGAGTCTCTCGGGGACTGGACTAGCCACGTGTTGTGGTGAACCAGAATACATCGGTGCGTACTTTATTATTTATCGCACTTATTTATTTCCTGCAAATTTTAATTTCCGCAAGTTTACGCTAAATTTTATTATAACGTTATTCACCCCCCCTCTAGCGTTAAGCGTATTATCTAACAAGGGAACATGCTAAGTTAAACTAGGTAGACTAGTAATTAACATGCTAGTGACAAAGATAGCAACAAAACCATAGGTAAAAGCACACAAGAAATAATATGAATTGCAAAATTAATAGGAACATGTTGTTTTGGAAAATGTATCTCAAATAGGTGACATACCAGTTGCAGGAAATAGGATACAATAGCAATGCAATAGTGCACAAAGGGAGAGCAAGGTGTGCAAAGAATGAGAGCAGCAGTGTGAGAATAACATTAGTAGGAAGATAGTAGCAGCAATATGAGAATAACAGCAGTAATGTGGGAATAGCAGCAGCAACAGACCCAATTTATACAAACAAATAGAACCCAGTAGTGTAAAGTATAAGTTACTCAATCTTGGCGGTTTGCCGATTGAGTGTTCAAAGAAGAGAATGAGAGAGTATATTTATAGCAGAGAAAGAGAGAATTCAGAGAGTTTCAGATTGTGAGAGCAGTGTGTGTTGGTTCTGTTCAAAGAGAGAGGGGGGGGGGGAGCATTTATAGTACTAAAACGAGTAAACAAATAAGGTATTAATCCATATTTAAGGAACTGCTATCAATCATAATCAAACAAGTATAGGGACTCCCTCTTTAATTAAGGAATCATAGCCAAACGGTAATAAACATTCATTTTTAAAAGGAAAGGAATCACAAGGTATAGCCTGACCACATAAGGAAGCAAAAATAGTATAAGGTATACATTGCAGACTAGGTGCATGATACTTAACTAGGGAAATATGTCAAGCAAGTAAATCAGCATATTTATGCACACATATAAGGAAAATACCACTTCAGTTCTGGGAAATAATTTTCGAAATTGAAAACTTGGGAGATCAGTTATCTAATTGGGGAATGTATTCCACTGATTGAGGAAGGAAATTCGAAATCAATACCAAGAATGTAAGGAAAATACACAAATCATAATTTAAGGCTAGTAATCAGTCTTAAAGAGAGATTTTAAGAATCAGTATAAAATCACCATGTAAACAACCAGAAAAACCTCAAGAGAAGAACAACAACATGGTTTGGGAATGAGACACTAGCAACAAAAATCAAAGTAAAGAGCCCGGAGCTCATAGAAAAAGCCAGAAAAAACATGAAAATAGGCGGATACAGATACAAACATGTAGGATTAGGGTTTTTATCAGATTTTAACAAAATTTTAGAAGTAGTACTGAGAGTTACGGATTAGTGCTACAAATCAGAAAAGTAAAATATTTTCGAAGGTTGTTAAGAAACCCTAGCAATAGAAATTACAGTATGAAACCCAGGTTAACAAGGAAAACAAACAAACAAGTGAAATAAACAAACACAAATGGATATATAACACTCAGAAAGAGTAGAAGGAACAACTTTGAAGAAGGGGTCAGAAACCCTAACTTGAAAGAGTGGTAATCATCGAAAAAAATTTGAAATAACCGGAAAAGCTAAGTAGAAATAGAGTAGAAAACAAAAAGTCAAAATAAGAGTTATTTTAAAAGAGTAGAGATTAAAGAGAAAAAATTAGGGTTTTCAAACAGATTAGGGAAAACGAAGAACCTGGCTGTGAAACTCGTATATAATGCCATAGAATGCATCATCGTTCAAAAACCACCGGAGAAAAGCCGGAAACAGACCCCAAATAAAGCTTCAGTGACCGTCTTCCATGGCGGAAGCTGCTAGGCTTCAAACTTGAGAGAGGAAACCACGATATAGGAACTCCATGGTTGCAGGAAGTCGAGAGGAGTGAGTGAGGAGTGGCTGGTATGGCGATGAAGGCCATGAGAGAACCAGATGGTTCTTCAGAGACGAAGGGTTTAGAGAGAATTTGGGAGTGAAAAGGGGATACAAGGGCGGAGGATTTAAAATATGAATTAGGGTAAGGGGGTTATGGGTTTAATTATGGTAAGACTACTCGTGGACCGTTGATCAAAATAATCAACGACCACGATTTTACACGGGGATCCGGGTGGGTTGGTCCAAATAGATTTGGGTCGGGTGATTTTGTAATTGGTCGTGATTTGGGGGGGGGGGGGGTGAATTTGGGTTAAAAATATGGCCAAAATTGAAAGGTCAAAGGCTATAAATTAGATGCCCAAATTTCCCCTAATTTAATTTTTTAAAATAGAAAATGATTTTATAAAAATCCAATAAAAATACTGAGATAATAAAATATGTTTAGAAATTAACTAAAAATATTAGAAACAATTTTATACTTGAAATACTTATTGAATTGCGAAATAGGCTAAAACTGCAATTTAATGAAATTTTAGTTTAAAAATACCTAATGGCTTTGTAAAAATTCTATAAAAATTACATAAATTAGGTGTCATGTAGATGAGAGAATAAAACAAATTATTTTCTAAAATAACAAGATTTGATACTAAAGTTTGGATTTTATAGCACAAAATAAGTTGTAAATTGATTTAAAAAATACTAGAAAAATACCAAAGTTTTTGTGAATGCTTATATATGCATTCATAAGCTATTTTGAAAATATTTTGGGTACAAAAATACATGGAAAAATTTGGGTATCAACAGATGCCCCTCTTTACCTGAGGAGGATGAAAGAGTTGTCGGGTAAAGATAAGATGGCCAATTTTGACAGGAATTGGCGACTCTAAAGAATTTCGACCACCCTCTGGATTCTGAGCTGCCTACATATCCCCGATTTACAGGAATCAGGCCGTATGTAGTTCAAGAGCCATTAGCGGAATATGCCAATGAAAATTTGGAAGGGGCGGGCGCAACGAGGCTTGAAATTTGTCAAGGATTCAGAGATCAGACGGTTACAAAAAACTGGAGCGGGATCGCTTCTGATGAGAAGACCGTGCCGGCCGTTGTACCTGCAAATGAACGGTGTGCGGATATTTTTGCATAATTTAAACGTTATGCATTGGACCATGAATGCTGTCTTCGGACTATTAAGATGGCGTCCTTAGACTATGAAGTCCTGGGCTATGAAGAGCATGAAAGTAAAGATTCGCAGGCCATGAAATGGTGTTCTTGGGCTATGCGGATGGTGCCTCTGAACTATGACGCCTTTTAATAAGTTGGCGTTATTTCAGCCCATGAAAAGGTGGCAATCTTACAGCCGGATGAATGCAGGGATGGCGATGTTTGGCCTAAGCGAGAATTTAAAATGCAGAGTGACGATATTTCAGCCAGATGAAACCGGGTGGAAATTTTTCATCCAAAATGCAAAATAAAGGAGGTAGAGCTTAACCTTGAAAGGCAGAGAATAGCCTTATGCAATGCGGGATGGAGACAAAGCTTAGTCTCAAAAGGCAGAACATAGCTTTATGAAAGATGGAGGTGGAGCTTAACCTCGGAAGGCAGAGAATAGCCTTATGCAATGTAGGATGGAGGCAAAGCTTAGCCTCGGAAGGCAGAGAGTAGCCTTATGCAGGAGGTAGAGCTTAGCCTCGGAAGGCAGATAGTAGCCTTATGCAATGTAAAAATGCAGGATGAAGGCAGAGCTTAGCCTTGGAAGGCAGAGAGTAGCCTTATGCAATGTAAAAATGAAGGATGGAGGTAGAGCTTAGCCTCAAAAGGCTGAGAGTAGCCTTATGAAGGATGGAGGTAGAGCTTAACCTCGGAAGGCAGCGAGTAGCCTCATGCAGGATGGAGGTAGTGCTTAATCTCGAAAGGCAGCGAGTAGACTTATGTAGGATGGAGGTAGAGCTTAACCTCGGAAGGAAGAGAATAGCCTTATGTGATGAAAAAATGCAGATGGAGACAAAGCTTAGTCTCGAAGAATGCAGAAATATAAAGGAGAGGATGATGGTGATTTTCTTAGATGGTAGATGATTGCGCCATCGATGAGTGATAGGGAAGCGTTGAATGTAGATAGTGAGCCTTTGCGAGGTACGTAGTGGTTTTGGGAACTTCAATTTTGTAAAGCTCCTGCATCGCCTATTCGTACCCTGCATTCCTGCATCCAAAGAAAAATCATGAGTTCTATAAGGGGGAGGTTAGTTCGCATCCCTTAACTCGTGGCGTCTTGTACCATTTGGGGTAGCGTTGCTGAACGGTAGTGATCCAAATGATTTTATGCAAAATTTGACAAATATGATGCAAATGTATATATATAAGTAAAGCAAAAGATAGTTTTTGTTTTATGATGAACCACAACTGCAATGTGGTTCAAGGCACGACAACCTTGCTGGATCCGGAATTTTGAGTGCCCTCCTCAAAATTCTTACCTAGTTTGCTGAGCGAGTGCTGTTGAAGGCGATGCTAAATTACTAAAAGTGGATTGACCTTAGAATTTTGAGGGTCCTCCTCAAAATTCTGCCCCAGTTTACTGGGTCGATACGAAAATTGACAAGCTGACTTCAGAATTTTGAGGGTCCTCCTCAAAATTTTGCCCCAGTTCCAAATGCGGGAAAAATGGAATTTTATTAAAAATGTGAGGGAACACATAGGGCTGCCTACGTATCCCCTCTTAAACGAGAATCAGGCCAGACGTTTACATCATAGAGAAAGGCATACAATCAAATGTAGTATCTATTCACTGCATCTGAGTTGATCGGTTTTGGCCAAACTTCTCCGTCCATTTCTGCGAGAATAAGGGTTCCTCCAGTTAGAACCTGGTGAACCATGTACGGACCCTGCCAGTTGGGAGAGAACTTCCCTTTGGCGTCATATTGATGTGGAAATATCTTCTTCAACACCAGCTGCCCTGATGTAAACTTCCTTGGTCGAACTCTCTTGTTGAAGGCTCTAGACATGATAATCTGATATAACTGACTATGACAGACATCATTCATTCTCTTTCCGTCTATAAGGGCTAACTATTTGTAGCGAACCTTGACCCATTCTACGTCCTCTAGCTCAGCTTCTTGTATGATTATTAAAGACGGAATTTCTACCTCGGCGGGAATTACCGCTTCTCTACCGTAAACCAGCATGTAGGGAGTTGTCCCGGTTGATGTGCGAACTATAGTGCGATAACCCAATAAAGGGAATGACAACTTCCATGCCACTGCTTATGAATTTTGATCATTTTCCTTAGTATTTTCTTGATGTTCTTGTTGGCTGCTTCCACGGCTCCATTCATCTGAGGTCTATAAGCTGTAGAATTTCTGTGTCTGATCTTGAAAGTTGTACATATCGCTTTCATCAAGTTGTTGTTGAGATTGGAACCGTTATCAGTGATGATTGACTCTGGAACACCGAACCGATAGACAACCCGATCTCCAACAAAGTCTGCTACGACTTTCTTGGTTACTGCTTTATATGATGCTGCTTTGATCCATTTAGTGAAATAATCAATTGCCACTAAGATGAACCTGTGTCCGTTTGAGGCGGCAGACTTGATTGGTCCAATAAAATCCATTCCCCAGGCGCTGAATGGCCATGGTGAGCTTGTTGCAGTGAGCTCGTTTGGAGGTACCTTTATCATATCTGCATGTATCTGACAGCGGTGGCACTTCCGGACATACTAAATGCAATCTGTTTCCATAGTCATCTAGAAATATCCTGCCCTGAGTATCTTCTTTGCCAGAACAGAACCGTATATGTGCGGTCCACAGGTCCCTGAATGCACTTCCTCCTATAACTTGGTTGCTTCTGTCGCATCGACACACCCTAATAGTCCCAAATCGGGAGTCCTCTAATACATGATTCCTCTGATGTGAAAGAAATAGTTGGACAACCTTTGAAGCGTGCGCTTCTGAGTATCATTTGCAAGCTCCAGATATTCCCCTATTGTCAGGTACCTTTTGTTGTCGTGGAACCAGGGCTTTCCGTCGGCTTCTTCCTTAACATGTGCACAATATGCCGGTTGGTCATGAATCTTGACCTGGATAGGGTCGATGAAATTTGTATCTGGATGCTGAATCACGGATGATAAAGTAGCAAGTGCATCTGCGAACTCATTATATATCCTTGGAACATGCTGGAATTTCGTTTTTTCTGAACCTCCTCAACTCTTGTATGTGGTGCAAATAAGGGAGTATATTGGAATTCTTGGTTGCCCATTCTTCTCGAACCTGGTGTATGAGTAAGTCTGAATCCCCAATGACTAGCAGCTCCTGAATGTTCATATCAATGGCCAGTTTAAGCCCCAAGATGCAAGCTTCATTCTCGGCCATGTTATTGGTGCACGGGAACCTGAGCTTGGTGGATACTAGGTAATGTTGACCGGTTTCTGATACTAGGGCTGCTCCGATACCAACTCTTTTGAAATTTATGGCTCCGTCGAAAAACATCCTCCAACCTTCATAGGATTTTTCAATATCTTCTCCTATGAAAGCTACTTCCTCGTCGGGAAAATACGTTTTCAATGGTTCGTATTCTCCTTCTACAGGATTTTCTGCGAGATGATCTACCAAAGCATGTCCTTTAAATGCCTTCTGGGTGACATAGATAATGTAGAATTCACTCAACAAAATTTGCCACTTGGCTAGCTTGCCAATGGTCATGGGCTTCTGAAAAATATACTTTAGTGGGTCCATTATTAATATAAGGTAGGTAGTGTTAGCACAGAAATAATGCCTCAACTTTTGAGCTATCCAAGTCAAAGCATAAAAGGTGCGTTCTAACAAAGAATATCGAGCCTCGTACGGGGTAAATTTCTTGCTGAGGTAATAAATAGCTTGCTCCTTTATCCCCCTCTCATCATGTTGTCCCAAGACACAACCAAATGCCCCGTCCAAAACTGTGAGATAGAGCAATAAGGGTCTCCCGGGCTCAGGCGGAACTAGTACCGGAGGCGTAGACAAGTATTCCTTGATCCTGTCAAAAGCCTTTTGACATTTATCTGTCCATCTGGTGGCGGCATCCTTCTTCAGCATCTTGAAGATAGGTTCGCAGATGACGGTAGACTGAGCTATGAACCGGCTGATATATTTGAGTCTCCCCAGGAAACTCATTACCTCTTTCTTGCTCTTCGGCGGTGGCAGCTCCTGAATAGATTTGACCTTTGATGGATCCAGCTCTATTCCTCCGCGACATACGATGAAACCCAATAACTTTCCCGCAAGGACCCCAAATGCATACCTGGTGGGATTCAGCTTAAAGTTATACCTCCTTAGTTTGTTGAATAACTTTCGGAGGTCCTCCATATGATCTGCAGCCTTCTTGGACTTAATGATGATGTCGTCCACGTATACCTCAATCTCCTTATGTATCATGTCATGAAAGAGGGTAGTCATGGCCCTCATGTAAGTAGCTCCCGCATTCTTCAATCCGAATGGCATCATTATGTAGCAATACATTCCCCAAGGCGTGATAAACACCATTTTCTCTGCATCCTCTTTGTTCATCCATATCTGATGGTATCCCACAAAACAATTGACGAATGACTGCAACTCATGCTTGGCGCAGTTGTCGATTAGAATGTGTATGTTTGGCAAGGGGAAATCGTCTTTGGGACTGGCCCGGTTGAGATCCCGGTAGTCAACATAGACTCTAACTTTCCTGTCCTTCTTTGGTACCGGTACAATGTTAGCTAACCAAGTTGGATATTCTACCACTTGAAGAACTCTGGCTTTGACCTGCTTGATGACTTCTTCTTGATTTTTAAACTCATATCTGGCTTGAATTGCCTGAACTTCTATTTTACCGGCGGACATGCAGGATCTGCCGGCAATTTGTGAGTGACGATGGATGTGCTGAGGCAAGACATATTGTCATAAGACCATGCGAAGATATCCTCGTATTCCCTTAAGAACTCTGTGTATTCCTCTTTCTCTGTCTGCGATAAGTGCACACTGATGTGCGTTACTTTCACATTCTCTGTATCTCCCAAATTGACGACTTCGGTTTCATCCAAGTTGGAATTAGATCTATTCTCAAAATTCTCGGCCTCTCTGACAACCTCTTCTGGTATATCCTCCTCCTCTGAGTCTATGTCTGTTTGTTGCATAGCCTCGTTGCAAGTTACAGTTGTTGGTTCATCATCAAGATACGTAATAGTAATGCTGTGTGAAAATAAAGTAAATAGCAGAGAGAAGTAATGAATAGCGAGATATTTGATAAAACTAAAAAATGCTTTTAATTAAATTCATAAATGTTCAAAGCATCGGAGCTCTTCTGGAAAGTAAAGACAAATGCGAAAAATAAAGAAAACAACTAAAACAAAGATGCATGATGCTTGTTCAGCCTTGCTACCTCTAAGGTTTTCGGGCGATGGTGGTCCTGATTGACTAGTTGTGAGGCGCTTACCTTGATTCACAGCCTGAATGTAAGGGCCTTCCTCCCCTTCCTCTTCAAAAATCAGACAACAGTCCATGTCTTCCAGAAACACGTTTTTCATCGTCGCAAGAGCCTCGTCTTCTTCTGACCCGTAGAGAGTGTCGGCTGGTTGAAATGTCTGCTCCAACTGAGGTATGGGGAATTCCAATGGGTAATATGGGCCACGCCATGGTGGTGACCAGTTCTTGAATTCCTGCCAAGTGTACTCGTACCCCAGTCCGAAGGTAGTACCATGTTTCTTCAGCTGGATAGGTTTGGAGATACCTTGAAGATTCTTACCAAGTCCTTTCCCTGGTTCATACCCACTCAAATTTAGAATGCTTTCGACCTTGTTTCTACACCATTTGTCCTTGTCCACTATGTTGACCCGCTCAATATGATGATATGTTTCTCCGCATATTCTTCTTCTGCATTTGATCATTGGAATGGTCTGGCGAATGTATATGGGGTTGCTACCGTTGCCATGGATGAGTACTTCCTAATAGTTCCATTCAAACTTCACAGCTTGATGTAAAGTTGATGCTACAGCCCCAGCGGCATGGATCCAGGGTCATCCCAGCAGTAAGTTGTAAGATGCTGGTATGTCGATGACTTTGAAGTCGATATCAATCCAAGTGGGCCCCATTTGCAAACATAGGCTAATCTTCCCGAGAGTGGACCACTGAGAACCGTGAAAAGCCTTAACGTTAATAGCCCCATATTTTATCTCGTGCAATCATTTGCCTAACTTCTTGAGGGTGATCAATGGACAGATGTTGAGGCTAGATCCTCCGTCGACTAAAATCCTGGTGATGAATGATCTTCACATTGCACAATGATGTGTAGTGCTTTGTTATGACTGAGCCCTTCAGGTGGCAATTCATCTTCGTGGAAAGTGATTTTGTGACTTTCCAATACCTGCCCTATCATGTTCGCCATTTGTCCTTATGTTATGTTGCTCGGGACATAAGCCTCGCTCAATATCTTCATTAAGGCGTTCTTATGCGCCTCAGAACTCTGCAGTAATGCTAAGATGGAAACCTGTGCCGGAGTCTTGTTTAGCTGTTCAACAACTGAATATTCCTTATCCCGTATCTTTCTCCAGAGATCATCAGGTCCAGTTTCAATGGGACGTCCAGAGGCCTACTCAGCTAGGTGCTCTGGTGTGTATACCTTGCCTGTTCTAGTCATACCTTGCGCCGCAATTGCTTCACCAGTGCGCACTTTCCCTTTCCTTCTCGCCTCGGCTGTGTAGTCCCAGGGTATGGCATTTGACTGAAATGGGTTTATGTCCGACATGGTGACCGAAATGGGCACCTTTAGAGGAAACATAGCAACTTCAATTGGTACGGGCGTCTTTGGAGTCTCGAACTCCACCTCAATTGGTTTTGGCACTTTTGCAGGAGGTGCCTCAAACTCAAATGGTAAAGATATATTCACCACGTTGTCCTCAGATGGCTGGATTTGCACAACAATAGGATTAAAAGTGACCGCCAGTTTCTTGGGCTCATCTCGCTCAGATATCAAACCAATCGACCCTTTGGGGTCCCGGTCGTCTTCTACCTCAATCATGTGGATGCCTCCACCTTTGTGTTATGGCAGAAGGTTGTTACGAACATTAGGAGCATGCTCCTTAGCTATGATGACCTTGTTGTCAATTAAGGTCTGGATTTTGTCCTTCAACGAGCGGCACTCATCGATGGTATGGCCCTTCATCCCCGTATAGATACAAACATATAGGATTAGGGTTTTTATCAGATTTTAACAAAAGTTTAGAAGTAGTACTGAGAGTTATGGATTAGTGCTAAAAATCAGAAAAGTAAAGTATTTTCGAAGGGGGTCAAGAAACCCTAGCAATAGAAATTACTGTGTGAAACCCAGGTTAACAAGGAAAACAAACAAACAAGTGAAATAAACAAACACAAATGGATATATAGCACTCAAAAAGAGTAGAAGGAACAACTTTGAAGAAGGGGTCAGAAACCCTAACTTGAAAGAGTGGTAATCATCGAAAAAATTTGAAATAATCGGAAATAGAGTAGAAAACAAAAAAATCAAGCTAAGAGTTATTATAAAAGAGTAGAGATTAAAGAGAAAAAATTAGGGTTTTCAAACAGATTAGGGAAAACGAAGAACCTGGCTATGAAACTCGTATACAATGCCATAAAAGGCATCATCGTTCAAAAACCACCGGAGAAAAGCTAGCAACAGACCCCAAATAAAGCTTCAGTGACCGTCTCTCCATGGCGGAAGATGCTATGCTTCAAGCTTGAGAGAGGAAACCACGATATATGGATTCCATTGTTGCTGGAAGTCAAGAGGAGTGAGTGAGGAGTGGCTGGTATGACGATGAAGGCCATGAGAGAACCAGATGGTTCTTCAGAGACAAAGGGTTTAGAGAGCATTTGGGAGTGAAAAGCGGATACAAGGGTGGCAGATTTAGAAAATAAATTAGGGTAAGGGGTTATCGGTTTAATTATGGTAAGATTGATCGTGGACCGTTGATCAAAATGATCAACGGCCACGATTTTACACGGGGATCCAGGTGGGTTGGTCCAAATAGATTTGGGTCGGGTGGTTTTGTAATTCGGTCGTGATTTGGAGGGTGAATTTGGGTTTAAAATGTGGCCAAAATTGAAAGGTTAAAGGGCTATAATTTAAATGCCCAAATTTCCCCTAATTTAATTTTGTAAAATAGCAAATGATTTTATAAAATTCAATAAAAATACCGAGATAATAAAATACATTTAGGAATTAATTAAAAATATTATGAACAATTTTATACTTTAAATACTTATTAAATTGAGAAATAGGCTAAAACTTCAATTTAATGCAATTTTAGTTTAAAAATACCTAATGGCTTTGTAAAAATTCTACAAAAATTACATAAATTATATTTTCATGTATGTGAGAGAATAAAATAAATTATTTATTAAAATAATAAGATTTGATACTAAATTGTGGATTGTCTGGCACAAAATAAGTTGTAAATTGATTTAAGAAATACTAGAAAAATGCCAAACTGTTTGTGGATGTTTATGTATGTATTCAAAAGCTATTTTGAAAATATTTTGGGTACAAGGTATCAACAGTGGCGTGACCCCACCAGAGTTATCACCAGACAATAGAAGGAGATTTTTGCATATGTGCGGTTATACATGTGAGATGAGCCATTCTTATACAGGCTATGTGCAGATCAGTTAGTCCGGAGATGTGTTCTTGAGGAGGAGATGCAAGCCATACTTGACCGTTGTCATGCCTCACCATATGAAGGCCATCATGGGGGAGACCGGATAGCTCAGTAAGTGCTACAATTAGGTTTTTACTGGCCCAAACTGTTTAAGGATGCACACGCCTATGTTAAAATGTGTGACAGGTGCCAACGGACAGGGACAATCACTAAGAAGCATGAAATGCCGCTGCAGAACGTTCTGGTTGTAGAGCTTTTTGATGTCTGGGGAATTGACTTTATGGGACCCTTCCCATACTCAAACAGTCAGAGATATATCTTGGTGGCAGTCGATTATGTGTCTAAGTGGGTGGAGGCCATTGCTCTTCCTTCTAATGACGCAAAGGTGGTGGTGAGCTTTGTAAAGAAACATATATTCACACGCTTTGGGACTCCTAGAGTATTGATCAGTGATGAAGGTATGCACTTTTGCAACAAGCTATTAAACAATGTCCTATCAAAGTACAGGGTCAAGCATAAGGTCTCCACTGCCTATCATCCTCAGACAAGTGGTCAAGTGGAGGTGTCGAACAGAGAGGTCAAGCAAATTCTTGAGATAACAGTGAGTGCCAATAGAAAAGATTGGGCCGGGAAGTTAGACGACGCATTGTGGGCATATCACCCAGCATACAAAACTCCCATAGGTGCTTCTCTATATAAATTGGTATATGGGAAGGCATATCACTTGCCCGTCGAACTTGAGCACAAGGCTTATAGGGCAATAAAGAAGTTGAAAATGGATAATGACTTAGCTGGAGAGAAAAGGTTGCTGCAACTTGATGAGATCGAGGAGTTTCGATTACATGCATATGAGAATGCCAAACTATATAAAGAGAAGACTACGAGGTGGCATGATATGCACATTCAGCACCGTGAGTTCGAGCCAGGCCAGCAAGTCTTGTTGTTCAATTCGAGGTTGAAGCTCTTACCTGGAAAGCTTAAATCTCGCTGGTCTGGCCCTTTCGTTGTGGTAAGCGTGAAGCCTCATGGAGCTGTGGAACTGAGAGATATGAGCTCCACTGGCACCTTCCTGGTTAACGGTCAACAAATTAAACATTATTGGGGTGGTGACTTGGTGCGTCACAAGACCTCAGTGGAATTGAAAAATGCTTGAAAACATGTTGAGTCATGCCGCGACGTTAAATCGGGCGCTGGATGGGAGGCAATCCATTAAAATGTTGTATGTGTCTATAAAAAAAAGAGAAAACGTATACAGGAATGCCTAGGTGCGCGCCCGCGCAAGAGGCCGCGCATATTGACCCCTCACTGTATGGGCCGCGGATACGAGCGCGCATGCCCAGTTAAATTCCGGCATTTTTCTTTTGTTTTTTTCGTTCAGATTTTTTCTTTTTTTTTTAGTTTTTATTTTTTAGTTATTTTTCTTTTTTTTTTAGAACCAAGGGAAAAGACAAGTTTACCCTCCCCTCTTCCTAAACCCCCTCCTCCCTCACACACACCCAAACGCACGAACCCAAACACAAACCCTTTTCCCCCCAACTCCAAATCGACCCCCCTGCTGCCACCACCAAAACCACCGCCAACCACCTTCTTCTCCGCTTGTTCTCCTCTGGTAATGAATTTAGTCTTGTAGTTTCCCTTGTTCATTCCTTTTTTTCTAGAGTAGTTTTCTATTTTCTTTCTTTTATTTTCATATTTTAGGTGTAAAGTTGGTTAGTTGTGGGTGTTAGCTTTAAGTTAAGATTTTGGGTGTTATATGTAGGGAAGTTGGTACATGATAAGTGTGGGGTGAAAACCCCTTTGATTGGGAATGTTGGAAAGTGAATTTGGGGGATGCTTGTTCCAAATAAGCTTGAAAGGAATAGTGAAAGCCTAATGCTCACAAGGTGTTTGTGGGAATGCCCCAATCACCACGAGCATGTCAATTGAGGCCAGAGATGCGTGTGAAGTCTGAGTAGCCACATCGCCTCACAAACCGAAGTTGGATTATGCTAATATGTTGTTGTTTTACAAATAGTATGACTCCTTCCAAGAAATGCTACAGGTACCTCTTCAAGCAACAGGCTGGATCTTCTCGATCACTAGGAGCTGCATTTGCGTCCACCTATGATGCTACCAAGTTTGTATCACCCAATGCTCATGCTTGATTTTTAGCGAAGGCTCTTAAGAAGCCAATTCCAGAAAGGGGCGTCGACATTATAAGACTCCTGGTTGGGTGCCCTCGTATATACGAGGAATTGATACGGTGTGTGCTGCAAATGTTCCTCAATGAACCCGACGAAGGCAATCTCATGGTTGTGCGGAAATTATATGCCAACGTTCCGGAGCACAACGATGAAATAGTTATAGTGAGCCGTCGGGCGCTGAATGCTTCGGTTGAGGCAATTCGGGCGGCTTATCAGTTGCCTGCCCCACCTGTGGATTATGATGATTTCTATGTCTACGGCCGCAATCCAACGCCCCAAAAAATGGGCACGATTCTTTGAAACTATATGTGTACCCGTCAGAGAAGTGGTATGGCTTCCTAGTGGGGAGAAGTTCCATTCTGCGGCCCTCACCTATGAAGAAAAGTGTTGGTTATACATTATAAACGACCGCCTCATCCCGTCACTCAATACGACGGAAGTTAATGGGCCCCGTGCTGCTTTGATTTGGTGCTTTTTGAATGGCCACAACTTTGATGTGGCCAACATTTTGTACACAGCCAGGTGAGGAGGTATGGTTTCTTTTTCCCTTCTTTAGTTACTCATCTGTACAGGTTAGCCAATGTGCCAGAGAATAAAGAGGTGTATGGATTGTCAAAAGGGAAGGCATGTTTTGGGCGGATAAGTTGACCACGAGAAAGGAGCCAGAAGTAGTGGAGGTAGCAGTAGTGGCTAGTTCGGATGACGATGAAGAGAACGACGAGGCTGAGGCGGGAGTTCCACCCCAAGCACCTGAGCAAAATGTGGCAGCTGTAGGGCCCTTTGAGACGGTGACATACTCAGGCACAGCCCGAGTGTCTCGGTTCACTGCTATGGAACAGGAGATGGCTGGTTTGCGGACCTCCGTGAATGAATTATGCACCCGTGTGGATGTGTTAGCGGACCGAAAAAATAAGTCAGAGAGGAAGATCATAGGATGGTTACGAGCCTTAGTGCGCGCGTGCAACGTGAACCCCGCAACTGTCTCGGACCAGGAGTGACGCTTCAGGGAAGTTCCTTCACCTAACTATTTTTCCTTCAATTTCATGCCATGAGGGCATGGCTTTTTCTTTAAGTGTAGGGTGGGGAATTTCCTAAATGTATGTTGTAAGTAGTGAACAAATTGTTGTTTTGCTTTCTTAGTGATACTGATTTGCTTCTTTTTCTGTTTATGTGAAGTAGTGTTTGGGTAATTCGTCAATTAGTTTGGATAGACGGCTCGGCCCTATGACGGATCCCTTTCGACGGGGTTCTTGAGGGAGATGAGTCGATGAAAAAAAAAACTGAAAAATGGAGGCTCTTCCCTATGACGGAACTTGTAGACGAGGTTCTTGAGGGAAATTAGACTAAATAAAACAACAAAAAGATTTTTTTTCTTCTTTTAGGTAGTGTAACAAATCCCCCTTGGTTTTTCTTTATGCTATGGTTCTTTTCCAAGGGTTTAGCTTGAATCAGGCATATGTAGTTTTTAATTTTTTGTAGGTTAGGATAGTGGGCTATGAGCTGTGAATTGAAAGAGAACCCAGAGCGTTGATACACCTGAACACAATAGATCTTAGAGTGTAATGCTTAACCCTCATTGTTGAATCTCATTAAACGTGCCTTAATTTGTGTGTTTATCATTGATTCGAGTACTTGAAATGGAGCATTTTGATGACCTGATCGGAATGAGTCATATGCCATGTGTGGTGAGTACTTGTGTAGCCCATGCATTGAATTTAGGGTCTAGAACTTGCTCGGTATGTGAGTTGAAGCGAAATCCTAGGTGATGCTTGGTTTGAAGAGATGATTTGAGGCTCTCTTTGGTCTTTCTTGAGCTAAATTGCTAATCACAAATAAAATTTGTCCCTAGTAACCCTTTTGAGGCTTTAGACTTTTTACTTGGCACCCGCAATACAAGCCCGCACCCCTTTGTTATTTATTGACATGATTTTTATCCTTTACCTCTTAAGGCACTTTAATTGTGAGATGAGCTCTAAAAAGAAGAAAAAAAGCAGATAAGAGTGGGGTGGCTTCGAGTGGAGCCAATGAGAGGTTGAAAGGTTCACTTGCTTTGAAAATATATGCATCACTAGCGGAAGTCAAATGAAAAAAATAAAAAGTAAAGAAAATAATGTTTGAGATGAATACATTGTAGTTTAGTTCTCGCTAGTGGATATGAATTGAAATGCTTAAAGAAGAAGGGAACATTGAAGGGTAATATGGTTTGTGAAAGATAAATGGACTGAAGAATGTGCGCTTAAAAGTGAGTACGTGATGTGTTAAAGTGATTAGGAGGGTTAGTCACTATTCCAAAATCTATCCTACCCGTCCCTTAGCCCACATTACAATCATGAAAAGTCCTAATTTATTTTGAACCGAGGTATCCTACATTGGTAGAGATTTACATTAAGGGCAAGCTTATGGTACCCGACTTCAATTGTGAGAGTGAGCATTTCCATTGATATATGTGAGTGTTTGACTCGATTGTGTGAAATGAATTCTGTTTGTGTTAACGTGATTGTGAGGGCATATGATTCATGATAGAAAAGCAAGTCTTGACTTTGGTGTAGAGTGCTTTGAAGACGTGTGAATACTGTGTGGCACTTGAGAGTTAGCTTTGAGGCTAGATTTGTTCACTGCTAGGCGCAACGTATGTATATTATTCAAGGTGGAATGCGCTAGGGGAAATGGTTGAGTAGAAAACTATCTAGAGAGCATAGTGTGATTGCTTGAGTGCTAGCAATGAGTTAAGTGTGGGGTGTTGATAATAGGCGAATCTAGGTGATTTAGCCATTGTTTGTGCCTCTACTTGATTATATTCCGATCATATATTATGATTAATTGATGAAAGATGGGATCTAATAGAGAATTTTACTTATTGCAGGTTAAGGAGCCTATTTTGTGCAAGAAAACGTTGATGGGAACCATTTGGGAGAAATTAAGACCCCTCGGGACCGAGTGTGATCGAAGAGAGACAAGTAAATGGCGAATTTGGACACCTGGGCATGCACGCCCGCGCACATTTATGCGCGGCTTACTGCGTGACCACGCATGTCTAGGAAACGGGACTCAAGTGTCAGGGGCAAAAGTAGAAATATGGGAAAAAGCCCACTTAACATATATAAAGTCAAGCTCGCCCAAGGTCAAATTATCAAGGTTTTCATAGGGTATTGGAAGAATTAGAGAGGCAAGAGGCAAGGAGAATATTGGATCATCAAGTTCTTCTTTTATTCTCTTTATTTTTGATAATTGTGATGATATTGAACCTCATTATGTTGAACAATGGTATGAGTGGCTAGAACTTATTGTTCTAGGGTCATGGGTAAAATATGAACGTTGTTGTTTGAAGTTTGATTCGACGAAGTCGGCTTATCATTGGGTTATTTATTTAATTTTTATTTTAATTATTTTACTGAGTAGCTAACAGTGAAGTACTATCTACGAATCTCTAGTTGAACTCGAAAGTGAGAACTTTAGGTTGCATATAGAATTAAATAAAGCAAGTTCTTGAACCTGGGCATCGGGGAATGGATTCGCAATTGGGATAGACATATACCCAATTGCCTTGCTTGGTTGAAATACTGGTGTTTTAAATGCATTCTTGTTAATCTTGATTCCATAGACATATAGGCATTGAGTTGACTTGAATAGGCGAGTAAGAACTCGACAGTTTCTTACGAGAATTATTAACCTTGTCAATCAATACCCCAGATAACTGAATTAGTCGTTTGAAGCTAAAAACACAACACGATTATTGAGTATGCCCGTGACCCTGGAATATCCTACTTTATTTTTTGTTAACCAAAAGTGTTGTTCGTTTAGTTAATTGCTTTATCTAGATTAAATTGTTAGAAGTTAGTTAGTAAAACAATCAAATCTCTTTTGTGAATAAATTCTTGGATATATAAATATATTGGGTTTGAATCCGTCATAAGCTAGTCATAAGTCTTCGTGGGAACGATATTCTACTCACTACTTTATTACTTGACGATCACATGCACTTGCGTGAGTATTTTGATCGCAACAATTAGCAGTGTACGAAAGTGTTGGAATAAGTCTTTGGTTTGATAAGAGGTTTATTACCGGAATTGGGTTGTTTAAGCAACTGCTATGATTAGAAGTAACCGCTACGAGTGGTTGAGTTATGTGGTATATCATGTGATTACATCTTGTGTACAGATATGGTTTGATACAGTTAGTTCGGACTTATTCTGATGTGAAATTCTGGTCTTATAGATGATTTAAGAAGTGGAAACTTGGTTATTGTTAGATATATAGTCTTGTCCGACATTGGAATAGAAGTAGAATATCCTTGTATTGTATAGCCATAAATAAGGTCCTCCTGTATTGTATAGAACACACAATATGTTAATACATATCATATTTTCTCCCGTGCCTTCTCACATGGTATTAGAGCTATCGCGAGAGATTCATCGCTGTGCATAAATTCCAGCGATTCCGGTTAGTGAAATCAGCCACCGGAACCTTTTTTTCGGCGACTTTCAAAGTTGTTTTGCGTCTGCTTAGTCTCTATCAGTGTTGTCTAAAAAATCCAATCTACCACAAGAGTAGTCATTGGCCGGCGACCAAACCCTGGTGAAAATATCCGGCGATATTGTAGCTGTCCGAAGAAAAGTTTTTGGCGAAGTTCTGACGTCGCGTGGGCCACCTTCTGGCCATTTTTTGGCGATGACTCTTCAGGACAGATTGTTCCCCTTTCAATTCCGATCCTACCCATCCAGGTTACACCAAATTCTGACCACTTTTATATTTTTCCGGCATGAATAGTGATTTCAAAAGTGGACTTTCAGCCATTTCTTGAAAAAGTTCCTTCAGAACAATTGGGTCGTCTGTTAATTTCGATCCAACTCCTACGATTTTTATTTCATTCCGGCCACTTTGAATTTTTTATGGCTGCTACAGTAATATTCCGAGAGCTATAGTATTTCTAAAGTGAACAACATTTTTTGGTGCAGAATAGTGTTCTGTTTTCCTGCTATAAATAGTGCTTTCTCAGCGATTCTTCAGTTTTCTCAAAAGAGTTACTAATTTCACTATTTCAAGTTAACCCTACTACTATTAATTGTAGCGACATGGGAACCGATGCTTCAAATAGTCGGATGGTTTCTTTAGTGGATTATTTTGAGTTTCTTCAGTACAAAGCAGGTAAGCAGACATCTTCTGAGATAGCTTCCATTGTTTAGACATGTAATAGTGTGACTTGTGTCTCTCAATCTTCATCCTCTGAGTCTTGGGTCATTGATTCAGGTGCATCGGATCATATTTCTGGTAGCAAATCTCTTTTCACTACTATTTCATGTTCTCAGCCTCTTCCAAGAGTCACAATAGCCAATAGGTCTCAAACCATGGCAACTGCAATAGGTTAATCATGTCCAATTCCTTCCTTACCTTTAGATTTAGTTCTTTATGTCCCCAATATTCCTTTTAATCTCATAGCTGTTAGTCGCCTAGCCAAATCACTTAAATATGCCGTTTTATTTCTTGATGACCATGTTTTTATACAGGAACGTAGTACAGGGTGGATTATTAGTACTGGGTGTGAATCAAATAGACTTTATTACCTTATCGTTGCTAAATCACATGGACTCATATCTTGTCTTCCTTTAACAACTTGCCATGTTACCGATTCACCAGATTTATTACATAAACGGTTGGGAGATCCTAGTTTATTAAAACTTCAGAAAATGTTACCTGGTTTATCTCACTTGTCATCTCTAGAGTGTGAGTCTTGTCAGCTCGGTAAGCATACTCACGCTCATTTTCCTTGACGTATTGATAATGGAGCAGAGTCACCTTTTACTTTAGTCCAATCAGATGTTTGAGGTCCTAGTAGGGTCAGTTCTACCTTAGGATTTCGCTGCTTTGTTAGTTTCATTGATGACTATTCTAGGTGCACCTGGATATTTTTGATAAATAATCGATCTGAGTTGTTTCTATATTTCAGACCTTTTACGCTGAAATTCAAATCAATTTGGGGTTTCTATTCGCACATTTTGTAGTGATAACGCCCGAGAGTATTTGTCTTTCCCATTTCAGCAGTTTATGAAATCTCATGGGATTATTCATCAAACATCTTGTCCTTACACATTTAAACAAAATGGAGTAGATGAAAGAAAGAATAGACATCTTATTGAAACTGCTCGTACCATACTCATACAATCTCATGCTCTGTTACGTTTTTGGGGGGATGCAGTTCTTACATCTTGCTATCTTATTAATCTATGCCATCTTCAGCTATCAAGAACCAAGTTCAATTCTCTATTATGTTTCCCTACTTACCTTTGTTCTCTCTTCCACCTCGTGTCTTTGGAAGCACTTGTTTTGTCTATAACCTTACTCCAAGAACAGATTAGGTAGCTCCCCGTGCTCTTAAGTGTGTATTTCTTGGTTTCTCAAGAACGCAAAAGGGGTATCGATGTTATTCTCCTGACCTCCAACGGTACCTTATGTATGCTGATGTTACCTTCTTTGAAATCCAATCATACTTCACAGGTCCAGGTAATCACTTAGATATTTCTGAGGTACTACCGGTCCCTTCTTTTGGAGATTCAGTCACTATCTCCAATCCATCTTCCTCTACATCTCCGGCTCCACCACCAATAGCTCTAGTTCCACCATCTATAGCTCCAGGTCCAATTCCTCCACATAATCCAGTTCAACCTTCTGCAGCTCCGCCACTCTTGACTTATCATCGTCATCCACATCCAGCATTATGCCCTGGTGATTCACATCCTACATCATATTTTGCACCTACTGCGGACTTGTCTCCTCTTAATCAACCAATTGCACTCCGCAAAGGTATACGGTCCACACTTAATCTTAATCCTCACTATGTTGGTCTAAGTTGTCATCGTCTGTCGTCACCTCATTATGCTTTTATATCTTCTTTGTCCATTGTTTCTATTCTTAAGTCTACAGGTGAGGCATTATCTCATCCTGGATGGCGACAGGCTATGATTGATGAGATGTCTGCTTTACATACAAGTGGCACTTGAGAGCTTGTTCCTCTTCCTGCAGGTAAGTCTACTGTTGGTTGTCGTTGGGTTTATGCAGTCAAAGTCAGCCCGGATGGCCAGGTTGATCGACTTAAGGCTCGTCTTGTTGCAAAAGGATATACTCAGATTTTTGGGCTTGATTATAGTGATACTTTCTCTCCCGTGGCTAAAGTAGCATATGTTCATCTTTTTTTGTCCATGGCTATTGTACGTCATTGGCCTCTTTATCAGTTAGACATTAAAAATGCATTTCTCCACTGTGATCTTGACGAGGAAGTTTATATGGAGCAACCACCTAGTTTTGTTGCTCAGGGGGAGTTTAGTGGTTGTGTAAGCAGATTGCGAAGGTCACTATATGGTTTGAAACAGTCCCCTCGAGCATGGTTTCGTAAGTTTAACACAATTATTCAGGAGTTCGGCATGACTCGTAGCTGTGTTTTATTAACATTCTGCTCCGAATCTGTGTATTTATCTGGTGGTTTATGTTGATGATATTGTTATTACTGGCAACGATCGGGATGGTATTACTAATCTGAAGCGACATCTCTTTCAGCACTTCCAAACTAAGGATGGGCAGATTGAAGTATTTTCTAGGTATTGAGGTCGCTCAGTCTAGCTTAGGTATTGTTATTTCACAGCGGAAACATGCCTTATACATTCTTGAGGAGAATGAAATGATGGGTTGGAGACCTATTGACTCTCCTATGGATCCGAGCCAAGCTTCTGCCTGGAAAAGGGGAGCCTCTTAGAGACCCTACGAGATATAGGAGGTTGGTTAGAAAATTGAATTGCCTCACAGTGACTAAACCTGATATTTCTTTTCCGGTGAGTGTTGTAAGTCAGTTTATGGATTCCACCTGTGATAGTCACTGGAATACAGTTGTTTGTATTCTTCGGTATATAAATTCAGCTCCAGGCAAAGTATTACTATTCGAGGATTGAGTCCACGAGCAGATTGTTGGGTACACAAATGCTGATTGGGCTGGATCATCTTCTGATAAACGATCTACATCTGGATATTGTGTTCTAGTAGGAGGTAATTTGGTCTCGTGGAAGAGCAAGAAACAAAATGTAGTTGCTCGATCTAGCGCCGAAGTGGAATATCGGGCCATGGCTATGCAACGTGTGAGTTAGTTTGGGTCAAGCAGTTGCTCAAGGAGTTAAAGTTCGGAGAAATCAACAGAATGGAACTAGTGTGTGATAATCAAGCTACTCTTCATATTGCGTTAAATCCGGTGTTCCATGAGAGGACTAAATACATTGAGATTGACTACCACTTTGTCAGAGAAAAAAATACTTTCAGGAGATATTGTTACAAAGTTTGTAAAGTCGAATGATCAACTAGCAGATATTTTCAATGTCTCTTACTGGTTCTCGTATTAGTTACATGTGTGACAAGCTCGGTACATATGATGTGTATGCACCGGCTTGAGGGAGAGTGTTAGATATGTAGTCTTGTCCCACATTGAAATATGAGTAGAATATCGTTGCATAGTATAGCTATAAATAAGGACCTCTTGTATTGTATTGAACACACAATATATTAATACATATCATATTTTCTCTCGTGCCTTCTCACAGTTATATGGATTACAGGTTAGGTTGGATTGAGGAATTTCAGTCATGTTGTGCTATCAGACCTATATTGGATAGGGTAACGTGGATCACCCCTAGATATGTGCATTGTAAGGATACATGGCGATTTGTTGGCTTTTAGAACAACTCTAGACACATTCGAGGACGAACGTATGTTTAAGTGGGAGAGGATGTAATGACCTGACCGGTCGTTTTGAGCATTTACATTTCGCTTGCTACTTCTCGGGCATGACTAGCCTCTTATGATGTATTATGACTTATGCAAATTGTCGGTTTTGATTTCAGGTTAATCAGAATAGATATGAAGAATCATTCTCAGCTTGAAGCTTTAAATTTAAAAGGTTTGACCAAGTTTTGACTTTTAGTGTTCGGTCTCGGAATTTGGATTTCTATGATTTGGCTAGCTCTATTGGGGGATTTTGGACTTGGGAGCGCATCCGGAATGTGATTTGGATTTCCATGGCGGAATTTGGTTGAATTGACAAAACTGAATTCGGAGTTTTTGGTCAGCAGTGGAAATTTTGATATCGGGGTCGGAATGGAATTCCAGAAGTTGGAGTAGGTTCTTTGTGTCATTTGGGATGCGTGTACAAAATTTCAGGTTATTCGAAGGTGAATTGGTGGGTTTTGGCATTGCTTGTGGAATTTGAAAGTTCCTAAGTTCTTAAGCTTGAATCCGAGGTTGATTTGGTGTTTTGGTATTGTTTTGAGTGATTTGAGGGCTCGACTTAGTTTTAATGATGTTATGGGATGTGTTGGTATGTTTGGTTGAGGTCCGGAAGGCCTTGAGAAAGTTTTGAGTGAGTCCGACATTACCGGGACTCAGGCATGGATACTGATGTTTAATTTTCTCAGAGAGGGATTTTCCACTGGATTTTCGCTAAGGCGGAGAACGGAGCGCTGAGGCGGAAAAGTGGGGCACTGAGGCGCTCTAGGGTAGAATATGCAGGTTCATTGGTCCGACTTCGGAAGCCTATATCATTTTATCTACAAGGAATTTTGAGATGATTCAAAAACAAAAGTTGTACCCCTTCATGTCTAGTTTCGAGAAAGGTAATGAAATTATAATTTAGACATCTATGAAGAAAGTTAGGTCCAAATATTAAGGCTTGTCTGTGCAGCTATATAAAGCACGGTCAGAGGTGATTTACCACAGTCAACGGTGATGTGAATCCGAAAGGTGCACTATAAATACTAGATTTGGGATTTTATTTTATATTTTGACCTATAGAGCTCGGGCTTTGGAGATTTTTTCGAGTGATTTCCAAGAAAACCATCGGGGCTTGGATCTTTTGGAGGTCGATTCAAGAGGTAAAGGCATCGGGCTAAAGTTTGGATCGGTTTGAGGTAAGTAATGATTAAATGTTGTCCTAAGGGTATGAAACCCCAGATTTCACATCGTTATACTACTTGATCCGTCCCGTACGACTATTAAGTCGCATATTTGATTGAAAATTGTTTAATATCATTGTGTTTTGGAAAGTATCACAATATTTTAGGCTTAATGTCGTATTTGGGCCTAGTGAAAACTGTTTACACTCTCAGGGGATTTTTACTACTATTCCTCAATTGTTTTGACTTAATATCTATACTCGATCATGCTGTATTTTACTGATTTCATAACTTAACCGTATTTACTCCTTTTTTATACTTTAAATATATTTTGGGAAGAGTTTCCTGTTTTACTGTTGCCCGAGTGGCTTAAGAGGTTTCTGACTGAGTGAGGCCGAGGGCCTGTGTTGTAAGGATATTATGGGATTGGACTGCATGTTGCAGCAGGTTGTTACTGATTCATGATATTGTGAGGCCGAGGGCCTGATTGATTTATGCCACGAGGTGGCATGTTGTTATGTGAGGCCGAGGTCTTGATTGATTATGCAACGTGATGACTTATTATAGCGCTTGGGCTGTAGGAGTCCCTCCGGAGTCTGTACACCCCCAGTGAGCGCGGGTACCCTGAGTGAGTGATATGATGTTAGCCCGAAGGGCTGGTTATGATATGATATATTGCCTGAGGGGTTGTTCTTGATCCATGTTTGCCTGAGGGGCAGTTCTTGATTCATGTTATGCTCGATGGGCTGATTAAGAGTAATTCTGAGGTAGCCCGGGGAGCTGGTTCAGTTGATATTATGCCCGGGAGGGGGATGGGGATGGGGAGGGGGATGGGGAGGGGGAGGGATGGTTTATGGTACATGTATTTGCCCGAGGGGCCGTTTACATTTCTATCATTTTTACTCATTGTTTTATTACTCGTTTGAAACTATTGAAAGAAATATTCTTTTTTAAAAGAAAAGGTTTTACTGAAAGCTGAGCTTGATTTACGAGATAATTGATTTATGTACTGTTTTAGAAATATATTGTACTCATTATGGCGTTATGACGTGGATTATGTGTTTTCTTACTGCTCAGTCTTTATTTACTTTTATTACTCACTAAGTTGGCGTACTCACATTACTCCCTACACCTTGTGTGCAGATTCAGGTATTTCTGAACCAGGTAATGGGTGTTGATTACTCGGTTGCAGGTTCATCGGAGTTAGCAAGGTGGCTGCCCGCCGTTCGCAGCCCTGCTCTTCTCCCTCTTATTTTCTTTGGACTATTTTTAGTATATTTTCAGACTCTTTTGTTGTTTTCAGACCTTAGTAGATACTCGTGACTTGTGATACCCCGATGTCAGACTTGTGTATTTATTCCGCACTGGTTATTTAAACTTATATTATGAGTTTTTTAAATTAATTAATGGCTTAAAATGACTCTTATAGAAAAAATTGTTTGATTTGCGAATTGCGTCGGGTGGCCTAGTTTCATGATAGACGCCATCACAATAAGGTCGGTTCAGGATCATGACATGAGGATAATGTGTACGCAGACCTTACCCCTACCTGGCGAGATAGAGAGAGTGTTTCCAATAGACCCATCCTCTATTTCTGTTTGCAATTAGAAAATATATATATTTCTTTTTTGTTATTTATTTTTTGTATTAATAACGTTTTTTATGTCATGCCATTAATGAAGATGTCTTCCTTTGGTAGTTATTTATGGTAGTTACTTTCTGATATATGTGCATACTATTTTATTTATGGTTCTTATGTTTAGATAATTATTTACGTTATTTCTGCTGGAGTTACTAATGTTCTTTTGTTTTTGTTTTTGTTTTTGTTTTTCCTTTCCTCCACTGAGCCGAGGGTCGATTGGAAACAGCCTCTCTGCCCTTTCGGGTGGGGGTAAGGCCCGTCTATATATTACCCTCCCCAGACCCTATTCTGTGAGACTATACTGAGTAGTTGCTGTTATTGTTGTTGCCATTAATGAAGATGGCTATTGGCTGAAAAGGGTGTACAAAGAAAACCGATAAACCGCACCAACCCGATAATCCGAGTCAAACCGAGAAAAAAAACCCGACTATGGTTTGGTTTGACTTGGTTTGGTGTTAGAAAAAAAAACCCGACCGTAATTGGTTTGGTTTGGTTTTAACTAAAGAAAGTCAAACCGAAATCAAACCAACCCGACATTACATATATAGCAATTTTAGATATTTTTAATATATAAATATAGTTATTCTAATGTAATTTATAAATATTTCTTAAAAAATTTCATAATTTTATCTTTTAAGGTATTATTTCAAGGTTTGATTAGAACTTTTGAATGCTCCAATAAGTTTTATAATCATTAATATTAGTAAATTAAATAATGCTAGTAATTAATACTAATGCTAACAAAAGACATTCAATTCAATATTACGAACGGGAATGTATTAAATATCTATTTTTTTATTTTGTAATAATTTAGATAAAAATACATAACCTATTTTTATTTTGCTTTAGCTTTTACGCATAACCTACTTTAGCATGAATTAGTGCTTTTAGATTATGTTTATTTTTATTATAACTTTTTAATTAGCAATATTTATAGTACATAATTTTATTATTTTTTATTGTTGAATATTTTAGGATAATGTCATGAGTCATGACATATCTCATATTTTGTATTATTTTCTTGAAAAATACTTTATATAGTTGTATCTTACTAGGATTAAAGAAATATTTTGAGCATATGTTATATATTTTGTTCTACAAAGATTTTACCGGAAAAAAATTCGAAAAAATCCGAATAACCCGAAAACCCGAAAAAACCCGATATTGAAAAACCCGAATTTATTGGTTTGATTTGGTCTTTAAATTTAATAACCCGACACAATTGGTTTGGTTTGGTAATTATAAAATCCGAACCAAACCGGTCTATGTACACCCCCTAGCTAAAACCAAATGAATACAGAGATCCCATTTATTTGACAGCTTCAATCTTCGTTTTTTCATTTTTATCCTGACAAGTTAAATTCTGATTATGCACAATTCAGATAAGTACAATACGTATTTATTGAGGTTTTGAAGACTTAAAACACACAGTTAAACAGTAAAATCTTCCACCGATTCCAACCCATAATATTCAGGATCGTTTTTCCTTATCCTGTTTGGTACGTTGACTTATGTATTATTTAAAATTAGTACACATCAAATTGCCTGCGTTGCTCTTTGACTAAGCAGCCATTTGAATACTATCAGCATCTCAAAGTCCATAACTTACAACAGATTACCGATAGAAACACTTTAACGGTACATCATCAAATAAATACCTACTACACACTATCTTGTTCTCTGTTATTGCATAACGAGATGAGCTGCTATTGTTACAATACACCACCAGATGCATGAAATCCTGAACAGTATCTAAAAAAATAACTGTTCAGTTCTAAATATTTGAATGGCATCCAATGAAAAGGGAATGTAAATTTATGAATGACGTGAAGCTGGTTTGTTGACATGACGAAACTATAGTGGAGCAGTGACAGATGATCACAACCATGAGTCACAAACGCAAATTGATCTTCTCGGACCACTTGAAGATATCAGAGTAAACTTGATCACCTCCAACGTCTTCACCTGTACCACCAGCAGCAACTCTCATTATATCCTCTATCAAAGCAAAATTTCCCATTATATCAACGTGGGCACCACTCTGTGTACCACGACCCTCAAGAAGGTTTGCGGGAGGAGCATGAAAATACTCCCTTATATAAGTTTTGATACCGGAGGGATTAAATCTAGTTCTTCCGCGCCATCCTTTTGCACACATGAATCCTGCGCTTAATGCAGGCACAGTCTCATCACCATCTACTGTGTAAACACCAGATTTCAAGCAGCTATCTTCATCCTCTTCATCAACTGAAGCATCAATCTGGAATGGAATATTGCATCCTGCTGTTGGCATCCGTCTGTAAACATATGCTCTTTCAGTTTGAATGCCGACTCCATACATTGAATAGATTTCCATGTCAGGTGCATCTGGTAACCTGCAGAACAGATCAAACAGAAACAAAAACGCAACTGAGAACAAAATAATTAAGACTAGTTTTATTTAAAGAAGCTGCAGCAAATTTTAGGAAGCATCCTTTTGGACTTTCAAATTTGATTAAACATTCCGAGAACTCTGAATCTGAAAGGGAAAAAAGAAAAGTGAACTTGAGAAGAGAATTAAAATGATAGTTCGTACGCAAGAAACAAAAGTATCTAAAGGATCTTAACATTTTCCCCTTCAAAAGCATCTAAAAGGGCAACAAAGTCTTACGTGTTTGCCACAATTTTTTTTACCATATTTGATTTTCTTATTTGTTGAAGGAAAGGACAATATAATTATCTTAATTGGGGTTTCCTTTTTTGTAGAAGAAAATTATAATTTTCTCATATTTGGCTAGTCCTTTTTTCTTGTAAGAAAAGGTTTGGAATTCTATAAATTGAAGATCCCTCCTTCTCATTCAGTAGCATCCACAATGTAGCCATAGGGGGCTTGAGAGTCGTATTTAGGGGGAAAACTTTGCGGGACAAGTGTTGGTGTGTCACTTGTGTTTGCCTCTTCGTGAGGTTGTTCTCTCGATATTTTGTACTCTCTTTTTATTATAAGGGATTGCTCATCTCCAGTTGTGGACGTAGGTCAGTAGACCAAACCACGTTAAATGTTTCTGTCTCGTTTGGTAAATTTCTCATTTGTTATTTGATCTATCGTCGTTCAAAGGTTTGCTTTGATAGCTTCCGCACAACACCTGATCTTTTTCAATTTTTTACAAGAAAAAACTAGCCAAATAAGGGCAATATAATTACCTTAATTGGGTTTTCCTTTTTTGTAGAAGGAAATTATAATATTCCCATATTTGGCTAGTCCTTTTTCTTGTAGGAAAAGATTTAGAATTCTATAAATTGAAGATCCGTCCTTCTCATTCAGTAGCATCCACAATGTAGCCATAGGGGGCTTAAGAGTCGTGTTTAGGAGGAGAACTTTACGGGACAAGTGTTAGTGAGCCACTTGTGTTTACCTCTTCGTGAGGTTGTTCTCTCGAATTTTGTACTCTTTTTTTATTATAGTGGATTGATCTCCGCGGTAGACGTAGGTCAGTTGAACGAACCACGTTAAATGTTTGTGTCTTTTGGTATTTCTCTTTTGTTGTCTGATATATCATCGTTTAAAATTTGCTTTGCTAGCTCACGCATGACACCTGATTATTTTGATCCTAACAAGTGGTATCAGAGCGAGGTTCAAGACATGTTCATCTTGGCGGTTTTAGTTCTAGCCGCAACCTATTTGGTGATAATCATGATTGAGAAATTTGATCGGCGTGCTACGCACGTAGAGACAAACTTCATGGTGGAGAAATGCAATTTGTTGAAGGCTATGTGAAGAAGGTGGATCAAGTTTATTTTGTCAGAAAATTCCGGTCAAGGGAGAGAATTGTTAGGTGTTTGCCATAATTTTCTTACCATATTTGATTTTCCTATTTGTTGAATGAAAGGACAATATAATTACCTTAATTGGGTTTTCCTTTTTTGTAGAAGGAAATTATACTTTTCCCATATTTGGCTAGTCCTTATTCTTGTAAGAAAAGGTTTGAAGTTCTATAAATTGAAGATTCGTCATTCTCATTCAGTAGCACCCACAATGTAGCCATAGAGAGCTTGAGAGTCGTGTTTAGGAGAGAACTTTACGGGACAAACGTTAGTGAGTCACTTGTATTTATTTCTTCGTGAAGTTGTTCTCTTGGTATTTTATACTCTCTTTTTATTATAGTAAATTGCTTATCTCCGCGGTGAACGTAGGTCAGTTGATCGAACCATGTTAAATGTTTTTGGTATTTTTCTTTTATTGTCTGATTTATCATCGTTCAAGATTACTTTGCTAGCTCCAGCATGACACCTGATTATTTCGATCCTAACATAAAGAACATAACCATTTTTAAATACTTTTAAGTTCAACAAAAGACATACACATGTGGCTGAAGAATACAGAAAGGTGGCATACAACCGACAGTTAATCTGTGCCCCCTCAATCTGTCAGAGATGGACCTGCCGTCACTAAAATACTTGACTTATTTGGCTTCTTAGTTTTCACAAATGTAACCTTGAATTTTGGAAAAAAACGAGAGAGATAAGATGTACTGTTTTTGGAGAAAGTCATGTATCTTATCATAAATAGAGCATTAAGATATATGTTGACTCTCTAAAAATGTTGCCACATCCGTCTGGGATCCTTTAAAAATGCATTATTTATGGAGGATCAGACGCGCACCTGGCATCATGTTTGTAGAGTTCGAGCAACATAGATTAAGATAGCGCTGGGACAGGTCAGTTGGTACTCAAAAGAATCCGAGCAACATAGATTAAGATAGCGCTGGAACATGTCAACTGGTACTCAAAGATATTACTGCTGCCTCTCAATCACACTTTAGGGAGGAGAAAGAGAAACAGATAATGATCCAGCATACCAAAAATTCTTGTCCAAGTGAAAACTATTGACTGGAAACTGTTAAAGAATTTTGTGTTTTTTTTTTTAAAAAAAAAAAGTAAGATAGTCGAGACTCTCTACTATAAAGGCATTTTTGGTTTTGATTTTTGAACTTCATCCTATAAAGTTAAAGACCACCTTTTCATCCTATCCGAAAGGATTCGAGTAAAAACTACATTATAGGACACCAGAGAAAAAATGAGAAGTCTTACTTTGTTTCCAATGGATTTGACCAATATTTGTAGTGTGAATACTTAAGATCATCCAGATCATCAGCTATCCCATATGAAAAGTGAGCACTACCACGGGCCATCATCTTTGGGGCAACAAAGTCGAGCAAATCCAAAATCTCTCCAGCTGTATAAACCTTGTACTCTTCCACTGCTTTAGCACCACTAACACCCATGTCATGGTACTCGTTCCACACATCACAGCTGTTATTTGCAACATTACTGCCCTTTACAGCACCCTGCATGTGAATAAACGCTAGTTAGTTCCGGACATCAGGAAGCAAGTGGGAGAGATAATATTATTTAGCACAGCCTGAAAGCACAAAAAATTAAGACATAACTTGACAGACAGAAGACGTTTCAAATTAGCATAAATAGGAAGAAAAGACACCCATTATATGGAAGGACACTGAGACATGATTGATCATTCATTTCTAATGTTATTCAGTTCAATCCCATGGAAACACTTGACTGATGCACATTTCACATGTGTTGCTGCTGACATAAGGATGTTAAATGGGAGTATTAATTAAAAGAAAAAGTAAGGAAATAGGCATATCTTCGCTCTACAAGAGGCACATTGCACGTCATAGCCAATGTGGTTTTCAAATTTGAGATATTTGAGAGAACATGGTTCTATTTTTCCATTGCTTTTCCCTGGCAGTTATGATGCTTTGCTTGTCTAGTTCTGCTTCTGATCAGCAGATTTTCAGCACACACATAAACAGAACTTGACTCTTATAGTCTATTTGGAGCATAATGATTTCGGATGAATTGGAATAACGAATGGAGTGCCTCATTCCATAAAAAAGGGACGAGTGACAAGCTTGGAGTATTATTTGCAAGTAAAAGAAATACTTTTCAGCAGTACATTTAATATGATCTTAACTGTAACCACCTTTGTAATTTTCATTGGCAGGGGAGATTTTTTCTTTTTTTCAAAAAGGAAACTTTGAACAGATTATTTTGCTGAGATAGCAAGTGTTTAAGGAATGCTTTATGTGGTGCTTTATCATATTTCTTTCTTTTTTGTCGATAAGTCATCACCTAGTACTGATCACAAAAAGAGAATGCAATAATTAAGGATGTCTAGAAAATTTTGATACACAACGGCATCATCCACTTGTAAAATATGGTTAGACTTCATTTGTTTCCATTATTTTACACTGACATCACACCAAGCACATTGCATTGGCTCTTAACCATGCAACCATGTGTGGCCATTGGTTTTGTTATGACCAGGTACCCAATTCATACTTTGGTAGTTCCCCAAAAGCAGCAGTTTTTAGCAAGGTGACAGGTCATACCCTTGCTTGGCCTAACGAATGCTTGCCTATAGCATAAAAATATAAGTAAACTGGAATTAGAACAAGAACTTCACATCAAAGTGCTAACTACTTTTTATATAAATTTATTTCTGCTATTTTTTGGTGCCTCTAGCAGAGGTGGATCCAGGATCTAGAATTTGCACTTTATGGTCTAAGCTAAAGCTATTGGGTTCAAATGAACCCACAGCTTATTCACTAGATCCACCCCACGCCTTCAGCATTTCTATAGTAGAAGTCCATTAAACTGGTTATTCAGAATCACCCGCACCCACTACCAATGAAATCAATGTTGAAAGTTGAAACAAATAGAGGAAAATAGCACATACGAGAGAACCAATGAGAGAATTTGGTTTCTGATTAACATTACCCTAAAGTCAATCCTCTTGAGGTCTGATGAATGTGCTTTTGCTGCATCCTTTCCAAAGGATATCATCCTTCCATAACTGTAATATTTTGCATTAGAATCTGTAGTTCGATTCTCGTCACTGCCTGAAATCTGAGCGGCATCATCTTTAGACTTACTTTTGCAAGGAGAATAGCCTTCCTCGGGTGACCAGTCAAGATCGCCCCAGATTGTGCCCCCTCCTCTTGGTATCATTGACATGGTTGAGTCCCATGTTCGTGTCATCTTCATTATGTGCTCTAATGTTTGAAAATGGAATAAATCCTTATCCAGAACACCTGGGGCTATAGCCCTGAAATTGAGGTGAATTACTAAAGAAAGAAGAAAAAATACATTACATGCAAGAAAAATTAAAGACCTTGCTGCTCCGGGAAGGACTATGAGGATGCTGGTGCTGAACCGAATGATAACAAATGGAGGAAGAAGAAGATGAGTACGAGTGAGGACATTATGGAGTAATATGTTTACTTGGTGTTGCTTGGTTTATGGGTGTTTAAGGCACTATAGCAGTTTGTTTTTCCTTTCGTTGCCTGCTCTAAAATGAGTTATGCTGATATGAACCTCGATTTTGTACATAGTTTTTTATGGTTCAATACTTAAAAGGATATTAAACAGAAAGCTTTCAGGACATCTGGTTTACATTTTGGAGATGCTCGAAGTTTTCAGAGCACAACTTGAAAGACATAAAAGAAAGAGATAATTTCACGGCATGTAAAGGAAGTTACTGCATGGGTCACAAATTACTTTCAGTAACCAAATAAAAGGATTTAGCTCTACATAATTTGCACCCATCCTTTTAACTGGCTGGCGACGAAGAAAAATTCACCAAGACCAAATTTACCTGGCAACAGCTATATCCCGTGCTTCAGCTGAGAAAAGCCCAGCTATAGATTTTGGAACACCTAGCAATGGCCCACCAATATTCATCACTGCTTTAATATGCTTGGCGCACCAATCGGGCCCACCGCCACCACCCATTGGAGCTGGTGCCTCCACCCACTTCATAAAATGCAAGAAGTATACAACCCCCATGGAATGTGGAACAATTACTGCCTTCTTGCCCCCATTAGTTGCAACCATCAGTTCTATATTGCTTTTTATCCGGCTCAGGGTCTGGTCACGCACCTGTTGAAATAAATCGAGCATCACAGTTATAACATTTTAAAATGATCACCGAAACAGCTTTTAACGTGATTTCATCAAATACAAACATGGACGAAACCACATAAGGAGACATTAGTACCTCGGTGTTCTGAAATGAAAGCCTCCAATCATATGCAGCCATATACATTGTTTTCTCCTCGTATCCTATTCGGGCCAGGTTAGCAATCAAAACTGCCCAGACAAAGTATCCAGGAGCAAAGTAATCTGCAGCAACAAGTCCACTAACTGGCCTAACTCTAATACCAGGAGGATCCATCCCAGTTTCATTCTCTAGTGTCATATGGTCCACCCAGCACAGCGGTCTGCAAAGGATCAGAAAAAATAAGAAGTGAAAGAAAATGCTAGCAATGGTTACGGACATTTAACTCTTAAGGGGTGAGCTAGAGGTTAAGAGGTTGTTTTCTGTTTTGTTTTTCCTTTATTACTACTCCATATCTTATCAAAAGGAAAAGTTATAGGTTAAGAACCATGATTTGAAGTGGAGAAAATCCAAGAAAAGAAAGAAAATATGAGATCCTTTCATTCCTAAACAGAAGTCTCTTACTAAATCAGAAAGTAGCACTGCCTAACTGAAAGATGTATCACATTGTGTAGCTTACAATTCCCGGAGAGTAAAATTTCAACAGTCAAAATTAACTGTGGTGGGGGTAGATTCCCTATTAGTTTTTTCAAACTAAAAAGCTTATTGCTAGATATTACTCTCTTTGACTGAAATTGAAGAGTATTCAATGCCACAGATGTCTAAAAATTCATCCCGAAAGACAGATGATTTTTTAACTATTTCAGCTGATGACTAAAAATCATTTTTTGGAGATTTCACTGATGCCAGAAGTATATCCTTTCTTCAGCTTTGTATCAATAAACAACGATAATTACTGGATAAACTAGCACCAGAAAGAAGATATGCTAAAGTACATCAAATTAAATAAATTGTACTAGTCCGCATTGAAATTGCGAGGAAAAAGATTTAGGACACCTATTCAATGGCAGAGCCAGGATTTTCAACTAAAAGGATTCAAACAATAAGAAGTAAACACACAAACAACTGCTTTGGTTCGTAGGGATGCATATACTTCTTGTTGTTGGTTCATAGCCCCCCCCCCCTAGCCCCCCCCCCCCCCCAAACAAAGCTCCGCTCAATGTCAAACAGTTTCCTTGTTCAGTATTAGTAAGTAATATTCAGCTGAAAGAAGAGTATCTCAAGAGATAAAATCAGTGTGTAAATCCTCTCGTTATAAGAAAAAAAATTAATTAGTCTCAAAATCAAGCTGAAGCTCTAATTCAGTATGTTATTATCTTCCGGATTTAAGTTATATATTGAGACGGTGTATAATTCTTTTGCATTATCATTGAATTTTAACCTGTGATAGCAAACTGTTGATTCCCTCCAATTGTATGTGGCACACTTTGCTTTTTAAGAACGATACATTTTCATATTTAGAAATAATTTCGCTATAAACTTCTGATTTATAGTCTCCCAAATGTTTATGCTTTGTTTTAGACCATATTTCAAAGGTCTTTATTTCGTGCTTTTTGGGTAATTGTTGTTGTTGTTATTTCGCGCTTAGTCAAACAGTGTCATATAAATTATTACAAGGAAGTACTACTTATCAAGAGGTTTAGCTTAGTTGCCTAATAAAAGACCTGATTATACCCAAAAAAAATTACACCGCAGAGCATAGACAGGAAGAGGCACACAAATACCTTTTGTACACTTCTCCAAAGGTACCGCCCCAAAGCCGCTTCCGGAACAATCCTTCAGCACACTGATGACCTTCCCATAGTTCAAGACCGCACGTGACTATTCCTGGGATAAAAACCACCGGATGCTTAGCCTTTAATCCTTCCTTGTGCAATTTAACGCCTGGTGGATCAGGTAACTGCCCCGTTATTGCCTCCGTCACGTACTGCGTGAACGACGCCGGCATAGCATGGTGCAAAAACAGCAGAAGCCACCACACACAGCATATACATCCTATAAACCAACAGCAACTGTCGATGCACGACCATTTCTGCTTGTTTCCTGCCTTTATATTCTTCTTACTTTTCTTATCGTCTTTTTCTGCATCAGGCTTTGGCTCCGCATCCATTGAAATTTCATTTTCAGGTGCTTTTCTTCTTCGAATTAACGACATCTTTTAATATTTTTTTAACTTCAATTCAATTAATAAAATGCGTCAAAAGATGCATATATAGCATCCTAGGGTCCTGTGAGAACAAAGACAACTGGAAGCCGCCGGCGGCAACGGCAGCTGTGTCGGCGGGAGAGGGAAGATAATGGGTGACTGAATTAAAAACGATGTAATTTAGAAGGGCCTGGTAAAATGGGCATTGGGTGGTGCAGAGTTGTGTGGGGCCGGCAGCGACAGCAATGAATATACGTAACGTGGCGTGAAATGTATGGATAGATTGGTGAACACTTGTTTTGTATTTTAATCCGCCTGCCACAACGGGCCAATCTATCTCTAATTAATTAAACAAGACTCTGTTCATTGTTGACTTATTTATTAAGGAGAGTGGAGAATGTGGTACAACATGTAAATTTATAATCTGTAAAAATCAGGTAATTATTCCTATATAGTAAGTTTTACTAATTGGAAATGAAATTATAATGTATAAACCCGAGACGACTTTAGCTATGGCAGCCATTATTGCCTGGTTTTGAATTTTGCATTTAGTATATGGAAACAAAGCTCAATAATTCAGACGAAAAATTGTAAGAGATCAATTTTCAGTACAACTATGAACAATCACTAGTCACTATATTGGGATATGGAACCATATTTTGTAATATAGACCAATCATAATGGCATAATTCTATGTATACGACCAATCTTGTTAATGTTTATGAGAGGTTGTTTCCAATAAACCCTCTGTATCCTTCCCTTCAAGAACTATTCACTTTGTTCTTGGGATGACTTAAACTCACAATCCCTTAATTGAAAATAAATGTTGTTTACCATCAGAGTAACTGTTATTCGTGCACATATAATACCTTGGGTCATACTACCAAGAATCGATATAGAAACAATAAATAATCCAACACCATACCACACTCAATTTGTTTGTCCCCAATATACTCATCGTTTTATTCAATACTTTGCAATGTTGAGTTTTCGTATGTTCACTTTAAATTTGAAAAAAGGACAAATGTTTGGTGAATCTCTTGCCAGTTTTCTTCTAATCTCTTTCTTTGCTCCTTCCTTTTTTTATTAGCAATTATATTGTATAGACAAATAATATGCAATTTCAAAGTCACATGTCGTGGGTATTTTTTATTCATCACATGCCTTTCACATCTTTCGAAATTCATTACCTAAAAATAGAACGTGCTACTTAAAGCAGTGTTTCTCTATGTATATTGAAAATAATGGAATTTATATATTGAAGATGTGACATATATGTTAGTGAAACAGTCAAAAATTAAAGTTAGCCAAGAGATACGAGCAATAACGGATGCGACTAAAGGTAGCGGAAGTAGCACGGGCAATTATTTAACTGATACAGAGTCCGTACCTATTCAAGACATTTAAGGCTCAAAGATCAAGAAGAACCAAGAGAATGAATCTGATAGCCTATGAAAGTCCAAATACAGTATTTAATGCGTATTAAATACTGAAAACGTTAGAGAATATTTATTTAATGTAATGATTGTGTAATGTTTTATTTAATGTCATTAACTGCTCATAATAGCCTTGTTATGACAAAGGTAAGACACATATCTCCAAAATTACTATAAAAAGAGAATGTTGAACACTTGTAAGACACGAAATATTATTGGAATATACTTTGATTTACTTGCTTTCCGATCATATTATTTTCAATATTCTTTCTTTATATTCTCTTTTGATTATCAGTAACTAGGGGTGATCATAAAAAATTGAAAAATCGAACCAAACCGAAATCAAACCAAACCGACCAAAAAAATCGATACTTTTTGGTTTGGTTTGGTTTTGGTTTTGAATTTTAAAAATCGATCATATTTGGTTTGGTTTGGTTTTAATCATAAAAAAGCTGAACCAAACTGACTATGGGAGTAGCTGTTTAAAATTCATTATTACACACACACACACACATACATACACAAACACACACACACATATATTTATATATATATATATATGTGTGTGTGTGTGTGTGTGTAACATAAGTTGATTCTTCTGAAGAACCAGAAGCGAAGCGCTATGCCGGGGGGGGGGGGGGGGGGACGGAAAAAGAAACGGCTCCGAAGAAAAAAATCGGGGTTCCCAATGCTTCTCCACGCTCAACGAGATGTGCCAACCTCGGGATGCTTTCTCCATTGTAGAGAGGACACACTACAAAAGCCTCAATAAAGCCAAAGAAGTTATCCAATTCTGCCTTTTCTAAATTATTATGCCAGACGTCCCGGCCTGGGAGCCCCGTTCGCCTGGCATCGGAAAAGTTTTCATTATAAATGGATATAAGGAGTTCACATCGTGCGAAAGAGTTCTTCTTTACCGAGAAGATATTCAAGTATGGGGGCAGGGAATACGAAGGTCGGGTACGCTTCGTCGGTTTGAGAAGGTGAACGACGAATCCGAGTGATCGAAGGTTCAAGTACTGAGCGAATATTCAAACGTCTATTCATGTGAGAACTTCTTGCCCCTTTGGTTGACACCGCCTTAGCCTTAGTCAGTAAGGGAGGAGGGTGACTATTAGATAGGGACTCCGAAAGTTCATGGGAAGAGGTTAGTGGAAGAGATCATCTTTCCGGGGTTGGAGTCACCGAAGTGGACGATAGGCAAGAGAAGACGGAGAAGTGGACCTGACAAGCATAAGATTCATTCAATAGCCAAGCAGGAGAGTATGCACCACTCCATGTGTGTGTGTTGTTACACAAAGTTTCAAAAAATTATGGTAAATGTTAATAATTTGCACTTTTAATATACTTCTTTACCTTTACATTCTAGTTTGATTGGTAGTTTTCTTTTTTAGTGTAAGAATCAATTTTATGTTAAAAAAATATTTTTTAATTGAGTCCTTAAATTATTCATCACTATTTGATTCAATTATCATCAATATATCTTGGTAAATAATAGATTTCTCAAATGGCAATTGATTTGATAGTGTTAAATTGAAAATATGATCGCCGGGGTATGTGTTTGATAGTGTTGTGTCTTATATTTAAGAAAAAACTGAAAAATAACTAAAAAACTAAAAAAATGACATAAACCAAATCGAGAAAAATCGACTTAATTGGTTTGGTTTGGTTCTAATATTTGAAAAACCGACTTACTTGGTTTGGTTTCTTTTAGAGAAAAATTGATCCAAACCGAACCATGAACACCCCTATCAATAACCCATGTTCTTCTAAATTTTTTATCTTTGACTAAAAAACTATTTTTGGTTAAATAAATTGCTTCCATTACCGGAAATCTGATAATCTGTTTTCGTCAACTATGGCAAACAACAATGATAACACTCAATGAAACTAGGTAAATCAAAACCCACATGTTCAGGAGGATCTACAAAATATTAACTTGGTTCCTTCTCCACATGGTTCACAACGGCAATCTCGTGAAGGTACTCCTGAGGGATCTCATGCAGATGGACTGGGTCAATATGATAATTTTGAAGGGGTAGATGAGGCTTTACAAAAAGTAATTGTTGCGCATGTCAATAAAGTTGTTCAGGCTCTAGTTAGTCAGTTACATGATATATCACCCACACCTACTCTCAATAATAACCCATTGGAGTATCCTCATTCCAGGCTTGTTAATTCAGGAAGCAGAGGAACCCCTAGTGAATCACAGGAGGGAGAACCAGGTAATTCAGCTAATTCTCATTTGTAAAATTTAATACTAATCCTGCAGAAACAACTCAAGGAGCAAAATGACTGAAAAGAACAAATACCCGGGGTTCCACCCGTAATCAAAGGGGTGGATATGGATAAATATTCGCAACAATCTTGGAAGCCAAGTGCTTCTCCCCTTCAAACTCCCAAAAAGTTTAAGATGTCTGATATCTCAAAGTATGATAGAACAACAGACCCACGAGACCACGTAACAACATTCACAACTAGCGTGAAAGGAAATGATTTGACCAAATAGGAGATCTAATCGGTATTAGTCAAAAATTTGGTGAACCACTCACCAAAGGAGTGCTAACATGGTATTCTCTCCTACCTGAAAATTCTATAAACTCTTTTGCTGAGTTTGCAGATTCTTTCATCAAAACATATTTGGGAGCTCAAGAGGTAGAAAAAATAATGGAGGATATCTTCAAAATCAAGCAAGGAGATTCAGAACTAGTTCGAGATTTCGTGGATAGATTTCAACGTGAAAGAATGACTTTACCGTGTGTACCTACCAACTAGGCAGCTATAGCTTTCATAAGTAATATGAATGAAAAAATCTCGGAGGCCACGAGGAGACTCAAGGAGAGCTTTCGGGAATTCCCGGCTACAACGTGGAATAATGTTTAAAATATTTCGCAATTATTTTAAAATATTTCTAGGCATGAAAATTATTCTTTACAACGTATTAACTATTTCTAAAAATTATTTTATCAAATAAATCAGTATTTAATAAATGAACCTCTTCTTTCGGATTTAGCCTATTAAATCAGCCCAATTTTGACCCCCAAATCCCAATTCATTTAAACCAGGCCCAAAAACCACCCAACCCAAATCTGGAGACACCTACCTGACCTAAAACCCCATCAAATCGTGGTCGTTGATCCATTAGATCAACAGTCCATATTAAGACTTTTCTTTTTTATTCCTAATAAGTCCTAAGACTAAAACATTTCCTCCATACAGCTGCCGTCAAATCCCCTCCTCTATGGTTCTCTCTGAGCTAACCCCTAACCCTAATCGCTGCCACCCAAAACCAGCCCTAATCCCTTTGATTCCTAGTCGATTTATGGCTTCACATGGCTGTACGAGGCCTCTACTTCTCTCTTATTTCCCCTAGTTGCTCGATTGTGTGGTTTTTTAGAAGGACTTCGGAGAGATCTGCTCCAGATCTTGTTTAAAACTCTTCGAGAGTCTGTCTATGGTTTGTGAGTGATTTCTATCAAAGTTTCACGGCTCAAATCTTTGATTCAAAGGCCAGATTCTCTTTACCTTTTCTCTTTTCTTCAAAAACATAGCAATTGGGCTTAAATCCATCCAGATCCTTGTAGTTCTGGAGCAATTTGAGTTCATCATTGTTTTTTCCTTAAGGCTCCTTCATTTCTTTATTGATTAATCAAATTTTGAACATTTTGTTATATTAGGGTTTGTTTTTCTTGTTATTTGTCAGTCGAACTTATGGGTATCTGAAGTATTTTCAAACTTCCATGGCTTTTTGCACTTCTCTACTACTAACCGGCTTCAAATACTATGCTATTTCAGGTTTCAATTTCTATGCTTTTTTGTTGTTCGAATCTTTGTGTGTTGACATGCTTTCAAGTTTTCCATGGCTGTATTTCCATCTTTAAGTATTTTCAAATTAGGAATTTTTGTATTATTTTCCGTCTAATTTCTATGTGTTCCTAAAAGTTTTACTGAACCTATTTTGTTTATGGGAACTGATATGTTCTTTCCAGAATTTCTGAGGGATTTCCTCTGTTAAAAGATCCGTGTGCATGGTTCTTGATTATTTCTATGTTTATGACATTAATTAGTCATTCTTCCCTTATTTGATTGATGTATATTTATTGATTCTTTACATGATTATTTCCTTAATTAAACCCTTGATTATTTTATTCTGAAGTTCTTTATTTGGTTTGATTTGAATTCTTTTCCATAATAAGGCCTCTGATTCTTTACTCAATCTGATTTGAGCCTCTAGCCTTAACTGGTTCCGGTCATTACTGTTGGCTAATTGCCCTTAATTAAGGGGGAGACTATGTTGAACCTTTTTGTGTGATTGATCGTGAGAATCCTTAATCGCTGATTATTGATTACTTTGCCTTATTTGCTCTACTCTTGAACTATTATATAAACTCTCTTATTTAACTTCTTACACATGAACATTAGTTCATCACTACTCTTACACTCTAAAGCTCTCTATTTTTTTTGTTACTTGTGATTTTTATTAGTCTTGCCGGATGTAAGCCAAGGCTGGAAATTGCACAACTACTGTCTTACATCTTGTGTTCTCTTTCCCTAACTGGTATGCCTCTGATTAAATTTTAGGACCTAAACTCTATGTGCTATATACTCTCTTCTCTTCTCTCTCTCTAACGGCTCTTTCCCCCTCCCTCTCTTCTCTTCTCTCTCTCTAAGCTCACACCACCAGCTCCACCACCACCACCGGGCGGGTCGCCGGCACCCCCAGGTAACCACCAGGTAAGTGTCACTACCCCACCTTCTCCCCCCTTACCCCCACTGCCCGGAACACTGTTCCGACAGTGTTTCGACATCCCTCGGGAGTTTCTTGGACTCACCTCCCACACCATTGTGACACACAGTGTCTGGCACACATTTTCTGAAAATTTCGTCGCCGGAAACCACAGCACGCGCTTCCACGCGCCGCCCACGCGCCGCCGCTTCCCCACACGCGCCGCGCGCGTGAGCCCACTTCCGGGCACTTTTTTCGCCGGCTTCTTTTGGACAGCTTTCTCACCTCATTTTTCCGACCCACTTGGTACTCTTGGAATTTTTTATTGGTCACTTTCATTCTTCATTGTTCATATAGCCACCTTTCTTTTCGCCGGAAATTTTACCGGCAACTACTGCTCTTTTCCTTCTATTCTACCCCTGCTTTTTGTGGGTGTGTTCTGTTTTCTTGGACAGGTACCTATTTCAACGGCGAGGATCTACGACAACTGTCGTCCAAGCTCTCATTCAGACTCACGGCAGGACGCAATAGAGCCGCGCACTTTGCTAAGATTCAGGAGAACTCGGGCGCAGCAAAGCACACTTCCAGGTTTTTCCACCGGGAGTTGGTACCTCCCGCTCTCTTGCTTATTTTGTGCACATTCTTTACGTATTTTTACTAGCATTCCGAGTGTGGTCTATTCTGTTGTTATCTAGTTTGCTACATTTGCGTTTTTAGCCTTAGTGCGTCTGGGTCACTGGATAGTGGCCGCAACGAGTAATGATAGCGTAAGGTCATGTCCTCAGGAGGGGGTGGTGGTTGCGGGGGTGTGTAGGGGTGCAGGGGGTGGCATTTCGGGCAGGGCAGGAGGTAAGGGTGGGAAGAGGGCGGCGGTCGCCCGTAGATTAAGGATTGGGTCCTGGAACATAGGTACTCTGACGGGTAAGTCCATCGAGTTAGCGAAGGTTCTCCAACAAAGAAGGGTTAACATAGCGTGCGTCCAGGAGACTAGGTGGAAAGGGACTAGGGCGCGGGACGCTGATGGGTTTAAGCTGTGGTACTCTGGGCTCGAGAGGGGTAAGAATGGAGTAGGCATCTTGGTTGATAGGGACCTAAGGGAGTCCGTGGTCGAGGTGAGGCGAGTGAACGATAGGTTAATGGCTATTAAGCTGGTTATTGGGGGTGGGGTCCTCAATGTGGTCAGCGCTTACGCGCCGCACGCAGGCTTAGACGAGGAGGTTAAAAGGCGCTTCTGGGAGGACTTGGACGACCTGGTGAGGAGTATTCCCCAGTCGGAGAAGTTAGTTATTGGAGGGGACTTTAATGGGCATATTGGGGCCGAGGGCGGTGGCTACGATTAGGTGCACGGGGGCTTTGGCTTTGGGGCTAGGAACGGAGGAGGCACTTCGCTGCTTGATTTCGCCAGGGCTTCCGAGCTCCTGATTGCGAACTCATCATTCCGGAAGAGGGAGGAGCATTTGGTCACCTTCAAGAGTGCGGCGGCGAGGACTCAAATTGATTACATCCTCATCAGAAGGAGCGACAGGGGTCTGTGCAAGGATTGCGAAGTTATCCCGGGAGAGTCTCTTTCAACTCTTCATAGGCTCCTAGTGATGGATGTTGATCTCTGGGTGAAGAAGAAGAGGAGGGGCGCCCGGGGTCAACCGAGGATTAGATGGGGAGCTTTGTCCAAGGAGAAAGCTCAGGAGATGGAAAGGAGGTTAGAAGAGGGCGGAGCTTGGAGAAGTTATGGGGAAGCGGACGCTATGTGGTCAGCGACAGCTAGCTTGGTTAGGGGGGTTGCACGGGACGTGCTCGGGGTTTCTAAGGGATATTCAGGTAGGCATCAGGGTGATTGGTGGTGGAACGATGTAGTCAAAGGAAAAGTGGAGGCGAAGAAGGCGGCGTTCGCAAGGTTGGCAGGGAGCACAAGCGAGGAGGAGCGGAGAGTGAACAGGTTGTCCTACAGGGAGGCGAGAAGAGAAGCTAAGATGGCAGTCACGGAAGCTAAAAACGCGGCGTTCGGTCGCATGTATGAGGAACTAGGGGAGAAAGGTGGGGAAAAGAAGCTATTTCGGCTGGCTAAAGCAAGGGAAAGGAAAGCCCGTGACCTAGACCAGGTCAGGTGTATCAAGGACGAGGATGGTAGAGTTTTGATGGGGGAATCGCAAGTCAAACAGAGGTGGCAGGCGTACTTTCGGGACCTTCTTAACGAGGAGGGGGATCGGAGCATAGAGCTAGGGGAGCTGGGGCATTCATAGCGTCATAGAGACCTTGGGTACTGCAGGCGCATTAGGGTGGAGGAGGTCTTAGGGGCGTTGCGCAGGATGAGTAGGGGTCGAGCAACCGGGCCTGACGAGATCCCGGTGGAGTTTTGGAAGTGCATGGGTAAACCTGGAGGGGAGTGGCTCTCTAGGCTATTCAACGTGATATTCAAGACTAAGAGGATGCCGGATGAGTGGCGGTGGAGTACAGTGGTGCCCCTGTACAAGAACAAGGGGGACATCCAGTGCTGCAACAACTATAGGGGTATTAAACTAATGAGCCACACGATGAAGGTTTGGGAGAGGGTGATTGAGGCGCGAATGAGGGGGGCGACGATTATATCGGGGAACCAGTTCGGTTTCATGCCGGGCGCTCCACCACTGAGGCTATTCACCTAGTCAGGCGGCTGGCGGAACAATTCAGGGATAAGAAGAAGGACCTGCATATGGTGCTTATCGACTTGGAGAAGGCGTATGACAAGGTTCCGAAGGAGGTGCTATGGAGGTGCTTGGAGGCGAAGAGTGTGCCAGAAGCCTATATCAGAGTTATCAAGGACATGTACGATGGGGCTAAGACTAGGGTGAGGACGGTGGGTGGCGATTCAGACCATTTTCCTGTGGTAATGGGGCTCCATCAAGGATCGGCGCTGAGTCCCATGTTGTTCGCCTTAGTGATAGATGCTCTAACCCGTCATATCCAGGGGGATGTGCCCTGGTGTATGCTCTTTGCTGATGATATAATATTGATAGACGAGACGAGGGCCGGTGTTAGTGAGAAGTTAGAGGTATGGAGACAGACCCTCGAGTCTAAAGGTTTCAAGATAAGCAGATCTAAGACAGAATATCTGGAGTGCAAGTTCAGTGACGAGCCGAGTGGGGTGGGCAGGGATGTGATGCTTGGTTCTCAGGCCATCGCCAAGAGGGACAGTGTCCGATATCTTGGGTCTGTGATTCAGGGGGACGGAGAGATTGACGGGGACGTCACCCATCGGATAGGAGCGGGGTGGTCGAAGTGGAGGCTTGCTTCTGGGGTCCTGTGTGACAAGAAAATCCCACACAAACTCAAAGGGAAATTCTACAGAGCCGTGGTTAGACCAGCGATGTTGTACGGGGCAGAGTGCTGGCCCGTGAAGAACTCCCATGTCCAGAGAATGAAGGTTGCTGAGATGAGGATGCTTAGGTGGATGTGTGGGCACACCAGGCTGGATAAGATTAGGAATGAAGTTATTCGTCAGAAGGTAGAGGTGGCCCCAGTGGACGAGAAGATGCGGGAAGCGAGGCTGAGGTGGTTCGGGCATGTACGGAGGAGGGGTCCCGATGCCCCGGTGAGGAGCTGCGAGCGGCTGGAGATTGCTGGTGGTCGGCGGGGTAGAGGGAGGCCTAAGAAGCATTGGGGAGAGGTGATTAGGCAGGACATGACTAAAATGCAGGTTACCGAGGACATGACCCTCGATAGGGGAGTCTGGAGGTCTAGAATCAGGGTTGCAGGATAGGGGCTCTTAGAGTCCTTCGTTCGCCTCACCCGGGGTTGGGTGTGGGATAGTAGGGTTACCCATCGATGTCTAGTGTTTTAGCCTAGGTCCCCTCTTGGTTGCGACGGTATTTATGTTCCTTATGTTTACATAACCATTTACGTTATTTCTGCAGGATTACTTATGCTTTGTTTTGTTATTTTGTTTTGTCTTGCCTTGGTTACTAATTTTGTCGTTGTTTTCCAATGCAGCTTTTCATTCTGTCCTATGCGCCGAGGGTCGCATGGAAGCAACCTCTCTGCCCTTTTGGGTAGGGGTAAGACTGCCTACATATTACCCTCCTCAGACCCCACCTGGTGGGAGTATACTGGGTAGTTGTTGTTGTTGTTGTTGTTGTAAACTCTATGTGCTACTTTACTGCCTTAATCCATCAGTATTGAGTTCATTCTTGCTCATGTTTACTGTTATCTAGCATGCCTAATACACCTTATTCAATATTTGATTAGTATATCTCAACTTACCTACTTGTCTACTATTTATCTAACATCCATAATACTACCTGGTTCCATATGTGATTAACATGTCTAAATTATGCTGGCCTGTCTATTGTTTACATTGCATAGTTAAATCTTGTTTGTTCAGAATGCCTACACTATGTCTACTTGTTGATACTTTCCTTGCCTGTCCATTTAAGTTCTTGCCCATTCTATTTTGCTCATGTTACGTCATCTAGTCCCTCAGGTAACTCTAATTGTATTGATGGTTCTGTCTAGTGTTCAAGAATTTTCAATGTGGTTTTACTGTGATCTTTGGTTTATGTCTCAATGACCTACCATATAGCTGACCTATTAGCTCTGCATAACCCTTGAAAATTCTATATTCTTTGTTGTTTATATGTTCCACTATTTACTAAGTTGTATTCTATGTGTCACCAACCCCTCTCTCATTGTGTGGAATATGTTTGCCAAAGTGTTTTCTGAAGTTGTTTATTATGTGACTTGTGTTCCGATTTCAAAATATTTTTCATGCTTTTCTAACTACTATTTTACCACCAAACTAGTACTGATTTTCAGAAAATCTTTTCACTCCTAAGACTCTTCTTTATGTTGTTCACCAAAACCTATTCAAAATTATGCACTCTCACTCATTCTTAGGTTATTAAGTCCTGACCCTCTGGTATATGTACTGCTTAGAGATCCTGGAGATCTCTCTGAACTCTGGCATATCAGGGTTGGCTCTTCCACACTGCACATGATCAGTCTTTATTTGAGAAAGTTTGGATGTGAGAATTGCCCGGGATCCTTGAGGTCCTTTGGGAACTCTGACATACCTGGACACAAATGTGGCAATGAATCTTGGGCATTTGAGAGTAGTGAAGGCTTGGTACATCAAGATTTGCTTTGGTCCTACTTCAGGTTCCATATAACTTAATTTTATATTTTATTCATGTAATTCATTCAACCAATATCTATAATAATTAATTGTAAACGAATATAGGGGTGACTATTGAAAATGGAGGGTAGTTATAGAGTATTGTGGATAAAATTGGGTAGATAACATGCTTATAGGGTTTACTTTGGTTTAAATATATTTTGGTAGATAACCTACCTATAGGATTTGCTTTGGTTGAAATAAGTTGTACCTGCTTTTTATTACATGATGAGACGTCATGACTATAGGGAACAAGAAACTAAGATTCAACTTTTACTATAGCATATAGTAAAATCCGACTCTTTAGAAATCATGCATGAAGGTTTAATTGATTGTCACACTTGCTCAATCTGTATACATATCTGATAAGAACACTTATCAGACATAGAATTCATGTCCATAGGGTATTACCATGTGCATTCAGTGTTAAAACTGGAACTTCATACAATATCTTGTTAAATATTGCTAGAAAGCATGCCTATAGGATAAAGAACTTCAAATTGTTTTTCCAAACTACATATACACACTTAGGCAAGCCTTAGAATGTTAAATAACTGTGAAAACAGTTATGTTTATATATGAAATTATCCAGGCTTAACAGGTTATAAAACCAATAGGCAAACTGGTTAAGATTCTGCCACTTTCTTTATGTGTGTCCTGAATCTGTAGCATCTAGATACCATGTTCGTAGGATTTCTGAACCACTTCACACTCGGTGTTTTAGACGTGCTATTTGTTTCCTATATACTTGCAGAGGTAAATATGAGCCTTCTAACTGTTTGCTCATATTTGATTGTCCTACATGTTATTTGTTTGTCACCTAGATTTTACCTTTTAGAAACCTTAGGTTGTCTAGATTTGCCCATATTTAGAGGTCCTAAATTCCTCCAGGTCCATAAGAAAGGGACGAGTAGCAGCACTCTTAGAGGTTGTTAATTAAACTCGCTCATATAACCACTAAGGGGAGGGTAATGGGTAATAAAAGGATATGATGACCTGCACACTAATACAACGCGTAGCCCCTCTCATTGAGGAGTGATTACCGGGCATTACATGGGTATGATCCTGTAAGCTAATCAACTTAGGACTTCCCTTTCCTAACTCCCCTATGTGTTTAAATCCTATAAACTCCCTTTTCTTTGCATATACATGTGTAAGCTGTTCAAACCTCTCTCTTACTTTTATTACCTGAATCATACATGTACTTAGAATGTGAAAACAAGCCTTTATTTGCAAATACATGTTGAAATTGTTTACTTGTTAAAATGATTAATTCACTTAGTTTAAGTTCGGCCGGGACCCACCGTTGTTCACTGCGACGGGTGCCTAATACCTTCCTCTCAAGGTTATTTCACGTCCTTACCCCAATCTATGGTAATGCAAACTAATTACATGAGTTAATCACTCTAGGTACCCTAACGCATCATAATATGTTAGGTGGCGACACTTCAATTACCCAATTCCCAAAAGGGAAACGAGTTGTTCCCCTAATGAATGTTGAAACTTGGACTCTGGCGAGGGAAAAAGGGGTGCGACATCATGGCAACTCTGCTGGGTATCTTAGGCTCTTACCATAACAAACTTATTTTTTATGAATTAATCCAAGCATGCTCTATCCCACGTACCATTTCCCCTTATTTGAATTTAACTATCTATTTTCAAGCATTTATAACTTGTTTATTTTCTTTTTCCGTAATTGCTTTCAATTATTTAAATACTGCATTTATCATTTTTTTTACGTGAAAGTACTTGACAACATGCTATTTATTGCTGCCTAAATCATTCTCAACATCATATTCCACTTGTGCGTAATCAATCCTATAGCAACGCTTGATGCGTGTTTGCGCTCTTCCTATATATCTCTCTTTAAATTCGAAAGGCGTATTTTCAGTAAAACTAATCGATCAGCGGTGCGTTCGACGGTTCCGTGCCTTTCCCCTCAAGTTTTCCGCCTGAGGGTCCCAGTCTAGACCTCTATAGCAGCCTTACTCTAATTAATTGTACATGCATCATAGTTAAACCTAGTTGTGTTAATATGTTGTCCACATAATAACCCTTTAAGACAAGTCTTGTCCAATAGTCCATCGGGTTTTCCGAAATCCCAATGGACGTAACCACGATTGTATGCATTAATTTGAAAAAATAAGTTCTTATATGCTAATCATTACTGTATAAATAGATGGACCTGGAGGGGTAAAAGGCTAGTTTTATTTTATTTTTCAGAAAATGAGGCACGAAGTCCCTAAATTCGGTATGATCGGTAGTATTCCTCCAATTTTGATAGATTGGTGGAGGGATCTTCCCTCAAGTGATCAAAATCATGCGAAGAGAGTCTTAGGAAATTTGCCATCACTATTGGATCTTCAACTAAACAAGATACTAGGATGCCACTCTATTTTGGGATAAGGAAAGGGATGCGTTCCATTTTGGAGACATAGAAATGACTCTCATTCTAGAAGGAATAGAGGGATTTGTTGGGTTGTCTTGGGATAGCCTTGGTATGATGGGGCTGAAGAAAATCGCACGACTAGAGGGTTCCTGAAGATGATGGGGCTGAAGAAAAATGATGATTTGGAGTGCTTGAAAAACTCCTACATACCTTTTGATTTCCTTTATGAAAGATACGGTCATAATAGCTCTTAGCGTATTTTTGATGATGAGTTCTCGATTACTTCTTTAGGCTGGATTCATCGCAGGGTCTTCGTGTTCATTGTGTGCTTCTTGGGAATGTTGGTATTCCCAATTCAAGGGGATAGAATCCATACTAGACTGGCCATGGTGGCCAAAACTCTAATGGACGGGATCGAGGGGCAGACATATAAAATTGTCCCTATGATCATTGCAGACATATAACGGGCCGTAGAACGTTGTCGGAAGGGGTCCAAATTCTTTAAGGGTTGCAATTTACTGTTACAACTCTGGCTGTTAGAACATCTCCAAAGGGGCCAATACCGCAAAGAGTTTTCACGAAGGCCGTGGAATGATCACATAGACTTTCATCATCCTAAGAGAATGACTACATTCTAGACATTTCGATCAACCTAAGGATGTTGTAGGATGGGTGCAGTTGATTGAGGACCAGGTTTACTGGATGTTCGAGTTGCTCCCCACCGACGAGTTCATCATAAGATCCAGAGATGACTCACATTTGGTGCTGATCAGGTTAAGAGAAGCCAATACCGCCAAGAGTTTTCACGAAGGCTATAGAATGATCACATGCCTTCCATCACCTTAAGAGAATTACCTATATTCCAGACATTTCGATCAACCTAAGGATGTTGTAGGATGGGTGCAGTTGATTGAGGACCAGGTTTACTGGATGTTTGAGTGGTTCCCCACCGATGAGTACGTCATAAGATCCAGAGATGTCCTATATTTCGTGCTGATCAGGTTAAGAGGAATATGCCATTATGCTCCCCATAGAGTTATGAGACAGGCAAGCAGGAGACAAGTCATACCACGGGTTTCTAAGATGAGCCACTTCAGATCTGATTTCCAGGGTGACTCCATCCCATATAAGAATGAAGTGCAACATATTAGGACTTTGAAGATCATTGTGGAGAAAGACACCATCGAGCCAGACGATACCATGCGGGCCATTCATATTTTTACCCCTCATGGTTGGATGATAATATATCAGGAGTCTTTGAGCCAAGGGTTCGTCCAGGAAATAGAGTCATAGATAAGTTTAGAAGCAGAGGAGAAGTACAACAAGCTGCGAAAAAGAGATCAAGAGTATGAAGCTAAGCATACGCCGCAACATAAGGTTGACATGGAAACGATTAACAAGTGGAACAAAGAGCTGTTAAATCTAGCGAAAAGCTGGAATATCTAGAGTAAAGTGTAATGGAATTGAAAGGGAAGATGAGGAAGAGGGTCATTGACTGTTAGAATGCTGAAGGAAATGAAGGAGGGCATATGGCAAGGGCATTCCTACTGCTGAGCCTGCGCGAGTTGGGAGAGTTGATCGACAACGTCATCTGGTCTAGAGAGGGTCCTTTTAGGACCAAGTAGATTAGATTTACTTGCTTTCCTTTCAAATGTAATAAGGCCAAGTGCCATTAGCAACATTATCTTATTTAGTTTCGTTTTGGGTTGTTTGCTTTTACATTAATGAAATTAGGCAATTATTGGCACTAAATTTCTCCAAATTTACTTGTCTTTAAGCCTACCTAGGGCACAACTAGGTTCCCAAATTAGGACGTGGATTTACATTCCCGCAGCATGTGTTTAAATACTACAAATATTTCAGAATCCTTATTGACTTGTTTACCTTTTGTTTTTCTTTATTCTTTATTCCCATACTCTAATGTTGGTTCGCTCATACTGGCATCACCAGCGTATCACACCAGATCTAGAGGTCCTCGACCTCCTCCTCCTCCAAGCAATACAAAGAGCAAAAGGAAATCTAGAATGGACGATTTAAGTGGTATTCAAAAAGAGAATGTGGAAAATGCATAAACTTCAGACGGTTGGAGTACTCCGACACCAAATGATCTAGTTTTGATCTTGGAACAAAAGATATTAGAGTTACAGGGAGAGATTGAGCATGTACGCAACTTGAAAAACCTATCCCTCACTATGAATGTCCCTGGAATCAACCAACAAAACACAAATAACCCAACACCCCCCAACACACCAAACCAGCATCTACAAAAACCTCCTGCACCACATCAATATGCAACCAACCTCAAAATCTCAATCCCTTACTAATACCAACTCCTCCGCAACACCACTATCAACCAATCTAATACCCACCGTCTGCCACTTATCACACTCTCCAGAACACACCACAACCCATTCCTGATCCTCAAAACTCAACCAATGACCACCACTACACCCAGGCACTTGTCACTCACCAAAACAACCCTATATACATGAAAACCGTACCTCACTCTATCTAACCGACTTCCTATACACCAGAATCTGCTGAGAAGGATCTGCTTATCAAAAACATGGATGAAGTACCCAAGAAGTTGACAAGTCGAGTTCAGGGTGTCGATGGAAACAAAGGGATAAAAGGTTTGAATTATGAAGACTTATGCATACAACTAGATGTAGAACTGCCAGAGGTATACAAACCTCCCATGTTCGAGATATTTCATGGTACAAATGATCCTAGGGTTCTTCTAAGGACTTATTGTGACAAACTTTCTGGGGTCAAAAAGGATGACATGATCTGGATGAAACTCTTAAGATAAGTCTTATAGGAGATGCTTTGTCCTGGTACATCAGCCATTATCCTAATAAATGGTCCAACTGGGTGAGTTCGGCGTCTATTTCACGGATCGATTGAGGTTCAATACAGAAAATGCACTAGATGTTTTCTACATTCAGAACCTTAAGAAGAAGTCTGTCGACACTTTCTACGAGTATGTTACCCGTTGGAGGTCAGAAGCAGCCAATGTCAGACCATCTTTGGACGAGGAACGGATGAGCAAGTTCTTCATCAGAGCATAAGATCCGTAATACTATTAAAGGTTGATGTTTGTTTAAAATCACAAATTCTTTGACATCATCAAACTTAGGGAAAGAATCAAAGAAGGCATCAAGAGTGGGATGGTTACAGACTTTGAGGTGTCATAGGCCACGAACAAGGCATTAAAATTAGGCGACATATCAAAGAACAGAGACGTTGGGGCGGTAATGGTGGCTCAATGCCCGAAATATCCATTTACATATCAAACACCTCCACCCATATACGAAGCACTACCACCCATATACCAACCCTCGTCTCCCAAATACTCCCAACCAGCCACGGCATATCATACCTATAATTCCCAACCATCTCATTTCCAGTCACCTACAACTCGCCAAAATTATCCAAGCCATGACCCAATTTTAACCACAAACTACCCAGACAATACACCGCTATTGATGAACCCATTGACCATTTATATGAAAGGTTGAAAGCCGCTGGTTACGTCACCCTTATTCCTGTTGTGACATTAGAGAATCCATCCCAATGGGTCTACCTAAACAAAACTTGTGCATACCATTCCTGTATAAAAGGGCACACCATTGACGAGTGCCAAACATTGAAAGATAAAATCCAGGCACTGATTGACAACAAGGTTATACATGCAAAAGAAGGTGCACTCAATGTCCGCAACAACCCTCTCCCGGATCATAGGGGTGGCACTATACATGTGATAGAGATGGATGAAAAATGGGATCTTGAGGGGTTAATCGGGCTTATTAGAGAAGGCGATGGCTTTAAACCCGCAGTCACACTTACCCTATTGCAGTGTAGACTCAGTCACCAATCAAAGTTGAGGCAGATTCATCAGTTCCATTTGAGGTAAAGGTAGCCCCATGTGCGTCCACCCCTGTTCCATTTGAAGTGGAAATGGCTACACCTTTCATGGTGAGAGTATCAACCACACCTCCTATCAACTCAAAAGCAATACCCCGGGATTACTTTGCCGAAGCTAGGCAAAAATGAAAAGCAAAAGTGGAGGAATCCGATGTTGCACAAGGAATGAATAGGACCGGCAGAATCTATACACCCCAACACTTGGGAGGAACAAGTAAGGGTGCCACAGAATCCTGTCATTGAAACAGGACCAGATGACCTTTAGAGGAAGGTACAAGCAAGGAAATACTTTGTCATTGATAATTTGAACAAAACCCCATCTCATATATCTATATTGTCAGTGTTACAAAATTCAGAAGTGCACAAGAATGCTTTGATGAAGGTGTTGAGTGAAGCTTACGTGCCCAACAATATCACATGCGGAGAGATGACCAATATGGTAAGGCAGGTGCTGCAAAGTCACAAAATAATCTTCCGCGAGGATGAGCTGTTGTCCGAAGGGTTGAATATAAACTAACCATTGATTATCACTGTGAGCACGTAATTTTTTCCATATATAATTTACCCCCACAAATTCAAAACAAAATAATTTTCCATTGTTTGCAATTTTATGGATTTTTGTGGCATTTTCTGTCAATTGTTTGCATTTGTCTGTGCACGTTTAATTTATTTAGTTAATGAAAAATATAAAAATATATTGTATTTATATTTAGGATTTAAATTTGCATTTTTAAAATAAGTGGTAAATTAGTTATTTTATAAGAATTGAAAACATCACAAAAATTGTTATCTTTGCACTTCTAATTTTAATTTTTGAACTTTGGTAGTTTTTTCCCTTTCAATTTGGTTTTACTTAATTGTAGTAAGTATTATTTGTGGTAACTAATTTTATTAGGAATTAATTTAGATTTATTTTTAGTTTTAATGTAATTAAATTAAAAAGTGTTAATTTGAAAAGAAGAAAAAGAAAAAGGAGTGGAGGGAAATAGACTTTGGGCCAAGTCTTATGAATTGCCCCTCAGGCCCAAATTATTACTGTCCCTTTACCCGCCCAAGTCATCCCAGAACCTGGTCCCCCACCTCTCAACCCAAAAACGACCCTGTTTAACAGACCAAATCAGGACTGTTGAATGTGCTTAATCAAACGGTCCTGAAGTGGGGTATTTGTGTCCGAATTTCATGTACCCCCTAAAACATGTCTCTCTCAGTTCACCTCACCCCTTAGAGACCTCAAAACCCTAATAGCCACCCGTCCTGAAATCCCTAACACTCTCCGGTGGCGGCACCACCCCAAACCGTCCCCAAACTAACACCATAAAACCACCATGACCCTGTCTATCCAAATCCCTAACCCATATCCCTCGATTCCCCCAATTCCGTCGAATCTTGAATCCAAGGATGGAGTTCGAAGCCCCAAGAATTCAAAATGGTTCAATCTTTGATTCCGTGGCTTGCATGGCTACTTGCTCCTGCTTTTCTGAAGATTGAAGGTTGATTAAACGCAAAAATGATGTTGTTCACTTGTTTTTTACGAAGAACAACCAGGTAACATCACTTTTCATCTAAATCACTGTCTCAATTTTGTTTCGAATGAGTTGGTAAGTTTTATGTATTTTTCTCTTTTTATTTTTCTTTCTACCCCTTTCTTTTCTTCTCCGTTCTTGACTAGGAAGTTGATAGGAATTCTCCGCCTTAATTTCCAATTTTTTGACTAGATCAGTGTTCATCTTGGTTTGCCTAGATTTTCAGTTTTCCTAGCAAAGTTTTCTGTTGTTCTTGTTTTCTTCAGTTAATCATGACCATTTTCTGATAATTAATTTAAGATGGACTGCTGTTAAATTGGTAGTTTAGTATTAACTTTGATTTAGTATTTTGGCTTAAGGAAAAAAAATCATTAATTGTTAGTTTAGATCCCGAGTTTTTAAATCGCTCCTCTTTTCTGCTCATCATTATTGGTTGGATTTCTAACCTCTTTTGGTTTGGGCCTTAGGTTCATCTGATTTATTTATTTGGACCTGAACCTTCGGTTCATTGAATAAATTATTCTTGCGTTCTTGTCTAAATTAGTTTAATTACTTGAACAATACTATATTCAGTCACTACTATGCAATGTATTTTAAGACTATGTTTGAACTTTGGTTTGTTGTTTTAATTCTAGTCTAATTAAACTCCTTCTCAAGTACTTATGTATTGGGACTGTTATGATGGGGATTATATGGATACTGTTATTAATCAATGTAGTAATTTGAATTCTGCATCTTTCATTGATGTTTAGATTTGATAACTTAAGTTGCTCACTGAAATTGGTTTTTGGAAATTCTATAGTTCAGTAGTTAATTTGAGTAATGATTGTTAATTGTGAAATGCACCTAGTTTTATCATAAGTAAGGCACATCGTCAATGTTAAAGCTGGCATGTAATAAAGAGTAGCATGGGCCCTTGTTCACTTTGACATTTCTTGTAATCAAGCATAAGATTTTTAATTCTCAATATGGTTAGTGTTGAGTAGTGGAAAAAGTTTCCTAGCTAATACATGCAGTGTGTTAATACTGATTAATTTAGGTTTTAATTTTAGTTTATCTTGAATTGTAATTCATTTTGGAATAAAATATGTGTTGTTAAAAATTGGCCTTAATTTAATGTTGGCCGTGCCTGCATGAGTTCGATCTGCGAGCCCAGCATAGGCGTGATTTCATTGAGGCCTGGGCTCTCCTTTCATGGGCCTGAATCTGAAGAGACTTGCCAAAATCAGAATAGCATATTTTTGGCTTGCTGAGCTGCGTTAGCCCAATTCCTTCTTTTGTTTGGTTGTTAATAGCAAATTTAGTTCAAGTTTTAGCATTGAGCATATGTCGAACTCCTGGGGTTTCTTTTCTTCCGTAATTGATTAAGTTCTCTGAAATGAATTTGAGGGGAGCCATATTAGACGAATCATAACTTGTGGCCCTCACGAGTTAATCCCTAATCTTTTGGTTAGAATAAATCGAGGTGTGCCGTGCCGGACAAAAATCTGAATTACATGGTCCTCATTCAATTAATCTTTTTTAATCCTTAGAAATCTAGGCGTGCCATTTAACAATATTCCATGGCCCTCGCAAATTTAAAAATGCGTAATTGCTTTAGGGGCTATATTTTAATAATTAATTTCTTTAAACTCGGGTGTGCATTTCATGTGACCCAAATCTAAATCCTACAATGGTAAATAGAATATGTCGTGGATCGCGAGTGCATTAATGTGGCCTGATCCAAAGACGTGTTTATATAACGTTGAAATCTTCCTAAAAACAAATAAAAGCAGTTTTAAAGGTAAAATGCACATAGGTTTAAAAGTGTTTTAAAATCAGATAAATAGGCCAATAATAACAGTTAAGCGACTGTGCTAAAACCATGGAACCCGGGAATTCCTAATACCTTCTCCGAGGTTAACAAAATTCCTTACCCAGATTTCTGTATTCGCGGACTGTAATACATAGTCGATCTTTTCCTCGATTCGGGATTTGAATAGGTGACTTGAGACACTATAAATTATCCCAAGTGGCGACTCTGAATTATAAATAAATAATCCCATTTCGATTGTTCTTTAATTGAAAAAACTCCCTTATGTCCTTCCGGGTGTAGGAAAAAGGAGGTGTGACAGCTCTGGCGACTCTGTTGGGGACAAGAACTCAAAACTTTTGATTCAGGATTCAGAATTCGAGCTTAGATGAATTGTTATAGTTGGTTTTATTTATTATCTAATTTTGTTACATGTTTGGGCCTAATGTGCTAAATGTTTCTTTTACCGCTTTGATATTCTGTGAACTGTATATAAACTGCTACGAAACCTTCCTCTCTCTGAGTCTTATAAATCATGGAGAAGGGTGAACTTCGTGTGACTTATCTTATGTCTAGAGTCTTAACCCATTTTAGAACGAAGTTCGGACAAGTTACAAAGCCGGTGAAGCTTCTGTATTCCTAGTACGCAGCCCTTTCCGCCCGGCTCGAGCTGTCCGCTCGGGTATGCCATGTATAGAACAATAAATCCAAGTTTTGAACCTAGTATAACAAAGCCTCATGCCGGATCCCTAGTAGGAACTCTTGTTACATCACGTGCATTTGACTTTGGAGACTCAACACATGGGTTGGGTCTGTCTAAGACATGTGTACCTGAAATAAAAAGACCATCATGATACATCCTACTTGCTACTTGTGCATTTATTTGCTTCAGATTTGCATGGTAGCCGACTTATGAATGATTAGAGGAGAGTTGTTAAAGAAAAATCAATGTGAGGGCTCAAAGAGATAATTACTTGTTTTGAAAAATCAACGCCCAAAATATAGTGAAGCTTTGCCAAATTTCTGACAAAGATTTTCTGTTTTCCTTTTGAAAAAATAGTTGGTTTTTATTGTCATCAATCCTACCCAAACTATGCAATTTGATTCTCACCTGATGTGGGATACATAGGCAATCCCTATCAGTTCCAACTTCCTTTTTTGCAAAAATAACCCGAAAATAACAAAAAAAATTATTTTTATTGTAAATAAGCAGGGTGATACCATTCTTGTCAAAAATAGCCGAATGTCCCCAAAAGGGCGCAGGAGGGCTGTTTTCGCAAGAACAATCGCCTTTGATCATTTTCAAGGTTTTGGCCAGCTAGTAAATACAACCTTAAAAGCTTCTTCCTCGAAGTGTTGTAAGGTCGTATTGGCAAAGCTAGATATTTTTATGAAATTTTGAAAATAGTGATAACTTTTTGAGTCAAAATGAGTCTTGATTTTTCTCCTATTTAAAATCACCCTAATAAATGTGCAGGATGAGCACAGATGAAAATGAACCCTTTTCAGCTCTTAAAGAGATCCACTTACATCTACACATATGGTGGAACGATTTAGGGAAAGACAATAGAGAAATTGTGGTCAATGTTTTGGGAGGCCTTACCGGACTTTTGAACAACAAGCCAAGATTGGACGTGATTGAAGCCCTGATACTTTTTTGGGATCCGTCTCGCAATATGTTGATGTTTTTCTGACTTTGAGCTCATACCCACTCTAGAGGAAATTGCGGGTTACGCCGGCCTCAGTGGAAATCGTAGAAGTCTTTACCCTGTATCACCAAGACCGTAATCTCTACATGTTGAGTATCAGCCGGGACGTTCACTTTCTAGTTCTTGTATCATCGCTATGGTAACCCCCAAGGCTTCGAAGCACCAAACACTGGGTTGACTCATTCCAAAAATAAAGATAAGTGGGAGGCAATGCGAGGTTTGGTTTTTATAGTGGCATTCTTGGGTACTGTAATCTGTCCACGAGACGTCGACAACATAAAACTAGGCCTCGTGGGAATGGTTGATGTTGCAATCAAGAGAGCAAATGGAACCTTGGTTCCCCTAATTCTATATGAGATTTACCGAGCTTTGACCATTGGACGGGAAGGGGGAAAATTCTTCCAAGGCTGCAACTTGCTAATACAATTGTTGATATAGGAGCATCTCTGCCACCGTGTCAGATATATGAACCATGGTATGACCGGTTTGAAATTCATTGAAGAATTTGAAAGCTGAATGGTGGGTATTGCCTTTCCCGAGGGTACTGAGGCTTGGTTTACACTCTTGAGTTCTTTGACTGCCAATAAAATTGAGTGGGCGTTTGGATGGCTTCCTGTTATCGAAGCAGTGTACGTGTCAGCAAAAGTATGTTATCTTCTCCTTATGGGCATCCGAAGCATCCAGCCATATGCTACTCACAGGGTGTTGCGCCAACTGGGCAGTTTTTAAACCATTCCCCACGACAAGGATTTGAGTAGACATGTCATAGAATTGGGCCCAAAGGCTGCATTTTCGGAAGGAAGGGTTCACCAGGTCTGGAATCAATGCAAATTTCTTGAACCTAAGACCATGGTTCAGGATTTAGCCAGAGGTGAGTTAGACCCCAAGTATGTTATTTGGTCCGACAAAAGGTTTCAGATTCCTGAGGGACCTGCTATGAGAGCTCATGTCCAAAAAGTCACCAATGACTCGCAATAGCAGTGTGGCTGGTTAGCAAAAGAAGAAAGCTATAGGCTAAAATAAGTAAGTTAGAAGGACAAATAAGGGACCTCAAGTTTGCCAACAGTATCCAGGCGGCTGCACAAATCCAGAAGATGAGAATAACTGCTAGAAACCGAGAGAGAAGTCAAGTGGATGAAAGGCTTATAAACAGCCAGAGAAAGAAAGCCCTTGAGTGTCAAGATGAGATAGAAAATTCTAAGGCCAATCTAGCGAAAGTCTAGGCTCAATTGGCAAAAAATGCAGAAGGGCGGGCACAGTTTGTGCAACAAATGAAAAGGAATTATGAAGGGACAATCACCAATCTGAAGAGAAAAGTAACTACCCTTGAGAATGAGGCAGCCAAGTAGGCCAAGGACTTTAAAGCTGATAGGGAACATTGTTATGATTTTATGGCTCAGATGGAGGAAGAAATACAACAGTTACGAAACCAAAACCATCACGACATCCAGGTGTTGGAAGCCTAGAGTCAGCAGGTCGGGCGTTTGGTTCAGGAAAAGGGTAGAATTGGAGAGAGGATATAGACATTGCTGAATACATTGTCGTGGAATTCCAAACGTGTGAGGACATGACTCGTACCACTTTCTTCGTTGCAGTGGTGACGTTTGTCCACCAGATAATGAGTGATTTGGAGCGGTTGCAAGGGGATCTCACGCATAGGCCCGCGGCGAGACGGAATGACGTCCCACTGGTCCCAGGAGCATTTGAGGCATTGATTTATTCATGATTTTCATTTGAGTCTGTATTTTCTCTCTGTTGGAGTCTGTTAGTTTGTTTTTGAGCCTGTACTTTCTTTTTGTTGGAGTCTGCTAGTTGGTTTTCGAGTTTGTGTTTTCATCTTGCTGTTAGAGTTTGTTAGTTTTCTTTTCTGAGTCTGTTGGTTTTTATGGTTAAAATTCAGTAGGATGAGTCGTTATAATCTAAACATGTTATTTTTATGAAAATTTGAAAATCGCAAAATACTTTATTATTTATTTTTATATTTATCCCCTAGAACTACACTTGGTCTTATTCATGTGGGGTCATGGTACGTAGGCAATCTCTATAGGATTCAATCGTAACCAAATAGTATTAAAAGAAAAATAAAGAAAAGAGAGAAAAAGAGGAAAACAAATTAAAAAAGGAAAAAAGAAGAGAAAAAAAGAAGAAAAAGAGAGAGAAAACAAGAAACAGTGGGAAGGAAACAATGGCAAAACAAGAGAGAGAATAAAGAATAACGAGAAATTGAGCAAAGAAAGAAAAAAAAGGGAAAAACGGAGAAAAATAGAAGTTGCAAATGGAAGATAACGAAAGCCGGGATGACGCCAGAAACCGATCAAATGCATAATATAAATGGCTAACTGCTTAGGTGCATTGCATCCCAGTGTGCGGTTGCCTGTCCGTTAAATTCCCCAACACAAACGGGATGCCCCCATTTCGTTCGCTTTTATATCTTCATAGCAGAAAGGTGGTTGGTTTGTGGTTCTCGAAGTAGTGACTCATCTCCACAACATATAGTGAAAAGGCAATGGCAGACAACAACGAAATTGGGTTGGTTGATACCGGTACCCGAAAGCAATTGGTTGTACAGGATGCTGGTTTGGCTGATGAGGTAAGGATACTAAGACAACACATGATGGACATGTATCAGGCCTGAATGAATGGGAAGGCACCAACCCCACCACCACCTGTCTTCTTAGATGCTACTCTTACCCAAACTTTGGCACTTCCTAACTACCCCAGTATCTCCATCACTCTTCCTCCAATTAATTCTCCCCAAAATGGCCCTTTTGTCATATCTGCTACCCCCAATAATGAATACTCACTCAAAGCTCATGATTCCCAATATTACCCCTCAAAGGTTTCCCACAAGGTTCTTGATTCATACATGAACATCCCTCGGAATAAGCTTCATGCTCAAACTGAAAAGGTTATAGGAAAAGAAAAGCGAGGTGAGATATCCAGGAAGCTGAAAGGCATAGGATAGTCTTTGAAAAACATGCAAGGGACGGGAGACCAAGTTAACATGTATTACAAAGAGTTGTGTACATTCATTGATGTTCACCTGCCTGCGTGGTTTAAAGTACCATATTTAACTTGTATAATGGGGTGGAGATCCCGTAGCCCATCTGAGGGGTTATTGCAGTGAAATGGGAAGTGTTGGCGAGAAAGATGAATTATTGATAGCGAATTTCAGTGAGAGCATGATGGGGCAGCTTTGGAATGGAATAACCGTCAAGATGTCAGGAAGTGGCATACATTAGGTGATATGGCTCAAGATTTTGTGTGACGCTTTTAGTACAATATAGGCATTGTCTCATACCGCTCCTTCCTATCTTAGATGAAAAAGAAACCCATGAAATGTTTTACGGATTTGTGGCTTAGATGGAACAAACAAGTTGCTCAGGATAGTCCTCCCATTAATAGAAAAGTTGTTGCTGAGCCCCGCCGACGACAGGGTCCAATGGTCATTCTTGCCAAACATTTTCAGCCTCAACTCCAACCCCAAACCTATCCCCGAGCTCCACATAATCCACCTCAGTGCATCCTCCGAACAATGTTCGGTCATATGTTCAACCACAAGGTCGCTCCCTCCGCCAACGACAGGGTCCAGTAGTCATTCTTGCTAATTGCTTTGAGTCTCAATCCCAACCCCGTGAATATCCCCAAACTTCACATAAGCCACCCCAGTATTACCCACCGAACAACATCTGGTAATCTGTCCAACCACTAAGTCACTCTCTAGGGTGAGCACCAGCATCCCAAAATTCTCGTGTGCATCCACAACATTTTCAAGCATCCAACAATCCTATAAAACTAAGGCATGGAGGGAAACAAAGGCAAAAAGATAATTCCACACCCATCGGAGAATCCTACACAAGTTTGTTTGAAAAGTTAAAGCATTCTAGCCTGATTGAGACGCTCCTCGATTATACTCCAGAACCATATGCAAAAGGCTTCTGATGTTCCAAACATCAATGCCACACAGGGGGGGATGATTTGTGTGGTACCCAATTTTTCAGTCTAGAAGAACCTGGTTCTTCTAAGTGTTCTAACTACTAATATTGCAGAATTGAAAGTACAAAAAATAAAGAACACAGAGATTTTTACATGAAAAAAACCTAGTTCAAAAGTTGAAAAAAATCACGACCTACTACTCAGTAGGATTTTCCCAAACATCCACTAAAATCAATGAGCCAAAATAGCATCTACAGAACTCTTGTAAACCTAAGGATTAACTCTAATCCCTGTGTGGCACACAACCCTAACTGCTGCAACACATTTAAGTTAACTATAACATGAATACTTAAAGTACTTAATACAATTGCTTCTATGAAAGCTGGAAAGGTAAAATTTTAAACCACCTACTACAAATGAACTAGAATAAGAATAAACACAATGGAACTGGTTCTTCTATCTCGTTCAAGTAGCTTCAGGAGTTCACACTTAAATCTCGCATAAATTTCTTGCAAAAGTGCCTAGCTCTTTTGCAATTTAATTTAACTTCTGTATATCTACAATACCTGTAAAAGAGAACTACCACAGTTATTTAATGAGTTAGTAATCATAGTTTGATTGAGACTCAATTACTAATCTTCCATCGAAGTTGAGTCCTTGAACAATACAAACTCCAACCCTATCCTTGATCCGGATTGTGTTCTCTTCTTATAAGGAGACTTCTTCTCCTTATTCAATATGTAACCTTTTCGATCAGTTCAGAAGTTATTACTGCTTGATCCTTAAGACTTATTTTTTTCGCGTGCATCTCACATGTATAGGTTGATAAACATTGTGTCTCACAAGATGGACATGGTCCACCACGAGTTCATTTATCATTCTTCAAAACTTCATCGGAACTTTGGCCATCAAATTCCCCCTTTTTATTATGACAAACTCTGTGCTTTTACTGGTCAGAGAACCTGTGGAACTCAGCTTAATTATCAACACTTTAACTTAAAAATTTTAATTTATCATTAAGGACAAGGTTTAATCATGATATAAATATCACTTTATTTCAGAATACATAGTAAAGCACAATATCTCTTCCTCTTTTTGGCATCATCGAAAAGTTGCATATAATGTGAATCCCAGATTTTAATCATTACTCATGCCCACTGGGGCAACTGCAAGTGAAAACATGGTTCAGTTAATCAATAATCAACTTAACAGTAAAATTAACTATTAAGATCAAAATCTTCATAGAACAAGAGAAAAAGCAAATTGTCATTGATTAGGAAACCATGAGCAACAAAAATAAAGAAAAGTCCTAAATCTAGGTCATGGAGGGGGGGGGGGGGGTTCTAGACTGGTTCAAAGATAGGAATTGGAAGACCTAAGGCTTGGAGGAACTAGAGGGTTGGGATTGGAGAAGATCGAGCATAGTCTGAAGCATCCCTTCACTCTTTTCCTTTTCCTTTACTAGCTCAGCTTTAAGGACATTTCTCTCATTTTCCCGTTCAGCAACACGAGCCTGGATCCTAGCAATTTTAGCATCTTTTGTTCCACATTCTTGAACCAAGGCCCTAACCTTGCTGTTCACAGGAGTCTTCAGAGATGAACCAGGTTCAACTGGGGCTACAATGAGGAAATAGTCACAAGCCTTCAGAGTTTTGATACCAAAATGCTCCTTGCTGGAAGCCATCTCCCATTTTTTCACAGGAACATTCAGCCTATCTAGAACAATCGTCAGTATAAACCCATATGGAGTAGCATGAGCCTTGGAGCCATTGATGACCGTATCCAGCAGCTTGACAATGAAAGCAGGCTAGTTAATCTGCACTCCTCTCACAAGGCATTGCATAAAAACCAAGTCCATTCCATAAGAATCAAGTCCATGTAGTTGGGAGTATGCCTTTTCTCCTTTCCGGGCAGCAAGCATTTGTTCACAAACTTAAATAGCACCCTGTGCTCAAGCTTCATCTCACTCTTCTACACAAACCTTGCCTCAGGCACTTTTTCAGTAGATTTAGTATCATTAAAATTTCTGGTGATTTGGAGTGTAGTAGAAAGAGAATCTAGACAAGGACACCTCTACTTGGTATAGTCATCATAGCCCTCACTGGGTATGTCCAGAATCTTGCCTAATTTAGGTGCATAAAACTACACTGTTACTCCCCTCAACATGCTGGTGACTACCCCATTTTTTACAGTGGCATTGTCCATGAACTCAATCAGCTCCTTCCTGGCCAGCCTCCCATCCATTTTAAGGACCATGTACTTCCATCCTTGTGCATCCAGGGCATCCACAAATCTTATCATACCTGGATCCTCTAGGTCTTTCAACAACCTGCCTTTAAAAATCTCTCCTGCCAAATATGGCAAATCTATCATGTCTTTCTCAGACTCCTCCTCTTCTTCCTTCTTCTTCAGTAATATTTACCTGTTTCCCTTTCACTGCAGACATGGTTCTTTTGGCTAAGGAGGGTTCAACATATATAGGTTCTAAAGACTTATTAGAAGAAGTCTTGGATCTTTTTGGTTTGGGAGTAGTAACCTCCACAGTTGTACCTCTTTCTTGATGGATCAGTTCCATCTCCTCCTCCTCCTCTTCTGCAGCCTCAAAGCTTTTCACAACCTTTGCTTTTCCCTTCTCCTTCTTCTTTTTCCTGCTTTCTTCTAAAGCTTTCTGAAACTCTGCCTCACTTTGTTTGACCCTTCTTCTAGTAGCTCTTCCCTTTGGTAATGAAGGGATAGTGGACTTAGGAGATGCTACCTTTCTTTTCTTTGTTGGCTTGGAAGCAGTTGGAGCCTTTTGGGAATAAGTCTTGCGCTTCTTTGGATCATAGCTGGCCCCAACCTTCTTCAGGATGTCAGCTAGGGTTTCTTTAATAGATGAAATAGGTTCATCTTTTTGCTCACTCAAATGAACAAGACCTTCAGTAGCCTCCCCGAAGCCACTCCCCCACTCTCCTCTACACCTCCACAGATTGCAAAAACTTTTTCTTTCACTTTCCACTAGACCCTGCCCCCTTTGCATCTTTCATAAAACCAAAAAAAAAAATATTATCTACCTTTTCTACCACATTAGAGAATACAATATAAGTATTTACCTCACCAGGGGTTTCTTGATTTTTGTCAGTATCATAAAACCCGTGTTCTTCTCCTTCGCTGGCATAGATAAATGCTTCAGACTCAGAACTTGAGTCAGATTCTTTAGCAGGACTCTCTTTCTTCTAGCTAGCCCTTAATTTCTCATTTAGAGCTTTTCTCTGTGGGGGAGTGCCTGGATTATCTTGAGGGTTTGTCATGGTGAAATATTTCTGGAGAATTTTGGGAATTTTTAAGATAAAGAGGATGATCAGAATTTGGGAGAGATTAATGACAGTTATGGACTAAAAGGAGGATGTGGTGTGTATTTAAAAAAGGTTATGATTAAATGCGGCAACGACACCTTTTTTTGTAATCAATTAGAAGTCTAATCACTTTAAAATTCCGGTCTCTTAGTGATTAATAGGTGACGCTAGTTTTTTGGCAAAAATCCGTTTTCTTTAGAGTTCTAGGAGAATGAAACTGGTTCAATGCTCAACGGATGGAATTTCTAGGAGTTTGGTGCAAATAGGACTTCTGCTCATGGTTGGAAAATTAATCTTTCTAATTGTGCAAAGTATAGAAACATGCATGAACTTTCTCATGAGCATATACTGATGAATCACGTTCTTCAAGTAGAACTTCCTCTGATCATGCCTCAAGTGTTAGAATAGAAAAAACTTTGTAAGAGATCAGTGAGTCAATATAAACACATGTTACAGGAGTATTCTGATTAGAGTATGAGACTGAGTTAGAATTAGTCTAGATATTTACACAAAGTCAGAACTTCTAACCAAATTTTTTTCTTTCTTTTTTCATTGTGCATTTTGAACTGGATCTTTTAGGTGATCTTAACCATCTCTAATTCCAACATGTTCCTCTCAAAGCTTTCCCTACTCAGTGCTTTAGTGAAGATGTCAGCTATTTGTTTATTAGTAGCACAGAGTTCTATTGAAATCAATCCTTTCTCATAGTTATCTCTTAAGAAGTGGTGTCTAACATCTATGTGCTTCGTCCTTTTATGATGAACAGGTTCTTTGTCATACTTATAGCACTAGTGTTATTACAGAATATTGGTATACATCCCACTTCAATTCTAAAATTTGCCAGCTATTGTTTGATCCATAGCAATTGAGCACAACAAGAAGCAACAACAACATATTCAACTTCAGCAGTAGATAGGGCTACTAAATTTTACTTTTTGGTAGCCCATGACACAAGACATGAACCAAGGAAGTGTGCCATACATGAGGTGATCTTCCTATCCACTAGGAAACCTGCATAATCAACATATCCTACTAAATTGAAATTACTACCTTTGGGATATCATAGACACAAATCAATGGTGCCTTTCAGATATCTCAATATCCTCTTGACAGCAGTCAAGTGAGACTCTTTTGGATTTACCTAAAAATGAGCACAGAGCCTTACACTGAAAATAATGCCAGGTCTGCTGGCAGTAAGATATAAGAGTGAACCAATCATGCCCCTATACAACTTCTGATCAACTGATGAACCAGGTTCATCAACATCTAATTTAGTGGCAGTTGAAATAGGTGTATCTATTTTTTTAGAGTCCTCTATTTTAAACTTTTTGATTAGTTCTTTTGTATACTTCTGCCGATGGATCATGGTTCCATTTGGACTTTGTTTGATCTCCAAGCCTAAGAAGAAGTTAAGATCACCCATCTTGCTCATTTCAAACTCACTCCCCATTAGTTTTGCAAAGTCCTTACTCAACCTATTAATAGTGGCCCCAGATATTATGTCATCAACATATATTTGCAAAACAAGGAGGTTTTTACCTTTTTCCCTTAAGAACAAGGTACTGTCAATTTTACCTCTTTTGTAACCATGCTCCAGTAGAAATTTTGATAGTAGTTCATACCAAGCTCTTGGGCCTGCTTGAGCCCATATAGAGTTGTATCTAGCTTGTACATATGCTCAAGACATTCCTTGCTTTCGAATCCTGGATGTTGTTTCACAAACACTTCTTCCTTTAGGTAGCCATTCAGGAAGACACTTTTGACATCCATCTTCTGGAGTGTGAATTCCATGTGTGCTGCAAAGGCTATGAGGAGTCTGATTGACTCTAGTCTTGCAACTGGAGAAAAAGTCTCATCATAGTCAATGCCTTCCTCTTGATTGTGGCATTGAACCACCAGCCTTGCCTTATTTCTTCTAACTATTCCATCTTCATCAAGATTGTTCCTGAAGACCCATTTTGCGCCAACGACTGATCTGCCCTTGGGTCTTGGAACTAGATGCCAGACTTGAATTCTTTCAAATTGGCTGAGTTCATCGTGCATAGCATTGACCCAATCAGCATCCTACAAGCCTCAAAAATATTTTTAGGTTCAATAAGAGATAGAAAAGCATCAAATGCGCACAGATTCTTTAGTTGAGATCTAGTTTTGACTCCAGATGTTGGATCAGTAATGATGTTCTCAATGGGATGAGAACTTTGATACTTGTGGGATTTCACAACCAACTAATTTCTACTAGATGTTTCTCCTTTGTTCTGTTGCTAAGGAATAGGTTCATGAACAGGTTCTTTTAGAGAGTTTGTTTCAATTTCTCCCTGATTAGTTCCTCATGTCAGGTTGCCCTGAGTAGAAGGACTTGTTCCATCACCTGTTCCTTCTTTTGATGCCACTTTGACTTGTGCTATAGATTCAGTGAGTTTTTTTACCAGTCCGATAACTTCATCTTCATGTTCCTGTCTCTCAGAAAGAATATTAGTTTAATCAAATACAATATGCACACTTTCTTCCACACACAAAGTTCTTTTATTAAACACTTTATATGCTTTGCTATGTGAAGAGTATCCCAAGAATACCCCTTCATCACTTCTGGGATCAAACTTACCTAGGGAGTCTTTTCCATTATTGTGCACATAGTACTTGCAACCAAATACCCTAAGACGAGACATTTTCGATTTTCTCCCTTTAAGTAACTCATAGGGAGTTTTCTCAACAAAAGTTCTAATCATGCATATATTGATTATGTAGCATGCAGTGTTTACAGCCTCTACCCAGAAACTATGATGTAATTTACTAAAAAGAAGCATGGTCCTTGCCATATCCTCAAGGGTCCTGTTCTTTCTTTCAACTACTCCATTTTACTGAGGAGTCCTAGGGCAGAGAAGTTATGATATACACTATTTTCATTATAGTATTCAACAAACTTTACATTTTCAAATTCAGTTCCATGATTAGACCGAATGGATGCAAGTTGATTTACTAATTGTTTTTGAGTTTTTCTAAGAAAAGCAGTAAACATTTCAAATGCTTCATCTTTAGATGTCAGAAATAGTACCCAGGTAAATCTAGAATAATCATCAACAAGCACCATTACATATTTCTTTCTACCTCTGCTCATGGTTCTCATTGGACCATAAAGATCCATATGAACCAGTTCCAACATCATGGACGTACTTACGACTTTCTTGGATTTGAAGGATGATGTTACCTGCTTCTCCTTGCACATGCCTCACAATCTTTGTCTTCCTTAAACTTGATATTAGGTAACCCTATCACCAAATACTTGGAGACTAATTTGTTTAGCTGATTTAGACTGGCATGACCAAGTCTTTTGTGCCACGGGAGGGAATCGTTAACTAACACACTTAAGCAAGTGATTTTATTTTCTGAAAGAGTTGACAAATCTATAATGTAAATATTGTTAACTCTTTTTCCCCGCAAAACAATCTTGTCAGTGGTAAGGTTAATCACAAAGCATTTGGTAGAGGTGAAAGCTACAAAGTTACCTCTGTCACACAGTTGTAACACACTTATTAGGCTATATTTCAAGCCATCTATCAAGTAGGTATTCTCAATGGAATGAGAGTCTATCTTACCTAACCTTTCTTTCCATTACCAAAGGAACTGGTCCTTATTCGCAGTCATATGTCTTGAGAAACCACTATCCATATACCATATTTGGATCCTCCCTTTCATTTGGACCTGCAAAAAGAAATCAGGGTTTAGTCTTAGGAACCCAAACTAGCTTGGGTCCCTTTCTATAGGCAAAAGGATGAATCAGATTCTTTCTTGCCCAACCAAGCAGCTTGTGTTTCTCTTGAACAAAAGCTTTGTTCTTCTGATTGGCCTTTTCTTTTTCATTGAATTCATTTTTGTAATGGCCAGTATGCCACAGTGTGTGCAGATTTCATTCTCAGGAAATGTGAGGTACTTACTTTTAGGGTCCCATTTTGGAGCTTGAGTCCCATAACCAAGTCCTCTTTTGTTGCTAATATGATTTTCTTGCAACTAAGAAAGTGCATCAGAAGCCTTGTTCCACTTGCAAGTTCTGTCTAGTTCATATTTCACTTTTCCTAGATATTCTTTTAGGACTTTGATCAATTCATCTTTCTTATACATCCCATCTTTCAATTTTCCTAAATTTTCTTCTAGAGTGATATATGAGCGATCAACCTTCTTTTTTCTTGTTCCTATTTTCAGTTTTAAATTTTCAGATCTAAGTTCTAGGACACTGTTATCGAGTTCAAGAACCTGGTTCTTTAACTCAGCATTTTTGTTATCACTCTTATCAGCCCTAAACTCTAAACTCTAGCATTTTTCTTTTAAGATCACACACTCCCTAGACTGAACTTCCTTCTCATTTTTAACTATCACAGACTCATCAATGAAGTCTAATAACAGCTCAACCAGCCTTTCTTTAGATAAAAATTTAATCTTGTCTTTGAGATGCAGAATACTTACCTCTTGTTCATCATCTGATTTTCCAATGGCCATAAGAGCTTTCTCTTCTTCAGCTTCATCTTTTGAGTCTTCATCTGAGGTTTCTTCTCCAAGCAGCAAACATAGGCTTGGTTGAACCTTTGTTCCTTTTTGGTTGAACTTGTTCCTTCGTTCAGCCCTTTCTTTCTTCCACTCAATTTCCCATTGAGGGTAATTCTTGATCATATGATCAATCTTGCCACATTTATAGCAACCTTCATTGTTCTGTTTCTCAGGAGCTCTTGACTTGTTGAAGGTTGTACCTCTTGATGAACCCTTTCCTCTCATCTGGTACTTTTTGAAATCTCTAGTGATCATAGCCATCTCATCATCTTCCGGATCTTAAACTTTAGCAATTCTGAGAGCTAGGCTTCTTCTGTTGTTCTTGTTTTCTTCAGTTAGTCATGACCATTTTCTGATAATTAATTTAAGATGGATTGTCGTTAAATTGGTAGTTTAGTTTTAACTTCGATTTAGTATAACTTAAGGAAAAAAATCATTAATTGTTAGTTTAGATCCTGAGTTTTGAAATTGCTCAAATGTCTCTCTTTTTTGTTTATCATTATTGGTTGGATTTCTGACCTCTTTTGGGTTGTAGGTTCATCTGCTTTATTCATTTGGATCTAAATATTTGGGTCATTGACCCATGACCCATTTAAGGTTCAGAGGTAGTACCAGGGTCATGTGGGGGTAATTTGGGTAGTCTAACTTAAGGGAATCTCAAACAACCTTAGGAAGCTTCTAGGAAATGGGGTTGGGGACTGTTTTGAAATTCTAAAATTTGCACTAGGGGTACCTAAGCTAAAACAAAAATATGAAAAGGGTATAAGTGCAAGTCTGATTTAATTTTTTGCTGCCCTAAAGGCTTGCCTATAAAGGCACCTTACCTTGGCTTTCAAGTCAGAAAAATTGGAGATAAAAAACCTGAAAATTGAAATGGTTACCTTTCTTTAAGAAAGTCTGAAACAACTTGGAATTCTTGGAAATTTCCCAAAAATTATTGAAAATAATGCTTAGTTTTGATTCATCTGATCTCAACTCATTGAAAACTCAAGGTTTTGGATTTCTGGTTTTGAAATGGATTGTGTTTGGTTATTTTTCAAAGTGCTGGTTTGCATTTTGCTTCTTGGTTACTGTTTCATTGATTTTGGTTATTTTTGAAATCCTGCTTAGTTTTGGTTCATCTGATCTTAACATTTTGGTTCAAATCGTTGAAAACTCAAGGTTTTAGATTTTTGGTTTTGAAATGGATTGAGTTTGTTTATTTTTGAAAGTGTTGGTTTACGTTTTTCTTCTTGGTTATTGTTTCATTAATTTTGAAGCATTGTTCCTCAGTTCTCTGTTGTTGCTTGACTGCTGATTTCACCCTTCTTATTTTCTTTCATTTTCCAGGTATGTTTCAACACTTGAGTAATGTGTGAGATGTAAAGGGAAGCCCTGTAGTTGATAGTGAACGAATTGGTCCCTGTTCTTCAAGAATTTTTCATGTGTGTTCTTGTGTAAACTAGCTTAATTACTTAAACAATACTATATTCGGTCACGACCATGCAATGTATTTTAAGACTATGTTTGAACTTTGGTTTGTTATTTTAATTATAGTATAATTAAACTCCTTGTACTTATGTATTGGGACTGTTATGATGGGCATTTGACGGATACTGTTATTAATCGATGTAGTAATATGAATTCTGCATCTTTCATTGATGTTTAGATTTGATAACTTGAGTTGCTCATTGAAATTGGTTGTTGGAAATTCTATAGTTAGTAGTTAATTTGAGTAATGATTGATAATTGTGAAATGCACCCAGTTTTATCACCAGCAAGGCAGATCGTCAATGTTAAAGCCAACATGTAATAAAGAGTAGCATGGCTCCTTGTTCACTTTGACATTTCTAGTAATCAGGCATAAGGTTTGAATTCTCAATATGGTTAGTGTTGAATAGTGCAAAAAGTTCCCTAGCTAATACATGCAGTGTGGTAATGCTGATTAATTTAGATTTTAATTGTAGTTTATCTTGAATTGTAATTCATTTTGGCATAAAATATGTGTTGTTAAAAATTGGACTTAATTCTGCTGGTCGTGCCTGCATGAGTTCAATCCGCGAGCCCAGCATAGGTGTGATTTCATTGAGGCCTGGGCTCTCCTTTAATGCGATTGAATCTGAAGAGACTTGCCAAAATCAGAATAGCATATTTTGGGCTTGCTGAGTTGCGTTAGCCCAATTCCTTCGTTTGTTTGGTTGTTTATAGCAAATTTAGTTCAAGCTTTAGCATTGAGCATATGTTGAACTACTGGGGTTTTTTTTCTTCCGTAATTAATTAAGTTCTCTAAAATGAATTTGAGGCGAGCCATATTAGATGAATAATAACTTGTGGCCCTCACATGTGAATTCCTACAATTTTGGTTAGAATAAATCGAGGTGCGCCGTGCCGAATAGAAATCTCAATTGCATGGTCCTCATTCAATTAATCGTTTTTAATCCTTAGAAATCGAGGCGTGCTATTTAGCAAAATTCCACGGCCCTCGAAAATTTAGAAATGCATAATTACTTTAGGCGCGTTATTTTAATAATTAATTTCCTTAAACTCGGGTGTGTATTTCATATGACCCAAATCCAAATCCTACAATACTAAAAAAAGTATGTCGTGGATCGCGGGTGTTTTTCATGCGGCGTGATCCAAAGACGTGTTTTATATAACATTGAAGTCTTCCTAAAAATGAATAAAAACAGTTTTAAAGTTAAAATACATATAGATTTAAAGGTGTTTTAAAATCAAATAAATAGGCCAATAATAATAGTTGAGCGACCTTGCTAAAACCATGGAACCCGGGAATGCCTAACACCTTCTCCCGTGTTAACAGAATTCCTTACCCGGATTTCTATGTTCAAGGACTGTAATATAGAGTCAATCTTTTCCTCGATTCGGGATTTGAACTGGTGACTTAGGACACCATAAATTATCACAAGTGGAGACTCTAAATTTTAAATAAATAATTTCGTTTTGATTGTCCTTTAATTGAAAAAACTCCCTTATACCCTCCCGGGTGTAGGAAAAAGGAGGTGTGACAATCAGAGTGCAATTCGAAGACTAATTCATCACTAGGGTCTTGATTGATGGGGTTCAAGCCTCAACATTTGTCTGTTGGATACTCTAAAAATATTGGGTAAAGGTTTTCATGAAATACGAGCAGAAAGCTTGAACGTGAAAGCCTTCGATGGGTCTCAAAGGGACACGATTGGGGAAATTAATTTTTGTCTACAGATGGGGCCAACTTGGTTCGACGATGAATTTTTGGTGCTCAACATATAGCCTCATACAATATTTTGTTTGGCCGACCATGGATATATGCCGCTAGAGATATGGCTTCCATACTACATCAAGCTGTGAAATTCGAATGTAACCATCAGGAGGTAATCATTCACGAATATGGGAGTAACCCCTTTTACGCCAGTCAAACCATCCAGTTATTGGAAACAGAAGAAGGTTAGGGGGAAACCTATCATCACATCGAATGTGTCAATGTTGTTGAGAAAGAGAAATGGTGGAGTAGCAAAATAAAAAGCATACTGGCTCTGGGTATAAACCCGACAAAGGGCTTGGGAAGAATCTCTAGGATATTACTAAACCGATACAGCTGAAGCGTCATGGTACTACCTTCGGGCTTGGATACCAGTATACATGGAAAGAGTATAATGATTGGTCTCCCCCATAGCGTGGACTGTATTATCCTCTCGAGCAACCAGTGCTACATCTGGATCAAGCTTTTCACCAATCTGATACAATATGGGGAACTGCAGAAGAAGAAGCATTAGTTGTGTTGAGGAATCTGTTTTTGGAGGATGAAGACATGGACTGCAGTGCAATAATTGAGGAGGAGGAGGAGGAAGAAGGCCTCACTATTCAAACCGTGGAGAAGAGAACTATTTTCAGGAACTGGACCACCACACCATCTCGGGCCCGCCGAGTCCTTGGGTAGCTTGGCAGATTTTATTTCTATAGCCATTATAGGCATTTAAGATTTTCAATAATTTTGTTTTTAAAGACTTGTTTCAAAATAAATGTTCGATTCATCAAGTCGTACTCGTTTGTATGTTTTAAGTCTTAATCAAATGTATTGCTCTTTATTATTTATTATTATCTTCCATATTTTTTCTTTCTACAACGTTATTGTTACGTTTCCTGATGAATCGATGACCGTGACATGTAATGAGGTAACGCAACCCGAGGATAGTGATTCAGATGAAGAAGATGAGAAACCTAAGGAAGTTGTTAGGGAGGTTGAAAAATTTGAAATCAAGTCTAAGTCCAACCTGGATGAAGCTGAAGCAATACAATTGGGGAACGTCGAGACCATGAAAAAGACTCGCATCAGCATTCACTTATCGCCGATAGAGAAAGAGGAGTATATTAATTTCTTAAAGAAGTATGAGGACATTTTTGCATGGTCATATGATGACATGACCGGTCTGAGCACGTCCATAGTGGCTCACAAGTTGTCTGCTAATCCTTGTGTCCGCCAGTAAAGCAGAAACTCAAAAGGTTCAAACCAGATATAAGCCTGAAAATTAAGGAGGAAGTTACTAAGAAGATCAAAGCCAAAGTTCTCAGGGTTCTTGAGTACCCAACCTGGTTAGCCAACATTGTGTGGGTATGTATTGACTATCGAGATTTAAATATACCAAGTCCCAATGATGACTTTCCACTTCCAAACATACTCATCCTGATCGACAATTGCACCAAGCATGAACTCCAATCCTTTGTGGATTGCTTCGCAGATTATCACCAGATTTGGATGGAAGAAGAAGACACGGGGAAAATAGCTTTTATTATACCATGGGGGTATACTGTTTAAAAATAATGCCATTTGGTCTAAAGGATGTTGGGGCTACTTACACGAAAGCCATGAAAACTATCTTCCATAATGTGATACACAAAAAAATAGAGGTGTATGTGGACTATGTCATTATCAAATCTAAGAGGTCCGCGGATTATATAGCGGACTTGAGAAAGTTCTTTGATAGGTTAAGGAGGTACAACTTGAAGCTGAACCCCACAAAAGTGTGCATTCATGGTTCCTGTAGGAAAGTTACCGGGATTCATTATCAGTCGATGAGGAATCAAGCTGGATCCGTCTAAAGTCAAGGCTATTAAGGAGTTACCACCGCCTAGGAGCAAAAAGGACGTGATGAGCTTCCTAGGACGTCTCAACTATATCAGTCGCTTCATTGCATAGTCTACAGTCATATGTGAACCCATCTTCAAGATTCTGAGGAAAGATGCCGAAACAAGCTGGACCGAGGATTGTCATAAAGCTTTCGACAAAATCAAGGAGTGCCTATCCACACCACCGGTCCTGTTCCCGCTAGATCTAGGATGACCTTTGTTACTCTATCTATCTATATTGGATGGAGCATTCGGATGTGTTCTGGGACAGCATGAGGAGACAGGGAGAAAGGAACAAGTCATATACTACCGAAGTAAGAAGTTCACACTTTATTAAGCACGGTACTCTCTGCTAGAACGCACTTGTTATGCTTTGGCCTGGACGACCCAGAAGTTGAGGCATTACTTTTGTGCCTATACCACATACCTCATATCCACAATGGACCCTCTGAAGTACATATTTAAGAAACCCATGCTAACTAGGAAGTTAGCCAAATGGCATATACTGTTAAGTGAATATCGTCTACGTAACTCAAATGGCGGTCAAAGGACAAGCATTGGCAAACCACCTTGCTGAAAATTCGGCGGGAGGAGAATACTAACCCCTAAAAATGTATTTTCCTGATGAAGAAGTGTCGTTAATATAAGAGGATATTACCGAAGCATATGACGATTGGAGGATGTTCTTTGATGGAGCTGCAAATTTCAAAGAAGTAGGCATCGCAGCAGCTTTGGTATCATAAATAGGTCAACATTATCCAGTATCTACTAAACTCAGATTTCCCTGCACCAACAACATGATGGAGTATAAAACCTGCATACTGGGACTCAACATGGCAATCGACATGAATATTCAGGAACTGCTGGTGATCGGTGATTTAGATTTGCTTGTGCACCAAGTACAAGGAGAGTGGGCCACCAAGAATTCCAAGATATTTCCATATCTACACATGTATAAGAATTGAGAAAGAGGTTCAAGAAGATAGAGTTTCGGCATGTACCCATAATTCAGAATGAGTTTGCCGATGTATAGGCCACCTCGTCATCCATGATACATCATTCGGACAAGAATTTCTTTTATCCAATCCCAGTGAGAATTCATAATAAACCAGCATATTGTGCCCACATCGAAGAAGAAACAGACGGGAGGCCTTAGTTCCATGACATCAAGGAGTATTTGGCAAAAGGAGAATATCCAGAGCATGCAAACCACACTTAGAAATGCACACTCCGGAGATTGTCCAATCACTTCTTCCATAGCGGAGGAAACTTGTATAGAAGAACCATTGATTTGGGATTGCTAAGATGTGTGGACGGAAAAGAAACTTCTAAATTACTTGAGGATATACATGCTGGGACATATGGCCCGCAAATGAATGGTTTTGTCTTGCCCGAGAAGATACTTAGGGCCGGTTACTTTTGGATGACCATGGAGACAAATTGCGTCCAATATGTCCATAAATTCTACCAATGTCAAGTGCACGCCGATATGATAAAAGTGTCACCAAATGATCTCAATGCAATAAGCTCACCTTGGCTATTCACCGCTTAGGGAGTGGACGTCATCGGGCCGATTGAGCCCACTACTTTAAACGAGCACATGTTTATTATGGTAGCCTTTGATTACTTCACAAAATGGTAGAGGTTGCATTTTATATAGCTATAACTAAGAAAGTCATCACAGACTTTGTCAAGATCATATTGTTTGCCGATTCGATTTTCCCGAGTCCATTGTTAATGATAGTGCTGCCAATCTCAATAGTGATATGATGAAAGCCATGTGTGAAACTTTAAAAATCAAGCACAAGAATTCCACAACCTATAGACCTCGGATGAATGGAGTCGTAGAAGCCGCCAACAAAAACATCAAGAAGAAACTAAGGAAGATGGTAGAAAACGACAAGCAATGGCACGAGAAACTACCTTTTACTTTGTTGGCATACCACACTACAGTTTGCACATCAACTGGGGCAACTCCTTACATGCTGGTTTATGGTACCAAAGCTTTCATCCAGCCGAGGTAGAGATCCCATCTTTAAGGATTGTACAGGAAGCCGAACGCATCTATGCGGAATGGATAAGGAGCCGCTACGAACAATTAGATCTTATAGATGGGAAAAGAATGAACACAGTATGTCATAGTCAACTTCATCATAAAAAAATGTCCAGAGCTTTCAACAAAAGGTTCGAACCAAGGCAATTTGCACCAGGGCATCTGGTGCTGAAGAAGATCTTCCCACATCAAGATGAAGCCAAAGGGAAATTCTCTCCCAACTAGCAAGGTCCTTACATAGTTCATAGGGTGCTAACAGGAGGAGCACTCACTTGTAGAAATGGCCGGAGAAATTTGGCCAAAACCAATCAATTCAGACGCAGTCAAGAGATACAATGCTTAGACTATTTACATTCCTCATCTGATGTATTTGAAATACACTTGACCTGATTCCCGTTTAAAGAAGGGATACATAGGAAGCCCTATGGGTTCGGTCATATCATAATAAAATTTTTGTTTCCCCCCAAGATCAGAAACTGGGGCAGAATTTTGAGAAAGACCCTCAAAATTCCGGAGCAAGTTCAGTCGATGCCAACATATGCCAGAAAGTCATAAATTGTTTGAGACACTGGGGCAGAATTTTGAGAAGGATTCTTAAAATTTCGAAGAAGGTTCAACAGGGCCCGATAACCAAAAACGGCCGAAGGATCATCTACCCTCAACAGGGCCCGATAACCAAAAACGGCCGAAGGATCATCTACCAAACTGGGGTAGAATTTTGAGGAGGACCCTCGATATTCTAACATGAGAAAGTTGCGATGTCTATGAAATGTGTTATAGTTACTAGTTCATCTAAATTACTAGATATTTTAGTATGTTTCTAATATGACTCTACTTTTTTCTTTATCAATAGTTGCATATTTTTGAAAACTCAATTTTCGTAACAGTCAGGTGTTACCTTGGAAAACTCAAACAAGGCCCCAGAACGGAGCAAAGCAAGGCTATCGGACAAAGACACGAACTAACCTCCCCTCACAAAACTTACATTTTTTCTTTGAGCGTAGGCACATATGACGTATTGGTAACATCCACAAATATATACACATAACAAGATCACTATCAATTGGGCCACCAGACACTGAATATATCTCCTGCTAAGAAATATGCTTATTTGTTATTCGTTCTCTGCATGGGACTAAGACCTGTCCCGCATATTTGCATAAGGCTAATCCCTACCTCCATATTTGCATGAGGTTGATCCCTGCCTCCATATTTTTATGAGGATGATCCCTGCCTCCATATTTTCATGAGGCTAATCCCTGCCCCCATACTTTCATAAGGCTAATCCCTGCCTCTATACTTGCATGAGGCTAATCCCTGCCTCCATATTTTCATGAGGCTAATCTCAGCCTCCATACTTGCATGAGGCTAATCCCTGCCTCCATATCTACATGAGGCTAATCACTGCCTCCATATCTGTATGAGGCTAATCCCTGCCTCCATATATGCATGAGGCTAATCCATGCCTCCATACTTGCATGAGGCAAATCCTTGCCTCCATACCTGCATGAGACTATTCCTTGCCTCCATATCTGCATGAGGCTAATCCCTGCCTCTATACTTGCATGAGGTTAATCCATGCTTCCATATATACATGAGGCTAATCCTTGCCTCCATATTTGTATGAGGCTAATATCTGCCTCCGTATCTGTTTGAGGCTAATCCCTGCCTCCATATTTGCATGAGGTTAATCCCTGCCTCCACATTTGCATGAGACTAAGCGTTGTCCCTCCTTGCATAAATATTGTTTTATCTCGATACTATCTATTTGCTTTTCAATAGGGTTAAACTCTACCCTTCATTTCACAAGACTAAGCCTTGTCCTGTTAACATCATATTATTGCATCTCATGGGCTGAAATGTCGCCAATCTATCCAAAGGCATCATAGTATAAAACGCATCATCCTCATAGCCGGGAGACATAAGGCCTGAGGATCTCTCAAATTTGCATATCATTATTCATAAGCATCATATTTCGGAGGCACCATCTTCATGGCCTGAGAACATAATTTTATTGTCCTGCGAATCCCTCACCGAACAATTCATGGCCTAGGAAATCATGGTCTAAGGACGTCATCCTGAACCGTCCGATATAACTTTCATTGTCTAAAGTGAATCTGCATCATCTTTAAATTTTCACACAAATACATGTTTGTAGTATCTCTTTATATGCAGGTGACTAGTAAGCAATAGTAGTGTGTATATATATATATATATATATATATATATATATATATATATATATATATATATATATATATATATATATATATATAAAATAGTTAAAAACCCTTCTTCCACTTCTAGTACTCTATCTCTATTCTCTATTACTAATTTACTATTAGACACATTTTAATTGCTTGCTTTGCGCATTCTTTTCAATCCTATCAAACCAAAAACAATTTACTTGATTTCTTCACGTATTCTTACCACCTTCAGTAGGTGTAGTGGAAGTACCAAAACTTAACAAACAAGAGATAGTTTAATGAGTACAATCTGTAGTTAAATTGGGTTTAACACATACATATGTAGGTTTTCTTGTATGTAAAAAAACGTCAGTCCGCACACATTTCGACACTGTGTTCTTGGATTGTTTAGAAATTAGAGAGACATCTAAAGAATATTGGAGCAATTATAAAACAAGAGCGAGAAATCCCATTCTTTGACCAATATCAACATACATTTGAAGCACGATGAAGCAAATTTTAGACCCTCGCTAAATTTGGTAAATTGCGTCATGTGCAATATTGATTGAATTAGGCCAATAAACCTCCCGATATCTTATCGGGTGGCTAGCAGATTAATATATCTAAAAGCCAATAACTGATAAGACAAACCGGTTAGAGTAAATAACCGCTCAATCCGCCTGATAAACAGCCCTAGTAAATATCCGCTATCCTAGTAGGAGCAACCTCGCTCCTTCAACTATCTCAAATTTGACCATTCACTATAACCACTATTACATTTATCCCGAAACCCTGTGTCCGTTTTTGTAATGACTTCATTAGTGTATTCCGCCGATGGGTCCAGAACTACACATGGCCTGATTCCTGAAAAATCAGGGATATGTAGGTAGCTCAACGACCAGAGTTCAGCCTCTCTCTTTCAAAACATCCCATTCCGTCAACATTAGTCATCATTTCTTTACCCCAAAACTCTTTCATCCATTCAGGGTAAGGATTGGCAGCTATTGATACCCAATTTTTCTTATAATATTTTCAAAACGATGCCTGAGCATCAATTAGTATTTTTCCTATAATCTCTGCATTTGTAAAATATTTTAATTAATTTTTCCTAGCATTTTATTTATAAAACAATCACTGATTCCATCACAAATAGTTTTATAATAATCTATGTGGCTTAATTTTATCATTTTCATTTGTATTAAGTTTTAATTATTGCACAAATAACTACATTTGTATTTTTAGGATGCAATTGTACTTTGCAATTATAGCCTATGCATGTGTTATAATATTATTTACTAGAAAATAGCTTTTTATATTTTCTAAATATTAAGTAATCATTTTAAAAAATTTCTAGGCATGAAAATCATTTTTTACAACATATTAGTTATTTTTAAAAATTGTTTTATCAAATAAATGAGTATTTAATAAATGGCCCTCTTATTTTCGGATTTAGCCTATTAAGTCAGCGCAATTTTGTTCCCCACCCCCAATCCCAATTCAATTAAACCAGGCCCAAAATCCACCCAGGCCAAACCTGGAACCACCTACCCGACCCAAAACCCCATCAAATCGTGGTCGTTGATCCTTTAGATCAACAGTACACACTAAGACTTTCTTTTTTATTCCTAATGATCCCTAACCCTAAATCATTTTCTCCATACTACCGCCCTTGAATCCCCTCCTTTCTGGTTCTCTCTGAGTCCAACCTCTAACCCTAATCGTCGCCACCCAAAACCATCCCTAATCCCTTTGATTCCTACCCGAATCTATGGCTTCCCATGGTTGTACAAGGCCTCTACTTGTCTCCTACATCCCTTGGTTGCTCGATCGTGTGGTTTTTTGTAAGGACCTCGAAGAGATCCGGTCCAGATCTCGTTTAAAACTCTTCAAGAGTCTGTCTATAGTCTATGCGTAATTACTATCAAGGTTTCATAGTTCAAATAGTTGATTAAAAGGCCAGATTCTCTGTACCCTTTCTATTTTCTTCAAAAACTTAGCATTTGGACTTTAATCCATCCATATCCTTGTAGATCTGGAGCGATTTGAGTTTATTAATGCTTTTTACTTAAGTCTCCTTCATTTCCTTATTGATTAATCAATTTTTGAACATTTTGTTATATTAGGGTTTGTTTTTCATGTTGTTCCTCGATCGAACCTCTGGGCATCTGAAGTATTATCAAACTTTCATGGCCTTTTGTACTTCTCTACTACTAACCGGTTTCAAACACTACGATACTTCAGGTTTCGATTTCTATGATTTATGTTGTTCGAATCTCTCTGTGTTGACGTGCTTTCAAGTTTTCCATGGAAGTATTTCCTTCTTTAAGTTTTTTCAAATTAGGGTTTTTGAATTATTTTCCGTCTAATTTCTCCATGTTCCTTAAAGTTTTACTCAACCTATTTTGTCTTTGGGAATTGATATGTTCTTTCCAAAATTTCTGAGTGATTTGCTCTGTTAAAAGTTATGTGTGCATGTTTCTTGATTATTTATGTGTTTATGACCTTAATTGGTCATTCTTGCCTTATTTGATTGTTGTATATTTACCGATTCTTTACATGATTCGTTCCTTAATTAGACCCTTGATTATTTTATTTTGAAGTTCTTTATTTGGTTTGATTTGAGCTTCTTTCCTTAATAAGGAATTTGATTCTTTACTTCTTTGCTAAGCCCGATTTGAACCTATTGCCTTAACTGGTTCTTGTCATTAGCGTTGGCTAATTGCCCTTATTTAAGTGGAATACTATGTTGAACCTATCTGTGTGATTGATTATGATATCCATTAATTACTGATTATTGATTACTTTACCTTATTTTCTCTACTCTTTAACTACTATATAAACTCTCTTATTTAACTTCTTACACAGGAACATTAGTTCATCACTACTATTACACTCCAAAGCTCTGTGTTCTTTCAGCTACTTATGATCTTCATTAGTCTTGCCAGGTGTAGACTGGAAATTGCACAATCTATGTCTTACATCTTGTGTTCTCTTTCCCTAACAGGTATGCCTCTCATTAAATTTTAAAACCTAAACCCTATGTGTTTCTTTACTGCTATAGTCCATCAATCCTAAGTTCATTCCTTCTCATGTTTATTGTCTATCTAGCATGCCTAATACACCTTGTTCAATATGTATTAGTATGTCTCAACTTACTTGATTGTCTACTGTTTATCTAACGTTCATAGTATTGCATGGTTCCATATGTGATTAGCATGTCTAAATTATACCGGCCTGCCTGTTGTTTACCTAGCATATTTAAATCTTGTTTGTTCAGCACCCCTACACTATATCTACTTATTGATATTTTCCTAGCCTGTCCATTTAAGTTCTGCGCATTCTGTTTTGCTCATATTAGGTCATCTAGTCCCTCAGGTAATTCTAGTTATGTTGTTGGCTATGTCCAGTTTTCAAGTGTTTTCAATGTGGCTTTACTGTGATCTTTGCTCTATATCTCAATGACCTACCTTATAGCTGACCTATTAGCTCTGCAGAACCCCTTGATAATTCTATGTATCATGTTGTTTATATGCTCCACCATACACTAAGGTGTATTCTGTGTGTCCCCAACCCCTCTCTTCTTGTATGGAATGTGTTTGCAGTATTTTCTGAAGTTATTTGTTCTGCGACTTGTATTCTGATTTCAAAATGTTTTACATGCTTTTCTAACTGATGTTTTACCACCAAACTATTACTTTAGAAAATATTTTCACTCCTAAGACCCTTCTTTATGTTCTTCACCAAACCCTTTTCAAAATTATTTACTCTCACTGATTCTTAGGTTATTAAGTCTTGTCCTCTAGTATGTGTACTACTTAGAGATCCTGGAGATCTCTCTGAACTCTCGCATATCAGGGCTGGCTCTTCCAAACTATATTTGATCAGTCTTTACTTGATAAAGTCTGGGTCTGAGCACTGCCCGGGATCCTTGAGATCCTTAGGGAACTCTGACACACCTGGACACAAATATGGCAATGAATCTAGGGCATTTGAGACTAGTGAAGTCTTGGTACACCAGGATTTGCTTTGGACCTACTTCAGGCTCCCTATAGCTTAATTTTATATTTTACTCGAGTAATTCATTCAATCATTAGTCTGTAATAATTCGTTGTAAATGAATATTGGGGTGACTAGTGAAAAAGGAGGGTATTTATATAGTAATGTGGGTGAAGCTGGGTAGATAACATACTTATAGGGTTTACTTTGGTTCAAATGTGTTTTGTTAGATTACCTGCCTATAGGATTTGCTTTGGTTGAAATAAGTTTTGAGTGCTTTTGCTTTACATGATTAGACGCCATGCCTATAGAGAACGGAGAACTAAGGTTCAACTTTCATTACAACATATAGTCAAATCCGTCTATTTTGAAATCATACATGAAGGTTTAATTGGCTGTCACACTTGCTCAATCAGCATGCCTGTCTAATAAGAACTAATAGAAGTATCACTTATGAGAGATAGAATTTGTATCCATAGGGTATTACCATGTGCATTCAGTGTTAAAACTGGAACATCATACAGTGTCTTGTTAAATATCACTATAAAGCATGCATATAGGATAAAGAACTTCAAACTGTTTTTCCAAAAATATGATTGCATATGCTCACTTAGGCAAGCCTTAGGATGTTAAATAATTGTGATACCGCTTCTATTTATGTGTGAAATTATCCAGGCTTAACATGTTATAAAACCAGTAGGCAAACTAGTTAGGATTCTGCCCCTTTCTTTATGCATGTCCTGAATCTGTAGCATCTAGATACCGTGTTCTTAGAATTTCTGAACCTCTTCACACTCTGTATTTTAGACATGCTGTTTGTTTTCCTATATACTTGTGGAGGTAAATATGAGCCTTCTAATTGTTTTCCCCTATTTGATTGTCCTACATGTTATTTGCTTGTCGCCTAGATTTTACCTTTTAGAACCTTAGGTTGTCTACAGCTACCCAGATTTATAGGTCCTAAATTCCTCCAGGACCATAAGGAAGGGACGGGAAGCAGCACACTTAGAGGTCGTTAATTAAACTCGCTCATATAACCACTAAGGGGAGAGTGATGGGTAGTAAAAGGATATGATGACCTGTGTGTTAATGCAACTCATATCCCCTCTCATCGAGGAGTGGTTACCGAGCATCGCATGTGTAGGCTAATCAACTTAGGACTTCCCTTTCCTAACTCCCCTATGTGTTTAAATCCTATAAACTCCCTTTTCTTTACATATACATGTGTAAGCTATTCAAACATGTCTCTTACTTTCATTACCTCAATTATACATATACTTAGAATGTGAAAGCATGCCTTTATTTGCAAATACGTGCCGAAACTATTTACTTGTTAAAATGACTAATTAACCTAGTTTAAGTTCGGCCGGGACCTACCGTTGCGAACTGCGATGGGTGCCTAATACATTTCCATCAAGTTTATTTCGAGCTCTTACCCTAATATATAGTAAAACAAACTATTTACATGATTTAATCGCTCTAGCTGCCCTAACACACCATAATCCGTTAGGTGGGGACTCTTCAAATACCTAATTTCCAAAAAGGAAACGAGTTGTTCCCCCCCATGAATGTCGAAACCCGGACTCCCACGAGGAAAAAAGGGGGCGCGACAAGGGGTGCAACCTACAAGAAGGGATAAACTATCAGCAGAAAATTTTCTCCAGTAGTTAAGATGGTTACAGTGAGAGCTGTTATTTCACTTGCTACTATGCATCAATGGCCACTCTTTCAAATGGATGTCTACAATGATTTTATTTAAGATGACCTTGAAGAAGAAGTTTACATGCAGTTACCACTTGGTTTTAGCAGCCAGGGGGGTTCTAAGGGCTACAGATTGCTCAAATCCCTTTATGGCCTTAAGTAAGCTTCAAGACAATGGAACTTGAAGCTCACAAAATTTCTCTTACAAGCAGGTTTCACTCAGAGCAAACATGATCATTCTCTGTTCATCGAGGAAGAAAATGGACAACAGGTCATCATACTAGTATATGTTGATGACCTTCTTATCACTGAAAGTAACATCATAATGATTCAAGAAGCAAAGTATAAACGGCACAAGGCTTTCAAGATCAAGGATTTGGGAAATTTGAAATATTTTCTAGGCATTGAGGTATGTAGGTTCGGAAAGGAAATTTTTTTACATCAGAGAAAATATGCTTTAGAACTTATAGCAGAACTGGGATTATTTGGTTCTAAACCTACCATTACACTAATGGAGCAGAATATAAGGCTCAAAACTGTTAAGTATAATGAAAATTTCCATTTGGATGATGATCCAACACTGACAGATGTGAGGGGCTATCAAAGATTGATTGGGAAGCTCTTATATATGACCTTCACAAGACTTGACATTGCTTATAGTGTGCAAACTCTGAGCCACATTATGCAAGCTCCCAAGCAATCTCACTTGGAAGCAACATACATAGTAGTGAAGTATGTGAAAAATGAGCCTGGCCTGTGGATTCTTACGAATTCAGTTGGGAACATGACTCTTAATGTGTATTGTGATATAGACTGGGTAGGCTGTCCTAACTCAAGAAAGTCGGTCACTGGATATCTTGTGAAGTTTGATTGATCATTGATTTCTTGGAAATCTAAAAAGCAGACCACAATGGCAAGAAGTTCAGCGGAATCTGAGTATAGAAGCATGGCCTTGACTGTTTTTGAGCTGATTAGGCTGGTAGGAATGTTCAAAGAGATGGGAATAGAGATTTCAACTCTAATTCATCTCCACATGGATAGTAAAGCATCTATGCAAATAGCCAATAATCTATTTTTTCATGAAAGGACCAAACATATAGAGATAGATTGTCATTTCGTAAGGGAAAAGGTGCAGCAAGGCTGATATGTCTTACATATGTGCCAACAGAAGAACAAGAAGATGATTAAGGGATTGAGGAATGCTCAACATTATCATTTGATGTCCAAGCTAGGCGTTTTAAATATTTTTACCACACCTAGCTTGAAGGGGGGTGTAAAAATACACACATGATTAATAGTTTTGTACAGTTGTATTAGTTTTGTTAGAGGTGTTTAGAACTTAGTTGAAGAGATAAGAGCCTGTATATAATTTTTTTTCAGAAAAGCGGTTATAATCGACTTTCCCTCTACTGTCTCTTCTTTTTCGATTTCTTACGTGAGCTTTTTACACTTATTAATGGTGGAATTAACAATTGTCTTTACCCCTATAAAAAGATAGGATATAATTTTCTGGTTCGATTACATTTCTCGATATAATTGAGTTTTTATAGGGTTTCTTTTTTCGAAAACATAGAGGTGCAATGCTCTGGTAGTATGCGAGAATTTACTTTTTTTCTGGTTGTCAAGAATTTTTTGCATGTTAAAGGATTAGTCCAAGTTAAACCGAGAAATAAGAATTTGTAATTGAAGTTCTATGTTGACTTTTGAATTGAACACACATAACTTATTGGACTAGTAAATAGAAAAGAGAAACAATAATTGGATTTTAGTGACAAAGTAACCGTATGAAGATGCCCTTTAGGCAGGTGGGGTCCGCACCCTTGTAGAGTCTTCAAACTAGCACCAATGGGTTGTTACAGGTATAGCGCAATTACTAAACGCGTTTATAAATCAGATTCAGTAGTGCAACAAATTAATTTATAACTCCCATATCCAATAGTATCACTAATGGATGACCTAGAATCGCAGGTGTGTTTACGACTTTCAAATTGCAATTGACTATTTAAAAATATTTGTAAGTCGCAATCAGAATACAATTTATACGTCGCAATCACAAAATGTAACTACGAAATGCAATTTATAAGTTGCAATCACAAATTCGCTTTTATATGTTGGAGGCAAAATGTCACTGTAAGCCGCAATCACCAAATGAGATTTATTAGTAGCAATATTAAAATTAAAGAAAAAGGTTAAAATTATACCTATACTATCAAAAATTAGTCACATTTATATCAGTTTCTACTTTCGATTTAAATATACGCTTAAAAAAGTAGATAAAATCATCCCTATCCCTAACGATTGTCTATGACTCAACAAATAAGATGACATTATGAACTCCATGTCACTATTTATTTTCCATCTATAATAATAAATAACTAAACATGCTAAAATTAGTCTTTTCTTTAAAAAAATAATATCATTGCTACAAATTTAAGGTTGTTGTTGTGCTCCACAAAATTATTTCATAAATTTCTATCCTTACCCGTCAGTTAGAACCACCAGTCCAGCCATCTTCCTCCATCTATAAAATCATGAGCAATCACTCATCGAAAATACCCACCACTTCACTAGAAACCATTAAATCCGAAGAAAGAAATTCTTCATAAAAACCCATTTTCCTGCGCCCTCCTGTTTCTCTTTAAAATTTCACCCAAAGCAAAAATCTATTTAAACTAAAAAGTTTCTTTACTGCCGAACATATCAGAAACAGTAAAATCTCGATGGAACAATTTTTTTCTGCAAACAAAGAACGAATCAATCGGGTTAGAATAGTTTCGGGAATTTTTGATCTATTTTGGACTGAATAGAACAAAGAATCTGGAGCTTTTATTTAAAATTGGATTGAAACGAGCTACATATGTTAAGACTAATTTGATAGAACAATTTCTGACCACCAACTGCAGTCCTTTAGCAAAGCTTTGCGTAACCTCGATTCTCATCAAGAAGCAGATGCTCATACCCTTTGCTGGTTTGTAGCTTTGTGGGGTTCTTTATTATGCTTCATTTCTCATTATTGGGTGGTTACATAGGTTCTCAAGATGGGCAGATCCGAGAAGGGATGAATACAAATCTTCAGCCCTTTATTCACGAATATGAAGAGTTGGAGGAGATCAAAATTCCTCAGCAAAGATTTATTCGCAAACAAAGAAGAATCAATTGGGTGAGAACGTTTCGAGAAGAAAAAGACTAATTTTAGTGAGTTCAGTTATTTATTATTACCGATGGAAAATAAATAGTGATATGGAGTCCACAGTATTATGGAAATGTGACTAATTTTTGACACTAGAAGGATAGTTTTGGCCTTTTTCCCATATTGCGATGTAATGCCGGCTCATTTTGATTGTTTTATAGTAAAGATAAAATTCCTTCTTAGGCTTCGTGATGCGTCTTCCTTTGGTGAAAAATGCGTAGGAGTGAAATCGTCCTCCCCCAATTCCCCTCCAAAATCAGTTGATTTTAGGTAATTCATTAACAATCTATTGATATTATTTCCAGCTTTGAGTTATGAGCATGGTTTATAGTAATAGATTGTATACTAGTACTTGTATTCTTCTATCTTTTCTTCTGTTTCCGGTTCATTTTCTGCTTTTCCTTTTGGGTTCCTAGATGCATTTCTATATTGTCATATGCTTCTCTTCCCTAGGTTCCAGTTTACTGTTTCAAATGCTCACAGTTGCCTTTGTATAATGGAAGAAATGGTAGAACTGGTGGCAGTGAAGTTAAATAAGTGACTTACATGACTAGCTTGTTTATCATAGTTTGACACTAAGTCCTAGCTTTTCGTAGAATTTTTACTTATGTGATAATTCATGTGATTTCTTGCATTTACTTTGTTTTGGATATTAGTGCTTACAGCCTGGGGTGGATGTAGTGTATTACTATCGGGTACAATTGAACTCATAACTTTCGACGCAGAGTAAAAATTTATTAAAATTGTAAAATAGTAGATATGAACCCATAACTTTACATATATAATGGGTTTAATGCTAAAACCCTTTAAAGTTGAACCCATAGAATTTAGTTCACTGGATCCGCCTGTGCTTACAGTGATTTGGAAGATGGAAATGGTACTGTGAAATGGTTGATGACGATAACGCACACGGTTCCCTGCACATCCTGACCTTTCCTCTTTGATAATACCCCAATTGTAGTGACTTATATTGATTCAGCCTCGTGTGTTACGACTGTTGGATTTGTGAATAATGACCCGAGGAACTACTTCCCGTACGAGAGAGAGGCTTGTTTACAAACGTCGTGCATCTCAGCCCGAGGAACCAGCAAATTCACCGCGACTATGTAATCCATCACACCCCTGACTGCTGCGACCTTGTGGTGTACATTGGATGACACGGCAGCGAATTTTTTATTGTGATTAGTTTAATGTTAATATTTTGATAGCTAAATGTGATCAGCTTAATGTACATAGGATGACATGATAGCTCCTGCTTGCTGCTGTCTTGTAATATTACTGAAACTGAAGCTGTTATTCAGATTTAGTGACAGATTAGTGTGAAATTGGAAGCTACTGTGGATCTGCTGTCTTTTTTGATGTCTCTATGTATTTGCAGCTGGTGTTCACTGGTAGTATAAGAAGTGAATACAATATTGTACTTTGGTGTCTGTTGTTAAAGAAATTGCATCTGGAATACGATTTGTCAGTTGCATTTTTAGAATGCATTTCGTAAGTTGCATCTCCACAGTATCTGTTTCAGTATTTACAAATAACAAATGTGATCAAATGGTCCAAATGCTAGATTCACTTATGTGCAAAGTGCAAGTAATTGTTCATATAGCTGTTCAGCGGAAGCCTAAGATGAACCAGAACTCAATTGTCAATGTTCCTGGGGCTATTGGAACACCTTCAGAAGCTGTATTTTTTGGTTACTGACCGAAGTTTGACAGTTTGCTATGCTGATTTAATATCTTCGAAGGATTTGGGCCAAGTATCACACACTGACCCACCAAGATTTGTTGTCTCCTACTTCTTATGGTATGTTGGACTGGCCTATACGTCACTTTCTCATGATAATATTTTTCACTCGTGGAATTATTTGTATGCCGTTAAGAACTTTCAGGGTTCTTGAGTATAGAACGCCACAGTTACTCCTTTAATATTCGAGGTTTGATATACAATTGTAGATGGGTTAGGATAATGCACAGCTTATTGACAGCAATGTGACTTCTGATTATAGAATTCTGTCGTATTATTGGTAGTCCCTAGGATAAATGTTTGAGACTCTAAGTTAACAGAAAAATGTTCCACCAGCTTTTGCAAGTCTATAAAATTGAGTCTTTGTTGTCGGTAGATGAAATCTGTGTAGACGGGTATCACTTTCTCCCTATTTTTTCCTTTGAATGTTTTTTGTCTTCTCAGCTGTCTAACGGGGCGGAAAAAAAAAGGAGTACTGGAGAAGGCAATGAAGTATCTTTACTGTTAATAGAATTTCCTAGTACTTTGATGCTTCTCTGTTCAACGTTTCTAGTTGTGCTTAGATGGCGAACTGTAAATATATAGCTGCTTCTTTCATTTTCTCTTTTTTTGCTAACCCGAATTTTGACTATACTCGAAATGATTTTATTACAGTACCAGCTTGTCAGTTTTGGTTACTAAGGCTTTTGAGTGATGATCATGTTGATTAGTTGATAGCGAGCAGTTGGATATAGCTAGCTATAATGTTCGAAATTCAGGGTCTGATATCCTGGATCTGTTGGAACTTTAGATCATCAATGACAGATAAAAAGAGTCTTCAACTGCTCAAGGTATCGAGATAACAGCTCATCTTATACTCCCTCCAAGTCACAACAGAAGCAAAATGCTCCTGATTTACCTAGGTCAGTGAGTTCATGTTCTTCAGTTTGGTTTATGTTCTTTTTTGGTCATGTTACAATCTAACTTTTCTCTTCCAGCTCCTATTTACTTGTTCTGCACTTAGTTTTACTGGATGGGATGTAAGCGACCTATGATCCTCAAACTGGACACAATATTTTAGACCAGCAGTTGATGAATCTGCTCGTGGCCTTGGGCGCCCAGGAGGTGAAATTGAATTTGTCAACTGTAAAGCAATCATGATGACCCTCCCCGCAACACTTGTAGTTATGCTTGTACTTGTATGCTCAGATAAGGATATGTACCTGCAATTTTTTATAACTTGGGTTTTATCACATTTGATATTGTAACTCCACATCTATTCTAGTTTTTTCTATGACCTACATGTCATGCTTTCCATCTGCAGCTCCTCAGTTCACATGCCACAAGTAGCAGCATTTCTGCATCGTCAATTCCAATGTTGCAGCAAGCACAAAAGCCACAGCTTGTTTCACAGATGCACTCCCAAGTTCATCTTTCCCATTTTGCTAATCTTATGCCATACAGTCATTTGCTCCCCCTACCTATGTTCCTCCAATGAGTATGCCTGGCTATTCTAGTAACCCAAACTATCCGCATTCCTCCACTGGAAGCAATTACTTGCTGATACCTGGAAGTAGCTCCCATCTAAATGCGGATGGGTTTAAGTATGGAATCCAGCACGTCAAGACTGTCCCAACAGGAAGTACTTCAGGTTTAGGGACTTTTACTAGTCTGACTAGCTATGCCGTTAACACTTCTGGTGTAATTGGCAGTACAACAGGGGTTGAAGACTCGTCCCGGTTAAAGTACAAGGATAATAATCTTTATGTTCCTAATCCGCTGGTGAGTATCTTTGTTCCTTTCACTTTTAACTATCGAGAATCAGCTTTTCTTTCATGGCATAAGTTGTATACAACACCGTATTACCAAACTAACGAGAAACCATTGCCCTGTCGCTTAAAGTGTCAGTACAATGCGAAGTGAGGGCATATAACCTCACATGATTGTAGTGATCATTTTGATGTGTGTGACATCTGCTGTAGATCGTGATGGCAAAGTAGTCCCAACACAAAGTGATCAAATCTTCGCATCTCCACTTCAAAACTTGAAAGAAAATAAGTGACAAAAAGGAGAGAAGGGAAAGGCGTTTTCTACTTGCGCAACTAGGACTTCTCTCCGCGTACACTTGAGCATTCTTTTTCTTCTTGAGCAGTTTTAACTCATCTTCTTGTACTTCTTCTGTTTCTCTTCTTTTGTTCTTCAAACAATGACTTTTTTCTAATATGCAAATTCTCTACCATTTGTAACGCATCATCTTATACTACATTTGCTTCTTTTTTTTATACTTCCTTTTTCTCCTTCTTGATTAATTGAAGATGGAATATCAATATTGCTTCTGAAGTTGCTATTACGTCCAATTTGAGTTGTTGGGTTAATATTGTTGTTGTAGTGTACTACATGCTGAAATTAGTAATTCGAATTGCGCTTTGATTTTTTAGGTACTACTTCATATATGTTAGGTATATGTATTTTTGGTCCATTTTGTGTGTAGTCTGCTTCTTGTGTTGCTTTTTTGCTTTTAAAAATACTGATTGATAGAGAAATGGAGCCCCACTTCAGCAAGAATCGATTGAAATGCAGCTGCTGGCTTGAGTCATAGACCTTGGCCTACACTGATGAATTTCCTCGAGTTCAAAGTTGTGAATTGGTGTGAGTTGTCAATCTTCTGAAATCTGAAGGCTATGTCGCTACTTGTAATTTAATCTGATGCAGAAGTTCAAGAAATGTGAACGAAAATGTAGATCCGAACATATTCCTACTTTTGTTATCGTAGACTCGTAGTATTTGTGGTCAGATGTATCAATCACTGTTTTGATCTGTAGGTTAATATTGTTTACAAGTTGCGAATAATTAGGAATGTTCTTGGTTTGGGGACTGAAAATAGTTGGGAATTGATTTGCTCCTTGAAACCTGTTTGACTGGCAGAAACACCTCAAATGTGGATGAATCAAAGACAGCATCATAGTTTGGACTCAGGTGCATACTAAAACATGCCTGGACAATCGCCTCATGTTGGCTATCTGCCGTTCCACACTGGTCATGTTTCTTTCAATGCCACTCCAGGTGCTGCAGAATCATCCCATATGCAATTTCAAGGCTTGTATCATCCTCCACGGCCTGCCACAATGGCGAATCCTCATCATTTGGGCTGTGCCTTTGCAGGCAATGTTGGAGTTAGTGTGGCAGCAGCAACTCATGAGCTCAAGATGGTGCTTATCAGCAACCTCAGTTGAGTCACCTGAATTGGAATTTTCTGAAAGCATAGATGAACTATAAATCACAGTTACAACAACAACAACAACAACAACAAATTCAGTGTAATCCTACAAGTAGGGTCAGGGGAGGGTAGTGTGTACGCATACCTTAAACATTTAATGAGCCCCTTTTTAATAGGGAATATCTCTAGCTATAGGGCTTTCATCAACTTGTGGTATGAGAATCAGTCCTTCCATCTTATTTTTGGTTTTGTTTTGTGACAAGGAGCTAGTTTTGTTGTTTAATTTTTGTCTTTCTCGTGGATTTGTAGTAGGTGGTGGGAGGTTTTGGCATTGTTAAGTATTACAGGTTGTTTAATCAAGTTCTTTGAGTTTGAAGGGCTAATGCTATTTCAAGAGCAGTTAACTATAATTATCTGTCGATTCTGAGATTAGTAATTGGGGCAGTAGATAGTAGAGAATCCGTTAGACAAGAGGGAGAAGGAAAGAGGGAAACTGAAAAAGTGGAAAAGGTGGCCAACTGATTAATCGATGTTAGAAAAGGAGAATAATAGTGCAGAATGACTGGCGTATGCAGGATTTTAACTAAGAGAAGCCAAGGAATTCAACGTCTCACATATATACTTTAGAATTTTTTTGACCATATATACATAATGTAATTTTTCAAAGATCTTCTTGCCCCCTAGCTCCGTCCAAGGTGCAGAAGGAAAGAAGGCAACTAAGCTCTTGCTGTTTCCATCATCATTTCATTGCCTTTTTTAAAGATGTTCGGTAAAGTTATTGCTATGTGACCAGGTTATAGGTTCGAGCCGTGAAAAGAATCTCTCGTAGAAATGTAGAGTAAAGTTGTGTACGATAGACCCTTATGATCCGACCCTTTCCCAAACCTCGCTCATAGCGGGAGATTTGTACATCGGGCTGTCCTTTTGTTCTGCTTCTGCTCTACTTTGGTTATAATTGTTAAAGGTCCCCCGTGATCTCACTTTAGCTTTGGTTTGCCCCTTTTTGCCTTTGCTCTTTGCTTGATAGAGAAGCTGACGAGCTTTCACTTCAAGGTTCAGATCTAAACCTCTATGATTCTCCCGTTACTGCTTCTGCTTTTTTTGTTTCATTGTTTTTTAGTGCAAGCGTGCAGGCTTACCTTGGGATCGCCAAACTTTATTTTTATTACTTTTTTCTACTTTAAAAAAAATAAAGAAAACACTTTCACAGTTTGGAGGAGTATGAAACAATCCAGAATTCCATCTTCGGTCTTTTCCTTTTATTAAACTTGAATTGAAAGCCTTCTTCTTTTCCTGGTCACTTTGAGCGTAGTCTGATCCAATACTTTATGTAGGTGCTAAATACTCACTCTATTACAAATATGTTCTTTCCTGATATTGGTAAAGTTGATGCCATGTGATCAGGAGGTCACGAGTTTGAGCCGTAGAAATAGTTTCTTGTAAAAATACTGGATAAGGCTGCATAAAATAGATCACCTGTGAATAGGTTTGGACCTCGCGCATAGCGAGAGTTAAGTGCATCGGACTGTCCTTTTTTACATCAAGGGAACATAGCAGGGAGGGTGGAAGGAGTTCATCCGAATTTCTTTCGTCGGAAAATTACATTGTACGTATAAGGCAAAGTTCGAATTATATATGTTGAATCTCATTGATACATTCTAAAGATATAGCTTAGTGGTCAAGCGGGCAAGGATGTTGTTCAATCCCCATTGGCTAAATTTTCTTTTAATTTTTTAACTTTTTTTTTTGAACGAAAATTCTGGTTCCGCCACTGAATCACAGAACAAGAAGGGAAACTGTGAAAATTGAACTCTTCCATTATTTTTTGGTACTCTTACTGATAACACTAGAATAGGGGTGGCAAACGGGCGGGTTAGGTCGGATATAAGCGTGTCAAAACGGGTAATCTTAAAAAATGGATAAATTATCCGACCCGACCCGTATTATGCCAAAACTATAACATAATATATTTTTTCGACTATAAAATTTTGAGAGCGGCAAAATAGGGTAGCTATTTACTATGACTTTGTAAACGCTGGCTATTTTTCAATTATCAATCCGAAAACTGACTAACCCGTGCTATTTTCATTTGGTAGTATTGGTCATTGGTATTGATATTACAGATGTTTATCAGGTATTTTCCAGCTTTCAGAGCTTGTTTGGTGGGAATTGTTAAGGCTTCTTAAATCCTAATAAACCCAGCAGATAACTGAGGAAATGGACTGAGCAATTAGCACGTGAATTGAATAATTTTCGTGTTCGATTTTCATAGTGCGCGCTGGATTTTGAACAGTGATTGCGAAAGAGAGCCGATTTTATTTGGGCAAAGATCACACCGGCTGCCAAAATTATTTATATAAGGTGCCATAAAAGGGTATAGAATTTATATATTTTTCGATCATTTTTTCCTCTTATTTTAATTTAGGCCCTATTTTGGTAGTAAATCCGTACGCTGTCAATAACTCTTTTTATCTGGTCATGCCACCAGACTCCAAAGAATCAGCCCAATGAAGCTGAAGTGAATCTGCAAGTTTTTGTATAAGCAGCAACAACAACAACTATCCAGTATAGACCCACAAGATGGGGTTTGGGGAGGGTAATATGTAGACGGGCCTTACCCCTACCCGAAAGGGCAGAGAGGCTGTTTCCAATCGACCCTCGGCTCAGTGCAGGAAAGGAAAAACAAAAACAAAAACAGAAACAAAAGAGATTTACTTCTATGAATGCAAACTGTGTTATTTTAATGTCTTTCCTCAACTTGTTGTGTATTAAGAACATTAGACAAACAATAACAAAAGAACATTAGTAGATACATCAGAAATAGCATAAATAATTATCTAAACATAAGAACCATAAATAAATAAAAATAAATAAATAAATAAATAAATAAACAAAATAGCATGCAACAATATCAGACAGTAACTACCATAAATAACTACAATAAGGGAGACACAATCCAATACACAAATCATCTATGGATAGCCCTGCCAAGCCTCACCCAACCCCGGGTGAGGAGTACGAAAAACTCTAGGGGCCCCTATCCTACAACCCAGATACTAGACCTCCAGACTGTCCTATCAAGGGTCATGTCCTCAGAAACCCACATTCTAGTCATGTCATGCCTAATCACTTCTCCCCAATACCTCTTAGGCCTCCCTCTGCCTCGCCGTGCGCCGACCATCGGCAGCCGCTCACAACTCCTCACCGGGGCATCATGACTTCTCCTCCGTACATGCCGAACCACATCAGCCTCGCTTCTCGCATCGTCTCATCCACCGGGGTCACCCCCACCTTCTCTCGAATAACTTCATTCTTAATCTTATCTAACCTGGTGAGCCCGCACATCCACCTGAGCATCCTCATCTCCGCAACCTTCATCCTCTGAACATGAGAGTTCTTCACTGGCCAGCACTCCGCCCCATACAATATGGCCAGTCTAACCACAGCTCTATAAAATTTCCCCTTGAGTTTCTGTGGAACTTTCTTGTCACACAAGATTCCTGATGCAAGCCTCCACTTTGACCACCCCACTCCTATACGATGAGTGACGTCCCCATCAATCTCTCCGTCCCCCTGAATCACCGACCCAAGATATCTGACACTGTCCCTCTTGGCGATGACCTGAGATCCAATCATCACGTCCATGCCTACTTCGCTCGGCTCGAAGCTAAACTTGCACTCCAGGTATTCTGTCTTAGCTCTGCTTATTTTGGAACCCTTAGACTCGAGAGCCTGTCTCCATACTTCTAACCTCTCATTAACACCGACCCTCGTCTCGTCTATCAAGACTATGTCATCAGCAAATAGCATACACCAAGGCACATTCCCTTGAATATGTCGGGTAAGAGCATCCATCACCAAGACAAACAAGAGAGGGCTAAGCGTCGATCCTTGATGGAGCCCCATAACCACTGGAAAATGGTCCGAGTCGCCACCCACCGTCCTAACCCTGGTCTTAGCTCCATCGTACATGTCCTTAATTACTCTGATGTAGGCTTCAGGCACGCTCTTCGCCTCCAAGCACCTCCCTTGGGACCTTGTCATACGTCTTCTTCAAGTCGATAAGCACCATGTGCAGGTCCTTCTTCTTATCCCTGAACTGCTCCACCAGCCTCCTGACAAGGTGGATAGCTTCTGTAGTGGAGCGACCCGGCATGAAACCGAACTGGTTCACAGATATAGATGTCATCTCCCTCACCCTTGCCTCGATCACCCGCTCCCAGACTTTTATGGTATGACTTATTAATTTGATACCCCTATAGTTGTTGCAGCACTGGATGTATCCTTTGTTCTTGTACAAGGGCACCATTGTACTCCACCTCCACTCCTCCGGCATCTTTTTGGTCCTAAAGATCGCATTGAACAACCTGGAGAGCCACTCCACTCCTGACCTACCCATACATTTTCAGAACTCTACCGGGATCTCGTCAGGCCCGGTCGCTCGACCCCTACTCATCCTACGCAAAGCCCCCATGACCTCCTCCGCCCTAATGCGCCTGCAGTACCCAAGGTCTCTATGTTGCTTTGAATACCCCAACTCCCCTAGCTCTATGTTACGATTCCCCACATCGTTAGGTAAGTCTTGAAAGTATGCCTGCCACCTCTGCTTAACTTGAGACCCCCCATTAGAACTCTACCATCCTCGCCTTTGATGCACCTAACTTGGTCAAGATCACGCGCCTTCCTTTCCCTTTCTTTAGCTAATCGGAATAACTTCCTGTCCCCGCCTTTCTCCCCTAATTCCTCGTACATGCTACCAAACGCCGCATTTTTGGCTTCCGTAACCACCATCTTTGCTTCTTTCCTCGCCGCCTTGTAGATCTCCCTGTTCGCTCTCCGTTCTTCCTCGCTTGTACTCCCTGCCATATTAAGCAAACGCCGCCTTCTTCACCTCCACTTTACCTTGGACTACATCGTTCCACCACCAGTCACCCTGATGCCTGCCTGAATATCCCTTTGCTACTCCGAGCACATCCCGTGCTACCTCCCTAACCAAGTTCGCCGTCTCTAACCACATAACATCCGCTTCCACAGAACTTCTCCAAGCTCCGCCCTCAGCTAACCTCCTCTCCAACTCCTGAGCTTTCTCCTTATTCAAAACACCCCATCTAATCCGCGGTTGTCCCCGAGCACCCTTCATCTTCTCATCCAGAGACCGACATCCATCACTAGGAGTCTATGAAGAGTCGAAAGGGACTCTCCCGTAATAACCTTGTAGTCCTTGCACATACCCCTATGGCTCCTTCTGAGGAGGTGGTAATCAATTTGAGTCCTCGCCGACGAACTCTTGAAGGTGACCAAATGCTCCTCCCTCTTCTGTAATGTCGAGTTCGCAATCAAAAGCTCGGAAGCCCTGGCGAAATCAAGAAGTGATGTGTCTCCTCCATTCCTAACCCCAAAGCCGAAGCCACCGTGCACCTCACCATAACCACCAGCATCAGCTCCAATATGACAATTAAAGTCCCCTCCAATAACTAACTTCTCAGATTGGAGAATACTACTCACCATATCATCCAAGTCCTCCCAAAAGTGCCTCTTAACCTCCTCGTCCAAGCCCGATGCGGCGCGTAGGCGCTGATGATGTTGAGGACGCAACCCCCAATAACCAACTTAATAGACATTAACCTATCATTCACTCGCCTAACCTCGACCACGGACTCCGTTAGATCCCTATCAACCAATATGCCCACTCCATTCTTACCTCTCACGTCCCCAGAATACCACAACTTAAACCCGTCTGCATTCCTCGCCTTCGACCCTTTCCACCTAGTCTCCTGGACACAGACTATGTTAACCCTCCTCTTCTGAAGAATCTTCGCCAACTCAATGGACTTACCCGTCAGAGTGCCTACGTTCCACGACCCGATACTTAATCTATGAGCGTCCGCTACCCTCTTCCCACCCTTGCCTCCGGCCCTACCCGCATAACCGCTCCCAGCCCCAGCCCTCTGCCCCCACCCCTGCCCCCCGAGGACATGACCTTACTCTACCATCTCCCGCCGCGGCCACTATCCCCAACCGATTACGGAAAACAGTGATGCACCCACGTAATACATCAGAGTACGCAAAAGGATGCAAGCTAAAAATCGACAAAGTAAACCACACACAGGGTGCTTAGATAGAAAACGTAAAAGGATGTACAGAGTAAAAAAAAAAAGGAGGTCGGGAGGTACCAACTCCCGATGAAAAAACCTGGAAGTATGCTTTGATTAGCCCGAGATCAACTACCGCTAGCTCTTGCACACTTCGTCCGGTGTTGCTTTGCTCTTCGCGTTCAAATGCCGTAAGCTCTCCTTGTCCGCCGCGGCTTGTACCTGAAAATCACATACAAAAATAAAACGAGGGGGGCTGCCTTGCTCGGGAAAGGGGGAGAGGTTGCCTTGCTGGGGGATCGCTGGAGTTATGGTTGGCAGGGGGTAGGGGTGAGGGGTAGGGGTGAGGGCTGGGTAGTGGATATAGAGGAGAGAGAGATGAGAGAAACAGAAGAGAGAGAACTTACTTACTTAGAGGGTCGCCGGAGAAGGGTCGCTGTAGGGGGAGGAGGGTCACCGGAGGGGGTGGGGGGAGAGGGGGGGCTGGGAGCTGGGGAGGGGTTGGGGTTGGGGTTAGGGTTAGGGTTGGTGAACGTTGAGAGATAGAGAACGTTGAATTTTAAAGAAGAGAGAGAAAAGGTTTTTGTATAAGCGAAAAGGGAAATAAAGATCTACTATTACAGAATGAAACTTGTGTATGGAGGTGGAGGATAAACATGGAAGATACTTTTACTGTTACAGCAAACACAGTATTATTATACTATATTTATTTAGTATAAACAACAAGTAAGTCTGTATGGGTCAAAACTTGACCTCATGATAATGAATGAGATCCACGCATTTATTAAAGCATATTTATGACAAATAAATGGTATTGCCTATTGTTCACAAGATTATGGGGTAGTTACTCAATTCAACAACTAAGGTCACGGCTTGGCCGTCCTTGCGAGGGCGTCCTCTCTATGTGGTCCCAGCCCCTTTGCGCCAGCTGGCGGATCTCCTAGCTATAAATACTAAGAGAAAGAACCCTAAAAGGGGGTTGTTTCTTCTTCTTTACATCTCCTTCTAAAAGAAGAGAGAATACATCATTGTAAGGCTCTGAACCTCTTCATGGAGAGGCAGACCGAACCAACATCATTAATAACAGATCTCCATCCTCCTCCCTTTAATCTATAACTATTTTCTCTTATATTTTATCCTATTGGTCTTTGGATTTAGTACGATCTACTATGATTGGCCCTCCATTTATTTTGATTGTTTTATGCTTCTAAAGTAAATGAAAACTTTGAGCTAAGCAATTTGGCGCCGTCTGTGGGGATTTCATAGCAGAATCGGGTAGTTTATCCTTGGACCAAAAAAGGAAAACGAACAACCTAGCTCGAACGAGCCCAAACGGCATATCGGATCATAGGAAGCCAAAAACCTCGAGATGAGCTTGCTTCCACATCCCCACGTCTCAGAGCAAAGGGAAGAAGAAGAAGAAGAAGAAGAAGAAGAAGAAGAAGAAGCGGTAGATCCCACATCCCTATGGAGAAAATAGGACTAAGGTACTTCACCCTCTTTCCACACGAGCCGCCAAGAGGGAGGACAACATGAAAACATCTTCCTAATCGAGATCTGTAAGGGGTGACCCTAACGAACCAGTCGAAAAGACCACTAGCTCAAGTTAGGCAAGATCTAAAACCAGAAGCAAATCCCAACCCCCAGCACGAAGCGGATTATGTGGGGCTCAGGCTATGTGCTTTCGACTTCACATATTACAAAGGTTCAACTACGGTTGAACCGGGACTCAGGCTATGTGTCTTCAATTCAGGCTACACGCCTTCAAAAATAACAAAAAGTTCAACTACGATTGAACGGCAATTCAGGCTACGCGCCTTCAAATATTACAAAGGTTCAACTACGCTTAAACTGGGACTCACGCTATGTGCCTTCAATTCAGGCTACGCGCCTTCAAAAATCACAAAAAGTTCAACTACGGTTGAACAGCAATTCAGGCTACGCACCTTAAAAAATCACAAAAAGTTCAACTACGGTTGAACGGCAATTCAGGCTACGCGTCTTCAAATATTACAAAGGTTCAACTACGGTTGAACCGGGACTCAGGCTATGTGCCTTAAATTCAGGCTACGCGCCTTCAAAAATCACAAAAGTTCAGTTACAGTTGAATGGCAATTCAGGCTACGCGCCTTCACCAAAAAAAAATTTCAACTACGGTCGAACTGCGACTCAGGCTATGCGCCTTCAGATATTACAAAGGTTCAACTACGGTTGAACGTCAATTCAGGCTACGTACCTTCGACTCAGGCTACGCGCCTTCAAAAATTACAAAAGTTCAACTACAGTTGAACGACAACTCAGGCTATGCGCCTTCAGATATCATAAAGGTTCAACTGCGAATTGGACCAGAACTCAGGCCAAGTACCCCGCCTTTACGAATCACAAAAAGAATTTAAATGAGTTGAACCAGGACTCAAGCAACACGCCTTCGTCACAAAAGCAACAAACTCAACCACAGACGAATCAAACCCAAGGACACACGTCCACGAGGCCATGAGCCGGGCCGTGATCAGGCAAGGACAAACACCTCCAAATGCCCAACCACGAACGAACTTCGGGTTGGGCCTAGCGCCCTCGCCATTCAAGTAAGTACAACTAACTAGAAACTAAAGTGTTAGCCCGCGAAAAGTTCGACCCAAGTCGAAACTACAAGGCTGCGATTTTTGTTACCACGACTAGTAGTTCGACTAAGCCCGAACTGGTACTAAGGCCATATGCCGCCACTGCCCAGACACGGCTACGACCCACTCCCCCAAGTGGAGAAAAGTGATGACCAAGAGCGTCTATCTATGGCCAAGGCCATCCGCATCAATTGCCTCATAAGGCGAAGGGTCGATTATACAATGGTCGAAACCACCTAACCAGTCGAGACTATTAACATGCCCACGGGGGAAACTCCAAAGCAAAGCCTTTGCAAACGAGCACAGAAAAAATATAATGTATTCGACACAAAACAAACAGAAAAGAAGAAAACCATATATATTTACAATGTTTACACAGGGGTACCCCCAATTACATCGGCCCAAGGCCGGCAAAGAAAAAAGAGAAAAAGAGAACAAAAACTAAACAAACATTACAAATTTTTTCAGTTGTTCACTCGGCGCCCCAACGCCTCCTTCAGCATTATCAGCGACCTCGGCGCCATCATCACCCCCGGGTGTAGACGGGTCAAAACTATAGTCGAGGCGTGCTTCACGAGCCTTTTGGCGTGCCTCTTAATAAGTGACCTCAGACACGACGCCAGCTTCCCACGACCGCATGTACATGTCGAGCTGGGCCTCGGCATACGTCCAAAGCTCATGAGCAGGACCGAAAGAAGCGGCCTGGTCCCTTAGGCGCTGGTTCTCGGCCTCCTAGGCCGCAATCCGATCCGCTGCAGCACGGACGTACCGCTCATAGACAGCAATGCGCCCCTCCAACGACCTCTCTCGAAAAGGCAGCAGCGGCCCTCTCATCCACGCTCCTTTTCTTGGGCACGGTTGGTCACCTGCAGTGTTTCAACCCTTGCCAGGGCGCCCTCTGCCTGCTTCCTTGAAGTGGAAGCCTCAGTCTCTAGGGCAGCCACTTGCCTAGTGAAAGCCTCAGCGGCCTCTGCTGCCACAACCAGATTTTGGCGCTCCCTCTCAGCAACCGCCCTTCTCTCAGCATCCACCCCTTCGTTTGTTTGGCGGAGCTGACCCTCAAGATCTGTTACCCTGCCGAGGGTCTGTTGCATATGAAGCTTCCTCCGCGCCAGCTCTTCTACCAGCTCTCGGTTCCGCGGGTCGTTCCTTATGCATTCACGCAAGCCGCGGCACCGGTCACGGTAGCAGCGGTACTTCTACAAGAGCCGCACAAAAACCGCTGAGCGGACTTTAGCCCACCTGATGCTCTCCACCTCCAGCAAAAATGTCTACAACAAACAGAGCGACAGTTAATACAAGAAGACATGCTAAGAAAGAAAACAAACCAAAGTTTTATACGTACCTTTATTCTCAGGGTGGCCACCTCGCACATCAACCCGACGTCCGAGATGCCCCTCAGGGACGTGCTCTCCGCTTCCGAGCACAGGACCCCGAACAACGTCACCAGGTTCTCCTCCTCGAGCAGTATGTTCAGGTCGTTAGGGATCTCCAAATAATGGTAATCCCCTTCGGCTTGCATCGCTGGGCGGGTATAACCCTCTTAATAAAGATGGACGTCCTCGGGATCCATATAAGACTCCGAATCGTCCCCCTCTCCTGAGACGCCCCTTCTTACCGCCGCCCTGGAATTCGAGGACTCTGCCACTCGAGACGTCGAAGCACCCGCATTCGCAACAACGTCGGCGCCTGCAATCTCCACAAAAATAGTTTCCGAGGAACTACCTTCCCTCTCAGCAACAGGAACACAAACTTGAATCGCTGAAGGGATTGTGTCACCTTGGCCCAAGCCAACCGGGGCAACCCCCACTGAGCGCTCGCCCTCTGGGGAAAGGTCTGTTGCGCCCCTTCTTCGCCAATGGTGAAGAGTCTAAACTAATCACCACCGGAAGAGCAGGGGTGAACGCCACCCTGCGCCGAGCCAGCGGCCTCCCATCTTCTTCTTCATCTTCATTTGGTGATCACTCCGCCCTGGAACGCACGACCCTTGGAGACTCCTCAACTCGGGGCACAGGTCGTACCGGAGAGTGTGCAGTCGAGGATTCCACTAATGTCGCCCTCAGGACCGATCGAGGCGCCGGAATTGTAATAAATCGGGCAGTCGCCCCCGCCCTGCGGAAAGCAAGCTGAGGAGCCCTCCTGTGCCGTGGTCGTCCTGACCAACCAAAGAAGAAGGGTAAGACAAAGAAACTAAAGACTACGAAATAAGATTAATAACAGCAAATCAGATTCTCACCAGTAGCCGGCCTACGGCCATGGACCTCCTAGAAAGATGCCCACGTACGAATCTCCGTCGTGACAGGGAGCACGGCCTCAACCCACTCGCGGATGCCAGAGAATGGCGCCGGTGGAGCACCTCCCGCTACGACACAAAAATAAGATCAGTACGTACGAACATAGAGCAGAGCATTTGACCAAAGGAAATCAAGACCAGCGTAAAAGAAACTTACGTGCATGGTTCCACTCCTCTAGGAAGTCAGTAGCGCAGGCCACCAGGTGCCCGGTCCTGATGTAGAAGAAATGCTCGTAAGGACGGGTAGTGACCTCATTATCGAGCTCCGCAGTTAAGCCGTCGGTCCCACGAGGGACCAACCGAATCATGGTATCGTGCACCCTCTGAGGGGCGTACAGGGTCAACACGTGCCCAAGTGTAATTTCCCTCGGGGCCAACTCCGCATATTTGATCAGCATCGCCAATAATTTGTAATAAGAAGGGACGAGCTGACCAGGGAACAGCCTGTAATAGCGGCAAAAGTCCACCACCAGCATGGGGAGAGGAAGCCTAAATCCCAGCTTGAAAGGGTAGGCATAAAAGACGTAGTAACCGCGGTGGTCGACGCGCATCCTGTCACCGCTCCCGGCCAGGACGATGTCAGCGAAGCGAGGAATATCACATTTCTCCTTCAGCTGAGCAATGCCAACTTCCCCCATCAGTGGAGCCTCATCCACTTGATCTTCTCCCTCGGGGTCGGTAAAATCGGTGGCCGGACCGCCGGGTAGTGAAAGAATGTCAGTCACTGTCGAGAACCGATCAACATTCGGCGAATCGGTGGTTCCCACCACCGTAGATGGGCCCTCATCCACCAACTACCGCCGGAGCTATATCAGAACGAGAACTACTCGCCATTATCAGTATAACGAGAGAAAGATGGAGAAATTCACCGGCAAAAACAAGAGAATACGAAGATCCAACGAAAGTGACGGAGAATGAGTTAACGAGGAGTAAAAGACTAGATAATCTGAAAACAAGAAGGGATTTCTCTCTCAGAATTCCATTTAGACAAATATCGAAAAAGTGAGAATTGAACGATACACTCCCTTATTTATAGACGAAGCATAAATGACCTTCACGAATCCCAAAGGTCACAATTAACTACTTGATCAACCTTAAAACGGTTCAGGCCTACAGTAACGGGCACCATTATGACAGATACCATCGAATGGTCATTCAACCGTCAATTGGGACGTCCCCCATGAAACGGTCGTGACGACCCAGGATACCATGGGCACGCCCTATGTGTCATCATGCACATGATGTCCCCCTTATACGTGTCAAGTGTGATCGTAATCTCTCCGGGCATGCATAAAAATGGCTATGGCCATCTCCAAAATAAAAATGGCTACGGCCATTTCCAAAGTAAAAATGGCTACGGCCATCTCCAAAGTAAAAATGGCTACGGTCATTTCCAAAGTAAAAATGGCTACGGCCATCTCCAAAGTAAAAATGGCTACGGCCATCTCCAAAGTAAAACTGGCTATGGCCATCTCTAAAGTGAAAGTGGCTGCGGCCCTCTCCAAATAACTAAAAGCTACAGTCATCTCTAAGAAAATGAATGGCTATGGCCGTCTCCGAAGAATAAAGGACTACGATCATCCCCAACGCATATACGGCTACGGTTATTGGCGGAATTCTCTTATCGATCTCGACCTGAGCCCGACCTCAATAAGCGGATGGACTATCCGTATGGGTCAAAACTTGACCTCATGATAATGAATGAGATCCACGCATTTATTAAAGGATATTTATGACTAATAAATGGTATGGTCATTTGTTCACAAGATTATCGGGTAGTTACTCAATTCAACAACTTAGGTCACGGCTTGGCCGCCCTTGCGAGGGCGTCCTCTCTATGTGGTCCCAGCCCCTTGGTGCCAGCTAGCAGATCTCCTAGCTATAAATACTAAGAGAAAGAACCCTAAAAAGGGGGTTGCTTCTTCTTCTTTACATCTCCTTCTAAAAGAAGAGAGAATACATCATTGTAAGGCTCTAAACCTCTCCATGGAGAGGCAGACCGAACTAACATCATTAATAAAAGATCTTCATCATCCTCCCTTTAATCTATAACTGTTGTCACTTATATTTTATCCCATTGGTCTTTGGATTTAGTACGATCTGCTATGATTGGCCCTCCATTTATTTGATTGTTTTATGCTTCTAAATTAAATGAAAACTTTGAGCTAAACAAAGTCTTTTCAGATCAAGGTGACCCACGCATATATCTCGAAGAATTTAGATAAACATACATGTATATACATATCTTAAGAATTTAGATAAACATGCATATATATTGTACGAGCCGTGTTCGATCATGGTTTCTTTTCCTGGTTGAACATGAGAAGTATTGATTAAAGGGTAATTCCTTAATAGATAATATTTTGTCAATTTTTAATTTTTTTACTAAATATATATTTATTTATAAAAATTCGACAAAGTAAGATTGAAATAATATTTAAGTAAGAATGAATGCGAAAAACCCGGAAAAACATACAAAACCGAATTTGGTTTAATTTTGATAAAAATTGGATCAACTGATCTATGTACGCCCCTATCTTTCAAAGACTATCACGTCTAATTGTAGGCAACAAAAAGATCGATCTTTTGTTATGCTTCCCCTTTTGTAGTGGAAATTAGCTCACATACAAATATGAGGCCTAAAACAGTTATTTTATCTGTTTTAGAAAAGGGCCGCTCCTGATTTAGTTTTCCAATTTGTGCTTCAAAAATCACTAAAAACCACGATAGAAACACTATTTTGCGACGCAAATTCAAATTAGTCGGATAAATGTGTTGTTGCGAATACCATATGGTTAAAAGAAGAAGATGGAGATGGCTTTAACAGAAGGGGATATATTGAATTGGGATGAGCACTAAGTTTGACTGATACAACACAATTGAATTGGGAGAATGGCAAATAGAGTGATGACTTTAGTTATAAATCCAACATACAAATGTACAATGTTTTTCTATTTATTCCCATGCATAGCAGTAGAATCGAAGATGGATTTCTACTTCTTCTCCTTCTTTGTTTCCCTGCCACGGTCATGAATTTGTTACTGTGGCAAATTGGACATTTCACAATCTATAAGGAATTGCGTTCCCTAAAGAATCTTTTGTTTTTGTCTTCTCCTCTTTCATTTCCTCACGCATATTTGTTGGGCTTTCAAGTTTGCACCATTTTTCCCCGAGAAAATAAGAGTGTATAACCACTATAAAAATATATAATAGTCGAAAAATATTTTTATATATATATATATATATATATATATATATATATATATATATATATATATATATTGTATGTTATATACAAATATTATACAAATCTTATATATAAATAGTTTCTCGCGCGGACTAAAAGTGATAAACCTCCCCCTCCCTTTTTTTTGGGCCAGAAGCTGGGAGTTTTAATTTTTTTGGTCAATATTTGGTTAAATTTGAAATTAAAAAAAAAAAATTGAAGCCGTAAATTTCAACTTAGAAGAAAAAATGAAGTTCGTGAACATCATTATTTCACTTGAGATACTTTTCAAAACAAGTTTCTCAAATGTGTTAAAAGTACTACTTCTGCAAATGATGATTTTTATCCTATTAAAAAGTGGAAGAACATGAAGTATTTAGTGAAGCAAAAGTGAAAAATATTTTATATTTTCATATTCAACTTCAACTTCAAATATTTTTCATTTTACAAGTTCAATCTGACATTATCCAAATGCCTACTATAAAACTGGTATCCCATCCGATATCCCTTTGCCGGAAAATAATATTGTGTAAATAGGTATTTTAAATATTTTTCTCTTAAAAATTGAATATTTACAAGGGGTTGACAACCCTTGACACAAGACTAACTTTTAGTGCAATGATTAAGGGGTGTCAAAAATTACAGAAGGTTGCAAGTTCCATTTCCCATAGTAGCAATTTTTTTTGACAACCCTTTACATAATTCCTGGCTCCGCCACTGATCTCATCCCATACTGTATGTGTCAGAATTTGACTCGTGATCAATAGTATGTCTAAATAGCTCTAAGCTTATTTGGGTTAAACAAAAGATACAACTATTCACCAACCAAAGTATTCCAAGGTTACTCAACCTAACTAGCAAGCAGTGCGGCCACGGCCTATCCGTCGTTCACGAACGTCCTCTCGATGTAGCCATGACCGCCTATTGCCAGCTGGTAAGATCCACAGCTATAAATGTTAAGAGAAAGAACCCTAAATGGGGAGGGGGGGTGGGGCTTCTACTTCTTCACATCTACTTCTAAGAGAAAAGAATGTACATTATTTTAAGGCTCTGAACCTCTCCGTGGAGAGAAAAACAAAATCGATATCATTAATAAAAGATCTCTACTCTCCTCCCCTTAACCAATAACTATTGTCTCTTATATTTTATTCAATTTGGTCTTTTGATTTATTACGATCTGCTATGATTGGCCCTCCGTGGATTTTAATTGATTTATGCTTATTAGGTGTACGATAACTTTGAGCAAAATAATTTTGCACCGTTTGTAGGGATTTCATAGCAGAACTGCGTAGTTTATCCTTAGACCAAAAAGGAAAGAGAACAACCCAGCTCGACCAAGTCAAAACGGCATGACGGACCAAAAGAAGTTAAAAGCCTCGAGACGAGCTTGCTTTCACATCCCACGTCTCCGAGCAAGGGGAAGAAGAAGAAGTAGTAGTAGATCCCCCATCCCCATGCGAAAATGCGCATAAGGTACCACCCCCCTTTTTCACACGAGATCCTGCCAAAAGAGAGGAAATCACAAAAGCATCTCGAACTAAGATCTGTAATGGGGTGACCTGTGCGGACCAGTCGAGAAGACTACAAGCACGAGTTGGGCAAGACGCGAAACTAGAAACAAATCCCAACGTCCAGCACAACGGGTTATGAGGGAAAACACAGAAGTTCAACTACGGTTGAACGGCAGTTCAGGCTACGTGCCTCCACCCAAAGGTTCAACTACGGTTGAACGGCAGTTTAGGCTATGTGCCTTCACCCAGAGGGTTCAACTACGGTTGTACTGGGACTCAGGCTATGAGCCTTTGACATCAAAAAATTACAAAGGTTCAACTACGGTTGAACGGCAGTTCAGTTTACGTGCCGTCACCCAAAGGTTCAACTACGGTTGAACTGGGACTCGGGCTATGCACCTTTGACTTCAAAAATTACAAAGGTTCAACTACGGTTGAACAGAAGTTCAGGCTACGTGCCTTCACACAAAGGTTCAACTACCGTTGAACTGGGACTCAGGCTATCCGCCTTCGACTTAAAAAATTACAAAGGTTCAACTATGGTTGAATTGGGACTCAGGCTATGCACCTTCGACTTTAAAAATTACAAAGATTCAACTACGGTTGAACGGAAGCTCAGGCTACGTGCCTTCACCCAAAGGTTCAACTACGATTGAACTGGGATTCAGGCTATGCGCCTTCAACTTTAAAAATTGCAAACGATTCAACTACGGTTGAACAACAACTCGGGCTACATGTCCTCGCCACAAAAGTCAACTACGAGTAGAACTAGGATTTGAGCTACACACCTCCGTCACAAAAGTCACAAAATCAACCACGGATGAATCAAAGCCAAGGATATACGTCGCTACGGCCATGAGCCGGGCTGCTATTAGGCGAGGCCGAGCCCTCCTAAATATCCAACCACGAACAAACCCCGGGTCGGTCCAAGCGCCCCCACTATTCAAGTAAGTACGATTGACACAAAACTAACGATTAGGCCCACGTGAAGTTCGGCCCAAGTCGAACCACAAGGCTGTGCTTTTCATTACCACGACCAGTAGTCCGACAAAGCCCGAACTGGGACTAAGGCTATGTGCCGCCACTTCCCAAACACGGCCACAACCCACGCCCACCAACTGAAAGAAAGGTGATGACCAAAAGCGTCTATCTATGGCCAAAGCCATCTACACCAATTTTCCCTTAAGGCAAGGAATCAGTTCGACAAAGGTCGACACCGCCTACTCGGTCGAGACTACTAACATGCTCGTTAAAGAGACTCTAGGGCAAGGCCCTCTCAAACGGGCACAAAAAGAAACCCAAGAAGTCGATACAAAATAGAAATGAAGAAAATCACAAGTATTCACAATATTTACAAGGGGTTACCCCCAATTACATAGGTCCAGGGCCAGCAACAAAGAGAAAAAAATAATATAATAATAAAAGAGAAAAAGAGAATGAAAACTAAGCAAATATTACAAACTTTCTTTTTTACTCGGCCCCTCCAGCGCCCTCTTCAATATTGTCAGCACCCTCGGCGCCATCATCACCCCCGGGCGTGGAAGGATCAAAACCGCAGTCGAGGGGGGCATCATGAGCCTTCTGGCATGCTTCCTCATAGGTGGCCTCAGGAACAACGCCGGCTTCCCACAACCGCCTACACAAGTCGAGCTGAGCCTCGATGTACGTCCAAAGCTCACGAGCAAGATCGAAAGAAGTGGCCTGATTCCTCAGGCGTTGTTCTCAAGCCTCCAAGGTCGCAATCCGGCCTGCCGCAGTGCGGGCATCCTGCTCACAAACAGCAATACGCCCCTCCAACGCCCTCTCTCGGAAAGCAGCGGCTGGCCTCTCCAATCCGCATTCTCTTTCTTGGGCGTGGTTGGTCGCCTGCAACGTCTCAACCCTCGCCAAGTCGTCCTCTGCTTGCTTCCTCAAGGCAGCAGTCTCCGTCTCTAGGGCAGCCACCTACCTAGTCAAGGCCTCAGCGGCCTCTGCTGCCGTAGCCCAATTTTGGAGCGCTCTCTCTGCGGCCGCCCTGCTTCAGTGTCTATTCCTTGTTTCTTTGACGGAGCTACCCCTCAAGAGCGCTTACTCTGTTAAGGGTCTGGTGCATACAAAGCTCCCGCCTCGCCAGCTATTCTACCAGCTCCCGTTTCCATGGGTCGTTCCTTAATTGTTCCCGCAGGTCACAACGCCGGTTCTGGTAGCGGCTGTATTTCTCCAACAACCGCACAAAGACAACCGAGCGAACGTTGGCATGACTGCGGCAAGTTGGACAACAGTTAATACGAGAAGATACGCTAAATAAATAGATCTACTAAGACTTCACATGCACCTTTATACTCAGAGCGGCCACCTCGCCCATCAACCTGATGTCTGAGATGCCCCTCAAGGATGCACTCTCCGCCTCCGAGCACAGAACCCCGAATAGCGTCACCAGATTCTCCTCCTCAAGCAGCAGGTTCAGGTAATTAAGGATCTCCGAATAGTGGTAATCCCCTTTGCCCTGCACCGTTGGGCGGGTGTAACCCTCCTGAAACAGACGGACGTCCTGAGGATTCATGTCAGACTCCGAATCACCCCCTCTCTTGAAGCGCCCCTTTCTTCCGCCGCCCTGAAAGTCAAGGCCTCCACCGCTCGAGATGTTGAAGCGCCCGCATTTGCCAAAACATCAGCGTGTGTCCTCCGCCAACACCGTTGCTGAGGAACTACCTTCCCTCTCAGCAACAGGAACTGAAATTTGAATCGCCGAAGCGATTGTGTCACCTTGGCCTAAGCCAACCGGGCATCTCCCACGGAATGCTCGCCCTCTGGGGCGAGATCCGCTGTGTCTCCTTCTGCTTCCGATGGCGATGAATCCAAACTAATCACCACCTAAAGAACCGGGGTGAATTCCACCCTTGGCCGAACCAGCGGCCTCTCCTCTCCCACCCTCGTCTTCATTAGGTGACGACTCTACCCTGTAATGCACGACCCCTGAAGGCTCTTCAATTCGGTGCTCGGACTCCGCCGGAGAGTGAGCCGTCGAGGATTCAACTGAGGTCTCCCTCGGGACTGTACGAGGCACCGGCATCTCGACCAATCGGGCAGTCGCCCCGGCCTACGAAAAGCAAGCTGGGAAGCCCTCCTACGACGTGGACGTCCTAACCAGCAAAGGAAGAAGGGTCAAGGATAGGAAACTGAAAACTACCAAAGAAGAACAATACAACAAGCTAGATTCTTACCAGCGGCCGGTCTACGACCATGGACCTACCTGAAAGATGCCCACGTTCGAATTCCCGATGTAACAGGGAGCACGACCTCAACCCACTCACGCATTCCAGAAAGCGGTGCTGGTGACGCACCTCCAGCTACGGCACATGAAGAAGGTCAGTAGGTATGAACGTGAAACAGGGCATTTAACCAAAAGAACTCAAGACCAGCATAAAAGAAACTTACGTGCATGGTTCCACTCCTCCGGGAAGTCAGTACCGCAAGCCACCAGGTGCTCAGTCCTGATGTAGAAAAAGTTCACATAAGGACGGGTATCGACCTCGTAATCAAGCTCCGCAGTTAAGCCGTCTGCTCCAGGAGGGACCAACCAAATCATGGTATCTCGTACCCTCTAGGGAGCGTAGAGGGTCAGTACGTGCCCAAGGGTGATCTCCCTGCATGCCAACCCCGCATATTGTATCAGCATCGCCAGTAACTTGCAGCAGGAAGAGACGAGCTGACCAAGGCATACCCTGTAGTAACGACAGAAGTCCACCACTAGAATTGGGAGAGGAATTTTAAATCCTAGCTTGAAAGGGTAAGCGTAGAAAATGCAGTACCCTGGGTGGTCGACGTGAACCCTCTCCCTGCTCCCAGTGAGGACGATTTCAGCAAAACGAGGAAGGTTGCATTGGTCCCTCAATTGGGCAAGGCCCACCTCCCCCATCAGGGGGGCCTCATCCACTTGTCCTCCCCTTCGGGGTAAGAGAAATCAGTCGTCGGGCCACAGGGCAGAGAAAGAATGTCAGCCACTGATGGGAGCCTATCAATACCCGCCGTATTGGCGGTTCCTACCACCGTAGATGGGCCCTCGGCCATTGGAACCACCGCCAGAGCAGTATCGGTACGGCAACTACTTGCCATTGTCAGTATACTAAAGGAAAGCAAGAAGAGTTCACCAGAAAAGCAAGAGAAGATGAAAATCTGACGATAAACGACGAAGAACGGAGTAACGAAGGAGCAAAACACGAATTAATCTGAGAACAAGAAAGTTATCTCTCTCAAGATTTCACTCAAACGAATATCGGAAAAGTAAGAACTGAGGGATACAACCCCTTATTTATAGACGAGGCATAAATGGCTTTCACGAATACCAAAGGTCACCATTAACTGCCTGACCAACCGCAAAAAAGTTCAGACCTACAGTAACGGGCATCATTATGACAGATACCACAGAGTGGTCATTCAACCGTCAATCGACACGTCGCCCGCGAAACGGTCGTAACGGCCCGAGGATACCAAGAGCAAGCCTCATGCGTCACAGTGCATATGACGCCTTCTTTGTACGCGGTAAACATGATCGTATTCTCCCCCGGGCGTATGTAATTGGCTACGACCATCTCTAAACCGTTAGTAGCAACGACCTCCTTCGAAGTAGTGCTTGCCACGGCCACCTCCAAACGTAGTATTGATTGCATCCGTTTCTGAAGTAGTAAAGGCCACGGCCGTTTCCTGAATATAAAACAGTTACGGCCATTCTCGAAATAAGGATGGCGACGCCCTCATAAAGTAATGGCTATCGCCGTCCCTCGACAATGAGGTGACTATAGTCTCCTACCAAAAGAAGAGCACGTGCAAATATAAATGGTTACGGCCATCTCCACAAAATGAATGGCTACGGCTATTTACAAAATAAACAAATGGTTACGGCCATCTCCAGAATACAAATGGCAGCGGCTATCTCCGAAGCATAGACAGCTACGGCTAACGACAAAATCCGCTCATCGAGCTCGGCTGGTCCCCGACCTCGATAAGTGGAGGGACTATCTGTATGGGTCAAAATTAGAGTCATGATCAGTAGTATGTCTAAATAGCTCTTAAGCTCATTTGGGTTAATAAAAGGTACAACTATCCACCAACCAAAGTATTCCGAAGTTACTCAACCTAACTAGCAAGCATCGAGGCCACGGCCTATCCGTCATTCACAGATATCCTCTCGATGTAGCCATGACCGCCTATTGCCAGCTGGCAAGATCCACAACTATAAATATTAAGAGAAAGAACCCTAAAAAGGAAGGGCTTTTGCTTCTTCTTCACATCTCCTTCTAAGAGAAGATAATGTGCATCGTTGTAAGGCTCTGAATCTCTCCACGGAGAGGCAGACTAAATCGATATCATTAATAAAAGATCTTTACTCTTCTCCCCTTAATCAATAATTATTGTCTCTTATATTTTATTCATTTGATCTTTTGATTTATTACGATCTGCTATGATTGGCCATTCGTGAATTTTAATTAATTTATGCTTATAAAGTATATGACAACTTTGAGCTAAACACATAACAAATATAGAAAAGTAAATAAAAAGGTCGGTCTCAATTATTTATGAATTCTAATATATTGTCATATTGATCCGTTATTCCATAAAGATTGATAGCCACGAGTGCAATCATTAATTTAGCAATATGTAAATCATACTTGGACAAAGAGCCCACTTTTGGGGTCTCTTTCCTAACCACATCTCTATAAAAAAATTAATGAACTATACCAATAATGATTGTGATGAAATAGTGGGCGTTTTTTTGGATATAACAGTTTCGAAAAAAAATTAAGTAAAAATGGTATTTGAAATTAGAGATGCATTTAGATAGGAATATAATTTTAAATTTTTTTCAATTTTTATGAGTGATCTGAAGTGAAAATTTTAAAAGATAACTTTTTGAAAATTTTAAAATTTTGAAAAAAATCTGAAATATTCATCTTCAAGACTGATTTTGGGAAAAAGTGAAAACAAAAATTCATAAAGAAGAATTTTTTTTAATGGCAAAATGAGCCTTTAGTAAGTACTTTTTAATTTTTAATTAAAATTATTCTCAAGTTCGAGCTTTGAGTATAAATTCGATATTAAAGAGCATATTATCTCCAATATGAAATTTTTTGATATGAATATAAATTTATTAAGTTGCAATACGAATACTTGACACCGAATACAAAAAGAACGAACGACATTGGAAGTATGCACTTATGCACATCATTAAGATTTCTATCTTCTTTCCTTTATGATGTCCTGTTAAAGATTATTCACTCCCAACTCAAATTAGTTAATTTAGTAAATTGAAAGTTGTTTCAAATTGTAAAGAATTTTTTTATCAAATTTAATTTTATTGCTCCAATTAATCGAATATTAATTGAGAAATTTAAGAGATACAGTAAAATGCAGTTTGCACAAAAATCTAATAAATAAAACTATTAATTGCTTTTTTAATGACTACCGGGCAACAACTAAGATATGGACCAAATGGAGTACTAATATTTAAAGTTAGAATTAATGCTAAATGTTCCTAATTTTTCCACTAATTACTCTATGATGTTTTAGTCTTATGCAACTTAAGTTTAATACCTAATTATGTTTTCATTAACTTATGGCAAGCATTAGTTAGAAGTTAATACGTCTTAATTTAACTATATTTGCATAACTGGGTATTTTCAAAATGGCATAGTGTTTTTCTTAGTCGGGGCAAAAAAAAAACTTTTTAAAAAAAAGAAAATTATTAATCTTATGAGTTTAACAAGAGATTATATATATATATATATATATATATATATATATATATATATATATATATATATATATATAGGCAACCTATCTTTTTCTCTTTTCTGAATGTTAAAGATTAGGACTAGGAGATGATTATCTTCATTCACTATCTATTTTTCTCTTCTTTTTTTTCCCATCAAAACAGTAAATTAATAAAAGGGAAGATAGTGTTTGGGGAAAAAAAGAAAAAGAAAGATAGTGTTGGAGATTAAGGTAACATAATTAAATAGTATTATATGTGGAGTGTTATCCCAAAAGGAATGTCTTGCTTAATATGGCACACTGCTTCATCTTTAATTTTCATTTTCGCACAATCTTTTATCCAAGCACAAGATATTATTAATGACAGCTGTTCCTCCTTGATCTTTATGATGTGGGTGGAAATAGCTGCCCTTTTTTCCTCATTTTTCATGAGAAAAGATTCTGCAATCAGGGATAGTATATTTTTCTGTGGTTGATGAACTTCTTGTTAATACTACATGCAAAACCTACAGCATTTAAATATATTGAACTCTACGGGGCGGAGCTAAAGTGCCGCCAGCGGGTTCGGCCGAACTCAATAGCTTTGATTTAAACTCTATATTTGTCTTAAAGAATTCATTGGATATGTTTAAATTATTAATTTAGAACCTAGTAACTTAAAAGGATTAGACTCCCGAATCCATAAGCGTAAAATTCTGGCTCCGCCTCTGATACTCTATATATAATAAATAAGAGAAATTTTATTAGGTATTTGTCCAGATTTTCTTATCATAATTGATTTTCCTATCTCATGAAGGAAATGACGACATATTTATCATAATTGGGTTTTTCTTTTCTAAAATAGAAAATATAATTCTTTCATATTTAGCTAGTCCTTTTTCTCGTAGAAAAATATTTGGACTTCTATAAATTGAGGAACCTTCCTTCTCATTCAGTAGTATCCATTACGAGACAATAGTTAGTGTGTCACTTGTGTTTGCTTATTCGTGAGGTTGTTCACTCAATATTTTGTACTCTCTTTTTATATAGTGGATTGCTCATATCCGCCGCTAAAGTAGGTCAATTGGCCGAAACATGTTATATATTTGTGTCTTTTTTGGTATATTTCTCTTTGTTGTATGATTTATCGTCACTGAAAGTTTATTTTATTAACTTCCGTATGATGCTTGATTTTCTTCGGTCCTAACAAATTTGCTTGATTCTATAAAAAGAAATATCGATTCTGAAAATTGAACCGATTGTTTTTATGATCAACAAATGTTATTTTAATGATATGACATATTCAACAAGAAGACATTATTGTATGGGACGAAATTTGACCTTATGATAATGAATGAGATTAACGCGTTTATTAAAGCATATTTATGATTAATAAATGGTATGACTATTTACTCATAAGATTATCGAGCAGTCATCCAGTTTGACAACTAAGGCCACGACCTGGCCGTCCTTACGAGGGCGTCCCCTCTGTGTGGTCCCAACCCTTTGGTGCCAGCTGGCAGATCTCCTAGCTATAAATCTAAGAGAAAGAACCCTAAAAGGGGGGGCTTCTTCTTCTTCTTTACATCTCTTTCGAAAAGAAGAGAGAATATATCATTGTAAGGCTCTTAACCTCTCCAGGGAGATGTAGACCAACCCAATGCCATTAATAAAAGATCCTCATTCCCCTCACTTTAATCTACTACTGTTGTCTCTTATGTTTTATTCTTTTGGTTTCGAGATTTATTACGATCTGCTATGATTGGCCCTCCATATATTTTAATTGTATCGTACTCAAAAAGTGAATGAACACCTTTTAGTCTAACAATTTGGCGTCGTCTGTGGGAACTTCATAGCAGGATCGAGTAGTTCATCCTTGGACCAAAAAGGAGAAAGAGAACAACTCAGCTCGAACAAGCCCCAGCGGCATGCCGAACAAAAGGAAGTCAAGAACCTCGAGATAAGCTTGCTTCCATATCCCCGCGCCTCTAAGCGAAAAGAAGAAGAAGACGAAGAAAAAGAAGAAGAACATCTCCCATCCCTATGGGGAAAATAGGCCTAAGGTGTCTCACCCCCTTTCCACACGAGATCCTGACCAAAGGGAGGACAGCATGAAAGCATCTCTCTAACCGAGATCTGTAACGGGGTGACCCGAGCGAGCCAGTCGAAAAGACCACAAGCGTAAGTTAAGCAAGATCTAAAACCAGAAGCCAATCCCAACCCCCAGCACGAAGCGGGTTATGTGAGAAAAATCATAAAGGTTCAACTACGCTTGAACTGGGCTCAGGCGATGTGCCTCCAACTCAGGCTATGTGCCTTCAACTCAGGCTATGCGCCTTCAACTCAGGCTAAGCGCCTTCGACTCAGGCTACGCGCCTTCAGACATTGCAAAAAGTTCAACCACGGTTGAACAACAATACAGGCTATGCACCCTCACACAACAATCTAACTACAGTTGAACTGGGACTTAGGTTACGTGCCTTCAACTCAGGCTACGCGCCTTTCAGATATTGCAAAAATTTCAACTACGGTTGAACAACAATACATGCTATGTGCCTTCAACTCGATCTATGTGCCTTCAACTCAGGTTATGCGCCTTCAACTCATGCTAAGCGTCTTCGACTCATGCTACGCGCCCTCAGACATTGCAAAAAGTTCAACTACGGTTGAACAACAATACAGGCTATGTGCCTTAACCTCAGGCTATGTGCCTTCAACTCAGGCTAAGCGCCTTCGACTCAGGCTACAAGCCTTCAGACATTTCAGAAAGTTCAATTACGGTTGAACAACAATACATGCTATGCGCCTTCACACAACAGTCCAACTACGGTTGAACTAGGACGCCGGCTATGTGACTTCAACTCAGGCTAAGCGCTTTCGACTCAGGCTACGCGCTTCAGACATTGCAAAAAGTTCAACTACGGTTGAACAACAATACTTGCTATGTTCCTTCAACTCAGGCTATGTGCCTTCAACTCAAGCTAAGCGCCTTTGACTCAGGCTATGCGCCTTCAGACATTGCAAAATGTTCAACTACGGTTGAACAACAATACAGGCTATGTACCTTCAACTCAGGCTATGTGCCTTCAACTCAGGCTAAGTGCCCTCGACTCAGGCTACGCGCCTTCAAACATTGCAAAAAGTTCAACTACGGTTGAACAACAATACAAGCTATGCGCCTTCACACAACAATCCAACTACGGTTGAACTGGGAGTCAGGCTATGTGCCTTCAACTCAGGCTAAGCGACTTCGACTCAGGCTACGCGCCTTCAGACATTGCAAAAAGTTCAACTTCGGTTGAACAAAAATACAGGCTGTGTGCCTTCAACTCAGGCTATGTGCCTTTATCTCAGGCTAAGCGCCTTCGACTCAGGCTATGCGCCTTAAGACATTGCAAAAATTTTAACTACGGTTGAACAACAATACAGGCTATGCGCCTTCACACAACAGTCAAACTATGGTTGAATTGGGACTCACGCTATGTGCCTTCAACTCAGGCTAAGTTCCTTCGACTCAGGCTACGCGCCTTCAGACATTGCAAAAAGTTCAACCACGGTTGGAAAACAATACAGGCTATGCGCCTCCACACAGCAGTCCAACTACGGTTGAACTGGGACTCCGGCTGTGCGCCCTCGACTCGGGCTACGCACCTTCAAAAATCACAAAGGAAGTTTAACTACAGTTGAAAAATAATACAAGCTATGCGCCTTCACACAAAAGTTCAACTATAAGTTGAACCAGGACTCAAGCCACACACCCCCGTCACAAAAAGCCGCAAGCTCGACCACGAACGAATCAACGAGGACACACGTCCCACAAGGCTATAGGACGGGCCACGGTTAGGCGGGGACAAATATCCCCAAACTTCTAAGCAAGTTAAATCCCAGGCCGGGCCAAGTGCCCCCGCTATTCAAGTAAGTACGACTAAGCTCAAAATTAAAATATTTTCCAACGTAAAGTTCGGCTCAAGTCGAACTAACAGGCCGTGATTCTCATAACCATGGCCAGCAGTTCAACTAAGCCCAAACTGGGACTAAGGCTATGTGCTGAAGCTACGTGCTGCCACCACCCCAACGCAGCCATAACCAACCCCCATCAAAGCGGAGGTAGGCGACGACCGAAAATGTCTATCCACGGCCAAGGCCATCCGAGCTGATCCACCCTTAAGACCAAGGATCAATCACACAAACGGTCGAATCCATCTAACCAGTCGAGACTTTAACGCACTCGCTGGAGAAACTCTAAAGCAAGGCCCTTCTAAACGGGCACACACACAAAAATAAACATAATGCAGTCTATACAAAACAAACAAACAAACAAGAAGAAAGTATATTTACAACATTTTCACGGGTTTTCCCCCAATTACAATGGCCCAAGGACGGCAAAAAAAACAAAAAAGAAAGAGAAAATGAAAACTAAAACAAACATTACAAATTTTCCCATCTATTTACTCGGCGCCCCCAGCGCCCTCTACAGTACTATCAGCGTCCTCGACAACGTCGTCACCCCCAGGCGTGGACGGGTCGAAGCCGCAGTTGAGGCGGGCTTCACGAGCCTTTTGATGTGCCTCCTCATAAGTGTTCTTAGACACGACGCCGGCCTCCCAAAACTGCCAATACACATCGAGCTGGGCCTCGGCATACGTCCAAAGCTCACGGGCAGGACCACAAGAAGCGGCCTGATCTCTCAAACGCTGATTCTCACCCTCCAAGGCCGCTATCGTATTTGCCGCAGCACGGGCGTCCCGATCACAGATGGCAATGCGCTCCTCTAACGATCGTTCTCTCAAAGAAGCGATGGCCCTCTCTAATTCGCGCCCCCTTTCCTGAGCACGGTTGGTCGCCTGCAGTGCTTCAACCCTTGCGAGGGCGTCCTCCGCCTGCCTCCTTGAAGTGGCGGCCTCAGACTCTAAGGCAGCCACCTGTCTGATATAGGCCTCAACGGCCTCTGCCGCTGCAGCCAGATTTTGGTGCTCCCTCTCAACATCCGCCCTTCTCTCAACCTCGGCCCCTTCGTTCGCCTGGCGAAGCTACTCCTCAAGAGTGGTTACCCTGCTGAGGGTCTGTTCCATGCGAAGCTTCCTCCGTGCCAACTCCTCTACTAGCTCCCGATTACGCGGGTTGCTCCATATGCTTTCTCACAGATCACGACACCGGTAGCGGTAATGGCGGTACTTCGCCAACAGTCGCGCACAAACCGCCGAGCGAGTGCTAGCCCGCCTGATACTCTCTACCTCAAACAGAAATGACTACAATAAACAAGAGCAACAATTAGCACAAGAAGGCGTACTGAGAAAGAAAAACAACCAAAGATTCATACATACCTTTATACTCTGGGCCGCCACCTTGCCATCTATCCGATGTCCGAGATATTCCTCAAGGACACGCTCTCCGAGTCGGAGCACAGAACCCCGAACAGCGCTACCAGGTTCTCCTCCTCAAGCAGTAGGTTATGGTCGTTAGGAATCTCCAAATAACAGAAATCCCCTATGGCCTGCGCCGCTGGGCGAGTAAAGCCCTCCTGAACATGCGGATATCCTCAGGATCCATATTGGATTCAGAATCGTCTCCCTCTCCTGAAGCGCCCCTTGCTTCCGCCGCCCAGGAAATTGAGGCCTCTGCCGCCCGAGACGTCGAAGCACCTGCATTCGCCGAAGTATCGGCGCCCGTCCTCTCCACCAATACAGTTGCCAAGGAACTAACCTCCCTCTTAGCAACAAGAATTGTAAGTTGAATCGCCGAAGCGACTGTATCATCTTGGCCTAGGCCAACTAGGGCAACCCCCACTAAATGCTCACCCTCTGAGGCAAGGTCCTCTGTACCCCCCTCATCCGTCGACGGCGAAGAGTCCAAACTGATCACCTCTGGAGGGGCTGGAGTGAACACCACCCTGCGCCGAACCAGCAACCTCTCATCTTCTTCCTCATCTTCAGTTGAGGACTGCTCCGCCCTGGAACGCACGTCCCCTGGAGAGTCCTCGACTCGGGATGCAGGTCGTACCGGAGAATGTGCAGCCGAGGACTCCTATGAAGTCTCCCTGGGAAACGGGCGAGGTGCCGGCATTGCAACTAATCAAGCCGTAGCCCCCGGCCTGCGGAAAGCAAGCTGAGGAGCTCTTCTACGCTGAGGTTGTTCCGACAAGCCAAAGAAGAAAGGTCAAGCCAAAAAAGAAAGGTTAAGCCTGAGAAGAAATGTTAAGCCAAAGAAATCAAAAAGTTATGAAAGAATAATAATTACGGCAAGTTAGGCTCTTACCAGCAGCCGGCGTACGGCCTTGAACCTCCCAAAAAGACGCCCACATGTGAATCCCTGTGGTAACGGGAAGCACGACCTAGACCCACTCGCGAATGCCAGTGACGCCGCCGGTGGCACGCCTCCCACTGCGGCATAGGAAAAAAGATCAGTACATATTAACAACAAAGAGCAGAACGTTCAACAGAAAAAAGTCAAGGCCAGCATATAAGAAACTTACGTGCATGGTTCCACTCCTCTAGGAAATTAGTAGCACAGGCCACCAAGTGTCTGGTCCTGATATAGAAGAAATACTCGTATGGACGGTTAGCGACCTCGTCGTCAAGCTCCACAGTTAAGCCGTCGGTCCCACGAGTGACCAACTGAATCATGGTATCACGCACCCTCTAAGGGGCGTACAGAGTAAGCACGTGCCCAAGCGTTATTTCCCTCCGCACCAACTCCACATTTTTTATCAGCATCGCTAATAACTTGTAACAAGAGGGGACGAGCTGACCAGGGCACACCCTGTAGTAACGGCAAAAATCAACCACCAGCAGGGGAAGAGGAATCTCGAATCCCAGCCTAAAAGGGTAGGCGTATAAAACACAATAACCTCGGCGGCCGAGGTGCACCCTGTCGCCGCTCCCGGCCAGAAAAACGCTGGCGAAGCGAGGGATACCACATTGCTCACTCAGCTGAGCAATTCCAATTTCTCCCATCAGTGGGGCTCATCTACTTGATCTTCTCCCTCGGGGTCAGTGAAATCGGTTGCTTGACCGCCGGGCAGGGAAGGAATATCTGTCACCGACGGGAACCGATCGACATTCTGCAAATCGATGGTTTCCACCCTCGTTGATGGCCCCTCAGCTGCCACAACCGCCGCCGGAGTAATATCAGAACGAGAACTGCTCGCCATTGATGGGATGAAGAGAGAAAAGTGATGAAATTCACAAGAGGAGCAAGAACAAACGAAAATCCAACGATTAACAAAGGAGAATGGAGTAACAAGAAAGGATATCTCTCACGACTTCACTAAAATAAATAGCAGAAAGGTGAGAACTGAACGATATGACCCCTACTTATAGACAAAGAATAAATGACCTTCACGAATCCCGAAGGTCACTATTAACTACCTGACCAACCGTAGAATGGTTCGGGTCTACAGTAACGGGCACCATAATGACAAGTGCCTCAGAACGGTCATTCAACCGTCAATCGATGTGTCCCCCAAGAAACGATTATAACGACCTCGATATGCTAAGGTCACGCCTCATGCAATACCATGCACGTGATATACCCTTTTCTTATACGCAGTAAGCGTGATCGTATTCTCTCAAGGCAAATAAAAATGGCTATGGTCGTCTCTAAAATTAAAATGCCTACGGCCATCTCCAAAATAAAAATGGCTACGGCCATCTCCAAAATAAAAATGTCTACGGCCATCTCCAAAGTTAAATCGCTACGACATTCTCCAAAGTTAGAGTTGCTACAGCCATCTCCAAAGTAAAAATGGTACAGCCATCTCCTAAGTAGAAGTGGCTACAGCTGTCTCCGAAGTAAACATGACTATGGCCATCTCCAAAAGATAAAAATGGCTACGGTCATCTCCTAAGTAAAAATGGCTACGACCATCTGCTAAGTAAAAATGGCTACGGTCGTCTCCAAAAGATAAAATGGCTACGGCCATCTCCTAAGTAAAAATGGCTACTGACATCTTCAAAGTGAAAATAGTTATGGCCATCTTCGAAATAAAAAAAATGGCTACGGCCATCCCTTAAGTACAAACGGTCACGTCCATCCCCGAAGATAAAAGGGATACAATCGCTCTCGACACATGAACAGCTACGGCTATTGGCAGAATCCGTTCATCGAGCTCGGCCTGAGCACAACCTCAATAAGCGGAGGGACTATCTGTATGGGACGAATTTGACCTTATGATAATGAATGATATCAACACGTTTATTAAAGCCTATTTGTGATTAATAAATGGTATGGCCATTTACTCACAAGATTATCGAACAGTCATCCAGTTTGACAACTAAGGACACAGCCTGACCGTCCTTACGAGGGCGTCCCCTCTGTGTGGTCCCAACCATTTGGTGCCAGCTGGCAGATCTCCTGGCTATAAATACTAAGAGAAAGAACACTAAAAGGGGGGGCTTCTTCTTCTTCTTCTTCTTCTTCTTCACATCTCTTTCTAAAAGAAGAGAGAATATATCATTGTAAGGCTCTGAACCTCTCCATGGAGAGGCAGACCAACCCAATGCCATTAATAAAAGAACCTCATCTCCCTCACTTTAATCTACTACTATTGTCTCTTATACTTTATTCTTTTGGTTTCGGGATTTATTACGATCTGCTATGATTGACCCTCCATATATTTTAATTATATCGTACTTTTTTATAACTGTTATAAAAGATTACTTTTGTTGCATAATTCCACCATCATAGGATTATATTAAAATTTCATCTTTCTGAGATGAGAGATGAGTTCATTGTCCAGTGGGATAAATTATTACGAATAAGACATAATAACAAACTGCACACTAGCTAGTTTTTTCTTTCGTACTCCCCTGCAAAAAATCAATAGATTAGTCCTACTCTAGTTGGAATTATTAAATCACGTGGATCTTTACCTTCCTTTTTCTTTGTTTTTTTGGGTCAGTTACTATATGTACATGTTTGTTTCAATATCCTATAAATAGTAAGACTTGTTTTATCAGCTTAGAAATATACGTTTATTGGCTTCTTGCAAGTAATGGAATTAATTTATCGACAAAAAATTAGGTGGGTGCCTTCTGTTTAAATGAAGTTTGAATCTTGAGATTCAAATAGACTGTCGGAGATAAATATATTTAATTAATCTCTCCTGTTCCAAATAAGAATTGAGTATAATACTACTAGTCTGCTGGCAATAAAATTTATGAAGGATGTTTCGCTCAAAGTTTTCATTTACTTTATAAGCATAAAATAATTAAAATAAATGGAGGGTCAATCATAGCAGATCGTAATAAATCTAAAGACCAAAAGAATAAGAAGCAAGGGACAATTGATATTAAATAAAGGGAGTGAGGTGAGAATCTTTTATTAATGATATTGGTTTGGTCTGCCTCTCCGTGGAGAGGTTCAGAGCCTTACCATGATGTATTCACCTATTCTTTTTCGATATAGGTGTGAAGAAGAAGAAGCAGTCCCCCCCCCCCCCCCCTTTAGGGTTCTTTCTCTTAGTATTTATAGCCAGGAGATCTGCCAGCTGGCGCCAAGGAGTTGGGACCACATAGAAGGGACATCCTCGTGAGGACGGCCAGACCGTGGCCTCAGTTGTCAAATTGAATAACCACTTGATAATCGTGTAGATAAATGGTCATACCATTCATTGGTCATAAATAAGCTTTAATAAATGCGTTGATCTCATCTAGTATCATGAGGTCAAGTTTTGACATATACAGATAGTCCCTCCGCTTATTGAGGTCGGACTCAGGTCGAGCTCGATGAGCGGATTCCGCTAATGACAGTAGCCGCTTATACGATGGGAGCCGATCGTAGTTCTTCATTCTTTGGGGACGGCCGTAGCCGTTCCTTCTCTAGAGACGGTCTTAGCCATTTTCACATTGGAGATGGTCGTAGCCTTTTATCTTAGAGATGGTCGTAGCCATTTTTACTTTTGAGATGGCCGTAGCCTTTTATCTAAGAGATAGTCGTAGCCATTTTTAGTTTATAGATGACCGTAGCCTTTTATCTTAGAGATGTCCATAACCAATTTTACTTTGGAGATGGCCGTAGCCTTTTTATTTTGGAGGCGGTCGTAGCCAGTTTTACTTTGGAGATGGCCATAGCCTTTTTCACGCGTGCTTGGAGAGAGTACGATTACGCTTGTTGCATGTAAGAAGACATCATGTGTATGGTGACGCATGGGGCATGCCCGTGGTGCCTTGGGGTCATTATAATCGTTCCATGGGGGACGTGCCGATTGACGGTCGAGTGACCGTTCGATGATGTTTGTCATAATCTTGCCTGTTACTGCAGGTTTGAACCGTTTTGCGGTTAGTCGGGTAGTTAATGGTGACCTTTGGGATTCGTGAAGGTCATTCACATTTTGCCTATAAATGAGGGGTTAAGTTGCTCAGTTCTCACTTTTCCGATATTCGTCTAAGTGGAATTCTGAGGTAGATAAGCTTTCTTGCTTTCAGATTATCTCGTTTTTCAATCCTTGTTTATTCATCCTCCGTCACTTTCGTCGGATCTTTGTATTCTCCTATTTTTCCGGCGAATCTTACCGTCTTTTTTTCGTTATATTGATAATGGTGAGCAGTTCCCGTTCCGATGCAGTTCCGGTGGCGGTTGCGGTGGAAGAGGGTTTATCTGCGGTGGCGGGAGCAACTGATTTGCCGACCGTTGATCGGTTCCCGTTGGTGACCGACATTCTTTACCTTCTTGGCAGTCTGGTGACCGATTTTACCAACCATGAGGGAGAAGATCAAGTGGACGAGGCTCCATTGATGGGGGAAGTTGGCTTAGCTCAACTGAAGGAACAATGTGAGTTTCCTCGCTTTGACGACATCGTCTTGGCCAGGAGTGGCGACAGGGTGCACGTCGACCATTGAGGGTACTGCGTCTTCTACACCTACCCTTTCAGGCTGGGATTTAGGCTTCCTCTCCCTATATTGGTGGTGGACCTTTGCCGTTATTATAGGGTATGCCATGGTCAGCTCGTCCCCTTCTGCTACAAATTATTGGCGATGCTGATTAAATATTCGGAGTTGGCACGGAGGGAAGTTAAACTTGGGCACGTGTTGAGTCTGTACGCTGCTCAGAGGGTACATGGAACTATGATCCGGTTGGTTCCTCGTGGGATCGACGGCTTGACTGCGGAGCTCGATGATGAGGTTGATACCCGTCCCTTCGAGTATTTCTTTTACATCAGGACTGAGCACCTGGTGGCGTGTGCCACTAACTTCCGGCGTAGTGGAACCATGCACGTAAGTTTCTCTTACTCTGGCTTCGATTCCTTTTGGGTTGAATGCTCTGCTTTATGTTTGCGCGTAATGATCTTCTTTCTGTGCCGTAGCGGGAGGTTCTCCACCGGGCATCCACGAGTGGGTTGAGGCCGTTCTCCCAGTTACAACGGTGAATCACACGTCGGCGTCTTTCTGGGAGATGCATGGCCGCAGGCCGGCTGCTGGTAAGAATCTAATTTGTTGCTTATCGCTTTTTCTTCGTAGTCCTTAGTTCTTCTGACCTAACTCTTTTTCACTGGTTGGCCAGAACGGCCACGGGCAGGAGGGCTTCTCAGCTTGCTTTCCGCAGACCCGGAGCGATCGCTCGAATGATTACAATGTCGGCGCCCGGTTCCGAGGGCGACTTCGGTGGAGTCTTAAGATGCACATTCTCCGGTACGGCCCGTGGGTCGAGTTGAGGAATCTTCAGGGGTTGTGTGCTCCAGGGTGGAGCGATCGCCGAATAGAGATGAAAAAGAAGATGAGAGGCCGCTGGCTCGGTGCAGGGTGGCGTTCACCCTGACCCTCCCGGTGGCGATCAGTTTAGATTCTTCGCCATCGGCAGAGGAGGGAGGCAAAGCGGACCTTGCACTAGAAGGTGAGCGCTCAGTGGGGGTTGCCCCGGTTGGCTTGGGCCAAGGTGATATAGTCGCTTCGGCCACTCAAGTTTCTGGTCCTGATGCTGCGAGGGAAGGCGGTTCCTCGGAAGCTATTTTGGTGGAGATGGCAGGCGCCGACGTTACGGTGAATGTGGGTGCGTCGACGTCTCGGGCGGCGGAAGCCTCAACTTCCAGGGCGGCAGGAGGAAGGGGTGTTTCAGGAGAGGGGGATGATTCGGAGTCCGATATGGATCCTGAGGACATCCGTCTTGCTCAAGAGGGTTATACCCGCTCGGCCCTACAGGCCGAGGGGGATTATCGTTATTTGGAGATTTCCAATGACCTGAACCTGCTGCTCAAGGAGGAGAATCTAGTGACGATGTTTGGGGTCTTGTGCTCGTATGCGGAGAGCATGTCCGTGAGGAGAATTTCGGATGTCGCATTGATGGGCGAGGTCGCCACTCTAAGTATAAAGGTATGTGCAAAAAACATTGGTTTGTTCTCTTTCTTAACATGTCTTCTCGTGCTAACTTTCATTCTGTTCGTTGTAGACATTTTTGCTGGAGTGGAGAGCATTAGGCGGCCTAATGCTTGTTCGACACTTTTTTCGCGGCTGTTGGGGAAGTATCGCCGCTACTGTGATTGGTGTCGTGGCTTGCGTGAGAGCATAAGGAACCACCCGTGGAACCGGAAGTTGGTAGAAGAGCTAGCACGAAGGGAACTTCACTTGCAACAGACCCTCAGCAGGGTATCCACTCTTGAAGAGCATCTCCGCCAGACAAATGAAGGGGTGGATGCTGAGAGGAGGGCAGCTGCCGAGAGGGAGCGCCAAAATCTGGCTGCAGCTGCGGAGGGCGCTGAGGCTTATACCAGGTAGGTGGCTGCCCTGGCATCTGAGGCCGCCACTTCAAGGAGGCAGGCGGAGGACACCCTGGCGAGGGTTGAGGCGCTGCAGGCGACCAACCATGCCCAGGAAAGGGATCGTGGATTAGAGAGGGCCGCCGCTACTTTTCGAGAATGATCGTTAGAGGGAAGCATTGCCGTCTACGATCGGGATGCCCGTGCTGCGGTGAATTGGATTACGGCCTTGGAGGATGAGAACCAGCGGTTGAGGGATCAGGCCGCTGCTTTTGGTCCTGCTCGCGAGCTTTGGACGTATGCCGAGGCTCAGCTCAACGTGTACAGGCGACTGTGGGAGGCTGGCGTCGTGTCTGAAGCCACTTACGAGGAGGCATGCCAAAAGGCTCGTGAAGCCCGCCTTCACTATGATTTTGATCCTTCAACCCCCGGGGGATATGATGGCACTGATAATGCCGACGAGGGTGTTGTGGGCGCCGAGTGAAAAATTTGTAATGTTTGTTTAGTTCTTGTTTTCTTTTCCTTTTTTTTCTCTGCCGGCCTTGGGCAGATGTAATTGGGGGAAACCCCGTGTATATATTGTGAATATATTTGGTTTTCTTCTTTTTCGTTTGTTTTGCGTCTAATACATTATATATTTTTGTGCCTGTTTGCAAGGGTTTTCTTTTAGAGTTTTTGTAGTGGATATGTTAATGGTCTCGACCGGTTAAGTGATTTTGACTAATGTCGAACTGATTCCTTGCCTCAAGGAAAGTCGGTGTGGATGACCTTGGCCATAGATAGACGCTTTTTGCCGTCACTTTCCTCCACTTATTGGGAGCGGACTATGGCCGTATTTGGGCAGGGGCGGCACATGGCCTTAGTCCCAGTTCGGGCTTAGTCAAACTACTGGCCGTGATAATGAAAAGCACGGCCTCGTGGTTTGAATTGGGCCGAACTTTGCATGGGTCAACACTTTGATTTGAGTTAGTCGTACTTACTTGAAAGCTGGGGCACTCGGCCCGACCTGGGGTTTGTCCGTGGTCGACCTTGCGGCTTTGCGACTGAGGTGAAGGCACGTGGATCGAGCTGTCATTCAACCGTAGTTGCACCATTGCGGTTTTTGAAGGCGTGTAGCCTGAGATCAAGTTCAATCATAGTTGAACCTTTATACGAAGACACGTAGCCCGTGTCGAAGGTGCATAGACTGAGTCCTAGTTCGACCGTAGTTAAACCTTTATGTGAAGGCGCGTAGCCTGTATTGCCGTTCAACCGTAGTTGAACCCTTATAATATTTGAAGGCGCGTAGCCCGTATCGAAGGCGCATAGCCTGAGTCCCAGTTCAATCGTAGTTGAACCTTTATGTGAAGGCGCGTAGCCTGTATTGGCGTTCAACCGTAGTTGAACCCTTATAATATTTGATGACGCGTAGCCTGTGTCAAAGGCGCATAGTCTGAGTCCCAGTTCAACCGTAGTTGAAACTTTATGTGAAGGCGCGTAGCCCGTATTGCAGTTCAACCGTAGTCGAACCCTTATAATATTTGAAGGCGCGTAGCCTATGTCGAAGGCGCATAGCCTGAGTCCCAGTTCAACCGTAGTTGAACCTTTATGTGAAGGCGTGTAGCCTATATTGCCGTTCAACCGTAGTCGAATCCTTATAATATTTGAAGGCGCGTAGCCTGTGTCGAAGGCGCATAGCTTGAGTCCCAGTTCAATCGTAGTTGAACCTCAATGTGAAGGCGCGTAGCCTGTATTGCCATTCAACCGTAGTCGAACCCTTATAATATTTGAAGGCGCATAGTCTGTGTCGAAAGCGCATAGCGTGAGTCCCAGTTCAACCATAGTTGAACCTTTATGTGAAGGCGCGTAGCCTGTATTGCTGTTCAAACGTAGTCGAACCCTTATAATATTTGAAGGCGCGTAGCCTGAGTCCCAGTTCAACCGTAGTTGAACCTTTATGTGAAGGCACGTAGCCTGTATTGCCGTTCAACCGTAGTTGAACTCTTATAATATTTGAAGGCGTGTAGCCTGTGTCGAAGACGCGTAGCCTGAGTCTCAGTTCAACTGTAGTTGAACCTTTATGTGAAGGCGCGTAACCTGTATTGCCGTTCAACCGTAGTTGAACCCTTATAATATTTGAAGGCGGTAGCCCATGTCAAAGGCGCATAGCCTGAGTTCCAGTTCAACCGTAGTTGAACCTCTGGTGATTTTTCCCGCATAACCCGTTCCGTGTTGAGGTTGGGATTTGCTTATAGTTTCAGACCTTGTCTAACTTGCGCTTATGGTTTTTTCGACTGGCTCACACGGGTCACCCCGTTACAGGTCTCGGTTAGAGAGATGATTTCACGCTGTCCTCCTTTTTGGCAAGATCCCGTGTGAAAAGAATAGGGGCGTGGTAGCTTGAGCTCATTTTCCCCATAGAAGTGAGGGATCTGCTTCTTCTTCTTCTTCCCTTCGCTCGAAGACGTGGGGGTGTGGAAGCAAGCTCATCTCGAGTTTTTTGACTTCCTATGACCCGATATGCCGTTTGGGTTCGTTTGAGATGGGTTGTTCATTTTTCTTTTTCGGTCTAAGGATAAACTACATGATTCTGCTATGAAATCCCCACAGACGGCACCAAATTATTTCGCTCAAAGTTTTCATTTACTTTATAATCATAAAACAATCAAAATAAATGGAGCGCCAATCATAGTAGATCGTAATAAATCTAAAGACCAAAAGAATAAGAAGCAAGGGACAATTGATATTAGATAAAGGGAGTGGGTTGAGAATCTTTTTTTAATGATATTGGTTTGATCTGCCTCTCCATGGAGAGGTTTAAAGCCTTACCATGATGTATTCCCCTATTCTTTTTTGATATAGGTGTGAAGAAGATGAAGCAGTCCCCCTTTAGGGTTTTTTCTCTTAGTATTTATAGCCAGGAGATCTGCCAGCTGGCGCCAAGGAGTTGAGACCACAAAAAAGGGACGTCCTCGTGAGGACGGCCAGGCCGTGGTCTTAGTTGTCAAATTGAATAACCACTCAATAATCGTGTTGATAAATGATCATACTGTTATAAAACAATAAAAGAACAAGAGCAATATTGCAGAGAAAGAGAGAGAAAATTCTTATTGAATTTTGGGGTGGTTTACAATGGGGTAAGACCCCTCTATTTATAGGAGGAAAAATAACTTAGCCTCAAAGTAAAACTCTCTACAAGATAGACATTCACTCTAAATAGAATTTTATTCTTATCACTCCCCCTTGAATGTCTACTCAATAAATAATGTGCCTCATTAAAACCTTAACTAAAATAAAACCCAATGGGAGAAAAATTTCTATAAAAGGAAAAAGAGTACCCACGTTTAGAAATGTGCCTATTGGTTTCCTCGTTAAAAACCTTGCAAGGAAAACCCAGTGGGACAAAACCTTGTAAGGGAAAAAGAGTGCAACGCGCATTAAATCCCCCTGAATAGAGCATCAATTCACATCCTTGAGCCTTCGCATTCCAATCTTGTGTACCAGCTTCTTGAAGGTTGATGTTGGTAGAGATTTTGTGAACAAATCAGCCATATTATCACTTGAACGAATCTGTTGCACATTGATATCACCATTCTTTTGAAGATCATGTGTGAAAAATAACTTTGGTGAAATATGCTTTGTTCTGTCTCCTTTTATGAATCCTCCCTTCAATTGGGCTATGCATGCTGCATTGTCTTCATACAAAATCGTGGGTAATTTGTCACATTTCAAACCACATTTGTCTTGAATATGATGTATTATAGACCTCAACCACACACACTCTCGACTTTCTTCATGAATAGCGATTATCTCAGCATGATTAGATGAAGTAGCCACAATTGATTGCTTAGTCGATCGCCAAGATATGGCAGTGCCTCCACAGATAAACACATAACCTGTTTGAGATCGAGCCTTGTGTGGGTCAGATAAATATCCAGCATCAGCATAACCAACAAGATCAGGACTGCAGTTATTGATATAAAATAAGCCCATATCGGTAGTCCCTTTTAGATACCGCATTATATGTTTGATTCCATTACAATGTCTCCTTGTAGGAGCAGAGCTATATCTTGCTAAGACATTAACTGAAAAAGTTATGTCAGGCCTTGTAGTATTTGCAAGATACATTAGCGCGCCAATTGCACTAAGATATGGTAAAATAAGCCCATATCGGTAGTCCCTTTTAGATACCGCATTATATGTTTGATTCCATTACAATGTCTCCTTGTAGGAGCAGAGCTATATCTTGCTAAGACATTAACTGAAAAAGTTATGTCAGGCCTTGTAGTATTTGCAAGATACATTAGCGCGCCAATTGCACTAAGATATGGTACTTCAGGACCAAGTAGCTCTTCATTCTTTTCTTGCGGTCAGAATGGATCCTTATTCACGTCAAGTGATCGACCAACCATCGGAGTACTTAAAGGATATGCTCCATCCATGTAAAACCGTTTCAATACCTTTTCTATATAGGCAGATTGATGAACAAAAATTCCGTTTGCCAAATATTCAATTTGCAAACCAAGACATAATTTTGTCTTTCCGAGATCTTTCATCTCAAATTCCTTCTTTAAATAATCAATTGCCTTTTGGAGTTCTATGGGAGTTCCAATAAGGTTTATGTCATCGACATATACGGCAAGTACAACAAATTCCGATGTTGTTTTCTTTATAAAAACACATGGCAAATGACATCATTTATATAGCCTTTCTTTAATAAATACTCACTAAGACGATTATACCACATTCGTCCTGATTGTTTTAGACCATACAAAGATCTTTGCAATTTGATTGAAAACATTTCCCGGGACTTTGAATTATGAGTGTTTAGCATTTTGAATCCATCGGAAATTTTCATGTATATCTCATTATCAAGTGAGCCATAAAGATAGGCAGTAACCACATCCATTAAATGCATGTCAAGCTTTTCAAGGACAGCAAAACTAATGAGATAACGGAAAGTTATAGCATCCATTACGGGTGAATATGTCTCTTCATAATCGACACCAGGCCTTTGAGAAAATCCTTGTGCAACAAGGCGTGCCTTATATCTTTGTACCTTGTTTTTCTCATTTCTCTTGCGTACAAAGACCCATCTATAGCCAACAGGCTTAACACCATTAGGTGTTTCAACTATAGGCCCAAAAACTTCACGTTTTGCAAGTGAATTCAATTCTGATTGGATTGCTTCTTGCCATTTTGGCCAATCAAGTCTTTGTCGACATTCTCCAACAGATTGAGGTTCAAGATCCTCACTTTCTTGCATAATTCTAGATGCAACATTATATGCAAAGACATAATCCACCACTATATCTACTCGATTAAAATTTATCTCAATATCGATTGGATTTATTGATAGTTCTTTATTTTCCTGAGTCTCGGGCTCAATGTATTATTCATGAATCTCAAAATTTATTAAATCGTGAATTTCCTCATGAGATTCTTTCGTAGTGTCATTTTGATCATTTGCTTTCCTTTTTCTAGGATTTCGATCTTTGGAACCTAATGGCCTGCCACGTTTTAGGCGTGCTTTCGACTCATTAGATATGACACTAGAAGATTGTCCAATAGGGACATCAATACGGATTGGAACATTCTCTGCGGGGATGTGAGATTTTGTTATCCTTTTCAAATCTGTGAATGCGTCAGGCATTTGATTTGCTATTCTTTGCAAATGGATAATATTTTGCACCTCTTTTTCACAAATAGAGGCATGTGGATCAAGATGAGATAATGATGGATTTTTCCACAAAATTTCCCGTTTGGTTTCACCAACTTCTCCCCCTAATTTTGGGAAAAGTGTCTCATCGAATCAACAGTCTGCAAATCGTGCAGTGAACAAATCCCCTGTCAATGTTTCGAGGTAGCGAATAATGGAGGGCGATTCAAACTCAACATATATTCCTAACCTTCTTTGCGGACCCATTTTGGTGCGGTATGGCGGTGCTACAAGCACATATACTGCGCATCCAAAAATTCTTATATGGGATATATTAGGTTCATGACCCAAAACTAATTGCAACGGGGAATATTTGTGATAATTCGTCGGTCTGAGACGAACTAGCATTGCTGCATGCAAAATGGCGTGACCCCAAACCGAAGTGGGCAGCCTCGTTTTCATGAGTAATGGTCTTGCAATCAACTGCAGACGTTTAATTAAAGATTCTGCAAGACCATTTTGAGTGTGAACATGAGCTACAGGATGTTCCACTTTTATCCCAATTGATAAGCAATAATCATTAAATGCTTGGGATGAAAACTCAGCAGCATTATCTAGTCTAATAGACTTAATTGGATTATCAGGAAATTGTGCTCGTAATCGAATTATTTGTGCCATTAATTTTGCAAACGCAAGGTCGCGTGATGACAATAGGCACACATGAGACCATCTAGAGGATGCGTCTATTAAGACCATAAAATATCTAAAGGACCCACTAGTTGGGTGAATAGGTCCACAAATATCCCCTTATATACGTTCCAAAGACGTAGGTGACTCAGTTCCAATCTTTGTTGGTGATGGTTTAATAATTAACTTGCCTTGATAACAAGAAGTGCAAGAAAATTCATTATTTAAAAGAATCTTTATATTCTTTAATGGATGCCCATATGAGTTTTCTATAATCCGTCTCATCATAATTGATCCAGGATGTCCCAATCGATCATGCCAAAGTACAAAAGTATTGGAATCAGTAACCTTTTGGTTTACTGTGGAATGTGCCTCAATTGCACTAATTTTTGTCCAATACAGGCCACAAGATAAAGATGGAAACTTCTCAATAACCCTCTTTTGGCCAGAGACATTCTTTGTAATGATGAGGTATTCAAGATTATTCTCATCTATTGTCTCAATATGATATCCATTTTGACGGATATCTTTAAAACTCAACAAGTTCCTCTTGGACTTGGAAGAGAACATTGCATTCTCTATGATAAATATTGTTCCTTTAGGCAGAGTTATAGTTGCTCTTCCGGAGCCTTCAATCAATTTACTACTACCAGAAATTGTAGTAACATCTGCCTTACACATACTTAAATGAGAGAAATATTTCTTCTCTTTCAATATCGTATGTGTGGTACATGAATTAATTAAACAAATATTTTTACAATTGGACGTTGATCCAAGTTTGCTTTGTGAGATATCCATATTTGCTTCCCATGGTTTGACATACAAAAGAAATATACGAAAAATATTATAGATATGAGAATAAACAAATTTAAGTCTATGATTCAACATAATAGTTTCAGTGCAGTCATTATGAAAAAAAAATATCTTTTATCATAGTAATTCTCCTTTTAATATCAAAGTATTAACAATTAGTAGAAAGAAATAGAGAAGAGAATTTATTTCTTCTATGTATCCAAGTGTGTTACAAAATGATTTCTCATCCTCTATTTATAGTACTACATAGAGGTATACTAAAAGAATTCCATAAATATGTCATTAAGCTTTTGAGATCATGGAGGAAGATCATGGGGGAGATCATGGAGGTGTGGGAGTTACAACCATAAGTATTGGAGTAGTGGGAGTTATGGAGATAATGGATAAAAGTAGTGGGTGTTATAGGAGTTATGGACATCCACCATAATCTAATATTTCATAACAGCGTGCCATTTTGTTCGGATTCAAACTTGGTTATTTATTCATGATGACAGAGGTTTAACTCAAGATTCAAGTTCGAGTGCAATTCATAGAAACAAAGAAGTCTTCTTAAGCAGGGTTCTATCCAAATAAATATTGTGCAAGATAACAGACCATCGACAACAAATTCTTAAACCATACAAGACATAGTAAAGTCACTTACACTCACTAACATGTTTTATACTTTAGTTAAAGAAGGAAAGATAAAAAAAATATAAGACATAATTCTTGCGACATTAAACTCTAAAAACGATCTTTAAAACCATATTTTACCACCACCGAATGAAATAGATTTTTAACATATCAAATCAACAGAAAACTAAAGAACAATAAAGAACACGAAAACAGACCTCCTTCGAGGTAATAAACTGATTGATAGGTGTAGTGGGGATATAGAGCGTGAATCACATGAACAATTTCAAGAATTGTATTTCAAATTATTCACATTCAGAATAGGTATTTCATGCTTTTTAATCAATAATTAGAAACCAAGGCATCAACTTATGTTTACAATTGGCTTATACAACGATAAAGAGCCGAGCGATACAAAATAACAAAGAAGACACCAAGCATCGAACATTGATAACAAACATCAAGCATGGGTTTCTAACACGAAATAAAAATCCCCCAACAAAACCCCCAATTTTACAAACAGAGAAGAAAGCAGATCGAAGAAGCATCAAACAATTTCCGTACTCAACTAACAACCACACAAACATCGAACTGGGAAAACACCAATAGCCTTAATTTTCTCAAAGAGATTCTTGAGATAGTAGAGCTTCGTGCTGATAACGTGTTATAAAACAATAAAAGAACAAGAGCAATATTGCAGAGAAAGAGAGAGAAAATTCTTATTGAATTTTGGGGTGGTTTACAATGGGGTAAGACCCCTCTATTTATAGGAGGAAAAATAACTTAGCCTCAAAGTAAAACTCTCTACAAGATAGACATTCACTCTAAATAGAATTCTATCTTAACACATAACATTTATTGGTCATAAATAAGCTTTAATAAATGCGTTGATCTCATCTAGTTTCATGAGGTCAAGTTTTGACCCATACAAAGGACATGTATTATTAGGTTAACCATATGTATTCCTCGTGAGACTATAAATATGTAAGCCACGTCTTGCCAGGTTGGAAGTGTGTCCTTGTTGGACCATATCACCTCGGTGGCGGATCTAGCCTTGTATCAATGGGTTTATCATTCTCGGGAACCCAGTAATTTTTGCTTAAATTATATTTACGTATAAAAGAATCGACTAAGAAGGTGTTTGGATTGACTTTTAGGTTGGCCAAATCATCTTTTAGTTCTTTTTAGCTTTTTTTATTTGACAAAGTTATAAAAATGCTTAAAATATATTAAAAACTGCTTAAAATACCAAAAGTAATAAGCTGCGCTACCCCAACTTATTGTTTTTTGACTTAAAAGTTATTTCGGCTGAGAAGCCATATTTTTAAAGTCAATCCAAAAGGCTCTAAACATACTTCTTTCATTTCAATTTATATGTCTTACTTTTCTTTTTAGTATTATTTAGCTCCAACTTTCCACATGTCATAACATATACATCTTTAATTTAAGATCACAAAATTTTAAAATCTTCTTAACTTTCTTAGATTTTGTGTACAATTAAATTTATAGTCGGTTTCTCCAAATTTCTTCTGAGCCAAAAGCACTTTTTTTTTCAATGTTGAGGTATTGGCCAAGTTATTAGAAGGAAAAAAGTGATTTTCGTAGAAGTAGAAGAAAAAAAATAAGTAGTTTCTCCCCGAAATTGCTTTTTGAGAAAAGTACTTTTACGTAAAATCACTTCTTAAAAAAGTCAATTTTAAAAGCTTGACCAAACAGGCTATACTACACACAAATTAAAATAGAGGAAATAATAAATATTTAAGTATAAAATTACTCCTTCCGTCTCAAATTAGATGAGATACTTTCCTTTTTAGTCTGTTGCAAAATAAATGATATATCTCTAAATTTGAAAATACTCTATCCGTTTCACAATAATTGTCCAATTTACTTTTTTTTATTTTGGTTCAAAATAAGTGTCCAGTTATGTAATCAAGAAAGAATTTAATTTGTTTTTACAAAATAACCCCGATGTACATATCCCTAAAAAGTTTTCTTACTCCTCACATTAAATGTTTAATTAGGGGTAGTTTAGTCATACTAGGTATTTTTATATAGGATTTAGAATTTTTTTAATGGGCGTGCTAAGAGCAAATTAGTCACTTATTGTAAACCAGAGGGAGTAAATAAGTGTTAAACTCTTCATTTTACCCAAGTTATCATTAATAAGAAACTTTTATAACAATACAATTATTATGATCCTACAAAACTTTTATGCCTTAATTTTTTAGGATCACATGTTTCAAAAGTATCTTTTTTCCCATAAATTTTGTATCGAATCAAGCTATCTTATCTAAATTAAAACGGATGAAGTAAATATTATTGTATCGAATTCATAAACTTGAAACTCCGACATATGCCAACCCCTCCTCATCCCCTCACCCAACTCCTACCCCTACCCCTACCCCCAAGTTGAGATCATATAAAGCCCAAAGTGGAACAGAAAAGAAGAGAATAAAACACAAACAGTTCTCACTTCTCTTTTTATCCCTCTTATCTCTCTCTTCCTCAGGCGTGTCATCCAAATTCTTCATTATTCTCTGCTCTCTCTCTCTCCCTAAAACCATCATCAAACCTAACTCCATTAACATAACTCTTGTCTCCTTTTTTCCTCTTCATATTTTCCCTTATACTCACTCCTCTGTTCTGTTAAACATGTGTTTTAATCATCAAATAGCATGGATTCTCAACATGCTGTCATGATTTTTCTTGCCCCTTATCTCCATTAAACTCTCTGTTTTCCATCAGCTTTTGACTCTGCCATAACAGACAATAAAGACATTCCTTTCATCATTTTTCACCCCACTCCTGTTTTATCCCCTGTTTTTTTACCTCTATAAAAATAGGGATGGATACATATAACTATACAAGAGAGAGCTATATTTCACATACTTCAAATCCTTCATTTTCTTCTACACTACTTGATGCAATTTACCGTTCAATTGATCAAGGAGAAGAAGAACAACTAGTTCTATACAAAGAAACAATGCGCAAGAAACAGAGCAACAACAACAACATGGAAAATTTCCAAAACGTTTGTATGATTGAGAAATGGATAGAGCATAAAGTCAGTGATAAAGTTACTGTTCGACGAAAATCAGCTGCAGATTTCGAGAGAAAATCAAGGAATTTGATGTACTCAAGTTCTAGTTCCTCAGATTCAAGTTGTGGGGGAGTTTTTTCGTCTAATTCAGAAGCTGAATCTGTTTATAATAATGGAGTTAATAATTCTTCTGGTTCATCTTGTTATGGTCTAAATAGACCTAAACCTATTCGAACTTCCATTTCAACTCCTAAAAATCTCAATTTAGAAAGAGATTTTGTTCCAAAAATGAAAAATGAAGGCGGGTTTGTTAAAACAAAGTCAAAAGCTATGAAGATTTATGGAGATTTAAAGAAAGTTAAACAGCCAATTTCTCCTGGGGGTCGTTTAGCTAGTTTTTTAAACTCAATTTTCACTACTGGAAATACAAAGAAACCTAAAGTTTCTTCTACTTCAGCTAATACATCAACTTGTTCTTCAGCTTCTTCATTTTCAAGATCATGTCTAAGTAAAAATACTCCAAAATCTAGTAACAGTGGAGTTAAAAGATCAGTTAGATTTGTGGATGAAGATTGTCAGCCCAATTTGGATAGTGTGAAAAATATAAGGAAAACTATAAATGAAGAGCTGAAATTTCATGCAATGGAGAAGAACCGTAGAGTGGAGGAAGCAGCTAAGGAATTGTTGAAAAATTATCAGAAGAAAGTGGAGAGGGATTTTGATATGAGAAAAAATTCAGAAATCAAGAAAATGGAAGTATTTGAAGATTATGAAGATGATGACGTGGCAAGTTGTGCTAGTTCTGATTTATTTGAGCTTGATAATCTTTCTTCTATTGGAATAGATAGGTATAGTGAAGAATTACCAGTTTATGAAACTACTAATCTTGGTACTAATCGAGCCATTGCTAATGGTTTGATTTTGTAATTCCTAAATAAATCTCAAAAAAAAAAAATTGTTAGTAGTGTATTATTATTACTAATGTAATTTTTTGTAATTGGTTTGATTGGGGGTTTACTTTAAGAGAAATGAAATGAAATTTCTCTTTCAAGTTAATTTTATTATCTACCTTTCTTCTCTGAATATTTCCCTATCTATTTTTCTTTTGTTCCTATTCTTATTCACACTTGTTTACGAAATTTGCTTCATTGCTAAAGATGTAAATTTATTGCTTGTGTAGATGATAATGGCCATGAAAAAAATAAGATCAAATACATATCCGACCCCTTAAACTTGTCCAAGATTTTCATTTAAGTACATAAACTAATTATTTTATCTATTGAACACCTGAAACCGAGCCAAATTGTGTCTAGTAGTATCACGTTAATTGCTAGATAACTTCTTGTTATAACATGTAAATGTCCATAATAAGTCGATTGGTTACTTCATAATAAAGCAATAATTTGTTATAATATGAGCGTTTATTAGTTAAATCTAAAAAGAAAAAAGGATTCTTGAGAGATCATGTTCACACGAGGAGAAGAAGAGGTAAAGGCAATTCAAGAAATCTTCACTCATCAAAGAGAGAGTTTAGGCTTTTTTTTTTTAATTCCAATTCCATTGGCTTTTACTTGTTTTTTTTTTTTGGGTCCTTTTTTGCTTCAAGATGGCGCTAGCATAAATATTCCTTTGAATTATGAAGTCAAAAAGCAACCCGAGAGGTAGCACAACTAGTAAAGGTCTGAAGATAAAGTTATTCAGATTGTCAGTTCGAGCCCCCGCAAGGCTATTAGAGGCATCATAAACCGGCCACATATCCAGGATCCCGTAGAACTAACCGTGGTGCATGTTGGATTGCGTATAGGTATTCGTAACACGCAACTGAAGACAATAACAATCCTAGGCAGATTTTTTCGTGTTTAATATTTATTTACATGTCAATAGATCGGATCTAAGAAGTACCAGGTAAAGAGAGTCTTGTTTCAAATTCTTCGATTGTGCGAAGATTATATGTGTATCCACACCGAGACCAATCCCTGCTATCAACTCTTTGATCAATGAAACCCGCGAACAAATTGACCGAAATATTGGGTTGAACTTTTCACAAAAATCTCAACTCAATGTTAGAAGAACAAGAAACACTTTTCTTGCAATTGTATTTTCTCTATTGACATTGTATTGCACTCTCACTTTCACAAAGTGGGTTTTCTTCTCAAAGAAAACTTGTGCGGCAAATTTTCTCCATCACCCTTTTTTATAGCATTACATACAAACCCTTTTCTTATAGCATCACTTATAAACCCTATTCCTATTTAATTGAAGTAATGGTTTATTTAGGGTAAAAATTTATACCAAAAATAAACTTATCGAAAAAAACAAAATTCCATTTCTAATATGGTAACATGTGCCGCCGTTAGCTAGTCTTTTATGGACGTTCCAGTTCAATTCCAATCGAATTGGATTATAAGAATTAGCTTATATAATATCAATCCCATTCGTAATGGGTTTGAATTAGTCTCACGTCCTTTTGGACTTTTATGTCAGTCCAATTTTATAATGGATTTAACAAATATTAATTATATATATCACATATATATCAATCAAGAGATAATTTAATTTTTTATTCCAAATAGAAAAACTTCAATTTATTCACAATATTAATTATATTCTCTGTGCTAGCAAAGAATATAATAATATTTCATTTGGACCAACAACTTTATTTATTTGACTAATTAAATTCTTTAATTCAATTATCAAATAATAAGTTAATTAATCCTTTGGCAAAGATCAGAACACTCGTTAGTGTGCGACCCAATAGGTTCAATACTAGACCGATAGCAAACTGACCACATCAATATACTAATCAAGGGTGGCGTCTAGCAACACTTCTTAACGACCGGATAGTATGAAGTATACAATTTACTCTCAAGAACCAGTAGAAGAATAATGTAGTAATTCCTTCTGTCCTTATAGCTCTAGATCACCCTAGGATATGGATCAACTGTCAAATCCTAATAGGCGATTAACTATGTGCTCATGTCAAATATAATCGACCATCGAATGACCTAAGAACTCATTTCTTCTTTCATTCAATTGCCCTGGCCAAGGTCTTAGTTTGGTCGTTTATAATTCATGACAATATGGAGCTTAAACTCATTACCAAGAGTTGACAGATTCCGTCTTGATCAATCACTAATTCTACAACAATCGTACCCAATATCCCTTCAACTATAGCCCTAGGGCCATAGGCGTCTAGTATCAAAGCACAAAAAATAACTTGTCAATTACTATGACGATCTCAAGTCAAAGCAAACGGTTACATCACATTCTTCAAGAAAACATCCTATTGACAGCTATGGTAATTCTAACCATTAGGAATTATCCAATGAGTCGGTTTAATGATCATGTCTCTATATGCATCATCTATCTATGTGATTTAGTTAATGAGATCAACTAATCTTTATCCGATAAAGACGATCACATAAATATTGATCTAACCGGATTACTAATGTCCAAATTAATAATCCTATGATCAAGAACAAATTTAGATTAAATTGTAAAAGACTTTGCTCTCATTATCATGATCTCTATCACGATGACAAATCTCAAAATTTAATCAAGGACCTTATCAAATTAATCAAACAATTAATAATAATGATAAAAGAATATCAAATACCATATATTTTATATCAAATGACATTCACAAAAATATGTTCAAGTTATCAAATATGATATTGGATCTAGGGCATATCTACTATATCCCTAACAGTGCACGCATTGAAACAGCAGGTCTCGATGAGTACAGGTTCGCAAAGCAATGCTCGAAACTACGGTTCAAAAAAAATCAAAAAGCTACTCCTACTATAGCTTCATTATCAACTATACTCACTGCTAGTAAATGCCACTTCTACAATTGATGCATTTATTATTTTCAAATTCATAAAAATTTCTTTTCCAAATTTCAATTATTGAAATAATTTTGACTAGTCAAAATGCTGAAATTTTGGTTATGGCTCCTACTACCTATGGGTTCATGTTATATTCTTTTTGGAAAATTAATTTTATTTTAAAATATTTGATGTTTTAAGAAGCAAGAATATACTTTTTTTTCAAATTTAATTTCCAACTGCTCTCGTAATGTTAATTAAGTGAAATGTTAAGAAATACAAATGATAGTTAAGACAAATTTTGTCACAACTAAAGTTATTTAATGCCTTTTCTTAAGAGGTGTGTAGTAATTCAGAAAACGACAAATATATTACAAGGATAATTAATAAAGTAGAGTACAAATGGGATTGACGAAAATGATGATTGGAGGAAAGAAAAGATAGGGATTGTTCATGGTCTCCAAAAGATTAGGACAAAAAATCTAAGGTCAGATTTTTGTTGGGTGGGGGAGCTAGTCATCCTTTACTCATTTTTACTCATGTTTAAACACAAATTCGATACTCGTATTAAAATTCAATTAAATTAAAATCACATGAAAATATTTTATATTAGAATAAAACGGTTTTTAGCATATATGATCCCATACACGGGAATAGAATCCGGAACTTCTACATAAAAATTAAAGAGTAGTTGTCATTGTACCACTGTTCTTGTTGGTTATCCATTTCTATTTTTGACTTGCTTACAACTGTCGCTTATCATACGCGAAGTCAAAATTTAAAATTTATAGGTTTGGAGTTTTAATTCTTTTAAGTTATTGGATTCTAAATTAATAATTTATATATATTCAATGTATTTTTTAAAATAAATATATAGATTTGACCAAAGCGGCTGGGTTCGGCCAAACCCTCACTTAATGAGCTAACTCCGCCCCTGTCGCCTATATAGGCGTAGTTAGAGTATCGAGAGCGGGATCGACCAAATCCAGTAACTTTGATTCGAACAGTATATTTTTTTTTGGGTTTATGTATTTAATTAATAAATCAAATACTTAAAAGAGGATGAATGAAAAATGGAGGGAAATGAAAGTTTTGAGTGAGATTTCAAGTATTCCCTCCTTAGCATATGGACATTGTCCCATATTGGAAGAGGAAGAAATTTTTTATGAGTTTATAAGCAATTGCTCTTCTTCTAGCTCTTAAAGAGTTGAGAAGAAAGCAAGCATCACATCGTCGTCGTTGTCGCTTGCTTGACTATAAATATAACACTATTCTGCTTTGAATTTCACAACGAATTTATGAGTTTTCTCTCCTTCTTCTGCATACTTTTAGCATACAAACAAAGCAAAAAAGTAAGTGCGATTTGCTACTGATCTTTGTTGTCGCTGAAACACTAGCGTGTTATATTCTGGGAGGAAGCTAGAAGGGGATTAAATTCCTTAAGGAGACACTGTGAATTCAGTGGGCTCGAATTATTTATGATCATCTTTGTTTATATTTTTGTTTATCATAATTTCTGTTTATATTAATTAATATTTTCAAAATTGTTTTATAAATATATTTTACTAATATTTTTTAAAAAATTATTAATTATATGTAAATTATCTAGAATCAAGTAACTAAAAAAAATTAAAATACCAAACTCATAAATTTAAAATTGTGATTCATATGTGACACGCAGCAAAGAAAATAATATACCTTAGGTTTGTTATTCCAAGAAATTTAATAACTACTGACAGTACTTCTCTGTTATGTACACAAAGGTCAAACAAAGGGGCCTTCATTTTCAAAGGAATATGCACTAACAAGAAAAGTTATTACTACCTTTGAAACTGTTTTTCTTCTCAACCCAATATGCCAACAATATAGAATTCTGTTCCTACTCGAGCCAGAGTGATATGATGACCTCTAGTGGCTCAAGAAATTATATGTATTTTATGATATAGTAGAACTTATTATTAGTGCGTGGCTGTCCACAGATATATACGAAGAAAAGGGGGTCATTTTTTGATGATCAATAATAGGTTTAGGCCCCTCATTTTGGAATCCTAGGTTGCTAAAATATAAACTCTAGTTTACCACCTTCAGTTCTTTATAAATGTCATTTAAAATATTTAATAAAAAAGTACCGTCCGGTAAATAAAACATTTCGTATTCACATAAAATCTGTAGAAAACTCGTATCCTAAAGAGTATTATATAGACAACCCAACCCTAATGCAAAGATAAATTCAAAAAAAGAAAATTTGATTTTTCAAAGCGACATTTATTTTGGACCAAGGTTGTTTGGCTAAAACGATAATTAAGATGGAATGGAATTAAGTATTATATATACAACAATAATTTTCAGTGACCGCACATGCATTTGTAGGACATGTATATAAATTCACTGCTAATTTACAAAATACAATTTTTTTGTTCGTGCTTTTACTATTTGTTTGATGATTAGGTTTAGTTCATTTTTTTGGTCATCCGCGTACGGGTTCTTTAATTTATTTATTTCTCCTTTAATCTTTACGACCAAATGTACAATTTCTACAGCTAAAAGTATGCCTTGTGAGCTGTGGTACGTACTGAGCATGACAACTTGAAATTCGTTAAGATACAGCGATAATATATAATTACTAAATTAAGAAACTTAATACACGTGATGACCACAATCAAAAGTTCAATAAAGTAAGCAAATATAAGAATTATCTTGTGATTACTACAAAAGATATGTGAAACCTAAGGAAAAGAAGTCTTAGGAATACCCTACAGTGGAAGTTAAAAATGAAATGGGAGATTAGAGGACCACAAAATCATAACAGTTTGATATGCTAATTAACCTATAATATTTTATGCTTAACTTACACATTAAAATAATATAATTATAAAGTGAACAAAGCTTGAACTATAGGAAAAGAAAAGTCTATATCCTACTCCTATGTTCTAAAGTTGTTATAGGGTTTGATTTGCCTATGCAAGAAAAAGAAATTTTATTTTAGGACCCATTCCTGTTAGTTCACAACCAAAGATGGCGCTAGGTCTTAACGTACCATGTTTAATATTAAAAATATGCAGAATATATAGACAGTTATTCTAATTATCTTCGAAAGTTCACTTGAACACTTATACTTAGTTATATTTCATTTAAGCACTCCAACTATACTTCTTCTGCACCAATTTAACACAAAACGCTGAAGCTTATATTTTTTTGACGTGTGTTCACTTGCTTTCAGCATAAATAATCTAACCAATTAACTACTGACACATTTTTCAGAGCGGGGGAAGGGAGAATTTTATGTCAATGTATTTGGGGTTCAAAATTCTTCGGAGGGGGGGGGGGGGGGGGTTGTATATTCAAGAACAAGAACAAATATTCTTTGGGAGGAGGGGAGGGGGGCGTGTATATTCAATAACAAGAACAATTGTTCTTGGGGGAGGGGGGGGGGGGGTTATATTCAAGAACAAGAACAAATATTCTTGGGTTGGGGGGGCGTGTATATTCAAGAACAAGAACAAATATTCTTGGGAGGGGAATTTTCCTCTTGTTTTTCTCTATGACAATGGAGGGTGAAGAAGAATAGTTAAGGAGGAAAGAGAGGGTGATGATGGACTTGGGAGAAAAAGGAAAAAGAAAAGGAAAATACTAAATCAGACAAAAAGAAAAGAAAAATATTAAATCGGGTCCAATCACACGCCTAAGAGTCGTGAACTATAATTTTTTTGCCATGTCAGCATTTTGTGTTAAATTGGTGCAAAGAAAGTATAGTTTGAGTGCTTAAATGAAATATAACTAAGTAGAGGTGTTCAAGTGAACTTTCAAAAATAGTTAGAATGTCTGTCTATGTATTCTGCCTTAAAAGTATAACAATAAATCCAAAAGAGAATACTCATTAGTTAATGGCTCATTTAATTAAGCTCTAGCTAGTGTTAATGCTAAAACTTAAAGCAAAGATGTTAAAACTTATATTCTTAACATGCACTTTTTCATATATATTGAATACGTACACGACACTTTTCTAATTGGTCATGCACGCCTATAAAGATGTAGGCCTGTTGCATGGTGAGTTCCCGCGTCCCAGTTCACATTAAAAAATGGCAACTTGGTGCACAGAGTATTTTTCTCGTTTATATATGATCGAGGGAAAAATTACACCTCAAATGATGTGATGTAGACAGTCTACTCTAACGTAAGCGTTAATGGTTACTTTCTTGACTTGAACCTGTAACTTATTCGTTACATAAAAATAATTTTATCATTGCTGCAAAACTTCCATTTCAAATTACATTTAAAAACTAAGGGGTATACAATTTATATCAGTATAAATTATGCATGTATAAGTTATGCTGGGATTAGTTATACTTGAATTGTTGTTCATTCATTGTTTGGTATATGTTTTATTAAGAATGACAACTGCCTAAGAAGAAGTTATAAGTTATAAGTGATACTAGTGCTAATTACCCCACCTTTTATAAGGTATAAGTTATCCAAGTGTTAAAATTAACATCGAATAACTTATACCTGGTTTGCTAACCAAACAGAGTATTAAGGTGGTATTAAATTTTTATACCACCCTTATACCTTCTTATACTTCATACCAAATGACCCCTATAAGTTATGCCGGTATAACTTATATTGGGATAAGTTATCGTGGGATTAATTATGCTGGGATTATTTTTTATTCACTTTTTGATATGTTGTATTAAGAATGACAATTGTATCATTTCTATGAAGCATGTATAAGTTATATACCGAAGCTAATTACACCACCCTCTATAAGGTATAAGTTATTCTGGTATTAAAATTAACACCGGGATAACTTATACTTGATTTCCTAATCCAAACAGAGTATTAAAGTGATATTAAATTTTTATACCACCCCTATACTTTCTTATACCTCATACAAGAAGGATTGTGTAAATAAAGTCTACAATGTCATATACCTAAACTTTGTATAGTACAAATATAAATCTTTTACTCTATCAGTATAGTACTATTAAATTTTGTTGGGATAGTTTGTACATGTGGGAAGAGTCCACACCGGTGGCATAAAGCCACTTTGGTGGTTTTATAAAGCTTGGCCCATTTGGTATAAATAATTGACATATTTAGAAGAATGTGTGTATACATATACATACATACATACATACATACGTATATATATATATATATATATATATATATATATATATATATATATATATATATATATATATATATATATATATATATATATATATATATATATATATATATATATATAAATGACTTGGACCCGGCCCGCGCCCAATCCCCAAGTCCAAGTCATTTATATATATATATATATATATATATATATATATATATATATATATATATATATATATATATATATATATATATATATATATATATTGGACCCGGCCCGCGCCCAATCCCCAAGTCCAAGTCATATATATATATATATATATATATATATATATATATATATATAAATGACTTGGACTTGGGGATTGGGCGCGGGCCGGGTCGGAACTTTAAATAAAGATTTTATCTTTCGTATTTATTTAGAACAACCTTTTGTTATTTAAAATTTGAATTTAAATTTAATTTTCAATTAAACAAAAGAGTTGTGATTATTCGTGAAAAAAGGCGTCTCTTTAGAAAAGTCTTCTTTTCTTTTCTATAAATACGGAAAACATCCCAGAAGTAGACAATACAATCTGCACGTATATTTTCTGGCTTTGTTGTATCCTGATAGAGAATTACTTGTAATACCTAAATTAAATACAGACAATAACTCTTGAAAGATAGTGATCTTTCACGCCTCAAAGCCTTTAATTCTCTAATTATTTACATATATTTTCTAACATTTCAAGAGTTATTTCTATTATGGAGAAGTTATTGGCAACTGTTGAGAATCCGAAAGATTTAATCAAATTGGATCGCTTTGATGGATCAAACTTCACTCGTTGGAAGGATTAGATGATTTTCTTACTCACAACGCTGAAAATATTTTATGTCCTTGATCCATTGTTGGCTGCATTACTAGAACCAACCCCGGAGGATACTGATGTGATCAAAGCAAAGAGGAAGAAACGTGAAGAAGATGAACTGCTTTGCCGAGATCATATTCTGAATACTTTGACTGATTGATTGTATGATTTGTACTCCAATTTAAAATCTCCAAGGGAAATCTGGACGGTGTTGCAGACTGCATATGAAAATGAGAAACGAGGTATCGATAAATTCTTATCTCTGCAGTTTTCCAAATTTAAGATGGTAGATACAAAGCCTATAATGGATCAGATTCATGAGTTACAAATCTTAGTTTCAAAACTAAGTGATCTTGAAGTGAAAATTTCTGATGCACTTCAAATAATTGCAATTCTCTCGAAATTGCCTTCTTCCTGGAATTATTACAGGAAGAAAATCCTACATTCTACTGACAAATTAACTATAGAACAATTTCGAACTCATCTTCAAATTGAAAGCGAGACTCGTGCTTGTGATGAAATTGTTCATGCCTCTAGTTCTACAGTTAATACTGTTACTCAGAATAAGTCAGGAAACGAAAATAAAAATCTGAAAGTTTCAAAGAAGTCTCTTAATAAAAAGAGAAACAATATGAGTTGTTATCATTGTGGAAAGAAAGGTCATAAGATTCGAGACTGCAGGTTTAAGAAAACAGGAATGAATTTTCATTCAGGAGATGTTGGAAAATCTGGAAACTCAAGAAATTCTGAGAAGGTAAACATATTAGAAAGTTCTTCACAAGGGCTAGTGGCTATGATTTCTGCTATACCAAATGACATGGTTAATATGGCTGCAACAACCACAAAGAATCAAGATTGGTGGTTGGATTCTGGTGCAACAACTCATGCCTGTCACGACAAGAATATGTTCAATACCTATTCGGAAGTTAAAGATTCTGGAAAGGTGCTAATGGGCAACCATGTTACAGCCGAAGTTGCAGGAGAAGGAACAGTTGAAATCAACTTTACATCTGGGCAGAAGATGACTATTCTGAACGTGTTCCATGTTCCTGAAATAATGAAGAACTTGATTTCTGCTAGTTTACTTTCTAAGAGAGGTTTCAAAATTATAATTGAGTCTGATCATGTAATTGTGTCTAAGAGTGGTCTGTTTGTAGGAAAAGGGTATCATTGTGATGGCATGTTCATACTAAGTGTTAATGCAATAAATTATGCTTCTGCTTATACCATTATGTCTGATTCCTATTTATGGCATGCTAGATTAGTCCATTTAAATTTTGGTTCTATAAATTATATATCGAAAAATGGTTATATCTCTTGTAAAACTGAACATGGAAGCAAGTGTGAAATATGTTTACAAGCGAAAATAACTAAGAAACCATTTCATAAAGTTGAAAGATTTACAGAAGTATTACACTTAGTGCATTCTGACATATGTGAATTAAATGGAGAATTAACTAGAGGAGGTAAAAGATACTTCATCACATTTATAGACGATTTCTCTAGATTCACATATGTTTATCTACTTAGAACAAAAGATGAAGCGTTTCAAAAGTTTAAGAAATTTAAGTCAGTTGTAAAAAGTCAAAAGAATAGGAAAATAAAAATTATTCGAAGTGATAGAGGAGGTGAATACTTTTCCACTGAATTTAGTAATTTCTGTGAAGAGCATGGAATAATACATCAAACTAGTGCTCCTTATACACCACAACAAAATGGATAAGCAGAAAGGAAAAATTGAACTTTAGTAGACATGGTTAATTCTATGTTATTAAATACACATTTACCTCACTATCTATGGGGTGAAGCACTACTTACTGCTTGTCATATATTAAATAGAGTGCCTTCAAAAAGTGTTCATGTTTCACCTTATGAACTTTGGAATGGTAGAAAACCTAATATATGTTATTTTAAAGTGCGGGGGTGATATCTTTTTATAGAGTTCCCGATCACCAAAGAATAAAATTGGGACCTAGAGGGATTAAAAGTATTTTTGTTGGATATGCACAAAATTCAAAATCATATAAATTGCTTGATCTAGAATCTAATGTTATAGTAGAATCTAGTCATGTTGAATTTTTAGAAAATAGATTCATTAATGATATTGTTGATAAGCAGTTGATTGCACAAAATCAAAGTAGTCAAGATACACAAAAGATGTCACAATCTAAAATAATTTTAAATAAAAGAAAAAGTGACAATACTCAGTTAGAGCCTAGAATAAGCCAAAGAGATAGAAAAAAACCCTTGATCTGGATTGTATATCTTCGGAATCTTTCATTTTTCTAGTAGAGGGAGATAGAACTAAAGTCTGTAATAAGATACCTTTTTTGTTTAATATAGAAGAAGATCCTAGAACATACAAAGAAGCCATGTCTTCTAGAAATGTTGCTTTTAGGAAAGAGACAATTAATGATGAAATGGACTCAACAACACTTGGACTTTAGTTGATTTGCCTGATGGATCCAAATCTGTAGGTTGTAAATGGGTATTCAGGAGAAAATATAATATAGACGGTTCTGTACAAACCTTCAAAGCAAGACTAGTTGCAAAAGGCTTCACGCAAAAAGAAGGTGTTGACTACTTTGATACATATGCTCCAGTTGCAAGAATAACATCTATTAGAGTTCTTTTGTCATTGGCATCCATATGTGATTTATATGTACATTAAATGGATGTTAAAACCGCCTTTTTAAATGGAAATTTAAGTGAAGAAATTTATATGAAACAACCTGAAGGATTTGTTCTTCCTGGTAATGAACATAAAGTTTGTAAGCTTATAAAGTCTCTCTATGACTTGAAACAAGCAACAAAACAACGGCATGAAAAGTTTGATAGTCTAATATTATCAAATGGTTTCGTACATAATCAGTCAGACAAATGTATTTACTCTAAGTTTACGGAAGATTATGTAGTTGTTATTTGTCTTTATGTCGATGACATGTTGTTTTTTGGTACGAACATGCTTGGAATTTTTGAAACTAAGAAGTATCTAACTTCAGTCTTTAAAATGAAATATTTGAATGAAGTATATACCATCTTAGGTATCAAGGTTCAAAGAAGTGATAAGAGAGTAATCTTATCACACTCATTACATTGATAAGATTCTTACTAAGTTCAGTCATCTGGGCATAGTGGAGTCTAAAACTCCATATGATACAAGCATCAAACTTACTGAAAATACTGGAAGAACTGTTGCTCAATTAGAGTATACAAGTGCAATTGGCAGTTTGATGTATGCTATGCATTGCACTAGTCCTGACATAGCATTTGTCGTTTGTAAACTTTCACGGTTTACAAGTAATCCAAGTAATATCCACTGGAAAGCTATAATTAGAATACTTGGATATTTAAAGAGAACAAAACGATTAGGCATTGTTATAATGGGTTTCCTACAGTATTAGAAGGATATTCTGATGCGAGTTGGGTTACAAATATGCATGATAGTAAGGCTACTTCAGGTTGGATATTTACTTTGGGGGCGGTGCCATTAGTTGGGCATCAGAGGAACAAACTTACATTTCTCATTCCACTATAGAATCTGATGTCATTGCATTAGCTGCTGCCGGAAAAGAAGCGGAATGGCTAAGAAATATGTTACTAGATATAAAATTGTGGCCACAACCTATGTCAGCTATTTCAATATTTTGTGATAGTGAGACTACTATGTGTGTAGCTCATAACAAAATGTATAATGAAAAATCAAGACATATAAGCTTAAGGCATGCTTATATAATAGAATTAGTTATAAATGAATCTATAGCTATTGTCTATGTGAGATCAAACAAGAATATGGCAGATCCACTTACAAAGGCATTAAATAGAGATGCATTACAACAAACTAGTGAAGGAATGGGACTAAAACTCTTAAATTAATCACAAGCGATGGGAACCCAACTTTAAGTTAGTATACAATCGAACAATATAAGTTCAATGGGTAATAACAAGTTGCTTGTGTTGATTAAGAGCGAATCTTCTCAATTAGAGCCTAGATTCCTATGTACTGTGTACTATTATGAGAAGAATTTAGGAGTTGTTAAATGTCTTTAATAACAGGGGCATAATGACAAACTTTCAAGTGCATAATGTTACAAGAACGAGGGTGAATTAATTCTTAATGGAATTAGCAAATATCTATAGTAACAGAGGCAAAGTCTATTACCACCTATATAAATATTGAGGAGGTGCCGCTTCTAACAAGATTTAAAGAGTTGATCTTGTAAATATTCATGAATTTGGATTAGCACATGGCCATAAAAGTGCTAAAGCATAATAATGGAGTGTTTCTCTACTTAATAATATTATGTGTGTGATACTTTCGGTTTGACAATGAAGTTGTGGTTAAAATCTTAGGATACCAATAACTTCGTCGAACATTAAGGCATTTACACTAATGAAAAATTCAAATCTATATTAGATACTTTTCGATATGCATGATATTATGAGACATATTACAAATTAGTGGGGGATTGTTGGAATAGTTTGTATATGTGGGAAGAGTCCCACTTTGGTGTCTTTATAAAGCTTCACCCATTTAGTCCAATAAAATGAACAATTGACATATTTAGAAAAATATGTGTGTGTGTGTGTGTATATATATATATATATATATATATATATATATATATATATATATGACTTGGACTTGGACTTGGGGCTTGGGCGCGGGCCGGGTCGGAACTTTAAATAAAGATTTTATTTTTCGTATTTATTTAGAACAGCCTTTTGTTATTTAAAATTTGAATTTAAATTTCAGTTTCAATTTTGATTAAACAAAAGAGTTGTGATTATTCGTGAAAAGAAGCGTCTCTTTAGAAAAGTCTTGTTTTCTTTTTTATAAATACGGAAAACAACCCAGAAGTAGACAATACAATCTGCACGTGTATGTTCTGGCTTTGTTGTATCCTGATAGAGAATTGCTTGTAATCCATAAATTAAATACAGGCAATAACTCTTGAAAAATAGTGATCTTTCTCGCCTCAAAGCCTTAAATTCTCGTACATATATTTTCTAACAAATTTCAATCCAATAACTAGACATAATTTTTTTTTTAGTTTGTTGCTTAGTGATGTACTTTGTTATTCATTAACCAAGGAATTTTAGTGGGGAATCAACATTATAATCATGAGAGGAAAAGGAAATTCCCTACTAAAGTCAAAAGTTGCTAAAATAAGATTAGCTGAAATTCTATTTAGTTTGGATTCATCACTTATTCAGCGATTTAATTGGTAAAGCCTAGTATATAGTGAATGGCCATCGGGATAAGATGATAAATTTGCTTTATATATATGGTTGGTGAGGTGGGGAAGTAGTTAACTTCAATCATGAGATGAAATTAATAGGTGCCTAGACGTGAGACCACCCTGTGTAACGTTGACTATTTTTTAAGTTTAAACACATAACTAATCATCATACTAATCTTCTCCATAACATAAATTTTAATTTGACGCACTTAATTACTGGAGTACGTACTTTGTTTTTGTTAATTACTATTATTCTTTATGCAGCATATGTATTTCTCAAAACCTCAACTTGAAAATATGGTTGTCTGTATGTAGTCTTACGATATGGTACTAATAATATTTTCTATTAACAGGTTATTACACAAAAACAAAAATATGTATTTCATATTGTAATAGGTTATTTGCTTTTAAGTTACTATTCCAAGTTATTATAGATACTTACTTACCTATGGTGATCTTTTAAATGACTTAATAGAGTTGATTATGCGTACCAACTATGTAAAAATATTCACCCAATCAGGAATTTATAAAGTAATTATAGATAAATTCTATAATACTAATCAGTGACAAGGTAAAAATGGTAGTTGATCATCTGTTATCAGGGTAAACTACACTAAGACTTAAAGAGTAAAAATAAGTAGTATTATTCTTATATTTTGGTGTACAAAACTAAAATCAGACCTGATAATTTAAAGTTTTTTTTACCTTCCTAGTGTATCGAACTCTCTATATATATATATATTCAAATTAATAAGAAGCAAGCTAGCCACATAAGGCTGGAATCTGCAGCCCCCATCAGCAATTAAATGACCTGTTTCTAATTCAAACCGAGTGGTTACAATCAGACTGTTTTTGTGTATAACCAACTAGCTTCTTCTTTCATAATGTATAATATATAGAATTTCTTTTCATTATGTTGGGCAAAGCTCGGCTGGGCTTGTTTCATACCAACCATGCATATGTCACTGGCACCTACAGTATTTTGCCTTAGCTTGTAAATGAAATCGTTATATATTTGTGGCTGCTGTTACTATATTGATCAACTGTAGGACCAATTGATTCAACTAACACAGAAAACTTAGAAATATACTAGTTGTTATGGAGTAGTTATTACTATAATGGACTTTGAAAACGAAGAGTCAATCTGAGACGGAGCGAGAATTTCAAGTTTATGTGTTTTAGATTTGGAAACGACTACTTCAAGTATTAATTAATAAATGAGTTTCAATTTAAATTTAATATTTTGTACATATTTAGTAAATTTTTAACAAAAATATATTGTTTAAGCAAAAAATACTGGATTAGACTGAACCCGCCGTACTGAGCTTCTACCTCCGCCCCTAAAATCAATGGCTTCTTCCATAAAAGAGTTGCTATTTAAGAAGGGTGGATGAAGGGTCATTGAGAAGGTACCTACCTAGACAAATATTATCCTTTTGTAAGCCACTGTTTCCTCAAGGGCAAGTCTCTTCTTGACTTGTTAACGTCTTCTAATTTATAAATATTTTTCCAGTCTCCTCCTGGCTTCTTCTACAGTTTTCTCGTATTTTTAAATTAAATAGTGTGCGTTTGGGCGGAATTTAATAACTTTTACTTAAATAATGTATTTGTTCTAAAAAAAATTTATTATTTACAGTTTAAATTTAGAACCCCATTGTTAGCATTTGCAATCATTTCAAAAAACTAAAACCGATAAAGTTAAAATTCTTGTACTGCCTTTACTTTATTTTATTTTATTTCATTTGAAATTCTCGTCCCGCCTTTGCTTAAGTCTTATTTTTGGTATAGCATGCACTGGCTTGTCGTGGAGGCTAGGACTGCATTTTCTACTGTTTAATTAGCACTCTTTCACGTATTAACCACAATTAATATGCCTGATGATAAAATATCTGAATTTAATTTTGATTAACTCAAAATGGTTGAAATAACATTTATCTCACCTAACGATAATCAGGTTGTGACCAACAGTTTAGCTATATGGATGGATATGCTCAGCTTATGGTTTTTGTGTGTTTAAACATCATTTGTAAAACCCTAGATGAGTTTATCATTGGTATATATATTTTAGTCGGTTAATTTTATCTGAATGTAAACTGAACTGAAACCCTAACACTCTTGGTTCACAAAATTCTTGGTTAATAGTACTATACAAGTATATATATGATGACACGGAAAGGCTAATTAAAAGTCATGTAGAGTGTATATATATATATATATATAGATATATATATATGTATACGGAGTAAATTAATCTGATAATGTTATAAATAGACTTCTATTTAAGGTGAATATCTATAATTAGAGAGATTCTAGAGTTTTATTCTTGGTAGCTAAGTCACTACCTCCCTATAAATAAAGGGGTCTTCTACCATTGTAAACCATCCCTAACAATCTCTAAGTATCAATAAGAATACTTCTCTCTCTCTATTCTCTCTATTGCTCTTGTTCTTGCATTATTGTTCTTGTCTTTATATTATTTCATAACACGTTATCAGCACGAGACTCTAACCAATTGGGTAGAAGCTTTGAGATTGAGCATAATAATTTGCAATTCCTACGTTGGTTGCTGTGCGGACAATTCCTTGGGCAAAGGCAAAAGGCAGAAGCCTTATTCAGAAAAGAAACAAAAAGGCAGAAGCCTTATTCAATAAACAAAACAAAAACGAAAAAAAAAGGAAAGAAGCAAAGCAAACACAAACCTACGAAGCAGAGGCAGCGGCGCTTACTCACGGAGGCCACGAAAAGATTTTAGGGTTCTTGGCAAATCATTAATTCTTGAATTAAGAATTTTTATACGGACAGAAAGAGAAAAACGTGAGAGAAAGAAAGGAATTTACACAAGAGGTATATTTGATTTATTGGTATACCTTAAAGGTAAGTAATTTACTTTTCTCTTTCAAATTCTTGAAATTCTACGATTTGATTTTATATACAAACATAGACAACAAAGTTTGATTATAACTCTAATGGAGTTTGTAAGAAATTGTAACCACATGAAGTGGTAAAATCTCTATGTCCTGCCATGATTAAATTAATGTATGATTGTGGGCAAAGAATTGAAAATCCGTCCCATTGAATTTGCTCCATTCCCTTTAGAGAATGTGGAAGCAGTATGTGATAAGTCTGAAAGAAGACAAAATTATTACCATAAAGGTATCAATGGATGTGGACGTGGCAATAGACGAAATTATAATCGTCATTATTGTGATAATGAGAATAATAAAGATTCTCAAAATAATCTTTCACTTTATGAAAGTAATATTTGACATGAGATTGTGTAAAGCACATGATTATGATCCATTCCCTGAAGTGAATGTGATAAGTGTAATAGAGCCCGTAAGTATGAACACGCTCTTGATGTAAATTTGTTTTATGTCTGACATTATGAAAAGAAAGTTCGTTGCCCTTGAAATTTCGGGCAAGAACTATATGACATGGGTGTTGGATGCTGAAATCCACTTAGATGCTATGGGTCTTGGAGACGCCATTAAAGACAGAAATAATGCATCCACCCAAAACTATGCTAAGGCCTTGATTTTCTTGCGCCATCACCTTGATGAAGGTTTGAAACTATGCTAAGGCCTTGATTTTCTTGCGCCATCACCTTGATGAAGGTTTGAAAATTGAATATATCACAGTCAAAGATCCACCCATCTTGTGGAATGGCTTAAAGAAGAGATATGACAACCTGAATTTGGTCACTCTGCCACAAGCACGATACGATAAGAATCCAAAAGCAAATAGTTTATAAACTATATATTATCGTTGCGGTGGAAACGGGCACTGGTCAAAGGCTTGCCGTATACCATGACATTTGGTTGACCTTTATCAAGCATCTCGAAAGAGTAAACGCCCTGAAACGAATTTTGTCCCTGACGACAACTTTGACATCACCCACTTGGATGTGGCAGACTTCTTTGAGCAACCCGAGGGGAAGATAGACCACCTAATCGGTGATGGATCCGTGATGAAAGAAGATGGAGCTATTTGATTTTATTTTACTTATTTGTATTAGTTAATGAATAAACTAATAGTCATTAGTACTAACTCGTATTAGTTAATTTATAATATAATGTTAGTATTAGTTCTTTAGAATGTTTCAATATGCTCAAACATCAATAATATTTTTAATTTCCAGTAGAGGTAATCGACTAACCTGAAAAACTAGTCGATTATCTTATATTTTTGCATTAAAGCTGAAAAACAATTGATCGACAATCGATTGTCTATGTCTAACAATCGATTGTCGTTAGACAGTGTAATCTGGAATTTTTCAAAAATCATCAACAATCGATTGTCTATGTCTAACAATCGATTGTCGTTAGACAGTGTAATCTGGAATTTTTCAAAAATCATCCACAATCGATTTTCTATGTCTAACAATCGATTGTCGTTAGACAGTGTGATCTGGAATTTTTCAAAATAGTCAACAATCGATTGTCTATGCTTAACAATCGATTGTCTTAAAACAATGTGCTCTGGAATTTTTCAAAAATAGTCAACAATCGATTGTCTATGTTTAACAATCGATTGTCTTAAAACAGTGTGATCTGGAATTTTTCAAAAATTGTCAACAATCGATTGTCTATGTTTAACAATCGATTGTCAATGCTCAACAATCGATTGTGTGTGTTTAACAATCGATTGTTTTATGAAAATGCTTAAACTGAAATTTTCAAACTGCATAGTAATCGATTATGGAAAACATATAATCGACTATCTGATTTATTTAGTCAACTGACATCAGCAGATTTTGAAAATATTATGTGACACAAACGAATTGAACTTGTTTATTCTTATGTTCGTGTATTTCTTTTGTATGTCAAACCATGGGAATTAAATTGATTGAAGGCTCCGGAAGAGCAACTGTAACTCTGCCCAAAGGCACGACGTTTATCTTAGAGAATGCAATATTCTCCTCCAAGTCTAAGAAGAACTTGTTGAGTTTTAATGATATCAATCGCAATGTTCTCCTCCAAGTCTAAAAGGAACTTGTTGTATTTTAAAGATATCATTCAAAATGGATATCATATTGAGACAATAGATGAGAATAATCTTGAATTCTTCATGCAAAACGAGGCTGCCCATTTCGGTTTGGGTTCACGCCATTTTGCATGCAGCAATACTAGTTCGTCGGCTGCCCACTTCGGTTTGGGGTCACGCCATTTTGCATGCAGCAATACTAGTTCGTCGGCTGCCCACTTCGGTTTGGGGACACGCCATTTTGCATACAGCAATGCTAGTTCGTCTCTGACTGACGAATTGACACAAATATTCCCCGTTGCAATTGGTTTTGGGTCATGGACCCAATATATCCCATTTAAGAATCTTTGGATGCGCAGTATATGTGCCTGTAGCACCGCCATCCCGCACCAAAATGGGTCTGCAAAGAAGGTTAGGAATATGTGTTGAGGTTGAATCGCCCTCCATTATTCGCTACCTCGAAACATTGACAGGAGATTTGTTTACTGCACGATTTGCAGACTGACAATTTGATGAGACACTTTTCCCAAAATTAGGGGGAGAAGTTGGTGTAACCAAACGGGAAATTTTGTGGAAAAATGCATCATTATCTCATCTTAATCCACATACCTCTATTTGTGAAAGAGGCACTAAAGATTATCCATTTGCAAAGAATAGCAAATCAAATGCCTGACGCATTTATAGATTTGAAAAGGATAACAAAATCACATATCCCCGAAGTGAATGTGACAACATCTGATTCACGAATACATATTCATTATTGGAAGAATATGAACATGAAATTGGTATTAAATATACCACACTCACCCCTAGAAGGAGGTTTGAGATGATACCACACTCACCCCTAGAAGGAGGTTTGAGATGATATATGGCATGAATGATCATTGGTCACGTACCTATTGTACGCCAAAGTATTTTGGAAATATGACTATTAAAGGACAACGATAATGCAAGAAACATATCTTGCATATAAGTTTGACATGACCATAATGGTATAACTTTCTCTTTAAGAAAGATATTCACCACATGGATGTTGATGAATCTGTGGTAGTACAAAATTAATTGAGAGCTCTAGAAGAGCCAATTATTACTATTGGAGAAACACAATTGAGTGTTGTGCTGTAGTAAGTCTCAAAGAAACTTATTCAGTTTCCAAAGTACACGCGAAAGCGATTGATTATATTGAGACTATAAATAAAGGAAGGCTTTGATATCTCCTATTACTACAACTTGTAGCGGGGTAATTTGCATATGAAAAGCTACCCGCTTTGTTCTCTAGTTTGTACTACACAAAAGAAAGAATGGCACAATAAAGTGGATATCCATTGGTATAAAAACCCATGTCATAATAAACCTGAAGTATATTGATAAGTGCACATGTCATGGTGTAAATTTGAAGTTTACAATATTGATAATTTGTTCAGTTAGCATTCGTATTAGCCATCTCATTTTAAGTATGATGTGCAAATCCACACAGTTGAATATCAAAGAACTAGAAAGTTCTTTACGAATTCTCTTGTATCACTTGTTCTCATTAATGAACTGACCAACTAAAGAGTTCGGGTTGAAGCCCATAAATTCTGGAAATATCAAAGGTGAATATGGGCCCATTCACCTGCCATGTATACCACATATGATGCATCTATGAAATGGTTACATGCGCAATTGTTATTAACCCGTAGCCTGGCCGGTGCTTGCGAGGTAAATTGCTCAGTAATCTAACTTCGAGCATAATTTCCAGATTCTCTACTCAAGATAGTTCATCTTGATAAGTTGGTTTATATCAAAGTTGGTTTAGCAAGATAATTATTGAGTGCTTCCACTTAATAGCTAAACTGTTTCTTATGAGAACAAAGTTATATATATCAGTTTGATATACGTTGTATACGAGAGTATATTATATTCTCCCCTCACAAGTGGTTCAGGGTCAGGAACCAAATAATTTCATCTTATTATTAATGTGCTGTGTATATTGACATGATAATGCACAAAGATGATTTCCCAAAGTTGAGGAAACAAGTTAGCTTTACTAACATGAGGGGGAGACATCATAAACACTTGAGAAGAGGTTACATGGGATGAATTATCATTTGTATATGTAAATCCCCAAATATCATGATATGAACCTGAAGTTCATAAAAGGGATAATTCAATTGCAACATATTGCAAAGCATGCTATACGCATTTGCTGACCCAAAGAAAGTGACTATATTCTCACTACAAATGCTCATATTAAGCCCCAGAAGGACAAAGTCTTGGATACGCTTGAAGCGTATAGACAAATACTTGATTCCATGTGAAAGACATGTAGATTTGGACATGTAGTTCAAATACTTGAGAGTATAAAAGTCAAAGGTATGTATAATCAGTTTTCAATATCTTATTTGTTTAGCATGACGTGAAAACTTGATATGCATCTAATGTCTATTATGTGACTTACATGACTTAACTTGAAAGATTTAAGTTGCTTGAAGCATATGCAATTCTTGGTCCTGAAGTACCACATCCTTAGTACAATTTGTGTACGTATGTATCTTGCTATAACTATAAGCATGATGGCATTGAGAATGCATCTACGGAGATATTGAAGAGTTATTCCACGACATTATATGAAGATGTTCATATCTATCAAGAATGATGATTTCAAGGTGCGGAATATTTATTCAAGTCGATATGGTTGATTTGTCAAACGTCTACCAAAGATCGTTTTGAAGATGATGCACAAGATTGGAATGCAAATGCTCAAGGATATAAATTAATGTACTCATTAGAGGGAGTTAATGCGCGTTGCACTCTTTTTCCCTTACAAGGTTTTGTCCCAATTGGGTTTTCCTTGCGAGGTTTTTAACGAGGCAACCAATAGGCGCATATTCAAACATGTGTACTCTTTTTCCTTTCTTTAATTTTTCCCATTGGGTTTTGGTCTTAAGGTTTTAACGAGACACATTGTTGAATAGACATTCAAGGGGGAGTGTTATAAATAGACTTCTATTTAAGGTGAATGTCTATAATTAGAGAGATTCTAGAGTTTTATTCTTGGTAGCTAAGTCACTACCTCCCTATAAATAAAGGGGTCTTCTACCATTGTAAACCATCCCTAACAATCTCTAAGTATCAATAAGAATACTTCTCTCTCTCTATTCTCTCTATTGCTCTTGTTCTTGCATTATTGTTCTTGTCTTTATATTATTTCATAACATATAACATATAGTAATGAGTAATTGGCTTTTAAATAGAGATGGAGACCCTTAAATAGCATTTTTGTTTTAGTTCCAATAGGACTTAACGCAAAATAAGAGAAAAAAATATTTAATATATTTTATGTGTAAAACAAATTATTAATGAGTAAAAAAAATAGGGTCATAAAATTACTAAAAAAAAGTTTGTAAAGACTCACAAAACCAATTGATCCACGTGCAATTTTTTAAAATATTTAATATATTTAGATAGTGTAAACGAGTTTCAACGCCTCCCCGACCTCCAGACTTCCAGATAATTTTCATAAATTATTAGTTTAAGTTCTCTCAAATTTATTAAAATCCTGATATCCCAATTTGATTTTGTATGTATTATGTTTGAGTTGTCCATTTTGCTCCATTTGATTACACTAATAAGTAGAGCCGTTTGTTATCCAATATTTTAATTAATGAATCATTTCTACTGTACCTGTTATATCAAATCAACTATTAATAGATTGCAATATAAAATATTTAAACTTATAGCCTATTTGGTCATGCAGCAAAAATAAGTTTATTTTGATAAATACTTTGTCTAAAAGTACTTTTTCAAAAGTATGGTGACAATCAGTTTGTTTTTGACTAATTAATTTAAAAAGCAATTCTGAGCATGATTTAGTGTTTGGCCAAACTTTTAAAAACGGCTTCTAAGTGTATTTTTCTCAAAAGTATTTTTCAAAAAAAAACCTTTTAAAGAGAAGCTATTTTTTTTCGCTTTTTCAAAATTGCTTCCATTCAAAAATATATTTTTTTCTTCTAAAAACTTGGCTAAACACTTCAACTTTAAAAAGTTGAAATGTTTTCGTGCATACTTTGAAGTGTTGGCTAGTAACCTTCAAAGGCGCTATGCCAGAAAAAATGTTCATGCATAGCGCCTTTAAAAAGCGAAAAATATATTTGGTCACACTAAGAATGGCCCAAACGTCTCAAATGGGGGTATAATGGTAATTTCGCATGGCTTTTGAGGGCATAATGGATATTTGTGCATTTTCGTTTTTCATATATACCCTTTGAAAGATTTTTCGTTTTAATCATTTTTTGAACAATTCTCTCTCACTAATTTATTTGTCTTACCTTCCCAAGATGCACTAAAATTTACATATACTATGCCAATTAATCGAAATATACTAAAATATACAAATAATATATTAGAGAAAATACGTTTAAAAATTGGAGAAAATACGTATAAAGATTACTGATATTTATGAATAAAGTGGTCACTTTCTAACCCTAAACACTTAATATATTTAGCCAAAGCTAAAAAGCTTTTCCAGCCCCCATTTTTCTATCTTTTTTTCTCCTTCTTCGTCTTTTATCTTTCTTAGGGTTAGATTAAGAAATGGACCACAGGAAGATGAATAATGCTTCGAAAGTTTATGTAGTGTTTCGTGGTAAGAGGCCTGGATTATACAACTCTTGGCATCAGTGTGCTCCTATGGTTATTGGTGTCAAGGGCAGCATCTTCAAGGTCATCAAAACGTATGATGAAGCCATAGCCGCTTTTAATGAGTTCAGAAATGGATCTCAAGCTGGTAATATATCTTCATCAAAGGTGTATATAGTATTTCGTGGTAAAAAGCCAGGATTATACAACTCTTGGTGTGAGTATGCTCCTATGGTTATAGGTTTCATAGGAAGCATCTTCAAGTCTTACAAATCTTATGATGAAGCAGTAGCAGCATTCAATAAATTCCAAAAAGAAAATGTTTACAGTGACGAACAATCTTCAAGTTCGTGTGTCGATGAAAGTGATGTTGGAGCAAGTGTTATATTATATGTGTTGTTAGCTGTAATGTTTGTAGAGATAAAAATTTCAAAAAATTGTTCAGTTTGATTATTGTTTGTTTTGGTTATTATCAGTTTGATTGTTTTGTTTGATGTGTTACTGGTTGCCACATTCAATCTCTGTAGAATAGATGCCAAAGCCTTTGTATTTTGTACTCCGTGTTTGAATGAAATAAGAATATAAATTTTTTTAAAAATATTTTGAAATGAACTGGATGTTTTAATTTGTCTATATTGCTGGAACCTTGTAAGTGCCAAGGTATTATCATTTTGAACTTGTTTTAATTCCTACTACATTCATTCATAAGCACTCAACTATCTTCAAGTACTTATCAACTATCTCCATAATTTCAGTATGTGCTATATTTGAATCTTGAAGTACTAAACTATCTTCATAATTATTGACAATACATTTTTTTATTTGCCAAGTGTTGTTGTCATAAGTTTCATGTGCTATATTAATTTGGAAAATAAATTGAAATTTTTTATAGTACTTAATTAATCTTTACAAATGTTATTATTAGTACTTTCATTTCATTAGGCATCAAACGAACAGTTGGAATATTGAAGACAATATGACTGTTTTGTTAACTTTAATCAAACGTTCATTAGGCTTCGTTGTTTTTAGAAGGATTTTTGATACCCTTTTGCTGTATCATCAAACTCTATTCATGCAAGTACAAGACCCCCAGGTTATCATGTGAAAAAAGTTCATAAGAAAATATAAAATATATAAAAGATTCAAACCATAATAATAATAACTTGCTTGTTAATACGATATTGGGTGATAACATCACAATTACATAAGTTGATAAATAAAAACATCTATGTAAGGGGGTGGGGGTAGAAAACTTCATAGACGAACAAACACATAATAAAAAAGAAACGAAATAAATCTTCATAACTACTCAATATTCTGGTTCACTGAAAGAGACTTTGAGGTCTTAGATGCGGACTCGGTATCACTAAGGATAACAATGATAGAATTGCACTTAGCTCCACTCTGGACGGATAATATGCTCCATATCATCAAGCATATTATAGAGCGAAGTAAAGGGATGCTCTTTCAGCATGACAGTCTTGAGGTAATCAATGCTACTATCACGAACCACCCTCTCAATCAACTCTGTAACCTCACGCTTCAGCTTGGTGTAATCACTCTTCAGAACTTGGTACAAGATGTTATGACTCACAGGTGAGCCATGCAATGCTTGTTCAGCATGTTTCTTTGTCGCGGTATTATCCGTCGTTAGGCTTAGTAGTATTTGTAGTTTGATTGTCTTATGTAGGTGTAGAATATTTTTTCAGAAAAATATATAGGGAGGATTATAATCTCTTTTCACTTCCCGGTAGGAATTAAAGTCTCTTTGTAGAGACTCTAGGCAACCATTACACTTCCCAATAGCATCCCCTTCCACTCCTCCATGCATCCATTGCACTTCCCAGTAGCCCTTTACACTCCTTCATGCAACCATTACAATTGCCAGTAGTATATTTCACCCCTCTATGCACCATTACACTCCTCCATGACTAAAATTAATTATAGGTGCTTGTCTTTAATTTATCCATCCGCTTATACAGATTTTGACAGTTTCTCTTTATTTTATTTTTTTTAAATTCTGCCGGTGCACTTTATAGGTTTTATCTCATATAGTCTTACCTTAGAAGACTTGATTAATCCATGTAAAGATTATATAATATGGCCTACATGAGTATTTTGGTTTAATATAAATATATTTTGTTGTTAAATTAATATTTGAATAAATTATAGGAAGTTAATTATGGTTATAACTCCCCACTAACCCACTTTAATGGAAAGTGGAAAATAACTAATGGTCACTCTCTATGCTTAGGGTAACTCCATCATATTCTATCCTTACAAAGATTATTTGATCAATGTTTAGGTTTAGGTTTAGCTTTTGGTTTACGTTCTCTTTTGATTTAGGTTCGTTTAGGTTTAGGTTTAGGTTTACGTTTTGATGTCGATTTTTAAACTTTTTTGAAAAAAAGGAAATAATCTTTGTAGTCTTGTTCTTGTTTGTAAACTGATAGAAACAAATTGGAGACTTCTGCAATGTTTAATGACTTCCCAATTTTAATTGGCTATTTATAAAAATTAGTCTTCTTGAAATAAAAAGAAAAGATATAACAATAATATATGGAAAAAACACAAACAATATTATAAAGAACAATCATATTAATCCATTATTAAAGAGAACAATCATACTACGATCCATTTGAAGTCATTACATATAACTAAAGAGATGAAATTATCAAGCTAAGCATTAGTTAATCCTAACTCTTCAACAGAGAATATCACAACCCCCGATGTAGCCTCAACTAGTTCAAAGAGAAGGACATTCCCTTTTTTCAGATTATTGTTGATAACAAATTGTTTCTACCCATTGATCAGTCTTCTACGAACACTACTTTTGAAAATCATAGACCACTCCTTCCCATTATATCGAAGCATTAATTTTTACCGAGATAGGAGGAAAATAGCCATAGAATCTATTTGGAATAAACTGCAAGAACATAATGATAGATAGGGTTTAGGGTTCATGGCTAGTTGGGATAATCAAAAATTATCAAATCATGAAATTTTAAGAAAATAAAATTACCAAAAATCACGCTTAATGTACGATTTGGGCACCTTCATCTGAAACCATGGATAGAATTCTTTTTCAATCCATACGTTAGCATTCATGTTTATGGTATCTATTTTGTTTAGAGAGTTGGAGATGTTGTTATTGTGTTTAAGAGATATATAAAGAGTAAAAACTTTCAATTTTCCTCCAATTGTATTTTTACTTTTCCCCTTGCTTCCCTCTGAAATTTGTATTTAACATTTTTGTGCAGAAAATGTCTTCTTGTTTTCCTCCTAAAAAGGGAAGCTAGAATACATTAGTTCTAAAAGTATCATGATTTACCTTATATTATAATTAATAATAATCAATAAAAACATATAGAGTTATAATATATATGACCTTAATTAATGAAGTTATATAGACGCCTATTATATAAAAGGTCAAGATTGCTAGCAATCATAATGATATAATTAGCTTAAGTTATATGACTATAATAATATTAGTGAATGGACTTATATGGTTGACATAGGCTGATGCGTATGATCTTAATAATGAAAATATATAGACGATCAATTATTATGAAATCGCAATGATGTAGTATCTAAAAGGCCGACATTACTACGAACCACAATGATATAATTACCTTACTACAATCATAGTAGTGAATGGACTTAAATGGTTCTATAGGCCGATACGTATGACCTTACTATAAACGGCTATTATCTAGACGACCGACATTACTACAAACCACAACGATATAATTACCTTACTATAATCATAGTAGTTAATGGACTTATATGGTTCCTATAAGCCGATACGTATGACCTTACTATAAACGGCTATTATCTAGAAGGCCGACATTACTACGAACCACAACGATATAATTACCTTACTACAATCATAGTAGTGAATGGACTTATATGGTTGCTATAGGCCGATACCTATGACCTTATAATAAACGGCTATCACCTAGACGGCCGACATTTCAACGAACCACAACGATGTAATTACCTTACTAAAATCATAGTAGTGAATGGACTTATATGGTTGCTATAGGCCGATACGTATGACCTTACTATAAACGGCTATTATACAGACGACCGACATTACTACGAACCACAACGATATAATTACCTTACTACAATCAAAGTAGTGAATGGACTTATATGGTAGCTATAGGTCGATACGTATGACCTTAAAATAAATGGCTATTATCTAAACGGTCGACATTACTACAAACCACAGCGATATAATTACCTTACTGCAATCATAGTATTGAATGGACTTATATGGTAGCTATAGGCCGATACGTATGACCTTACTATAAACAGCTATTATCCAGACGGCCGACATTACTGCGAACCACAACGATATAATTACCTTACTACAATCATAGTAGAGAATGGACTTATATGGTTTCTATAGGACGATACGTATGACCTTACAATAAATGGCTATTACCTAGACGGCCCACATTACTACGAACCACAACGATATAATTACCTTACTACAATCATAGTATTGAATGGACTTATATGGTTGTTATAGGCCGATACGTATGACCTTACAATAAGCGGCTATTACCTAGACGGCCGACATTACTACGAACCACAACGATATAATTACCTTACTACAACCATAGTAGTGAATGGACTTATATGGTTGCTATAGGTCGATACGTATGACCTTACAATAAACGGCTATTATCTAGACGGCCAACATTACTACGAACCACAACGATATAATTACCTTACTACAATAATAGTATTGAATGGACTTATATGGTTACCGTAGGCCGATACGTATGACCTTACGATAAACTGATAGTATATAGACGGCCGACATTACTACGAACCACAATGATATAATTACCTTACTATAATCATAGTAGTGAATGGACTTATATATGTTGCTATAGGCCTATACATATGACCTTACAATAAACGGCTATTAACTAGACGGCCGACATTACTACGAGCCACAATGATATAATTACGTTACTACAATCATAGTAGCGAATGGACTTATATGTCTATAGGCCGATACATATGACCTGATTATAAATGGCTATTTTCTAGTCGGTCGACATTGCTACGAACCACAACGACATAATTACCTTACTACAATCATAGTATTGAATGGAGTTATATGATTGATATAGGCCGATACGTATGTGTCACGACCCAAACCTGGTCGTGATGACACCCATCCCTAAAGCTAGGTAAGCCTTACCAACAATCGCTTCCAACAAAAACATTTAAATCTCAAACTGAAAAAAAATTGACAAAATAATAATCCAAAAATATTAATAATATGATATATGTAGAATACGAAATTCAAAAAAAACACTCCCATATGATATGAGGGTCACGAGTCTAGAGGCTTTAAACAAAACTGAGTAATAATAGTATCTGAATATAAAACCAAGATCTGGGAAAAATATATAATAATAGTCAAATGAAGAAATAGTGAGGAGCATCGAGGTCCTGCGAACGTCATGCAGCTACCTGAACCACTCTGAAATCTCTAGAGACTACGAAGATCAGCTAAGCCTCCGGTGTACCTGAATCTGCACACAAGGTGCAGGGAGTAGGGGTGAGTACTACCGACTCAGTGAATAACAAGCATAGAAAATGACTGAACGTAAGAAATCCACGAATGACCACAACGCAAAGCTACAACTAACAATCCTATAACTTGGCTACAGGCTAACAGCATAACAGTATCACAACAACAACCATATATTAGATAAAGATGCAATGCAATGCACATGAATACGTTGCAGAAGGTGCAGCCCGATCCGTTTAACGTCGACGGCGCTCACTGGGGTGTGCACAGACTCCGGAGGGGCTCCTTCAACCCAATCGCAATATCAATATATAACTACTGCGGTTGATATGATGTATATAATCGCTACAGCGTGTAGCCCGATCCATGCTCAGTCCACAATATGCATGTAAGTCACATAACAGATTCAATCTGATTCTTTGACAGTTTCCAATTCATTAAGGTGAATACAGTTTAATTAGTCAATTTCAGAAATACAGTTTAACATTTATTAACAGTGACTAACACAGGACTGATATCAATGATTATGCAAATCATGTTATCACACAGATATTCACCCTAGACGTGTACTACAGATCGGCACAAGTCCCTAAACATGGCATCAAGCCCAATTATCAACAACACAATGTGCGTATCAGACGCCAATAATTCATACTCAGCTCTCGGGATGGACCAAGTCACAATCCCCCAATCATTTACAATCCCGCACCTGCCATGGGGTGCGTGTCACGCCATAACATAGCGTCACGATGTGATAAATCGGGGTTTCAAACCCTCAGGCCATCATCTATACAAACTACTCACCTCTAGCCGGTCGTTGACTGATCCGCAATTCCTTTTCCTCTTGTATCGACCTCCTCGCGTGTCGAATCTTCCCAAAAATCACACAAACATCGATAAAGTTCGATTTCTAAAAGACGGGGTTGTAACCCATATATATATATCTTAAATTCGTCCCTTAGTGCAACTACAAGGATCCAATACAGTTAGGTAACTTCAATTTACAATACAACATTCAATAGGACCAATATCAGTAATAAACTCCATAACTTATGTCATTTAGGCATATTATCATACACCTTGCGGGCATAGATATTTACACCTCCTAACTGTAGTGTTGGTTCATCCAACTATCACCAATTAACTAACAAATTCACTCTACCATCGTTCCTAACCAATTTATAACTTCCAACAACATATGTATGACAATTCCTTCATACCCAACCATCAACCTCCTTATTTAAACCATTTTCACAATCACTACAACCAACACAACCTAGGTTACGCAATTATGGTTTTCCATCATCATCCCATGAGTTCTAATGTATATATCATACATAAATAATCACCAAGTTCAAAATCACCTAGCGAAGCTACTGCAATTGTCGTAATCCCATTCCGAGCCCGGATCAAAATCTCACCTATTAACTGGACTTTGCCAAATTTCTAACTTAGCCTATTCAAGCCTAATTCTACACCGGACCTCTAAATTCAGTTCTGATTTCGCTCCTAAGTCACAAATCACCATCCAAAACTAGTCGAATCATCGGAAATCCATTCCGAGCCCTCTAACTCATAACTCAACGTTCGGTTGACTTTTCCAAACTAACTTTCTCTTATAGAGACTAATTGTCTCATTTCTATCCAAACACCATACGAATTATTCCAAACTCTCCAAATACACATATTGAAACATATAACAGCATAAAAAGGGGAAAACGGCGCGGAAATACACGAGATGACGGGTCAGGTCGTTACATCCTCCCCAACTTAAACAAATGCTCGTCCTCGAGTGGGTCAAGAAACATACTGGAGTATCAAACAGGTGAGGGTATCTGCTCCGCATCTCCTACTCAGTCTCCCAAGTGGCTTCCCCCACGGGCCGACCTCTCTACTGCACCTTCACTGAAGCTATGTTCTTTGATCTCAACTTTCGAACCAGACGTCCCAAAATAGCCATCGACTCCACATCGTACGTCAGATCTTCATCTAACTGGATCGTGCTGAAGTCTAACACATGAGAGGGGTGCCCAACATACTTCCGGAGCATAGAAACATGAAACACCGGGTGAACTCCCGATAAGGTAGGTGGCAAGGCAAACATATAGGCCACCTCCCCGATTCTCCTAAGTATTTCAAAAGGTCCAATGAACCTTAGACTCAGTTTCACTTTCTTTCCAAACCTCATAATTCCCTTCATAGGTGAAACCTTTAACAAGACCTTCTCGCCCACAGCATAAGACACATCCCGAATCTTCCGGTAAGTATAACTCTTCTGACGCGACTGAGCTGTACGAAGTCTCCCCTGGATTACTTTCACCTTCTCCAAGGCATCCTGAAATAACTTTGTCCCCAATAATCTAGCTTCACCGGGTTCAAACCAACCAACCGGAGATCTACATCGTTTCCCATATAAAGCCTCATAAGGCGCCATCTGAATGCTGGATTGATAGCTGTTATTACACGCAAACTCCGCACGTGGCAGGAATTCATCCCAAGAACCTCCAAAATCAATAGCACAAGCACAGAACATGTCCTCCAGTATCTGGATCGTATGCTCGGACTTCCCGTCCCTCTGTGGATGAAATGATGTGCTCAACTGTACCTGTGTGCCCAACTCAAGATGAAAAGTCCTCCAGAAATGGGAAGTAAACACGGTACCCCTATCTGATACAATGGAAACCGGGACCCCATGCAACCGTACAATCTCCCGAATGAAAATCTCTGCTAACCTCTCTGCAGAATAGGTAGTGCATACTGGAATGAAGTGCGCGGACTTGGTCAGCCTATCCACAATCACCCAAATAGAATCAATCTTCTTCGAGGTACGAGGAAGACCACTCACAAAATCCATAGTAACATTCTCCCATTTCCACTCCGGAATATCCATTCGCTGGAGTACACCACCGGGTCTCTGGTGCTCATATTTGACTTACTGACAGTTGAGACACCGAGCCACGTAATTCACAATATCCTTTTTCATTCTCCTCCACCAGTAATGTTGTCTCAAGTTGTGGTACATCTTTGCGGCACCCGGATGAATGGAATACCGCGAGCTGTGGGCATCCTCCAATATCAACTCTCGGAGACCATCCACATTTGGCACGCAAATCTGATCATGCATCCACAATACACCATCATTTCCAATGGTCACATCTCTGGCATCATCATGCTGGACCATGTCCTTCAGGACACGAAAATGAGGGTCTTCATACTGCCTCTCTCTGATGCGGTCATACAAAGAAGACTAGGAAATCACACTCGCCAACACCCGACTGGGTTCGGAAATATATAACCTCACCATCTGTTGGCCAAGGCTTGAACATCAACCGCAAGGGGTCTCTCCCAAACTGGAATTTACGCCACACTACCCATGCTGATAGCCTTCCAGCTCAAAGCATCGACAACCACATTGGCCTTCCCGGGATGATACAAAATGGTGATATCATAGTCTTTGAGTAACTCCAGCCATCTCTGCTGTCTCAAATTAAGATCTTTCTGTTTGAACAAGTGCTGAATACTGTGATGGTCCGTATATACCTCACAAGATACACCATAAAGATAATGCCTCCAAATTTTTAAGGCATGCACAATTGCAGCTAGCTCTAAGTCATGAACGGGATAGTTCTTCTCATGGGGCTTTAGCTGACAAGAAGCATACGCAATAACTCTACCCTCCTGCATCAACACACAACCGATACCAACTCTTGAAGCATCACAATACACCGTGTAAGAGCCTGAAGTTGATGGTAATACTAATATCAGAGGTGTGGTCAAAGCCGAATTAGGCTTCTGGAAGCTCTCCTCGCATTCATCTGACCACACAAAAGGAGCATTCTTCTGATTCAACTTCGTCAAAGGCGAAGCAATATATGAGAAACCCTGAATGAATCTGCGGTAATAACCCGCCAAACTAAGGAAACTCCGAATCTCACTAGCTGAGGACGGTCTGGGCCAACTCTGCACCGCCTCAATCTTCTTTTGGTCGACCTGAATACCATCACTGGACACCACGTGTCCCAGAAAAGTCACAGTATTAAGCCAGAATTCACACAAAGAGAATTTTTCATAAAGCTTCTCCTCTCTCAATCTCTGCAAAACCACCCTCAGATATTGTGCGTGCTCCTCCTGACTACGCGAATACACTTGAATATCATCAATAAATACAATCACGAAAGAATCCAGATATGGCCGAAATACATTGTTCATCAAGTGCATGAATGCGGCTGGGGCATTAGTCAGCCCGAAAGACATCACTAGAAACTCATAGTGCCCATATCTTGTCCCGAAAGCCGTCTTCATAATGTCTGACTCCCTAATCTTTAGCTGGTGATAGCCTGATCGAAGGTCAATCTTAGAGAATACCCTCGCTCCCTGGAGCTGATCAAATAAATCCTCAATACGGGGTAGTGGGTACTTGTTCTTCACTGTCACCTTATTCAGTTTCCTGTAGTCAATGCACATTCTCATTGTGCCATATTTCTTCTTTACAAATAACACCAGTGCACCCCATGGTGACACACTCGGGCGAATGAACCCCTTATCCAGGAGTTCTTGAAGTTGTTCTTTCAACTCCTTTAACTCTACTGGTGCAATATGATAGGGAGGAATAGAGATGGGCTGAGTGCCCGGCACCAAATCAATACCGAAGTCAATTCCCCTGTCCGACGGCATGCCCGGCAAGTCCACTGGAAATACGTCAGGGAAATCCCTAAAAACGGGAACCGAATCAAGGCTAGGAGCCTCGACTTCCACATCCCTCACGTAAGCCAAATATGATAAACATCCTTGCCAACAATCCGTTAGGCTTTTAAGAAAGAAATCACCCTGTCGGTTACACAATCAGTCACGCCTCGCTACTCGATCCTCGAAATACCCGGAATAGCAAGTGTTACTGTCTTTACATGACAGTCCGGAATAGCGTGGTATGGAGATAGCCGGTCCATACCCAAAATTACATCGAAATCCACCATGCCCAATAATAATAGATCAACTCGGGTCTCCAGGCCCCCAATAGTTACCAGACATGATCGATAGACATGATCCACAATAATAGTATCACCCACCGGGGTAGATACATGCACGGGCAAAGCAAGACAACCACGGGTCATACCTAAATGATGAGCAAAATAAGAGGACACATATGAATAGGTAGATCCGGGATCAAATAAGACAGAAGCATTCCTGTGGCAGACTAAGATAATACTTGTGATAACTGCATCTGAGGCAACAGCGTCCCTATGATCTAGAAGGGCATAGAAATGATCCTGGCCACCGCCAGTACAGCCCTCACCCCTAGGACGACCTCTGGCTTCCTGGCCTCCACCCCTGGCTGTCTGAGTGGAAGCTGAAGAAAACTATGCAGAAGACAAGGGCTTATCCCTCTGCTGAGGCTGCCTACTGCGGGGTCGAGGACACTGCCTCCTTACGTGACCCAACTCACCACAATCATAGCAACGAACTGAAGTAAGAGAAGGGGACTAATATTAACCCCTCGCTGCGGATGAACCCTGATCTGAAAGATCGAGAGCAAAGCTCTGAGCTGGAACAGCACTCAATGCAGGCTGACTCTGCCGATGACCCTGATGGCCCCGGCCTGAAGAGGCTCCACCATTGGACTCTGTGGGTCCAGAATGAGGAGGCCTCAAGGAACGACCTCTACCACAATGGAAATGTCCCCTAGATGAGCACTGCTGAAATTTCCTGAACGTCGAGGCCTCTTGGCCTCTCTCCACATGCTCCCGACGGCGATCTGTCTCAATAGGACGAGCTGCGTCAACAACCTCCTCAAATGTAGTTGTTGTAGCTATCTCTCTAGTCATCAATATACGGATCGGGTAGTTGAGGCTATCTATAAACCTCCTGATCCTCTATCTATCTGTCGGGATCATCCACATAGCGTGCCTAGCCAGTTGAGTAAAACGTAACTCATACTGAGTCACTGACATATCACCCTGAGTCAACCACTCGAACTGACGGTGCAGCTCCTCCCGGTGATACTAGGGCACATACTTCTCCAAAAATACTGTGGAGAACTGCTGCCAAGTGAGGGGTGCTACCCTAATAGGCCTACGCCTCTTGAACTCTTCCCACCAGGTAAATGCAGCTCCTGTGAACAGAAAAGTGGTAAAAGCCACTCCATTAGACTCCAGAATACCTGCCGTAGGAACCATACTCTGGCATTTATCTAGAAAACCATGGGCATCTTCGCCCTCAGCACCACTAAATGTCGGATACTGGAGCCTACCAAACCTCTCCAACCGCCGCTGCTCATTATCAGGCATAGCTGGGATGACATGAGCTGGAACAGGTGCGACCGGTGCAACTGGATGGACTGGGGCGACTGGCTGAATTGGCGGAGCTGGATGAACTTGAGCTACCTCAGGTGTCTATAAGCCCTGAACAACCTGCTCGGGAGTGCGAGTATCGGGGGTCTGATGACCACCCCCGGTATGAGAAGTAGCCGCTGCTGTAGTGGCTGAAACCGCCTGAGCTGGGCCAATGCAGACGGACAAAATCTGGGCTAAAGCCTCCTGGAAACCACGAATCATGATGGGCACTACTGGTGCCTGAATAGGTGCAGCTGGAGCATCAACAGCTGGAGGCTGATCCCGGACTTGGGCAGCTGGTGGGTCTGCAGGTGCTGCCCCTGCTGGTCCGCCTCGTTCAGCACCACGACCGCGTCCACGGCCTCTAGCAGGTGGTACTGGTGGCCGTCCTCCACGTCCATTAGCGCGAGTTCTCGCCATCTGCGAGAGAATAGAATAAAATTTATTAGCTTTCACGTTATCAAATCGCACGATAGGAATTTCAAGAAAGTGAGATGTTTCATAAAAGTTCTGTGCCTCGTGCTTATAAGTGTGGTGCACGACACACCCATAAACAAGACTCTATTAAATCGTCTCTTGACTCGTGAGGCCTAGTAACGAAGGCTCTGATACCAACTTGTCACGATCCAAACTCGGTCGTGATGACACCCATCCCTAAAGCTAGGTAAGCCTGACCAACAATCGCTTCCAACGAAAACATTTAAATCTCAAACTGAAAAAAAATTAACAAAATAATAATCCAAAAATATTAATAATATGATATATGTAGAATACGAAATTCAAAAAAAACACTCCCATATGATCTGGGGGTCACGAGTCTAGAGCCTCTAAACAAAACAGAGTAATAATAGTATCTGAATATCAAAACCAAGATCTGGGAAAAATATATAATAATAGTCAAATGAAGAAATAGTGAGGAGCAGGCAGGTCGTGCGAACGTCATGCAGCTACCTGAACGACTCTGAAATCTCTAGAGACTACGAAGATCACCTAAGCCTCCGGTGTACCTCAATCTGCACACAAGGTGCAGAGAGTAGGGGTGAGTACTACTGACTCAATTTACAATACAACATTCAATAGGACCAATATCGGTAATAAACTCCATAACTTATGCCATTTAGACATATTATCAAACATCTTGTAGTCATCGATATTTACACCTCCTAACTATAGTGTTGGTTCATCCAACTATCACCAATTAACCAACAAATTCACTCCACCATCGTTCCTAACCAATTTATAACTTCCAACAACATATGTATGACCATACCTTCATACCCAACCATCAACCTCCTTATTTAAATAATTTTCACAATCTCTACAACCAACAAAACTTAGGTTAGGAAATTATGATTTTCCATCATCATCCCATGAGTTCTAATGTATATATCATACATATATAATCACCATGAAATAGTTAGAGATGATAGATATACCTCTTGTAGTAAGAATCTTGAGAATCCAATTTGGAATGTTCTAGAATCAATTAGGGATTAGAATGAAATCTAAGGACTTTCAAGATCAATCCATGTTAATAAAAGTGCTTTGGAGTAGTAATCAACTTAATGTACTCCAAAAATCTTACCTTGTATCATAGAGATGAAGTTTGGGATAAAATCCTCTTGAGAGAGCAAGCCTTAACCCCAAAAAAGACTTGGGAACACTCTAGACGGTCTTGGAGCATATATAGGACCGTCACTAGCGCAGCCGCACACTTGGGCGAGCTAGTTTGACATATAACAACATAAAAGGGCAAAACGGGGCAGAAATATACGGGACGACGGATAAGGTCGTTACAGTATGACCTTACGATAAACGGCTATTACCTAGGTGGCGTACATTACTACAAACCATAACGATATAATTACCTTACTACAATCATAGTAGTGAATGGACTTATATGGTTTCTATAGGTCGATACGTATGACCTTACAATAAACAGCTATTATCTAGATGGTCGACATTATTACGTACCATAACGATATAATTACCTTACTACAATCATAATAGTGAATGGACTTATATGTTTGCTATAGGCCGATACGTATGACCTTACAATAAACGGCTATTACCTAGACGGCCGACATTACTTTAAACCACAACGATATAATGACCTTACTACAATCATAGTAGTGAATGGACTTATATGATTGCCATAGGTCGATACGTATGACCTTACAATAATCGGCTATTATCTAGACGGTTGACATTACTACGAACCACAATGATATAATTACCTTATTACAATCATAGTAGTGAATGGACTTATATGGTTGCAATAGGCCGATACGGATGACCATACAATAAACGGCTATTATCTAGACGGCCGACATTACTACGAACCACACCGATGTAATTACCTTACTACAATCACAGTAGTGAATGGACTTATATGGTTTCTATAGGCCGATACGTATGACCTTCCTATAAACGGCTATTATCTAGACGGGCGACATTACTACGAACCACAAAAAAAAATGGTTTAACCTTTTAAAAAAAAAGAATGGTTTAACCTCTTTTTTTTCAAAATGTAAATTAAGTAGATAAATAATGTAAACTACTGGTTTACCCCTTTTTAAAAAAATAAAAAAATAATTGGCTTGATTGGAAAACATTAGAATACACCATGTTAAAGGTGAGATTCGATCTCGAGACGGCTTCTTAGTAGATACGCTTACTTAACCAATGAACCAATTATAACTTTTATGCATCTTAGACGTTCATTTATATACATTTGAATTCTAAATTAGGGCTCTATATATATCTACCTTGGGATTGTTTAATCGATACCCCCGAAATTTCGATTTAGGAGTTGATCCATCCATGGTCTTTTGGCGCTCCATCTTCAAAATTTCAAGTTATCAACACGTTTCTTTCATCATATTCTTCCATAATCGCAATCTTCACTTCCATTTTACCTTATCTTCTTCATTTTGCCTATTATCTAAGTCTAACAATTGCTCCAGTCGTAAAAAGAAACTGTATTAGAAATTTACCCTTCGATATACTAGGCAACCTCCACGATGATGTTATTGATAATATTCTGGTACGGATGCCTTTACCAGATGCTGGTAGAACAAGCATCTTAAGTAGGAAGTGGCGATATATTTGGTGAAGAATTCCACATGTAACTCTTGATCGAACCCTTTGGAGAATGCACCAACCTTCTTATTTTAACTAGTTGTTAGGGTTCCTCAATCGAAGTGGTATTGAACATCTCAAAATCAAATTTTCTTATAGGTTTATTATTTTTTCAGTTATGTGCGTTTGAGGCATCGATCTCTGGAAGATTGTACAATAGACCATCCAACACCCTTCGCAGGTTCTGAGAGGTTAATTTGCCTAAAGTTGTACAATGTCTCAATGGAACACAATTTATTTTCAGCCTTGATCTCTCAATGCCCGTTGCTCGAGCGATTGGTGCTTCTGATCCGATATGATCAGGATGGTGTCATTTTTGATGATGCCCCCAAATTGAAGTCCCTTGACTTCACAGACAGAGCATGGAATATCAGTTAAAGAAATGTTCCTCTTCTGGCACAAGTCAAGCTTGCGTTTAGGGGAGGCTTGGTGCTGGAAGCAATATCTCACTATAATAAGGTTCTTCAGCTTTATCTGGGGTGGTGCATGTCAATTTGGATAACCATTGCCTCAAGGTAAATGTGCTTCATAACTTCAGTCTAGTTCTTTTTCATTGATGGATTATATTGACCTCTATGTGCCATCATTTTTATTTGGGATGTTTTTTCTAGTTATTGGCTTCAGGTGCAGGAGATGTACCAACTAGTATCCCCTTTCGTGTTGCCGGTGTCAAAAATCTTTACCTTTTTGGTCTATCTCGGTGAATGTATTACGCTGCCTGCACTGTCTTTGATGAAAAGCTTTCCATGTTTAGAACTTATGAAAATCAAGGTTACTCTATTACTTAATCATTTGGTTATATTCTTACGTTTACTTAAGATACTTAGGTGCTGAAATTATTTGGTGTTTCTTCTTAATTATTTTGTAGGTGGAACCTTGTTCTAGACCAATTGTACATGATAACATTGATTTGGAAGCAATTTTTGTAGAAACAACATTCATCAACCTCAGAAAAATTGTGATTAGGAGGCTTCGAGCGATAAGGCCACACATGCAACTGGTGAATCTTCTTGTGGCAAAGTCTCCGGCTCTTGCAAAAATCACAATCGAGGCCATAACGAGTGCAGATTATGAAGTTCTCAAATCAGCAATTTTGAATTCTAAATTTAGGTGTGCATCACATGTTGCTGAATGGGTACTGAGATGTTAGTACAATTGTGGGTTTTTAAAATAATTCTATTAAATTTCATTTTTTGGATAAATTCTGGTGCATGGCATGGTTTATTTCTTGCACCCTGGCCTGATTTTATTACCTGTAATAGTTAATATTTTTTAAACAATTCTGTTAGATTACATTTTTTGCTAAATTCTGGTGCATGGCATGGTTTATTGCCTGCACCATGGCATGGTTTTATTGCCTACAATAGTTAATATTTTTTAAACAATTCTGTTAGGTTACATTTTTTGCTAAATTCTGGTACATGGCATGGTTCATTGCCTGTACTATGGCATGGTTTATTGCCTGTTATAGTTGATGTTTTTTATACAATTCGGTTAAATTGTATTTTTGGACAAATGCTGGTACATGACATGGTTTATTGCATGTGAATCTTTCATAATGCCATGTGTGTTAGATAAGTTGAATTTCTTACTTTTGCATTAATTGAGATAGTGATCTTGTTTAATGAAAACAAGTTTAAAGAGTATGAACACCTAATTATGTCTACTAAATACCCTAAGTCAAGATCAAATGTGATAAAAGTATATGGAGTTTCACATTTTGGTTGAAACTCAATTTTTTAATTATCTAATTATAAATCTTTGAGAAAATGTGATAAAAGTATATGGAGTAATAAAATATCCGTAATTTTATATTTAACATTAGGTCACATAAATAATAATAGTTTTTAAAAGATATAGTTAACGGATATTCTTTTCAAGTTCATGCAAAATCAAAAGATCAAATTCTAGAAATATTTAATAGTCCATACCCAACCACTCTATATAATAGTCCATACCCAACTATATATATATATATATATATATATATATATATATATATATTTAGAGAGAGAGAGAGTTCAACGGATCTCAAACTCCATACCCAACCACACATAACTTTTAAACTCTAACTCTTACCAAAATTTTTGAACCAAACGATCCCCATCTGACAAAGATATGAATCCATCTTTTGAAGTTCTGATGAAGGATTCATACAATAACACAAGATTATATGGTAAATGAGTTCTTTTTTCTTTTAAAATTCTATTTTTTTTTAATCCTTGTGATTTTCGACTTGGTTTTGCAAAAGAATCAGAAACAAACTAAGTGATGTTTCGATTTGATTTTTAAAGAGGGGCACATCTGGTTTCAACAAAAAAAAAATAAGCTTCAACCAAATCCAGTTTAAAACAAACAGATCTGGATGTAATAAAATATCAAAGAAATTATTTTTCTAATTTTTATTTATTAATCTCTCAACAACCAAGTAACATAAAAAAATTAAGTTTCAACCAAATCCAGTTTGAAACAAACAGATCTGGTTGTAATAAAATATCAAAAAAACTGTTTTTCTTTTTTATTAATCTCTCAACCAACCAAGTAACATAAAAAAATTGAGTTTCAACCAAATCCAGTTTGAAACAAACAGATCTGGTTGTAATAAAATATCAAACAAACTATTTTTTTAATTAATCTCTCAACCAACGGTATACATATAGCATTATATTAATTTTTTCTTTTTTGTTTGCAGCATATTTCAAAATATTTTTACGAACACCTTCCTGAATCACATAGCTCAGCGGTTCTTCACTATGATGGAAAGCCTTGGTTTATAGAAATTAACATGGGTAAGCGGAGATGGTTCAAAGACGGTTGGAAATATTTTGTGATGGAAAATAACATCAATCGGGGTTGGTTAATTAACTTTGAGTTGGTCGAAATTACAGAATTCTGTGTTATCTTGCAATTGCATGTGACAGGCCGAGGAACTCTCCAAGATCCTGTTGAAATTAACTAGTTATGTTTTGTCTTCCCAGTTTGCGTTGTTTTAACTTTTGTAAGCTTTTTTTAATCGTATGTGCTTTTATTTTCCAGTTTGGTTATGTAATGTGTATTTGTTTTCAGAATCTTTTGATTTTTCTACCCTTGGCAGTTATCAAATTTGTATATCACTTGGTATCATTTCATTACCCTAACTATATAGTTGTAATGTGAATAGTTTTAGTTCAATATAGGGTTGGTAACCGAAAAATAAATGCAAATCAACTAACACCAAATTTCCCCTGAAATAAATGCAATTCAACTAACATTAACCAAAACTATGGATGCCTCTCCCTCAACCAACGAGCCATAGTTTGAACTGATTATGAACTCTTTCACTTCTAATCACATTTTGTTAGTGTAGTCCGATAAAATTATGTAGCATTAAAATGAAAAAATATTTAACAATGATATCACAAGTTTAATTTATTACAAAACAACGTCAAAAAATTCAAAAATATCTATATCAAATCATATTAAAAAAGATTCAATCTTAAATCATCTCAAACTAAACGGTCAAGTCTTCTATCTCCCAGTCTGCTTCATCGTTAAGATCAGGCAAGCTACTGTGTGCTTGTACTGTTGCATCATTTTGCTGTATAGAGTAAATAACACTAATAAGTAATGTATTTTTTGGAAAAAAATATAATAGTAATTTGTTATAATTTACCTCAATTCCTTCCGCTAGCCCAGTATTTCCACGGCCTCTACCACAGCCTCTATCAGTGTCTCTACCACCATTTCTACCACCACCTCTACCACGGTCTTTAACACGGCCTCTACCATGGCCTCTATCACGGTCTCTATCACGGTTTTGTGAATTTCTAAAGTATGAATCAATTCGCCATCTATATCTATTCAACCTTGGACGTCCACGAGAAGGTACGTATCTAGGATCTCTTATATTTATTCCTTCACCATCACCCTCACCCCCCCTCCCTCACCCACACCATCAGGTGTATCTTCAAATTCCCAATCTGGAATTATCATTTGATCATCATCCTAATTCAAAAGGTCATGCTCAAATCTATTCAAATGATACTTAATATATCGCCTCGTCACTTCATTGTCTAATGCAATATCACATACCCGGTCAAAATGATTTAATAGTTCCCTATACATCATGTATTCAGAAGTCATACGTGGGTAACCTCCAAGAAAGAAACGTTTCAAGTGCGGACGAACAACATCTTTTCTCCACCTTCTCAATATATACATCTCATTAACGTTATTAACCCTCTTATGAGACAACACCTTAAGTATATGGCAGCATAGAATACCTCTTGTTTCAAAACACTTGCAACTGCAACTTAGATATTAGCCAATAGGTGTATATTCAACCGTGAATACAAATGGATCTTTAGTGTTGAAACTCCTGAACGAATAATCTGAGATAATGTAATTCTCCACCCCAGCTGTTGCTTGATGGTCTTCAGGGGAGCTAATTTCACAGTGGTACAGTTTCCTTAGCTGTACTTGAAAACAATCAAACACTTCACGAGTATAACATGTTTGAAATTTTTCCTCCCATGCAAATTCTGATAAACATTTTGGTTCAAAGCACTTTGACCTATATTCAGCTTCCAATTCTTCTCGAACTTAGCTCTTATGGCTAACTCATATTGCTGAACAAATAGCTTCAAAGTGCTTTGCCGGGTGATGAATCCGTCAAAGAAAGCATGTATTCCTTCACTTCTTTGTGTGGATAACATCCCGGCCCAAAAGTGGTCATTTAGGTATACCGGAACCTGTTTCTCCTTCTCCAAATAAAATTTATAAAACCAATCTCTTTCCTCTAAGTTATATTTTTCAATAAAATCAGTCCATCGTCTCTCAAACTCAGCAACGTTAATACTATCAAGGACTAAAGCCTTAAATTCTGCCTTTGCAATCTTTGCATCAGGAACTCTGCTTAACTTTGTAGGCAACTTTGCGAATATGTGCCATATACAATATCTATGTATTGTATTAGGCATCACAACACTGATGTCAGCCTTAATACTATCACATTGGTCAGTCCTGATAGCTAATGGATGAATATTATTTAGACCCCCAAGCCATGTGGATAGCACCATTTGGCAACTTGCTATATCCTCACTAGACATAAGAGCACATCCCAAAGATATGGACTGCCTATGCTGATTGACACCAACAAATGAAGCAAATGGCATATTATATCGATTCACAAGGTATGTGGTATCAAGGCATATTACATCATGGAACTCCTCATATGCAACCTTAGAGTGTGAATGAATCCATACGACATTACGAATTCGACCAAAACTATCCACATCTACGGAGTAGTAAAATTACCTATCTTTTTTATGCATGTCACTGAAGAACTTGAGTAATGATTGTGCATCCCCTTCTTGCAACTGAAGCTTTCTACTCTTCAAGATATAATTTCTACAGTCCTTTGATGTACAACCCAGATTTTCGGGGCCACCAGCAAGTACTTCAGCGACTCTTATATTTTTTGAGGGTCTTAAGCCAGCAATACCTTTGGCTGCAAGAGTTCTCTTAAGAGACTTGCTAAGCGATCTGTGTCCAGCCACCAATCGCGATAGTGCTGGTTTCAATTGATTATTATGTTTTTTTTACCACTTTTAAAATACGCCATGAACCATTATCCTCCAAAATTCCATTTATTCTAGCACGGCAGTTCCTTCTCTTCGTAACATGCTTATTCCTTGGTTTCCTAGACCTATCACAACCATATTGCACATACCTAACAATATCACCACCTTTTTTGTTGGATGTTCTTTTGATAATGCAAAAACCCGACAATCTTGCATGTTCTTTGTAAAAATCAAACAGAACATCCTTACTACTGAACTGCATCCCAGTAATTGGACCTGTTATAAGTTCTTCGTCACTGAACTCATTAGGCATTTCCATATCCTCTCCAACTTCTCCCTCTTCCTCAAAATAATGGCCGTCATAATCATCATCATCAAGAGCAGCAGAATCGTCAACAGGATTTTCTCCATCAGTGAAGTTGACGTCTGAATAAATGTCGATTGATTCATCTTCATTCATCAAACTGTCGTGCGAATTCAGCCCTAATGATGTGTGTAATGCATTCCTTAGTTTATCACTGTTATTCGTGTTTAATTGATCCAAACTAGTTTCTCGGTTAGTATTCATGATTAGTTTAAGGAAAGTGTGATGAATTATGTGTTTAATGAAAGCTATCTTAACATAAGTATATGGTATGATATATACATAATAGACCTTTGATCTTCCCATTTGTATAAATTTCATTTAACTAAAAAAAAATACGTAATTGTATTTAACAAAAATATGTAATTATATTTTAAAAAAATATAATTGTATTTTTTTAAAAATACGTCTTGAGCGTATATACGAAGGCTTCTCATCGGTATGATGATAGAATGATTCTTTATGGGATCAATGTTTTGGAATAATCAAAAGTTATTAACTAACTTTGGAGGGAAAAAAGGGCCATTAAGCCAAATGGAAAAACAAGGGCTTTAATAGTATTTCGCGGATGTGGTCACTTTTGGGCTTCACTGAGTTTGGCCGAATAGCATCTCTCTTTAAAAAGTTGTAGTGTCTTCATGCATAACCTTTATCTAGGTACAGTGTTGTTCTTTAAGGCGCTATGCATGAAAATGCTAACATCGTATATAGTGCGGTATAAAACAGCGTTATATGTAAAATGATCACTTTTTGATTTTACATATATTTATGTCACACTTGTCGAAAAATATCACAATTGGGTTCCGAACTCCATAACCAATGCCTACAAAAAAGACAAAATAAAAAATACGATCGTTAGAATAAAATAATTTAAGAAAAAAAGAAAGGGGCAAGTGTGAAGAAATATTAGGGAGAAATTTAAAAATAGCTAGATTTATATGTGGTCATTCAAAAATAGCTAGAGTTTCAAAAATAATCGAAATTACACACTTTTCATGTAAAAATAAATCTGAACGAAAACACTATTTAAAATAAGAAAACGTATTCCAGCATAATACATTGAAGTTCTAGAGTTTTAGCATAATATATTGGTCCAGCACAATATAATGGAGATTGGAACTTCGTTACTTCATTCTCCAGTATATTATACTGGAGCCAACAAAGTATGTTAATCCAGCATAAATATGTTGGAAGTTCATACACAAGTGCATTGAATACCAGTATATTATGATTGACTGATCTCCATTGCAGTAAAATAGTTGCTATTTTTAATGACTTGGCAAATAATAACTATTCTTAAATGACCAATTCAAAAACTGACTAGCCCGTATTATTTTAACAAATATTATGAGAGGGACAGGGTGGGTCCAGAGGAAAGGTTTTTGTCCCATATTTGATCTGGCAAATCTCAATTGAAAACAAAAAAATATTTGGGAAATGACTTTTGGGTGCACGTGATGGGCTGACCTGCATGTACAGTGCCTTTTGTCGCGCATGCACACGTGCGTTCCCCCTCCGCTTTGTTCACACAATCACCTTATTATTGTACTGTCACTGATGCGTTATGCGTCCACGGGTCCCTTAACCTTATTTTTTTAATGATTCGTTATTTTGTTTGTACCTTAATTAATTATCGTTTGGTAAAATATTTTAAATCACTCCTGAATTTGATTCAGATTATTAGTATCATACTCGAACTATATTCGATCTTAATTACCCCCTTTAACTTAGTCTTTTAAAAGACATTACCCTAGACGCTGATGTGGCAATAAGTATGGGTGCGCTCGCCTGCCACGTGAAATTTTCCGTATATATAGTATTTTTTAAAAAAATAAAATATATTTTACCGTTTAAAGAATTAATAAACCTTGGATATAACTATATTATTTATGAAAAATATTTTTATTTGGCAAAATAATAAAGTTTTAGTTAATCTGTTTTTGAATTTGACTTGAAATTAAAGATTTATATAATTGAAATAAATAGTTAAGATATCTAAAAAGATATAAAAATATATAATTAGATTATTTTGGCTATAATTTTTTTATATAGCCCTAAATCACAGTGCTCTAAAAATATTAGTTTTGTTACAAATTTTACCTAAAAGGTAAAAATACAAGTTAAAGTAAATAGTCATTGCATGAAAAAAAAATAACAACAATGTATTGATGCAATGACTTTATTTTTTTTCATAACTTTTAGATACTTTGACTATTTATTTCAATTGTATACATCTTTATTTTCAGATAAAAACTAAAACTTTATTATTTTTTGCCAAATGAAAAAATTTAGCCTAAATAATAAAGTTCTATCCAAGTTTTATTATAAACAGTATTCAAACTTTTTTCCTAAAAAAGTAATATTATTAAAATATTAAAAAAATATTTTTATTTTTCAAAAAAAAAAATCACATATTCAGAAAAATCCACGTGATAGGCGAGTACACCCATATTTTTTGTCACAAATAACATCTTTCAAAATACTAAGTTGATGGGGGTAATTAAGACTTGGCATAGTTCGAGGAGTATACTAATAATCTGAGCCAAATTTAAAAGTAATTTTAGGTATTTTGCCTAATTATTTATCACTAGAAAGATCAAACATAGAGTGGACGCTTGGACATAAGAATTGTAAATTTTCAAAACAAAAAAAAAGGGAAAATGGTATTTGAACTTTAGAATTGTGTTTGGATATGAATATCATTTTGGGTTGTTTTTGAAGTTTTGTGAGTGGGTTGAGTGAAAATTTTGAAAAACTAATTTTTTGGAGTTTTTCAAATTTCCAAAAATTTCCCAAGAGCATGTTTAAGTGGAAATTGAATTTTTATGAACAAACGCTGATTTCGGAAAAAAGTGATTTTATTTTGGAAAAAAAAATTCTTATTCCCAAACGGGTTCTGACTGTGTTTTAGCCTCAAAGAGACATTAGGATTTATTAAAGCTTCTCAGCGCAACGAATCGAAGACGGAGATGAATTAAGGTAACATGCCTCTTAAGTTGATACAGAAGGGGATTCGGAATTTCAAAAGGATGAGTGCATTATTATGAAATGGTGGATCGGAAGCGGCCCAATAAATTTTGTGGCCTAAAATAAAATTTTATTAGAGACCATTACCTTTTTTTTCTTTTTTCTTTTTGTTTTTTAATTTGAAGTCTATTTTTCTAGCTTTTTTCAGATGCAAAGTTATTAGTAGTTTTCTAATAAATTTTTCTTAATAAGTCTTTCTCAATTGATAATATAGCTAATTTATACATTATTCTATAAGCAATATATACATTTGGAAAAGAATCAAATTTTTTTATTTGATTGAATATATCAATTAAACTGTTATTTTTAATTGTATCTTAACATTTTGAATGCAAAAATAATCTAAACCATCAATATCAGATTGAGTATAATGCTTTAAGGAACATTCAAGATTAAGGCACAGTTTTTTTGAATTTTCATTACCTAGTGATCTCAGTATTTTACGCAAAGAGAAAACCAAATTTTTTATATGCTTCAATTAGTTCAAATATATTTCAAAGTGATAAAATAGCCTTGCCTACTACGTATAAATAGTAATCAACTGTGAAGGGCATTTTGAGAGTTTTTGAGATTTCATTATCAGCATTCTAATCAAATTGTTTCTTCCTATATATTACATGTTTCTTACGAAATTCGGATTCGATATTCATTTTAAATGCAATTTCCTTGCAAAAATCATAGTTATTGCAAATCTTTCTTCTTTATATTTGTTAAAGAAAGAAATCAAACTTTTTTACACGCATAACTTTTTTTAAAGGAAGAATATCCTAAATGGCACTTCTACTTGTCCCTCTTTGTCATCTCGGTCCCGATACTCTACGAGTTTTAATCTAAACACTCGTAATTTTCAGAACGCATTACTTTAAACTCCTCTAACCGTTGACCAAGCCTGTGTGGCAACTTTATGACTGAGTTGGACAAATATCTTGAATTTCACGCGCATAATCAGAGTTAACATAAAATTTTATACTAAAAATGATTAAAATAAGAAGAAATAAATAAAAAAAAAGAAAAAACAATGGACAAAAGAAAGAAAATATAAAGTATCTCTGTTATTTCTTCTTTCGTCTTCCCCACCCCTATTTCTTCTTCTCTTTCTTCCCCTTCCCGTTCCTCTCCCCCACCCCCAACCTGCACCCCCTTCCATTCTTTCCTAAAATCTATCTCCCATTTCTATTCCTTTCTCTTTCTTCCCCTTCCTGTTGCCTGCCCACCCCCCCACCCCCCCGCATCAACCAGCACCCCTCCCCTTGTAGAGACTAACAACGGTAAACAAAACATATATCTTGCTTTTTTTCTTACTGTTTCTTTTTGTGCGTATATGTCACTGGCAGCAAAGTTAGTTCATTAAAACCCCTACAAAGCTCTTAGAATTGAATGAACACTATAAAAATTTTAATGGTGTTTTCCGGTGACCGGAAGAATTTTTCGGCGATGGCAGTGGAGTTACTCGTGGTAAGGGAAAAGAGATGGTGAAGTAAGGGAAAAATAAAGATAAATTCAATAGTTTATTTTCCTATGTGGCACTAGTAATGACGTGGCATCCTATGTGTAGGAGATTGCATTACACGCACAGTAGCCTCCTGTCATAAGCGTTTACTATACACGGTTTCAACGAGTGTAAGTGTTCAGTTGGCAAAGTGGTAAGTTTGGGGACCGGCATGACAAAGTAGCATAAGTATAACTGTATAAGTACCATTTAGGCTATTCTGCTTTTTTTATAACTTATGTATAACTTATTAGGTGTAACTAAAATGGGGGCCTCTACAAATGTAGAGCCTAAAGCAGTTGTTTTACCTGCTTTAGGGAAAGGTCACCCATGTGTGGATCTAAAATTCAAATTTGATAGGTTCAACTATATTCTATTACAATGAACTCACAACACTTTTGAAATTATAGGTTCAAAATTATATTCTTTTTAAAATTTTTGTAGTTTTTACTTATATATTTATGCTATGTATCCAAAATAAGACCGTCCAGAGTAGAATTTGAAACACAATTCTACTTGTGGATGTGCATCCAATAATTATTGTAATATAAGAGTATTTGAAAACAGGCGCGAGCGCGCGCGCGCGCGCGCGCGCACACACACACATATATATATATATATATATATGAGTCTACGTGAACCCATATGGCCTAAATATGCCCCTGCTGATAGGACTATATGCCTTGCTTGTCCCTCATACCCCTTCAGATATGGTTAATGTGGTTTCCAATAATCTTCTTCCGGCCTCTTAAATTGGTCCATCAAATCCTCTAGCCTAAGATAGTCAAAATAAAGGTAGGATTGTCTCTTAATTTGCGTAAGTCTATCTATCGAGAAAATTTATTAAGTTATTTGATAAAATAATATCCTATAATTAGATGGAAACTGATTCTATAATTTTTTTAATATAATTATTATTATTATTGATATCTTATGTTATATTTTTACTGATATCATGTGAAGAGAATTACATAACTACAAAAACAACTTACTATGATGGATCATAAAACCTCCGATTCCGATCACCGGATCTTCCCACTCGTACTCACGTTAATATCGAATCAAGTTACTAGTTGCGATTGTTTTATCGTCAATTTAAAAAATAAAAAAAGTTCTTGATTATTTTGTTTCAAATTACAACAATACTAACTCCAAGAGGGTTTATAGTCATAGATTAATCATTAAAGATATAGAATTAATTTTGTCAAAATATTCCTTATTTCTTATGCTATTGAATAGTTTCCCAGTAGATGTTCTAAAAATTTAAACGACAAACAAAAAATATAGTATAACTTTTTCCTAAATTAATGTGAGAAATTCACTTAAAAGTGATAAAGTGGACCATTCAACCTGTAGGAGTCACACGTGTGTGCAGTGAGGACAAGTTGTAAGATGGGCCGATAAATAAAGTTGATTACAGTAAAAGCAAATAAAGAGATCCACAGATATTTTGTTAGGATAGAAAGAAGAAGAGACAGAAGGCAAATTGCAGCTTTGGTTTAAAGTTAAAGATGAGAGGAAGAAGAGGAATAAAGAGAAAGTGAAACAGTACAATTTGGCGATCCCAATGAATGAACAAAGAGAAGTGGAAGCAGCTTTTTCTGTTGTTTGGCTTTTCTTGGGAAAGAGTTAGGGAGGAGAATGACATTTTTTTCTTTCAAATTTCAATTTCATATTGATTTTTGACACTATAATGTAAAGAGTTATTAGTACTGTCTTAAACGTAATTTTTAAAAATTATTATCCCAAATTATTTATTATTTTAAAAATTCAAAACAGAATAAATTACAATTTTTTCCCATTTACCTTAGTAGCAATTGTTCTTGAAAGAGGAAATAGCATATAAATAGTGCACATATTCAATAAAAAGAGATCATATCTTAACACATAAATAAGGGCTAAATAATCTAAAATTCTTTTTTAATTAGTGTTTCTTAAGGGGCATATAAATAATGACGGATAATTTGAGATAGGAGGTAGTATATATTACATTGATATTCACTTAATAACATTAATCATAAAAGGTACTTATTTGACTATATTTTTTGTATTTTAAAAAAAAATAATTTTAAGGAATGTACACTGTCAATATAAAAAATTATTTACAGTATCTTATTATTTGAAAATATGAATCGTCACTTTTCCATTGAAGCTCAATCCATCCCAAGTAAAAGCGAGAAAAAAATCCGAATTTACTCCTACCTGCAATGGTAGATCACTAGCAGCAAATTGATTGTTGTAAATTAACGTTGATGGACGCTAGGTAGATCAACATAGTTGTAAATGTCGAAGGACACTTATAGTAGATCAAAAATTCAAAACGACTTTAATTTACTGTTACCAAAACGTTATTTTCATGACAAAAGTCTTGTTGGTTTTTCCTACTTTTTGTTTTCTTTTTTTTTTGGGGGGAGGGGGGGGGGGGGGGAGGGGGGCGCTACAATTCACATTAGCTATAATTTTGGACGAATCCAGTAGCTTTTGCTTAGACTCAAAGGCGGAGTCAGGATTTAAAGTTTATGGGTTCGGGGGAGGAGGAACCGAGCTACAACATTAGCTATAATTTCGGACAAACCCAGTAGCTTTTGCTTAGACCTAGAGATGGACGATGATTTGAAGCTTATGAGTTCGAGGTTTTAATTATTTTAAGTTATTTAGTTCTAAATTATTAAGTTATGCATATTCAATAGCTATTTTAAGATAAATTACATGAACTGAACCAAAGTGACTGGGTTCAATCGAACCCATACTCGATAGGCTAGCTCCGTCCCTGCTTAGACCTTTTATCTATACTAGAAAATTCATTAACTATGAATAAATAATTACGAAACAGAAACTAAAACGAGCTATGAAATCAATAACAAGTTCAGAATTCATAAATTTCAAATTCAGACTCCGGTTGACAAAAGTAGATGTTAGGAGCTGTGTGACCAGAAATTTGGCGTTAAAGGGAATCATGTAGTCAAAGACGTAAGAAATGCATGCATGGATTTCAGCAGAGTGTTGAATGCAGATATTGAAGTGTTGTATTCAGTTAGGTGATGATGGCAACTATGATAATTGACTAAACAAATTAATTCAATTTTGCACTAATAAATCAGTTGATTTCTATTGTCTGCTTGTCTACTGTTACTAGTCTCTCCAGTCGCAATCTAAATATTGTATTGTTTACTGTTTCTATTTGAGAAGGCAACCACAGTTTCGCAATAGCAATCACACGTTGATTTTAAGAAGTTGACGCGAGAGAGATGCATTTAATTCATAATTAAGTTGACTGATTACACAAATAGATCGTCATATTTATTATTATTATTATTGTTTTTAGTCATATACAAAGATTATACGTTGATTATATGTAATTGTACATATATAGAACATAAATTATACATATATTATGCCTCTAACAACTATTTTTAGATTAAACGGTTGGGTGGATGGATATTTAGGTTAATTCTTCTCTCTTTTATTGGTTTTGAAAATTTTATCTCATTTCTTTTGGGACAGTTAATCAGGATGCGAGTGTCAGATGGTTCGGACACGTGTGGAGGAGAAGCTCAGATGCTCCGGTGAGAAGGTGTGAGCGGTTGACTTTGACGGATACGAGAAGAGTTAGAGGGCTTTGGCGGATATGACGAGGTATGAGCAGTTGGCATGGCTGCAGATTTCCGAAGACATGGCCCTTGATAGGAAGGTGTGGATGTCGAATATTAGGGTTGTATGCTAGGAGGTAGTTGAGTTTTTTTCTACTTTGAACCGGGGGTGAGGCTAGGATGATAGGGTTGATTCTAGACAGCTAGTGATTAATGTTTGTGTTCACGCTATCCTTCTGTTTTTTCATTGTCCTGGACCTAAAATACTGGTTATTGTTATTGTATGTCATCTATTTTCTGGTTCTTACAACACTGGTATTATTCCTATAATTTCTGTCGACGGTACTGATATATTGTCTGTTCTCGTCTTTTTCGTCTTTGTTGAGCCGTTGGTCTACAGAAACAATCTCTCTGTACCGTTGGGGTAGGGGTAAGGTTTGCGTATACACTATCCTCCCCAGATGTCACTTGTGAGATTTTACTGAATTTGTTATCGTCGTTGTTGTTGTGTTGTTGGGTTCGTTATTAATAAATAATAACAAAAGAGGTGTGAATGGAAACTGGTGGGAAAAGAAATAAAGGGAAGTGAAATTTTGAATGGCTTATGCACTTTGTCCCTTATTGGTAGAAGGAAAGAAAATCTTTGTGTATATATATATAAGCTCATCTTTTAGCTCTTAAAGAGAAGGCAAGCCTCACGTCATCGTCATCGCTCGGCTTCGAAATGATTGATTGATCTTTTTGGACAAAATTATTTTCAAGTATTTAGTTAGTTAACTAAATTAATTAAAAAAATTCAATTCGGAATAACCTATGACTCGCGACCCGGTCCCACAATATTTTATGCAGCAATGGCTGTTTTGAAACAGCGTGACACCTGTTCCAACAGCTATAGCTGTTCTGAAAGATTGCAAGCCTCTTCAGAAACAACACCAAGTTGGCTATAAATATACCTTCAAATCCCAGAAGATTTACTTACGAAATAATCTGATAATCTTCTTCTTCTTCTGCACAAAAATTCCAGTATGTTTTGCTGCCATCGAGTGGTTCCCTGATCATCGACATGTTTGTTACCAACACTCCGGCGAGTTAAATCGTTCTATCCTGTAAGGATATATTTCATAACCTTGGGGTACTTGAGGGGAATAATTTTCTTAAGGACACATTGCGTATTTAGTGGGTTCGATTTGTTCCTATATCTTTATTAGAATTTATTTTTAAAAAGTTTAAATATTGTTTTCGTAATTTAATTTCTACTAATTTTCTGTTTTCAGAAAAATTACTAATTTATTTATTTATAGCAATAAAGATTAATAACAGTTGTACTCCAAGATATTTAAATTATACAATGCTAATATGCTCTTGAGTAGAGTTTGTCTGTTTGATTAAAAAAGTAGAATTAGATATTATACTATTCCAAACTTGATTTGACATACTACCAATTAAAGCTCTTTCGTATTATAAATCAAAATAAAATTCTCTTCAAACTTTAATTTAATAGTTTATTAAAGCAATTATACTTCCAAATTCCCGTGAGGATCAGATAAGGTTTCCCTTAAAACAAAATAATGGAGAGTGTCCCACTAATCCCTTCCTACTTATCTATCCCTAGCTTACTATATGCTATGCAACTTAGATTAAGATTTGGTATATATTTTCAAAAGCAAATTTGGATTTTGAATATTATGAATTCGAGTTCAGAATTCTATCAAAATCCATTTAATTTATTGAGTTTAAACTCTATGATTTGTATTTGTTTCTTAGATTTTTAATACATACAAGATTCAGAGCTAAAATTATTGGGTTAGTATAGATTGATATATTCTTAATTACATCTACACCTATGTATTTCCTATTGAATTTAAGATTTATGTATTAGGAGTGTAAATAGTAACCAATTTGCTATTACAAGTCAAAATTAATTAATAAAAAATATACACTATTAAAATTTCCCCGTCTTATGATTAGTTTGATTTTGTTTTATTTGAGTTCTTTGTAGTTCCTTCATTCACTTTTATTTGGCATGTATACTAAAATTAGATTTTTATTTTTATTTGTCACTTTATGCATATCAAGATAAGATATTGTTTTCCATGTTATACCCATAATATTGAGTACTCATTTTAAATTATTTTCTTAAATCTAATAAAATATATATCAATTAATATGAGTATTATGGTAACGTATGAGCATGACCAAGCTTGAAATTATAGGGAACTTGACATGTTCCATGAATGACATTCCACTTTGATCTGATTTTGATGGGACAGTAATACTCTTATGTCAGGTATTCGTTGAAATTATTCACTTCTTAACCCAAATTATGCAGTTTCTTCACTACAGCTTTCAAAAATAGAATACCATAACTATGAAAGTCATTTAATTTCTCGTCAACTTTTGAATTCACTTTTACCTAAAAATTCCTCTCCTACCAAACTTCATTGAATGGCTAACTGGTTGGAGTAACTAAAGAAAAATAATCTTCAAATATTTGGTTGGGAGATTTAATCATGCAATATTAAATATCGCCTTAAATTGTGATGGATAAAATTAAAAATAAGAATATACTATGTATTTGCAAACGGATGAAGTATGAAACAGATAAGAGAAATTATCAGAAATTACCATAATTTAGTGGCTATTAATTTTCTATTGTGTAGAAATAAAAAATTTATTGGGTCTAATCCATACAAAATTTGGATTAAATTCAATTGGATTAAATAATTAATTTGGGTTTTACAAGTTAAATTAGTTCATTTTATTATTTTCAAGCCCAAGGCCCATTTATTATTAAGGCCCAAACTCAGGCCATATGTCAAGTGACATGGCATATCTAGTCAAACTACAAGCCAAAAAGATTACGCCACATATTAAATGATATGGCAATCCAAGTCAATAAGCAAGAACCAACCACAAGTAGCCAAGTGGCTAAAATGACGTGAGTCAATCAGAATCAAGCAAGAGAGTTCATATGTAGCTGGACTACCTATTCTCTACAACTATAAATAGTGGGGTTACATAACTCTCAGGACATTCAGAGTTGAAGAAGAGCATTCTGTATTTGGTGAAGGCATCCACGAGATCAATCATCAAGTGCATAGTTCTTCAACAAATGAGTGATCAACGGAGTTTTTTTTCTGAGATCAACCCGAAACAAAAAGTGCTACTCAACGTTCTTGGCGATTAAATACATCACAAGGAGGTCTACATCATCCTACATTTGAGAAAGATGCTTCTCAAGCTCTCGAATCACAGAGAACTTCATATAGGAGAATCAAGGGATACAAAGAATTATACTGACAAATATTTATATATAAAATCTCTTTTTCTTTATATTATTTGTGTTGTAGTTTATTTATCGTACTACGAAAACTTGTTGCGAACAAATTTTAGCACGCCCAGTGAGACTCAGTCTGCCCTTCATCTCTTCTTATTGCAAGTTGAAAACTACGAACTTCAAATCTACTGCTACAAATGGTCTTTCGCAAGTGTGATGTTTCATGCAAAGATACTACTGTTGCCGCATAGCCTGACTCATTCATGTTGGCCCAATCACTCGAAGCAAGTTCAAGGCTAGTGGCTTGGATGGATCTGAATACTTCGCCTCCTTAGAGATGGCAATGAAGAGCAGATCTCACATGACGTTTGCAACCACAATCTTTGGGAGCGACACCTCATTCTCTCTATTTGACTAACTTTATCAAACAACTTCCAACCTTGGTGAATCTGAGGATTCTTCGGTTTCAACAAAAGTCAATGCCTTAATGACCGATGCAACTAACGTGGAAGGAAATTTTTCCATGATGGAACAGACTATAGAAGTGTTGAAGAAATCTCTTGAAGACAAAGACCTTCAAATCGCTCAACTCACCAACAAATTGGAGGCCTATGCATCTAGAGATTCAAGCCACATCCCTCCTCATTCACATGTCTTCACCATACAAAAAATGGCTATTGAGGAATCGTTTACCAAGTTCAACATTCAGAGGGAACAACAATCCACTTCGGTTGCAGCGTTATATGTCCAACAATTTCAAGACATGATAACAAATAACATCAGAGCTCAATACGGGGGACCATCACAAAGTTCACTGTACTACTCTAAGACTTATACTAAGAGGATTAATTGTTAAACTATGCCAAGCAATTATCAACCACCAAAGCAGCATCAATTTGTTGGCAAAGGAAATCTAAGGCAATATATTACTCACTTTGTCGAGACTTGTAGCAATGCTAAAATACATGGTGACCTTTTGGTAAGGTAACTTGTTCGTTTACTGAAAGGGAACACATTTGACTGGTATATTGACTTGGAGCCCTATAGATAAATGATTTGTCTTGAAGGAGAAAATCGTGAATCTTGTAAGTTAAGGAATAATCATCATATACAAGGATGAAACAGCAGAAGAAAATCATGCAAGTATCGTTCTCAAAGAAAAGAAATGTTCAAGGTTGCAGAACTCGTCAAGCACTGCCTTCCTACAATTTGGAAGTTTTGAGCCCGTTGAAGTTGATCTTCCAAGGAAAACTCTTTAAGGTTCACTAGAGCTTGACACTCATCCCAAAAGACAAAGAGATGAGGGTTGGACTCTAGTCACTCATAAGAAACTAAGACATCAAGAAGTTTTAAGGCTACCACTTCCTAATCCAAGAGCAAAAATAAGAGATGTGGATAAGCTACAACCACCAAGAATTATCAAATCTTCTATTAGCAAGAAGATTAACGGTGCCTTAAGGCCAAAGTTCCGAAAACCTATCATATTGCATGAATTCTTTCCTGAAAAATTCCTTCATGGAGGTCACATTGGTGAAACTCATGTAGTTTCTTGCTCCAATGAAAACACAAGAACATCATGATAATGGAAAATTGTCACATGTTCTACAATTATTTTCTTCACATATAATGACTTGCTGTTGGGGTCTAAGCCACATAACAGACCTTTGTTCGTTGTAGGGTCCATTCGGGAATAATATCTCAATCGCATACTTATTGATGATGGTTCGAATGTCAACATCATGCCAAAGATGGTGCTAAAAATCTTGGGATATCTATTGATAAGCTATCCAAAAGTAACTTAACAATCCAAGGTTCCAATCAAGGAGGACAATAAGCCATAGGTATGATCTTCGTAGGATTATCCATTGGTGAGATGAAGTCAAACACCATGATTCACGTCATAGATGCTAAAACATCATTCAAATTATTGCTTGGACGTCCTTATATTCATGAGAATGGGGTGGTATCATCTACTTAGAATCAATGTCTGAAGTACAAAAGAGACGGAAAGATAGTCAAAATTGATGCAGACATCAAGCCTTTCACTGTGACAGAGTCATACTTTGCATTCACAAAATTTTACCTAGACTCTTGTGAACCAAAAGTGGACAAACCATCATTAGTCGACAAAGCTGGTGTCAATTCAGAAGAAGAAAAAGCGGCTCAATGGACTGCCACCAAACTGTCTAATAAGAGAACTGAAGAAATCTCCATTAAGATATCATCACCTGAAGGTGACATACAAACAGAGACTAATAAGGAGCATCTTGTTTTTTGCTATGTTCCACGTGAGCGCCGAAAGAAAGAACAACCTTTGTTAGAAGAATTTACGACAAAGAAGAAAATGAATCACATAGAGATACAAGATTTGAAGGAGCATATGATTGTCCCAATTGCACAAATCCCATCCGTGAATTGTGAGTCTGCTAAAGGCAATATCCAAGCTGATAAATTAAAAGGGCATTTTAATCATAAGGCTTTCATACTTCTTGAAAAGTCTGGTTGTGACTTCTCTAATCCATCAAGACTAGGAGAACTCAAATACGAAGTCACTGGTGAAAAGATACATGGGCTCAATGAGTCCCAAATAAAGTTGAAAAAGCAAAGGCACTATGTCGCCACTCCAAATTTAGGTTGGGATTTTAGTTTGGTAGAACCTCTTTGAATTTCGTCCGAGAGCAGCAACGAGATATTTTCATCACAATACACCTTGGTAGAGGAGATGAAGAAAGTTAAGGGCAAGAAAATAAAACAAGGGCACTACGTCGCCAATCCAAAGTTTAGGTTGGGATTTTAGTTTGGCAGAGCCTCTTTGAATTTCATCTGAGAGAAGCAAAGAGATATATTCATCACAATACACCTTGGTAGAGGAGATGAAGGAATTTAAGGGCAAGAAAATAATGGACTTCAGTGTTTGATCGCATTGGAGGCTCAACCCCTCAGGTCTCGGTGTTTGAAAGCCTAAGTCACAAAGGTGAATGTGTATCTTCCCAACATCTAAAGGAAGCTTACACTACCTCAAATACCTTCGTATTTTGTCACTTGGGAACCAGAAGGAAGTCACTATCAAGAAAGATACTAGCAAAATAGAAGGATCAAGTCCATAAAGGGGCGGGATCATTTTGAAGTTGTTGATGACAAAAAAAATTGTAGTGCTTTCCCATCACATATGAAGTGGAAGTCTATTTTGTCAATATCTATAGATGGTCCACTAAAGGTGCAAAGGAGAACCATTATTTACACTTTCCAACCTCATAATGAAGCAGAGAAAGAGAAAGAAGCCATACCGATCACCTAAGAAAGTCAAGGAGAAAATTCAAACTTTGTGGAAACATCCTATCACATAACTGTAGAAGATAGCCCATTCCTTGACGTTGATGATGAAGTACACAAGGATCCCCCTCAACTAGAAGATGGCGGGCAATCAACTGTGGATGAGCTTAAGGAACTCAATTTAGACACTCTGGAGGACCACGTCCTACTTTCATTATTGTGCTTCTTACGCCTTAAGAGGAGGATGAATACTCTAACTGCGAGTACAAAGATGTCTTCTCTTGGACGTATAAAGAAACTCCCATTCTTACTCCTAAGGTAGCCATCCATCGTTTGGGGATCAAAAGTGGGCACACCCTGTGAAGCAGTCACAAAGCATGTTTCAACCCGAGTTAGTACCACAAATTGAAGTCGAAGTCAACAAGCTCATCGAGGCGGGATTTATTCAAGAGGTGAAGTACCCATCATGGATATCGAACATTTTACCTATAAAGAAGAACAATGGTCAAATACGTGTTTGTGTTGACTTTCGAGATCAAAATAAGGCATGTTCGAAAGATGACTTCAGCTACCAATAATTGAATTCACGGTTGATGTAAAACATCGAATGAAGATATTTATTCATGGATGGGTCCTACGGATACAATCAAATCAGAATGTCTTCAAAAGATAAAGAGTGTACTATTTTTCGAACTCCAAAAAGGATATACTACCACAAAGAGATGTCTTTCGGTCTGAAGAATGCTGGTGCCACTTACCAATGCGCGATGCAAATCATCTTTGATGACATGCTTCATAAGAGGGATTGAATGCTACGCCAATGACTTGGTGGTGAAGATGATGAGTAGACGTTACCACCTTGTAGACCTTCGAATTATTTTTGAAAGGTTAAGAAAATTCGACTTGAAGATGAATCCACCAAGTGTGCATTGGAGTTACCTCGGGAAAGTTTCTTGGCTTCATTATGCATCATCATGGAATTGAAGTTGATCCCGCAAAGATTGACGCCATTAAAAAAATGCCCGAGCCAAAAAATTTGAGGGAGCTTCTAAGTCTCCAAGTAAAACTTAGCTTTCATCCGTAGGTTCATCTATAATCTGGCGAGACAGTGTCAACCCTTCAACATCCATTGAGGAAGAATATCCCTTTTCATTGGGATCATTCATGTCAAAATGCTTTTGAAAACATCAAAAGGTACTTGTTGAATCCACTCGTGTTAATGGCGGCAATGCTTGGGAAGCCATCTATTCTCTACATCGCGACACAACAACATTTACTCGGAGCATTACTTGCTCAAGAGAATGAGGAAGGAAAGGAAAAATCCTTGTACTACCTAAGTCAAACTCTAATAGGAGTTGAGTTGAACTATACACCTGTTGATAAAATATGCTTAGCGTTACTTTATGCGATAAAGATGCTAAGGCATTATTTTTAAGCATACACCATCAAACTCATCTCTCGAGCAGATCCCGTGAATTTTGTGATGATTCGGCCCGTTCTTTCTAGACGCCTTGCAAGATGGTCCATATTATTTAACCAATATGATATCACATACACTTCTCAGAAGGTTGTGAAAGGAAAAGCACTAGTCAATTTTTTTAGCTAATCACCTTCTTCCGGCAGAATGGGAGGTTTTTGATGAGTTTCCAGATGAAAATATTTTGTTCATTGAAGAACTACCACCATGGACAATGTTCCTTGATGGTTCTACACGTGCGGGAGCAGGTGTTGTGTTGATCTCTCCAGAAAGACAAATCTTGCCATTATCCTTTGTTTCAAGTGAAACATGTTCCAACAATGCCGCAGAGTACCAAGCTTTGATCACCGGTCTGGAAATGGCATTAGGAATGAAGAATCTACAATTGGAGATCTACAGTAACTCTAAGGTGATCATCAACCAACTGTTGGGGAGTTACGAGGTAAAGAAGGAAGTTCTCTTGCCATACCATCAATATATTTTTGGTTTACTTGAGAGATTCAACCAAGTGTTCTTAAAACATGTCCCAAGAGAAAAAAATCGCAAGGTTGATGCTTTGGCTAACTTGGCCTCGATGATGGCACTGGGAGAGAATGATTCAGCAAAGGTATATGTATGCCATTGATGGGTTATTCCTAGACTTCTTAATCTTCAAATCAATGGAAGTCATCATACATCTGTTTGAGTAATTGAAGAATAAAATTGGAGGCAATCACTAATAGAGTACCTTGAACATGGAAAGTTACCTGAGGATCCGCGACAAAGAACAGACATCAAATGAAGAGCACCACGATTCATCTTTTATAAGGGGACATTGTTTCCCCGCTCTTTTGAAGGACTATTCTTGTGATGTCTTGACAAAGAAAAAACCCGCCAAGTGATGGAAGAAGCACATTATGGCTCATGTGGAGCATACCAATCTAGTCCCAAGCTCTATTTTCGCATCAAGAGGATGGGCTACTACTGGTCGACAATGGTGAAGGATTGCATAAAACATGCCAAAAGATGTCAAGTGTGTCAATTCCACGCCAACTATATCCACCAACCTTTGGAGCCTCTTCATTCAATTGTAGTTTCATGGCTTTTTATTGCATGGGGACTTGACGTTGTTGGACTGCTTTCAAATTCATCAAAGGGATACATATTCGCTGCCACAAACTACTTCTCTAGATGGGATGAAGCTATTCCAGTCAAGGAAGTAAAAAAAGAAATTGTTGCCTATTTTATCAAGTCGAATATAATTTTTAAGTACGGCATACCAAGATACATAATCAATGATAATAGAACGCTATTTGACAACAAGCTCGTGAGGAGTCTATGCGAGAAATTTGGTTTTAATCAACATATGTATTCAATGTATAATGCACCTGCCAGTGGCCTTGCTGAAGCTTTTAACAAGACGCTTGGTAACATTTTGAAGAAAATTATTGCAAAGAACAAGAGATACTGGCATAATTGATGAAGCTTTGTGGGCATACTGGACAACCTTCAGAACTGCTTCACAAGTAACTCGTTACTCTTTTGTGTATGGTGTAGAAGCAGTCCTTCCATTGGAGCAACAAATTCTATCACTGTGGGTTGCAATCCAGCAAGGACCCGCATATGAAGATAATGCTCAACTTCGCCTAGTAGAGTTAGAGCCATTGGATGAGAAAATATTGGACGCAAAACACAAATTAGAGTGTTATCAAGCTCGAGTATTTAATCCCTCAACAATAAAGTGAGGCCACGATCATTCCAAGTGGAGACGTAGACCTAGCTGTTCGATGACCCATAATCCTCAACAAATGCTTGGTGACAAGTTTACCTCAAAATGGGATGGGCCATATGTGTGAAGGAAGCCTATTCAAGTGGCGCATGCAAAATTGTCGATAAGGATGGTCTCAGAGTTGGTCTGATCAAGAGAAAATTTCTAAAGCGGTACTTCCCATGAAAGTCACTGTACGAGCCTAAAATGCAAGTCATGACTCTCCTTGGTTCATGAGCTTAAACTGCACATTGATACACTTCTGGACCGCATGAGTCTAAACTGTGTATGGCCTAAAAGAAAAAGAGTCTGCTAGGTTGAAAAGCTCGAAAGAGGCGGCCTAGGCAAAAGTCAAGACAAAAAAATTTAAAAAAAAAACTCATCCCTCTGAACTATGTTATGACTTGATCCTCTTTACCGAGGTACGTAGGTAGTTTAGAGTTTCATTCTAAGTTCAGTCCATTGAGTTTTAAAAAAAACAAGATTTTAGAATCATGAGATCATCATATTAAATCTTTAATGTAAAGGCATATGTAATTGAGGAAAAGAAGACAATTTGTTGTCAAAGCATAAAAGATATTTCATTGCTTCAATATTAAAAGAGTTATGTACATCAATGTTAAAAGCAGAATCTTACATCATCCTATACAAGAAATCTAAAGTCATGTAAACGACCGAAAGATAAGCATGGCCGTAAACTCATTCATGAATTCTCTATCTGATAGATCATCCTTGATGGTGTGCCCATGCCATTTAACAGCTTCCATAATCCCTTAACTATGCGTCTTGTTGTTGAGCCGTAGGAACAATGGCCTGCTTCTTCTATTTGAAGTTCCCATACATGAGCATGTACCTCGCTCTCAGGAGTTCCATCATTAGCAATCACCTTGGGTAAGCTTTATGGATATCAAAACTTCGGGTATATACGACTTTTGGCAAAATGAGTACTTCAACGTAATAGTCTCCCTAAAACAAGTTCGTCTTTTATAGGGAGGTTTTGCTCATTGATGGTTGCTGGAAATATCTAAATCTTGTGTACCTTCGTAGTCTAACACTTGAGACATTTTACCTCCTTCGTAAGTCTGGAAAAGAAATAAACAAGGAGATAGATTCCTGATGATAGCGAATTCACAAGGTTGTAGAAGCAACTTTAAAAATATTTGTTAGGCTAAATGGAGCTTCATCTTCAATAAGATTATAGTTCTTGATGTCTGAATTTCATCGGATTAAACTTTTGGTGGTTTCGACGCTCCTAGTTCAAGATATAAATTTTATGGCCGAAAGAACGCAAACGTGAAAGTTCCCTACGGTCGGTTCAACTTTTAATATTTTTTTGTTTCTAGCTTGAGAGGAGTTCCACAATGAAATTTTTATGTGCTGAAACTCTATGAGTTTTCTTTCCAACGTGCAGACGGATTACACTTTTGACACTCCTAGCTCAAAGTTTTTTGTCAATGTGCATAGAGCTAAAAAGTTAGCTGGGCAGACGTGTGGAGCAGTTTTGAAAAATCGTATCGGTCTACCCTGAAATATGGATATGTTAAAGCTCTGGTTGTTCAATTTTCAATGATATAACTCATTTATGATCCAGACCCCTGTAGATCAGGGTAGTAACTTTTCGGCAAGAGTGTGCAAGTCTAAAAAGCAAGTGCGGCAGACATTAGGAGCAATTACAAACTATTGTTGCGGGCAATCCGAAAGGAGTTCGTCCATGATATCTTCAATTATTTCAAAAATTGTAGTTTTCTTTCCAACAATATAGGTGGCTCGCGATTTCGACACTTGTACCTCGAGATATGCATGTTCAGTTTTCAATGATATCTTGAGGATTTTATTATCTCTGAGTCTTCTTTCCAATGGCGCAGACGACACGTGATATGGACGTTCCTAGTTTGAGATATATACTTTCAAATGACAGCATGCAATGCTGTGAATTCAAAATGACAGACTTGTGCATTTCTTTCGAAAGTTCATTCTGACTTGTCCTGATTAAATTTGGCCCTAAATTTTGGATATGTCGCTTGCTGCAAGTTTTGATTCTGTTGAACCAAGCGGATTGCAGTTTGGATACTCCTAGGTTGAGATATGATTTTTTCCAATAAAAGCATGAAGTTCCATAAGGCCAAGACAGCAAAGACGCGGTAGGTGTTTGTTTCCCAAGTTGGAAAGGCCTACTCCAATTGTCTTCCTCTCCAGCCTGAAGCGATGCAATGTGGTATATGTTCCGCTCGCCAATGATGAAATATGGTCTCATCGAGCCTCAAAGTATAGGGATTTCGCCTCCGAGGTTGACAAGACACTTCATGCACCTCTCTCGTCAGGCTGCAACAAAGAGATAAGTGTTTCGCTGTAAATCATATAGGCATCTCCTTAGGGATATCAAAGACCGCTGGTACTCTCGCAAAAGCCTGCAAAAGAAAAATATTTTGGAAATCCTTGATACCACCAACGCGTAAATTTCTGTGTATGCAGTGCTAATAGCACGACGATTCAGCAGCATGGCACTTTAGTTTGAAATAAAAAATACATCGGAAGTAGCATAACCGTCTAATTCAGCGTGTCAGGTATCAGTGCTCATAGCACAAAGCTTTAACTTGTGGCAAAAAAATTGGTTTTGAACAATGATCTCCATTGCTCAAAGTTTGAAAATTTGACTTCTCGTGCTGGTGGAGTCCTTTAATGTGGATTAATTCTGAATAAATAAGCAATAAAGGAAGCACAATCTTATCCCCAAATTATTGCATGGCGGCGCTTGGTTGCTTCTAGTTGTCTTTTCTTCCCGTTTAAATCGAATGATCTGCTGCATAAGAAAAAAAGAGAGTGAGAACAAGCCATGATTCAACAAAAAATTAAGGAGATAAGAACAAAAAAAAGAGGAATGAAATAAATTGCGAGTGTAAGCAGTTCGTGAAAGCAATTGGAGATGGAAGAAGCTCTAGTATCAGTTTTGATACTTCAACCCAGTTAGACAGAGGAGCTTGATATTCAATTGTTATGGAAAACTAGTTGTCTTGGTCCTCTTTATATATGGATCTAACAATGTCCGAGTTATAAGTGAAAAAAACAAGGAGTTAGAATCCTAGAAGGAAAAGCATTAACTTGCCCTACAAGGTTGAGAAATATTTTTCCTTGTTTGCTTTTTGTGGAAAAGGAATGTGGCCTAACGTGGGACGAACATGGAAAATTGTCTAATAATTTGAAAGAATTTTTCGTTATTATAGTTTGTAATTGCTACTTCCAAACCAAATTACATTGCACACACGTATTCTAAAACCAAAGTATTTGAAGGTTAATTTTTGCTTAGAGTTTGTATTTAGCACTTCACAAAAATATGCAACTGGATAAAAGTTCAGATTTGACCGATAGAAGTCACCACAAGTGCTGAAACAAAAATATGATCGTTCGTTGGTACTTCAAGTCTCGTCGTTCGTTTCAGCAAGCCAACACCCCGATAGGCCTTGAACTATGGGGCATATGTAGACATATAAAATTTATTAGGTCTAATCCATATAAAATTTAGATTAAATTCGATTGGATTAAATAATTAATTTGGGCTTTAAAAGTTAAATTAGTCCATTTTATTATTTTCAAGCACAAGGTCCATTTCATCTTAAGGCCCAGACTCATGCCATGTGTCAAGTGACATGGCATATCTAATCAAATTGCAAGCCAAAAAGATGACGACACGTGTTAACTAATGTGGCAGTCCAAGTCAAAAAGCAAGAACCAGCCACAGGTCGCCAAGTGGCTAAAATTACATCGGCCAGTCAGAATCAAGCAAGAGAGTTCATATATAGGTGGAGTGCCATCCTTTACAACTATAAATAAAGGGGTGAAATAAATCTCAGGGCATTTAGAGTTGGATAAGAGTATTCTGCAAGTGGTGAAGGCGTCCGCAAATAGAGAGATCAATCATCAAGTACATAATTCTTCAACAAAGGAGTGATCAACATAGTTTTTTTCCGGAGATTAATCCGAAATAATAAAGTGCTACTCAATGTTCTTGGCGATTAAATACATGGCAAAAAGGTCTACATCATCCTACATTCGAGAAAGACGTTTCTCAAGCTCTCGAATCGCGAAGAATTTCATAGAGGAGTATCAAGGGATACAAAGAATTGTACTCACAAATATTTATATATAAAATCTCTTTTTCTTTATATTATTTTTGTTGTAGTTTATTTTTTGTACAACAAAAATTTATTGCAAACATATATTTATCATACACATATTTACTTCCTACAATTAATATTTCGTTGCTACCAGACTCTATTCGTTGTATTCGCGCTACTGTTTTCATGAATACAATCGAAACATTTACCTAATAAGTAGGGAGTCCAGTTTTTTAATAACGGAAAGATGATCAATTAGCGTGTGTCACTCCTAATTTAACTCAACAAAATTAATTCTACAAAATTTCGTTGTTATTGTGTTGTATTTCGTGCATTCGCGTGACTGTATTTATAAATATAGTGAGGTAATCCGCCTAAAAAGTGTGATTACAGTTGTTTAATTATATATTTTATGTATTCGTACAATTGTATTCATAAATATAGTGAGGTAATCTGCATATTAATAGGGATTACAGCTGTTTGATTTTGTATTCCATGTATTCACGCGAATGTATTTATAAATACAATAAGATAATCCGCCTACAAATAGTGATTACAAGTATTTAATAACGGAATGAATTTATTCAATTTCACTATATTGAATTCACTTTATTCAAATAACAACAAAATTAAGAAACATGGTGTATTCCATTCTATTCTATTCGACTGTATACATTCTATTCAACTCATCGATATTCATTATTCACTATTACACATTATATTCAATTCACTGTATATAATTCGATTATATTCAAATAAAAAAATCACAAAAACAATGATATTCGGTTGTATTAAAAAAATATAGACTTTCGAAATACATAATAGAGGCAAAAATATAATGTATTTATATAAAAATATAATATATTTGAGTGTACTTGTATTGAATACAATGTATTTGTATCATTGTATGTGACTGAACAGCAAAGAAAAGAAAGCTTGTCGGAAATGACGTTTTCCGACGAAGCAAAATATGTACACATTGTATTAGAACTGAAAATCGAAACGATAAAAACCTAGCCCTCAAATCTTCTTCGGCGACTCTTCTTTAAATTTTCAAAAGCTCAATCCGCTGCCATGGCCAGAGTTGTCCGTATACTCCCTCTTCGCTTCAGAAAGTCCACCATCGCCACCAAAAATGGCTTCAACGACGGTTGCCTTGATGGATAAGGGAGAGAGATTTGAGGGAAAATCTTGTTAATAGAGAGAAGGAAGAGAGGGAGAAAGAAGATAACTGGCATATTTTTTGCCTCAATGGTAGGGTATAAAATAAATACTTAATTTGCTATAAAATAAAATAAAAGTAGCTATAAGTAATAATATTTTGAAGTTGTTTAGTTTATATAAATAGGGCGTAATAGTTTGCTACGTGAGGTAAAAATTTCGTAAAAGAGAGACAATCTTACAGTAGGTCATATCTCTACATAATGTTCCCCGTAATGCTATTCACTGGACTGGATAATGATCTCTATGTTATTTATTCACGGTACTACACTCAATATCTACCTATCAGTTTTCGAATAACCCAGATACCAAAAGATCCTTAAAAATGACAGATCTGAGTATTTTGTGACAAAGCCAAAAAGGATAAATAAATATAATTATTGAATTTGGTATAACATGGATCTACTTCTTGAATATTCTTTTTAACTGTTCTTTCTTTAAAACCCATTCCTTCCAGTTTTAAGAAAAATCATACTTAACTTAAATAAGATGCCATGGAATTTAAATATTGGATTGTTAATTGAATAGGTCAATGACGTATTTGTTGTTACCACTTGGGACTAGCAACTGAAGCTAATCCATTGTTTGGTTTAGATTAACTGTGATAGTGGCTCAGACCAAGGCCCATTTATAAGACGAATGCCAAGTGTATCAAATCCAAAGAAGAAAAGAAAAATCTAAACCTCAATCAATATGTAGTACTAAAAATCTACTTCAATGATAAACAAACTTGCAGTTACTGATGGAGATAAGATGAAGCTAAGCTCCACTTATTGTCACCTAAACACTTTTAGGAACAGAGACCAAAACTTTCTATAGCAGATTAATACTATTAGCAGCAGTGAATATTATCTGGAGGAAGAAAGAATGTGCCCAGATATTATACACAGTGCAGAGTGTGACATGATCAAATACAGAATACAACAATGAATGCGTCTACCCTCTTCTGATAAATAGGCTTCATGCCATAAAGTTCAGAAAACCCCAAGCTATTCTTATTGTATAGCTTGTTCTTCAAACAATAGTCTACGTGCACCCCATACACACCTTCAAGATCAGCACATAGAACTAAAAGCCCCACTATCTGGGTCAATCATGTCTTGAGTGGAGCCTTCTTTACACGGTCAGATATACGAGCAGGATCAGTAGAATGCGATTTGAACCGGCCTCTACCTTCCCCTTCCTTATCCTGCATAACAAAACATGTTTTTGAGTATCACAGGCATCAACTTTGTGTGGAGCGCCTAGTGCGATAACATTGGCACCAAGCTACACCTCTTAAAGTGTACATTAGCTCGAACTTCCCTATTATGTGTGCTTTGGTTGATACGATCACTCATAATTTGTGACACAAGCTCCTAATTAATAAGATGAGAAAGAAGCTAAATGCCTTGTCAGGTTTATCTGACAGAATGTTTTAAGGCCAAAACTGAATTTACACTATCAGTTAACGTGTTGCCTGAGGAAAAGGTAAATTACCATATGATCCTGAAAGTTAAAGATCATTGAATATGTGGCTGGAAGAATTATATAACTATGTGAAAAGCACGGTCATTTACCTTTTTCTTAACAATCTGAACTACATCTTCATCCTGAAGCAGATGGGCAAGGCCGCAATGCTGGGGGTAGTGCCTTGCACTAATGCCCCACACCAACACATACTTCACATCCTTAACAAGGCTCCGATGTATGTGATTACAGAAATCTTCAACTGTACAGCCACCTCTATCCTAAAATCATAAACAACAATGGAGATGCATTAACAGAATTTTAGAAAAGAAAGGAATTTGACTGTTCAAATTACTATCTTTAACACAAGCATCTTAACCAATCAATGACCAGAGAATGAGAATTTCCAGAGTAACCAAGCACGGCAAGGAAGAAAATATTCAAGCATAATGTGCCACGACATACAGCAGAAAGGACCACGGGATCTGTGAAATCTGGTTGCTGGCCTTGAGGCTTTGTATAAACTCTGACAAGACCCATCGCATCCCACATTTTTGCAAGCAGTCTGTCCAGATTCAGCTGTATAAGGGGAAAAAACACATCATTAACTAGGCAGTGGAAGACATCTGAAAAGCATGTTAGCGTGTAAAGATCATTTCCTCTTATTCCAAAATCAGAAGCAGCTGTACAGTGATTCAAGTCCAAACCCAGGCAAAGGAAACCTAAATTAATCTTTTTTTCTATACCATCATCAAAATTAAGAACCAACTAGAAAGGATCTTGCGACCCTGGGAAAATAACAGGGTTCTAGTTATTTGCATAAGGATAAGCTACAGGCGAGAGAGACAACGCATTGTCAAACCAAGCCTAGGGAATTCTACAGAGCCACATAAAAGAAAGACTTCATATACACACATAAAAGAAAGACTTCATATCATGAGTTGCAGTTAACTTCCGGCACAAGCCCAATAGGACAATGCACACACAAAATGCTCAAATTAAATATGTTATCTGATCTTGGTAGCACTAAATATAATTTGCAAATGTCAAAAACCAACATATTAAAAATAATAGCAGCACCTAGCAGCTAAATTAGACATAGCTATGAGCTTTCAGGTTCACCAAAATGAGCTATAGCTCATTTCAACCAGCATTCAAAAGAATTCCAGAAATTTTTAAGTACCTTCAAGTTGCAACTGATGACGACAGAGTTCGGCTGTCGAGATAATCTATCCACGTCATCAATACCAACAACATCTATCTTGTTGTAGACATATATGCACTTCATGTATTTACGATTTCCCTCAATAACATCAATTAGGTCATCCACCGTAACATCTTCACGAAATAACAGCTGGAAAGGTGAACAATTACTACAATGTATGGAATCAAAGCAGAAGCAAATATTCAAACAGGAGTTTTGAAAATGATGAAATCGCCATGTTATTCTACAATACCTCAGCATTGTGAATCTTGTACTCGTGCAGAATTTGATAGCATAGCTTCTCATCCAAATGTGTCAAATGCACAGTGCTGTTAAAAGAAATTCCACCAGTCTTTTTCTTCTTGAAGTATATCTGCAACCGTTGGACAATTTAAGCTAAGACCTGAGGTTCAATCTTGTCTATCAGAAAATACACTACCAATGACTGCATGGGTGTTACACTAACACTTTAAAGACCACGAAAAGGTCTTTTCTACACAGGAATATCGTAAAAAGAACATTTTATAGCAAACTGCTGTCAGACAGAAAGTAGCAATTAGCATAGATATAAAGGTGAACTCGGCTATAAAATCATTTTATAATAATGTGGCAGGCTAGCTGGGTGAATAATCATTGAGAAAATCTTCCATAAAATGTGAAATTCTTTAGAAACTAAAACCAGATAGAGAAATTTAGACTAAGGAATATATATCTTATTAGAAACTAAAAGGAATATATATGTTATTCGAAACTAAGGCACAGAAAATATGGATAATAAGCATAATGGATCACCTGAGGAGGTCGCTTATTTAGTCGCAGGCCTACAGCTTCCAGCTCCCTTGTTAATATTTGCCGATGGCCTTCACTCTGATGTAGTATATTTAATTAAGAATCAAGAGAATCGAGAAAAAAACATCATCTAACAAAAGGCGCATGAACAGAGAGATAACATAGTTCTAAACTTAGCTTAACAGATAATGAAATGTTGATATTTGTTCGATTTTATTGCTAGAAATGAAAACAAGACTAAACTTAGCTTAACAGGTAATGAAATGTTGATAATTGTTCGAATTTATTGCTGGAAATGAAAACGGGACCTAAATGTACTTTTAACCATGTGCCTTTTTTTTTGTGGTTTTGGTAAAATATTGTGTTTACCCCACTTGTGGAAATATACTGGGTTTGTTGTTGGTAAAATATTGTGTGTGCGCGCGTGTTTTTTTCTGTTTCTTTCCTTTAATAGCGATACTGGAGACTGCAAGGTGCTATTTTTTGCGGGGTCATGTAGTACTATTTTTGTTTGAGAATTTTGCACTGTATTACTGTACGTGGCTAATTTTTTTTAATAGGTGAGAACAACTAGAGAGAGGGACCATCCACCAGCTCAGACTGGCTTCATTCCTTCTAGTTATTTGTGTTCTTAACTATGACATTTTCACTGATGGATAGACAATTCCCTTCATGGAAACTCAGCCCAAGCTTTAGCCTGACATTGCTACAAGAACCAAGCCGGGCTCGGCTGAGCTCAATTTAGTACAACCTGAGCTTGAGCAGAGGTGAGGAGTCATTCTAGCCAAAAGAATATGACCACAAAGAGGAGAATGTAAACTCCAATAGGCCCATCATCAGAAACAAATGACCAACACTTACTTTTGAAGCGTCAAGAACCATCAATACGATGTCTGCAGACTTGGAAACAGCAATGACCTGTTCAAAATGACTACTTTTCAGAGGTTTTAATCACAATCAAGAGCTCCATCAACCATACAACATACATTCTTTGCCAAATTGCTAATACCAGCTGCAATATACCTGTCTACCACGCCCCTTTCCTTCAGATGCACCTTCAATGATTCCCGGAAGATCAAGCAATTGAATTTTAGTATCATTATAATGGATAATACCAGGGATGCAAGTAAGTGTTGTGAACTCATATGATGCAGCTTCGGAATGTGTTCCTGTCAACATTGTAAGGAGTGTAGACTTTCCAACACTGTCAAAAAGAAAAAGTAAAGAATGTTAAGACACCATGGAAGTGGGCAGTTAAGTGAATGCTAAAGAAAATCATGTACCCCATTACCAAATGGATAAGTTAATATGTCTTAGGTATTAAGTACTTCCTTTTTTATGCTTTTTGGTAATTTTAGTGCAGACAGTTGGGTAATGAAGCAAAAGGTGGATCCTCGTCATTAATATATGTTCTCCCGTGCCAAACCTCACATCAAAATGCATCAGCATCTTAAGCTACTAACATTAAGTATATACTAATCCAAAAGAGAGTTACTAACGTTAAGTATATCGGGACCAAGGATGGAAATGAAAAATGTAAAAAGTGACCAAAAGAAATTAAATGATTCACTTACATAAACTATCAAGAACTAAGAGTAGAAATGCTTTAGACATTGTTTTTCCTGATGAAAATTAAACCCTTCATGACCAGTCACAAAACACAAAAAAAAGGGAGACAGCCAACCTTGGAAATCCTATTAGTGCAACACGTCCATGGCCAAACTTCGTAACTTCAAAACCTTCTCCAGCGCCACTAGAACCCTGTTTCACCAGCATAATCAGAAAGTTATTACTCTGTCTATAAGAAGAAGAAAAGAACAGGACGAGAAAAGGTGGTCGCCAGTGAAAAGGACATTTACAATAGTACAACTGTTTCTTATTGCTAAGGAACTATAGAATGAAATTATATCACGGAAACTCGATGAATCAAAGATAACAGAAAATTGACACTCCAAATTTACGGTTGAAATACCAAAAATCATACTTTGGGGGGCTCCAACAATTGTGTCCTCAGCTTTGCTATCTTAGCCTTCAGCTGACCCAAATGATATTCTGCATCACACAGTTGAAGTCGATTATTAAGCTTCTGAAGACAATTTTAGGGAAAGGTTCAATAAACAGACAGGTGTTCACACAAGATCCTCTATCACAGAGGAATTAAGAGCACAAGAATGAATTTCCAAGGATACCTAGAAATGTGACAAATAGTTTTCTTCTATATATAAGTATAAATATATAACAAATAGTTACACCTCAAACAAATATGATCATGTGCTAAACAACAAAGTGTGCACTTATTTTGTCAAAATTCCTGCTTTGCACTCTTGTTTCTGAATGTTGAATATCCCAGTGATGTCCCCATGAGAAGTTGGTCTCCTTTGGAGGACTACAATCCTTTTAAATGTTTGTTCTATCATCGCTGAACAGACCCTTAGGAGGCCTTTTGAGCGTGTATGTCGATTAATGTGCACAGGACTGCATGGTAATAAGGATTCACTGATGGCGATGCGGTGATGCCTAATTGTGGCTTAGTTGGTACAACAAGTTCTTGTCTAAGTTACATCTAAATTCAAAGTGAAATTAAGATTCTACATAAATATTATATGGCACAACTCATTAGGAGGTATAAGGGTTTAGCAATATGACTATGGCAGTTACCAGTTGCTTTATTTTTCTGGGTTTTTGCCATCTCGGCCTCAATTTCTTTGATCTTCTCTATGATCCCCATGGTTCTCTAGCTTATCTGCACATAAAACAGAAGAAAATAGATCAAAATTCAGTCCACCCCATGACAAAAGAGATGTCCAAAGAAAAGTACACACAGAAAAGAACTACTCTTTCTAGAAATTGTAGTCAACAGACCAAGTCGTATTTCAAATGGTTGATAATGTCTGGGACCTGAGGTCATCCGCATCACAGGTGTAAGGTAAATAGGTAATAAAAAAATGGAACTAATGCAGTGAGAAATGGCCGTCTGTGCTATAAAGAGCTAAATCTAGAGCTAGAAATCATAAGCCCGAATCACGGTCACCTGATGAACAACAAGAAGGACATGAATTCGGACTTTTTTATGATGATGATGTCGGGGCAGCTTATATGCACCTCGATTATTCCAGAGGGTACATGCTAACTCCTGCCAGCACAGTGCCTCTGCCCACCCAGGCAAAGATCGGACTTAAATGGGACTTATTATGTTCTAGATTCCATCTCTTGTTTCAGACCACCAAATACAAAATGTTCGAAATCGAGGAGTGAACATAAAGTTGATTAAGGTAATTATACTAATTAATGAAGGAATCAGACAATAGGCAACAGCAACATGAAACTCTGAGGCAAATCAATTAGATATGCATAGGAAAAACTCTCAGTAAAAGCAGAAATTATCCAAGATACAACAAACAAAATGAGCTATGCGATTAATACTCTTGATAGTCAGAAAATCAATAGATAATTATTAGAGACGTTGAATATCAAATAACCTAACAAACTAATATTAACTAAAGCTCATCTGGATTGAATTTTTCAATAGATTCCATCTAGCCAGAGAAACTCAATCCAGAACATTATGAGTTAAATTGTGACGATCTTTAAGTAAAATTTAATTCGTTAATCAGCAAAAGACGAAACATTAGGATTTGCAATAAAAGCATAATTAAAAGTTCTATGAAATTAAGTATCTCTTACGAGACTCCGGCGACCGGTCACCTGCTGCTGCTTCGCGGCGAATACAGTGATTTGGGGAGTAAAAGAAGATGGGGAGAAGAATAATGCGATACAGCCGGGAGGAGGGTTCAGAATGAAGAATATGTCACCTTAGGGCCCTGATTTTCAATTCTAACTCTGTACACTCATGTTTTTCGTAATTACACTATCTGACCCAGAAATTTTCAGTCAACATTGTACAAATGGGTGTCAAATGTTTTTAAAAATTAAAAAATAAAAATCGATCGAACTTACTATAATTGAATTGATTTTTAGAAAAAAAAATCTTCATAAATACATAGATTTTATTATGAATCTATTACGGGAACCAATAACCAAGATAGAATTTCAGTTTTTTTTTAATAATATAAGGCAATAAAATATTGCTTCGAACTACAAAATATTTTTTATTGATGAAAATAACATATGCTATATAAATTAAACAAATAAAAGCATTAGTATTTTTCGTCTTGAGAAGTAAAATACTTAAATAATCATATAGATTCGACGGCTTATTTTAACTAGCGAGTTTATACTTTTATGAGATTTTTCCTTTTGCAAGCGGATACAGGAAGTGAGTAAAATTTCACAATTGTTTCAAACAAAAATTTATAACATCACTTTACCTTTTGATTTGTGTTTTGGTATATATTGCTATAAGTTCTAGATTTAAAGTTCTGCCATACTTTGTCATTTGAATGAAATAGTTAAGGCAGTTCAGATCCATTAATTTTTTTGTTTTTCTTTTATATTTATTTATTCGTGGGTGGGAGAAGAGATCAGTTCAATTCTGGGTAATATTGCTCAAAAAACAATTATCTGAAAATAAAAGAGATGACAAGCTTCCGACGACACACATTGTTAACTTCTTCTTTTTTCAGCACACAAGTATTGACTCACCCTAATATAAAGTTATGACCGCCCGATAAAGTTTCAAAAAAAATGTCACATTTTTTTTATAACATTGCGTGTATTAATAGTGCACAATTCAAAACTTAGCGAATAATAAAAACCCGTTTCTCTATCCTTCTCCACGGAAATATCAAACGTTTGTCTACAAGGAGATTGCTAAATTTATGTTAGTATAGAGATTTTGCAAAATGAACCTCATAACTGATTTTAGCCTGAAGGTTAGTATACTATGATGCAGCTGCTTCACTTTCTCATCGTTAATATGAAAAGCATCAACTGTTTCTTTCTCCAAGTTCTCTGGCAACATCTCCACCTTCCTCTTATGCACGTATAATTATCAATATTATCCTCTCACAAATCTGATGTTCCTTTGTTTACCAAGGAGACAATGCGTGAAGTATTCTTCTCAGTCATATAGGTAAAAGTAAAACATATAGGAAAAACACTTTTTTATATGATATTTTCATTTACTTAAAAATGTGACTAGCACCACAATTCGTGGGGTATAGGGCGGGGAATGCTGGATGGGATGTACATAGGCCGGGTTGATTTGGATTTTACAATTGCCAAACCAAACCAATTGTGTCGGGTTATTGAGTCTAAATACCAAACCAAACCAATAAAACTCGGGTTTTTCGCTCTCGAATTTTTTCGGGTTTTCTCGGGTTTTCGGGTTATTCGAATTTTTTTCTAAATTTTCCCAATAAAATTTATATGCTCAAATTATTTCGTTAATACTAGTAAGATACAACTATATAAAGTATTTTCCAGGAAAATAATACAAAATATGAGATGTGTCATGGCATTATCCTAAAATATTCAACAACGAAGACAATAAAATTGTGTAATATCAATATTGCTAATTAAAAAGCAATAATAAAAATAAATATAACCTAAAAATACTAAGTCATGCTAAAATAAGTAGACTAATAAGGAAATATTAATTACATGACTAATCGCTAAAGAAAAAATAAAAATAGGTTGTGCATTTATCTAAATTATTGCAAAAAAAGAATAAATATTCAATACATTCTCATTCATAGTATTGAATTGAATGTCTTTTGTTAGCATTAATATTGATTTGATTTTGGTTTTAATTTGACTTTTCTTAGCATTATTTTAATTTACTAATGTTAATGACTATAAAAATTATTGGAACATTCAAAAAGTTCTAAGTCCAACCTTCAAATAATACCTTAAAAGATAAAACTATGATTTTTTTAAGAAATATTTATAATTTACATCACAATAAGTATATTTATATATTAAATATATCTAAAAGTTCTATATATATGTAATGTCGGGTTGGTTTGATTCCGGTTTGACTTTCTTTAATTAAAACCAAACCAAACCAAACCAATTATGGTCGGGTTTTTTTTTCCAACACCAAACCAAATCAAATCAAACCATGGTCGGATTTTTTTCTCAGTTTGATTCGAATTATCAGGTTGGTGCGGTTTGTCGGTTTCCTTTGTACACCCCTACTCGCTGGTATAGGACCAACAGGACCATTTAAGCACGATCAGCAGTCTTGCTAACTGTTTATCACCTATATGGTGGGCAAAAAATAAAATTGATCGACTTTAAGAATTTTAAGCAAAATCTGTGTACAAGGTTGAAATCACACAAAAAGCAACATAGCACATGAAATATAGTGGCCAGTAAGTTGTTAGCCCATCAACATCAGGCTTATTCCAAAAACAAACCTTTGGTATTGAAACTACAGGTATCCAGACCTAGCTTCATGTACACTTCTACCACTAATATGTCCAGTTGACTTGCCGGTACTGAGAATTGGTTGGAACTGACCTTGCATATCAGCAAGCTCTCTCACACGTGAGAGAATTGGAGCAGGGATCGGAACTGAAGCCTGTTTCCGGGAATTCAGCATCTGTTCCATTACAAGTATGACGTTAAGAAGGATACTACAGTCAGTCCCTCTAGCTTCCATAAATTGGGTGGGGGGTCAAATGACAAGACTAACTGTTAACAGATTCAAAAACAAACCGCACCACCTTACTCTCTTTTTATTTAAAAAAATATTAAATGAAGTCTTGATAAAATCATTGGAGACTGTGAAACAACTTGCATAATATTCTAATAATGCTAACCCCTTTTTCTGCAGGCAACTGCACAAAACTAGCTTTCAGCATATTTCTCCACTTGTCCTGCAAATACATCAGTAATTTGAAGCATTTCATCACATGTACAAAACAGTGATAGACTAACTTATTTTGAATGATCCCGAAGGCTGATTAGATTCAACTAAATGCACAAGTCAATACCAACCTTCAGGTCCACCGAAGTTCTATAAGGGCAAGATGCAAAAGCAAGCCGCTTTATCTCAGACCATCTACCAGCACCATACCTGGCTACGCCTTCAACTAATTTAACAACCTCATCGATAGTCCAAGGTCGATGATGTTTTCTCCGCATTCCTCCTTTTGGGGTGGGTACAGGTATCACATTATCATCTGAGTTGTCCTCAAAGCCATCGTTCAGTTCCACATTATCATCTGAATTGTCCTCGTCCATGTCATTCTCTAGCTCAACATTTCTCATCCCACTGTAATGCTCGTCTTTCTCACAAGCAGCAATAAGCTAAGAAACAACAGGAGTGCCACAATATATCTTCATCAATTTAAACTTCAAATGGAGAGAGAGAGAGAGAGACAACAGCCAAAATATATACAACAAAATTGACTCAACATGAGGACGAAACTAATTGACAAGGAAAGCAGTACAATGAGCCAGAGATTGGTTCCATGGAGATTGGAAAATGAAAAAAAGAAAACAAGTTTTGATCAAATATGTTTTGATCTGAATTTTCCAATTCGAAAAGTTTCCATTCTAAGAAAAGTGAGTTATATTAGACCAATCATCATTTATTTTAATAACAAAATACTCTAAACTCAAAGTGACTTAAAATGAAAATTTAACCTGGTTTATTACCAGTTTGAATCTTTTTTATGTCCTGTACGCAGAATTGAGTTTGTAGCAAGTAATAACAAGCAAGTTTAAGGAGAAAACGGTTTTCTCAGTCTTCTATATGTTACCTTATAACAGATGGTGCTGTTAGTTTGTGTCTTCTCGAGTTGGTTTTAGTAGCACTGTTATAGCCTGGACTAAAGCTATCTACTTTTACAGACTTAAAAGGGTGTTTTATCTTCAGCAGTATATATAAGGGATCAAAATATTCCTAGATCAGTACTTTAACTACTTAAGGGACTGTCCTGGTATTTTTCTCAGGGAGAAATACATGATAAATTTTTTATTACTGGCAAATAATCTCTCAAACAATAAGTTACAACTACAAAGTACAAAGGCAAGTCAAGTAATGATTCTTTTTTATAGTGGTGATGTCAGAGCCAGCTTGCGTGCATCTTTACTAATCCAAAACTAATAATATAAACTCGTGAAAAAAGCTAAATTGGCATTTAATAATAACACAATCATTCAAAATCACAACCAAGGCAATTTGAAACACTTTTTAAAAGTACTCTGTAACAGTAGTATGACTTTTAAAGGTGACAAATAACATGCAAGTAGTCTTGCTCTACACTCAAAAAGAAAGATAAGTAAGAGTTGCATGGTTGTAGGATATAAGAGAATTACTCAATCCAAATGACATGCGTGCCAACCGGAAAAAAAAATAATGATGTTATTCATAAAACTAAAAAGAGGATCATATCTAGTTTTATTTGAAGGCACAGGCTAAAAAGAAAAATTATTTTAGATGATTATTAGAGGAACACAGAGAATATTTAAATTAGTCCCTCTCCTACACAGATAGACTTATTCTCTTTCGAGGATAATAGGCTTCCCAAATAAAGTTGAACTTGTTTTAATTTGTATTTTACAACAACAATTACCCAGTATAGTCCCACAAAGTGAGGTCTGGGGAGGGTAATACGTACACAGGCCTTACCCCTACCCGAAAGGACAGAGAGGTTGTTTCCAATCGACCCTCAGCTCAGGAAAAGGAAAAGAAAAATAACAAAAACAAAAACAAGAGAACATTAGTAATTCTAGAAGAAATCACATAAATAATTATCTAACATAAATCATAAATAAAATGGCATGCAATAATATCGACCAGTAACTACCATGAGGGGGCACAATACAACACACACATCAACTATAGAGAGCCCTACCAAACCCCCAGCCTCGGGAAAGAAGTACGAAAAATACTAGGAGCCCCAATCCTACAACCCTGATACTAGACCTTCAGACTCTCCTATCAAGCGTCATGTCCTCGGAAATCCGCATTCTAGCCATGTCCTGCCTAATCACCTCTCCCCAATACCTCTTGGGTCTCCCTCTACCTCGACTCGTGCCAACCACCGCCAGCCGCTCACAACTCCTCACCGGGGCATCGGAGCTTCTCCTCCGCACATGCTCGAACCACCTGAGCCTCGCTTCCCGCATCTTCTCATCCATCGGGACCACCTCCACCTTTTTCCGAATAACTTCATTCTTAATCTTATCTAACCTGGTGAGCCCGCACATCCACCTGAGCATCCTCATCTTCGCAACCTTCATCCTCTAAACATGAGAGTTTTTTACCGGCAAGCACTCCGCCCCATACAACATGGCAGGTCTAACCACAGACCTATAAATCTTCCCCTTGAGTTTCTATGGCACTTTTTTGTCACACATGACTCCTGATGCAAGCCTCCATTTCGACCACGCCGCCCCTATACGGTGGGTGACATCCCCGTCGATCTCTCCGTCTCCCTGAATCACCGACCCAAGATATCTAAAATTGTCCCTCTTGGCGATGACCTGAGATCCAAGCCTCACGTCCCCGCCTGCTTCGCTCGACTCGGCGCTAAACTTGCACTCCAGGTATTCTGTCTCGTTAACACAGACCCTCGTCTCGTCAATCAAGACTATGTCATTCGCAAATAGCATACACCATGACACATCCCCTGGAATATGGCGTGTTAGAGCATCCATCACCAAAGCAAATAAGAGAGGGCTAAGCCCAGATCCTTGATGAAGCCCCATTACCCACCGGGAAATGATCTGAGTCACCACCCACCGTCTTAACCCTAATCTTAGCTCCATCGTACATGTCCTTCATCACTCTGATGTAGGCTTCCGGCACACTCTTCGCCTCGAGGCACCTCGATAGCACCTCCTTTGGGACCTTGTCGTATGCCTTCTCCAAGTCGATAAAAACCATGTGCAGGTCCTTCTTCTTATCCCTAAACTGTTCCACCATCTCCTGACAAGGTGGATAGCTTCTGTAGTGGAGCGGCCAGGCATGAAGCCGAACTGGTTTACGGATATAGACGTCATCTCCCTCACTCTCGCCTCAACCACCCGCTCCCAAACTCTCATGGTGTGACTTAGTAATTTGATACCCGTATAGTTGTTACAACACTGGATATCCCCTTTGTTCTTATACAAAGGCACCACTGTACTCCACCTACACTCCTCCGGCATCCTCTTAGTCCTGAAGATTACATTGAACAACCTGGACAGTCACTCCACTCCAGACCTACCCATGCATTTCCAGAACTCCACCGGGATTTCATCTGGCCCGGTCGCTCGACCCCTAATCATCATACGCAAAGTCCCCACGACCTCCTCCACCGTAATGCGCCTGCAGTACCCAAGGTCTCTATGACACTCTTTGTATTTTGGAAATAAAAATTTAAATATCTCGAAATATATTCTAGAGAAAAATACGAAGTTTCCATGCTTTCTATTTTAAAAATGATAGGAAAAACATTTAAAAGTCTCAGCCATGAATCAATTTTTTTCTCGACCAGGAAAAAAAAGGGACAATCATTTCAGGATAGAGGTAGCAATATTTAAATAAAGTAATATTGTAAGTTTTGATAAAACGAAAATTGCACAGAATTTAGAGGCAAGCAGTAGGAAATGAAAGTTTTAAGCTATTTACAGGCTGTTTAGTCAACCCAGGAGGAGTTGAGCTGGTCTTGATCATGTCATTATTTCTCTTATCTTCTTCTTGTGGCCCAGATACATCAAAAACACTTCTTACTTGTCTGGTTGCCATGTCCGTATCACTGGGCTGAAGTTTCTGCAATATTTAACTTGAAGTACATCAATAACCCAGATGAAAAAAGCTAATCTTTCCATCAGCCATAGAAGCACATGACACTGGAGCCGAAAATACTTTAAAAATATAAGAACCACATAATTCGATTTGGAAGACAGATGATTCAACAGCTTTATATAGAAATTACAGATTTATTGAGCACACACCCTTATAGAGACACACTATGCTGTAAATGTAAACGGTGAATCGTCGGATATATGCATTTCAAACTGAACTGAAATAATGTACGCAAGGAAGAAGAGAATAGCAGTATTGAAAGCATATAAACCAATATTTTCATTTATGTAGATAGAGAATATGAAATCATGTCTACATGGTATATATGGGAGTTTGAATGCACTATGTATTATACCCACTGAAACAGTTATATGTCCTTATATGCAAATATATACTAGGAATATCAATGTAAACAATTATATGTCTATAAGGTAAGATACATGTATTACCAAAAGAGATGTGAAGTTCTCACGTGGACGACTCCTTCGAATCCGAGAAACAAATGGAATCTGAACACCGGAACCTCCTAGAGAATCTTGCCTGGAGAAGAGAGGTCTCGCGTTTGACCTTACAATTGTGGTGGGCCTCATAAGAGATTCTGTACATGGAAATCTGTATCTGGAGACTTTATGTGAAGATGGTAACTTCTCACTAGTTTCTTCTATTTCTGAAAGTTCTTCAATATATCTTTTTGTCGGTTTGCGAACTCTTTTGGCTGTTCCCTGCTCTGCGTACAGATCCTTAGTAACATTACAACTTTTATATGCTGAGCTGGGAACATCTGTGCCAGAAAAATTAGCATCACCATTTACTCTGTTGTCATGGTCACCTAATGACCCTCCAGAGTAAGAATGTGCCACTCCAACTTCAGGATCTGCAGAAATTCTGACCTTTACAGTATGACTGATTTGTTCTTCACCTTTCCTCACCACTAAATTATCTCTTATTATGAAAGTGGTGCATGAAAAATCACACGAATTAGTCAGCCCCATAGAAATCCTCCTCTTAAGCCACTGTTTGTCCTTGACAGAAGTTTCCCTTCCAAAAGTTGCTTTAAAAGTTTCTTGAAGCTCTTTAACTGTTAGATTGTCTAAGCATATCTTCCCCTCCAACTTCGAAAAGTCTGGCTTCCAACTAGAACTAGCAGAAGTTGATGGTGTATCCTCATTTAATGCATCTTCAGAATTGAAGCTTATTTCAGTCCTCCCAGATGGGTCAATGTTGCTGAGCTCCGAGCAAGGGGCCAATCCATGAACAGTCACCTGGAAGTCAATTGCAGTTTAAATCAGTAGAAGATGACTAATAAGTAGCAATACAACCACTACTAGAAGCAAGAAAGTGCCAAAGAATATAAAGACCATATTATATTTCTTCAGACTCAGTAATGTAGAAAGAGTTGAATGCCAAGCAAGATACAACACAACTAACTCTAACAGGTGAATGATTCACAAGCACATCAGATCCACTTTACAGTTCACCACAGAGGAAAGTTTGTTGACTCAGTAGCATGAAATTAAGTTGAGCCACCAAGTAGTTATGTCATAGCAATTGCACACTCAATCAATTGGTAAACAGCGCCTTAATCCCAAACTAATTTATCTCAACGATATGAATCCTCTTAATCTGTTCCCTCTATTCGGGCTCATTTCACCCAATGGAAAGAAACAAGGCTTGCTTTGAAGGGCATAGAAATCACATTATTAGAATTAAGAATATATGTCTTCATAATCTGTATTTTTGGTGTAAATGTAGTCAGTTAGGAAATCTGAATCAATTTATGGACTTTCAAGAGGAGTTAGGAGGGGTAGAATAGTTTGCTGATGTTGTAATTTGGGATGTTTTTCCATAACTTTATTGTAGCATCTTAGTACCTTATTGATAAAAAAATTTATGTTATCAAAAAAAATGCCTAGGTAAGCAGTAACATACTGTTCCTTTACAGCAACCCTCTACCTAGTTTTAAGTTTTTTTAATAATTTTTACGATGAATATCAACATACTGCAACCCTCCTCCTTTATATAGCCATGTGAAGCTGATATAACAATTTCACACTAGAAAGTTCAATATGAGGCCCTAAATCAAGGAGATGTAAAACTGAAGAAGGCTACTTACATACCTTTTCAGAAGCTCCTATTTTTTCCAAGTCAGGCACCTTGTCGCCTGACGCATTGGACTTTTCTGCAACAACTTTGGGGTTTTCATACTCTAGTTTACCTGAAAATAAAGTTAATTGAGGAAAAAGCCAAAAAGAACCACTGAGACATAACCAGTTAAAGTATGCTATTCAGTAATAATAGTCACACAATAAGTTAAAGAAAAATGAATAATTTAACATCTAATTCTAAACCTTCTGGAGCTTGAAATGGATTTCGCTCCATAAGACATCCTTCAGTTTTGCAGGATTCTGTTGTTTGTCTCGTATACGGAACAAGCTTGGGTTCACACTTATCATCTTCAACCAAGTCCTCAACCACCATAATTTCATCCTGTGTTGCAGGGACTAATCTCCCATCACCATCGACCTACACAATTGGTAAAGCGTCATGACCATCAATTACTCTCTAAAACGAAATCAACCTTGCTTCTCCTGGTACAAATTAAATGTTTTACCTTTTCAACTTGGATAACAAGTGCTTGAATGACATTTGGAGGAAGTATAATGATATTTAGTACTGAGCCCAACTTAGGCATTATGCTTAGAATTTCCTAGTAAGTCACAGGGAATTGCAAAATATGACCAATTCAAATATTTCTTTCATTTGTGAGGAAAGAAATGTCTCCCACAACACAAATGGTAGCATATAATACATTGTAGAAAGCAACCACCTTTCTAGGACTACATTCTGCAAAATCCAAGAACTTGTAATCTATCAGGTAAGATTGAGTAAGGCAACTGAAAATCAATATGACGATCCTCAAAATAGTTCTTCTTCTCCAACAACAACATACCCGGTGAAACCCCATAAGTGGGGTATGGGGAGGGTAGGGTATACGCAGACCTTACTCTATCTTGTGGATGTATATAGATTGTTTCCGATAGACTATCGGCTCAAAGAAAGCGGTTCCAAGACAGGTTTGAAGAAAGAAGAAAAGAAACCATGTCGAAAGTACTGGCGAAAATAATACGGTAATACTAGTAAAAGAATAGAAAAAACAATTTGGTAGTACTGGTAAAAGGTATACAATAGTAAAGGAGCTATGTCGAAAATACTGACGAAAAGAAAAGTAAACAACAAAGATAGTAAGCTCGCCTAAGCAGAAGCAGGTAGTAATAGAAACGAAGAATAAAACAATAGGATCACACTAGTAATACTACAGATAAGGCGCAAAAGGAGCGGAAAAAAAAGGTGCTCCAAATTAAAGACCTACTCTCCCACAAAAAAGAGAAAATGCTTGACTACCTACTAACTTCTATCATAATCCTGGCCCTTCACACCTTCCTGTCTAGGGTAGGGTCATGTCCTCTCATTCTCTGTAAGTTGAAGATGTATCATGTCTTGTTTAATCAATTCTCTCAAGTCCTTCTTCGGTCTACCTCTACCCCTTCCAAACTTGTCACTGCCAACCTCTCGCACCTCTCTGTGCGCCTTAAATAGTTCTTCATCCCCTCAAAATAAAGCGAGACAATCAAAAGGCGATGTTCATAACCTGTCGTGATGCTAATTATTATATAGGGTGAGCTCAGAGGAGACTTCCTTCAAATTAGTCTTTACCTAGAGCTATTTGATCCAACAAGTGATCTAAAAGCAAGACAATTAACACCAATGCTTTTGATAAGCACCCAAAATTATCTTAAGCAACTATCTAACCACCAGCACTCACTCTTTGAGGACTCCCCTGATTAAGCCTTTAGCAGCTTTTCTAGCACCAACTACAAATCTTAGGTAATTATGCTTTACAAACTATAAAAAGCAGGCACTCATTTAAGTCAACAACTTAGAAGGCCACTTTTGACTTGAATATTGTAAGACCAACAGAATGTCAAATTTCAACAACTCTCTTCAGGGGAAAATACAGCATACCCGGACAAGCTTGTAAACAACAGGATCAGCAATCTCCTTCTCCAAAGCCTCGAGGGTATTTTTTACTGGAACAACACTATCCTCAATTTCAGCTCCATTTGCCTCCATTGCAAATGCATAATATGTAACTGGAATTTCTGAAAACCACAAAAATTTTGGGGAGAAATAAATTATTACACCTGACATCGGGGTATCACAGCCTAGAGTGCACCGCCTATTAGTAACATATTTGGGGAGAAATAAATTATTATACATGCGGTTTAAAGGTCACAGTAACATCATAGAATAGTTAATATACCTCAATCATAACTTACGCTGAATTTTATCACAATCAACAAATATATCATATACAGGAATTGGAATTGAACTCACCATAGAATATATAGGCAACTGATAGAATTCCACAAGATCGATCACATTATTCTTCCGAGCTGAAATTCAAATTATTGAAAGCAGATTATAAAAGCGCGAGTAAAAAAACTTTTTAAAAATTTAATATATATATATAGAGAGAGAGATACGTGAATCATAATCCAAAAATTCTGAGACTCGAGATCACAATTGAATAATGAAAAGTAGTATAATTAATTATTTGTGATATTGCAAATACGTTTCGCTGGGATATTGCTTTTCCAGTACGCTGGGCAGAAGAGACCCTCGAAAAGTTTCGGAACTGAAAATTTGTTTATGTAATAAAGCGATTGCCCAAGCGCGCGTGAAGTCCGATACTATAGTTCTCAACGACTTCTCACGGGTTGAACGCACGTGCGGAAGTGACACTCGATTTTATTAGTGAGTAGACATGTGGAAATAGGATGACGGAGGAAAATTTAATTTGTGTTAAGTAATTTTTTCGTTTAGATTTGTAAGACAAAAAAGAGTCTCATACAATTAGCGTCAGTTGTATAAAACACAAAATAAAACTTTTCGGATGATAAATTGAGCCTCGAGATTTTTTCGTTCACATACAATATTTAAAACTTATTTACCAAGATTATTCTAATTTTGTATATTACCCGCATTAAATAAGAATTACTTTACAAATTGTATACATTCCACTTTAAAAGACTCACAATCTATTATTAGTATCTTCAATCAAGTAATTTAGTTATACTCTTTTTCCTTTTTCTCTCCTCTCTCTCCTCCAGAATATTAGAACCAAATATTTTAGAAGGAAAACTAAGGTTTTTGGTCAAGTTTTTAGAAGGAAAAAGTGTTTTTGAGGAGAAGCACAAGCAGTTTTTGAGAAACAGAAAAAAATAATTTCTCTCCAAAAGTACTTTTCTGAAAAGCTTTTTTGAGAAAAATATACTTAGAGCTTGTTTGGCCAAGCTTTTGGGAAGCCAAAAGTACTTTTTTCCCCAAAAAAATATTTTTTGAAAAAATTGAGTTGTTTGGCCAATACAAAAAGTACTTTTGGCCAGCAGCAGAAGCAATTTTTTTACTTTTGAGAAGAAGCGAAAAATTCTAGCTTCTTTCAAAAAGCAGAAGTAGAAAATTAATTTATTCAAGACAAAACTATCCTCGCCATAAATTTTATTTTTTAAATTATCTCGTACTAATTTAAGTTTTTCTTTTAATTTTTGATTCTAGTTTTTAACTTTCAATTAAAATTAAAAATATTATATATACGAATCATATTGTCACTTTTCAAAATTTTATTAAGTTTTTTGATTTTTTTTTCTTTGTGTAATGCCTTGTAACTTTCAATATTATCTTTTTCTTTTTTCACACTAAAACAAATGATCTGCATCCTTCTTTAGATTATCAATTCTCTTCCTACAAATAATCATTTATAATTTCTTCTATTATATTCTATTAGTTCCCGAATTTTTAAAATAGTTATCAAATCTAATTTGGGAAAATGGCTTACAAATTGGTAATAAATTTACAATTGCATTGCATAATCTATCTATAATTTATATTAAGTCAAGTAGCAGCCTCACAATAGGCCACTTGGCATTTTAGGATAAAGTTAATAAGGTTAGGTAATAATTAGTTTTTTTTTAATTTGAATTTTTCTTTTTAAAATAAACTATATATTATGTGTTGTTAATAATAAGTTACTCTTTTTGAATTAGAATTTAAACATACTTAACTATTTCTTTTACGATTTTTTTTTTGTATTTAAAATTATCTATTTAGTGCCATCTTTCAAGTTTGACACTTAGAATCATCTAGTGACAACTACCATGGCTATACATAATTTCATCCGATGAAATTCTTCTACTGATACATCATTCAATTATTATGCTAATGGAGACATTACTGTAGAGATTGACGAACGAAATGTGCGTTCTCATATTCCTTTAAAAAAGTGAGGCAAATCTTCTACTAATATGGAGGCGTTGTATGATAGAAGTAGAGATAAAATTATTGAGAAATATTATCATGTGTGGGTGACTGTACTTATTATTTCATGCTGGATTATCAATATATAGTAATTCGTGGATAGACTTCTAATTTATACTAAATGTTATTATTTTAATTATTCAAGTCATCATATAACAATAAGTGACTATACTAGTTCATGTCATATGATTTGTTACAGCAATATATGTAAAATTGGTTTAATTCTTTAATATGTTTGTTTACTTTATGTTTAATATTTTAATCAAATAAAATAAAAAATAATAAAAGTCTCTTACGAGAAATATGTAAGTTCATTTTTTCTATTTAAAAGAATTATAGGACTTTAATACTATCCTTTTTGGTAATTTGACACTCAAAAGTTCTTTTTAGAAAGATTGGTATCACGACCCGGATTTTTCACCTTCGGGAGTCGTGATGGCGCCTACTATTAGGAGCTAGGCAAGCCAATTATTTGTTACCTCATTTAGCAAACGTCGACAATATTAAAAATAATGAAGCACTTAAAAATAAACTTAACTGAGAGAACATCGGAATTCCAATACAAACTTTACCCAAGAACTGGAGTCACAAACTCACGAACGTCTAGAGAATACTAAATATAATGTCTAAATAAAAAATAAATCTGCTTGTTTCGGTACAAAAGATAACAAACTAAAATAAAGATAGAAGAGACTCCGGCCTGCGGACGCCAGCAAGGCTATTTCAGTGTCTCTGGACTGAAGGTCAGCTCCCAATCTACTATTGTTGTCCAAAAGTTATTGCCCCGTCACTGTGATCTGTGAAAAAAGATGCACGGTGTGTAGCATCAGCACAATCGACCCCATGTGATGGTAAGTGCCTAGTATAACCTCGGTGAAGTAGTGACGAGGCTAGACCAGACTACCAGATAAACATGTATAGTTATGAAATATATTGCGAGAAATAAACAGAAAATAAGCAGTTTATAAAAGGAGGGGGAACATGCTGTGGGGAGGCAATAGTTATAAACAAGAAGTCCAAATTTAAAGATAAAACAGCCAACAAAAACTTAAATCCGAAATAAACACACTTAACCTATAATTTGTTGCGGTGCGCAACACGATCCAATCACATAGCAATACTGCTGCATCGTGCAACCTGATCGACGATTATCATTGTTGCGCCATGCAACCTGATCCATATATATACATATATATAGTATTATTGCGGCGTGCAACCCGATCCATATCATTTAGTGTTGCTGCGGCGTGCAACCCGATTCAAGAAATCCCGGCAAGGGAATATAACAACACAACTAAATTCCGGCAAGGGAGAAAATCAACAAAATCAATAAAATGTCCCGGCAAGGTAATAACCATTAGCTCTCCCTCTTTCTTACACTTCTTAATTTATAATTCACTTTATCATTCAAGTCATCGCTCCAAAGAGTCATTTATATCATATACCTTCTCAATCTGTAACACAACTCGAGCCAATGATCCACGGAGTTTAGTAACCATAGTTTCTTTCTCATGCTCTTTACAATATATAGAAGTCATCAAATAAGCATGGAAGAATCACAACAAATTCAGGGTAAACACAATATAAGGACATACGATCATGCTAGATATCAGTGTATAGATACTCGTCACCATGCCTATACACCGTACTCGATAAATAACAATTAGTAAATAAGACGTCCTATTCCCTCAAGCCAAAGTTAGACCAAACACTTACCTCAACTTCAACGGCTAAATCAATCCACAACAACAGCTTTCCCTCTCGAAATCGGCTCCAACTCAATCAAATATGAAATAACGACTTTATATCAATAATATCTAAACAAATCAAACACAATGCCTAAATATAGATTTTCACCTTTTCTTCCAAAAATTTCAAAAGTCGACCCCGGACCCGCTTGGTCAAAGCACGAGGCTCGAACCAAATTTATATCACATATTCCCCAACGATCTCGAATATTCAATTTGTTTTTAAATTCGACCCCAAAACGAGGTCTAAACCGAAGAAAATTGAAAAGCCCTAACTCTACCCAATTCCCCCAATTTCTACCGTAATCTATACGATTTAAGGTTAGAATTTAAGTAATTAATGCAGGAAAATGAAGGAAATAAGTGGGGATTTACAAACCCAAGTGGTCTTGAAGAATAGGGGCTTCAATGGACTCTTAGAGCTTGGGGAAGAAGAGAACTCGTGTGAATTTTGGAATAAACCCATCACTATTCTGTTTATAGGAATTTAACATAACTGGGCAAAAATGCCCTATGTGTTCGCGACATGGGGGTCGCGTTCGCGAAGAAGGGAAGATGGAAAGCAATGCATTCACGAGAGGGGACTGCGAACGCGTAGAGTAAAATACGGGGGTCCCAGGTTTTGGCCTATGCGAACGCATGAATGAATACGCAAACGCATTGAGCGGGGGTGGCTGGAACTATGCAAACGCGTGAAGTTGATCGTGAACGTGAAGAAAGGGACACGACAGGCAGTGCGAACACGATTTGGAGGCCGCGATCGCCAAGAAGAAAATGCATGTGCATAAATTGCAGATTTTCTGCAACTTTTGACTAAGTTCAAACTACCCTGAACACCTCCGAAAATACTCTCGAGCCCGCGGGGCTCCTAATCAATCACACACACACACTAACTCAACCATATCCTACGAACTTAACCATGTGATCAAATCGCCAAAATAACATCAAAATCAATGAATCAACCCTCAAAATCATCACTTTTTCATCAAACTTCTTAAACTTTCATTTTTAGAGATTTAGGTCTGAAATACGTCAAATGACGTCCGATTTCAACCAAATTTCACAAAAAAATGTCTTAAATCCCATATCAGACCTGTACCGGGCGCCGAAACCAAAATACGAGCCCGATACCAACACGTTTTAATCCATTTTCGTTTCAAATTTCATATTAATTTTAGAAAAATAATTTCTTTTAATAATTTATTTCTTGGGCTCGGGACCTCAGATTTCTATTCTGGGCATACGCCCGAGTCCCATATTTTTCTATGGAACCTCCAGGACCTCCAAATCATGGGTCCCGGTTCGTTTACCCAAAATTTTGACCAAAATCAATTTTACTCATTTTAATACTAAATTTTAGCATTTTTAACAAAATTTCACTTATAAGCTTTCCAGTTACGCGGCTTGCACATGCAAATCAAGGAAACTAAAATGAGGTTTTTAAGGCCTCGAAAGCATGAAAAAGGGAGAAACAGGTGATGACCCTTTGGGTTGTCACATTTTTCACCTCTGTAACAATCGTTCGTCCTCGAACGAACAAAATAAAGAAGTACCTGAGACGGGAAATAGATGTGGATAATGGCTCCGCATATCAGACTCGGACTCCCAGGTCAATGCTTCATTAGGCTGACCTCTCCACTGAACACGCACTGAAGGAAAACTCTTCGAACTCAACTGTCGAACCTGCCGGTATAGAATAGCCACCAGATCCTCCTCGTAAGACAGATCCTTGTACAATTGGAAAGTGCTGAAATCTAACACGTGGGTTGGGTCGTCGTGATGCTTCCGAAGCATGGATACGTGAAACACTGGATGCATGGGTGACAAGCTAGGCAGCAAGGCAAGTCTATACGACACCTCTCCCACACGATCGAAAATCTCAAATGGGCCAATGAACCTAGGGCTAAGCTTGCCTTCTTACCAGATCTCACCATGCCCTTCATAGGCGACACTCGGAGCAATACTCGCTCACTAAACAAGAAAGCCACATCTCGAACCTTGCGATCTGCATAACTCTTCTGCCTGGACTGAGCTGTCCTAAGCCTATCCTAAATGATCTTGACCTTGTACAAGGCCTCCTGAACTATGTTTGTACCCAATATTTGAGCCTCTCCCTGCTCAAACCAACAAACTGGAGACCGATATCTTCTACCATACAATGCCTCATAAGGAGCCATCTGAATGTTGGACTGGTAGCTGTTGTTGTAGGCAAACTCCGCTAAAGGCAAGAACTGATCCCATGAACCTCCAAAGTCATAAACATAAGCTTAGAGCATATCCTCCGATATCTGAATAGTCCACTCGGACTGTCTATCCGTCTGAAGATGAAATGTTGTGCTCAACTCAACTTGAGTGCCCAACTCTCACTGAACTACTCTCCAGAAGCGCGAGGGAAACTGCTTACCCCGATCTGAAATGATAGATACCGGCAACCCATGAAGGCGAACAATCTCTCTGATGTAGATCTCACCTAACCTCTCGGATGAATAAGTGGATGCAACAAGAAAAAAATGCGCTGACTTGGTTAGCCTATCAACAATGACCCAAATTGCATCAACCTTCTTCCGGGTCAATGGGAGTCCAACAACAAAATCCATAGTAATCCTCTCACACTTCCACTCGGGAAGTTCAATCCTCTGAAACCATCCACCAGGCCTCTGATGCTCATACTTAACCTGCTGACAATTCAAATATCGAGCCACATATGGAATAATATCTTTCTTCATTCTGCACCACCAATAGTGTTGCCTCAGATCCTGATACATCTTCGCGGCACCTGGGTGAATAGAATACCGGGAATTGTGGGGCCCCGCTAAGATCAACTCTAAAATACCATCAACATTGGGACCACAAACTCACCCCTACAATCTCAAGACACCATCATCATCTAAGGTCACTTTCTAGGCACCTCCACGTTGCACCTTGTCTCTTAGGACACAGAAATGGGGATCATCAAACTGCCAATCATGGATACGCTCCAATAATGAAGAACAAACGGCTGTGCAAGCCAACACTCTGCTAGGCTCAAAAATATCTAACCTCACAAATTGATTGGCCAAGTCCTGAACATCCAAAGCAAGCGGTCTCTTGCTGGCCGGAATATACGTAAGACTATCCATGCTGGCGGACTTCTTACTCAATGCGTCGACCACTGTATTGGCCTTCCCCAAGTGGTACAAGATAGTAACATCATAATCTTTCAACAACTCCAACCACCTCTTCTACCTCAAATTCAACTCTTTTTGCTTGAACAAGTACTGAAGACTTTTGTGATAAGTGTACACCTCACACGTCACACCAAATAGATAATGTCTCCAATTCTTCAAAGCATGAACAATGGCTGCCAACTCTAGATCATGAACTGGATAGATCTTCTCGTGGATCTTCAACTGCCTCGAAGCATAGGCAATGAATCTGCCATCCTGCATCAATACTGCACCAAGCCCAATATGGAGAGCATCACAATAGACTGTATAAGGCCCTGAACCTGTGGGCAAAACCAATACTAGTGCTGTAGTCAGAGCTGTCTTGAGCTTCTGAAAGCTCGCCTCACACTCGTCTGGCATTATGAACTTGGCACCCTTCTGGATCAATCTGGTCATCGGGGCTACAATAGATGAAAACCCTCCACCGACGATAGTACATTGCTAACCCCAAGAAACTCAGAATCTCTATAGCTGAAGTTGGCCGAGGCCAATTTTTGATTGCCCCAATCTTCTTTGGGTCCACCTAAATGCCCTCTCTGAAACAACGTGACCCAGAAATGCAACCGAACTCAACTAGAACTCACACTTCGAGAACTTAGCATATAACTGGCTATCCTTCTGAGTCTGAGAACTACTCTGAGGTGTTGCTCATGCTCCTCCTGGCTACGGGAGTATATCAGAATATCATCAATGAAAACTATCACGAACAAGTCCAAATATAGCCTGAACACTTGGTTCATCAACTCCATAAATGTTGCTGGGGCATTGGTCAACCTAAATAACATGACCAAAAACTCATAATGCACATACTGAGTGTGGAATGCTGTCTTAGGGATATCGGATGCCCTCATCCTCAGCTGATGGTAGCCATATCTTAAGTGTATCTTTGAAAACACCTTTGCACCCTAAAGCTGGACAAACAAATCGTCAATCCTCGGCAGTGGATACTTGTTCTTGATTGTAACTTTGTTCAATTGTCGGTAATTAATGTACATCCTCATCGAACCATCCTTTTTCTTCAGAAATAACATCGGTACAACCCAAGGCAAAATGTTGGTTTTAGTGAAACCTTTCTCAAGCAAATCCTGCAACTGATCCTTTAACTATTTCAACTCTGGTGGGGCCAAGCGATACGGTGGGATAGAAATGGGCTTTGTGCCCAGAGCCAGATCAATACAAAAATCAATATCTCTATCGGGAGCATACCCGACATGTATGAAGGGAAAACCTCAAGGAACTCCCGAACAATGGGGACAGAATCAATATAAGAGGCCTCTGCACTGGAACTGCGAACATACACCAGATAAGCTAAACACCCCTTCTCGACCATGCGTCGAGCCTTCACATATGAAATAACATTTCGAGTGGTATGACCTGGGGTCCCTCTCCACTCCAAATAGGGAAAATCTGGTAAAGCCCAGGTCATGGTCTTGGCATGGCAATCCAAGATAGCATGATACGGGACAACCAATCCATCCCTAATATGACGTCAAAATCTACCATGTCTAAGAGCAATAAATCAACACGGGTCTTAAGACCCTCAAACACTACCATGCAGGAACGATTCACTCGGTGTAGATACATAAATGGGAATACTCAAAGCATCACTAGGCATGACCAAGTATGGTGAAAAATAGGACGACACGTACGAATTCGTAGACCTAGTGTCAAATAGCACTGAAGCATCCCTATCACAGACCAGAATAGTACTTGTAATAATTGCATCTGAAGACTGACCCTCTGTCCTTGCTGGGAGAGCATAACACCGAGGCTGGGCCCCACCTCCCCAAACCATATCTCTAGGACAATCGGCTACTGGCTGACCTCTACCTCCGGCGGTCTGAGCTCTACCTCTATGACCTCTGACTCCACCTCTAACACCTATGCCCCCGCCTCTAGCTGGATGGGCGGCCTGTGGAGCACCAGGCACCTGAATCATAGATGAGGACCCTACTGGTGCGTCTGAGCATCCCTCAATCTCGAGCAAGCCATCCTGATGTGACCATACTCACCACACTTATAACACCAATATGAATACTGAAGCTGAGGAACCTGGGACTGACCCTATCGACTTGAATGACCATCTCGAAACCTCTAAAGCTGCGGTGCACTGATGGGAGCTGGTGGTGCACTGTAAGTCTACTGATCAGAATAATGCGGCTGTGAACCCCGACCACCTGAAGTACCATGTGAGACATGGAGAGCTGACTGAAAGGGCCTAGGAGAATGGCCTCAACCAAAAACATTTGTACCTCTAGATTAGGTACCACTGAATCTACATGCATGACGGGGCATCTTATCAGACCTATGACCGCCTCCCTGTGATAAAGCCATCTCAAGTCTACAGGCTGCATTGACCGCCTCTTGAAAACTGATCTCACTCCTGGCTCCCATATCCATCTAGAGACGAATCGGCTAAATCAAACCATCAATAAACCTCCGCACCCTCTCTCTCGGTGGGGAGTATGACAATAGCATGGCGAGCTATATTAATGAACTAGGTCTCGTATTGAGTGACTGTCATGGAAGCCTGCTGAAGGCGCTTAAACTGCTTACGAAGAGCCTCCTTCTGGGTGACTGGGAGAAACTTCTCTAAAAATAACTCTGCAGACTCCAAGTCAAGGATGGCGACCTTGCTGGTCTGGCTAAACAATATTGCCTCCACCAAGTCTTGGCTGATCTAGATAGATGAAAGGTGGCGAAGTCGACCCCATTGGTCTCCACAATACCCATAGTCCGAAGAACCACATGGAGGCTATATAAGAAATCTTGGGGGTCTTTTAAAGAAGCACCACTGAATGTGGTGGTGAAGAGCTTGGTGAACCTATCCAGCCTCCACAACACATCTGCGAACATAGCCACTCCATCACCGGTCTGAGCCACTGTACCCGACTAAACATCCATAGCTGGCTGCACCACTGGAACCGGAACCTGAGAAGCTACATGCTCTAGAGTATGTGTAGTAAGATTCTGAACCGCTCCTCCAACCTGAGAAGTGGCTGGTGCTACTGGAAGCAAACCTGCTCGAGTGACACTATCCATAAGGCCTATCAATCTGACCAAAGCGTCTTGAAGAACTGGGGTGGCTATAAACCTCTCTGGGACCTAAGATGGGCCCACTAGAGCTGCTGGAGCTGGAACCTCCTCGTCATAATCAGATTGAGGCTCCACCTCTTGGGCTATTGCTTGGGGCTGAGCTTTGCCCCTACCTCGGCCTCTGCCCCTGGTGGGAGCTGCTGCTGGGGGCTCGGGCTGCTGAGTAGTCGAATTGGAAGCACGTGTTCTCATCATCTGCAAAAGAACATAGTAAAATAACAATTAGTATTTGAGAAACAGGATCGCACTACAAGAAAGAAAAAAATGAAATTTTCCTAACTCTGTAGCCTCTAGGGGATAAATACAGACGTCTCTGTACCGATCCCTCAGACTCTACCGAGTTTGTCTGTGAGTTGTGAAACCTATGTAACATAGTGCTCTGATACCAACTTGTCACGACCCGGATTTCCCACATTCGGGAGTCCTGATGCAGCGTACTATTAGAAGCTAGGCAAACCAATTGTTTGTTACCTCATTTAGAAAATGTCAATAATATTTAAACCAATAAAACATTTAATAATAAAGTGAAAGTCTTAAATAAAATTAACTGAGAGAAAAGCGGAATTCCAATACAAACTCTACCCAAGAACTGGAGTAACAAACTCACGAACGTATAGAGAATACTAAGTACAATATCTGAGTAAAATATGAATCTGTTTGTTTCGGTACAAAAGATAACAAACTGAAATAAAATAGAATAGACTCCGACCTATGGATGTCAGTAAGGCTACCTCGGTGTCTCTGGACTCAAGGTCAGCTCCCAATCAACAATTGAGGTCCAAAAGCTACTGCTCCGACACTGTGATCTGTGCATAAATATGCACAGAGTGTAGCATCAACTTTGTTTTGGAAAAAGTTAATATGATGTTTACTTATGAATTAGAAGGTTCGGATGTGATTTTTGATGATTCAGTTAGCTTTGAGGGATGATTTTCGACTTAGGAGCATGATCAGAATTTATTTTGAAAGACCGATGTAGAATTAGGTTTGAATTGGCGAAGTTAGTATTTTGGCAAATTTCGGTTGATATGTGAGATTTCCATCTGAGGTTCGGAATGAAATTTTGAGAGTTGTTGTATCTTTTTTAGGTGATTTTGGATATGTGTGTAAAATTTTAGCTCATTCGGAAGTCGTTTCGTCGGGTTTTTGATTAAATGCGTGTTTCGGAAGTTTTAAAGAACTTAGGCTTGAATCTGATAAGAATTGATGATTTTAGTGTTGTTTGATGTGTTTTGATGATTGGAACAAGTTTGGATAATGTATTAAGACATATCTATATTTTTGGTTGAGGTCCCGGGGGAGAGAGGGTATGGGTGGTTTCGGATGTCCAACATGGTGATATTTCACTTGTGTGTTTGCTGAAGTTGCTGATTCTGGTGTTTTCGCACCTGCAGTTTTGGGACTGCAGGTGCGGTACTGCCAAAGCGAAGAGAAATTCGCAGAAGCGAAAAGGGAGCTGGAGGAAGCTTCCATAGAAGCGGTCTCGCTTTTGCGGAAAATTGACGGCAGAAGCAGTCCTGGGCGAAATGAGGGAAATCACAGAAGTGGAAGAAAATCCGCAGAAGTGGAAGTCACAGAAGCGACATTTGTATCGCAGAAGCGGAAATAGGCCTGGGCAGAAGGGTTTAAGAATTGTCATTTCATCCGCAAGCTAAGGGTATTTTCCTCCATTATTGAGCACATTTAGAGCTTTTTGGGAGCAATTGGAGAGGGTTTCGACTGGAGTTTATTGGAGGTGAGATTTTTCAGTTAAAAATATGATTATATTTTGAAATTGGTCTAGAAATTCATGGAAATTGAGCCAATAATTTATGAACTAGGGCTTGAGTTTTTGATATTTCAAATAGGGATTTGATAGGTCATTTAAGCTCGGATTTGGGAGTTCTTGGTATAGGACTTATGGTGAGACGAGGAATTCGGTAATGTGAGTTTTGTAATTTTTTGAGAAGCATGCTCAAGGCTCGGGTTTGCCAGTTTTGAGATTTTTGCTATTTCTCGGTTGTTTTCGATTGGGTATTGTTCCCTTAGCATATTGTGATGTATTCGCTCTGATTTTGGTTAGATTCGACACGCGCGGAGGTCGATTTGAGGGGCAAAGGCATCCTGGGCTAGAGATTTCGCCGGTTCGAGGTGAGTAATACTTGTAAGTGATATCCTGATGGGTTGAAACCCCGGATTTGCACATCATAGTGCTGTATTGAGGTGACTTGCACGCCGTATATGAGCATGGGGTAGAGCATCGTATGGGATTGTGACTTGGTCCATCCCGGTTGTTTATTTTACCGTGTATTTGACTGAAACTACTTGTTATCATCATAATTTGGACTGATTGCCATGTTTGGGCTTTGTGTCAACTATGTGAATCCCTCGAGGATTGATACCACTAATTTCGCATTACTTTGCATATTATTTGATCTCGGTCCAAGGTTTTAATAATGTTTTGCAAACTCAGCCGTTTCTTCTAAGATTTGAGCTAGGGACTATCATGTCAATATTTCTCAAGTGGCATATGTGCATTTCTTGACTGAGCATGGATCGGGATGTGTGCCGCAATAGTGTTATAGTGATTTCTGAATATATGGATGGCTCGGGTTGCACGCCGCAGCAGTGTAATATTGATATTGAGGCCTAGAGCCTGATTGATGCCACGAGATGGCTTGATATTGCGCTTGGGCTTTAGGAGCCCCTTCGGAGTCTGTACACATACCCAGTGAGCGCCAATGATATTAAATGAATCGGACTGCACGCCGTAGTGGGTACCGGATTGTACTGTCATATGCATTGCATTGCATTCATACATTTGTTCACTATTCATTGCTTGTGTTATTTCTTGAGATATTTATTTGCTGTTCTGATATTTTCTAATCACTCTTAAAGAGGATAAATTTTAGACAGTAGCAACAATGACATTGTACGATGTAAACGGTTCAGGTAACAACGGCTGACCAGGAACAAGAATATTGCCTGAGAGGCGAGTTTTTATGAGCTCATTTTTGCATACTTATTTGTGCCTGAAGGGTGGATTTTCTGTGCTTATTAGCACTAATTGTTTTGAAATCAATTTTCGTAATTATTGAAAAGATCATTTTCAAAAGAGATTTGAATTGAGCCAAGGTATTTCTAAAGATTTCACGACTTTCACTATTTTCTTAAACAATTACACAGTACTATATAGCATGATGACTTGCTTTACGTGGTTTCTTGCTGCTCAGTTATTATTTACCTTTATTACTCACTGAGTTGGAGTAATCACTTTACTCCACTGCATCTCGCGTGCACTTGTAGGTGTTGTTCACCCGGTAGCGGGTTATTAGCCGATTGAAGATATAACTATTGTAGATGAGGAAGGTAACTGCCAGCGTTCGCGGCACCGGACGTTGTCTTTAAAATTCTAGAATTTATTTTTGTATATTATTAGCCATGTAGTTGTGTTCAGGTTTTCTTTAGTCCCTCGTGACTTGTGACACTCCAATTTCGGGCTGAGCTGGGATGGCTCCCTGTTATGTCATTTTCTTTTGCATTTATAATAATGTTATATATTGTTTTGACTCATTCATGCTAAAAAATTGCTAAAAAAAAGTATTGTTAATCTGTTGGCTGCCCTTGTCTTCACGAGAGGTGCCATCACGATCGGGTACGGGAATTGGGTCGTGACACTATAATCAGCTGTGAAAGACGCTCTTGCCCCAGTTTTTGTTGATGGAATAGACCCTATGGGAGCCCCGTGAAGGCTAATTTCTCTGTCTGGCTATCCCCCCTATGTCACCAATTGTTGCAACGAGGGTGTTGTGTACATAACGGGTATATACTATACAATCAAATCTAAATTTTTTTTATGAATTTCTATTCTAATAGAGGGGTAGGTGTTTGTTGTTGAGAACTCCCGTCACCCGAGATCCAAGTCAGCACCGGCAAAGATCTCTTGATTCCTCGCGGCCGGGCCGGCTTGGAAGCACTTCGAATTCGATATGAGAAATTTTTGTATTGTTTTTTTTCCAAAACATTAGATTCTGTATCGAGAGAGTAGTTAGGATTCATTAAAAAAATTGAGAATCCACTCATGGGACAAGAAACCCTTCCCGCATCAGGCACTAATAAATTTTTAACGTCTAATTAGGTCGGGAATCATTCAAATTAAGAACAAAAGCTCGTTGCTTTTTCTTTCCCTATAATTTAATTGAAGCCGCAGCCCTATCCATTTATTCATTCGACCCGACTTTATTTTGTTCCGTTCCAAGAATTCTAACATGGTTTTATACCCATTTAGGAACAATGAAATATTCTCAGAACTTTCCGTTGATACGACATGCTATTTTTACCATTCATTCCCTTTCAGGATCAGTCGTGGTCTTCCAAACTTTACCGAGAGTATGGCCGAATCCCTCACCTCATCCATATGTGTAAAAGAGACTAGCCGCACTTCCAAATAGTGTACATAATAAATTGAAATCTCCTCTATTTATAAAAGAAAAGAAGCTGATGTGTAAGCTGATACTGTACCAGATATAGATAATCTTCAACTGGGGATAATGTTTATCCATATTATCTATAATGGAGTACCGAAAGGATAACCTTATTATACCAGGTGTGGATAATCTTCTATCGGGGGTAATATTTATCCATGTCGGAGCATTGAAAGGATAAGCTTATTGTAATCGGCATGGATAATCTTCAACCGGGGTTAATATTTATCCATAATGGAGTATCAAAAGGATAAGCTTTGTGACAAACTGACCTATCGTCTCATGTGTTATCGTCTTGTATTGCCCGTTTTATGCTTCTTCATGCTTCATTATCCGTGTTTGGTAAGTTTGAGTTGATTCGTATTGGGTTTGGTAGGAAATGAGACATACAGTCTCTTTAAGGAAGGTTTGGTTTGAAAAAGTCAATCGGATATCGACTCGTGAGTTAGAGGGCTCGGATGTGATTTTCGGTGATCCCGTTAGTTTCGAAAAATTATTTGAGACTTAATAGCGTGATCAGAAGTAATTTTGGAGGTTCGGTGTAGAAGTTAGCCTATTTTGGCGAAGTTAGGATTTTGGAGAAATCAGGTTGGTAGGTGAGATTTTGATCCGAGGGTCGGAATAGGATTCCGAGAGTTGTAGTAGCTTCATTAGGTGATTTGGGATGTGTGTGAAAAATTTTAGTGGATCCGGAGGTGTTTAGGTTGGGTTTTTTATCGAATGCGAGTTTCAGAAATTTTCGTTGAACTTAGGCTTGAATCCGTCGTGAATTGATGATTTTAGTGTTGTTGGATGTGTTGTTATGATTGAAAAAAGTTCGTATGATATTTTAGGATGTGTTGGTGCTTTTGGTTGAGGTCCTAGAGGCCTCGGGTGATTTCGAGTGGTTAAAAGGAGCAATTTTGGCCATTAAGGACTGCATGTTTCCGGTCATTTTGTTGCAGAAGAATTGTTCTTTGTGTTCGCATTGGTGAGTCGCGACCGCATATAAGGGATTTGAGGGCATGGATTTTTGTTCTTCGCGTTCGCGTCCGAGGCTTCGTGATTGCGTAAGGAAAGGTGATTAGGCATCGTGTTCGACTGAGGGAGAAAGCGTTCGTGTAAGATATGGTTCCATACCTTAAGATTCGCGTGAATGCAACCGCGTTCACGAAGGGTATTTTTGGCATATGTTAAATTTGTTCATCGCGAACGCGAGAGAACCCTTGTGTTTGCATAGAGGAAAATGTGGCTTGACAAAAGAGTTTTAATATCATTTTATCCGCGACCTTGAGCTTATTTCCTCCGTTATTGGGCAACCTTGGAAGCTTTTGGTGAGGATTAAAGAGGGGTTTCGACTTAGATATTGGAGGTGACTTTTATGACTTGGAAACATCATTTTATGGTAGAATCATGAAAATCTGACTAAAAAGGGGGAATTAGGGCTTGACGTTTTTGAATGAAAATTGGGATTTGGGGGAACATTTGAGCTCGGATTTTGAAGATTTTGATATGTATAGACTCGTGGCGAGATGAGGAACTTGTTTGTGTAATAATTTCTGAGTTTTGAGAAATGGGCCCGGGGCTTGGGTTTAGCAAATTTGGGGATTTCTTGTTATTTTTCGATTATTTTGAGTGGGTTTTGTTCCCTTGGTATATTGTGACGTATTCATTGTGGTTTTGGTTAGATTTGACACACGAGAAGGTTGATTCGAGAGGAAAAGGCATTACGAGCTAAGCTTTGGCCAGCTTGAGGTGAGTAATAGATGTGAATGCTATTCTGAGGGTTTGAAAACCCGGACCTTCACATCGTAATGCTATATTGAGGTGTGACACGTATTCTATGATGAGTGCAAGGTCATTTACTATTGGGGATTGTGACTTGGTCCATCTTGAATGTATTTCTACTACATTGGTGCTTGAGACACATATTATATTACCGTAATTTGGGTTGATTGCCATGTTTGGGTCTTGTGCTGACTTGTAGAATCCTTAGAGGAACTTAATTAGTTTTTCCTCACTTATTTGCATAAAGTATGTTCTCAGTTATGTTTTCAACTGTTAAGATATGATAAGAACTGTATTTTGTGCATGAATTATAAATGAAAAGAATATGAGGGCTGAGATCCCTACAGTATGTTATACCCGAGTGGCTGTGGATTTAATTGACTGAGATGGGCTGTGGACCCGATAATGATTATACTTTCCTCCGATATGGGTCAGGCTGCGCACCGCAACAGTGTTACATTGATATTGAGGTCAGAGCCTATTTGATGCCACGATATGGCTGATATTGTGGTTGCGCTTTAGGAGCCCCTACGGAGTCTGTACACACCCCTATTGAGCGCCGTCGACGATAAACAAATGGAGCAGGCTGCACGCTGCAGCGGGTACTAGAGTGTACCAGTTCATGTGTTGCATCATTTCATGCATTTATATCATTAATTCCATCTCTTGTTGAATATATCACTGTTTCACTAGAGGATTGTTTTCTCGTTTATTGAATTGAGCTGTCAGCCATAGGTTATTTTATGTAATTATGTGATTTCTTACTTCAGTCTATATTTATGTTTATTACTCATTGGGTCGGAGTACTCACTTTACTCTCTGCACCTTGCGTGCAGATCCAGGTTCTATCCAGGCTGAGTTAGGTTTGATCACCTGAGCAGAGTTAGCTTCTGGGGTATTGAGGTAGCTGCACGGCATTCGCAGACTTGGAATTCTCCCCTCTATCCTTATCCTTCATTTTCGCATTTTTACTTCTAAATAGACTCTATAGTAGGTTGAAACTTCGTATTAGAGGCTCATATTTGTGACACTGGGTCCTAGTTGGAACTATGATCAGTATTTGTGTTAACTTCCGCATTATTTATCATAGTTCTAGACTTTTAATATAATGCTTTTTTACTGTCTTCCTATGTTGCATATCCATAAATCTTCTTAAGTTTGGGAAATGTTGTTCAAAGGTTAGCTTGCCTAGTAGTGTGTTGGGCGCCATCATGATCGGGTTGGTGTCGTGACAAGTTGGTATCAGAGCCTAGGTTACTTGGTCTCACGAGGCATGAGCCAGTTTAGTAGATTATCGCGGATCGGTATGAAAACGTCTGTATTTATCCTCGAGAGGCTGCCAAACCTTTAGGAAAACTTCACATTCTTGAATTCTTATTGTGCGTCCTTGATTCATCTTGAAGAGAAACTTTTGAAATTCCTTCCACGCGTTCGTATGCGCGCATAAGCACTCAGTATCAGATGTGCCTCGATGGCCTGTGATTCCCCGAGGGGTGAGGTTTTATCTCTGTGAGTTTATGATGGGATAGTCTGGAGGACTTGAGGTTGGATCTTTGCCTGTGGTAGGAGCGCCGAGGTGCTGATTGTGTGAACAAGTGTTTTAAACTTATATGTTCAGTATTGTCCCTATTAGTGGGAATGACGGCTGGATAACTACGTGATGAGTATGTTAGTACTGTATATAACTTGAAGTGTCGAGGAAGATCTACTGGACGATAGGTGAACTATTAAGTGTATGATTTCCATTATGATTGGATGTGTAGCTCCGAGTTATAAGCATGTGAAGAATCTTTTCAAACCTCCTAGTTGGGAGTGAGGTAGATTGCATGTTGCGGTATGTGTTCAGACTCAGGAAGACTAATTGACTGTTACGTGTATGACGGTGTGAGGTATACATAAATGTTATTTTGAGGCGAAGCAGATGGGTTATCTCCTGCGAAGTGTCCTGAAGCGGTGTAATCCGTATGTGTATGTTAGAAGATCTCCCATGTAAGTGAAAAGATACAGGTATAAATTTGAGATTTCGGGTCGCTTAAGAGAGTGGGCATAATTGTTGCGGGAATGAATACGAAAATTGCAGAAGATTTGTGGTACTGGATGATCTGTGTTTTCACAACTTAATAATGATTTGAGCTTAATCTCACTATGGCATTGTGGCATCAATAGAGAATAGTGTTATGAGTATTGTGTGTTTTGACCTATGGCTTCGAGCCAAGTTGGGGAGCTTGCTATGTTGGTTCCGGTTCGAGGTATACTAGCAAATCAGTTCAAAATAAAAAAATTGGGCCAACAATGGCACAAGTGAAGGAAAATTTTTACAAAGATGTCATGAACTCTGGTGAGCAGGAAAGAAATTTCGATGTTTAAGATAAGTTGGTATTGACTTCAGCATCACCTAATATCGCTATTTCGTAAAAAAGGGTTTTTGCGTCCTGGTTAATGATTCTTGATGGCTTTTCAGCGTTAGTGCAACCGGTGGTTTGGAGTTACACCTAGACATTATTTTGGTAAGTTGTGGGAGTGTATCCCACAAAAAAATTTTATAAGAGTGGCATGTGGTCACTTAATTCATTAAAGATATGAACCAAGCATGAAGGTTGTGATAGTGTCGTTAAATTGAGGATTCATGCCTGGAGGGCACTTGGCCTATTGGGTTGTGAACTTGGGAGGATCTCTCCGATTATGATGTTTGTTCATGTATGTTATAAGGAAATGGGAGTTATTGTGGACCTTTGAAAGGTTATCAAACTAGTTTAGTGATCAGAATCCCCTTGAAGTTGGTGGATGGATTTAATGTGAATAATGTCTCTATATCAGGCCAGTTGTATTCATTTTAGTAATGCGATCCTCATTGAGGATGTAGTCAGTTTGATGTTCCGTTGTTAGATATTTCATGTAGTGATGCATTACGCCGTGTGAGTTGTGAGATGGCTTGAGAAATTGCTTATGTGTTTACGATTGCCGTAGGAATGATGTTATATGAGAAACTTGGCTCTTGAAAAATTTAGATTGTATATCGCACCTCAGTTGTGCTTGAGTTTTGTAGCTTATAATGCTATATGTCCCTCAGAGATGTTACTATGAACTTAGCATGCTTACGACCGATACTCGGTATTTTGTTGTAATGGAAAAATTTGGCTCGATGCGCATCTCCTTATGTGAGATATATGTAAGGATTGGGTGGGACGCCGTCATGGGTATGTTATCTGGATCGGGTTTCATTCCGCCACGGTGTGATGTTGAGTATAGTTTTCTATATGCTATTTTGTAGGCCTTGCTTCCTGGTTTCTAAGGAAAGTCCGCATCAATGCGGGGGGATTGGTAATTCCTTCCAAAGTTTATTTTCTTTTATATATATATATCACATTCGAATTGGTAGCCTATTGGCATATTGGGGCATCATATGCAGCTTTTGATTATGTCTGGGGTGGCTTATTTCCTAAGCAGTTCGTACTGGGTGAGATGAGATCATTGAATTTGAGATTAGTGCAGTCTGAGTATATGAAGTAAATTAAGGAGCTAAGACCATGATTTGGCTCATAATGAGGTGATAGTTCTTGCCAGGAGTATGGAACCAATGAATCGTTGTCTCAACATTGGTCATGAATTTATGCATACCTCATCCGTCATGTCACTATTTTAAAGAGTTAGAACGATACTTATGTTCACCATGCAGAGCATGGATGTGTAGAGATTTTCTTCTAGTTGATTAGAGAAAAAGAGCTTCGGATGATTAGGGCGAATGATCTTCGAATGATTAGGGAAATAGTATTGCTAATTGGAAGTGATTTGGAGAGAGTATATGTCTCATAAAAAGGTAATATGATTAAACTGATGATAGTTCAGTAGTATAGCATGTTCTTGTTGGATCAATTAGTGGAATTCGGGTTTACTTGGTAGCACAGGGGAAAATTTTTGAGTATCCGTCGTGTAATGATTGGGTATTAAAGGTGTGCATGTATTCACACGGAGGAAATTGGGATCAGGTATGATGATGTGTGTGCTATATGGAGTTAGAGACTGGGAGTTCTCATGTACAGGATATATTGTGGTTGTAGATCGTGTGTGTCAGTACTGTTCAACGGCTATTAGGATTGGGAGGCTCGAGTTGATCTTTATTAGCTGGTATACTAGATTTGGTATTTGGTGTCACAATTTAGACTGGTTGTCTTAGCGTTGGGCGATTCTGAACTATTGCGCCATGGGCTATGCCGAAAATTCCACGGGTTGAGTGCGCGAGGTGCGCTGGATTATTTCTAGCAAAATGGTTTACATTTCTAAGACCCAACGGACAGCTGGGAATGATTGTTATTCTTAATTGGGCATTCGTGATGGATGTCAACGCAGATGTTTCTACCATTGATTCAGTTCCGGTGTTAAGGGACTTTTCAGATTCATTTCTTATTGCCGGGCGAGGTTGTGATTTCGAACTTGATTTGGTGCCAGGCACCATATCATACGACTCCGGCAGAAGTTATAAGTAGTGAAAGGATCAGCTTCAGGCTTTCTTGGTAATGAGTTCGTTGGTAGGACGATGTGGATACGTGTTTAGCTTGAGTTGGCTTGGTTGGCCCCAGATTGTATTGTTGAGGGATAGGTTGATTCGATCGTTATTGAGCTTGTTAGTGATCTGAGGAGAGCTACGAGTTGCTTTTCGGTGTCGTGAAATATTACGATTTGTTAGTTATGGGCACATGTGGTGCGGTTCTATTGGGGGATTCATAGTGAAAGTCGAGCGGGAAGAGTATGTGGGTGTTGCTCGGCGAATGGAGTATTGGTTATGTTCTATCGGGTTGCGTGGTATATGTTATTTGTTTCAACGTGAGTATACTGATTGGCTTTGGTTCCATACATCAATTGTGCATGGCTGTCGATTTGATCATAGTGATCAGAAGTATTTCATGTGTAGCAGTGTTTGGATATGATCGTGCATTATAGCGAGGCTACGTGGAGATATGACTTTTCGAGGTAGATTCAGGTGTTCTATTTCTATGATGTGAGATGGGGTCTCAGCCTTGTGTTGTGATGGTACTGCTTAGCTGGATGTACAACTATTTCGTTTGAGTCATTTTTCATGATTTGAGTATGTTCATGTTGCTTCTTATTGGTGCGCGTATTATGCAAGTTATGGCTTAGGCCTATATTGGGATGTCATATCACTAGGGTGGTGTGTTGGATTCAAGGTGATCGTTGTGGTCACTAATGAATACATATGGATTTGGTTTTAGGATAATATCGAGGTTTAGCTCGGAACTTGCTGTGATATTAGCCAAAAGGGAAGTGGCTTCATGAGGGGTTGATCTGAAAAATAGTTGCATTTTATAACGTGTTTCATTTATCGTTGGTAGTATATGAAAGTATTAGAATAAAACCGTAGTTGATAAGAGGTTTTCTACGGGTATTCGGCTGTTGTGGGCAACTGCTGTGAATATAGGTTATCGTTTCGAGTGTTTGGGTTATGTAGTATATCATATGATTGCACCTGAGGTTGCAGGTATGGGTTATTACAGCTGGTTCAGGCTTATTCTGAGTATAAATGTGAGGTTATGATCTTGTGTATGATTTCGGAAAGTGCAGCGTGGTTCTACGGTTTATGGACTATATGGATTGTGAAGTTTCAGCCATTTCGTGTTATCAGAACTATGCGAGATAGGGTGACGTGGGAACATCCCTGGTTATATGCTTGGTAAGGTCATTTAGCTATTAGTTGGCTTCTAGAACAACTCTGGGTACGCTCGAGGACGAGCATTTGTTTAAGTTGGGGAGGATGTGATGACCCAACCAGTCGTCTCATGTGTTACAGTCCCATTTTTCCCGTTTTATGCTTCTTCATGCTTCATTATCGGTGTTTGGTAAGTTTGAGTTAATTCGGATTGGGTTTGGTAGGAAATGAGGCACATAGTTTCTTTAAGGAAGGTTTGGTTTGGAAAAGTCAATATGATGTTGACTCGTGTGTTAAAGGGTTCGGATGTGATTTTGGTGATTTGGTTAGTTTCGGGGGATGGTTTGAGACTTAGGAGGGTGATCGGAAGTTATTTTGGAGGTTCAGTGTAAAAGTTAGTCTATTTTGGAAAGGTTAGGGTTTTGGCGAAATTTGGTTGGTAGATGAGATTTTGATCAGAGGGTCAGAATGCAGTAGCTTCATTAGGTGATTTGGGATATGTGTGCAAAATTTGAGTGGATTCAGAGGTGTTTAGGTTGGGTTTTTGATCGAATGCGAGTTTCGAAAGTTTTGGTTGAACTTAGGCTTGAATCCGTCGTGAATTGATGATTTTAGTGTTGTTGGATGTGTTGTGATGATTGGAACAAGTTTGTATGATGTTTTAGGATGTATTGGTGCTTTTGGTTGAGGTCCTGGGGTCCTCAGGGTGATTTCGGGTGGTTAAACGGACCAATTTTGGCCTTAAAGGATTGTAGGTTTTCAGTCATTTTGTTGCAGAAGAATTGTTCTTCGCGTTCGCATTGGTGAGTCGCGAATGCGTAGAAGGGATTTGAGGGCATGGATTTTTTTTCTTCGCGTTCGCATCTGAGGCTTCACAATCGCGTAAGGAAAGGTGATCAGGCATCACGTTCGCGTGAGGGAGAATGCGTTCGCGTAAGCTAAGTGTTCCAGACCTTCGCGTTTGCGTGAATGCAACCGCGTTCGCGAAGGGTATTTTTGGTAGATGGTAAATTTGTTCATCGCGAACGCGAGAGGACCCTCGCGTTCGCATAGAGGAAAATGTGGCCTAACAAAAGTGTTTTAATATCATTTCATCCGCGACCTTGAGATTATTTCCTCCATTGTTGGGCAACCTTGGGAGCTTTTGGCTAGGATTAAAGAGGCGTTTCAATAAGATTGATTGGAGACGAGTTTTATGAATTGGAACTATAAGTTTATGGTAGAATCATGAAAATCTGATTAAAAGGGAGGAATTAGGGCTTTACCCTTTTGAGTGAAAATTGGGATTTTGGGGAGAATTTGAGCTCGGATTTCGAAGCTTTTGATATGTGTAGACTTGTGGCGACATGAGAAACTTATTGGTATAAAAATATTTTGAGTTTCAAGAAATGGGCCCGGGGCTCGGGTTTAGCAAATTTCGGGATTTTTCTTATTTCTCGATTATTTTGATTGGGTTTTGTTCCCTTGGTATATTGTGATGTATTCGTTGTAATTTTGGTCCGATTTGACGCGCGAGGAGGTCGATTCGATAGGAAAAGGCATTGCGAGCTAAGCTTTGGCCGGCTTGAGGTGAGTAATAGATGTAAATGTTGTTCTGAGGGTTTGAAACCCTGGCCATTCACATCGTAACGCTATATTGAGGCGTGACACGCATTCTATGATGAGTGCGCGGTCGTTTACTATTGGGGAATTCTGACTTGGTCCATCTCGAGTGATATTTCTACTACATTGGTGCTTGAGACACATACTATATTACTGTAAATTGGATTGATTGCCATGTTTGGGGCCTTGTGCTGACTTGTAGAATCCTTAGAGGATCTTAATTAGTTTTTCCTCACTTGTTTGCATAAATTATGTTCTCGGTCATGTTTTCAACTGTTAAGATATGATAAGAACTTATTTTGAGCATTAATTATAAATGAAAAGAATATGAGGGCTGAGATCCCTACAGTATGTTATGCCCGAGTGGATGTGGATTTAATTGACTGATATGGGTTGTGGACCCGATAATAAGGATACTTTCCTACGATATGGGTCGAGCTGCGCACCGTAGCAGTGTTACATTGGTATTGAGGTCGAGAGCATATTTGATGCCACAAGATGGTTGATATTGCGCTTGCGCTTTAGGAACCCCTCCGGAGTCTGTACACACCCTAGTGAGCGCCGTCGATGATAAACAAATGGAGGGGGCTGCATGCCGCAGCGGGTAATAGAGTGTACCAATTCATGTGTTGCATCATTTCATGCATTTATATCATTAACTGCATCTGTTGTTGAAATTCTATATCACTGTTTCACTAGAGTATTTTCTCAGCTGTTGAATTGAACTGTCAGCTATAGGTTATTTTATGTATTTCTGTGATTTCTTACTTTCAGTCTATATTTATGTTTATTACTCACTGGGTCGGAGTACTCACTTTACTCTATGCACCTTGCGTGCAAATCCAGGTTCTATCCAAGCTGAGTGAGGTTAGATCAGCTGAGCAGAGTAAGCTTCCGGGGGTATTGAGGTAGCTGCACGACGGTCGCAGACTTAGAATTCTCCCCTCTATCCTTATTCTTCATTTTCGCATTTTTACTTCTAGATAGACTCTGTAGTAGGTTGAAACTCCGTATTAGAGGCTCATATTCGTGACATCGGGTCCTAGTTGGAACTATGATTAGTATTTATGTTAACTTCCGCACTATTTATCATAGTTCTGGACTTTTAATATAATGCTTTTGTACTGTTTTCCTGTGTTGCATATCCATAAATCTGCTTAAGTTTGGAAAATGTTTTTCAAAGGTTAGCTTGACTAATAGTGTGATAGGCGCCATCATGATCGGGTCGGGGTCGTGACAAGCTTATTGTATTCAGTATGGAAAATCTTCTACTGGAGGAAATGTTTATCCATAACGGAGTATCAAAAGGATAAGCTTATTGTACCCGATATGAATAATCTTCTACCATGGATAATATTTATTCATAATCGAGTACCCAAGTGATAAGCTTCTTCAAGAGGTTTGTTTCCAATAGAGTACTAAATAGATAAACATATTTACGATGGAGTCTCGTATGGATAAGCTTCTTCAGGAAGCTTATTTACAAATGAATACTAAATGAACATCTACAATATAATATATTTATAATACTCCCCCTTTAATGTTCATTAAAAAATAATGTGCCTCATTAAAATCTTACTAGGAAAAACCCCATGGGAAAAAATTCTAGTGAAGAAAAAAGAGTATACATATTTAGTAATGCGCATTGCTAGGTGCCTCATAGAAAACCTTAAACCATGTAGGGAGAAAATCCTAGTAAGTAAAAAAGAATGTCTCGCGTATTTAACTCCCCCTGGTGAAAACCTTGTTTCAAATATTTGAGTCTCCGCATTCTAATCTTGTATCTGCATAACCAATACGATCTGAACTACCTTTGGTAGAATTAGCAACAACAACAACAACAACAACAACAACTACCCAGTATACTCCCACCAGGTGGGGTCTGGGGAAGGTAATAGCAAGATACATAAATACATAAATATTGCACTGAGATATAGTATTTCAGGACCAAGGTGTTCCTCATCCTCTTATGGAGGTCGGAACAGATCCTTATTCGCTTCAAGTGATCGAACACCCATTTGTGTACTTAATAGGTGCGTTTTGTCCATGTAAAGGCGTTTAAAGACCCTTTTTGTATAGGTAAATTGATGGATAAAGATCTGGTTTGCTATATGTTCAATTTGCAGACCAAAGACTAATTTTTATTTTTCCAAGATCTTTCATCTCATATTCTTACTTAAGATATTCAATTGTTTTTTTGGAGCTCTTCTGGAGTTCCAACAAGATTTATGTCACCAACATAAACAGCAAGTGTAACAAATTCTGATTATACTTTCTTTATAAAAATACATGGACAAATAATATCATTTATGTAACTTTCTATCAGCAAATATTCACCGAGGCAATTATATCACATGTAGATTGATTTAAACCGTACAAAGAACTTTTAAATTTAATCGAGTACATTTATCAAGAATTTGAATTATATGCTTCAAGTATTTTAAATATTTCAGGGATCTTTATATAGATTTTATGAAATGAGTCATTAGGTTATGACTTGCATTTAAATGGCATGACATCATGTGTCTGGATGACTAGACCACATGTCAGATCCTCACAAACTTTTACAATATTGTTCACTATATTGTATCAAATATATTGTCGATGATCATTTTGTATCGGTTCCTAAGAGACATAACTTGCTGAGATCTCATCACTTTCTTTATTTTCATGTACCTGAATTTCTTCTGGAGTTTCATGAAATGTTATGTCGTGGGCTCTTCTAGAGCTCATTTCCTCCTTATTATGATAATTTCCTTCTATCATTTTTCAAGTATTGTTACCTTTGGAACCGATCGATTTACTACGTTTCATGCGTGTAGTAAACTTTATCCTCAGAGACTTTAATTTCAATAAGAGCATTTACAGCTGAAATATAATATTTAATTTTAGATCAGCAAATGCTTCTGACATTTGAATTGAATTATCTTCCAAGTGAGGATCATATTAATGATAATTCGATTCATATAATTTATTTTTCAGCTGTGTTAGAAAAGTTCACATATATCCCAAATATTCTTTGGGAAGCCTATCTTTGTGCTTTGTGGTAGAGAAATTAATCATATACCGCACATCAAAAGTTGTTAGATATAAAAAATATTTGGTTTCAGATCCTAAACCAATTGTAAGGGGTGGACTTATATTATATATTATTGGTCTGATGCATACAAGTGATGTTGTATGTAATTTTAAAAATCTTAGGCCAACATATGAAGCTTTGTTCTCATAAGCAATAATTTAGCCATTAATATGAGGTGTTCAATGCTAAACCAGCTTGGATATAAACCAGTATTATCAAGATGAATTATCTTGATTTCATAATCTGAAAATCATTCTCTTATTTGAGAAAAGCAATTTCAAATGCCAAACTGCAGGTTGATAATAATCACACATGTAACCATCTCATATATGTATCTATACGTGGTTTACATGATATGTGAATGGACTCATATTCACCTTTAATATATTTTAGAATTCAGGGATCTTAGTCACAACTTTAGCTGGTATAATCAATTTATTATGAGAATAAGCAACATAAGAGAATTCTTGAAGAATCTTCTAGTTTTTCAATATATGCTTATCTGAATTCTTAAATAGCTCATTAAAAAATGGCAAATGAAAACTTCAAGTTTATCATGACATGTGTTATCTCTTAGTAAACTTCTAGTTTACCATGGCATAAACTTTTGCGTTATAAAACTTCTGGTTTACCGTGACTGCTTTTGCATTACTAAACTTCTGATTTACTGTGATACATGATATAATATAAATTGAAGAATAAGGCGAGTAACTTCTCGCGTACATATTATTTTACCCCCTATGATTGTGGAAACATGGAGATTTTCAATCTTCTAGTCATTTATAGTCTCTATATGATAGTCATTTGTATTTGTAAACTTCAGGTTTAATACAACATATATTTTGACCATAATTATATAATATGAATGACATATTTGTATATAAGCTCTTCGAGAACCTTCGTTTATTATCCACACTCTAATATTTATCTGACGCTACTGGTATTATATGTCTTCTAGGCAAATAATTAGCTCTTGAGGAGTTGTTGATATATTTTGCACTATCAAATACTACTCAGACACTTCCGATATCATGAGAGGAAGTCACAATCAAATAAACAATGCAAAACAATTATTTAAGCACAAGAAAACTCCTCTTCATAATATTTTTCTACTTCATGAGGCAATTTCAATTGTGTTACTTCTTCAGGAGCAAATATAAAATACGAAATTTTGAGTATATATATTCTCTGAATTATATTACTTATTCTGAAGGTGAATTGTAATATATTCCCATCAAGAGCGCGTTCATATTTACCCGATTTAGTAATATTGTCACATTCACTTCAGGAAATAAATTAATATTATCAAAAGTTCTCATCCTTCAGGAAATCAAACATAATTATCTGAATGCGCATTAATCACATCAAATTGTGATGCTTCAACCTCTTTTAAAATATTTACTACTTTAGGAGTTGTTGTTGTTGTTGTTAGGAGTAAATCGAGGCGTGTATTTAATATAGAGAATATTTATGTAGCTTATCTTCAAATGCAACCACAGAAAGCCTAAATTATCAATGGTGGTTAAAAAATATAGTTATAATGAGATATACAAAATATAACCACTTATGGTGGTTGTATATTTCATGCAAACTCTGCTAGAGTTTAAGTTGATCTAATAATATTATCCATATTCTTCAAAATGACATAAATAAGATATATTACAGTAAACATCATTATATAATCATATCGTTTATTTATGTACAATAATTACATAGCCATACTATCTATTACAAACAACAAAATTAAAATATTTATATTTGTACAGATTTACCACCGATTACATGACTTATTCTCCTTCTGGGAGTGCAAAGTAATCAGCTACATCCAAATGCATGAAGTCTAAATTATCTTCAGAAATAAAATTTTCTTCAACATTTTTCTTTTTCTTCTTTAGGGAGGCTTGATAAATCTCAACCAGGTGCTTTGGCGTACGACAGGTACGTGACCAACCCCCTTTTCCTCCATATCTATAGCATGCATTTTCTGCATTTGGTGCTTGCACCACTTCATGCTTTTGTTCCTTCCTCTTCCATTGCTTGTAGCGATGATAACTCTTTGGTGCATTATTATTATCATGATTAGAAAATCTTCCCCGACCACGGCCATAACCATGACTGGGGCCACGACCTTTTCCACACTTAGTTTGGTGGAAGTTCATCTCATTCACTTCAGGGAATGGACAAGAACTAGTAGGTCGGCTTTCATGATTTTCATTAAAAGCCCATTATGTTGCTCAGCTACAAGAAGATGTGAGATAAGTTAAGAATACCTTTTGAATCCCATCTCTCAATATTGTTGTTACAGGAGCATATTCGAGGCATGAAAAGTAGTAAAAGTTTTCTCCTACATATCATGATTAGTATATTATCACCGCATAATTTCAATTGGGAAATAATTCTGAACATAGCGGAATTTTACTCACTAACACATTTAAAATATTGTTGCCTTAGATGAGTCCAATCATAATATCCATGTGGAAGAACGACCATCTTCAAGTGGTCATATCTAACTTTCAAATTATTTCACAGTATGGCTGGATCTTTAATAGTGAGATATTCCATTTCCAGACCCCCATCAAGGTGATGGCATGGGAATATCATTGTTTTGATACGGTCTTGGTTGCCTGATTTTTATCCTTGATAGTGTCTGCCAGATCCATCGCATTAAGATGAATTTCAGCATCAAGCATCCAAGACATGTAGTTTTTGTCTGATATATCTAGGGCTACAAATTTAAGTTTAGAAAGATTTGACATTAAACAGAAAAAGAAAGTTCGTACCTCAAATAATTTCAAAATATTTGCTCGAGATGGCAGAGTCTTGTACTGATAACGTGTTATAAAATAAAGACTATAAAGTAAAGACAAGTATAGAGAGAAACTGATATATTATTCAACTTCAAACTAATATACATAATAAACTGAAATCTCCTCTATTTATAGAAGAAAGGAAGTTATTGTGTAAGCTGCTACCGCAAGCTGTTGTGTAACCTGCTAATGAAAGCTGTTGTGTAAGCTGCTATTGTACCAGATATAAATAATCTTCAACTGGGGGTAATGTTTATTCATAACGGTATATTGAAAGAATAAGCTTATTGTACCCGGTATGAATAATCTTCTACCATGGGTAATGTTTATCCATAACTAAGTACCGAAGTGATAAGTTTCTTCATGAGGCTTATTTCCAATAGAGTACTAAATAGATAAATATATTTACGATGGAGTCTCATATGGATAAGTGATAAGTTAGGATTTTTACATCTTTTATGCCCCTACTTGCCTACGCTTTGAGTATAAATTGCTACCAAATAGTTCCAAAATACTCACAGGTTGTGCTTGATTTCAGGTTTGATAGAAAATGTTACAAAATATCGAAGATCGACTTAAAAAGGAGTGAAACCTGCTCAAGTATCAAAGACCAAGAGAATATAGGAAAAAGAGGCCTAGTGCGGACCGTGCAAAAGTGGATGCAGCTGCGGTTGTATTCTCGCGGTCCGCGGTTAGGATTCGCGGCCGCTTCACTCTTTTGTGCAGTCCGCATGAAGGAGATTCAGAGAGGTTGTCAAATTCCCAAGTCAAAGCAACACGGTCTGCGATCTTCATCGCGCAGTCTATGCCAGACCCCCTCCGCGGCCACACTACACTTTCATGCGGTCTGCGTCCTCCACTTCAGAGAGTTGAAGTTGAAGTCAAAAGAGTCAATGCAGGCGCGGTTGCTTTTGTGCGGCCCGCATTGACCCCGCAGGGGTTTTTGTCTAATTTTTCCAGCCTTGTATAAATAAAATATTTCATTATTTTTAGGTTAGGTTTAATATTCTGAACACGAACTGCGCACATGGGAACAAGATTGTAGCCATTTGTGGCACTTTAGCTTTAAATTCTCCATAGCTTTTTGTAGTTTTCAATTAGTAATTAATTAATATATTTGGTTCTTCATCTATTTCTTCATTTTCTTCCTTAATTATGTATAACTAAACCCATTAGTTTGGGTTGTGGCTCAACCCTAGTATGGGTAATTGATGGGTGTTTCCATCTAGGGTTAGATTGATATTGGGTATTGCTATTTGGGTTGATTTTATGTTTTTATTCAAGAGTTGATGGTTGCAAACACTGATTCAAGCTTAGTGGGTTTGACTCTTCTTGAGAAAGAGAGTCTATGGCCCGAAAATTGACCCAACAAGGAATTGGGATGGACTCATGAGAAATGATAGTCCCAATTAACATGTTAAATCTCGAGACAGTAATTACTCTACTTGAACCCTAGCTGTTTGGTCTAATGTGCCTACCCATTTGACATCGAGAGAGTCAATTGTGTAAAATCACTCTCTCTACTGAGAGGTATGAGAGTGAGTAAAATTGTGCAACGGTTATACCATAAGCCCCAAATATGTCAATCTATTCTTAGTAACATCTACACGTCAATTAGCCACCTAGGTGATACCACGACCCTAGTGCCATTCCTCCCATTAATTATAACTTAGCAATATTCTTTAGTTTGATTTAGTTTTAACCCTTAGTTTTATAAACATAGATATAATTCAAAACCCAAAAATATTTGAAGTGACATTAGAAGCTCAAACGCATATCTAGACTAGACATAAAATACAACTCTACTACTAGGTCCCTGAGGAAATCGATCCCGATCCTTATTCGGGTAAAAGCTATTGTGATATGCTCTTCCTACCATAGTGTAGCGTCGAGTGGGCAGCGATTACTTTTTGGCACCGTTTCCGGGGAGCTTACGATGTTGACTATATGTGTAGCTAATTTTGTGTTTTGCTTCTCTTTCCTTCTTTTTTACTAATTTTATTTGTGTCTATCGCTCAGGTACAATAGCTCTTATTGCAGATGACCCTCTCGGCAGTGTGATGGCAGGGGAGGAGGTAAAAGATATAGAACAAGATGAGGTCATACCTCAAATTCCACGAAGAGGCCGAAATGCTAATGCAAATGCTAAATCCGAACGAGAATATTCCAGACCCTCCTCTGCCACTACCGAGAGTGGCTCCTAGAGTTCTACCAAATCAAGGATATGCCAGTCCTATTGTTCCTCCCCGAATTCGGCCGAGGAAATTTTATATCACAAATGTTATGTTGACCTTGCTCGAGCAAAGAGGATATTTTACGGGTGCCTCCGATCAAAATGCCTACAAGCACTTGAAAGGGGTTCGTGGATACATGCTGGGTTAGAAAGCATACAAACGTATCTAAGGATGCATTGAGATTGAGTCTTTTCCCGTTCTCTCTTCGGAGTAAAGCATTGGATTGGTTAGAAAGGCTCAACAATCATAATATTACAACATGGGATGAATTGGCTGACAAATTTATTGCCAAGTTCTTTTCTCCAGGTCATATGGCGGCTCTTCGGGATGAGATTCTAGCTTTCAAGCAAGAGCCAACGGAACTTTTGCACGAGATATGGGAAAGATATAGAACGATGGTAAAGGAATGTCTAATAACGACATGATCGAGTCGACAACGATCAATAAGCTTCTTCAAAAAATTTATTTATAACGAAGTACTAAATGAACATCTATAATATAATATATTTATAACAACTATGAAATAATTGTATTTATAAGCCTAGAAATACGTTAAGAATATGTAGAAAACTCAACAGTCACGTATGATAAAAGTCTTTAAGGCATCATTTGTTTGCACTTAATGGAGGTCTGAATCTAAATTACTCAGATCTTAATTATTAAATGAGTTTATTTTTTTTACTTCACAACCACTTAATATGTCTGAATAGATTTTTATGATTAAGATCCATAACAGAGACTTAATTTTATTAAGATGTTATCATCCATATCCATTATTAATTGTCGACACCGCCTACCATTATCAACTGCCACCATGCCACCACCACCACCACCACTACCACCATACTCAATCACCACCATCACTACCTCCACCATCATCCTCGATCGCAGCCGCCACCACAATCGACTACCACCACCCACCATCCGCATTACTCCCACCACCATTATTCTCAAACACAAACAACACTCGCTCACTTCAATTTCCACAACTAACCACCCCATCGCCATCAACATCCATAACCGGCATTGCACATCATTATTAACTTCCACCACCACCCGCCATTATGAACTATCACCATTCACCACTACCATCCTCTATCATAATTGCCACCACTACTAATCATCACTAGTTGCTACCATGAACCACAACCATCAACCAAATTTACCACCAATCACCACATCTAGTCGACATTCACAATCACCATTGTCAGTCATAGCCACCAGCAACTGCCATATTTAAAATATATATATATATATATATATATATATATATATATATATATATATATATATATATATATATATATATATATATATATATATATTATATTGATAGAATATTAGATTAATTAGTATTTCATTTGAATTTTTTATTTGTTAATTCTCAAATATATATATATAAATTTTAAATATTGAGATGTTAAAAATCAGACAGTCTTAATCATTTAGTATTCATATCTTAATACGCATCTTAATATTTAGATGTGTATTTAAATTCAAATATCTTAAATTAATAGACATCTTGATATTCAGATATGTATTTAGATTGAGACGTTTTAATCTTAATAAAGACAAATAAGGCCTAAATATCTGATAGTTTTCTTCGTATCCGTTACAAGAAAACATACATGTTACATTAGAGACTTTAAATTCCCGAAATAACTACTTGCACGTTGCTTGAGGTCTTTACCTGCTGACCATTTTTTTATTATTCAAAAACAATTAAAAGTGCTCATATTCAATGTATTAACTCTAATTAATTGTACACATAAAAGTGGAGAGCTTTTTGTTGTTTTGCTAATTGTAACTTACCGTAGAACTTATAATATTGTATATTTACATATTTGTACAATAATAGCAAAAATAATGTAGTGTGATAGATGGTTAAAATGGTCACTCAATTTTTAAAAGATATTATGATAAATTAACTTTGACTTAGGGTGTTCACGCTTATAATATATTATTATTATTATTATTATTATTATTATTATTATTATTATTATATGATGATTATGATATGATTATAATGATTATGATTATAATAATAAAAGAGCCCATGATTTATTATTTTGTAATAATATTGGTTCGTCTTCTGGGTCATAACAATGTATCTCAATAAAAAGTACTCATATTCAATGTATTAACACTAATTAATTGTACATATAAAAGTGGAGAGCTTTTTGTTGTTTGCTAATATAACTTACAGTAGAACTTATACTATTGTATATTTACATATTTGTACAATAATAGCAAAAATAATATAGTATGATAGATGGGTAAAATGATCACTCAATTTTTAAAGGATATTATGATAAATTAACTTTGACTTAGGCTGTTCACGTGTGTGTATATATATATATATATATATATATATATATATATATATATATATATATAATGATGATTAGAAGTGTTCATAAAAACCCGAAAATCCGAATCAAACCAAAAACCAAAACAAATCGACCAAAAAAATTGATACTTTTTAGTTTGGTTTAGTTTTAGTTTTGAAATTTAAAAATCGATCAAATTTGATTTGATTTTGGTTTTAATATAAAAAAGCGAACCAAACCGAATATAGGAGTAACTATTTTAAATTTATTATTACATATATATATATATATATATATATATATATATATATATATATGTTTTTATACAAAGTTTCAAAATTTTTATAGTAAATATTAATCGTTTGCACTTGTAGTACATGTCTTTACCTTTACATTCTAGTGTGATTGGTTGTTTCTTTCATTAAGTGTAAGAATCTATTCTATGTTAAAAATAATATATTTTTAATTGAGTCTTTAAATTATTCATCATTATTTGATTCAATTAGTATCAATATATCTTGGTAAATAATAGATTTCTCAAAGGACAATTGATTTGATTGTGTTACGTTGAAAATGTGGTCGCAGAAATATGTGTTTGGTAGCGTATGTTTTATATTTAAGAAAAACTGATAAAAAAATGAAAAAAACGAAAAACTAACATAAACCGAATCAAGAAAAAATCGACCTAATCAGTTTGATTTGTTTCTAATATTTAAAAAATCGAGTTACTTGGTTTGGTTTCTTTTTAAAGAAAAACCGATCCAAACCGAACCATGAACACCCCTTATGATGATTATGATTATGATGATAAAAGAGCCCACGATTTATTATTTTATAATAATGTTGCTTCGTCTTCTGGGTCATCTGATAGCTTATCATGTAGTTCATTATAAAAATAATAATTTTGTACCAAATTTATTTATGTTCAAAATTATAGTTTGCGATAATATAAGATTGTTATTGATAATAGTATTGTTGTGTATTTGTGATAGTTTTTAGAACTTGTTGGTAAAAATCACGTCTCTTATTTTTCCAAAATAAATTTAGAAAATATGTTAAAACTGATGCCCAAACACATTTTCATCTTCAAACCAAACTTCATCCAAATAAGATTTTTCAAAATAAATTTGGGAATCTATAGCCAAACGCTAGCTAATTACTGCTTAAAAATATTTTTTAAATTAATTAGTCAAACACAAACTGCTTTTCACCAAAAGTACTTTTAAGAAAAACACTTCTCAAAATAAGTTGATTTTAGAAGTTTAGCCAAACAGGCTATAAGGGTTATTGGGTTGAATGGTGGGATATCCCGTGAGAATATTACATGGGATTAATTATTCCATCTTTTATAGAGGATATAACTAATTTTACCATTTTAGTGCAAAATTTATTCTAGTATTAGATCATAACCAAAATCAAATATGAGATAACATGGCGTTAATTAGGACCCTAAGATATTCTGGTATCTGGCATTGACAGAACTAACATGGCGCTATCTATCAGTACCTCGCATAAACTTCGAGGTACCTTAATTTTGGAGTAGAAAGGGTAATTACAATGTAATATGATTCAATATCCGATGCACCCCTATATTAGATATTAAACACTCACAGACCTTATATTATCGAAATACTACACGCACTCCTATAAGGTATATCTATAGCTATATGTAATATTTTTTAATTAAAATTAATTTTAAAAAATAATGTCTTATTTTCATTTTTGTTTGTTTATCTATAGAATTCCTATAATATGTCCGCAGCTATAATAAACCCTACTAATCAATCCTTGTTTGCTAATCGTCGAGAGGTATGAAATCAACTCATCTATGCTCTTTTCAAAGAATTTACCTCACTAAGCATCTCGTGGCAAAGGTTGTGAAAGACCATGTAAAGGCAACGAGTCACATTTCCTCGTTTTACTTCAACACAAGATGAAATACTTAATTTCAGCACCACTCCTGAATAATATCACAAAGACAATATGAGAACTCTCTGAACTCCTTTTTCCTATTTGCGCTGTTCTGTTCACACGTAAATATAATTGCATAATTTATTCTATCTATGTAGAATAGGAGAAGTCAAGTGTCAAAACGACATATCGACATGTGTTATGTTTTAGGACATAACTTCGATAAATTTGGAGATTCAAAAAAATTTTAAAAAGAAAGAAAAATACAAAAATTAAATAACCAGCCCATTTAGAAACGTGACAGTTATTGTGAACATCTAATTTTTTACCACACCCAAATTCTATTCTATTTTAATGTAAATATTTCTTATATGTATGTATGTATATGTGTGTGTTATCTAGAAAAAATAGAAATTTAAATTAGAAAAAATATTTGGCTTCTTTAATTAATATTTTGATAAGTAAGCTATGTTATTTTTAGTATTATTTAAATTTAAATTATATGTAAATATTTAGTTTTCTTATATATATTTCTCTATTCTTGGTGTAAAAAAAAAAGTAGTTGATCAATATTATCATTTTTCATAATTACCTTATCTTTAAATAAAGAAAAATAAAAGAAAACATAATGAAGTTAAAATATGTCAAAAATAGGTAAAATTTTGTTAAAGAACTCCCCATTTCTCACGTCCACAATCCCTAACCCCAACTCCAAAACCCACGTTCCCCCCACTCCAAAGCCCATGGCCCCCGACTCCAAATGAGGGGAACAATAAAAAAACTACTAATATTATTACTTATTACTTATAAAAGAGAAGAAGGGAGGACAAAAAGAAAAAGAGATCAGAAAGAAGAGAAGGAACATAAAAAATGAGAAAAGACACGTTAGTTAACGTGCACTGATCTTGGTCATCCATGGTGAGAGGGAGGGGGAAAGGACGAGGAAGACCCAAAAAATAGTCATAACCAGCTCGGAGAAGCCAACGACCTCATACTCATATAGTAAACCATCAGAAAAGGAAAGCAAGCTGCAAATGCCGGATCTAGAGTTTCACTCGGACACAAGAGCTCAATGGAGGAGTACTGGAGGTGCGTCTAGCTTTGGAGTTTCAAAGAAACTTATGACGACCCAAAGGATTATCACCGTAATTCTCCTTTTTTGTGCTTCCAAGGCCTTGAAAACCTCTTATTTGGTTGTCTCGATTTAAATGCGCAGTCCGGGCGCGAAGCCGAAAATTTTTTATGTGGAGATACTTGAATTCTATGTTAAAAACTATGAATTTTGATAATAATATTACTATAGTTGACTTTAGTCAATATTTTGGGTAAACAGATCCGGATCGGGGATGTGACTGTCCCGGAGGGTACGTAGAAAAATATGGGACCCGAGCGTATTCCCGGAATAGAAATCCGAGGTCCAGGCCCGAGTACTGAGATGACTGGCCAAGCTATACGATCGCAGGTCAGACTATGCGATCGCGTAGAAGAAAATTGGAGGGCTGGCAAGGGACTCTATGTGATCTCAGTGGAGCCTATGCGATCACATTGAAGAAGAGATCTGTGCAAAAATTGCAGAAAAACTGCTAAGTTCAAAGAACCAAAAACACCCTGAACCACCCCCAAAAACACTCCTGAACCCTCGGGGCTCCCAACCAACCACACACACTAACTCAATATCATCCTACGAACTTGTTCGAGCGATTAAATTGCCAAAATAATATCAAAATTAAAGAATCAACCTCCAAAACTCATGATTTTCATTTCAAAGTTCAAAACTTTCAAATTTTCCATTTTTAATCCGAAACACGTCAAATGACGTCCGTTTTCAACCAAAATTTACAGATAGTTCTTAACGCCCATTTAAGATGTACCGGGCGTACGAGCCCGATACCATTACTTTTGATTAATTTTCATTTTCATTTTTTTCCTTAAGAGTTTTCAGAAAACAATTTCACAGATAAGTTCCGTACTCGGGCCTGAGACCTTGGATTTCGATTCCGGGAATAAGCCCGGGTCCCAAGTTTTCTTACGGACCCTCCGGGACCATCACGTCATGGGCCCGGGTCCGTTTAACCGAAATTTTGACCAAAGTCAACTATAACAATATTATTATCAAATTCATAATTTTTAACACATAATTCAAATATTTCCACATAAACATTTTCTGGCTTCGTGCCCGGACAGCGCATGCAAAATCGAGGCAACCAATCAAGAGGTTTTCAAGGCCTTAGAAACGCAAAAAAGGGAGAATTAGGGTGATGACCCTTTGGGTCGTCACATCCTCCACCTCTAAAACAACCGTTCGTCCTCGAACGGACAAAAGAAAGAAGTACCTGAGTCGGGAATAGATGGGGATAACGGCTCCGCATATTAGACTCAGACTCCCAGGTCGATGTCTCAGGAGGCTTATCTCTCCACTAAACACGCACAGAAGGGAAATTCCGCGACCTCAACTGTCGAACCTGCCGGTCTAAAATAGCCACCGGCTCCTCCTCATATGACATATCCTTGTCCAATTGGACAATAATGAAATCTAACACGTGGGTGAGATCACCATGATACTTTCGAAGCATGGATACATGAAAAACCGGATGCACCGCTGACAAGCTAGGCGGTAATCCAAGTTTATAAGCCACCTCCCCCACACAGTCAAGAATCTCTAATGGGACAATATATTTAGGACTAAGCTTGACCTTCTTCCCGAACCTCATCACGCCCTTCATAGGTGATACACAGAGCAATACTCGCTCACCAACCATGAAAGCAACATCCCTAACCTTACGATCTGCAAAACTCTTCTGCCTAGACTGAGTTGACCGAAGTCTGTCCTGAATGATCTTGACCTTATCCTAGGCCTCATGTACCAAATCTATGCCCAATAATCGAGCCTCTCCCGGCTCAAACCATCTGAGTGGGGACCGGCACCGCCTACCATACAATGCCTCATACGGAGTCATCAGGATACTGGAATGGTAGCTGTTGTTGTAGGCAAACTCTGCTAAAGGCAAGAACTGGTCCCACGAGCCTCCAAAACCAATAACGCAGGCTCGGAGCATATCCCGAAGAATTTGAATAGTCCTCTCCGACCGTCCGACCGTCTGGGGGTGAAATGTTGTACTCAACTGGACCTGCGTTCCCAACTCATGTTGCACGACTCTCCACATATGCGAGGTAAACTGCGGATCCCGGTCAGAAATAATAGATATGGGCACCCCATGAAGGCGAATGATCTCCCTGATATAAATCTCAGCATACCTCTCGGATGAATAAGTGGTTGCAACTGGGATAAAATGCGTTGGCTTAGTTAGCCTATCAACAATAACCTATATAGCATCAAACTTCTTCCGAGTCATCGGAAGGCCAGTAATAAAATCCATGGTGATTCTCTCCCACTTTCACTCGGGAAGATCAATCCTCTGAAATAACCCACCGGGCCTCTGATGCTCGTACTTAACCTGTTGAAAATTCAGATAACGAGCCACATATGCAACAATGTGTTTCTTCATTCTGCGCCACCAATAATGCTGTCTCAAATCCTGATATATCTTCGCGGCGCCCGGGTGAATGGAATACCTAGAATTGTGGGCCTCCGCCAAGATCGACTCTAGAATACCATCAACATTGGGCACACAGACTCTCCCCTGCGACCTCAATACGCCATCATCTCCCAAAGTCATCTCCTTGGCACCTCCCTGATGCACCATTCTCTTAGGACACTCAAATAGGGATCATCAAACTGCCGCTCACGGATACGCTCCATCAATGATGAGCGAGCAACCGTGCAAGCCAATACCTTGCTGGGCTCAGAAATATCCAATCTCACAAATCTATTGGCCAAGGGGTGAATATCCAAGGCAAGCGATCTCTGGCTGACCGTAATATATGCAAGACTACCCATTCTGGCGGACTTTCTACTCAAGGCATCAGCCATCACATTGGCCTTTCCTGGGTGGTATAAAATAGAAACATCATAATCTTTCAACAACTCCAACCACCTCCGTTGTCTCAAATTCAAATCCTTCTACTTGAACAAGTACTGAAGGCTCGTGTGATCCGTGTATACCTCACACGTCACACCATACAAATAATGCCTCCAGATATTCAAGGCATGAACAATGGCTGCCAACTCTAGGTCATGAACTGGATAATTCTTCTCGTGGATCTTCAACTGCCTCAAAGCATATGCTATAGCCTTGTCGTTCCGCATCAACACTGCGCCAAGCCCGATGTAGGAAGCATCACAATACACAGTATGAGGTTCGAATCTCGTGGGCAAAACCAATACCGGTGTCGTAGTCAGAGTTGTCTTGAGCTTCTGGAAGCTCGCCTCGCACTCATCTAACCACCTGAACTGGGCACCCTTCTTATTCAATCTAGTCATCGGGGCTACAATGGATGAAAACCCCTCCACGAAATGTCTGTAGTAACCAGCTAACCCCAAGAAGCTCCGAATTTCTGTAAATGAAGTTTGTCTAGGCCGTTCTTGACTGCCTCTATCTTCTTCGGGTCCACCTCAATACCCTCTACTGATATGACATAACCCAGGAATGCGACTGAACTCAAACAAAATTCGCACTTATAGAACTTGGCATACAACTGGCTATCCTTCAGAGTCTGAAGAACCACTTTGAGGTGCTGCTCATGATCCTCCTGGATGCGGGAGTATACCAAGATGTCATCAATGAATACAATCACAAATAAATCCAAATAAGGCTTGAACACTCAGTTCATCAACTCCATGAATGCTGCCAAGGCATTGGTCAACCCGACCGACATGATCAAAAACTCATAATGCCCATACCGAGTACGAAATATTGTCTTAGGGACATCAGACGCCCTAATCCTCAGCTGATGATAACCAGACCTCACATCTATCTTCGAGAACACCCTGGCACCCTGGAGCTGGTCAAACAAATCATCAATCCTCGGCAGTGGATACTTGTTCTTTATCGTCACCTTGTTCAACTGCCGATAATCAATGCACATCTTCATCGACCCGTCCTTTTTCTTCACAAAACACATTGGTGAAGCCCAAGGTGATACACTGGGTCTAATGAAACCCTTATCAAGCAAGTCATGAAGCTACTCCTTCAACTATTTCAACTCTGGTGGGGCCATGCGATACGGTGGAATAGAAATAGGCTGAGTACCAGGAGCCAGATTAATACAGAAATCAGTATCCCTGTCGGGCTGCATACTTGGTAGGTCTGAAGGAAAAACCTCAGGGAACTCCCAAACAATAGGGACAGAGTCAATAGAGGGAACCTCTGCGCTGGAGTTGGAACATACGCCAAATATGCTAGAAACCCCTTGTCAACCATACGTCAAGCCTTGACATACGAAATAACACTACGGGTGGCATGACCTGGGGCTTCCCTCCACTCAAGTCAGGGCAAATCTGGCAAGGCCAAAGTCACGGTCTTGGTGTGACAACCCAAGATATCATGATACGGGGACAACCAGTCCATCCCCAATATAACATTGAAGTCTACCATGTCTAAAAGCAATACGTCGACTGGGGTCTCAAGACCCTCAAATACTACCACACAAAAACAATGCACTCGGTCGACCACTATAAAATCACCAACCGGTGTGGACACATATATATGAATACCCAAAGCCTCACTAGGCATGATCAAATATGGTGAAAAATAGGATGACACATAAGAATAAGTAGATCTCAGATCAAATAATACTGAAGCAGCCCTATCACAGACCAGTATAGTACCTTAATCACAACATCAGATGACTCGGCCTCTGGCTTGGCTGGCAATGCATAACAGCGGGGCTCGACCCCATCTCCATGAATTGTATTTCTGGGACGATCTGCTACGGGCTGACCCCTACCTTTGGCTGTCCGAGCTCCACCTATATGGTCTCTCCCTCCACCTTTATGATCCATACCCCCGCCTCTAGCTGACTGAGCGGCCTGTGGATCACCTGCTGCCTGAATCGTAGGGCGAGGACCCTATTGCTGAGAACTACTTGAGGGTAGAGGGCAAAACCTGACAACATAACCTATGTAACCACAACCATAACATGCCCTCGACGGGTGAGACTGCTGGCCCTGTCGACCGGTATGTCCTCCCCTGAAGCTCTGAAGTTGCGGTGCACTGATGGGGGCTGGTGGTGCACTGAAGAACTACTGATCCGAATAATACTGCTGATGACCACCACCTCATGGTGTACCATGAGAAACCTGAAGTGCCGACTGGAAAGGTCTCGGGGATGGATTCTATAGAAACCCCTACTTCCAGATGAGGTACCACTAAATCTGCCAGAATGTCGAGTCCTCTTGTCTGAACCCTGACTACCTCCTCGACCCAGTACCATCTCTACCGGGCGAGCCGCATTGGCCGCCTCCTGAAAGGTAATATTAGTGCCAACTCCCATAAGCGAATTGGTTGAATCAATCCATCAATAAACCTTCAGACCCTCTCTCGATCTGTAGGGAGTATCCTTACTGCATGGCGTGCCAAGTCAACAAATCTGGTCTCATACTGAGTAACTGTCATGGAGCCCTCTGAAGGCGCATAAACTGTCTTTGAAGTGCCTCCCGCTGAGTAACGGGGAGAAACTTCTCCTAAAATAACTCCGCGAGCTAATCCCATGTCAAGGGTGGTGACCTTGCTGGTCTAGATAGGAAATAATCCGTCCACCAAGTCTTGGCGGATCCCACAAGCCTAAAAGTGCAAAAATATACCTCATTGGTCTCTACTATCCCCATAGTTCTGAGGATTTCATGACAATTGAATAAAAAATCCCGGGGATCCTCCGATGAAGCACCGCTGAAAGTAGTGGTGAAAAGCTTGAAAAACTGATCAAGTCTCCACAAAGAATCCGAAGACATGCCCTCCCATCTTCGGCCTGAGCTGTAATGCATGTCTGAGCTGCCACTGCTTGCTGAACCAATGGAACCTGAGTCTGGGGAGCTACCTGCTGTGGAGTACGTATAGCAGGAGTCTGAACCCCTCCTCCAGCCTAAGAAGTTGCTGGTGCTACTAGCAGTAATCACGCTCTAACGACACTGTCCATAAAGCCTTCTATATGTACAAGAGCATCATGGAGATCCGGGGAAAACATCACTCCTCCTGGGACCTGAGCTGGGCCCACTGGAGCTGGTGGGGCTGGAACCTCCTCATCAAAGTCAATATGAGGCTCCACCTATGGAACTGCTGCCTGGGGCTGAGCTATGCCCCTGCCATGACCTCTAGCACGACCTCGGCCCCTGCCTTTTGCGGGAGCTGCTGCTGGGGGCTCGAGCTGCTGCACGATGGAAGAATACGCACGTGTTCTCGCCATCTGCAAAAGAATATAGTATAACGACAATCAATATTTGAGAAACAGAATCGCACGACAAGAATGAACAAAGTGAAATTTTTCCTAACTCTATAGCCGCTGGGGGATAAATCAGACGTATCTGTACCGATCCCTACCGAGCTTGTCTGTGAGCTGTGAGACCCAAGTAACCTAGTTCTCTGATACCAACTTGTCACGACCTGGATTTTCCCACGATCGGGAGTCGTGATGGCGCCTATTGTCGAAGCTAGAAAAGCCAACCCTTTTAACCATTTTCACAAAAAAATCTTAAGTTAAAACAATATAAATACTGAAATAATTAATTAGAACCACGCGGAAGACTTTTAGCTACATGCAATGATAAAGTGCGGAAATTAATAACATGCCTCTACCCAGTATCTAGTGTCACTACTCACGGACGACTAAAAGAGTACTAAAAACTACAGTCTGAAAGAAATATATCACACGTCTGTTTTGATACAATAATAACAAACTGGAAGAGATAGAGGAGACTGAGGGCTCGCGAACACCAGCGAACTACCTCAGAGTCTCTAGACTGAAGGCTTCCTAACAACTCCTGCGGTCTGTAGGATGTGTCCTGACATGTGCACAAAAAGGCACAAAAGTGTAGCATCAACAAAATCGACCCCATATGCTGGTAAGTTCCACGCCTAACCTCAGCGAGATAGTGACAAGGCTAAATCGGACCTACTATAATCAACCTATACAGATATATGTTCAATAACAGAAAGAGAACAAGAATTTAAGCAGATAATGGGGAGGGGACATGGTGGGGGTATAACAGTTCAATTATAACTTCAAAAAAGAGGAAATGGAATTGAATATATAATAATAAATAGAGAAAGCCAGTGAATCAACAACTGCACGGCACCACCTTTCGTGCTTTTACTCTCATTTCTCACCAAAACTGTCGAATATAATGCACGGCATCACCCTTCATGCTTTTACTCTCATTTCTCACCAAGACTATCAAATATAATGGACGACATCACTCTTCGTGCTTTTACTCTCAAATACATAGTGCACGATATCACCCTTCGTGCTTTTACTCTCTCTTCCTCTCCCAATCAATGGTCACAACCAAACGAGAAATAAATATATATAACAAGACAAAATATCCCGGCAAGGGAGAATAACTCAAAAATAAATCCCGGCAAGGGAGAATTACTCAACAATAAATCCCGGCAAGGGAGAATAACTCAATAATAAATCCCGGCAAGAGAATACAGCTCAACAATAAGTCCCTGCAAGGGAAAAGTACCAAAAATTCCTTTTTAGTTCATTAGCTTCTCAACTATCACTTCATAGTTCATTTAACAAGTAATTAGCACAATTGTTCCCTTTTTTTGAAATTTTAATAGCAATTATGACTAACAGTCATGCTACACTAGGGCGCATAGGTCACCGTCACCATACCTATACACCGACTCCACATAGCACATAGCAAATATTAACCTAATCTTATTCCTTCAAGCCAAAGTTAGATCAAACACTTACCTCGAATCCGAAAATAGCAACTCAAAGCTCAACAATCGCCTTTCCTCTAGAATTCGACCCCGAACCAATGATATCTAACATAAATCGATTCAATGTTATCAACAATAGTATAAGTTTACAATTTCCTAGCTTAGAAATTCATTTCTAATTTTTCTTCCAAAAATACCAAAATCCGACACTGGGCCCACGTGGTCCAAACTCTAGGCTTAGACCAAATTCCAATTACCCATAATTCCAAGAGTCCAAATATATGATTTTTTAAAGATTCGACCCCAAATTGAGGTTGAATCGCCCAAAATTCTCTAAACCTAACTCTACCCAGAAGCCCTAATTTCTACCATGATTCTATGATTTAGGGCTAGAAAATTGATGATTAGATGAAGAAATAATGGAAGAATGAAGTTGGAATCACTTACCCAAAGAGTTATGGTAAAGTAGGGGCTTGAAGTTCGTCAATGGAGAGTGTAGGAGGAGAGACCGTGTGAGAATTTTTGAAGAAATACGGAAAGCACACTGTTCTGGACTAAATTAAATCACTGGAGGAAATTGGCCTATGCGATTGCAGGAACAGGATTGCGATTGCATAGAGATAGGGAAACTAGCCAATGCGTTCGCATAGAAAAAAGATGGGGCCTGGCCTAGGTGGGCTTTGAACACTATGCGGTCGCAATAAGGGGTATGTGATTGCACTGAAATGACTGGCCAAGCTATGCAATCGTAGGTCAGACTATGCGATCGCATAGAAGAAAATTGGAGGGCTGACAAGTGACTATCTCAGGGGAGCCTATGCAATCACATAGAAGAAGAGACATGTGCAAAAATTGCAGAAAAACTGCTAAGTCCAAAGAACCAAAAACACCTCAAACCACCCCCGAAAAATATGGTACCCGGGCATATTCTCGAAATCGAACCCGAGGTCCCTGGCCCGGGTACGGAATTTTTTGAAAGAAATTGTTTATCTGAAATTGATATGAAAAATTGAAATAAAAATGAGTTAGAAACTGAGGGTATCGAGCTCGTACTTTGGTTCCGGCGCTCGGTACATGTCTTAAATGAGCGTTAAGCACTATCTTTAAAGTATGGTTGAAACTGGACGTCATTTGACGTGTTTCGAACTAAAAATGGAATATTTGGAAGTTATGTACTTCGAAATGAAAATCATGAGTTTGGAGGTTTGATTCTATGCAAATGATGTTATTTTAGCGATTTGATCCCACAAGTAAGTCCGTAGGATGTTTTTGAGGTTGTGTGCATATTTGGGTTGGAGCCCTATGGGCTCGGGTGAGTTTTGGATAGGTGTTATGTTCATTTTGTTGCATGATAGAGCAGCTGCTATCTACAGGCTTTGCATTTGCGAATCCAGTCTCGCAAATATGAGATTCCCCCTGGCTTGCTCCTTTCGCAAATGCGAAGAAAAGCTCGCAAATTCAATCCCCTTTCTACCCACCCAACCTTCGCAAATGCGATTGCCCAGCTTAAGTCATGAGTCCGCAAATGCGAACTTTCCCTCGCGGACACGAGTTTCGCCCAGAATCTGCCCTGGTCGCAATTGCGACATCTGCCATTCCTTCTACATTGTTCGCAATAGCGAACAAATCTTCACAATTGTGATATTTGCGACTGTGCATTCTATACTTGGACGATTTTATACCTCATTCTTCATATTTTCAAAACCCCAAACCTCCATTGGCGATTTTCTCTCAACTCCTTCTTTCCCAAATATATTATAAGTCAACTTTGCTCAATTTCTTCAATATTTAACATCTTTTATCATGATTTCATCTTAAAATTAAAGCTTTCAATAGGTAATAATGGGGATTTGGGGTAGAACCTAGGTTTCCTGAAAATTGGGGATTTGGACCTCAATTTGGGGTCTGATTTCAAAAAAATTGCATATATGAACTCGTGGGGGGATGGGTAACCTGGTTTTAGTTCGAACCTTGAGTTTTGACCATGTGGGCCCGGGGGCATTTTGGGAATTTTTAGGTAAAACTTTGGAAAATTCATTCTTATGCATTCAAATTGATTTAACTATCATTTGTCGATACATTTGAATAAATTATGATTAGATTCGAACGGTTTTGTGGAAAATTCGAGGGGTAAAGCTATCCTAGAGGCGTGAGTTAAGTTTGGAGCTTTCGAGTTAAGTGTTTGATCTAACTTCTGCTTGAGGGAATAGGATTAGGACAATATTTGCTATGTGCTATGTGGAGTCGGTGTATAGGTATGGTGACGGTTACCTATGCGCCCGAGTAAAGCATGAACGTGAGTTGTAATTGCATTTAAACTCGAAAGAGGTGAAACAATTGAGTTAATTACTTGTTAAATGAATTACGAAGTGATAGTTGAGAAGTAAATGAGTTAAAGAAGGAAGTGTGGTACTCTTCCCTCACCGGGACTTTTTGTTAAATTGTTCTCCCTTACCGGGATGATTAATCTTATTGTATTTTCCTTTCCTCGATTGGTTGTGACCGTTTATTGGGTGAGGATTAGAGATTGTGCATGAAGGGTCTTTCCGTGCCGTGTTTTGATAACTGTGCACGAAGGGTCTTTCCGTGCTATGTTTCTTGATTATTTGAGCACGAAGGGTCATTCCGTGCCTTGATGTGAGAGTTATGTGAGGAAAGCACAAAGGGTGATGATGTGCACTATATTTGACAGTTTTGGTGAGGAAAGCACGAAGAGTGATGTCATGCACTATATTTGACAGTTTTGGTAAGGATTGAGGGTAAAAACACAAAGGTTGGTGTCATGCAGTTGTTGATTTACTGGCTCTATTTGTTTGATTTTAATTATTCAGTCTCCATTTTCTTTGTTCGTTGGCCTTATGATTGAATTGTTACACCCCAAAGCATGTCCCCTCCCAATTATCTATTTAAATTTTGTTATCTCTCTAATATTGCACATATATCTATACAGGTTGATTGTGGTAGTTCTGATCTAGCCTCGTTACTACCTCGCCGGGGTTAGGCCAGACACTTACCAACACATGGGATCGATTGTGCTGATGATACATTTCTATGCTCTTTTGTGCACAGGTCAGGAGATGGCTTACGAATCGCAGCAGTAGCTTGGGAGCGTGCCTTCATTCCATAGACTCCCAGGTAGTTCGCTGGCATTCGCGGGCCTTGAGTCTCATCCATTTCAGTTCCATTTGTTTTCATTTTATAAAAACAAACTTCTTATGTATTTTCTTTCAGACCCGTATTTTTAGTATCTTATAGTAGTCCGTGAGCATTGTGACACTAGATCTTGGGTAGAGGATGCTATTAATTATTTCGTATTTATTTCTTTGATATTAAATTAAGACTTTCGCTTGAATTTATTGTTTTATTATTATCTTGTTGGGGAATTAACTGAAAAAGGTATGGTAAGTTGGCTTGCCTAGCTCCGACAGTAGGCGCCATCACGACTCCTGATGGTGGGAAATTCGGGTTGTGACAAGTTGTTATCAGAGAGCTAGGTTACTTGGGTCTCACAACTCACGGACAAGCTCGGTAGATTCTAAGGTATCGGTATGGAGACGACTGTATTTTTCCCCCAGAGGCTACAGAGTTAGAAAAAATTTCACTTTGTTCATTCTTGTCGTGCGATTCTGTTTCTCAAATATTGATTGTCGTTCTACTCTATTCTTTCGTAGATGGAAAGTACACGTGCATCTTCTTCTAGTGCATAGCAGCCCGAGCCCCCAACAGCAGCTCCCAGGAGGGGCAAGGGCTGAGGCCGTGCCAGAGGCCGTGATAGGGGTAGATCTCAGCCCCAGGCAGCAGTTCCAGAGGTGGAGCCTCATATTGACTTTGATGAGGAGGTTCAGCCCCAGCAGCTCCACTGGGCCCCGCTCAGTTCCCAAGCGGGGCTATGTTTCCCCCGGATATCCAGGATGGTCTCGTTCGTATAGCAGGCTTTATGGACAGTGTCACTAGAGCAGGTCTGCTGCCAGTAGCATCGGCCACTTCTCAGGCTGGAGGAGGGGTTCATACTCCTGCTACACGTACTCTAGAGCAGGTAGCTCCCCAGACTCAGGTTCCAGTGGTTCAGCCCGCAGTGGCAGCTCAGACAGGTGTTACAGTTAAAGCCGATGATGGGACGACCATGTCTTCAGATGCTTTATGGAGACTTGATTGGTTCTCCAAGCTTTTCACCACCACTTTCAGCGGTACTTCATCGGAGGACCGACAGGATTTTCTATTCAGTTGTTATGAGATCCTCAGGACTATGGGTATAGTGGAGACCAATGAGGTCTATTTTTGCACCTTCAGGCTTGCAGAATCCCCCGAGATTTGGCGGAGAGATTATTGCCTATCTAGACCAGCAGGGTCTCCAACTTTGAAATGGGATAAGTTTGTGGAGTTATTTTTTGAGAAGTTTCTCCCCGTCACTCAACGGGAGGCACTTCGTAGGTAGTTTGAGCGCCTACATAAAGGCTCCAAGACAGTTACACAGTATGAGATTAGATTTATTGATTTGGCATGCCACACGGTTGTGATACTCCCTACAGAGCGAGATAGGGTTCGAAGATTTATTGATGGATTGATTCATCTAATCCATCTTCAGATGACAATGGGAGTTGGCAGTGATATATCCTTTCAGGAGACGGACAATGTGGCCCGCTGGGTAGAGATGGTACTGGTTCGAGGAGGTAGTCAGGGGACATACAAGAGGCCTCGCCATTCTAGTAGGTTTAGTGGTACCTCATCTGGAGGTAAGGATGTATATGATAGAGGCCACTCTCAGAGGCCCTTCCAGTCGGCACATTAGGTTTCTCATGGCACTCCAGGCGGTGGTGGTCCTCAGCAGTATTATTCGGATAAGCAGACTTTCAGCGCACCACCAGCCCCCATCATTGCACCGACACTTTAGAGCTTTAGGGGAGGACATACAGGTCTATAGGGCCAGCAGACTCAGCAGGCGAGGGCATGTTATGGTTGTGGTGACCTGAGTCATATTGTCAGGTTTTGCCCTCGAGCCTCGAGTAGTTCTCAGCAGTAGGGTCCTCGCCCTATGATTCAGGCAGCATGTGATCCACAGGCTGCCCAACCAGCTAGAGGTGGGGTATGGATCATAGAGGTGGAGGGAGAGACCGTAGAGGTGGAGCTCGGACCGCCAGAGGTAGGGGTCAGCCCGCAACAGATCGTCCTAGGACACAGTTCAGGAAGGTGGGTGCCAGCTCCATTGTTATGCATTGCCATCTAGGCCAGAGGCTGAGTCATCAGATGCTATGATTACAGGTAATATTCTAGTCTGTGATAGAGGTGCTTCATTATTATTGTATCCGGGATCTACGTACTTTTATGTGTTGTCCTATTTTGCACCCTATTTGATCATGCCTAGTGAGGCTTTGGGTATTCCTGTATATGTGTCCACACCGGTTGGTGATTCTAGTGGTCGATCGAGTACATAGTTCGTGTGTGGTGGTATTTGAGGGTCTTGAGACCTGTGTCGACTTATTGCTTTTAGACATGGTGGACTTTAATGTTATATTGGGGATGGACTGGTTGTCCCCGTATCATGCTATTTTGGATTGTCATGCCAAGACCGTGACTTTGGCCTTGCCAAATTTGCCCTATCTTGAGTGGATAAGGACCCCAGGTAATGGCACTTGTAGTGTTATTTCGTATGTCAAGGCTCGACGTACGGTCAAGAAGGGGTGTCTAGCATATCTGGCGTATGTTTGCGACTCCAGCATAGAGGTTCCATCTATTGACTTTGTTCCTATTGCTCGGGAGTTCCCCGAAGTTTTCCCTTCAGACCTGCCGAGTATGCCGCCCAACATGGATATTGATTTCTGTATGATCTGGCTCCTGGCACTCAGCCTATTTCCATTCTATGATATCGCATGGCCCCGCCAGAGTTGAAAGAGTTGAAGGAGAAGCTTCAGGACTTGCTTGATAAGGGTTTTATTAGACCAAGTATATTGCCTAGGGGTGCACCAGTGTTGTTTGTGAAGAAAATGGACGGGTCGATGAGGATATGTATTGATTACTGACAGTTGATCAAGGTGAAGATAAAGAACAAGTATCTACTGCCGAGGATTGATGATTTGTTCGACCAGCTTCAGGGTGCTAGGGTGTTCTCGAAGATAAATTTGAGGTCTGGTTATCATCAGTTGAAGATTAGGGCGTCTGATGTCCCTAAGACAACATTTCGTACTCGGTATGGGCATGATGAGTTTTTGGTCATGTCGTCTGGGTTGACCAATGCCCCGGCATCATTCACGGAGTTGATGAACTGAGTGTTCAATCCCTATTTGGATTTATTTGTGATTGTATTCATTGACGACATCTTGATATACTCCCGCAGTCAGGACGAGCATGAGCAGCACCTCAAAGTGGTTCTTCAGACTCTGAAGGATAGTAAGTTGTACGCCAAATTCTCGAAGTGCGAGTTTTGGTTGAGTTCAGTCACATTCCTGGGTCATGTAGTATCAGCAGAGGGTATCCGGGTGGACCCAAAGAAGATAGAGCCAGTCAAGAACTGGCCTCGACCAACTTCAGCTACAGAGATCCGTAGCTTCTTGAGGTTAGCTGGTTACTACCGACGTTTCATGGAGGGGTTTTCATCCATTGCAGCCCCGATGACTAGGTTGACCCAGAAGGGTGCCCAGTTCAGGTGGTCAGATGAGTGCGAGGCGAGCTTCCAGAAGCTTAAGGCAGCTCTGACTACGGCACCGGTATTGGTTTTTCCCACGGGATCTGGGCCTTATACTATTTATTGTGATGCTTTCCGTATTGGGCTTGGCAAAGTGTTGATGCAGAATGGCAAGGTCAGAGCATATGCTTTGAGGAAGTGGAAGATCCACGAGAAGAATTATCCAGTTCATGACCTAGAGTTGGCAGCCATTGTTCATGCCTTAAAGATCTGGAGTCACTATTTGTATGATGTGACGTGTGAGGTGTACACGGATCACACGAGCCTTCATTACTTGTTCAAGCAGAAAGAGTTGAATTTGAGACAGTGGAGGTGGTTGGAGTTGTTAAAGGACTATGATGTTTCTATCTTATACCACCCGGGAAAGGCCAATGTGGTGGCTGATGCATTGAGCAGAAAGTCCGCCAGCATGGGTAGTCTTGCCTATATTCCAGTCAGCCAAAGACCACTTGCCTTGGATGTTCAAGCCTTGGCCAATATATTTGTGAGATTGGATATTTTTGAGCCCAGCAGTGTGTTAGCTTGCACAGTTGCTCGCTCGTCATTGATGGAGCATATCTGGGAGCGACAGTTTGATGATCCCCATTTGTGTGTCCTGAGAGTTACGGTGCAGTGGGGAGGTGCTAGGGAGACGAATTTAGGAGATAATGGCGTATTGAGATTGCAGGGGCGAGTTTGTATGCCCAATGTTGATGGTATTTGGAAGTCGATCTTAGCGGAGACCCACAGTTCTCGGTATATTCCATTTACACGGGCGCCGCGAAGATGTATCAGGACTTGAGGTAGCATTACTGGTGGCACAGAATGAAGAAAGACATTGTTGCATATGTGGCTCGTTGTCTGAATTGTCAGCAGGTTAAGTACGAGCATCAGAGGGCTGGTGGATTATTTCATAGGATTGATCTTCCCGAGTGGAAGTGGGAGAGAATCACCATGGATTTTGTTACTGGCCTTCCGATGACTCGAAAGAAGTTTGATATTATATGGGTTATTGTTGACAGGCTAACCAAGTCAACGCATTTTATTCCAGTTGCCACCAACTATTCATCCGAGAGATATGCTGAGATTTATATCAGAGAGATCGATCGCCTTCATGGGGGTGCCCATATCTATTGATTCGGATCGGGGTCCGCAGTTTACCTCGCTTTTCTGGAGAGCGGTACAGCAGGAGTTGGGCACCCAGGTCCAGTTGAGTACAACATTTCACCCTCAGACGGACGGTCAGTCCGAGAGGACTATTCAGATTCTTGAGGATATGCTCTGACCCCAAGTTATTGATTTTGGAGGCTCGTGGGACCAGTTCTTGCCTTTAGAAAAGTTTTCCTACAACAACAGTTCTTGCCTTGTATGGTAGGCGGTGTCGGTCCCCAGTCAGATGGTTTGAGTCGGGAGAGGCTCGGTTATTGGTTACAGATCTAGTACAGGAGGCCTGTGATAAGGTCAAGATCATTCAGGACAGACTTCAGTCAGCTCAATCCAAGCAGAATAGTTATGCAAATCGTAAGGTCAGGGATGTTGCTTTCATGGTTGGTGAGCGAGTATTGCTCCGGGTATCGCCTATGAAGGGCGTGATGAGATTTGGGAAGAAGCGCAAGCTTAGCCCTAGGTTTAGTGGCCCATTTGAGATTCTTGACCGCGTGGGAAGGTGGCTTATAGACTTGCTTTGCCGTCTAGCTTGCCAGCCTTGCATTCGGTTTTTCACGTATCCATGGTTCAGAAGTATCACGGCGATCCCTGCCACGTGTTAGATTTCAGTACTGTCCAATTGGACAAGGATCTGTCATACGAGAAGGAGCCAGTGGCTATTTTAGACCGCCAGGTTCTATAGTTGAGGTCCGAAGTTTTCCCTCAGTACGTGTTCAGTGGAGAGGTCATCCTCCTGAGGCATCGACCTGGGAGTCCGAGTCTGAAATGCGGAGCCGTTATACCCATCTGTTCCCCGACTTAGGTACTTCTTTCTTTTGTCCTTTCGAGGACGAATGACTGTTTTAGAGGTGGAGGATGTGACGACCCAAAGGGTCATCACCATAATTCTCCCTTTCTTTGTGCTTTCGAGGCCTTAGAAACCTATTATTTGGTCGCTTCAATTTGCATGCATAGTCCGGACGCTATGTGAAAATATATGAATTTTGTGTTAAAAACTATGAATTTTGATAATAATATCGATATAGTTGACTTTGGTCAATATTTTGGGTAAACGAACCCGGACCCTTGGTGTGATGGTCCTGGAGTCCGTAGGAAAATATGGGACCCGGGAATATTCTCGAAATCGAAATCCGAGGTCCCAGACCCGAGTATGAAATTCTTGAAAGAAATTGTTTATCTGAAATTGATATGAAAAATTGAAATGAAAATGAGTTAGAAAGTGAGGGTATCGGGCTCATATTTTGGTTCCGACTCCCGGTACATGTCATAAATGTGAGTTAAGCACTATCTGTAAAGTTTGGTTGAAAATGGACGTGATTTGACGTGTTTCGGACTAAAAATGAAAAATTTGGAAGTTATGAACTTCGAAATGAAAATCATGAGTTTGGAGGTTTTGATTCTAAGTAAATGATGTTATTTTAGCGATTTGATCCCACGAGTAAACCCGTAGGATGTTTTTGAGGTTGTGTGCATGTTTGGGTTGGGGCCCCGAGGGCTCTGGTGAGTTTTTGATAGGTGTTAGGTTAATTTTGTTGTATGATGGAGCAACTGGTATCTGCAAGCTTCGCATTTGCGAAGCCAGCCTCGCAAATGCGAGATTCCCCCTGGCCTGCTCCTATCGCAAATACGAAGAAAAGCTCGCAAATGCGATCCCTTTCGTACCCGCCCAGCCTTTGCAAATGCGAAGACTTCTTCTCTATTGCGATTGCCAACTTAAGTCATGAGTCTGCAAATGCGAACTTTCCCTCGCAGACGCGAGTTCCACCCAAAATCTGTCCTGTTTGCAATTGCGACATCCGCCACTACTTCTGCATTGTTCGCAATGACGAACAAATATTTGCAATTGCGATATCTGCGACTGTGCATTCTATACTTAGACGATTTTAAACTTCATTCTTCATATTTTAAAAGCCCCAAACCTCCATCGGCAATTTTCTTTCAACTCCTTCTTTCCCAAGTAAATTGTAAGTCAAATTTTACTTAATTTCTTCAATCTTTAACATATTTTATCATGATTTCATCTTAAAATCAAAGCTTTCAATAGGTACAAATGAGAATTTGGGGTATAACCTAGGTTTTCTTAAAATTGGAGATTTAGACCTCAATTTGTTGTCCGATCTCAAAACAAATTACATATGTGAACTCGTAGGGGAATGGGTAAGCCGGTTTTTGTTCGAACCTTGAGTTTTGACCACGTGAGCCCGGCGGAATTTTGGGAATTTTTGGGTAAAACTTCGGGAAATTCATTCTTATGCATTCAAATTGATTTAACTAGCATTGTTTTGATACAATTGAATAAATTGTGATTAGATTCGACTGGTTTTGTGGCAAATTCGAGGGGTAAATCTATCCTAGAGGCGTTAGTTGAGTTTGGAGCTTTCGAGGAAAGTGTTTGATCTAACTTTGGCTTGGGGGAATAGGATTAGGACAATATTTGGTATGTGCTATGTGGAGTAGGTGTATAGGTATGGTGACGGTTACATATGTGCCACAGTCAAGCATGATCGTGAGTCATAATTGCTTTTAAATTCGAAAGAGGTGAAACAATTGAGTTAATTACTTTATAAATGAATTATGAAGTGATAGTGTAGAAGTAAATAAGTTAAATAAGGAAGTGTGGTGCTTTTCCCTCGCCGGGACTTGTTGTTAAATTGTTCTCCCTTGTCGGGATGATTAATCTTGTTGTATATTCCTTTCCCCGATTGGTTGTGACCGTTGATTGGGTGAGGAATATAGATTGTGCACGAAGGGTCTTTCCATGCCTTGTTTTGATAACTATGCACGAAGGGTCATTCCGTGCCTTGATGTGAGAGTTATGTGAGGAAAGCACGAAGGGTGATGCCGTGCACTATATTTGACAGTTTAGGTGAGGAAAGCACGAAGGGTGATGCCGCACACTATATTTGACAGTTTAGGTGAGGATTGAGGGTAAAAGCACGAAGGTTAGTGCCGTGCAGTTGTTGATTTACTGGCTCTCTTTATTTGATGTTAATTATTCAGTCCAGTTTTTTTGTTCGTTGGCCTAATGATTGAATTGTTATACCCCACAGCATCTCCCCTTCCCATTATCTGTTTAAATTTTGTTATCTCTCCGATATTGCACACATATCTGTACATGTTGATTGTGGTAGGTCCGATCTAGCCTCGTCACTACCTCGCTGGGGTTAGGCTAGACACTTACCAGCACATGGGGTCAGTTGTGCTGATGCTACAGTCTGTGCCCTTTTGTGCACATGTCAGGAGATGGCTTACGGACCGTAGCAGTGGCTTAGGAGCGTGCCTTCAGTCCAGAGACTCTCGGATAGTTTGCTGGCGTTCGCGGGCCCTGAGTCTCATTCATTTCAGTTCCGTTTGTTTTCATTTTATCAAAATAGGCTTCTCATGTATTTTCTTTCAGACTCGTATTTGTAGTATCTTATAGTAGTCCATGAGTATTGTGTTACTAGATCTTGGGTAGAGGATGTTGTTAATTATTCCGCATTTATTTCTTTGATATTAAAGTAAGACTTCTGCTTGAATTTATTATTTTATGATTATCTTGTTGGGGAATTAACTGAAAAGGGTATGTTAAGTTGGCTTGCCTAGATCTAACATTAGGCTCCATCACGACTCACGATGGTGGAAAATTCGGCTCGTGACAATTATGGCTGAGTTTACAAAATAGCATTTAAAACCTTGAACTGAAATTAAATGATATGCAAATCATGCTAAGCAGTAATATGAATCCTCGAAGGATTTTACAAATCGGCACAAGGCCCCAAATATGGCATCAAGCCCAGTAATATCAGTACAGTATGTGTATTAATCACCAGTATAGTATAAACATCACACGGGTGGACGAAGTCACAATCTCCAATTGTATATTACCCCGCACTCGCCATGGATTGCGCGTCATGCCTCAATATAGCGTTACGATGTGAACGTTCGGGGTTTCAAACCGTCAGAACTACATTTACATCTATTACGCACCTCAAGATGGCCAAAAGTCTACTCCGCGATGCCCTTTCCTTTATAATCGACCACCTCCCGCGTCGAATCTTGCCAAAACCACAATGAATATATTACAATAGGCTAAGGGAATATAACTCAATCGAAAAAAGTCAAAAAATATCAAAAATCACGAAATTTGCAAAACCCGAGCCCGGTGCCAACTTTTCGAAAAATTACGAAAGTTACATCACCAGATTCCTTGTCTCTCCATGGTCTCTACATATAAAATTTACCAAAATCGGAGTTCATTTGGCCCCTAAAATCACCAAATTTTATTTTCAAATCCCTATGCCTAAATCCTCAATTTTTCTACAATTTTCAAGCTCAAACCATACATAATTGATGTACCTCAAAATAGGTGGGGATAACTTACCTTCACATTGATGACAAAAATCCCCTCTTGAAGCTCCACAAAAATCGTCCATACTTTGAAGAAATGAAGAATAATGAGCTAAATCTGTGTATTATTTTGCCTATGCTTCAATGAGTTGTACCTTGCACTTGTGCTATGCAAGTTGTACATCATATTAAAATTGTTCCTTGTCAAACACCTTCTGTTTAAACACTCATAACATCTTGTATAAATATCCAAATGACAAACGATTTGAAGATTTAGAAACTAGACTCAAAGATCTTTAATTTGATAGTTGTACACTATATAACCATTTATATATCCCGAGATATGAGATTCTAAAGTGCATCATAAATTCTGCCGAAATTGCTCCAGTAGCCATTTTCGATCCATCATAACTTTCTGAGTTAATATCCAAATTGCAAATGGTTTAACTTTCTGAAAACTAGAATGTATGAGATACAACTTTCGTGTTTTGCACTTTTCTGATTTCATATAAATTACAAGATATGAGTTTCCAAATTGAACTACTCGCACCTGAAAATTTTCTGGGCACAGCAGAATTTCTGCAATTTTTCCTAAGTCCCAAATCACTCAGAGACACCTCCAAATACTCCCGAGCCCTCGGAGCACCAAATCAAATATGAACATTGACTCTAAAACATCAAACGAACTTGCTCGAGCAATCAAATCGCTAAATAACATCAAATTCAATGATTTTAGCCTTAAATCCAATAATTCTTTCAAATTTCATAAACTTTCGAATTTTCCAATTTAAGGCCGAAACTCGTCAAACAACGTCTGTTTGTAACCAAACTTTACAGGAAGTGCTTAACCAACATATATGACCTATACCGTTGTTGATACCCAATTTGTATGTATTTTTATACCAAAAATACCTTCAAAATAGCATATGTAAACATATATAAGCACGCCTGGAAATTTTGGTATTTTTTTTAATTTGTAAGATTTTTAAAAATCAATTTACTGCTTATTTTTACAGTACAAAGGGCCAAATATTATTTTCAAATTATCATTTTCAGTGAATAGTGTGTTTCATTCTCATATTTGTAACAAAATATAATTTACGTAATTTTTGCGCATTTATTACAAATGTATTTGGAATTTTTAAAGACAATTGCATGAAAGTGCAATTATGGCCTATTTCACAAATAACTATATCTTATAGCTACAAAATTATTTTTTTTATAATTTTAGATTGATATTTATATATTAGTGATTAGTGCTATGCTTTCAATTCTGTTTTTTAAATTATTTTAGCTATTTTATAAAATAAATGTGGAGAAATTGGCTATTTAAATGTTGGCCAGATTTCATTTAAAACATAGCCCAAATTGCACTCTTATTTCAGCCCAATTTTAAACCCAATTTGAACGACCCATACCCGTTGATTTTACCCGACCCACCTTTGGATTTAATCTGAGCCATTGATCAAATAAGATCAACGACCCAGATTTTATTTCCCTAATTAAATCAAACGACCCCCTCCCAAATCCTCATTCACTCAGAAGGTCTCTCTATCTCTCTCTCTATCAAACGCTCCCCCTTCTCTCTAGAACCTTATGGTTCCTTCTTCTCCGATGAAGCTCGTCGCCTCTCCGGCCATACTCCTCTCTCACTTCTCTCGATCTCCAGTCGCCATGGAACCCTCATCTCGTTGTCTCCCTCTAAAGCTCGAAGCCCAGAAACTTCTTCCATGAAAGATGGTCGCTGAAAGCTTTGCTTGGGTCCTTTGCCAGATTTTCTCCGGTGGGTTATTGTCCGATGATGCCTTCTATGGAATTATATACGAGTTTCACGGCCAGGTTTCTCATTTCCCTAATTTATTTTGCAAACCCTAATTTTTTGCATAAATTTCTTAAATCTCTATCTTTTTATGCGATTTCCGGTTTAATCTTTGTTTTCTACACTACTTTTCACTCGATATCTTTGATTAATTCAAATTTTCAAACGTTTTTTTTTCAAAACTAGGGTTTCTGACCCCTTTTTTAAAGTCACTAGGCTTCTGTTTCTTTGGGTATTATGTGATTATTCCTATATTATGTGCTTGAAACCTCGTTGTCTATGAGTTCCATGCTCCAAGTCTCTTCTAGGGCTCCGACCCTCTACTATTTGTATGATTCCTTGCTTATGGTTTTTAATTTCTGTGACCTTTTAAGTTTGAATGCCTCTCTCTTTACTGGATATCCTATTAGTTCCGAGTATCCATTTTTTGAATCCCTGATTCATATGTGTTCTTACACTAACTTAAAATTGCTTCCTTATTTGTGAGTCGCTTTCTATGATTGGGACTAATTCCCTCTAATTTTGGTCTTGCCCATGATTCTTTGACTGACTACTCATAGTTGATTTATATTGCTTGTCATATTTGTGCACTCGAGTGTATTTTGGTTATTCAGCATATATTTTCTTTGTTTGAAATATTGTGAACCTAGCCTTTATTATGTACGGCATGTCTACTGCTTTCACTATGGTATAATCAGTCATTCAACTGATTTTTTCTTTATTTGATAACACGTACTCCTCTTCGAATCATGAGTCCCTGATTTAGTTGAATTAGGACTTGTGATTGGTTCAGTTTGGTACTGTTTCTATACTTAGATACTCCTCACCCTCTTCTCTATTATTTTTCGAAAACTATAAGTACTGCTATTCGTTTCCCACTTAACAGACACCAACACACATTACAATCTCTCTGAACTCTCTTTCAATAACACTAAGTACTCTCTATTTCTCTATTATTTCTATAAAACTCTCTCACTCAATCGGTTGAACGCCAAGATTGAGTAATCTTGGCTGTTTATTTCTACACTAGTAGGGTTCTACTGCATTGGTTACTTGGGTTTTTGCCTGCTGTTTGCTTCTCTGCATTGTTGTTCTCACATTGCTGCCCTCATTCTCTGCTGACTCTGCTCATCTTGTGCATTGTTTCTCTTTGTGCTCTATTTGCCTAAAACTGGTATGTTACTCATCTAATAAATAGTCTCCAAAACAGTATGTTTTTGTTAGTTCTGCACTTCATCTTGTTCCCTATGTGTTTTTATCTATGGTTCTGCCGTTCTTATTGTTACTAGCATGCCCTCACAAGTTTAGCTTGTCATGTTTCCCCCTTACCCCATTCCTTGTCTCAATAGTTGTTTACTTTTTCTTATGTGTTAATACCATGTATCCAGATCTGCTTGACTACTTGATTGGCCTAAAAATCTCTTCCTGAGGTTAATTGTATTGGGGTTTGGTGCAGTAAGAATTGATCCCATGTTTTCAACTATGCTTGATTACTCTGCTTCAATATGTTGTCTGTGTAGTTCACTTTACTTATTTGATCCCTCCCCCTTTGTCCCTATTTGTGTGATGTCTTGTTTAAAACTTGTCAGTTATAAATGATTTCAAAAGAATTCTTTCAACTTTTTCAACCATTATTTCCTCAAGCTATCTCTCAAATCTTCCTACTGTTTTTCTTAAACTGACTTTCAACTATTTTAAACTCTCTCAATCCTATCACAATTTCATTATTCTTAGAATATTAGGTTATGCCCCTTAGTGTAGGCATTGCCTTGGGAGCCTTTGAGCACTCATTGAACTTTGATGCACAAGACTGGTGCTTGCACTTGTCAAATAATGACATTTTGGGTGCTTGGTATTGGTCAGGGGTTAAAACGAACCCTTAGGGAACTTTGCTGCACCCAAGCCTTGGTAATGGCTGTGAAATTCGGAAGGAGTGAGGTTGGAGATGTTTGACCTGGCTGAAGGCTCCCTATAGAATAACTTCTTATTTTCTTTACCACTGTTGTATTTTAATTATTTGGGCTGTAATAATTTGTAAATAATAATGGGGATTATAGTGAATTGGGAGGGCTATTGCATGTTTAATTAAGGGAACGGGTAGAAAACATGCCGATAGACCTTCATTTATTTACCTGCGCAATAGATTCCATGCTTTAGGATATGATCTTCGCATATAGAAATCATGTTCTTAGGATATTCACTTTCACTTTGTTATTCTGCATATTCTCACAACCATAACTAATTAACAATCAACAAGTCATCACCATCACATCTAGATACCATGTTTTTAGGACTTTTTGTGCATTAAATACCATGCCTTTAGGACTCTATTTGCAACTATTTAAATACTTCGTTAATCTGGGATAAATTGATTAATAACTCCTCGTTAAAACTGGAAATATTACATGCTCACCACTTTTATAACGCCTAGGCAAGCCTTAGGCCAGATAAAAACTAACTAATCACCTTTAAGTTAGGTTCAAATTAATCTGCCTCTGTCTGAACTCGTTTATCTCTGAAGCTTTCTAGTTTTATACGAACTTCTGCCCTATTTTTAAACTATCCATGCAAAGAGTTTCTACTACATCTTGTTCAGAACTGAACTACTATTTTCAAATTATTTGAATACTGTATATTCTAAATTTCAAAAGCTAGTAATATTCATTGTTTGTCTTTACACTTCTGCAATCTAAAAAATACCTTCTTACTTGTTCTTTTACTCTGCATGTCCAAAACTGTCCGCAAACGTTTCCAAGTGACTTTTGCAGATTGCTAAAATTTCTACTGCTCTTTTTTTTAAGTTTTGAACGATTTTCTTGCAAGTCTTTTCTGCAAATTCCCCAGTTTCTTTCTTTTTTAATTTATACTCCAACTTTTGAAAATTTTTCTTTTTGACCTTAATTGTGCTTAAGTCATGCTATTTATATGCATTGTTTGCGGAGGTATACATGAGCCTTATAATTGTTTACATGTTCCCCTTTTAAATGCAGTCCTACTTGTTCTTGTATGCCGCCTTAGTATTTTACCTTTAACTCTAGGAGTCGGCTTAGAACCCCCTTATTATAGGAATAATAGTCCTAAATTCCTCTGGGACTGATAGATTGGGACGGGTACTAGCATGCAATAAGTAACGAGACCAAAGGCATTTAAATACCTTAACGGATGGGAAGGGTAGGACATGGACATGATGACAATGCGATAATATTATAAAGCGACCCCTCTTTGTGAATATGTGCGGATATTGTATGGAATGATCCATATTATAGTCAAACCTAGGACCCCCTTACCTTTTACTTTTGTTTAAATGTTTCCATTTCACTTGTGCTATTTTTTTCCAAAAATTTGCCCACTAGTTTTATATTCCTTATATGCATTTTGCTTGTTTATTTCTATGCTTTTTAAAGTCACATCTAAGCAAGGCCGGGAACCACACTAGTGGATCTTGAGGGGTTCCTAACACCTTCCCCTCGAGATAATTTCAATCCCTTACCCGAACTCTGATTTTCATTCAAAAATCTTCTGAAACGTTTCCTAATGCACTATCATCATTAGGTGGCGACTCTTCGAACTCCGTAACCCAATTCCCAAAAGGGAATATAAGTTTTTTTTCCATTATTTCATAAACCCGATTTCGCTTCCTTTAGGGGAAGGGAAAAAGGGGCGTCGACAGCATGGCGGCTCTGCTGAAGAATTTCTTTAATGCTTTTACCATTAATTGCTTTTGTGACTTTATTTGTTTATTTTAATCACATTTATTTCTTGTTTTAATTATTTCATCACAATTACTAATTTGACTCATCATGTTTTTCTTTCCTTTTAATTTCTGCTTTTATTTCAATTTTGTTGTAATTTGTGGAGCATCTATTGTAATCTTTATGAACGTGAAAATACATGCAAACTGTTTCATTATTGTAATTGCATTTCTCAACATCATATTCCACTCGTGGAAAAACAAATCCCATAGCAACGGTTACAATGAGTGGTTTCACCCTTCCAATATTATAAACCCCTAAATATGGCAAAGGCATACTTGCGGTAAAACTAGTCGATCAACGGTGTAGTCGACGGTTCCACGCCTTTCCTCTTGACACTTCCGCTAAAGGGTACCTTGTCTAGCACTTCAAAAGTAGAAACCTTATTCCGTTATACTGTTCATGCATCATGGTCAACCCTAGCCGAGTCAGTTATGTTGTCTGCATAATGACTCATTAAGATAGCCTAAACCAAAGTCCATCGGGTTTCCTGAAACCCAAACGGACACCTTCACATTATGTGCATTTATTTGGAGAATTGAATGCTTTTGCTAATTATTGATTTAAATAGTTGACTCTGGTGGGGTTAAGGGTCTAACACTTTATTTTACAGAAATGAGGCACGAGGTCCCCAGATTCGGTATGGTATCCAACATTCACCCAAAGTTGCTAAGCTGGTGGGAGGATCTTCATAGCAGTGATCAAACCCTCGTCCGTAAGCACTAGGGAATTTGCCCTCGCTTTTGTAAATCCAACCCAACAACAAAATCATTGAGGCTACCACTTTGTTTTGGGATTGTTATTGATCAGTGTTCTGTTTCGGGAATTTAGAGATGACCCTTTTTCTAGAAGAAATAGGGGGCCTAGTTGGTATCCCTTGGGAAACGCCGGGTTTACTCATTCCTGAGAGTCGCAAAAGTAGAGGTTTTCTTAAAATGATGGGACTCAAGAAAAATGCCACCCTTTCTTGCTTGAAGGACTCTTACATATCATTCGACTTCCTATATAAGAGATACGACCACAGTAAGTCATATCGCACCTACATGGATGAATTCGCCCTCACCTATTTGGGGCACATACATAGAAGGGTGTTTGTGTTTATGTTTTGCTTCTTGGGCATGGTAATTTTCCCTATGAATAAGGATAGGATCCACACCAGACTAGCCATGGTTACTAAGACTTTGATGGAAGGAATCGACGGGTAATCATTCAGCATAGTACCTATGATCCTCGCAGAAATCTATTAAGCCTTGGGGGAGTGTCAACAAGGGGCTCCACATTTTGAGGGTTGTAACTTACTACTTCAACTATGGCTCCTGGAACACCTTCAAAAAGGTCATTACAGACAGGAAATCATGCGCATAGATATGGATGACCATACCGCTTTTCACCACCCAAAGCGAATGAACTTCATGCCCAATATGTTCGCTCAGCCAGAGGACGCCAATGGATTGGTAGAGTTATTCGAAAATCTGAAAGAAGAGCAAATTCAATGGATGTTCGAGTGGTTCCCGATAGGGGAGTTAATTGTCCGTTCTCGAGATGCACCGTTACTCATACTAATTGGCCTGAGGGGAACTCATCCTTATGTCCCCCTCCGAGTGATGAGGCGAGCAGGAAGGAAACAAATCATACCCAGGATAGAAAAAATGAGTCACTTCAAGGCTGAATTTCAAAATGACGATAGCCCGCATATGTGTCATGCTCAGCATATGTGGCACTGCAAGCTCGTCCTAGTATCATATCGGGAGTGTCCCGCCTACACGGGTTGGTTAGAAGATGATCACAATGGTTTGGGTATCCCAGGGTTCACCCAATGTCACAGAATTATTGATGAGAAAGCTGAAGCGCAAATCAAATACAATCAACTGCGCAAGAGAATGCGAGAATGTGAGAACAAACATCGGGAAATACAGGAAGCCCACGAGAAGCTAATAATCATATGGAAATTTATGGATGTCAGCGCCAACAACCGTTTGGGATATCTAGAGCAAGGTTTGGTAGAGTTGGAAGGAAAGTTCTTGCAAAGGATCGAAGACTGTCAGAATGTTGAGGGAAGCACATGCGGACATCTGGCTCGAGCCTGCTTACTGTTGGGGATGCATGAGTTGATGCAGCTGTACGAGGGAGGCGAGAATACCGAATCTGGGGAAGGTCCTTCTGGGACCAAGTAGTTAAGAGTCTTTTCTTTTGCTTTAATGATATAATAAGGCCAATGGCTATTAGTGATATTTTATTTAGTGTCGTTTTGGGATTCATCTTATTTTTATCAATAAAATGAGGCATTTAGCATTATAAGTTCTCCAAATTTTATTTTTCGCTAGGCCTACCTCGGGAACAAACGAGGCACCCAAATTAGGAAGCGATTTATATTCCCGCACATTATGTTTAAATATTGCAATATTATTTATCAGAATTTGCACTAACTTTTTACCTTTTTTTGTTTTTCTTTTATTTTTATTCCCTTCCTCAAAGGTTAGTTCATGCATTCTGGCACCATCAGCATACTCCACAAGATCACAGGGTCCTCCACCTCCGAGTCCACCCAGAAACAGGAGCAAGAACAAAATGGAAAATACCAATGCTAGAAAGGAGGTCGAGAGGCTTTAATCACCAACGAAATTGCTGCCCGTCTTGAGAAAACCTTGCTATGGTTTCGAGCAGAGTTGGAACAAGCCTGGAACTTGGCAAGTCTGTCAAATACTCTTGTTGTTGCTGCCAACAAATAACCGCCACCAACCCAGCCTGCTCAGACCCAAGTCTGCAACATAGGCAACAATGCTCCACTGCTTATCCTAGAGCCCCAAAATACCACAGATAACCAGAACACTCATGTCTTTGTGGATACTATACCACATTAAGGTCCGCCAATCACCAATGTGGCCAAGTCGAACGACAAACGTACCCTCATTTAGAGTTTTGCCGTTGAGATTAAGAAGTTAACAAATCGGGTTCAGGGTTTCGAAGATAACAAGGGTGTTGAAGGGTTGAATTACAAATATCTCTGTGTTCAACCAGATGTTGAGCTCCTGGAGGGGTACAAACCTCCCAAGTTCGAATTGTTCGATGGTATCGGGGATCCCAGGGTTCACTTGACGATGTATTGTGACAATCTAGTAGGAGTCGGTAGGGATGAGAAGATCCGTATGAAGCTATTCATGAGGAGTTTAAAGGGTGATACCTTATCCTGGTATATTAGCTAGGATGCGAAGAGATGGACTAGTTGGGTAAACATGGCGTCTGATTTCATGGATCGATTTAGGTTCAACACTAAGAACGCACCAGATGTGTTATATATCCAGAATCTTAAGAAGAAGCCCACATAGACCTTTCGTTAGTATGCTACTCGTAAGCTGCTAAGGTCAGGCCGGCCTTGGAAGAAGAACAAATGAACAAATTCTTTGTCCGTGCTCAAGATCCACAGTACTACGAAAGATTGATGCTAATTGAGGGCCAAAAGTTCTCCGATATCATCAAATTAGGAGAAAGGATTGAAGAAGGCATCAAGAATGGTATGGTCACTAACCTCGAGGCATTGCAAGCCACCAACAAGGTTCTACAGTTTGATGGCTCGACAAAGAAGAAGGATGTAAATTCTGTAATGGTTGCGCAAAGAAACAACTCTTCCATGAAATATCAAACCTATCCTCAGCTCCACTCACATATCAGCCTACCCCAAATTACCAAGCACCACCACCCACTTACAAAATTCCATCCCTTCTTACCAATCACCTCCACCACCCACATATCAACCCGCCTCACCCAGATATTCCCAACTTGCACCCGTATACCAAGCATATAAATCCCAACCTTCTCACTACCCATCACTGCCTACTTGCCAAAATTTCCCTCGACCTAGACCAATCTTTGACAGCAAACCTCCTAGAGAATACACCGCCATAGCCGAGCCGATTGACCAATTGTATGAGAAACTCAAAGAAGTAAGTTACGTCCCCTATTCCAGCTGTAACTCTAGAAAACCCTTCCTAGTGGATCAAACCAAACAATACTTGCACATACCATTCCGGGATAAAGGGCCATACCATTGACGAGTGTCGCTCGTTGAAAGACAAGATTCAGAATCTGATTGACAACAAGATTATTGTAGCAAAGGAGCCCGCTCCTATTGTCTGTAACAACCCTCTGCTTGACCACAAGGTTGGAGGCATCCACATGATTGAGAACGAAGATGATTGGGACCCCAAGGGGTCAATTAGTTTGATAGTTGAAGGAGATGAGCCTAAAAAGTCAACGGTTACTCTCAATCCCATTGCCGTCCAGATTCAGCCCTCTGAGGGCGACGTGGTAAATGTATCCATGCCACTCGAGTTTGAAGTATCTTCTCCAAAGATGCCAAAACCAATTGAGGTTGAGTTCGGAGTTCCAAAACCACCTACACTATTTGAAGTTTTTGTGTTGCCTCCAAAGGGACCTATTCCAGTCTCCATAACAGACATCACCACATTCCAAACAACGGTTATACCTTGGGATTACACTACGGAGGCTAGAAGAAAAGGAAATATGCACACTGGAGAAACAACTGCCGCTCAAGGTATGTCTAGGACAGGCAGGGTATACACCCCGGAACATTTGGCTGAGTCTAGCAAGAAGGCTTCTGGGTGAGCTGTTGAAACTGGACCCGATGACCTCTGGAGAAAGGTACAGTCCAAAGAATACTCTGTCATTGAACAGTTGAACAAGACACCGGCATAGATTTCTATTATGGCCCTCCTACAAAGCTCTGAGGCACATAAAAATGCCTTGATGAAGATACTAAGTGAGGCCTATGTTCCCAGCAACATAACGGGAGGCGAAATGGCAAACATGGTGGGACAGATACTAGAAAGCCATAAGATCACCTTCTACGAAGATTAATTAACACCAGAAGGGCTTGGTCACAACAAAGCATTGCCCATAACTACGCAATGTGAGGATCACTTTATCACCGGGATTCTAGTCGACGGGGGATCCACCCTCAACATTTGTCCGTTGGTCACTCTCAGGACACTGGGCAGGGGATTGCATGAGATCAAAGAAGGGGCTATCAGTGTTAAAGCTTTTGATGGATCTCAGAGGTCCACCATTGGAGAGATTATTTTATGCCTGCAGATGGGGACCACCTGGTTCGACATTGAGTTCCAAGTCATTGATGTACCAGCATCCTATACTTTATTGCTAGGACGACCCTGGATCCACATCGCTGGGGTCGTGGGGTCAACATTGCATCAAGCTATGAAATTTGTATGGAATCATCAGGAAGTAATCATTCATGCCGATAGTAGTAACCCCATATACAGTCGCCAGACTATCCCGATGATCGGAGGAAGAAGGAGAATAGGTGGATAAATATACTATCACATCGAGCGGGTCAATGCCATAGACAAGGATAAGTGGTAGTATAGCAAAACCGAGAGCATTTTGAATTGGAGCGGATACCAGCCCGAAAAGGGGCTTGGAAATAATATCCAGGGTATCACCAAGCCTATCCAGTTGAAGAAGCATGGAACCACTTTTGGTCTAGGTTATGAATACACTTGGGAGGAGTTCTAGCACTGGTCGCCACCATGGAGCGGTCCCTACTACCCACTGGAGCACCCTCTAACCAAGTTAGAGCAGAATTTTCAACCCGTTGATGTCATATCAGAGGAAGATGAGACGCTAACAACCATGAAGAACCTGCTTCTAGAGGATGATATGGATTGATGTTTTACCTTCGAGGAGGAAGGGGAGGAAGGCTCTTCTATTCAAGCTGTGAATCAGGGAGAACACCACACCAACTGGTCAATCAGGACCATCAGTGCCCGTAGAGCCTCTGGGTAGCAAGGCTAAACGACACACCTGCATCGCGCTTTACCTATAGTTGATTTTACTTTTCAGCATTGTCTTTACTTTTGTAAAAGAGCTCCGATATTTTAGACAATTATGAATTTAATCAAAAGCATTTTCCAATTCTATCTGTATATTTTTCTCTCATTTATTTCTCTATCATTTACTAAGGCTGGAAGAATAACGGTTCCGAACCGGAACCGTGACCGGAACCGCGGTTCTGGCGGTTCCGCGGTTCTAAACGATTCCGGTTATACGGTTCCGGTTCCCCGGTTCCGGTTCCGCGGTTCCGGGCCGGTTCCACCCTTTAGAACCGTGGAACCGGAACCGCCAGAACCGGAACCGGAACCGGACCGGTTCAGGCGGTTCTAAACGGTTCCGATATTTAAAAAAAAAAAATTTTTTTTAAATTCGGACCGTTGGCGGAACCGTTTGGAACCGTTTAGAACCGCCGGAACCGGTCCGGTTCCGGTTCCGATTCTATCCGGTTCCCAACGGCCATTTTTTTTTTTAAATTTTTTTTTTTTTTTTAAATTCTGAAAATCAGAATGTTGGTATTGCAGAAATAGCCGTTTGGCATTTTTAAAATTTAGCCATTTGACCCCTCAAATTTAATTTAACCCCAAACTTTATATAATTACACAATTTCCCATTTCTCAACTATAAATACCCCCTCATTCTTTCATTTTAATTCACCAATTCATCAATCTTACTCAATCTCTCTCAATCTCTCTCAAGCTCTCTTACAATCTTTCTGTGCAAGTGCTTAATTTTTGTTGCAAATTCGTGAAACATTGTGAAGTTGTTGAATTGAATATAAAATATTTATATAACATATAATATATAACATACAACACATAATACTATTAATACTAACTACTACACAATATACATTATTTATATACAATATATACTACTTTACTACAACATATACTACTTATATACAAAATATACACTACTTATTTTGAATATATACTAATTTCCAAACACAATATATGCTATAGTAACAACATAGTACACCATATAAAAATATATTCTACAATATACTAATCACTACTATACAAGATATTTAATTTAAACAAAAAAAAAAAGCCGGGAACCGCCGGGAACCGCCTGGAACCGCCAGACCCGCGGTTCCGGAACCGCCAGAACCGGAACCGGGTGGTTCCAGAACCGTATGGTTCCGGTTCCGGCTCCGGAACCGCCAGAACCGGAACCGCCAGAACCGGGAACCGCCAGAACCGGAACCGCCAGAACCGGGAACCGCCAGAACCGGAACCGTTTACCCAAATAGACCCAGAACCGGAACCGGATACAGCCTTATCATTTACTTTATTTTACACAACATTACTATTACATATCGTGATGATGAACCAACGACTGTAACTTGCAACGAGCCAATGCGACAAACTGACATAGATTCAGAGGAGGACGAAATACCAGAGGAGGTTGTTAAAGAAGTCGAAAATTTTGAGAACAGACTTAAGTCCAATTTAGGAGGACTCATGTGATAGAACTGGATCCATCAAAAGTCAAAGACATTCAAGAGTTGCCACCGCCAAAGAACAAGGAAGAGGTAATGAGTTTTCTAGGGAGGCTCAACTACATCAGCCGGTTCATATCTCAGTCCACTGTCATTTGTGAACCCATCCTCAATATGCTAAATAAAGATGCCGCCACTAAATGGACTAATGATTTTCAAAAAGCTTTCGATAGAATCAAGGAATACTTGTCAACGCCACCGGTCCTGGTTTTGCCTGAGCCAGGGAGACCTCTATTACTTTATCTTGCAGTATTGGATGGAGCACTTGGTTGTGTTTTGGGACAACATTACGAAACGGGAAAGAAGGAGTAGGACATCTAGTACCTCAGCAAGAAGTTCACCCCTTACGAGGCTTGGTATTCCTTATACGAGCGTACTTGTTATGCTTTAAACTGGGTAGCTCTAAAATTGAGACATTATTTCTTTACTTACACCACTCATCTCATATCCAGGATGGACCCATTGAAATATATGTTCCAGAAGCCCATGCCTACTGGCAAGCTCGCCAAGTGGCAGATTTTATTATGTGAATTTGACATCATTTATGTTAACCAAAAGGCGGTCAAAGGACAAGCCCGTACAGATCACCTCGCCGAGAATCCTGTAGGAGAAGAATACGAACCTTTAAAGACGTACTTTCCTGATGAGGAAATAGCCTTCATAGGAGAAGATATTGTAGAATCCTATGATAGTTTGAGAGTGTTTTTCGACGGAGCCTCAAACTTCAAAGGAGTGGGTATAAGAGCGGTTTTGGTATTAGAAACTGGTCAGCATTACCCGGTGTCCGCCAAGCTCAGATTCCCATGTACCAACAATATGGCTGAGTACGAAGCCTACATCTCAGGGCTCAAGCTGGCCATTGACATGAGTATTCACGAACTGCTAGTGATCGGAGATTCAGACCTACTAATTCATCAGGTCCGAGAGGAATGGGCAACCAAAAATTCCAAGATACTCCCCTATATACACCATGTGCAGAAGTTGAGGAAAAGATTCAGAAAGACGGAGTTCTAGCATGTTCCCAGAACACAAAATGAGTTCGCCAATGCTTTAGCCACTTTATCATCCATGATCCAGCATCCGGATACAAACTTTATTGATCCTATCCCGATCAAGATTCATGACCAGTCAGCTTATTGTGCTCACGTCGAGGAAGAAGCCGACGGGAAACCTTGGTTCCAATATCAGGGAATACTTGACAACATAAGGGTACCCAAAGCTTACCAATGCTACTCAGAAAAGAACATTTCAGAGATTGTCCAATAACTTTTTTCCCAGCGGAGGAATCATGTATAGGAGGACTCCTGATTTGGGATTATTAAGGTGTGTCGAGGCAAAAGAAGCAACCACACTATTGGAGGAAGTGCATGCAGGGACTTGTGGACCACATATGAATGGTTTCATTTTAGCAAAGAAGATATTTCGAGCAGGTTATTTTTGGATGACTATGGAGACGGACTGCATAAAGTACGTCCGAAAATGCCACCGATGCCAGGTGCATGCAGATATGATAAAGGTGCCTCCAAACGATCTTACTGCAACAAGCTCACCATGGCCCTTCGCCGCTTGGGCTATGGACGTCATTGGACCAATTGAGCCAGCCGCGTCAAATGGGCATAGGTTCATCCTAGTGTAAATCGATTACTTTACCAAATGGGTTGAAGCAGCATCATACAAGGCAGTCACCAAGAAGGCAGTTGCAGATTTCGTCCGAGATCGTATGGTCTGCCGATTAGGGGTTTCAGGATCAATCACCACCGACAACGGCTCTAACCTCAACAGTAACATAATGAATGCAATGTGTGAAACATTCAAGATCAAACATAAGAACTCTACGGCTTACAGACCTCAGATCAACGGAGCTGTTGAAGCAGCCAATAAGAACATCAACAAGATACTAAGGAAAATGATTGAAAACCACAAGCAGTGGCATGAGAAATTGTCATTCACTTTATTGGGTTACAGCACCACGGTCGGCACATCAACCGGGGCCACTCCTTACATGCCGGTTTATGGAACAGAGGCGGTCATTCCCGTTGAAGTAGAAGTTCTATCCTTAAGGGTCATACAAGAAGCAGAATTAGATGATGCAGAATATGTTAAAAGTCGAGACGAGCAGTTAGCCCTTATCGACAGGAAGAGAATGAATGTTGTCTGTCACGGTCAATTATATCAGAACAGAATGTCCAGAGCCTTCTACAAGAGAGTTCGACCAAGGAAGTTTACACCAGGTCAGCTGGTGTTGAAGAAGGTATTTCCACATCAAGATGAAGCCAAAAGGAAATTCTCTCCCAACTGGCAGGGTCCGTACATGGCCCACCGGTTTCTGACTGGAGGATCCCTTATTCTCGCAGAAATGGATGGAGAAATTTGGCCAAAGCCTATCAACTCATACGTAGTGAAGAGATTCTATGTTTGATCATTATGCTTTCCTTTATGATGTAATTTGAACTACGCCTGACCTGATTCTCGAATAAAAGGGGATACGTAGGCAGCCCTATGGGTTCAGTCACATTTTAATAAAAAATTCCATTTTCCCTCGCTGTTAGAACTGGGGCAGAATTTTGAGGAGGAACCTCAAAATACTGATATTTTTTAGTCTTTTCATCAACGCCGACCCAGTAAACTAGGGTAGAATTTTGAGAAGGACCCTCAAAATTCTGGAATGACTCCGCGTTGGGTTATTTAGCACATCCACCAGTAGCACCAGCCCAGTAAACTGGGGCAGAATTTTAAGGAGGACCCTCAAAATTCCGGACAAACGAGGTCACCGTATCTTGAACCACTTTGCAGTTGTTGGTTCATCATAAAACAAAATTATTCTTTTCTTTACTAAATGTATATACATTTGCATCATGTTTGTCAAACTTTGCATAAAATCATTTGGATCGCTATCGTTTAGCAACGCTACCGCAAATGGCATAGGACGTCACGAGCCGAGAGAAGCGAACTAACCTCCCCCTTTACAGAACTCACGATTTTTCTTTGGATACAAGAATTCGGGACACGAGTTAACAATGCATTTTCTCTACAGAGTCGGAAACTATCACTCACTTCACAAGGGTGTGCTATCTACACCCGACACTTCACCAGCAGTCAGGATACACAATCGTTTACCAGCTAAGAAAAGCGCTAATATCTTCTCCTTTACACTTTTTCATTGCATAAGGCTATTCTCTATCTTTCGAGGTTAATCTCTACCTCCATCTTGCATAAGGCTATCTGCTGCCTTTCGAGACTAAGCTCTGTCTCCATTTTGCATTGAATAAGGCTATTCTCTGCCTTCCGAGATTAAGCTCTACCTCCATCTTGTATAAGTCTATCTTCTACCTTTCGAAACTAAGCTCTGTCTCCATCCTACATTGCATAAGCCTATTCTCTACCTTCCGAGGTTAAGCTCTACCTCCATCTTGCATAAGGCTATCTTCTACCTTTCGAGACTAAGCTCTGTCTCCATCCTGCATTACATAAGGCTATTCTCTGCCTTTCGAGGTTAAACTCTACCTCCATCTTGCATAAGGCTATCTTCTTCCTTTCGAGACTAAGCTCTGTCTCCATCTGCATCTTGCATAAGGCTATCTTCTGCCTTTCGAGACTAAGCTCTGTCTCCATCCTGCATTGCATAAGGCTATTCTCTGCCTTCCGAGGTTAAGCTCTACCTCCATATTGCATAAGGCTCTTATCTGCCTTTCGATACTAAGCTCTGTCTCCATCTGCATTCTTTGCATGAGGCTAATCTTTGCCTTCCGAGGTTAAGCTCTACCTCCATATTTCATCAGGCTATCATCTTCCTTTCGAGAATAAGCATTGTCTCTGCCCTGCATGGCTGAGACATCGCCACCTGCATTTTGAAATTCTCATCTGGATGAAACATCGCCACCATATTTCAAATTCTCATTCGGCTGAAATACCGCCATCTGTTTTTTAAATTCCCGCTCAGGTTGAAATATCTCCACCCTTTGCATTCATTTAGCTGAAAGATTGCCACCTTCTCATGGGCTGAAACATCGCCAACTTGTTCAAAGGCGTCATAGTTTGAAGGCACCATCTGTATATCCCAAGAACATCATTTCATGTCCTACGAACCCTTACTTTTATGCTTCGCATCGCCCAGGACATCATAGTCTGAGGACGTCATCCTAACCGTCCAAGGACAAACATTCATGGTCCAATGAGAATTTGCATCACGTTTAAATTATGCAATATGTATGCGCATCGCCTATTTGCAGGTGTCCCGGTTAGCTCACGGCCGTCTCAGCAGCATCGATCCCGCTCCAGTTCTCCACAGTTCGTCCAACGTACAAACCCCCTTTCAAATCTAACCATCGCGTCCGTTGTTTCAAATTTCCATCGGCATATTCCGCCATTACTTCCTGAACTACATATGGCCTGATTCCAGTAAGACCAGGGATATGTAGGCAAATCAAAAATCAGAGCACGGTCAAAATTCTCTTATAATCACAATTCCGGTCAAAATTGGTCATCTTATCTCTACCCGACAACTCTTTCATCCTCCTCGGGTAAAGAGGGCAGCTGTTGATATCCAATTTTTTTCTATGTATTTTTGTACCCAAAATACCTTAAAATAGTATATATATATATATATATATATATATATATATATATATATATATATATATATATATATATATATATATGTAAGCACGCCTGGAAATTTTGATATTTTTCTTTAATTTTTAAGATTTTTAAAAATCGATTTACTGCTTATTTTGATAGTACAAAAATTATATTTAAATTATCATTTTCAGTTAATAGTGCGTTTCATTCTCATATTAACAACAAAGTATAATATTGCGTAATTTTTGTGTATTTTTTACAAATGTATTTGGAATTTTTAAAGATAATTGCATGAAATTGCAATTATATCCTATTTTGCAACTAACTATATCTTATAGCTACAAAATTATTTTTTATAATTTTAGATTGATATTTACATGTTATTAATTAGTTCTAAGCTTTCAATTCTGCTTTTTAAATTATTTTAGCTATTTTATAAAATAAATTGGGAGAAATTGGCTATTTAAAAGTTGGGCAGATTTCATTTGAAACATAGCCCAAATTACACCCCTCTTTTAGCCCAATTTAAATCCAATTTGAACGACCTCATACCCGTTGATTTTACCCGACCCACCTTTGGATTTAATCTGAGCCGTTGATCAAATAAGATCATCTGCCCAGTTTCTATTTCCCTAATTAAATCAAACGGCCCCCTCCCAAACCCTCATTCACTCAAACGGTCTCTCTCTAACGAATGCTCCCCCTTCTCTCTAGAACCTTCTTTTTCTTCTTCTCCGATGAAGCTCGTCGCCTCTCCGGCCATACTCCTCCCTCACTTCTCTCGATCTTCAATCGTCATGGAACCCTCATCTTGTTGTTTCCCTCTAAAGCTCGAAGCCCAGAAACTTCCGCCATGAAAGACGGTCGCTGAAAGCTTTGCTTGGGTCCTTTGCCGGCTTTTCTCCAGTGGGTTTTTGTCTGATGATGCCTTCTATGGCATTATATACGGGTTTCACGGCCAGGTTTCTCATTTCCCTTATTTATTTTGCAAACCCTAATTTTTTGCCTAAATCTCTAAAACCTCTGTCTTTTTAAGCGATTTCCGGTTTAATTTTTCTACACTACTTTTCACTCGATATCTTTGATTAATTCAAATTTTTAAACGTTTTGTACCACTTTTCAAAACTAGGGTTTCCGACCCCTTTTTAAAAATCATTAGGCTTCTGTTTCTTTGGGTATTATATGATTATTCCTATGTTATGTGCTTGAAACCTAGTTGTCTTTGAGTTCCATGCTCCAAGTCTCTTCTAGGGCTCCGACCCTCTACTGTTTGTATGATTCCTTGCTTTGGGTTTTTAATTTCTATTACCTTTTAAGTTCGAATGCCTATCTCTTTACTGAATATCCTATTAGTTCCGAGTATCTTTTTTTTGATTCCCTGATTCATATGTGTTCTTACACTGATTTCAAATTGCTTCCTTATTTGTGAGTTGCTTTCTATGATTGGGACTAATCCCTCTAATTTTGGTCTTGCCCGTGATTCTTTGACTGATTTTTCATAGTTGATTTATATTACTTGCCATATTTGTGCACTCGAGTATATTTTGGTTATTCAGCATATATTTTCCTTTTTTGAAATATTGTGTACATAGCCTTTATTATGTACGGCATGCCTACTGCTTTCATTATGGTATAATCAGTCATTCAACTGATTTTTTTCCTTATTTGATAACTCATACTCCTACTCGAATCATGAGTCCCTGATTTAGTTGAATTAGGACCTGTGATTGATTCAATTTGGTATTCTTTCTATAATTAGATACTCCTTACCCTCTTCTTTATTATTTTTCGAAAACTCTAAGTACTGATTTTCCTTTCCTACTTAACAGACACGAACACACATTACAATCTCTCTGAACTCTCTTTCAATAACACTCAGTGCTCTCTATTTCTCTATTGTTTCTCTACAAACTCTCATCGGTTGAAAGTCAAGATTGAGTAATCTTGGCTATTTATTTCTACACTACTAGGGTTTTACTGCATTGGTTACTTGGGTTTTAGCCTGCTGTTTGCTTCTCTGCATTGCTGTTCTCACATTGCTGCCCTCATTCTCTGCTCACGCTGCTCATCTTGTGCATTGTTGCTCTTTGTTCTCTATTTGCTTGAAACTGGTATGTTACTCATCTAATATATAGTCTCCAAAACAGTATGTTTTTGTTAGTTCTGCACTTCATCTTGTTCCTTGTGTGCTTTTATCTATGGTTCTGTTGTTCTTATTGTTACTAGCATGCCCTTACTAGTTTAGCTTGTCATGTTTCCCCCTTACCCCATTCATTGTCTCAATAGTTGTTTACTTTTCCTTGTGTGTTAGTACCATGTATCCAGGTCTGCTTGGCTACTTGATTGGCCTAAAACCTCTTCTTGAGGTTAATTGTATTGGGGTTTGGTGCAGTAAGAATCGAGCCCCTGTTTGCAACCATGCTTGATTACTCTGCTTCAATTGTTTGTGTAGTTCACTTTACTTATTTGATCCCTCCCCCTTTGTCCCTATTTGTGTGATGCTCTATTTAAAACTGGTCAGTTCTAAATGATTTCAAATGAATTCTTTCAACTTTTTCAACCATTGTTTCCTCAAGCTATCTCTCAAATCTTCCTACTGTTTTTCTTAAACTGACTTATAACTATTTTAAACTCTCTTAATCCTATCACAATTTCAGTATTCTTAGAACATTAGGTTATGCCTCCTTAGTGTAAGCATTGCCTTGGGAGCCTTTGAGCACCCATTGAACTTTGATGCACAAGGCTGGCACTTGTCAAATGATGACATTTTGGGTGCTTGGTATTGTCCAGGAGTTCAAACGAACCCTTAGGGAACTTTGCCGCACCCAAGCCTTGGTAATGGCTGTAAAACTCGGAAGGAGTGAGGTTGGAGATGTTTGGCCTGGCTGAAGGCTCCCTATATAATTACTTCTTATTTTCTTTACCGCGATTGTATTTTAATTATTTGGGTTGTAATAATTTGTAAGGAATAATGGGGGTTATAGTGAATTGAAAGGGCTATTGAATGTTTAATTAAGGGAACGAGTAGAAAACATGCCTATAGGCCTTTATTTATTTACCTGCACAATAATTACCATGCTTTAGGTTATGCATCTTCGCATATAGAAATCATGTTCTTAGGACATTCACTTTCAGTTTGTTATTCTGAATATTCTCAAAACCATAACTAATTAACAATCAACAAGTCATTACCATCACATCTAGATACCATATTTTTAGGACTTTTTGTGCATTAGATACCATGCCTTTAGGATTCTATTTGTAACTATTTAAATACTTCGTTAATCTGGGTTAAAATTCATTAATAACTCCTCGTTAAAACTGAAAATATTACATGCTCACCACTTTAATAACGCCTAGGCAAGCCTTAGGCCAGATAAAAACTGACTAATCACCTCTAAGTTAGGTTCAAATTAATCTGCCTCTGTCTGAACTCATTTATCCTGAAGCTTTCTAGTTTTTATATGAACTTTTGCCATATTTTTATATTATCCATGCAAAGGTTTTCTACTACATCTTGTCAAGAATTGGACTACTATTTTCAAATAATCTGAATACTATCTATTCTAAATTCCTAAAGCTAATAATATTCATTATTTGTCTTTGCACTTTTGCAATCTCAAAAATACCTTTATATTTGTTCTTTTACTGCCTGTCCGAAAACTGTCTGCAAATATTTCCAAGTGACTTTTGCAGATTGCTAAAATTGCTACTACTCTTTTTTTCAAGTTCTGAACGATTTTCTTGCAAGTCTTTTCTGCAAATCCCCCAGTTTCTTTCTTTTTTAATTTATACTCCAGCTTTTGAAAATTATTCTTTTAGACCTTAATTGTGTTTAAGTCATGCTATTTATATGCATTGCTTGTGGAGGTATACATGAGCCTTATAATTGTTAACATGTTCCCCTTCTAAATGCAGTCCTACTTGTTCTTGTATGTCGCCTTAGTATTTTACCTTTAATCCTAGGAGTCGGCTTAGAACCCCCTTCTTATAGGAATAATAGTCCTAAATTCCTCCGGGACTGATAGATTGGGACGGGTACTAGCATGCAATAAGTAAACGAGACCAAACGCGTTTAAATACCTTAACGGGATGGGAAGGGTAGGACATGGAGATGATGACGATGCGATAATTTCATAAGCGGCCCCTCTTTGGGAATATGTGCGGATATTGTATCGAAGGATCCATGTTATAGTCAAACCTAGGACCCCCTTACCTTTTACTTTTGTTTAAATATTTTCCTTTCACTTGTGCTATTATGTTCCAAAAATTTTCCCACTAGTTTTATATTCCTTATATGCATATTTGCCTTTTTATTTCTATGCTTCTTAAAGTCACATCTAAGCAAGGCCAGGAACCACACTAGTGGATCTTAAGGGGTGCTAAACACCTTCCCCTCGAGATAATTTCAAGCCCTTACCCGAATTTTGCGTTTCATTCAAAAAGCTTCTTAAAAGTGTCCTAATGCACTATAATCATTAGGTGGCGACTCTTTGAACTCCGTAACCCGATTCCCAAAAGGGAATAAGAGTTTTTTTCGTCCACAATGTCGTAAACCCTTTTTCGCTTCCTTTAGGGGAAGGGAAAAAGAGGGAGTCAACAGTACCGGACGTCGGAACAAAAATACGAGCTCGATACCATTACTTTCTGATCAAATTTTATTTTCATTTTCCTTAAATATTTTCATAAAACAGTTTCACAGAAAAATTCATTTCTCGGGCCTGGGACCTCGGAATTCGATTCCGGAAACATGTCCAAGTACCATATTTTTCTATGGACCTTTCAAGACTGAAAAATCATGTGTCCAGGTCTGTTTACCAAAAATGTTGACCAAAGTCAACTTTAACAATATTAAATATCAAAATTCTTCTAATTTTTCACATATTCATATATTCCAACACAAAAATATTTAAAACACACTCCTAAGTCCCAAATAACCTAACAAAGCTATTCGAACCATAAAATTTGCATTTCGAATCCAATATCAAAATTTCCACTTCTGGTCAAATTTTCTCAAAAACATTCAATTTTCCATCTTTAGCCGAACGGCTCCAAAATGACCTACGGACCTCCGATTTACTTCCGAGCGCGCTCCCAAATCCAGAATCACGATACGGAGCTACTTCTAGTCTCGAAATCCCAAATGGACATCAATAACACTGATGCAATTTCTTCTAAAATTCTATCTCCCATAATATGTGCCAAAACGCTTCCGGGTTATCCAAAACCTGATCGAGGCATAAGCCCAAGTCCAAAATCATCATACGAACCTGCTGAAACCTTTGAATCCCAATTCCGAGGTCGTTTACTCAAAATTCCAATCCTAGTTCATTTCTTTAATTTTAAACTTTCAAAATGAGAATTTCCATTTATATTTGACTCCAAACTTCCTGAATTTTAATTCTGACCATACACACAAGTCAATATACCTGAGATGAAGCCGCTCATGGCCTAAAACTGTTGAATGATTCACCGGAACTTAAAACGACCGGTAGGGTCGTTACAGAGACGAACAAGGAGAGATGCAACCAAAAGAATTAGGTACTAGAATATGGTCAAACCTATTTCAGAAGAACAGATTTGTAGAAAATGGTATGTCTGTTTCTTATATACCACCAGAAATCGTTGATGGTCAAGTAATTGCGCAATTGGAAAAGGAAGAGGTTGAAGCTGAGACTGAGAAGTGGAAATGTGCATTAATTGTATACATACTAGGAGATACCCCAGGATATAACACTATGAGGAGATACATAAATGTTAATTGGGAAAGTGTTAGAGAACCAGATGTATTCCTGCATGAGGAAGGGTACTACATCATCAGATTTAACCCCGAAACTGATATGAAAGAGATTTACTTCTCTGGACCGTATACAATTAATAATAGGCCTATAATTTTGAAACCATGGACTGCTAAGTTTGATTTTAAGGAAGAATTTCCCACTGAAATTCCAATGTGGGTTAATTTCCCAAAATTACCACTAAATTGTTGGGGATTTAATTCATTGAGTAGAATAGCAAGTGTTGTTGGAACTCCTATATTTGCGGATGAATGCACAACCAAGAAAATCAAGGTTTAATATGCTAGAATGTTAATAGAGATCAATATGACTAGACTATTGAAGGAGGAAATCTGGGTAAAAGATCCAAAGAGGAAACAGTTTTTGCAAGATGTTTATTATAAGTGGAAGCCAAAATTTTGTGAGAAGTGCCAAAAGGTTGGACACTCATGTGCTCCTCATGATATTGGGCCTAAGCAGGAGAGTAAATAACAGGTCAATCAAAAAGGCAAAGTAAGGGAGACTAAGAAGGTGACATATGAGTGGATAACTAAAGGTAAGTGCAACAAGAAGTTAACCAACCTGTGCAACCCATACCAGTTGAGCAACATATAAAACAACAGACAACAGAAGTGGATCATGGGGCAATCTTCTCTCCAAAGTCCAAGCCTGAAAATAGCCAAAGACAGCGTGAGACGAGGTCACCAAGCATCCCAAACAGAGTTATACTGAGTAATCACAATAGGGGAAACAAGTGGAGAGTAGCCATGAGTTTAATTTAGCTAACTTTCCACTACTATCCAAAGTAAAACTGAGAAACTCTTTTGATGTTTTACCATGTGGTGCTGGGGATGTGCAGAAATTGACCCTTGATAGGGGAGGAGATCATTTAACATGCTAACAAAAGGAGTTGGCTAACTATATCAAAAACAAAAATGTTAGGATGACTGGCCTAGTGGAAACCAGGGTGAAAGAACATAATTTCAAGAGAGTAAGTAAAGTCATAGCACCTGATTGGGAAGGGATAAATAACTATTAATATGCTCAAAATGGTAGGGTATGGGTCTTATGGGATCCAAGATGGTTTAGTGTGTAATTACTCAAAGCAGGAGATCAATATATACATTTTCAAGTTATAGGTAATGTAGGAAAGATAGACTGTCTAATAACAGTTGTCTGTAGACATAACACGCTGGAGCAAAGGAAGACATTATAGGTAGAGGTTCAACAATTAGTATAGATTGGTGGGCAATCCTGTAACATATGTGGAAACTCAAGAATTTGCTAACTGCATTCAAAATCTGCAGTTGAGTGAATTGATATGGAAGGGGGACTATTACACTTGTTCAAACAAACAAGGTGACAATGATAGAATCAGAAGCAGGACTGATAGAATGTTTGGAAATTTTGAGTGGATGATGCAATGGGGACAAGTTTAGAATGAATATGAATTGCCAGTAATATCTGATCACTCATCTATGCTAATATCAATGTCAGTGCACTCAAGGCTAGGCAAAATTCCTTTCAGGTTTCTAAATGTATGGGCAGATCATAGCAGATTTGTACAGATAGTGCAAGAAGGATGGGAACAGAATGTGACAGGCTGGAAAATGCAGAACATATGGCTAAAACTGAAGGCTTTGAAAGTTAGACTTAAAGCATTAAACAATGAGGAGTTTAAACCTATTGCTTCCAAAATTGAGAAGGCTCGTGGAGAACTTCAAGAATTATAAGAGAAGATTAGCCTTAACTATATTGATGACATGATGGAACAAGAGAAGAATGCCTTGCAGCAGCTGGAAAAATGGTCACTTATTGAGGAAAATGTCCTAAAGCAAAAATCTAGAGCAAGATGGATTAAGCTTGGTGACTCAAATTCAAAGTATTTCTCTGCTATGCTGAAGGAAAGAAATCAAAGGAAGCAGATTAAAGAGATTAAAGCTCTTGATGGGCAGAAGTTGAATGATGCAGATGTGATCAAACATGAAATTATTGACTTCTATAAATCATTGATGGGAACTGCAGCAAAAAATCTACCCTCAATAGATAGGGAGATCATGAAGAAAGGGCATGTGTTATCCCAGCAACAAAGAAGGTAACTAGTTGCAGATATAACTAATCAAGAAATACTTGAAGGGTTGAAACATATATGAGAGGACAAAGCTCCAGGAGTAGATGGGTTTAATGCTTGCTTTTTCAAGAAGGCATGGCCTATTATCAAAGTGGAGATTTGTGAAGGTATTAAAGATTTTTTTAGTACCGGGAGATTATATAAGGCACTCAATTGCACTGCCCCCACATTAATCCCCAAGGTGGACAAGCCAGTCACAGTAAAGGACTTCAGACCTATTGCTTGTTGCACTCTTCTTTATAAGCTCATCTCCAAAATACTAGCAGCAAGAACACATAAGGTGATTGCTAGTGTCATTAGTGAAAATCAAGCTGGATTTATACCAGGGAGGAGAATTTCAGATGACATTGTCATGGTCCATGAACTGGTTAAAGCATACACAAGGAAACACATCCCAGATAGATGCATGATTAAGATAGACTTACAGAAAGCCTATGATTCAGTAGAGTGGATATACTTGGAATAGGTAATGGAGAGTTTGGGCTTCCCTGATCAATTTATCAAGTGGATCATGGAGTGTGTAAAAACTGTCAATTATACTGTCTTGATCAATGGAGAGACTACTACACCCTTTTGATGCAAAAAAAGAGCTTAGCAAGGGGATCCCATATTACCTTTCCTATTTTCCATTGCCATAGAATATCTCAGTAGAAGTCTCAATGATTCGAAAGAGGATAAGGATTTCAAATATCATTCAAAATGTGCTAAACTTGGTATTACTTATCTAAGTTTTGCTGATGATCTTTTATTATTTGCAAGAGGAGACTTATCATCAGTAAAAGCAATGCACATGTGTTTTCAACATTTTTCTCAAGCTTCAGGTCTGCAAGCAAATATGGGGAAGAGTTCTGTGTATTTTGGAGGGGTGCAAAGATAGGAAAGAGATAGAATCTTACTACACCTGGGGTATGGACAAGGGGAAATGCCTTTCAAACATCTAGGCATCCCCTTGTCAACAAAAAAAGATTTCATTGATACAGTGACAGCCTCTCGTTCAGAAAATAGTGGCAAGGATCTCATCATAGACAGCTAATAAATTGTCATATGCAGGGAGAGTACAACTAGTTCAAAGTGTTATATTTGGAGTGCAGGCATATTGGGCCTAGATTCTTCCATTACCAGTCAAAGTGCTTAAAACTATTGATGCCTATTGTAGAAGTTATGTATGGTCAGCCACCAATACCATAACTAAGAAAGCATTGATAGGGAAAAGATATGTTCTCCTAAATCTTGTGGTGGTCTGAATCTGGTGAATATACATATATGGAATAGAGTGGCTATTGCAAAAATCTGCTGGGATGTGGAAGCAAAACAAGATAGACTATGGATCAAATAGATCCATGCATATTGTCAAAGGGCAGCAGTTTATGCAAATGCAGACTCCTAAACAAGCTTGTTGGAGGCTCACACAAATCTTCAATGCTAGAAATGATTATAGTCTGGGGCAGAGGAACAAATAGGGCACAATGACTACTAGAAACATATACTTTCAGCTGCTGGGACAACAACCTCGAGTGATATGGAAGAGCCTAATATTCCAGAACTGTGCGAGGCTAAAAGCCCAGTTCACTATGTGGATGCTATAACATAGAAGGCTCCCAATCACAGACAGGCTGATCAAATGGGGAATTACGGTCGATACTCAATGTTCTTTATGCCACAATCATGAGGAGAATAGAGATCATCTGTTTGTCACATGTGATTTTGCTAGACACATATGGATGAAGATTATGCAATGGGAGAAGCATAGTTACACAAGGAAGCAAACCTGGGAACAACATATGAATTGGAGTTTAAAGTATGCTAAAGGCAAGACCGCAATAGCAAAAATTTTCAGACTAGTCTATGCAGAAATAGTGCGTGCTATTTGGATTGAGAGAAATCTGAGAATCTTTGAAAAGCGGGCATGAGATTGGAATAGTATAGCACGTGAGATAGTGTCTACATGTACTGTTAGAGCTACTGCTAGTATGCAAAATATAGTTCATAGTTATATGTTCTTATGAATGTACAGAGGAGATAGGAGATAGGAGATAGCAGATGAGATTGTTGTAATGAGATAGTTAGCTGTGTAGTGATACTATGATTTTGTAATATTTTACCAAGTGATTAATATGAAATGATTAATTACCAAAAAAAGAAATGGAGAAACAAATCAGAATAGAAAAAAGGGAAACAAAAAGAACGAAGCAAGGAGGAGAGGAAAACAAAAATTAAAAGGAAGGTAAAAAAATTAGAAGAGATTTTCGAGAGTTTTAAAAGAATTATAGAAGAGACGAAATTTCAGTTAGAATTTGGGGATCCAGTTTGCGGTCACAATTTCCGCTACTCTGATGTAATTGTCGGAGTTTTTTTCAAAGTATATTGAAAAGCTCCTCTGCAAAGGTTTTTATTCCTTTCTTGCTTAGTTATTTTACGTGTATAATAATTTGTGAAAGATTTTAGTTTTTTCTAGATTTTGTTTGTTGAGATATCAGCTACTCTCTTAGCATTACTTTTAAACATGAAAATACGTACGTTACTTTGAATATGAAGATTTTTAGTCTGATGTTTAGCTTTTGTAAAATAAAATGCATTCTTGTAGGTGTGATTTTCTAATTAAATTAATATGTTGTATAGTTGATATTTGATGTTTAGAAACCAAAAAGTTAATTTCATGTCTTAGCTAATTCCATTAGTTTCATAAGGTTCTGTACTATTAGGAAATATGAGATTAATTTGGCTATTCAATGGGTATGATTATATAAATATATATATTTTTAAAATAGTTTGAATATTTTTCTTGTACTACCGATGATGTTGCATTACTGGGAAGTTAGTAGTAATTAGGTTGTGTGGATTAAAGTCATAAACTCAATAGTAGGTTAAAAAAAAGATTCTACGCTAAAAGTTAATGAAGTTATAAGTTGGCTCATTGGTTTTCGTAAGAAAATACTATACATTAACTCCAAAAATATTAGGCCAAATAATAAAAATAGCAATCATTAGACATACTTCTACTAACTTTTTGAAGCAAATTCATTGTCTACCCTTCATTTAAATACCAAGATTTTGCCTTCTGCAAGTTTCAAACGTAAAATCATTTTTTATTTTTATTTTTTCTACTTTCCCTTTCATTCATCCACAATCAGAGGATAAGTCTTACGGAAAAGTATTTTACCTGCACTTTTTTCTTTAGAAAACTTACTTACAACTAGATTTTTCATATTGCATCTTCATAAAAGAATTACCAGAGGTTGTAGTTGGTGAATCAATTTACTTGAAACTCTCATAAAAGTTGTAGTTCATTTGCTTTAGTAACAACTTCATTTATTTTCAGGTGAATTTGCTGTAAATCTTGGTTGCAAATATTGCCATATGCATTCATTTCCCCTTAAACTTTCATCTTCCAATCCGTATTGCATCCTATCTCATGGGAGTGTTCTTTAATTTGAACATTAGGTATGCCATAGTCCGATTTCTACCTTTTTACTTTCTAAGTTTAGTCATGATCTTTGTTCAACTTTATATTAACTTTCTTTACCCAAACTTTTCCCTCCAAGTTATCTCACATTTTATATTTTGTTAGTCTTTTTTCTTTTACTCAATTATATGAAAATAACCAGAAATAGGACTATGATTATCATGCACAATACACAGCTTCAGGTTGTGTTATGTTATACATAAGTATTTAGAGAATTGTGCTTTTAATTATTTTACAAAATATCAAGCAAATGTCATATTATTCTATTATTTTAGAAAATGATAATTTCATGAGTATGTTTTTTCATTGTCCATAATTCTTTCATTCTCATCCTTCCCCACTGCACTAAGGAAGGAAGGTGTGCTTGATCTTCTAAGAGAGGAAATAAATAAACGATAGCAAATGATAGTTGAAATGAGTATAAGATTAAGAATATAACTTCCTCCTCATAGTTTATGTTTATTTTTTTCTTTTGATTTTCCTTTTTCTCTCCCAAGAAAAATTGCTTATTAAGATACGAATTTTATCATGTAAGTTGTAATTATATATTTCCGATTTAAAATATTGCGATTGTAGCAGTGAGTGTTGAATTCCATTAAAGAAGTTCATTTGCTTCATGGTTTAATATTTCAAAGGTAAAAATGGCCTAATATACCCCTCTACTATAATTTATTGTTCAATTATGTCCCTCGTTATACAATTGGGTTATATATATCCCTACCGTTATACTTTGGGTTCAAATATAACCCTTATTTAAGCAGCGGGACACGTGTCAATGTCTTTTTAGTCAATTCTAAATATCTCTTAATTAATTAAAAAGACTCATTATCCATACACGAAAAATAATAAGCAATTTTTTAATGGTTAAAACTGTAAAAAAAAAACCGAAAAGGCAGAAAATATTCCAGTTTTGACAAATAAAATTGTTTAAAAAAAACTAAATATTTATTTTCTAAAACAATGATTTTTGTAAAATATGGAAAAAATAATCTGAAAAGTAATTTTCTAAAGCAATAAAAATTGAAAAAATGCTGAAATTTTATAAACTAAAAACTGATAAAAAATAAATATTCGTTTTTTCAGTTTTTACAAAAACATTACTTTAAAAAATTACTTTTTAATTTGTTTATAATTTTGAATTGTTTTAAAAATTATTTTTCAATTTTTTTTAAAGCAATATTTTTTCTTAAAACTCTAAAATTATTTTTACTTTTTTCAGTTTTTAGTAACAAACACATAGATGTTTTTTCTAGTTTCTACAAAAATATTGCTTTAGAAAATATATTTTTAGATTTTATTCCTGTTTTTACAAAATATTGTTTTAGAAAATACTTTTCAATTTTTTTGAAAAAATTAAAAATAAATATTTGTGTTTTTTTTCCTTTAGTTTTTAGTAAAAAAAAAACTTTTAGAAAAATTACTTTAGAAAATTATTTTTCGGGTTATGGGTCATTTTAATTAATTAGGAGATAAGAATTGGCCAATATGACGTTGACACGTGTCCTTCCATTTAAATGAGGGATATATTTGAACCCAAAGTATATTAGTAGGGGTATATATAAACCAATAGTATAATGGGGGACAGAATTAAATAATATATCATAGTAGAAGCATATATTTGGCCCTTTTTCGTATTTCAAATAGATGAAAGTGATGTAAATCTTATGTTCTAGAGTGGACTGCAAATTGCAGTTTTATATTATTTGTCATTTAACCACGTTTTCTGCTTTTACAATTTACAAAGTATTTCTTGCAAATAAGTATTATTCTTGCAGCATTAGTTGCAATGTTTGCTTTTTTCTTTTAATCGAACCACACATACTAGTAAATGTAAATGTAGTTGCAGAATAAAATTATACAGAGATTAGAGATGTCGATGTAACAATGGAGGTCTTGTGAAACACGCTACCTTTCCCAGCGTGAGTTGATGCCATAAAGAATATTCTATTCTTCCATCTACAGATCATATAGTACATTTCATGCTTCTACCGATGCAATCTAACGCTCAGACGCATACCCACGGATAGTGAATCATAATACTGAGTCAAGCTGAGACATGGACCTGCTAGTGTGACGATCCGGCTCGTTGCCACGTGAGTTATTGCCCCGTTTTCTTTATATTATATTGCTCTATGTTTCAATATAAATATTTGAGTTGATCGGATAGAATTGATTTGGTTTTAGTGGAAATGAGGCATATAGTCTCTTAAATGGAGCTTGTTTTGGAAAAGTTAACTGAAAATTAACTATGTGGTTAGGGGGCTCGGATGCGAATTTCGGTGATTTGGTTAGCTTCGGGTGAAGATTTGTGACTTAGGAGTGCGACCAGAATTGAATTTGGAGGTCCGTTGTAAAATTAGGCTTGAATTGACAATGTTTAAATTTTGGCGGATTCCGGTTGATAGGTGAGATTTTGATTCGAGGGTCGGAATGGAATTCCAAGAGTTGCAATAGCTTCGTTAGGTGATTTTGGATATGTCTGTAAATTTTTAGGTCATTTGGACGTCTTTTGATCGGGTTTTTGATCGAATGTGCAAATTGGAAGTTTTAAAAAACTTAGGCTTTAATTTGATGAAAATTGAGGATTTTGATGTTAACGATGACGTTTTGACGATTCGAGCAAGTTTAAATAAGGGAATAGATCGTGTTTGTGCTTTTGGTTGAGGTCCCTGGGGCCTCGAACTGAATTCGAGTGGTTGAACGAGAGAATATAAAATTGGAAGTTTTGTTGGTTTTGGTTGCAGTAGGTATTTCCGCATCTGCGGAAGGGAGACCCCAGATGCGGTTCGCGGAAGCGGAAGAAGCTCCGCAAGTGCGAAATGGTGAGAGTTCAGCAATTTCCGCAAAAGCGGAAGTATTGACCGCAGAGCGAGTTTTGGACCGCAGAAGCTGCCATGCCCCTTAAGCGAAAGTCCGCAAAAGCGGAAAGAGACCGCAAGAGCAGTAACCGCAGAAGCGGTTATGGACCGTAGAATCGGTAATGGACCGCAGAAGCGGTCCTGGGCAAAATGAATGAAACCGCAGAAGCGGAAGAATACCGCAGAAGCGGAAGTCGCATAAGCGACATTCGTATCGCAAAAGCGGAAATAGGCCTGGGCAGAAGGGTTTTTTTAAGAGAAAATGGTCAAAACTACCCCTAGACAATTGGAGTTGGTACAATAATGCCCTCCGTCCACGTATTTTGAAAAAATTACCCTAACCGTTATCTTTTTGGCTCAAGAATGCCCTTACGATAACGGTCATGTTAGATAAAAAAAATTAATTAATTTTCATGTGCCATAACAGAAAAAAGGTCAAAATTGCCCCTAGACTATTGGAGTTGGTACAATAATACCTCCATCTCAAAAAATCTCTGCCTCCCCCCTTCCCCCCCTAGCGTGTGGGTTCATATTCCTCTTGTTTTTCTCATTCTTTTTTTGACCTTGCACTCTATTTGAATAATCACTACAAATATCATTAAAGTTTTATTTTCACACAACCAAATTTTTTTGTCACAAATACTTTATTTCATACAACTTTTAAAAATTTTGTTAAGCAAAAAAAAACGTAATTAATTTCCATGTATGATCGTCCCATTGGCGTAACTTAAGACTCACCTAATTAAAATAAACTCACCCACAATCTAAGACCGTTTTCCGCCGTTACTTTCTCCTCTTTCTTTGAAAAATTATTCCACCAACTAGAACTCTTGTACACCTATTTTTTCTTTAAGCAAACAAAACTCTCTCTTATAGTTAATCACCTTCCTCTTCCTATTTCTTTGTAAATGTACACATCGATATTCCTATTTGTTTTCATCACAGAAATACCATTCATCATCAATATTTCTTACTATACTTTACTGCTTCATACATTACGCTCAATCAAGTGTTTATTACAGTCACATTCACCAATAAGTCGTATTCTCTCATATTCTCAGGCATATAATCTCAATTATTTCTCTTGATTTAACTGTCTTCTTTTTTTTAAAAAAAACTGGCGGTATTGATATAACCTGAAGAGCATCCTCGTACAATAGCTTAATTTACGAGGATGCTATATTTGAATAATCACGAAAAATATCATTAAAGTTTTATTTACAGACAACCAATCAATGGAACGATGATATATGGAAATTAATTACGTTTTTCTTTTTTTTTGCTTAACAAGGTTTTTGAAAGTTGTATGACGTAAAGTATTGGTGACAAAAAATTTTGGTTGTCTGAAAATAAAACTTCAATGATATTTGTAGTGATTATTCAAATAGAGTGCAAGGTCAAAAAAAAGGATGAGAAAAATAAGAGAAATATGAACCCACACGCTGAGGGGGAGGGAAGGGGGAAGGGAGAGATTTTTTGAGATAGGGGTATTATTGTACCAACTCTAATAGTCTAGGGGCAGTTTTGACCTTTTTCTCGTTATGGCACATGAAAATTAATTATTTTTTTATCTAACATGACCGTTAGTCGTAAGGGCATTCTTGAGCCAAAAAGATAACGGTGAGGGCAATTTTTTCAAAATAGGTAGACGGAGGGCATTATTGTACCAACTCCAATTGTCTAGGGGTAGTTTTGAACCTTTTCTGTTTTTTTAATAATATTTCCGCGATCCTATGTTATTTTCCTCCATTGTTGAGCGATTTTGGAGCTTGAGAGAGCTAATTGAAGAGGGATTCAAGGAGAATCGATTGGAGGTAAGTTTTTTGAACTTAAACCTCGTATTTATTGTGAAATCTACCTAGAAATTCAAGAGATTAAGCCTAAAATTGAAGAACTAGGGCTTGAGTTTGTGATATTTTAAATTGAAATTTGATAGGTCATTTGAGCTCGAATTTGAGAGTTCTTGGTATGCACGGACTCGTGGCAAAACGAGGAACCCAGTAATGTAAGTGCTGTAATTTTTCGAGAACTGGGCTCGAGGCTCGAGTTTTGCTAGTTCTTGCAAAATTCGATAGTCTTCAATTGTGTATTGTCCCATTTGCATATTGTGATGTATTCACTCTGTTTTTTGCTAGACTCAGCGAGCGTGGAGGCCGATTTGAGGGGCAAAGGCATCGCAGGCTTGAGATTTTGCTGGTTCGAGGTGAGTAATACTTATGAATGATATCCTGAAGGTTTGAAACATCAAATTTGCACAACATAGTGTTGTATTGTGATGACTTGCACGCTAGGTATGAACGTGAGGTAGAGCACCATTAGGGATTATCATTTAGTCCGTTCCGATTATTGATTTTACTGCGTGATTGACTGAAAACTACTGATGCCATCATGATTTGGGTTGATCGCCATGTTTTGGACTTCATGCTGATTATTTGAATCCTTCGGAAATTTATATAAGTAATTTGTATTACGTTGCATATTATTTAATCTCATTCCAAGGTTCTAAATACTATTTTGCAAACTCAACCATTTTTCTATGATTTGAAAACTTAAATGATATTTTACTGAGGTTTTGAGTTCCTATTTTACAATTACCTGAGCATGGATTGCGCTGCACACCGCAACAGTGTTATGTGTGCATTTCAAGACTGAGATATGGGTCGGGTTATACGCCGCAGCAGTATATACATATACATGCATGGATTGAATTGCATGCCCTAGTAATATACTATATGGAGCAGACTGCACGCCACAGCAGTATATAAATATGCATGCATGGATCGAACTGCACGCTGCAGTTGTATATTATATGGATAGGCCTGCACGCCGTACTAGTATATTATATGGATCGAACTGCACGCCACAGCAGTATAACACTTGGGTTGTAGGAGACCCTCTGGAGGCTATACACACCCCCAATAAGCGCAAGGTACCCAAATAGATCGAGTTGTGCGCCGCAGCAGTCATGTATATTGCATTGCGTTCATTTCTGTTTACATTACGTGTTGGCGCACATGCTACTACTTGCATTGTTGACCAGCTACTCTAGTGTTACGTGTTAATGAGTGCTAAGCCCGAAAAGCTGATTTTGTACCTTGTTAGTTGGGAGTGAGCCCGCAAGACTGATACTGTAGTAAGAGGTTGATACTGAACTCGAGGGGCAGATTTCTAATTATTTCCAATTTGTTGAAAATATTTTTGCAACTGTTGAAAAGGCATATTTTCAAAAGAGGTTTTTAAATGAGCTTGAGATTTTCTAAAGGATTTTCATAGCATCACGATTTTACTAATTTTTTTCTAAGGGTTGCTCAGTCTTTTATAGCATTTTGGAATGCTCATACGTGTTTTCTTATCGCTCAGGTATTATTCGCTCTTATTACCACTGAGTTGGAAGTACTCAATTTACTCACTGCACCTCGCGTGCAGTTGCAGGTACTGTTCACCCGATACCCTGCAAACATAACGAAACTTAGCAAGATACCAGCGGCCAAGCAATTTTCAAAAAAAAAAGTATGAGTAGTTAAGATTCATGCATCTGTAAAGAGACTTGATATTATCTGCCTGTACTCGGACAGAGATGGAAACTCAATAACAGCTAGATCAAACAACAAACAAGCAAAAATAGAATGCAACCGATTATAACTAGCTCATTTGAGGGAACTAGCTTGAGCAACTATTGCATGCTAGCCCAAATCAATTAATTTTCCATTCAGAATAATATATAAAAGATTTTTGTTTCGGCATAAAAAAACAAAATTGTGTGGCAGTGAATCACAAGTGATAATAGGGCAATTGTAGAGCTGGCTGGATGCAAGTTACAGAGTCATTGAGGATAATTTGTATGAGAAATTTTGAAAACCCCAAGCCATAAAACAATTCGAGGGGCCAACCATTCTCCAAACTTTATTATGTGCATTGATTTGAGATCTCTATACAACCATAGAGATGGAAAGAGGAATAATCAATGCTGACTTATAGGTACAAAGAAGCACCAACCACAGTACAACTTATGCATACATAAGAAAGTGGATCCATCACTATTTTTTGATGAAAAAATAATCTCATCCAAACAAAAATTAAACTACATTTTTTTCTTCAGAAAAAAATTAAAAGATTTCAGTTTAGAGAAAACATTTGTACATTTTGGTTTAGCAGCATTACAATTGATGATCATCTAAATGTTAATTGTATTAAACTGGTGGATTAAAGTTGGCAAGTCATTAGAAATAAAAAGAAAGTTTCTACTATTATATAGCCTAAAGGAAGTCAATCAGAGCCAAAAATGAATAACATATTTCATGGACAAACAGAACCATAAACTAGTCTTTAACTAAATCCTTAACTCATAAAAATGCTCTTCCAATTTTCAAGATCCCAATTCCCCTTATAAGATTTCCACAAAATACAACCACATTTCAGTTAAACTTTTCATTAACCGAATAGCTTCAGCTTGATTGTCTGCTACAAATACTCATATAGATTAAAAATAGGGATTTTTACACACATAGCCGATAAAATTCATTGTTTACTTTTTCTTAGCCAATATGTGTATATATATATATATATATTATACATTGATTATACATATATTATATACGGACTATGCATATATTATACATATGCCGGCTATTTTTTGGTTTAAGCAATTGGGTGGGCGGCTAATTAGGCTAATTCTTCTTAAAACTATGCTTACAGTATCTGACATAATGAGGTATATATATAGGAGTATTTTCCAAACTCCTCTATCATAAAAAGTTTTCAAAGGAGCCTGACAAACTTCAAATTCAATGTAAGCATCGATGAGTATCCTCTTCCATCCATACGTACAGGAAGGAGAGAATTAAGCAATGCTAGAGTCATATCATTTCATATTAGCACTGCCGAGGAACAGCTTCAACTCAAAAATGAAATGCAGTGGAGTAAATAGATTGCTAACTCTATGGAATTTACATAAACTTGTTAAAATAAAAGGAATTGTGGCAGTAAATCACAAGTTGACAACAGGGCAATTGGGATATGGATGCAAGTTATAGTGTCATAATTGATGGTTTGTAGGAGTAATTTTGAAAACCCCAACGGCATAAACAAACTCGAGGGGCCAACCATTCTCCAGACTTTCATATAAGCAGTTGATTAGAGACCTCCTTACACCCATAGTAATGGGGAAGAGGAATTGAACAATCAATGCTAACACAATCCATGTTATGCATACATAAGAATGAACAAAATCAAAATAAGGATATACCAGTTTACCAGTTCTGTTGGAGACATATGACGGCGCAGTATCCGTCCGATTCCGTGAGCTTCGTTGTAAACCAACCACATTATACCGAGACTAAAACCTCCTCTATACCCTATGCTAAACCACTAAGTTGGATTTGGTATAGAGGAATCATCATTTAGTATTTAGACAATGATGAATCCTCTAAATATTGAATCCACATAGAGGGAGATCTTCAAATTTAGGTCCACTGATTAGGGTTTTAGAGGCGCAGCCGCCACTGATTAGGGTTTTGCACATCCAGCGCTGGAGTGGTGCTTCTATTTATAGGAGTAGAAAAAAAAAAGAGAATGAGCTCCCATTTTTACCAAACTATATGAGAAAATGACGAAAATGGACCTTTATGTTTGAGGTATGTTCTTATTAGTCCTTTAACTAAACTTTTGAGCAATTTTAATCATTTCCCAATTAAATATTTAACAAACTTTGACTAACAGATTTAACAAAAAGTATGAAATTGTTAAGAACAGAATTCTAATTAGAGTGAATGTCTATCTTATAGAAGAGTTTTACTTTGAGGCTAAGTCATTTCTCTTCCTATAAATAGAGGGGTCTTACTCCATTGTAAATCCATCCCAAAAGTATCAATAAGAATTCTCCTCTCCCTACTTTCTCTGCAATATTGTTCTTATTCTTGTATTATTTTATAACACGTTATCAGCACGAAGCTCTACTATCTCAAGAATCTCTTTGAGAAAAATTAAGTCCGTTCGAGGCGTTTAGAGTTGACAAGTCTGAGGTATATAATTCTTCAAACAGCAAATTAATTAAGGAACCATTTTCAAGTGTATTTGCAAATTAATTCGAAGCGAAGAGAGGAAAATATTTAATGCAAATTGTACCGAAATCAACTTAGGAATAAAAAGCCCATGATTATTGCCGCAAGCATTTTGAAGGAGCCCGAGGAGTGTTGACGCGAGTGTTTTATGATGTCCCAAATACCACTTCTGTTCTGGGCAAGGCAATGAAACGAGACTCTAATCAATTGAGTAGAAGCTTTGGGATTGAGAATAATGATCGTCAAATGTTCTATGCTCTTCCTTCATAATTAAATTCTGGATTTAAGGTAAGTATTTTACTTTTCTCTTTCAAATTCTTGTCATTCTATAATTTAATTTTAAATACAAGCAAAGACGATAAATTTTGATTGCAACTCTAATGGAGTTTGAAAGAAATTATAACCACCCAAAGTGGTAAAATTTCTATGCCTTGCCATGGTCAAAATCACGTATGATTGTAGGCAAAGAATTGAAAACCCGTCCAATTGAATTTGCTCCATTCTCATTCCCTTTAGAGAATGTGATAGCAGTATGTGATAAGTCTGAAAGAGGACAAAATTATTACTGTGAAGGTGTCAATGGATGTGGGCGTGGCAATAGACGAAATTATAATCGTCATTATTGTGATATTGAGAACAATAAGGATTCTCAAAATAATCATTCACTCTGTGAAAGTAATATCTGTCATCAATTTGACATGAGTATTTTGTAAAGCACATACAGATGACTATGGTCCATTCAAGATGTGAGTGTGATAACATCTAATTTATGAATACATATTCATTCTTGGAAGAATATGAACGTGCTAGTGGTAGTGAATATACCACATCACCTCTAGAAGGAGGTTTGAGATGATATATGAAAATAATGTCATTATTTTGGCATGAATGATCATTGGTCACGTACCTATTGTACGCCAAAATATTTTGGAAATATGATTATTAAAGGACAACGATAATACAAGAAACATATCTTGCATATAATTTTGACCATGACCATAATGGTATAACTTTCTCTTTAAAAGAGATATTCACCACATGGATGTTGATGAATTTGTGGTAGTACAAAATTAATTGAGAGCTCTAGAAAAGCCAATTATTACTATGTTGGAGAAACACAATTGATTACCAATAAGGTATCGTGTTGTAGTAAGTCTCAAAGAAACTTATTCAGTTTCCAAAGTATATGTGAAAGCGGTTGATTATATTGAGACAATAAATAAAGGAAAGATTTGATATCTTCTATTACTACAACTTGTAGCGGGATAATTTGTATATGAAAAGCTACCCGCTTTATTCTCCAGTTTGTACTACACAAACAAAAGAATGCCACAATAAAGTGGATGTTAATTGATATAAAAATCCATATCATAATAAACTTGGAGTTTATTGAGAATTACACATGTCATGGTATAAACATGAACTTATCAATATTGATAATTTATTCAATTGGCATTCGGGTTAGCCATATCAATTTAAGTATGATGTGCAACAATAATAGAGAATTCACATGGGTAAATATTAAAGAACTAGAAAGTTCTTTACGAATTCTCTTGTATTACTTATTCTCATTAAATTAATTGACCAACTAAAGTTGGGGTTGAATCCCATAAATTCTGGAAATATCAAAAGTGAATATGGGCCCATTCGCCTGCCATGTATACCACATATGATGCATCTATGATATGGTTACATGTGCAATTGCTATTAACCTGCAGCTTGGCCGGTGCTTGCGAGGTAAATTGCTCAGTAATCTAATTTCGAGCATAATTTCCAGATTTTCTATTAAAGATAGTTCATCTTGATAAGTTGGTTTACATCATAGTTGGTTTAGCAAAATAATTTATTGAGTGCCTCCATTTAATAGCTAAATTATTGCTTATGAGAACAAAGTTATCTATAAGAGAGTATATTATATTCTCCCCTTAATTTTGGTTCAGGGTCAGGAACCAAATAATTTCATCTTATTATTATTGATGTACAGTGTATATTAACATGATAATGCACAAAGATGATTTCCCAGAGTTGAGGAAACAAGTTAGTTTTTCTAACATGAGGGGGAGACATGATAAACACTTGAGAAAAAGTTACATGGAACGAAAAATAAAATATTTAATGAGATCTAACAAGAAATCCCATTAAAGCGGAAAATTTTTGTAGTATAGTTGGTTGGCTATAAAACTTTCATTTCGTTAGCTAGGGTTCGATCTCCATCTTATAATTTTCTCCCTATTTCTCCTTCCCTTCCCCATCTCCCCTCCCCCCCCCCCCCCCTCAAACCAAAAAAAATAATCATCAAATCTCAAAAATTGCACCAGAGTCCATGAGTAAATCAACGTATGAGAAATTGAACTGACACCAAAAAACAGTGTTTTAAGAGGCATGTAAATAAGACGAGGCGTTTTACGTATGCATCTGCGAGAAGTAAGTTCCGAGAAACGAGGCGCAAATTTTATGGGTATTTAATTTTTATATTTGATAAAATAATCCAATTATAATAAATATTTATAAATGATAAAATTGCATAAAATATGTATGTGTGTGCGCGCGCGCTCGCACTCCATCGCAACAAAAAAATAGTCAAAATAATAAATTATACGCTACCTACAAGCACAAATAACTTCAGTTGAAAAGAATAAAGTTTTATGCATAGAGAAACATAAATGATGACTAACCTGCAATTTGAACTTTGAACTTGATGTTATGAAAGAGAATGGGGTTCTCTTTGTATTTATAAAAAAAAATTATTATTGGAAAATAATAGCAGACTAGCGGATAAGATAAAGAATTGGAAAAGACTATAAAGTAGAGCTTCTATTAATAAAAAGGGCCTTAACTTTCAAATTTAATATTTTAGTTCCTTTTTAAAACTTTTGAGTAATTACAAACTAACATTTGAAAATTTGGGTATTATATGAAGAACTTATTCAGCAAAACTTATTTTAATTTGAAAAAGACTCTAGGGCTTACACCCCGATATAAAAACGTGCATCAAACACTCGGGCACACTCCCCGAATTGCTTAGTGCATGCTTCTTTAGACTTTCGCTTCACACCATTGTCTAGGGACATTTTTGGTGTCCCTCGCCCCAACGCTCGCCCGAAAAAACACCTTTTAAAACAACGCCAAAAATAAATCAAGAATAGCAACAACAACAACAACAATAATCCTGTTATGAAAATAATAAAAGAACAAGAGCAATATTGCAGAGAAAGAGAGAGAGAAAATTATTATTGAATTTTGGGGTAATTTACAATGGGGTAAGACCCCTCTATTTATAGGAGGAAAAATGACTTAACCTCAAAGTAAAACTTTCTACAAGATAGACATTCACTCTAAATAGAATTCTATTCTTAACACTCCCCCTTGAATGTCTACTCAATAAGTAATGTGCCTCGTTAAAACCTTAACTAAACAAAACTCAATGGGAAAAAAATTCTAGAAAAGGAAAAAGAGTACACATGTTTAGAAATGCGCCTATTGGTTGTCTCGTTAAAAAACCTTGCAAGGAAAACCAGTGGGACAAAACCTTGTAAGGGAAAAAGAGTGCAACGCGCATTAACTCCCCCTGAAGAGAGCATCAATTCACATCCTTGAGCCTTGGCATCCCAATCTTGTGCACTAACTTATTGAAGGTTGACGTCGGTAGAGATTTTGTGAACAAATCAGCCATATTATCACTTGAACGAATCCGTTGCACATTGTTATCACCATTCTTTTGAAGATCATGTGTGAAAAATAACTTGGGTGAAATATGCTTTGTCCTATCTCCTTTTATGAATCCTCTCTTCAATTGAGATATGCATGTTGCATTGTCTTCATACAAAATCGTGGGTAGTTTGTCACATTTGAAACCACATTTGTCTCGAATATGATGTATTATAGACCTCAACCACACACACTCTCGACTTACTTCATGAATAGCAATTATCTCAGCATGATTAGATGAAGTAGCCACAATTGATTGCTTAGTCGATCGCCAAGATATGGCAGTGCCTCCACAGATAAACACATAACCTGTTTGAGATCGAGCCTTGTGTGGGTCAGATAAATATCCAGCATCAGCATAACCAACAAGATCAGAACTGCAATTATTGTATAAAATAAGTCCATATCGGTAGTCCCTTTTAGATACCGCAATATATGTTTGATTCCATTCCAATGTCTCCTTGTAGGAGACGAGCTATATCTTGCTAAGACATTAACTGAAAAAGTTATATCAGGCCTTATAGTATTTGCAATATACATTAGTGCGCCAATTGCACTAAGATATGGTACTTCAGGACCAAGTAGCTCTTCATTTTTTTCCTGAGGTCGGAATGGATCCTTACTCACATCAAGTGATCGAACAACCGTCGGAGTACTTAAAGGATGTGCTTCATCCATGTAAAACCGTTTCAATACCTTTTCTATATAGGCATATTGATGAACAAAAATTCCGTTTGCCAAATGTTTAATTTGCAAACCAATACATAATTTTGTCTTTCCGAGATCTTTCATCTCGAATTCCTTATTTAAATAATCAATCGACTTTTGGAGTTCTATGGGAGTTCCAATAAGGTTTATGCCATCAACATATACGGCAAGTACAAAAATTCCGATGTTGTTTTCTTTATAAAAACACATGGGCAAATGGCATCATTTATATAGCCTTCATTTAATAAATACTCACTAAGACGATTATACCACATTCGTCTTGATTGCTTTAGACCATACAAAGATCTTTGCAATTTGATTGAAAACATTTCCCGGGACTTTGAATTATGTGTATTTGGCATTTTGAATATATCGGAAATTTTTATGTATATCTCATTATCAAGTGAGCCATAAAGGTAGACGGTAACCACATCCATTAAATGCATGTCAAGCTTTTTAGGGACAACAAAACTAATGAGATAGCGGAAAGTTATAGCATCCATAACGGGTGAATATGTCTCTTCGTAATAGATACCAGGCCTTTGTGAAAATCCTTGTGCAACAAGGCGTGCCTTATATCTTTGTACCTAGTTTTTCTCATTTCTCTTGCGTACAAAAACTCATTTATAGCCAACGGGCTTAACACCATTAGGTGTTTGAACTATAGGCCCAAAAACTTCATGTTTTGCAAGTGAATTTAATTCTGATTAGATTGCTTCTTGCCATTTTGGACAATCAAGTCTTTGTCGACATTCTCCAATAGATTGAGGTTCAAGATCCTCACTTTCTTGCATAATGCTAGATGCAACAATATATGCAAAGACATAATCCACCACTATATCCACTCGATTCAGATTTGTCTTAAAAATCGATTGGATTTATTGATAGTTCCTTATTTTCTTGATACTCGAGCTCAATGAATTCTTCATGAATCTCAGAATTTATTAAATCGTGAATTTCCTCATGAGATTCTTTCGTAGTGTCATTTTGATCATTTGCTTTCCTTTTTCTAGGATTTCGATCTTTGGAACCTAATGGTCTGCAACGTTTTAGGCGAGCTTTTGACTTATTAGCTATGACACTAGAAGATTGTCCAATAGGGACATCAATACGTATTGGAACATTCTCTGCGGGGATATGTGATTTTGTTATCCTTTTCAAGTCCGTAAATGCGTCTGGCATTTGATTTGCTATTCTTTGCAAATGCATAATCTTTTGCACATCTTTTTAACAAATAGAGGCACGTGGATCAAGATGAGATAATGATGAATATTTCCACAAAATTTTCCGTTTGGTTTCACCAACTTCTTCCCCTAATTTTGGAAAAAGTATCTCATCGAATCGACAGTCTGCAAATCGTGCAGTAAACAAATCCCCTGTCAATGTTTCGAGGAAGCGAATAATAAAGGGCGATTCAAACCCAACATATATTCCTAACCTTCTTTGCGGACCCATTTTGGTGCGATATGGCGGTGCTACAGGCACATAATGCGCATCCAAAAATTCTTAAATGAGATATGTTAGGTTCATGACCCAAAACTAATTGCAACGGGGAATATATATGATAATTTGTCGGTCTGAGACGAACTAACATTGTTGCATGCAAAATGGCGTGACCCCAAATAGAAGTGGGCAGTCTCGTTTTCATGAGTAGTGGTCATGCTATCAATTGCAGACGTTTAATTAAAGACTATGCAAAACCATTTTGAATGTGAACAGGAGCTACCAGATGTTCCACTTTTATCCCAATTGATAAGCAATAATCATTAAATGTTTGGGATGAAAACTCAGCAGCATTATCTAGTCTAATAGACTTAATTGGATTATCGGGAAATTGTGCCCGTAATCGAATTATTTGTGCCACTAATTTTGCAAACGCAAGGTTGCGAGATAACAATAGGCACACATGAAACCATCTAGAAGATGCGTCTATTAAGACCATAAAATATCTAAACGACCCACTAGGTGGGTGAATAGGTCCAAAAATATCCCCTTGTATACGTTTCAAAAATGCAGGTGACTCAATTCCAACATTTGTTGGTGATGGTCTAATAATTAACTTGCCTTTATAACAAGAAGTGCAAGAAAATTCATTATTTAAAAGAATCTTTAAATTCTTTAATGGATGCCTATTTGAGTTTTCTATAAGCCGTCTCATCATAATTGATCCAGGATGTCTCAATCGATCATGCCAAAGTAGGAAAGTACTGTAATCAGTAACCTTTTGGTTTAGGGTAGAATGTGCCTCAATTGCATTAATTCTTGTCCAATAGAGGCCACAAGATAAAGATGGAAACTTCTCAATAACCCTCTTTTGGCCAGAGACATTCTTGGTAATAATTAGATATTCAATTATTCTCATCTATTGTCTCAATATAATATCCATTTTGACGGATATCTTTAAAACTCAACAAGTTCCTCTTGGACTTGGAGGAGAATATTGCATTCTCTATAATAAGTAATGTTCCTTTAGGCAGAGTTATAGTAGCTCTTCCAGAGCCTTCAATTAATTTACTACTTCCAGAAATTGTAGTAACATTTGTCTTACACATACTTAAATTAGAGAAATATTTCTCCTCTTTGAATATTGTATGTGTCGTGCATGAATCAACTAAACATATATTTTTATAATTAAACTTTGATCCAAATTTACTTTGTGGAATATTCATATTTGCTTCCCATGATATGACATAAAAAAATATATAAACAAATATTGGTAATTTCAGGGAAAAAAAATCTTACTATTATCATAAACACTGAATGAAAATACTGCTATAGAATAATGTTTAAAATATTCACACACATGTGTCAGTTATATATGTATGCGTGTAAACTAAATCTCCTTCACTTAAGCACCAAAATTCCTATGAGAATTACACAGAACAAAGTAAAGTTTGTTGTCTCTGCATGAGACACATAAAGACGATATGATTTACGTGAACTAAAAGATATGACATCATTATAATTTGATGTATTCTTCTAATAAATATTTCCCAAGATTTCATCACTCAATAGCTGGCCCAAATTCAAAACACGAAAACTTAATCTTTTGGGGAAATTTTGTGTTAATATTCTTGAAATCTTACGTTTTACTTGCTTATTTTATAGTTAATCTTTTTTTTCAAATCAAATTACCTATAATTTAGACCATTTCAGCATAATGAACGATAAGAAATGTATTTAATTACCTTAATCTTCTCTGAGAGCTACTTGAGAGGTAGAGTCTCGTGCTGATAACGTGTTATGAAAATAATAAAAGAACAAGAGCAATATTGCAGAGAAAGAGAGAGAGAAAGTTCTTATTGAATTTTACGGTGATTTACAATGGGGTAAGACCCCTCTATTTATATGAGGAAAAATGACTTAACCTCAAAGTAAAACTCTCTACAAGGTATACATTCACTCTAAATAGAATTCTTCAAATCCCAATATATTTCCCCAATATAACACAAATTGCAAATATTACAACTCCAAGTCTTAGATCTCCTTAATATTTTTTTTTCTTTTATAATTCCCGTCAAAATTAACATCCATAGCTTGTTATAAAATTGACGTGGATAAAAAACGTTGACCTCTAACAAATATAGAGGATTAACATTGTTCAAACATATATTTAAACCCAAATTCCATACATGAAAGGATTATTTTTTGTTTTTTGCTCCAAGCTATAGTCATTTCTTATTTCTTTTACTTTTTCCTATTTTCGATTCCCCTATCTAATGGTGAGTTTGTTTTAAGGGATTGAAATACAACTAGTGCTAAAGAATTTCAAAAAAACAATCTAATTTGAAGACTTTCGTTGGGCTAAAATTCATTGTACGCAATACATTTATTTTCTTACTAGCTTAATGTAGTTAGGTAAGATAAAGAAATGAAGAAAATTTTGTGTCGGAGAATAATCCATTAGTTGAACTTATATTAACAAATCAAACAAATTGTATAAGGTTGTGACCTTTAGTTCACTAGATTAAGGTACGTATGTTGCAAAATGCATACCTTTTCTCACTATATATTCACATTTTTATTCAATAAATTCAGCTCTATAATTTATATTTACTCATTGAATATGCAATTTTAATAGATTAAATATCAAACGATAAAAATATACAAGGTATATGCAAGAAGGAAATACATGTCAAACTACCCATGAACTGAAATTATATAACACAAGAACAACCTAAAAATTTATGAACAAACTTCTAGTAATGCACATATTTTTTTTACTGCATATTCGCGTTTTAATGTAATAATTTCAGCTCAACAGTGTATATTCGCCTATTGTAATTTTGTAATATCTATCTATATTATATTAAAAGGAGAGTAGCGAAGCATATGATTAAGCCAAGTGGCAAGCTAAAATGAAGCCACTTAACAATTTTAAAACAACATAAAATATTTTAATTTTAAATGAAAACATACTTAATGAAAGTAGTTTAATAAATGATATACATAATCTAAATAAATCTTAGATAAATCTAATCTATATATCTATATCTATATTTATATTGATATGTATATGTGTATCTACAACGACACACACACACACACACACACACATACACATATATATATATATATATATATATATATATATATATATATATATATATATATATATATATATATATATATATATATATATATATATTGATTCACTCATAGATTTTCTTCTATATTTTTTAGAATAACGGAGATAAGAAATTAATTTAAAAACTATAATAGAAAAAAATAAAAAATATAGAAAGACATAAATTGAGATAACTGATGCCAATTTATACTTTGAATTAATTTAAAATATAAAATAAAACTAAAATTTACTTAAGATATTAAAGATTTATTGACTTTAAATTTTTAAAAAATTCAAGCAGCAAAATCATATCTCACATAAAGTATTCACCGTAAAGTTTAAATATAGATTTTAATAAGAAAAATAAATAACATATAGTAGTATAATTTAGTTAATCTTTTTTTTTTGTATAATTATGGTAGGGACAAATTAAATAATGGTAGGAATGAATTATGGTAGGGACAGATTAATTCATTAATTGATCAAGCTTTGTAACTGACTTTATTTTGGTATAGTATACATTACTGTACCTTGTAGGTATCTTTAATTAAAATTTTGTGTATAATTCAGTTATGGTATGTATCTTTTTTTTGAAAAGAATCAATTAAATTTTTGTTACATTAATTTTAAGTTAAAATAATAATTTTTTATTTAGTACAAGCTTTGTATCTTACTTTATTTGGGTAAAATATACATTAATGCATGTATCTTTAATTAAATTTGTGTAAAATTCAATTACAGTAGGTATCCTTTTTTGAGAAAGAATTAATTAAATTTTGTTTTGTATCTTACACATTAATTTAAGTTGAAATAATAATTCTTATTTAGTATAAACTTTGTATCAGATTTTATTTGTGAATAATATACATTACTATAGGTATCTTTAATTAAATTTTGTTAATAATTCAGTTATGTTAGATATCCTCTTTTCTAGAAAAAATTAATTAATTTTTTGTTTTGTAGTTTACATCTATATTATATTAAAGGAAATAGTATTAAAAATGAACAAGACGACAAGCGAAAAAGATAAGAAAAATCAAAACGCGGTGGTTAACAAAATTTTAATTAACCAAAAAATTGAAGGTTGAAGATTAAAAAAAGCCCAAAACTAAAAGAATAAGATCTATATTTTTTCTTGATCGCACTCGCTCTTACACATTAATTTATACGTACTTTTTTAAGAATTAGGATTTCAAATGCTTATGATAGTCTTTCCTTAGACAAACGTTCATCCTTGAGCGGTTCAAGAAACATCCATAAATCCTCAAACAAGTGAGGATATCTACTCTGCATCTCCCGCTCGGTCTCCCAGGTAGCCTCCTCTATGGTCCGACTTCTCCACTGCACCTTCTCTGAAGCTATATCCTTTGATCTCAATTTTAGAACATGACGACCCAAATTATCCACTGGCTCTACATCATAGGTCAAATCATCATCCAATTGAACCGTGCTGAAGTCCAAAACATGAGATGGGTCCCCAACATACTTTCGGAGTATAGAAACATGAAATATCGGATGCACGCCGAACAAGCTGGGTGGCAAAGAAATCATATAAGTCACATGTCCAATCCTCAAAAGTCCTAATGAACAAAGGAATCAACTTCCCTTTATTTCCAAATCTCAAAACACCTTTCATGGGCGTAACATTCAACAAGACCTTCTCACCAACCATGTAGGACACATCTCTAACCTTCCGGTCTGCATAACTCTTCTTACATGATTGTGTTGTACGAAGTGTCTCCTGAATTAACTTCACCTTCTGTAAGGCTTCCTGAGCCAAATCTGTCCCCAATAGCCTAGCCTCGCTAGGCTCGAACCAACCAACTGGAGATCTACACCGTCTCCCATAAAAAGCCTCATAAAGTGCCATCTAAATACTGGACTGATAGTTGTTGTTGTAGGAAAACTCTATAAGCGGCAAAAACACATCCCATTAACCTCCAAAATTAATAGAGGCATGAAACATGTCCTCCAATATCTGAATAATACGCTCGAACTGTTCGTCCGTCTAAGGATGAAACGCTGCGCTCAACTCCACCTGAGTACCCAACACCCTCTGCACGAATCTCCAAAACTGCAAAGTAAACTCAGTACCTCTATCTGAGATGATGGAAACCAGAACACCATGCAACCAAACAATCTCATAGATATAAATTCCTGTCAGCCGCTCTGATGAATAGGTGGTACACACAGGAATGAAGTGCGCAGACTTGGTCAGCCGATCCACAATCACTCAAATAGCATAAAATTTCTTCGAAGTCCGAGGAAATCCAAAAACAAAGTCTATAGTTATCCTATATCAATTCCATTTGGGAATATCCATCTGCTAAAGTAAGCCACCCGGTCTCCGATGCTCATATTTTACCTACTGACAATTGAGACACCAAGCTACAAATGCCACAATGTCTTTCTTCATTCTTCTCCACTAATACTTCTGCCTCAAATCCTGATACATCTTCGCGGCACCCGGGGGTGAATAGAGTACCGCGAGCTATGGGCCTCTTCCAGAATCATCTCTCTAAGCTCATCCAATTAGGCACACAAATTCGGCCCTGCATCCTCAACACGCCATCATCACCTATGGTCGTATCTCTGGCATCATCATGCTGAACTTTGTCCTTAAGGACAAGCAAATACAGATCATCATACTGGCGCACTTTGATGCGATCATATAGGGAAGATCGAGAAATCACACAAGCCAACATCCGACTAGGCTAAAAAGTTTCTAATCTCACAAACTGAATGGCCAAAGCCTGAACATCAACTGCAAGGGTCCTCTCCCCAACTGGAATGTACGTCAAACTTCCCATACTCACTGCCTTTCGGCTCAAAGCATCGGCCACTACATTTTCCTTTCCCGGATGATACAAAATAGTAATATCATAATCCTTAGGCAACTCTAGCCATTTTCGCTTGCTCAAATTAAAATCTTTTTGCTTGAACAAATGCTGAAGACTGCGTTGATTGGTGAATACCTCACGAGATACACCATGCAAGTAGTGCCTCCAAATCTTCAATGCATGAACTATGGTAGCCAACTCTAAGTCATGAACATGGTAATTCTTCTCATGGGGCTTCAACTAAAGAAAAACATATGCAATAACTCTACCCTCTTGGATCAACATACAACCAGTCCAAACTCTTGAACCATAATAATATACGGTATATGAACCTGAAGTTGGTGGTAAAACCAATACTAGATCTGTGGTCAAAGATGTCTTGAGCTTTTGAATACTCTTCTCCCACTCATTCGACTATACAAATGGAGTACCCTTCTGAGTCAACTTGGTCAAGAGCGACACAATGGATGAAAATCCCTAAACAAACCGGCAATAATAGCCTGCCAACTAAGGAAATTATGAATCTCTGTGGTTAAGGACGGTCTAGACCAATTCTGCACCGCCTCTATCTTCTTTAGATCAACCTAAATACCCTCGCTATACATCACGTGTCCCAAGAAAGTTTCTAAGTCGAGCCAAAACTCATACTTGGAGAACTTCGCATAAAACTTCTCCTCTCTCAATCTCTGCAGTACTACTCGCAAATGTTCTGCGTGCTCCTTCTGACTACGTGAGTACACCAAAATATCATCAATGAATACAATAACGAACAAATCCAAATAAGGCCAAAATACACTGTTCATCAAATGCATGAACACTACTGGGCATTGGTCAGCCCGAAAGACATGACAAGAAACTTATAGTGACCATATATAGTCTTGAAAGAAGTCTTAGGAATTTATGAATATCTGATCTGCAACTGGTTGTAGCCCGAACGGAGATCAATCTTAGAGAAAACTCTCGCTCCAGGAAGATGGCCAAACAAATCATCAATGTGAGGTAGGGGATACTTGTTCTTAATTGTTACCTTGTTCAATTGCATATAATCAATGCACATTCTCATTGTGCCATCCTTTTTCTTTACAAATAGAACCGTTGCACCCCACGGTGACACACTAGGTCGAATAAACCCTTTATCTAAGAGTTCCTGAAGCAACTCCTTCAAATCTTTCAACTCTGCTTGTGCCATACGATATGGCAGAATGGAAATGGGCTGAGTGCCTTAGCATGATAATCCAGAATAGCATGACATGAAGATAGCGACTCCATGCCCAAAATAACATTGAAGTCTACCATGATCAATAGTAATAGATCAACTCAGGTCTCCAGACCCCTAATAATCACAACACATAATCGGTACACATGGTACACAATAATTGTATCGACCACTAGGGTAGACATATGAACAGATAAAGAAAGGAACTCCAGGGCGTACCAAAATAATGAGCAAAATATGAAGACACATATGAATAGGTGGAGCCAGAATCAAATAATATAGAGGCAACTCAATGGCAGATTGAAACAATACCTGTAGTGACAGCATCTGAAACAATGGCATCTGTCCTACCTGGAATAACGTAGAAACGGGCTTGGCCACCGCCTGATCAACCCCCTATAGAGCGACCCCTGGCTGCCTGACCTCCACCCCTAGCTGGTTGGGCGGGTAGTGAAGTAACTGGAGCAGAAGTCGACGGCTGACCTCTTTGCTGATACTGACCATCACAAAGTCAAGGACACTACCTCCTAATATACCTAAACTCCCCGCACTCATAAAAACTACGCGGTGCTTGTGATGGGGACTAAACAGAACCCCTGGCACCAGAAGGACCATTAGAAGCACCTACCTAGGAAGAACCCTAGACTGATGGGGCACGAGATGAACGCTGATCTGGGAAGCTGCTGAGTGATGACTGGTCCTATTGAGAACTTTGATAACCATGGCATGAAGATGCCCCACGATACTCTGGACGGGCCTACTAAGCGGGCCTGAAAGAATGACCTCTACCATGCTGGAACTGGCCCCTCGGAGGAGCACCACTGAAACTGCCAGAACTTCGAGGCCTCTTGGCCTCCCTCTCCTCTCTATCTTGCCAGCGAGCCATCTCAATCTCACGAGCGATATCAACCACCTTCTCAAAGGAGACACCCAATACTCTCTCTCTAGTCATCAAGATACAGAGATGGTAGTTAAAGCCATCAACAAATCTCCTGATCCTCTCACGTTCGGTCGGAACCATCCACACAGCATGGCGAGCCAACTCAGAGTACTTCGCCACATACTGAGACACAGTCATATCTCCCTGCTTTAGCCACTCAAACTGCCTACGCAGCTCCTCCATGCGGGACGATGGACATACTTTTCCAAGAAGAGAGTGGAGAACTCCTACCAAGTAAGGGGTGCTGAATCAAGCGGCATACGCCTCTCACACGCCTTCCACCATATGAAGGCAACGCTAGTAAACTGAAAAGTAATAAATGCCACGCCGCTGTCTCAAAGATCCTTGATGTACGGAGCATCCACTGACACTTGTTATGAAAACCCTGGGCATCCTTGCCTTCAACACCACTGAATGATGGAGGCTGGAGCCTACGGAAACTCTCAAGATGACGCTACTCATCATCTGGCATAGCTGGTACTACAAACTCCTGAGTTGGTGCAACCAGCTAAGCTAGATGTGCCTCCGGTGTTTGCAATCACTGTACTACCTGCTCAGGTGTGCGAGCAACAGGGGATCTGATTGTCTCCTCGGCCTGTGAAGTAGCTGCTGCGGCGGTAGCTAAAACTGCCTGAACTAGGCCAGTGCAAATTGTCAATATCTGAGCCAAGGTCTCCTGTAGATCCGGAATCACGATAGGCACTGTCGGTGCCTGGACTGGCACTACTACTAGAGCCTAATTTGGAGCTAGGGCAGCTGGTGGATCAATAGGTGTTTCCCTCACTACTTTTCCTTTACCACGTCCAAGACCTCTGGTGGCCTCAATGGGTGGCACTGGTGGTTGTCTACCTCGTCCAATAACATGAGTCCTCGCCATCTGCATGAGAATAGAAGAACAAAATTTTAGTTCTCGAATCAACAAAGTCACAAGATAAGAATTTCAAGAATATGAAGTTTTTCTAAAGGTTCTGTAGCCTTTCGAGGAAAATTACTATGCCTCCGTACTGATCTGCGAGACTCTACTAAACTGGCTCATGACCTCGCGAGACCAAGTGACCTAGGCTCTAATCCCAACTTGTTACAACCCCAACCCCGATCGTGATGGTGCCCAGCACAATGTTACGCAAGCCCGTCCAATTAACACTCACAATCTCTTTTTATTAGAGTTCAATACCGATTAACAGAATTTAAACACCAATCTGATATAAGTAGAAGTCTGAATTAAAAGATGAAATATGCGAAAAACATAATAACAATAATCTCTATAATTGCCCACCGATCCGGTTCACAAGTCACGAGTCTCTATTATACGAGTTCAACAATCTAATATAGTAGTCTAAAATGAGGAAAAATAATGAAAGATAGAGGGAGAGATCGGGTTTGCGGATGCCATGCAACTACCTCGATAACTTCGATGGGAACTGAACAGCAGGAAAAGCTCACACTACAACTCAGGAACACCTGGATCTGCATACACGGTGCAAGGAGTAATGTAAGTACTCCGACTTAGTGAGTAATAATCATATATAATGGTTGACAGTAAGTAAACACGTAAAGGCACTAAGCAATTCTTATATCAAAGCAGTAAAACCATTTAAACAACAAGTAATGAAGAACCTAGTGAAATTCCTTAAACCAAGTAAAACAGGTAGCTTAATAGGTATTAATCATGTCACGGCCCGGGTTTTCCCACCATGGGGAGTCGTTACGGCGCCTACTTTCGGAGCTAGACAAGCCAACCCTTTTTAAACATTTCACAAAACTTTAATCTAAAATAGTATAATAATTGAAATAATTAATTAAAACCACGCGGAAGACTTTTAGCAAAAACAACAATAGTAAAGTGCGAAAATTTGTAACACGTCTCTACCCAGTATCTGGTGTCACTACTCATGGACTACTAAAAGAGTTCTACAATCATCAGTCTGAAAGAAAATGCATAACAATTCTGTTTTGATACAATGAAAACAAACAGAATGAAATATATGAATCTCTGAACTGAAGGCGCCCTCCCTAGCTAATGTTGCGGTCCGTAAGCTGTATCCTGACCTGTGCACAAAAGGGCACAGAAATGTAGTATCAACACAACCGACCCCATGTGCTGGTAAGTGCATGGCCTAACCCCGGCGAGGTAGTGACAAGGCTAGACTTGACCTACCATAATCAACCTGTACAGATATATGTGCAATAACGAAAAGACGATAAAATTTAATTAGCTAATAGGGAGGGGACATGCTATGGGGGTGGGTGTAACAGTTCAATTATAAGTCCAATGAACAAGAAAAGGAAATTGAATATTTAACATCAATAAAAGAAATCCAGTGAATCAACAACTGCACGGCACCAACATTCGTGCTTTTACTCTCAATTCTCACCAAAACTGTCAAATATAGTGCACGACATCACCCTTCGTGCTTTCCTCACATAACTCTCACAACAAGGCACAGAATGACCCTTCGTGCTCAAATAATCAAGAAACATGGCTCGGAAAGACCCTTCGTGCATAATCATAAAAAACATGGCACGAAAAGACTCTTCGTGCATAATCATCAAAATATGGCACGGAAAGAACCTTCGTGCACAATCTCTCTTCCTCACCCAATCAACAGTTACAACCAATCGAGGGTAGGAATATACAACAAGACTAATCATCCCGGCAAGGGAGAAAATATAACAATAAGTCCCGACAAGGGAGAATAATTCAATAATAAGTCCCGGCAAGGGAAAACAATTCAACAACAAGTCCCGGCAATGGAAAAGTACCACACTTACTTCTTTAACTCATTTGCTTCTCAACTATCACTTAATAATTCATTTAACAAGTAACTAACTCAATTGTTTCACCTCTTTCGAATTTAAAAGCAATTACGACTCACGGTCATGCTTGACTCGGGCACATAGGTAACCGTCACCACTCCTATACACTGACTCCACATAGCACATAGCAAATATTGTCCCTATCCTATTCCCTCAAGCCAAAGTTAGATCAAACACTTACCTCAAAAGCTTCCAAACTCAACTCACGCCTCTAGAATAGCTTACCCCTCGAATTCGTCTCAAAATCGGTCGAATCTAGTCACAATTTATTCAAATGTATCAACAAATGCTATAAAATCAATATGGATGCAGAAAAATGAAATTTCCAAAGTTTTACCCAAAAATTCCAAAAATGCCCCCAGGCCCACGTGGTCAAAACTTGAGGTTCGAACCAAAATCGGGTTACCCATTCCCCCATGAGTTCATATATGCAATTTGTTTTGAAATCGGACCCCAGATCCAAATTCCCAATTTTAAGAAAACCTAGGTTCTACTTCAAATCCCCATTTTTACCTATTGAAAGCTCTGATTTAAGATGACATCATGATAAAAGATGTTAAAGATTGAAGAAATTGAGTAAAAGTTGACCTACAATTGATTTGGAAGAGAAGGAGTTGAGAGAAAATCGCCTATGGTGGCTTTGGTTTGGAAATATGAAAAATGAGGTTTAAATCATCTAAGTGTAGAATGCACAGTCGCAGATATCGCAATTGCGAAGGTTTTTTCGCAATTGCGAACAATGCAGAAGGAATGGCGGATGTCGCAATTGCGAGAAATTCTCCGCAATTGCGAAGATGGCTGATTTTGGGCAGAACTCGCATTTGCGAACTCATGGCTTATGCTGGGCAATCGCATTTACAAAGATGTCTTTGCATTTGCGAGACTAGGCTGTTAGAAGGAAGATCACATTTGCAAGTTTTTCCTCGCATTTGCGATAGAGCAGGCTAATGGGGAAATCTCGCATTTGCGAGGCTGGCTTCGCAAATGCGAAACCTGCAGATACCAGCTGCTACAATGCTACAAAAATAACCTAACACCTATCCGAAACTCACCCGAGCCCTCGGGGCTCCAACCCAAACATGCATACAACCTAAAAAATATTCTACGGACTTACTCATGCGATCAAATCGCCATAATAACATCATTTGCATAGAATCAACCCTCCAAACTCATGATTTTTCATTTCAAAGGCCAAAACTTTCAAATTTTCCATTTTTTGTCCGAAGCACGTTATATGATGTTAGTTTTCAATCAAACGTTACAGATAGCACCTAACGCTCATTTAAGACCTGTACCGGCGTTAGAACCAAAATACGAGCCTGATACCCTCACTTTCTAACTCATTTTCATTTCAATTTTTCATATAAATTTCAGATAAACAATTTCTTTCAAAAATTCCGTACTCGGGCCTGAGACCTTGGATTTCGATTCTGAGAATATTCCCGGGTCCCATATTTTTCTACAGACCCTCCAGGACCGTCACATCACGGGTCCGGGTCCGTTTACCCAAAATATTGACCAAAGTCAACTATAGCAATATTATTATCAAAATTCATAGTTTTTAACACAGATTTCATATATTTTCACATAAAAATTTTTTGGCTTCGGGCCCGGATTGCACACGCAAATCGAAACAACCATATCAGAGGTTTTCAAGGACTCGGAAAAACAATGAAAGGGAGAATTACGGTGATGACCATTTGGGTCGTCACATCTTCCACCTCTAAAACAACCGTTCATTCTCGAACGGACAAAAGAAAGAAGTACCTGCATCGGGGAACAGATGGGGATAACGGCTCTGCATACCCGACTCGGATTCCAAGGCCGATGCCTCAGGAGGCTGACCTCTCCACTGAACACACACTGAAGTAAAACTCTACGACCTTAACTGACGGACTGCCGGTCCAAATAGACACCGGCTCCTCCTCATATGGCAGATCCTTGTCCAATTGGACAGTACTGAAATCTAACACGTGGAGAGATCGTCATGATACTTCTGAAGCATGGATACATGAAAAACCGGATGCAAGGCTGACAAGCTAGGCGGCAAGGCAAGTCTATAAGCCTCCTTTCCCACACGGTCAAGAATCTCAAATGGGCCAATAAACCTTGGGCTAAGCTTGCCCTTCTTCCCGAATCTCATCACGCCCTTCATAGGCGATACACGGAGCAATACTCGCTCATCCCTAACCTTATGATCTACATAACTCTTCTGCATAGACTGAGCTGACCGAAGTCTGTCCTGAATGATCTTGCCCTTATCCAAGGCCTCCTGTACCAAATCTGTACCCAATAACCGAGCCTCTCCTGGCTCAAACCATCCGATTGGGGACCGACATCGCGTACCATACAACGCCTCATACAGAGCCATCTGAATACTAGACTGGTAGCTACTGTTGTAGGCAAACTCTGCTAAAGGCAAGAACTGGTCCCACGAGCCTCCAAAATCAATAACGCAGGCTCGGAGCATATCCTAAAGAATCTGGATAGTCCTCTTGGACTGACCGTCCATCTAGGGGTGAAATGTTGTACTATACTGTACCTGGGTGCCCTATTCATGTTGTACCTCTCTCCAAAATGCGAGGTGAATTGCGGACCCCGGTCCAAAATAATAGATATGGGCACCCCATGAAGGCGAACGATCTCTCTGATATAAATGTTAGAATATCTCTCAGATGAATAGGTGGTGGCAATTGGAATAAAATGCGCTGACTTGGTCAGCCTATCAATAATAACCCATATAACATCAAACTTCTTCCGAGTCATCGGAAGGCTAGTAACAAAATCTGTGGTGATCCTCACCCACTTCCACTTCCACTCGGGGAGCTCAATCCTCTGAAATAACCCACCGGGCTTCTGGTGCTCGTACTTAACCTGCTGATAATTTAGACAACGAGCCACATATGCAATAATGTCTTTCTTTATTCTGTGCCACTAGTAATGCTGCCTCAAATCCCGATATATCTTCGCGACGCACGGGTGAATGAAATACCGAGAACTGTGGGCCTCCGCTAAGATCGACTCCTGAATACCATCCACATTGGGCACGCAAACTTGCCCCTGCAATCTCAATACGCCATCATCTCCTAAAGCCATCTCCCTGGCACCTCCCCACTGCACCGTGTCTTTTAAGACACACAAATGGGGATCATCAAACTGCCACTCCTGGATATGCTCCATCAATGACGAACAAGCAACTGTGCAAGACAATACCCTGCTGGGCTCAGAAATACCAATGTCACAAATCTATTGGCCAAGGCCTAAACGTCCAATAAAAGCGGTCTCTGGCTGACCGGAATATAGGCAAGACTACCCATGCTGGCGGACTTTCTACTCAATGCATTGGCCACTACATTGGCCTTCCCTGGGTGGTATAAGATAAAAACATCATAGTCCTTCAACAACTCCAACCACCTCCAATGTCTCAATTTCAACTCTTTCTGCTTGAACAAGTACTGAATGCACTTGTGATCTGTGTACACCTCACACATCAAACCATGCAAATAATTCCTCCAGATCTTCAAGGCATGAAAAATGGTTGCCAACTCTAGGTCATGAACTGGATAATTCTTCTCGTGGATCTTCAACTGCCTCGAAGGTATGCTATGACCTTGCCATTCTGCATCAACACTACGCCAAGCCCGATATAGGAATCATCACAGTTAATAGTATAAGGCCCAGATCCCATGGGCAAAACCAATACAGGTGTCGTAGTCAGGGTTGTCTTTAGCTTCTGGAAGCTCGCCTCGCACTCATCTGACCACCTGCACTAGGCACCCTTCTGAGTCAATCTAGTCATCGGGGCTGCGATGGATGAAAACCCCTCCACGAAACGTTTGAAGTAACCAACTAACCCCAAGAAGCTCTGGATCTCTGTAGCTGAAGCTGGTCGAGGCCAGTTCTTGACTGCCTCTATCTTCTTCGGGTCCACCTGAATACTCTCTGCTGATACGACATGACCCATGAATGCAACTGAACTCAACAAAACTCGCACTTTGAGAACTTGGCGTACAACTGACTATCCTTCAGAGTCTGAAGAACCAGTATGAGGTGCCGCTTATGATCCTCCTGACTGCGGGAGTATATCAAGATGTCGCCAATGAATACAATCACAAACAAATCCAAATAGGGCCTGAACACTCGGTTCATCAACTCCATGAATGCTGCCGAGGCATTGGTCAACCCAAACAACATGACCAAAAACTCATAATTCCCATACCGAGTACGAAATGCTGACTTAGAGACATCAGATGCCCCTCAAGTGATAATAACCAAACCTCAAATCTATCTTCGAGAACACCCTAGCACCCTGAAGTTGGTCGAACAAATCATCAGTCCTCCACAGTAGATACTTGTTCTTTATCTTCACTTTGTTCAACTGCCGGTAATCAATACATATCCTCATCGACTCGTCCATTTTCTTCACAAACAATACTGGTGCACCCCAAGGCGATACACTTGGTCTAATGAAACCCTTATCAAGCAAGTCCTGAAGCTTTTCCTTCAACTCTTTCAACTCTGGCGGGGCCATGCGATATGGAAGAATAAAAATAGGCTGAGTTCCAGGAGCCACATCAATACATTAGTCAATATCCCTGTCGGGCGGCATACCCGGCAGGTCTGAAGGAAAAACCTTGGGAACTCCCGAACAATAGGAACATAGTCGATAAATGGAACCTTTGCACTGGAGTAGAGAACATACGCCAAATATGCTAGACACCCCTTCTCGACCATACGTCGAGCCTTGACATACGAAATAACACTACGGGTGTCATGAGCTGGGTCCCCTTCCACTCAAGTCGGGGCAAATCTAGCAAGGCCAAAGTCACGGTCTTGGCGTGACAATCCAAAATAGCATGATACAGGGACAACCAGTCCATCCCCAATATAGCATCAAAGTCCACCATGTCTAAAAGCAATAAGTCGACACGGGTCTCAAGACCCTCAAATACCACCACACAAGAATGATGCACTTGGTCGGCCACTATAGAATCACCAACCGGTGTGGACACATATACAGAAATACCCAAAGCCTCACTAGGCATGATAAAATAGGGTGCAAAATAGGATGACACATAAGAATACGTAGATCCCGGTCAAGTAATACCGAAGCACCTCTATCACAGACAAGTATAGTACCTGTAATCACAACATCAGATGACTCAGCCTCTGGCATGGCTAGCAATTCATAACAACGGGGCTGGCTCCCACCTCCCTGAACTGTATCTTTAGGACGATCGGCTGCGGGCTGACCCCTGCCTCTAGCTGTCCGAGCTCCACCTCTACGATCTCTCCTTCACTTCTATGATATCTACCCCCGCCTCTAGCTGGATGGGCAGCCTGAGGATCACCTGCTGGCTGAATCCTAGGGCGAGGACCCTACTGTTGAGAACTACTCGAGGCTCGAGGGCAAAACCAAACAATATGATCTGGGTCACCACAACCATAACATGCCTTTGGCTGCTGAGACTGCTGGCCATGTCGGCCGGTATGTTCTCTCCCGAAGCTCTGAAGTGGAGGTGCACTGATGGGGAGTGGTGTTGCACTGAAGGACTGCTGGTCTGAATAATACTGCTGAGGACCACCACCGCCTGGAGTACCATGAGAAACCTGAAGTGCCAACTGGAAGGTCCTCTGAGCGTGGCCTCTGTCATATGCATCCCTACCTCCAGATGAGGTACCACTAAATCTTCCCGAATGCCAAGGCCTCTTGTCCGAACCCTGACTACCTCCTCGAACCAGTGCCATCTCTACCCGACGAGCCGCATTGGCCTCCTTCTAAAAGGGAATATCACTGCCAACTCTCATAGCCATCTGAACCGAATCGGCTGAATCAATCCATCAATGAACCTCCAGACCCTCTCTCTCTCTGTATGGAGTATCATAACTGCATGGCGTGCCAAATCAATAAATCTAGTCTCATACTGTGTAACTGTAATGGAGCCCTGCTGGAGGCGCTCAAACTGTCTGTGAAGTGCCTCCCGCTGAATGACGGGGAGAAACTTCTCCAAAAATAACTCCGCAAACTAATCCTATGTCAAAGCTGGAGACCTTGCTGGTCTAGATAGGCAATAATCTCTCCACCAAGTCTTGGCGGATCCTACAAGCCTGAAGGTGAAAAAATCAACCCCATTGGTCTCCACCATACCCATAGTCCTGAGGATCTCATGACAACTGAATAGAAAACCCTGGGGATCCTCCGATGAAGTACCGTTGAAAGTGGTGGTGAAAAGCTTGGAGAACGGATCAAGTCTCCACAAAGCATCCGAAGACATGGCCGTCCCATCACCGTCCTGAGATGTAATACCTATCTGAGCTCCCACTATGGGCTGAACCACTGGAACCTGAGTCCGGGGAGCTACCTACTCCAGAGTACATGTAGCAGGAGTCTGAACCCCTCATCCAGCCTGAGAAGTGGCTGGTGCTACTAGCAGCAAACCCGCTCTAGCGACACTGTCCATAAAGCTTGCTATACAGACGAGTGCATCCTGGAGATCTGGGGAAAAAATAACCCCTCCTGGTACCTGAGCTGGGCCCACTTGAGCTGGTGGGGCTGGAACCTCCTCATCAAAGTCAATATGAGGATCCACCTCTGGAACTGCTGCATGGGGCTGAGCTCTGCCCCTACCGTGGCCTCTGGCACAACCTCGACCCCTGCCCCTCGCGGGAGCTGCTTCTGGGGCTCGGGCTGCTGTGCAGAAGAAGAGGACGCACGTGTTCTTGCCATCTGCGAAAGAACAGAGTAGAACGACCGTCAATATTTGAGAAACAGAATCGCACGACAAGAATGAACATAGTGAAATTTTTCCTAACTCTGTAGCCTCTAGGATAAATACAAACGTCTTCGTACCGATCCCTCAGACTCTACCGAGCTTGTTCGTGAGTTGAGAGACCCAAGTAACCTAGTGCTCTGATACCAACTTGTTACGACCCGGATTTTCCCACCATCGGGAGTCTTGATGGCACCTGCTTTCGGAGCTAGGCAAGCCAACCCTTTTTAAACATAGCACAAAACTTTAATCTAAAACAGTATAATAACTGAAATAATTAATTAAAACCACGTGGAAGACTTTTAGCAAAAACAACAATAGTAAAGTGCAACAATTTGTAACATGTCTCTCCCCAGTATCTGGTGTCACTACTCACGGACTACTAAAAGAGTTCTACAATTATCAATCTAAAAGAAAATGCACAACAAGTCTATTTCGATACAATTAAAACAAACGGAATGAAATAGATGAGACTCAGGGCCCGCGAACGCTAGTGAACTACCTAGGAGTCTCTGGACTGAAGGCGCGCTCCCTAGCTACTGCTGCGGTCCGTAAGCTGTATCCTGACCTGGGCACAAAAGGGCGCAGAAGTGTAGTATCAGCAAAACTGACACCATGTGCTGGTAAGTGCCTGACCTAACCCGGCGAGGTAGCGATTAGGCTAGACAAGACCTACCACAATCAACCTTTGCAGATATATGTGCAATAACAAAAAGATGACAAAATTTATTAGATAATGGGGAGGGGACATGCTGGGGGGTGTAATAGTTCAATTATAAGTCCAATGAACAAGAAAAGAAAATTGAATATTTAACATCAATAAAAGAAAGCCAGTGAATCAACAACTGCACGGCACCACCCTTCGTGCTTTTACTCTCAATTCTTACCAAAACTGTCAAATATAGTGCACGACATCACCCTTCGTGATTTCCTCACCAAAACTATCAAATATAGTGCATGGCATCACCCTTCATTCTTTCCTCACATAACTCTCACAACGAGGCACAAAATGACCCTTCGTGCTCAAATAATCAAGAAACATGGCACGGAAAACCCTTCGTGCATAATCATACAAAACATGGCACAGAAAGACCCTTTGTGCATAATCATCAAAACATGGCACGGAAAGACCCTTCGTGCACATTCTCTCTTCCTCACCCAATCAACGGTCACAACCAATCGGGTATAGGAATATACAACAAGACCAATCATCCCGGCAAGAGAGAACAATATAACAATAAGCCCCGGCAAGGGAGAATGATTCAATAATAAGTCCCGGCAAGGGAAAACAATTCAACAACAAGTCTTGGCAAGGGAAAAGTACCACACTTCCTTCTTTAACTCATTTGCTTCTCAACTATCACTTCATAATTCATTTAACAAGTAATTAACTCAATTGTTTCACCTTTTTCGAATTTAAAAGCAATTACGACTCACGGTCATGTTTGACTCGGGCACATAGGTAACTGTCACCATACCTATACACCGACTCCGCATAGCACATAGCAAATATTGTGCCTATCCTATTCTTTCAAGCCAAAGTTAGATCAAACACTTACCTCGAAAGCTTCCAAACTCAAGTCACGCCTCTAGAATAGCTTTACCCCTTAATTCACCTTAAAACTGGTCGAATCTAGTCACAATTTACTCAAATGTATCAACAGATGCTAGTTAAATCAATTTGGATGCATAAGAATGAAATTTCCAAAGTTTTACCAAAAAATTCCCAAAATGCCCCCGGGCCCACGTGATCAAAACTCATGGTTCGAACCAAAATCGGGTTACCCATTCCCCCACAAGTTCATATATGCAATTTGTTTTGAAATCGGACCCCAATTGAGGTCCAAATCCTCAATTTTAAGAAAACCTAGGTTATACCCCAAATCCCCATTTTTACCCATTAAAAGCTTTGATTTTAAGATGAAATCATGATAAAAGATGTTAAAGATTGAAGAATTTGAGTAAAACTTGACTTATAATTGATTTGGAAGAGAAGGAGTTGAGAGAAAATCACCAATGGTGGTTTGGGTTTAAAAAATATGAAAAATGAGGTTTAAAATCGTCAAAGTATAGAATGCACAATCGCAGATATCACAATTGAGAAGGTTTATTAGCAATTACGAACAATGCAGAAGGAATGGCGGATGTCGCAATTGCGAGAAATTGTTCGCAATTGCGAAGAGGGCAGATTTTGGGTGGAACTCGCATTTGCGAGGAAATGTTTGCATATGCGAACTCATGGCTTAAGCTGGGCGATCGCATTTGTGAAGATGTCTTCGTATTTTCGAAGACTGGGCTGTTAGAAGGAAGATCGCATATGGGAGTTTTTCCTCGCATTTGCGATAGAGCAGGCCAATTGGGAAATCTCGCATTTGCGAGGCTGGCTTCGCAAATGTGAAACCTGCAGATGCCAGCTGCTACAATGCTACAAAATGAACCTAACACCTATCTAATACTCACCCGAGCCCTCGGGGCTCCAACCCAAACATGCACACAACCTCAAAAACATCCTATGGACTTACTCGTGCGATTAAATCGCCAATGTAACATCATTTGCATAGAATCAACCCTCCAAACTCATGATTTTTCATTTTAAAGTTCAAAACTTTCAAAATTTTCATTTTTTGTCTGAAATACGTCATATGACGTTCGTTTTCAACCAAACTTTACAGATAGCGCTTAACGCTCATTTAAGACTTGTATCGAGCGTCGGTACCAAAATACGAGCCCGATGCCCTCACTTTCTAACTCATTTTCATTTCAATTTTTCATATAAATTTCAGATAAACAAATTCTTTCAAAATTCCGTATTCGAGCCTGGGACCTCAGATTTCGAATCCCAGAATATGCCCAGGTCCCATATTTTTCTACGGACCCTTCGGGATCGTCACATCACGGGTCCGGGTCCGTTTACCCAAAATGTTGACCAAAGTCAACTATAGTAATATTATTACCAAAATTCATAGTTTTTAACACATATTTCATATATTTCCACATAAAAAATTTCCGTCTTCACACCCGGACTGCGCACACAAATCGAGGCATCCAAATAAGAGGTTTTCAAGGCCTCGGAAACACAAGAAAATGGAGAATTACGGTGATGACCCTTTGGGTCGTCACAAATCAAGTATAAATATGTTCCTCGAGCATACTATGTAGTTATTTATTACTTATCCTTAGTACCCAATTCATATAATTTTTCACAATAACCAAAATCAAAATATACCATAGCGGCGTGCAACTCGATCCGTACATCGCTGTGGTGCACAACCCCATCCATATAATTAGTCGACTGTACTCACTAGGGGTGTGCAGACTGCAGGAGGGGCTCCTACAGCCCAAGCGCTATACTGCTGCGGCACGTAGTCTGATCCATATATACATTTGCTGCGGCATGCAGCCCAATCTATATAAGTATTTTTACGGCATGTAGCCCGATCCATAACATATATCGCATCCTCAATATTTTGTTCTCAACCCTTCTCGGTCATTATAATCACAGCCTCTCGGGCACAATAGTATTACGTAGGGGTCTCAGTCCACATATTATATCATTTAGGATTAACATTTACAATATCAGTTCATATTAGTTTTAAACAATTAGAAACATGACCAAGGATATGATTTTTAGAAAGTAAAGTGAGGAAAAAAATCAGTCAAAATCCCCATAAGGGTTCTACATGTCGGCACAAGGCTCCAAGCATGGCAACTAGCCCAAATCATAATGATAATACATAAACCTCAGTAAAAAATATAGTAAAATTGTCAATGGATGTGGACCAAGTCACAATCCCCAGTAGCAATGGACCCCACGCTCATCACACGGCGTGTATCTCATCTTAGTATAGCACTATGTTGTGCAAATGCGGGGTTTCAAACCCTCAGGACATGATTTACAATCATTAGTCACCTCAAACCGGCTAAAGCTCTAGCTCGCTATGCCCTTGTCTCTCAAATTGGCCTTCTCACACGTCGAATCTGACCAAAATCACAATGAATATGTCACAATATGCCAAGGAAACAATACCAAATTAAAAATAATCGAAAAATATCAAAAATCCCGTAATGGCAAAACCTGAGCCCCGACTCACTTCTGGAAACTCAAACATTTTCACATCAATGTGTTCCTTATCTCTCCACGAGTCCATGCATATCAAAAACTCTCAAATCCGATCTCAAATGGTCCCTCAAATTCCAATTTAAAATGTCAAAATCCCAAGCCCTAGTTCTTCCCATTTTAGCTAAATTTCCATGAATTTCAAGGTTAATTTCACAATTAAATCACATTTGTAGTTCATAGAACTTACGTCTAATAAACCCTCTTCGAATCCCTCCTAAATTTCTCCCAAATAGCTCTGAAAATGCTACAATGGTGAAAAAATGACTTAGGCTCGCAGATGAAATATTTTAAAAACCCTTCTGCCCAGATACAATTTCCTTTTATGCGAACGCGAGGGCCTTCTCGCATCGCGGTGCACAATTAACTCTTAGCCCAAAATAACCCTTCGCAAACGCGTTTGAGGACTTGTGAACGTGATGCTTCTGCTGCCTCAACTACGTGTACTATGCCGCGAATGCGAAGAACAAAATACACGGACCCTCAATTCATTTTATGTGAACGCGAAATACTCCCCGCGAATGCAAAACACAAGGTATTCCCCCTCCGCAAATGCAATACCAATAACCCTAACTCAAAGTGCAAAAGACTGGCCTGCAAAAAATCCTCCTACACGAACGTGGCCCCTGGCCCGTGATCGCGAAGGCCGAAAAGGACCTGCACTGGTGCTCCTTTTTCTGCTATCTTTTTCAAGTTCCAAATTTTCCGTTAGCCATCCGGAATCACTCCGAGGCCCCCGGTACCTCAATCAAAAGCAAAAACACATCCTAAAACATCATCCAAACTTGTTCCTATTATCAAAACACCTCAAATAACACGAAAACGGCCAAATTACATCAAATTAAAGCCTAAGTTCTTTTAAAACTTCCGAAACACGCATTTGATAAAAAATCCAACCAAATCACCTCTGAATGACCAGAAATTTTGCACACATCCCAAATCACATAATGAAGCTACAACAACTCTCGGAATTCCATTCTGACCCTCGAATCATAATCTCACCTATCAGCCGAAAATCTCAAAAATACTAACTTCACCAATTCAAGCCTAATTATACCGGACCTCCAAAACCACTTCCGATCACACTCCTAAGTCACAAATCATATCCTAAAGCTAACCAAATCATCGAAACTCACATCCGATCCCTTTAACACAAAAGTCAATATCCAGTTGACTTTTCCAAACTAAGCATTCCTTAAAGAGACTAAGTGTCTCATTTCCTATCAAAACCACTCCAAACCAGCCCGATCACATAAGACACAGATAATGAAGCATAAAGCAGTAGAAAAATAAAAAAACGAAGCGGTAACTCATGATACTACGGGTCGGGTCGTCACAACAACCTGTACAAACTTTATGAATATATTTTAGCTCAATGGGCTAAAGTTTTTCTTTATAAATATTTGGCTGAATACATAGCTTAGACTTGTATCGATATTCCATTTAAACACCTAAACTAAGCCTACAATCTATTGGACCCCTAACATGTGCTTTAACTGTGTCTATTGAACACATATGGAGTATTATGTAATCCTAAGCAACTAAAAGAGCGTGAATGACATTCGTTCCAATGTGGCAAACTGTACCAATGATAAAATGATATGTCAGCAAAAAAGAAAGTCAAAATATAAAAAAGCAAAACTAAAAGAAAAAATAATTAACCGAAAAAATTATTAGCAAATTTCACCTTTCAGGCGAAGTCCATTCAGTCACAAACATAAAATTTCACCGCCAAACAAAATCTCAACAAAAGCAATAAAAGAGTAGCAAATAGTTGCAATGAATCTAAGATAGATGAGAGGAAAAGGTTGTCGGGTGAGAGAAAATGAGGTCATCAAAATAGCAATAAAATAGTGGAAATTGATATGTTATTTTTAGGCTTTTAGGAAGATACGTTTGGGGGTAAAATTAAAGAGGAACAATATAAAAGGAAGGGAAGGCATTAGTGATTCCAGCAAAAATGGGGGATCGCTGGTGATGATATTTCTGGCATAGGTTAGGCTTTAAGATTTGGTTTTAAATCTTTATAGGTTGAGGAAAGAGAAATACAAAAAGAAAAAGGAATAAAAGAATACTAGCGGTTGTCGGAGAAAGAAGAATCTTCGATAAAAGTGGGCGGAAATTGATTTAAGAGAGAAACTCCATTTCCCGCCTCATATGTGCTCAAGATCACATGAGCAACACATTACCTGCCATGTCAGCAAAGGGTGTCCAATAGACACAGTTTTAATATAAGTTAGTACTAAGATGGAATAGAAAAGTCTTCCTACTAAATGCCTGAGTTGCCTTTTGTATGTCGGAAGGAAGAAGATTTATGTTTTCTTTGAGATCATCACCAGGATCCTAAATAAGATCTCAAGGTAGCATTCAAAATTTTTGTCCTTTAGGGTTAGAGCGGCGTTAATCAAACATGTCTTATTAGCATTGCCTACACATCTGCTAACTACTATCCTTCCTCCAAAGGGTGTTCTTAACCAAACAGAGAGGCTGCTTAACGGGTTTCTTTGGGGAGAGTCAGCTGAGAAGAAAAGACACCACTAGGCTTCCTAGAATAACTTGTGTTTTCCATAAGTGTAGGGGGTGCTAATTTCAAGAAACTTAACGACATCTGCAATGCATTCACTGTAAAACGATGGTGGAACTTTAGAACTGGTCAATCATTATGGAAGAGGTTCCTAATGGCCAATATATTGTCATAGAGCTCATCCACTTATAAAATAGTGGTACTTTGGGCAGTCACAATCATGGAATGCAATGTGAAAAATAAAAAAGCTTGTGAATAAGCAAATTCTATGAAAAACTGATTGTGAAAAGGTTGCTTTCTGGTTTGATAATTGGTCTGAGTTATGTTCATTATACAACTTTCTTCCAGAAGGTTACAAACCTAAGAATATTACTCTCTCTAGTATGTTGCTCAACAATTACATAAACTAGAGAGGATTAGATCTTTTGCTTTCGCAACATGTCGTGGATAAAGTTAATACTTTCCAGATATCACTAAGATCCATAATTGATGATATTTCAATTTGGACAATGGATAATAGTGGTTCTTTTTTAGTAGCTTCAGCCTGGACAATTATTTAGAAAAAAGAGGCATAAGTCATGGATTAATATTATGAATTGGTAGAAATGTGTCCCATTCAAGATGCATTTTATTGCATAGAGATCTCTGAGATATAAGATTCCCACATATGCTAAAGTAGCTAAGATAGACATCCATGCTTCCTCCAAGTGATGATGTTGTAGATTTTCAAGTTTATAAACTATTGACCATCTTTTCTATGGTGGCCTCTTTGCTCATGAGCTATGGAGAATCTTGTATGATCCATTGGGCATTTAATATTCAAACATCTCTTTCAGGCAACTTATGATTTACTGGTGGAGATGTAAAGTCACAAATCATGTCCATGCATTCATTGTTAAATGCTTGCGTATTATCATACCTTGGGAGATTTGAGAGCTAGATGGAGAGCCAAGTGTGACTCTATCAGGACTAATGTGAGAAGAACAATTTCTCTGATTCTTTCTCCATGTCCCAACTTGTCAATCTTGAATTCTAGCAAATTCAGTTGGTTCCTAATTGGGAGGAGATCAATCAGCTTTTGAGAAGTACTATCCATTTTGAGAAATCCATCATTGTTAAATGGATTAAACCGAAGTCATCATATGTGAAATTAAACTCTGATGGTAGTTGCAAAGATGGAAAGTGTGGAGATGGAGATGTGATAAGGGATACAGAGGTTTGCCTTGTTTTTGCCTACATTCAGGAACAAGAAACTAGGCAGAAGCAGCTGCTCTTCACAACGGCATTAAATGGTATCTATTTTATGGTTATCATCTTACTGGTGTTGAAAGCGACTCTAAATTATTAGCTAATTATATTAATGGTAGTAATACAATTACTTGGAATGAGGAGGTAGAAGAACTTAAAAAGTTCCTGGAGCAGTCCATGTTCTCTCTTAATCACTTTTGTAGAAAGGGAAATCAAGTTGCAGACAAGCTTGCATCCATCGATCACTCTATCCCTCATTCACAACTGTTTCGAGCATTTTCTGATCTTCCTCTTGAAGTCAAGGGCCTTATGAAAATGGATATATGGGACTTGCCGGTGTTTTGAAGGACTAGACTAAAGAGAACATACATTACCTTTGATCCTCCTTGACCATGTATAATTGTACATTAAGGATAGACTTCCTGGTAGTACATTTTTTATAGGCTTAATCTCTTTCTTCCAGGAACATAGCTTGTGTAATATTTCTCATATGCATTTACTTTATCTTAATTGTAAAAGATGGCATATGTTGTCTTACAAGAGTGACCTAGGGAGTTAGCTAGTTATCTATACTACCTCAACTCCATGTATTTTTTTGCAGATGAATAACATGCACGGTCTATATTTTTATATATATATATATATATATATATATATATATATATATATATATATATATATATATATATATATATATATATATATATATATATATATATATATATATATATATATATATTAATAACATACAAGATTAGGTGTGTGTGTATGTATTTGGCATAAATATTTTTGTTGGCTAATTTGCATAAATATCACACTTCGGGTGTCACTTTTAATTTTTTGACGTTATTTGCCCCTTAAGCAGGACTTCAAATTTAACAAGTCTTTCCCCTCGTTTGCCCCATATACAACAGTTTTGACTTTTGACTTACCCATTGTATGGGTCAAAATCTTGCTGAGGAAGTTGGCCGTGGAAAGATCGTAAGATGAAAAGACAGTGTTCCAATTTGGGCAGATAGGACGAGGTCAACCAAAGCCCGACAACGACCAGTCATTGAGCGAACCGTAGAGGTCGAGATCGAATAGTGAAGAATAGGAATAACATCTAGTGTATTTTTGGAACCAGTGACAAGAATATTCTCCTGAATATTTCTTTTGTTGTACATTTTATGGTTTTTAGAGAATATCCCATATAAATAGAAAAGAGAGAGAAGAGAAGGGGGGCACGTGAGATTGAATCTAAGAAAACTATTGTAGGAAGTTGACCATTGAGAGAAAATACAAAGTTTACCTTTCCATAAAGATAGATTTTATCGATTATTCTTCTTTTTCCCTCACGTGATCCAAGAAAGCATTACTCATATTCTTTCTATCGACATATTTCATTGTCAAAAGGAAGAATCTTCTACATCATTTGATATTTGGGTGAATTGTTCTTCCTATTACATTTATTGTCATCTCTCATATTTATTGCTCATTATTCATTCTTCATTTACTCCTAAAGTGTGCATTTAATGACTGAATACACGGTTATGAGCATTTGGCAAAACAGTGTCACCCAAACTTTAAACTAGATCTAATAATTATTATGCTAGACTAGGATTCACCTTTCACCTCAATTATCATTTAATTAGTTTAACAAAGAGTAGTAAACTTTTTGGTCAAACAATTTGACGTCGTCTGTAGAGAGTATTTAGTCAAAGTCGTAATCTTTCTAGAACTACAAAAATACACCAATATCAAAGTGCAAAGTGTTCTTTCCCCTACTATAATAATCTAACATGGCAAGAAATGGATAAGAAAGACTAAAAGCAGTGGAAGGTCTTACTGCTAATCTTCTAAACACCATCAACGAAACTTACGAAGAGGACGGGAGAACACCCAATGCCCTACCTAGGCAAATACTCACCTCCCCCTAACAGCAGCGTTACCTCTTTTCATGGGAAGGAAGCCTCTACGTCCACTAAAGAAGAAGTACCACCAGTCGGAAAAGAAATTGATAGAGGCATGGCTAATAAATACGCTGAACAATATACTCGACAAACCCGTTCAAAGGGCGAGCAGAGAGGGTGCGCGAGTAGATGTCGCCACAACAACCAATGATCAAAACACCCAACCTCCCTCGACCTGTATCACTCACTTTGTTAATGATGCTGGTAACGACACCCTCACTGCCATTCTTAAAAAGATGGAGAAGATTGAAAACAAAAACAAAGTACTCAGCAACCAAATGAGAGAACATCAAGAAAGGGTAGATAAGATATCAAGCGTCCCAAAACTCCTACCAAAGAGAGTCGATGACTGGCTTGTGGAAAAACCGTATAGCAATGAGGCCGCACCACATGCTATACCAAAAACTTTCAAAATGTCGCCATACTTGAAAATATATGACAGCACGACGGACCCTGAGGATCACATCATCTGCTATATCACCTGAGTGAAAGGAAAAAACCTCGCTTAGGAAAAGTGCCATCTATATTGCTGAAGAAGGATGGTGAAACCCTAACCGGAGGAGCATTAACATAGTACTCGCAATTGCCTGCATGGTTCATATAGAAATTTTAGGAAATGGCTGATAAATTTGTCACCACCCATGCAGGGGCCAAGAAAGCAGAAGCCAGAGTGAATGACATACTCTCCATCAGGCAGTCACCTGGCGAAGGACTCAGGGATTTCCTCACCTAGTTCAACAGAGGGATAATGTCCCTTCCAAATGTATCAGAGGAGATGGCAGTAGCAACTTTCCAAAATGGAATGAATAGAAGCAGGTCGAGGGCAACCAAGAAACTATCAAGTAGACTAATGAAGTACCCTCCCACCACATGGTAAGTAATACATAATGCTTATTGCGTTGAGGTGAGAGCCGATGAGGATGATCTCAACGGACTTACTTACATCTGACCTCAGTTCAAATGGAATGTAGGAAAGACTAAAGAAACAAAAGTAGAAGGGATCAAGCGGGATCGCGATCTGATCGAGAAATACATCAGCCCTACGTTAGAGGCAACCACATGTCGCCACCATGTCACTATGAAGGCCTATCCAGACCGCGAACAAAAATCCACCGAAATGAAAAAAGTATGCCCCTTGCTATCGGCTCAAATTTTTTGTGTTTCCCTCTCAGAAATAGTCCACGCAATAGAAAAAGCTCGACCAAAAGGTAAAATGGTCACAGAAGATTAAGTCCGACCCAAACACCAAAGTCAAATGCCCTCGGCGAATTCTACCAAGAACGGGGTCACAAGACCGAGGATTTCATTGTCCTCAGATAGGAGGTCGTGAACATGCTTCACTAAGGTCATATAAAAGAGTTGATGAGTGATCGAGGGAAGGTCAACTTTGCCCAAGGGTGAGAGCAACATCAGGGACCGCACAAACCACCTTCCCCAGTTTGAACCTTCCAAATGATCATCTGGGGAGGTGACGACGTATCTATTAACAGTGTGAAGTTTACCACCACTCACAAGCTCAAGCGGCTAATCATCCACGAATGGTATGACGAACTAGAAGAAAGTATCATCTTCGATAAGTCAGATACCCACGGTTCGGTGTTTTCTTATTATGATGCACGTTTTATTACTTTACGTATTTTTGATACTAATATAAGACATATCATGGTCGATGATGGAAGCGGCGCGTGCATCATCCATCCTCGAGTTCTCACCCAAATGAAGCTCGAGGACAAGATAGTGTCGCATTACATCACGCTAATAAGTTTTAACAATGCAGTAGAGCGGACATCCGGTGAAATCATGCTGCCCGTCCTGGCCGACGGTGTCACCCTAGAGACCATGTTCCATATCATGGACCAACATACGGCATACAACGCCATCATAGGCCGACCATGGAAACACGCCATGAATGACGTCCCCTCTAGTTAGTACCAAGTAATTAAATTTCCCTCCCCTTAGGAGTATTCTACATCAGGGGAGAGCAACGCACGACTTGAGAATGCTGTAGTATCGCCCAAGATTGCACGTAAACCCAACAATTGAAGAGAAAAGCCAAGGAAGCATAGCAACTAACGAACTTGGGATAGAATGGTGATTAAAATAAGGATGTCATCAGCTATTCTGAAATCATAGAAGCCACAGGGTCAACAATAGAGGACCTCGACCCCGTCCAACTAGACGATGACCACCACAGCAAGAAAGCTTTCATCGCCCATAAACTCCAAGACCCACGTAAATTTCATCAATTTTTAAAAAATAACGTAGATCTGTTTGCCTTTTCCATACAGATATGCCAGGTATCCCAAAGGAGATAGCAACTCACAAATTGAATGTCGACCCATTTTACCCACAGTAAGGAATATTAGACAAAAGTTCAATTTTGCGATAAACGATGTATTTCGCAAAGATGTCGAGAAATTGTTAGTGAACGGTTTTATCAGATAATCGAAGTATCCTCAGTGGGTCACCAATATAGTTATGGTAAAGAAGAAGAAGTAAGTGGAGGATGTGCTTCGACTTCACAGATCTGAACAAAGCCTGCCCAAAAGACTCATTCTTGTTTCCCCACATCCATCAACCCATCGACGCCACATCCGGGCATGAACTTTTAAGTTTCTTGGACGCGTACTTGGGCTACAACCAAATCCTCATGGAGGAAGAAGACCAGGAAAAAACCACCTTCATTACTCATCAGGGGACGTACGACTACAAAGTGATGCCGTTCGGGTTAAAAAAATGCGGGGAAAACGCACCTGAGGCTGGTGACCAAAATGTTCAAAGATTAATTCATCAAGATCATGGAAGTTTATATTGATGAAATGTTGGTCAAGTCAAAAAGAAAGGAAGATCATATCGACCACTTGATGGAAGCCTTTGGCATACTCAGAAGGTACGACATGAAGTTAAACTCCGTGAAGTGTGCTTTCAGCATAACATCTGGAAAGTTACTTGGGTTCTTGGTATCATAACTGTTAGAATATACGCTTAACGCTAGGGGGGGGGGTGAATAGCGTTATAATAAAAAACAATGTAAATTTGCGGAACTAAAATTGCAGGAATAACGTAAGTGCAGTAATTAAAATGGTAAGGAGAGAACACACCGAATTTATCCTGGTTCACCACAACGTGTGGTTAGTCCAGTCCCCGAGAGACTCTCTCGAGTTTTACACTAACTTCGTTAAGCTTACAGGTGCCTAACAAATCGTTACACTTGCTCGTAGATATACACTCTACAAGACTTCAACCTGCTCGAGGATACCGCACCTCAAGACTTCAAACCAAGGAACTATCTTTCCTTCTTACAACAAGGGATTAGAATATCCCTTCAAGTGTGTACAAACACTTAGCTCTCAAGACAAGACTCTCTTTATAGAGTAGATATGAGTAAAAATAATACGCTCAAGAACACAACAACTTAGTCAAGAGTTTGGCTCTCAAAAAGCTATGAAATGAATATAAAATGATTGATATGAGAGTATGTAAGCTTAAGCAAGAATGTAATCAGTTGTTGTACTTAAAAGAGTGATTTTGAGGTGTATTTATAGTGCTCAAAGTCACCAAGACCGTTGCTTAATTGCCAATCACTAATTGCTGATTTTGTGCTTGCATAATCGATTATATGATCTGCATAATCGATTATCTGCAGATCGTTCAAAAATCATATGCGGATTTTAAGCAGAATAATAGATTATTCAAGTTGCATAATCGATTATCTGTTAACGTTCAAAAATCGGATGCAGATTCTGTGCAAGCATAATCGATTATTGCCTTTGGTATAATCGATTATATTTCAGCGTTTTAAAAATACTTTGGCAACGGTCAGTGAATAATCGATTATGCTATCTCGTATAATCGATTATTTTGTTGCTTTGAAAATCCGGTTATACACTGTCTCAACATAATCGATTACAAGTGAGACATAATCGATTATATTGCTGTCTTGAAAAATTTCGGTTAACACTGTCTTAACATAATCGATTATAAGTAAGACATAATCGATTATATTGCTGTCTTGAAAATTTCGGTTAACACTGTCTTAACATAATCGATTATAAGAAATACATAATCGATTATTTATGTCCAGATTTGAAAAACATGTTTGAAAATCATTTTGGCTAAAATGAAAATGTTTGAAAATCATTTTGGTTTAACTCAACGATGCATGAAAATGATTTTACGAGAGAAGCCAAGACTTGAATAAGTTGTCGGATCAAGATCACACTATAAAGTGACTCATTTATAACTTTGTTGTTGTTCTTGATCTTGCTCTTTGTTTCTCATGTTCTTGGACTTTGGCATATGTCAATGTTCCATGCGCGTCGGTTTGTCATTTATCAAAACCTACAGAAATGAACACACGTTTAGTTTTATCGACTTGAGAACGTGTTTCAACAATAACGAGGTATAGAGGTCTATCCTGATGAAATCAAGGCCATAGAAGGAATCGTAGAAAATCTAACCAGCAAAAAATAAGTGCAAAAGCTGACTGAACGAATAGCTGCCTTGTCGAGGTTCATCTCGAGGTCATCCGATAGGTGCCACAATTTTTTTGGCGTAACAAAAAAGGATAACATACTCTAATGGAATTTTGGATGCGCCAATGCCTTAAAAGAATTGAAGCCTACCTATATTTGCCACCGTTGCTCGCCAAGGTAGACCCTAGAGAATGCCACCTTGTCTACTTGGACGTGTCCGATGTTGCAATAAGAGCAATCTGGGTACGAGAAAATAGAGGTACGCAATCTCTAATTTACAACATCATCAAAACTTTGGTCAACACTGAAATGAGGTTCCCCCACCTTGAGTAGCTAGCTTTGGCCGTAGTCATAGCTTCGCACAAGCTTAGACCTTATTTCCAGTGCCACCCTATATCGGTAGTCACGACTTTTCATTTAAGCAATATCTTGCACAAATCCAAAATTTAACATAGATTGGCCAAGTGGGTTATAGAGCTCAGCGAGCACGATATAACGTATCAGCCACAGACAACGATAAAGTCGCAATTTCTTGCCAACTTCAGTGCAAAGATAATATCTGAAGTCAAAAGGGATCCCGCCATTAGTTCTACCAAAGTGCACGATCAATGGGTCTTGTACACCAATGGCACTTCTAACGTATCCAGATCTGGGCTGGGACTCGTGCTTGAGGTTCCAACAGGTGAAGTGGTTCGCCAATCCATACGATGCCCTGATATGACTAACAACGAGTCCGAGTATGAGGCCGTGATTGCATAGTTAAAATTAACACTTAAATACGGAGCACGTTGAGTCATCCTTTGGTGCGACTTGCAACTCGTCGGCAATCAGGTCATATGGACTTTCTAAATTAAGGAGCAACAGTTACATAAATATCCGACTGAAATTTGCAAAGTATTACCCGACTTCAACGAATGCCAGCTCAATCGAATACCTCGAGCATAGAACATCGAAGCGGATTGCCTCACCAAATTGGCAGCAGCCACTAAAAGCATAATCGGAGAGGAGGGACATGATCACTCTCCTCCTTTCGTCACTGGACCAAATCGAGGTATGCACTATTAACATAACTTGGGACTGGCGCAATTGTATTATCTCATACTTGCAGGACGGGGTGTGTCCAACCGACAAAAAGAAGCCAAGAAGCTTTGAATGCAGGCGGCCAGGTACAACGCCGTCAATAACGACTTGTACAAAAGAATATTTGATAGCTCTAGAAAAGTTCTTAGGGACAAATCAAACACGGCGCATCCTCAAAGAATTACATGAGGCCCATTACGGAGCTAACAATGCAACCGAGCTCTCATTAGATTCCTCATATGGGCAGACTACTATTGGCCACGTGAAGAAAGAAGTCGCCGACTTCGTCAAAGGTGCGAGCAATGCCAATGATACGATCCCATGATTCACCAAGCGAGTGAACACCTTCATTCAGTCACTTCGCCATGGACTTTCATCAAGTGTGGAATGGACGTTATCGAACCCCTCCCGAAAGAAATCAGCTGCGACAAAGGTCCATAGTTCACTAGAAAAAGACCACCGAGTTCTTCTAAAAATGGCACATCAAAATAATAACTCCATGCCATATTACCCCGCAGGCAACGGTCAAGCGGAATCCTCCAACAAAATAGTATTGAATATCATAAAAAATAAACTTGAAAATTCTAAGGGGCTATGGCCGGAAGTGCTATCATAAGTGTTACGGGCATATTGCACCTCTCCAAAAATGAGCACATGAGAAACGCCAAACTCACTAGTCTATGGGACTGATGAAATGATACTAGTCGAGGTCAGGGAACCTATTTTGAGATACCTAAATGAAACTGGGCCAAGGAATAATGTGAATGAAAGGTAAGACCTCGATGAAGCCGAAGAACAAAGAGACATAGCCTACATAATAATGATCCCTAAGAAACACATGCAAAGCGGTACTACAACAAAAAAGCCATAATCAGGCCACTCAAAATCGGGGACCACATACTCAAAGCCAAAACACAAGCAAGTAAAAACCCACGAGAAAGCAAACTGGGAACCAATTGGGATGGCCCATACAAAATCACAGTGGCAGCCAGCAAGGGTCATTCCAGCTGGAAACAATGGAAGGAAAATTACTACCAAACAATTGGAACGTCGCCCACCTCAAATACTTCAACTACTAAGGATAGATGCCCCGAATCATACTCTTTTTCCCTTAACCGAGTTTTATCCAAATTGGGTTTTCTCGGGGAGGTTTTTATTGAGGCGACGAAGAGAGCGTCTTGGGGTTTAAGCATAAGTTCATCTCTTGACCTATCAACTACTTTTCTAGGTCGAACAATGAAGGGACAATATAGACTGGGACTTCAGAAAACATGCAAACTTCAACATATGTAAGCTTCTCCAATGATTGTATAAACAAAGCGAAGTATGCAGACACATGACTTTTTCATCTCCACCAAGTTTCTATATTACGCCAAGAGTCAAACATTCAACCTCACTCAAATCGACTCACATTTGACCTCGTTTGAATTTACTACATTCGACCTTATTGTAATTTTTTTACATTTGACCTCCTTCGAATCCCTTAAAGAGTCAAACATTCTACCTCGTTCGAATTTACTAACGTTCGACCTTGTTCGAATCACTTAGAGAGTCAAACATTTGACCTTGCTCGGATCGACTCACATTTGACCTCGTTCAAATTTACTAACATTCAACCTCGTTCAATCTATTTACGTTCAACCTCGTTCGAATCTATTTACATTCGACCTCGTTTGAATCACTTAAAGCGTCAAACATTCAACATTGCTCGAATCGACTCATATTCAACCTCACTTGAATCGACTCATATTCAACCTCACTCAGATTTATTTATATTTGACCTCGCTCGAATCACTTTAAGGGTCAAACATTCGACCTCGTTTGAATCAATTAACATTTGACCTCGTTCAAATTTACTAACATTCGACTACGCTCGACTTGATTCACATTCGACCTCGCTCGAATTTTCTCACATTCGACCTTGCTCGAATCGACTCACATTCAATTCCGTTCGAATTCATTAACATTTGACCTCATGTGAATAAACTAGCGATTTGACCTTGCTCAAGTTAATTGATATTCAACCTCGATCGCGTTAACTAAGTGAGGAACACTTACAAAGGGAAAAATCATACGGAGAAAACTGAAAAGAGACAAAAAAATACAACAAAAAGACAATAGCCATTATATTCCAAAATAGAGAGTATCTTACAAAGGGCCAAAAAGACCCTTTCCTCCCCCCCCCCAGGAAAAAAAAAGAGAAAAAAACTAAATACAAAATCACACTGCATCATCTCCGTCGTCACCTTCATCGCCCGGCCCGGCAATACCATCTCCACCATCGCCATCCAAGTACGCGTATGCATACCAAACATCTGGATCAATCTAATCAACATCTTCCTCATCATCGTCCATCCCGAGCATGCCAAGGTCATAGATGCAAGCAGCACGAGCTGCACGTGCCTTAACACAAACATTCTCCAACTCTACCTCGGAGGCTTTTTCGTCTGCCGTCAAATCTCTGTATATGTCAAGATGAGCCTCAGCATGGACCCATTTCTCATACAAGTTTTTGGGACATTGGGATAAGTGGAAGCATGATAGGTACACGGCTGAGCCTGTTGCTGCGCTTTCTCGGCCTAAAGGACAACTACCTTCTCGTTCAAATCCTGAATGTCTCTTTCGAGTATACCTATCCGCTCTTTGAGCCTCGCCTCTTTACGAGAAAAGGTATCTGCCTCACTAGCACGCTCTAATCTAAAGACACGGACGATGCACAGTAACGCCACCATAGCAGTCGATCTAGCTCTCTCAACTCTCTCCAACTCTGTAGCTTTGGGAGCCAGCTCATCCCTTAAGCCGACAACCACTCTGCTAAAGCTCGGCTCGTAAAGATGTCACCCTGATCTTGGAGATCGACGCACTTGGTCATGACCCCCCTTGCTCACCTCGAGCTCATCGTTCTTAGCTGTTAACGTCTCCTCAAGCTTACTACACCTGCCAATAATCCTTATAAGCTCATCATCCTTCTCTTTAAACTCATCATCCTTCGCCTTCTACTCCTCATTCTTATGCCTTACATGGAGGGTTAGAAATAAAGCGTCCTCACCAAGCGAACGGACCAAAGCTTTGTGTTTGGTACGGTACTCTTCGTACTTCAATTCTATCTTCTTATAGACTCTCGTCTTCTCCTCCCGATGGGCGCTCTTAATCTCCAAGATGAGGGTATCATAAACAGATGAAGAAAAGTCAGCAAAGACAAATAACAAAAAGGAAGAAATCAAAATGATAAGAAAGGACTTACACGCAGGTCCATCCCTAAAATGCCTAACGACACGTCCTTGTCCTTCAACGTCTAAAAGGTCATGTTCTCTGGATCCGTGCATAAAAGGGCCAAAGCTGAAACCACGCTCTCCGAGTTGACTAATAAGTTAAAATCCACGAGGATGACAATATTTTGAGTGGACCCCTCGGTCCTCATCTCTACTCGAGTGAGTCTCTCCTTGAAAGTCTGTACCTCCTCGGGGTCGATATGAAAACTAGACCCATCATCCTCCACGATGACTCTTTCTCCTCTACCACCAGCAGACGATGGGCAAACCTCAGCTTACCCAGTGTTTCCATTTCCACAGATGCCCCCGTCGTCTCCAACGGCCAAACTTCTACGACAATCTCCGACGGGGGAGCAGTCCATGTGGCTAATGAGCACGTCGCCTCCATATCCACAGTCATGGCTCGTTCCGGTATGATCATGGACTCCATTCATAGCCTTTTCAATGACACCGCTTCCTCCTCGTCAGTGGAAGATTCAACCACTAAATGAACCACCAGGCAAGCTGAGATCTCTACTGACGGGGTGACCGTCTGATGACCAAGCTTGCTTAATAACGGAGTCTAGGAAACATATTTCGCACAGACTCGGCCAACACAAACTCCATCCCAATTGAAGTGACCGCCTGGCAAAATGCAAGAACGAGATCCTTCACCTTCTTAGAAGTTCTCCGACCTAGAATCAAGGGAAACCCGTAAAATGAAGAAATACATACACCACGAAAAAAATGAAATAGTTATAAGGGTGAAACCCAACTTACCAGTCAAGGGAATGAGCTTGAATCTCTTGTTAAAGGACGCCCAGTTACGGATACCTACGGTGCGAGGCAAAACGTGGGCCACCGAATCATTGATATCGACAACCAAAGTTGGGGGATGCCTATCAGCTGCAAAAGGGAAAGCAGCGTGACTAGTCAAAAATCACGAAGAGAAGAGAAGAGAATTACGTACTCCAAATAACAATACTTACGAGCAAAATTCCATTGTTCAGGAAAGAGCTAGGGTTTTCCACCATGTCATCGGTTTTAAAAAAGAAATAATGGGCCCAAAACTAGCGGTTCGCCTTGTCGTCCATCCCTTCCACCAATCCTTTGGTTCCGCATTGGCAGAGGTGAATCATTGTGCCTCTATGGAAGCTCAACCCGAAAATATACAAAAGATGACATATAGATACTTCGCAGCCGGCGAGCTCCGCAAACTTCGCCAACACAAGGAAAATCTTATAAAGGTAGAGAGAGATTTATGTTGGCCAGATACGGTAGTAATGGCAGAACTCCTCTCCCAATGGAGGAAGGGAAAGAGAATAGCCTATATGTAACGTGTAGGTGTAAAACGCACAATACCCAGGCCTGTGAACTTGAATCATGTCGTCTCCGGCCAGAACCAGGTCAACGTGGCTGGAATGTCGTACTTGGCCCTGATCGCAACAAGGTGTTTCGCTTCCATCTCCGACTTCGAAGACTCTGATTCAAGAGTGGGGGTCCTTAGAGGAGTCAAACCTAGAAGTAGGGTTACGAGGAATGATATCCTCTACCGTGGGAAAGCTTTCATCATCTACCACCACAATAATTCTCTACCGCCAGAAGGCATGGCCACCGACAATGGAGAAGGGTCGGAAACTATCTTAGTGTTAGGGGATACGGTAGCCATTTTCTGATGATGTGTGTATGATGAGACAGAAAAATAAGAAGGGGCGGAAATGACAGCAATGATAGGAAGCAAGAACACAAGAAGGAGAAAAGGAAGCAAGTGCAGGGCTGAAGAAACTAGAAGAGTGCAAAAGTTTCTTTGAAAAATTTCCCCCCCCCCCCCCTTTATTTATTTACTTCAGGGGCATTCCAATCGATTCAAGCAACTTCCAGTGGCCCTAGAATTGAAATGACAGGGACTCGATAAACAAGGCAACGCATCAAGAAGATGCACGATGATCATGCATTGTGACGTCATCCTATACCAACCTCATGACCCACGAATCTAAAAGCAACACGTCATTGCTTCAGAAGCGGACACCTCCACTTGATCACCATGACAAAAATTTCTTCACAAATCACTGATTGAAAATGTTCGCTCATCGGGGTCAACCAGAAGGCGACCCCGACAAACGGAGACACTAACTGTATGGGTCAAAATCTTGAGAAGTAAGTTAGGCGTGGAAAGATCGTCAGGTGAAAAGACTGTGTTCCGATTTGGGCAGGTAGGTCGAGGTCAACTAAATCCCAACAACGAGCAGTCGATGAGCGAGCCGTAGAGGTCGAGGTCGAATAACGAAGAATAGGAATACCAGCTAGTGTAGTCTTGAAACTAGTGACAGAAATATTCTCATGGATAATCCCTTTATTGTACTTTTTAGGGTTTTTTAGAGAATATACTCTCACGCCCCCTTTTTCTCGCGAAATCGGGTTTATGACATTTGGGTGAACAACCCGTTCCCTTTTTGGGAATTGTGTTTGAATTGAAGAGTCACCACCTAATGATTAAAATGTATTAGGACACTAAGGAGGGTTTATTTGAGTAACCAGAGATTGGGTAAGGGCTTGAAATTATCCCAAGATAAAGATGTTAGGCACCCCTCAAGATCCACTAGTGTGGTTCCCGACCAGACTATAGTTCTGAATTTAAGTACAAATAACACGTAGGCAAATAAAACTTCAAGTAAGAGGGGATTTTCACATAATGGTTACAAATAAACAGTGTTAGAAAAAACCAAAAGAAAACTGATTTTTCTTAAAGAAATAGTCTGAAATTTGAAAAGAAACAAAGAAACAAATGAAAGGGGATCCTAGGTTAATAAATAATATGGACCACCCCACACAACATCCGGTAATCACTCCACAATGAGGGGCTACACGAGATGTTATTACGTGGTTATCATATCAATATCTACCCTTTCCCACCCCGTTAAGGTATTAAAGCGCGAAATAGTCTCGTTTACTTTTTGCATGCTATTACTTGTCCCAATCCTATCAGTTCGGGAGGCATTTAAGACTACTAATCCTAAGGGGAAGGAATTTTAGGCTTATTGGTAGTTTCAAAATGCAAAATTCTAAGGCGACAAACAAAACATGTATAGAAAATTGGGGGAAAGCATATAACAAGTATAAAGGCTCAAATACACCTTTTTTAAACAAAGAAAGCAAGTATTTAGCATGACTTACACATACTATTTAGGGTCTGATTAAGAACTAAAAAGTTGAGGCAAGCTGATTTATCATATAATATAGATGAGAAGTCTGAATTAGGTCAACCCGCTGGTTGTAATTAATAAAGTCTTATTCAGTTTACAGTTGTTTTACCCTAAGGCTTGCCTAAGTGTTGGACGAGGATCATATAGGCATGGTATATATTGATTTTAAAAACAATGAAATGAACTAAATACATATTGGTCAAGAAAGGTTGCCGGAGTATTAAAGAAAAGAAAAGGTTATAAATTCTGCAAACATTATTACTGGTTTTAGCATTATATGCGAACAAAGCGATTCAGATTCGATTAATAGTTCCTATAGATATGTTTTTTATGCATTTTTTATTTTAAAACCTTTCTTGTACATGGTAAAGATGCAACAGCCTTATAGCCATGATATCTAGATGTTGAATTTCATTTAAGGCCTATGAACATGATTGCTAGATGAAGAAGGGATATCCAAGATTCAGAAGGACCTATAGGCATATTTTCTATATGCATATGTAGCATTCAGAAATACCTATAGATATGGTATCTATGCAAAATTTAAGAAGCACTTATAGATATGATATCTATGTGAGAATGCAGAATTTCAAAAATACCTATAGGTAGGACATCTATGTGAGAACGCATGGATATCTATGTGAGAATGCAGAACTTCAAAAATACCTATAGGCAAGATATCTATGTGAGAATACAGAATTTCAAAAATACCCTTTTTTGCATACAGAGTTACCCTCCCTTTCACTAGCCATCCCCAATAGTTCATTACAAAAATTATTACAGCCCAAAATAAGTAAAAGAATATATACAAAATTAAAAGTGCAACCAAGGAGAGCCTGATTCAAACTCCATGTCTAAAATATGAGATAAACCAACTCCAAGAGATCATGATCCAAAGCCTTTCTCCCATTTGGATGTGTTAAAGTTCCCTAAGGGCCTCGAAGGGACTCCGGACAATGCTCACACCCAAATACATTATTAGATTCAGACAAGTGTAGTGTGGAAGGGCCAACCCTCAACTGTCCAAGTTCAGAGGGAGCTCAAAGTGTCCCAAGACAAGGCTCACAAGTGGGGGACATAACTTAAGGACTAAGAGAGTGTGCAAATGCAGAAGCAGAATTCTGAAATGGGGGAAGGGAAAGGGAAGCAGCTACAAATAATACACATAGGGGTATAGATGGAATAGTGAAATTTCAAGAGGCAAGAGCAGGCTGTGGGCATACCCAACAATGGGAGTGCTAGCATACCCATAATCCTGTTGGAACACACTATTTAGAGGATGGGATCCCAAGGGATCAAGTTTAATTCATGGACAATAACTTACATATTGCCATGTCATAAACCATAGCTCAAACACATAAGGGGGCAGGGGTTTAGGATTCATAATAGAAACATGCAGAAAGAAACCAGCATGCTAGTTTAAGTGTTGAACTTTATAGAAACAGTAAGTATACATGGATACAAAAACAGTAATAAACATATTGTTGTGGTGCTAAAGCTTAAATCAGGACATACCAGTTTTAAAGAAACAAATAGAGAATTGCAGTAGGTCTTGTAAATAGGCCACATTGTAGACAAGAAGAAAGAATACTATTGTGAGTCAGTATGAGTTCAGAAGGATTATGAATGAGTCCTTGAGTTTGTGAAAGCGTCGTGCCTTTATAGTATGAAAATCAGGCAGAAATAAGGTAAGAAAACAGTTAAGGAACCGGGGTATCAATTAGAAATCAATCAATACAAAACTTCCCTTAATTAAAGAACTCGGGTTCAAACGGGAAAACTATTTAAGGGCAGAGATCAAATAAACATCTTGTGAAACACATGCAGTTAGGGGTAAATACATAAAAAGTTATTTAAGGACAAAATTTTGAAATACACGGTTGCACAAATAAGGTAAGAAAATAAATTAGTAGCCAGTAAATCAAGGGTCAGAGATTTTGTAATTACTAGTCCATGAATAAACCAAGTCACAAAAGCTGAGAAAGGTTTTAAATTAAGTCGAGTCACGTGGAAAATCATCAAACAAGGAAAGAAAATCAATCAGACCTATTCAGAAGGAAGTCTGAACTAATCACAAATTTGAAAGCCATTTTAGAGGGAAGTTCATCACATATAAAGAGCATACAGACATGTCAAGCATGAAAGAAGATGTTGTGTCATTGTAAAATCAGTAGAAAATAGACCACGAAAGCATGGTTGTCACATAGGTTAGCAATGTAGGAGAAAAGTAGCATCTAATAACATACAAAGGATCCAGTGTAAAAGAGTTTAGAAAAGTCAAAATCATATAAAAAACGAGTATTCCAAAACTCAGTTCAGAGACTTGAAGTAGTTTTGAAAGAGTTAGGTTTTGAAAAAACCAGTTCAAACAAATCAAATAGCCAATGGTTTCCAAACTTGGAAGAACCTCCAAATTCTATTGTTTCTACCATCTATCGAATGCAGAGATGAGAGGGCAAGTAATTAAGCCACAATCGGTTCAGAGGTTTCAGAAGAGAACTGAAACCTTTAACATGTTCCTTTCAGCAACCGAAATTCATGAGAAACATGATAGAAGGGTAACATGCGAAACACAGTAGATGAGCTCAAAGAAAACATGCTAGACGAAACCAATACGAAACATAATGAAAATTGATAAGAACGGTAGGAGAAGCATAACACAATAGAGGAAATTAAATAAGATACAGTTAAGAACACAATAGGGGAAAATACAGTAGAGGAACCACTTCAAGAATACAGTACAAAAAAATACAGTAAAGGAAACACACAAAAGAAAGAGAAAATCAGAGAAAAGTCTAAATATCTTAGAAAAACCCTGGATCCGAAAAAGAAATGGTTTCGAAAATTGAAAGAAAATCCATAAAAGTCATTTAAAAACTTAGAGAAAGCATAGATCTAGAACATATCTAAAGAGATCAGAAAAACCTCAAAGCTAGGGTTTTCAGAAGAACCCAAATAGTGAGAAAGACTTGGATCTAAGAAGGATGGGTCGGAACCAGGATCGAAGCAGATATGGCTTGCCGGAGCAAGCCGGAGATGGCCGAAAAGCTTGAATCACAGAGGTCTGAACCCAACCCTTCGTGGTCGAGTCATGGAGCTTTAGTTAACCAAACATGAGGAGCCATATATGGCTTGGTGGGTGGTGAAACCACCATGGATCTAGGTCAGAAGGTGGCCGGAGAAGGTAAAAAAGATTCATCGGAGATGAGGGGTAGGGAAGATTCTATAGAGAACCAGAGGTTAGAGAGATAGAGATGAGCGAGGGAAAATGAGAGGTATTGAGGGAGTCATTTGATTAAAAAAGGTAAGGGCGGATCTAGACTGTTGATCAAAATTAATAATCCGGGTTGAGCCGGGTAGTTGTAGGATTGGGCTTGGGTCTTGGGTCAGTTTAATTTAGGTTGGGTATTGGGTTTAATTAGGCCAGATTTTAGGCTAAAATTGAAATGAATTAGACTATTATTTTTCCTTTTAAAAATTTTAAAAATAGTAAATTAATCTCTAAAAATAAACTAATAGTACCAAAATGATTTATAATACCTATTTATCAATTAAAAAAGTATAAAATCTCATTTTATGACTACGAGACAAATTTAAATCTAAAATGGCCTATATTATAATTATGCAATAATATCTATAAAAATACAAAATAAATTTGTAAAAAATATGTATAAATACCTTAGCTATATTTTAATATAAACATGAGACTTCAATAAATGAATCTCCAAAAATAATAATTTTGGGCATAGTTATTGGGGTTCTTTCTTGATAAAATGGGCTAGTAAATTGATTTAAAAATTTTCGAAAAATTAAGATAAAACAGTGTATCCTTGAAAAATACTTGTATATTAATGTACATGCTATTTTGAAAGCTATTTTACATATAAAAAATATAGAAAAAAATTAGGTATCAACAACTGCCCCTCTTTACCCGGAAAAGATGAAAGAGTGGTCGGGTAAAGATATGATGGCAAATTTTTGACCGAACAAAATGGTTTGAAGAGGTTGTCCGCGCTCTGGTTCCTAATATGCCTACATATCCCTGGTCATACAAGAATCATGTCATATGTAGTTTAGGATCCGTCGGCGAAGTATGCCGATGGAGATTTTTAAAGGACGAATGCAATATTTATGTTGGGATAAATGGTTAAGGTCTAATAGGACTGCGGGAGCTGGAGCGGGATTTCTCCTACCTAAAATGATCGTTGCTTGTCGATTTACCTGCAAATAAATAGTACAAGTGTATATTTGCGGAAATTTAAACATGATGCAAGTTCCCGTAGGACCATGAATGTTGTCTTTGGCCGATTAGGATAACGTCCTCAGACCATGACGTCCTGGGCCATGAAGCTATAATAAAGGATTCACATGATATGAAACGATGCTCTCGATATATGAGAATGACTCCTCCGAACTATGATGCCTTTGAATAATGATATGCAAAAGATAAAAGGGGTTCCTCAGGCCACGACATGGCGTTCTCAGGTTATGAAAATGGTGCCTCTGAACAATGACGCCTTTGGACAATTTGGTGATCTTTTAGCCCATGCAATGCAGAAGGTGGTGATCTTTCAACTGCACAAGATGAGGTGGTGATATTTCAGTCATGCAAGATGAAGTGGCGATATTTTAGCCATGCAAATGGATGTAGAGCTTAACCTCTAAAGGCAAAATAGTAGCCTTATGCAATGCAGAGAATGCAGATGGAGACAGTGCTTAGTCTCGGAAGGCAGAATAGTAGATTGATGCAATACAGAGAATGCATATGAAGACAGTGCTTAGTCTCGAAAGGCAGAATAGTAGCCTTATGCAATGCAGAGAATGCAAATAGAGACAATGCTTAGTCTCGGAAGGCAGAATAGTAGCCTTATGCAAGAGATAAAAAGGCAAATGGTAATAGAGTTTTCTTAAGTGATAGTTGATCGCGACACTGTGGCTGTTAGGAATATTGTGTGCGGATAGTAACTGTGAATAAGTGCGACGGTTCTGAGAGTTGTATTCCTGAACAATATGAGTCTATAATATATTTGATGATTTTGCGACTCCGGTGGTTGCATCCAAAAAATCATGATTTTTGTAAAGGGGAAAGGTTAGTTTGTATCCTTGTTGAATTTGCTTGACCTGCTCGGCTTTGTTTCGGTGATACTGTGTGTATCATTGAGGTAGTGTTGCTAAACAAAGAAATTTCGGTAACGGACATGCATGATTTAGTGAAAATATAACATAAATACATAATTGAGAATAATTTTCTTTAGATGAACCAACGACTACGACGTGGTTCCAGACATTACAACTTTTCTTGCTCCTGAATTTTGAGTGTCCTACTCAAAATTCTACCGCAGTTTACTGGGCTGCTGCTTCTGACGGCTGCTTGCGGTGACTGGCTGAAATTACTTCTGAATTTTGAGGGTCCTCCTCAAAATTTTACCCCAATTTCCAATTATTGGGGGAAATAAAAATTTTATTTAATTGTGACCAAACCCATAGGGCTTCCTACATATCCCCTCTTAAGCGAGAATCAGGTCAGGCATAGTTCAAATTACATCATATGAGAAAAGCATGAAGTTTACACATAGTATCGCTTGACTGCGTCTGAATTGATCGGCTTTGGCCAAACTTCTCCGTCCATTTATGCAAGTATGACCGCGCCTCTTGTTAGAACCCGGTGAACCATGTACGGACCCTTCTAGTTGGGAGAGAATTTCCTTTTGGCTTCATCTTGATGTGGAAAAATTTTCTTTAACACCAGCTGCCCCGGTGTGAACTGTCTTGGCTTGACTCTTTTGTTGAAGGCTCGGGACATTCTATTATGATAAAGCTGACCGTGGTAAACTGCATTCATTCTTTTCCCATCGATAAGAGCTATCTTCTCATAATGACTATTTACCCACTCTGTATCGTCAAGTTCTGCTTCATGTATGATTCTTAAGGAAGGAATTTCTACCTCGATGGGAATGACTGCCTCTGTACCATAAACAACCATATAGGGCGTTGCCCAGTTGATGTGCGTACTGTGGTGCGGTACCCTAATAAAGTGAATGATAGCTTCTTGTGCCACTGCTTATGCTTCTCTATCATTTTCCTTAGTATCTTCTTGATATTCTTATTGGCGGCATCTACGACTCCATTCATCTAAGGTTTGTAGGCTGTAGAATTATTGTGTTTGATAATGAAGGTTTCACACATGGCTTTCATCAGGTCACTGTTGAGATTGGAACCATTATCAGTAATGATTGACTCCGGAATTCCGAACCGACAAACGGTACGGCCGCGGATGAAATCTGCCACGACTTTCTTAGTCACTGCTCTGTAAGATGCTGTTTTAACCCAATGTGAAATAATCAATTGCTACTAGGATAAACTTGTGCCCGGTTGATGCGGCAGGTTCGATTGGTCCTATAACATCCATTCCCCGGGCGATGAACGACCATGGTGAGCTTGTTGCATTAAGCTCGTTTGAAGGCACCTTTATCATGTTTGCATGTATCTGACAGCTGTGGCACTTCTGGGCATACTGGGTGTAGTCTGTTTCCATAGTCATCCAAAAATAACCCGTCTGGAGTATCTTTTTGGCTAATACAAATCCGTTCATATGTGGACCGAAGGTCCCAACATGGATTTCTTCTAGTAGTTTAGATGCTTCCTTTGCGTCGACACACCTTAGTAATCCCAGATCCAGAGTCCTCCTATACAGGATTGCTCCACTATGAAAGAAACTATTAGAAAACCTTTGAAGTGTGCTCTTCTGAGTAGTGTTTGCAAGTTCAAGGTATTCTCCTTTTGCCAAGTATTCCTTGATATCATGAAACCAAGGCTTTCCATCTGCTTCTTCTTCGACATGAGCACAGTAAGCTGGCTGATCACAAATCTTTACTGGAATGGGATCAATAAAGTTCTTATCTGGATGTTATATCATAGATGATAGGGTAGCCAATGGATCGGCAAAATCATTCTGGACTCTAGGAACATGCTGGAACTCTATCTTTATGAACATCTTTCTCAACTCATGTACATAATGCAGATAAGGGAGTATCTTGGAGTTCTTGGTCGCCCATTCTCCTCGGACCTGATGTATAAGCAAGTCTAAATCCCCAATTACTACCAATTCTAGGATGTTCATGTCAATGGCCATCTTGAGCCCTAAGATGCAGGCTTCGTACTCGGCCATGTTGTTGGTGCACGAGAACCTGAGTTTGGCAGATACTGGGTAGTGTTGACCAATTTTTTTAAACTAGGACTGCTCCAATGCCAACTCTTTTGAAATTTGCTTCTCCATCGAAAAACATTCTCCAACCGTCATAGGATTTTGCAATATCTTCTCCTATTAATGATACCTCTTCATCAGGAAAATACGTCTTTAGGGGTTTGTATTCTCGGTACACGGGATTCTCGGCAAGGTGATCTTCCAACGCCTGTAGTTTGACCGCTTTATGAGTCATGTAGACAATTTCAAATTCACTCAACAGGATTTGCCACTTGGCTAGCTTGTTGGGCATAGGCTTCTAAAAGATGTACTTTAAAGGATCCATCCTTAATATGAGATATGTGGTATAGGAACAGAAATAGTGCCTCAGCGTCTGTGCCACCCAAGTCAAAGCACAATAGGTGCGCTCTAACAGAGAATACCGGGCCTCGTACAGGGTGAACTTCTTACTGAGGTAATAGATGGCCTGCTCCTTCCTCCCCGTTTCATCATGTTGCCCCAAGACGCACCGGACCGCTCCATCCAATACTGCGAGGTAGAGTAATAAGGGTCTACCCGGCTCAGGCGGGACCAAAACTGGTGATGTTAACATGTACTCCTTGATTCTGTCGAAGGCCTTTTGACAGTCATCAGTCCATTTGGTAGCGGCATCCTTCTTCAACATCTTAATGATTGGCTCGCAGATAACTGTAGATTGTGCTATGAACCTACTAATGTAGTTGAGTCTTCCCAAGAAACTCATTACGTCCATCTTGTACTTTGGTGGTGGAATTTCTTGAATAGCGTTGACCTTTAATGGATCTAGTTCTATTCCTCGGTGGCTTACAATGAACCCAAGTAATTTTTTGGCAGGAACTCCAAATGCGCATTTCGCAGGATCAGTTTCAGGTTGTACCTTCTCAATCTATTGAAGAACTTTCTCAAATCTTCCATGTGATCAGTGGCTTTCATGTATTTGATGATGACATCGTCTACATATACCTCTATCTCTTTGTGTATCATATCATGAAAAATGGTGGTCATAGACCTCATGTAGGCGGCCCATGCATTCTTTAAACCGAATGGCATATCTTGTAGCAGTATATTCCCCATGGCATAATGAAAGTTGTTTTCTCAGCATCTTCTTCATCCATCCAAATCTGATGATATCCAGCAAAATAATATACAAATGACTGCAACTCATGCTTGGCGCAATTATCAATCAGGATGCTTATAATTGGCAAAGGGAAGTCATCTTTTGGACTGGCTCGGTTGAGATCCCGGTAGTCGACACAGACTCTAATCTTTCCGTCATTCTTCTGTACTGACACAATATTGGCTAATCATGTCGGATATTCTACTACCTCGAGAACCTTAGCTTTGACATGCTTAGTGACTTCTTCCTTGATTTTCAAACTCATATCATGCGTAAACTTTCTAAGCTTCTGCTTTACTGGCGGGCATGTATCGGTTGGCAGTTTGTGTGCCACAATAGATGTACTCAGACCAATCATGTCATCTTACGATCAGGCGAATATGTCTTCATATTCCCTTAGAAATTTCGTGTATTCTTCCTTCTCTGACGGTGACAAATGAACGTTGATTCGTGTTTCTTTGACATGTTTTGCATCTCCCAGATTAACAATCCCGATTTCGTCTAGGTTGGACTTAGGTTTGTTCTCAAAATTCTCAACTTCTTTAACAATATCTTCCAGTATATCATCTTCCTCTGAATCTATGTCCGTTTGTTGCGTTATCTCGTTGCATGTCAAAGTCATTGGTTCATCAAGATAAGTAATAGTAATGATAAAGTAATGAGAGCAAATAATAAGAGTAAAATTTATAAGGAAAATCAAAATGTTTTGATAAATCTCATTGTTTTGAACATTGGAGATCTTATTGCGAAATTTAAAATGCGAAAGGAAAGTCAAGTAGCTAAAATAAAAGATCTCACTATCTTTTATTTTTACTAGTAAATATACGCGGCCTCCAGACCGATCAGATCAAAGGAGTTCAAAAAATATATATTATATTATATAAATAGTTGAACAAGCTAAAACAAATTGTAAATATTTATATATTTTGAAAGTTGCTAATACGTAGAAAAAATTTATAAATAATAATAATAATAATAATAATAATAATAATAATAATAATAATAATAATAATAATGAGAAGTTGTAGTACTTGTAATAATACATAAAAATGCTACAAATATTACTATGACTCTTAAATAAAATAGTAGCTCATTAGAATAATATGTAGTAGGGACAAACAAAATTGGGTGTCAACATATACCACATAAATAGAAAGAGAGAAGAAAAGGGGGCACGTGAGATTGAATTTGAGAAAACTATTGTAAGAAGTTGCCTATTGAGAGGGAAAAAAAGTTTACCTTTCCATAGTGATTGATTTTATCGATTATTCTTCCTTTTCCCTCACATGATCCAAGAAAATATTACTCATATTCTTGTCTAATGTCGTATTTCATTGTCAGAAGGAAGAATCTCCCACATTATTTGATATTTGGGTGAATTGTTTTTCCTAGTTACATTTATTATCATTTCTCATATTTATTGCTCATTATTCATTCTTCATTTACTCCCTAAAGTGAGCATTTAATGACTGAATACACGGTTATGAGCATTTGGTAAATAGTGTAACTGAAACTTTAAACTAGATTTAAGAATTATTATGCTTGACTAGAATTTACATTTCACCTCAGTTATCACTTAATTAGTTTAACAAAGAGTAGCAAATTTTTTATGAAACACCTATGAGGCTAGTGGAGAAAAGGTCTACTAATATATATAGGAGACCTTCACCTTGTAATATGGCAGATTGATAATTCTGAATATACCGGCTCTCTACTTTCTCTTTCTCTGCTATTGAGCAATCATCTTTATATCTCTTTATCTCATTCTGACAGCAAGAATTCTCTATTATCTTCATTACCTTAATGATCTACTAAGATCCTAGTAAAATAACCTCTTCTAGGACTCATTATACTTGATTATGATTTACCCTCATTTCTTTTTTTATTGTTTTTTAGCTTATAAAGTGCGTATATCTTTTGAGCAAAACAATTTGGCGCCGTCTGTGGGGATTTTGAGAATCAAAGTTATAGTTTGTGCCTAGAAAACTACTGACAACCATCCCATACATCACACAAACAAGTATGGTTGACAATTGTGTGAAAATGAAAGTGATAGATGAGGTTGGGGTCAACCTCATGGATTCACTCAACGAGGTAGGTGAAAACAATCTCTTGAACGCAAACCCCAGGACTATGATGAGCAAAGGAACCCCACCTCCTCCACCCGCAGACCCGACGGAACCACGAGAAAGGGGAGCTTCTACATCTACATCTAAGTAAGCACCTCCAGAAGTCAAGGAGATACTGAAAGAATGGCTCGCAAACACTATAAATGATTTGGTTGAAAAGCCACCACAACATGGCGTAAGCCGCCCGCCGGTGATGGATCTCACCGTGATAGAAGATGAACCCGAGGTCGCGCGAACAAACAATGTGCTCACCGACACCCAAACCAACAACGATGCGCTCACAGCCATCCTGAGAAGGATGGAAGAAATGGAGCACAAAAACATCGTTCCACGACCAAATGAAGGAACATCAAGAAAAAGTCGACAAGATCCTGGACGCTCCTAAGCTACTACCAAAGCGCGACGTAGGGAGGTTCGTCGAACAACCATACACAGAGGAGGCCGCACCATACGCTATCCCAAAGACCTTCAAAATTCCTCCCTATCTGAGGGTATCCGACGAGACTACAGATACCGAGGACCATCTAATCCACTACGTCACAACTGTGAAAGGAAATGATTTGGTGAAGGAACAGGTACCGTCAGTACTTATAAAGAAGTTTGGGGAGATATTGACTGGTGGGGCGTTGGCATGGTACTCCCAGCTACCGGCTAAGGGTATCTCCACGTTCAAAGAAATGGCGGACAAATTCGTACAACACATGCGTGAGCAAAGAAATCGGAGGCAAGGGTCAACGACATCTTCGCCATTCGACAAACTGTGGGAGAAGGGCTCAGAGACTTCCTAGCCAGAATCAACAGGGTCAGAAGGAGCCTGCCGAACGTATCGGAGGGCATGGCAATTGCCGCTTTCCAGAACAGGTTAAACAGGGACGACTCGAGGGCGACCAAGAAGCTGCTAAGTCCCCTCATGAAGTATCCCCCTACCATATGGGAAGAAATCCACAACGCATACTATGCCGAGGTACGTGCAGATGAGGACGACCTAAACGGGCCCACCCGGCGACTAACAACAATACTTCTGGAGACAAGGAGGGATCGACGCAATGAGGGGCGACGAGACCAAATCTCGCATCCCAATAGGGAAAGGCATCAATCGTATATCAGATCGTCCCATCCGCCACCACCCAGGCATGCTGACGCACTACAGTGACACGTCGCCCCCAGCGAAACGAACGAGGCATGCCTCCCTTACTATCTGCACATAACTTTTGTGTTTCCTCTTCAGAGGTAGTGTACGCACTAAAAAGGCTGGGCAACAAGGTACAATGGCCAGTAAAGATAAAGTTTGACCCTACCACCCGGAAATCAAAAGCCCTGTGCGAGTTCCACCAGGAGCGAGGACATAAGACCGAGGACTGCATAGGCCTACGGCAGGAAGTGTTCAGAATGCTGAATCAAGGATTCCTGAGGGAACTACTCAGCGATAAAGGGAAACTCAACTTCGCATGAGGGGGGATCAACCCAACGGGCAACCAAGGCCGCCCTCACCAACACGCATGATCAATATGATCATTGGGGACGGCAATGACTCAGCAATCAATCATGTCAAATTTACCACCACTCACAAGTTGAAGCGAACTATCGCCCACGTACGGTATGACGACTTCGAAGATATTATCGCCTTCGATAAGTCTGATATCGACGGTTTGTCTTTTCCTCATTACATTGCTTTAGTTATTACTTTACGCATTGTAGATACAAACATTAGGAGAATTATGATTGACGACGGAAGCGGCGCTTGTATTATCCACCCAAGGATCCTCGCACTTATGGGTCTTGAGGATAAGATAATACTGCGCTGTATAACGCTGACTGGTTTTCACAATGTAGTGGAAAGAACCTTCGAAGAAATAACGCTTCCTGTCTTGGCGGGAGAGGTCACGTTGGAAACCGCATTCCACGTGATGAACTAGGAAACAACGTATAACGCCATCATTGGACGACCATGGATACACGCCATGAGAGAAGTCCCCTCCAACTTCTATCAGGTGATCAAATTCCCTACCCCATGGGGGATATTCAGCATACAGGGTGAACCCCACACCGCCCAAGAATGCTACAAAATAGCTCAAGACTATACCCACACCAAATAACTCCAAGGGGCGAGCTCGGAAGCATAGCAATCAGCTCTGTCGGGGACTAAGGTTCTTCTGACAGAGGTCGCCTTCAAAGATTTGAATATCGTAGAAGCCAGCAAAGCTACGGTCGAAGACCTCGATCCTGTACAGCTAGACGACCACAACCTCACAAAGAAGGCCTACATCGGGCACGGCCTTTCGAATCCAGGTAAGTATCGTGAATTTTTATCTAACCATGTGGATTTCTTCGCTTTTTTCCATTCAGATATGCCAGGGATACCGCGGGATATGTCTACCCACAAATTGAACGTTGATCCTCTACACCCGCCCCTGAGGAAAATGAGGAAAAAATTCAATGTCGCCATCAACGAAGCCGTAAGTGAAGAAGTAGACAAACTATTAACAAATGGTTCCATTGGAGAATCCAAATACCCCGAGTGGGTCGCCAACGTTGTCATGGTCAAGAAGAAAAAAGGGAAGTGGCGAATGTGCGTGGATTTTGCAGATTTCAACAAAGCATGCCCGAAATATTCATTCCCACTCCCCCACATCGATCAGCTGATAGACGCGACGGCCGGACATGAACTCTTAAGCTTCCTAGATGCGTATTCCGGCTACAATCAAATCTTGATGGCCGAAGAAGATCAGGAGAAGAATACCTTCATCACTCATCGAGGGACATACTACTACAAAGTGATGCTCTTCGGACTCAAAAATATGGGAATAACGTACCAAAGATTGGTGACCGAGATGTTCAAGGAACAACTTCGCAAGACAATGGAAGTTTACATTGACGACATGCTGGTAAAGTCGCCCAGAAAGAAGGATCACCTCGACCATCTGAAAGAGGCCTTCGAAATATTGAGACGGTACAGAATGAAACTGAATCCTGAAAAGTGCGCCTTCGGCATGGCCTTAGGAAAGTTCTTGGTATTCCTCGTATCTCAGAGGGATATCGAAGTCAATCCGAATCAGATCAAAGCCATAGACGCAATCCCGGAAGTGCTAAGTAGCAAAAAATAAGTGCAGAAGCTGACGGGACAGATAACCGCCCATTCCAGGTATATCTCGCGATCCTCTAACAGGTACCATAAGTTCTTAAGTGTGTTGAAGAAAGACCAAGGACTTCAGTGGAACGAAGAATGCATCGAAGCCCAAAAAAATCTGAAGGCGTACCTGTCTTCACCGCCCCTACTGTCCAAAGCAAGCCCAGGAGAACCACTTATAGTGTATCTAGCCGTGTCTGAGGTCGCCGTCAGCGCCGTCCTGGTACACGAGAACAAAGGTATGCAATATCCCATCTATTACGTTAGCAAAACACTAGTGGACGCTGAAACTCGATACCGAAACCTTGAAAAGCCAGCATTAGAACTAGTCGTAGCTTCATGAAAGCTACGACCTTATTTTCAATGCCATCCCATAAGAGTGGTAACGACCTTCTCGCTGAGGAGTGTCTTACATAAGCCGGAGCTAGCATGACGACTCGCAAAATGTGCCATTGATCTCAGCGAGCACGATACCTATATCTACCAAGAAATGCCATCAAGTATCAAGTCCTAGCCGACTTCATAGCCAAGTTCAACATGGAAATCCTGCCGAATGAAGAACTTGAGGCTCGACACGGCTCTCCCACCAACGACCTATGAGTCCTCCACGCTGATGGCGCCGCAAATGCTTCGGGATCGGGATTGGGACTCGTCCTTGAGGTCCCCACAGGTGAAACGATTCGCCAGTCCATACGATGCCCCAAAATGACTAACAACGAGGCCGAGTATGAGGCCGTTATTGCAGGTATCAAATTAGCCAGATCAAAGAACAGAGGCTACAAATATACCAGATAGAAATCCGCAGGCTAATGGCTGAGTTCGATAAGTGCCGCTTCGAAAAAATTCCGAGAGCACATCGAAGCAGACGTCCTAGAAAAATTGGCCACGGCCACCAAAAACATCAACAAGGAAAGCGTGGTCAGCCTCCTCCATTTAGCCATCGATCATACCAAGGTATTTTCGTTAAATCTAACCTGGGACTGGCGCAACCAGTTCATGTCCTATCTACAGGACGGGATGTTGCCGTGCGACAAAAAGAGGCAAAGAAACTCCACGTGCAAGCCGCCCTGTACTGCCTGATAAAAAATGACCTCTACAAGAGAATGTTTGGCGGACCCTTGGCCAAGTGCCTAGGTCCGCACCAAACAAGGACAGTACTCGAAGAAGTACACGAGGGTCACTGCGGCACCCATACAAGCAACCGTGCCCTGCGAACAATGCCAGAAGTATGCCCCAATGATCTACCAGCCAGGGGAACCCCTGCACTCAGTTACCTCTCCATGGCCCTTCATCAAATGGGGAGTGGACATAATCGGCCCCCTACCCGCAGGACCGGAAAAGGTACGATTTCTGCTTGTTTTGACTGACTATTTTTCCAAGTGGGTAGAAGCAGGTGCATACGCACAGATACGCGAACAAGAGGTCATAGCCTTCATATGGAAGAACATTATATGCCACTTCGGCATCCCCAAAGAAATTAGCTGCGACAATGGACGATAGTTTGTCGGTCAAAAAATGACCGAATTCTTCAAGAAATGGCGCATCAAAAGAATCCCCTCCACACCATACCACACCACCGGCAACGGTCAAGAAGAATCTTCCAACAAAAGTATGCTGAACATACTGAAGAAAAAGCTTGAAGATGCTAAAGGACTATGGCCTGAACTATTACCCGAAGTGTTGTGGGCACACAGGACCACCCCCAAGTCCAGCACAGGGGAAGCCCCATATTCATTAGTCTACGGAACTGACGCGGTCATACCCGTCGAAGTAGGAGAACCAAGCCTGAGGTATTCATACACCAGCGGAACAGAAAATGACGCAAATAGGCTGTAAGACCTTGATGAAGCCGAGGAAAGAAGAGAAACAGCCCACATAAGAATGGTGGCCCAAAAGCAGCAAGTGAAAAGATACTACAACAAAAGGGCAAAAATAAGGTCACTCAAAGTAGGAGACTATGACCTCAAAGCCAAAACATTGGCCTTCAAAGACCCAAGTGAAGGAAAATTGGGCACAAACTGGGACGAACCCTACAAAATCATAGTAATAGCAAACAAGGGGGCATTTCAACTGGAAACAATCTAAGGAAAAACACTCCAGAACAACTGGAACGTCGCCCACCTCAAATATTTCCATTTCTAAAAGGCGTCCCCCAAGCCGCAGTCTTTTTCCCTCATCAGAGTTTTGTCCCAATTGGGTTTTCTCGGGGAGGTTTTTTAACGAGGCAACAAAGGGGAAACCTGGAGATGTTTGTGGGAAAAAGTGTATCACGCCCGCCTCTCCATCCGCTCTCCAGCCGGACCTGATACAGGGACTGGACTAGCGCCATCTCCAATGAATGAAAAGGCTACAGCCATCTCTAATATGTAAAAGTCTACGACCATCTCCAATGAATGAAAAGGCTACGGCCATCTCCAATAAGTAAAAGGCTACGGCTATCTCCAATGAATGAAAAGGCTACAACCATCTCCAATATGTAAAAGGCTATGGCCATCTGCAATATGTAAAAGGATACAGCCATCCCCAATGAATGAAAAGGCTACGGCCATCTCCAATATGTAAAAGGCTACGGCCACCTCGCAAAAAGGCCAAGGCCATCGATTTAAAATGGTTAAGGACATCCTCACCAACGGTCGGCCTAAGATTCGACTAAGATTCGACTACGGTGAATAAACGACTCGACAATAGTCGAAGTCAACCACATGGCCAAGGCCATTCAGTTCTACATGGCCAAGGCCATCGATTTAAAATGGTTCAGGCCATCCTCACCAACGGTTGGCCTAAGATTCGACTACGGTGAATAAACGACTCGACGACAGTCGAAGTCAACCACATGGCTAAGGCCATTCGGTTCTACATGGCCAAGGCCATCGATTTAAAATGATTAAGGCCATCCTCACCAACGGTCTGCCTAAGATTCGACTACGGTAAATAAACGACTCGACGACACTCGAAGTCAACCACATGGCTAAGGCCATTCAGTACTACATGGCCAAGGCCATTGATTTAAAATGGTTAAGGCCATCCTCAGCAACGGTCGACCTAACATTCGACTATGGTGAATAAACGACTCGATGACAGTCGAAATCAACCACATGGCTAAGGCCATTCAGTTCTACATGGCCAAGGCTATTGATTTAAAATGGTTAAGGCCATCCCCACCAACGGTTGGCCTAAGATTCTACTACGGTGAATAAATGACTCGACGACAGTCGAAGTCAACCATGTAGCTAAGGCCATCAGTTTAATCATGGCCAAGGCCATCGATTACATTATGGTTAAGACTATCGGCACCAACGATCGACCTAACACTCGACCGCAGCAAATAAGCGACCCAACAATAGTCAGGGTCGCTTACATGGTAAGGAACGTTGATTCTATTACGGCCAAAACCGTCGATCTAAAATTCGATCGAAGTGGCCAACACCGACGGCCAACAAAAGACGCAACAAAAGCTCTAAAGAACGAAAGAAGAAAAAACAGCAAGGGGAAGGAAGAAAAATTATATTTCATCCATCCAAAATATATATTCACAACAAGTTCTACAAAAATTACATATGCAAAAAGGTCTATATACAAGCCCTAAAGGCCTTTACCACCCCCGCCATCATGACCCACATGGTCGCCATCGGGTCCGTTTCCGCCCCCATGCTGGTAAGTCCTGGAAATCCATGAAACGGACTCTAGGCTGTTGACATCCTCAGAATTATTGACCTCCCTACCAGGCAAGTCGGAGCTATAACCGGCCGCTTCACGGGCAACGCGAGTTAAGTTCCGTTGCCTCTCTACCTCCTCTTCGGAGACTCGGTCCGCTGCCAAAAGATCCTAAAGGACGACCAATCTGGCATCGTGGGACACCCACATCTCGTGCGCATCACGGTGCACGACATCTTGTGGGGGCGATCGCCTAAAGGCCTCCACTTCGGTCGTCCTAGCATCCAGTTCGGCCCTAAAGGCAATGACCTGAGCCCATAATTCCGCAACCTCGGCTGCTACCCCGCTGCTAATCTCCAAGTCCTCCTCCGTTGACCGGAGGAGAGTTTCCAGCTCACCATTGCGGGCCAAGGCAGCCATCAACTGTCCATCCAAATTCTTTAGCTCCACTGCTTTTTTCTTCAAAAGAGCCTCTGATTCTTAAGGCCCTCGCGGAACGTTCGGAACTGGGGGTCCTCCTCGAACATGTCCGCCAATGCCCGATGCTTGGCACGGACCTCCCTGTACTTATTTTCCATCTTGGAGAAGGTGGACGCTCTCTTTTTCTCATGCCACCTCCTCTCTACCTCCAAAACGAGGGTCTGTAAAAGAGGAAAAGAAATGCATCAATTCAGACCACAATCGTTTTAAACGATAAAATAAAGAAAGGGAACCGAAAGCTACTTGTAAAGCTGAACCAGCTACCCGCCTTGGCAAGCCCCCATAGTTGATATCTCTTAGCGACTCATATTTTGCAGCCGCGCATAACAGGTTCATGTCAGCCGCAGCCTGCTCACTATCCTCCAACAAGTTATATCCTCTAGGGATCACAATACGGCTAGTAGATCAGCCCGCCCGCATCTCCACACGGGTCAAGTTGCCCGGCGCCTCCTCGAGAGCGGCTTCAGAGCCCGTCCTCTCAGTCTCCGCGGCCACCATGTTAACAGCGGAGGATGATTCGCCTCCTGATGCAGAGCCAGACGGGCAGCAGCTACCCCCTGAGCAAGAATGGCCTCAGCCATAAAGGTCGACCTTGACACTTGGTGAGGCTCAGTGAGCCTCCTCATGTCTTCAACAACAATGCCTTTCCCAGTATTCAGCCGCCGCCTCTTTCTCTCAGGCGTCTCCTCTCTTTTGGAAGCCGTCTCCGCTGGAGCGACTTCCGGGGCTGGCACGGGAGCAGTTTTTGTTACCGCTGCCACCAAAACCTCTGGTGCCTCTACAAAGGCAGCCTCAGGCGCTGCCTCCGATACGGCCACCGATGTAATCCCTTGGTGGGAAACCAAAGGAGGGCTACCCCTGCGCGAGCTGCCTACAAACACATCTTCGGAGTCAAACTCCACTCTGGCAGGGCCGACTTCAGTCCCTTTCTTCTTCGTCCTAGAGGAAGCACTTCGACTTGACAAACGACAAGCACGTCAGGTAAGAAGGTCTCCGAGCTAAGACAGAATACGAATAAGTGCATATATGAGGAAGTTTGTTACCAGTTAGGCCGTACAACCTACGGAAGTCAGGCCAGGTGCGGTACTTCTTTGCAAACGGTATCAACCCCGCCACCCAAGACCTAATGTCGCCGATGGGGCAAGGTGAGCGAGCTTCCACTACAAACAAAGAGAAGAAGAAAGAAAGTAAGCTCGGAGTTAAGTCATTCAAGACCGAATGTCATAAAACTACATGCGGAGGTACTTACATCCTGCATTCCACGCCTCCAGAAATCCTTCTGGATCGGACACTAAATGGCTCGTCCTGACGAAGAAGAATCTACGCCAGAACTCGCTTTTAGCTTTTTCGTCATCCCTCACGACAAAGCTCTTCTTGCCATGACTCCTCAGTTAGAGCATGGTACCCCTCATATAGCTAGGGCTGAACATCTGTAACAGATGATTAACGGAAACAACGGCCCTAGCCTCACCCGCAAGTTTAGTAAGGATCTGGCACACCTTCAAGGCGTAAGGTGTAAGCTGGGCCGGGCATACATTAAAGAAGCGGCACAACTCTTCCGCCAAAGAGTTAAGTGGGAAGCTGTACACAAACTTAAGTGTGTATTCATAAAAAGCACAAAAGTTGGGCTTATGTGCATTGGCGCGGTCCGTCCCAGTCGGAACCATCTCAATATGATCAGGAATGTTGAACCTGATCCTGAGAGTGTCCAGTTGGGACTAAAGTAAATTGCTCTCCTCCCAAGGTTGAGAGGGGCTTGCCGTGTTGAAATCTTTTCTCACATTCAAATCCTTCGGCTGTTATCTACCATTAACGAAACTAGGTTTTTTCTGCTCCTCCCCTTCACCACCAAAGAGGATGGAACCCTAGAAGAGGCATTATCCTTAGCCTTTTTTACTTTCTTGACATTTTGCCATGATATGCAGTGAAGAATGAAATATTGATGATGAGTAAAATAATTCTCAGGGAAGGAATCTCTCTAAAAGCAATACAACTGTTACAGGGAAGAAGGATGAAAAAGGAAGCAAAGGAAAACCCTTTGTACCACTCTCTTATTTATAGGGGAAAGCACACGGGAACCGAAGAGGCTCAGTTTTGAAACCGGCGACAGAAGCCAAAACGTCACATCACGTTCTGAACAGGTCTAGGGAACAGGTGCAATAATGACGCATGTGACTGTTGACGTTACATTAAAAAAGGTAAGTCACACGTCAACGGCCCAACCAATGCCATCACAACCATATTCTGCAAAGAAGGCGCCTACGGGCACGACCAAATTTCCGTAAAAAAACAAATTGTGTATGTCCGTCCATTGAAGACGATCATCGAGTACGTCTCCAACGAACGGAGGGACTAACTGTATAGGGATAAATTTGGCTCATCACGTCCCCATGCCAGGTGAGCACGCCCCTTATAATAAGGGCGACCGAAGCAAGGATACGGTCCAAACCAGGGACGACGTCGTTTAGCTTCGGACTCCCTTTACTGGGTGGAAACCACAACATTTTGTACTTTTCTTTTTGTGTATTTCGAGAAAAGACCTCCTAATATATAAATGAGACATTCACCTTGTAATAGGGCAGATTGATAATTCTGAATATACCGAATCTGTACTTTCTCTTTCTCTACTGCAATTGAGCAATCAACTTTATATCGCTTTATCTCTTTCTGATAGCATGAACTCTCTATTATCTTCAATACCTTAATGATCTACTAAGATCCTAGTAAAATAACATTTTCTAGGACTTATTATACTTGATTACGATTTACCCTCATATCTTTTTGATTGGTTTTTAGCTTATAGAGTGTGTGTATCTTTTGAGCAAAACAATATCGATAATATATAATTGAATTAAATAGTAATGAGTAATTTAATGACTCAATTAAAGACATGCTATTTTAACATGGAATATATTTCTGGACTTTGAAAAATAAAACTACCATCAAACTAAAATGTAAAGGGAAAAAAACTAGTCTATAATAAGAGTACAAACCATTATATATCTACCATAAAATTTTTAAAAATTTATATAAGAATATATACATCTATTAAAGGAAAAATACATAATTACCCCTTGACTTATACCCGAAATCCTAGTTACATACTTTTTCTTTGCGGGAATCCTATTACCCCTAAACTTATTTTAAATGTAATTGTTTGCACCCTTAACGCTGACAACCAGACCTTGGCAAGTGGTGAACTACACGTGCCCCACCATGTATTTTTAGTACTTTTTTTATTCTTTCTTCTTTTTCTTATCATTTTTTCTTATTTCTTATTATTCTCATTTTTTATTATTTTATTCTCTTTCTTTTTGTTTTGGCCACAGGCGGCATAAAATGATGGTCGACGGAATTTCACAAACACCATTTCTTAAAAAAAATAAATTCCGACGACAGATTTTTATCCCGATCTAAGTGTATTATATATATATATATATATATATATATATATATATATATATATATATATATATATAAGTTGAAAATTTTTTTTTAGTTAAAATATCAATATATTACTTTTTTCCGGCGTAAGAAGGTTTTTCGATGATAAATTTTTTCCCCCAAATCTGAGTGTATTTTGCTTTGCTTATGAATAGATTATTTTGAGAGTTTAATTTGTATGTGAAAAAAATGAAAAAAAAAATGGTTAGACAAAATTGTCGGTGAATGAATATCCACCGGAATTAAAGAAGAAATAAAAAAGAAAAAGGTAAAGGAAAACGAAAATGAAAAGGGGAAAAAGTAGAAAAAATGGTAAAAAATATTTTGAAAATAATTTTTTCTTGCTTCTTACTTTTTTTGGGAGAGTGAAATATACATAATGTGTTATGTTAGTATTAAAGGTATAAATAATTATATTTAAAATAAGTTTAAAGGTAATAGAATTTTTGCAAAGAAAAAGTGTATAGTTAAATTTCGGGTATACCTCGAGTATATTTTCTTTTTCTTTTACCCACTTCGCCAACTGTTACTACCAAGCTACACGTGGGCAATTGCGAGACCCGCAGAACTGCGAAGTACTTGTGCGTTTTGACTTTCTTTGTTCGTCGACGGAGTCTCCCGCAGTCCCCAAATCCCCAAATGTGGAAATTCGGAGAAAGTTGCCGATGACTCTGTTCATCTGAATTTGAATTCTCCTCAATTGATACAAATTCACAATTCAAACCAATAAACAATGGCGGAAATTCCATCTTCTTCCCCCAAAACAATCGAATTACCTTCGAACCGTATAATCAACCCTGCAAACCTAGTTGCCGCACCATCATCATCGACGGCATCGTCCGATCCCGGAATAATCATGACTTCTCCTTCTAACAACAACAATTCTATCTCACAATCTCCTTCGATTGAGATGCAGTCTCAACAAATGCAGCAACAGCAAATTCAGATGCAGCCTCAACAAATGCAGCAACAGCAATTGACACAATCTCAACAACAACAGCAGCAGCAGCAACAAATGCAGCTTCAGCAGCAACAAGTGCAGCTTCAGCAGCAACAGCAGCAGAATAATAATAATAATTCTACTAGTCTTAACGGCAGCAATAATAATAACTTAATGGCCGCTGCCTCTAATTTTCAGATGCAGAGATCACCTTCCATGTCGAGGTTGAGTCAATTCCAAATGCAACAGCAATTTGGTTTGATGAGGCAGCAATCGGGAGGAGGAGGGCTTTACGGTCAAATGAATTTTGGTTCCGGTGGTACTGCCCTCCAGCAACAGCAATTGCAGCAGCAACAACAGCAACAACAATTGCAACAGCAACAACAATTGCAGCAGCAACAGCAGCAACAGCAACAGCAACAACAGAATCAACAACAGCAGCAGCAAATAGGAGGCCAAATGGGTAGCGGAAGTTTAACTAGGGCAGCTTTAATGGGACAGACTGGCCATCTTCCCATGTTGTCCGGACAAGCTGCTGCAGCTGTCACCCAGTTCAATTTGCAATCTCAATTTTTGAATTCGGTACCACTTCAGCACTTATAGCTTTCAAATTCAGTTTTATGTTTTGCTAATTCTATTCTTGAGCCATTAAATGCATGAATTTGGTCTGACCATGTACTTGTTGAAGACACAATTAAGTAAATAAAAGTGTGCTATCTCTAACAGCTTAAGCTTTTAGATGAGATAGTCCATTCCAACATGGTGGTGTTATTTTCAAGACACAACTGCTATTTGTCATTGTTGCTTTATGTGTTTCTCAAAAAGAGTTCTATTGTGAGTGCAGCCGCGGCAGAAGGCAGGTCTAATGCAGGGGAATCAGTTTCATACAGGGAATTCCCATGGCCAGTCCTTGCAGGGTATACAGGCAATGGGAATGATGGGATCTCTCAACATGAGCTCTCAGTTAAGGGCAAATGGTGCCCTTGCATATGCACAACAAAGGGTCAATCAAAATCAGTTGAGGCAGCAGTTGTCCCAGCAAAATCCTCTCACCGCTGCTCAGGTGCCAATCTTCAAACATGCTAGTAACATATCTTTAATGCTAAAAACTAACCCTCATTTATTCTGATGAGTTTTCCACTCGACACCGTGGTAAAATTGGAGATGACTCTTTCGGAAATCTAGTTGCAAATTTTTCTCCAGGTTGTGTAACCCAAAAAAGTTGTCCGCAGCATTTGTTCTTCAAATCATTCAGGTCATGAATTTGGTCATTAGTCATAGCAGCAAATCAAAGAGAATCTTTTGTGTTTTCATTCTCCTAGACATTTCCTATCACATGAGAGTTTGTTTCGAGATATTTCTGTAAAAGATTGCTCTGGGTAATTTCTAATGTATTTTGTTGACTAAAAGGTCAAAACTAGGATATGACTATTGTTTGTGAAATCTGATAGCTGGATACTTGGATTATGCAATCACAACAATGGCACACATTCATAAACGTGTAACGTCATTCAAATTAACTTGGCAAATAGTAAATAAATGCTGATTTTCGGCACAAGGTTCATGTTTAACTTAATTTTATCCAAAGGAAAAAGAGGCTCATGTTTAACTTTGTGCTGGCATTTCATAGTATCAGGAGACAAAGAACTACTCACTGATGAATACATGAGGGCTATTGCATGTTTTAACACATTGAGATTTATGGGATGCCCATGAATATTTTTAGTACTACTTTCTAGAGAGCCTTTTGGCCTATGGTACTGTATCTTCTGAAATTTTTCACTGTACCTACAGCTTTACAAACTCTCACCCTGAGGTGGCACAAAACTTCAATGCGCGTTAAAGCTTTAGGTGGTATATGATAATAACCTTGTAAAGACAAAAATTACTTGTGAAAAGTTTGAATTTGATTCAAAGAAACATAGGTTTGCTGCTCTTACAGTTCTTTTGTACTACATTTCAAGCATGTTGTTCTTATCTGAACGAACAGTTTCTCATTGAGTATGCAGCTATTTCTCGGTTTATACGCTGTAATAGCTATGTCTGGAGGTGCCAATTATGAACATTTAGTACTAGAGGAAGTATCATTAACACTGTTTGTCCCATTTGCTTTCTGTAAAATACTTTGGGATTTGATGCATTTACATTTTATAACTTAAAAGCTCAATCTTTTTTTAATATTATGTTTTAACTAGCAGCTTTTATGTTCGTTCTGTTATTCAAGTTCAACGAGTTTTTCTTTCCTCTAGTACATTCTATTACATGTGATTTGTTAGGTATTCCTATGTTTTATTGTTTTCAACCCCTATACTAGTTGGATTAAATTTTGGGTAAAACAATCTTTGAGTTACTTGCTTCAATCACTTTATTCTCTACATAACAAATAACAATATACATCAAGGTGGACGATATAACCTGTAGGCACCGAACTTGCGAGTTATAGTTATGTTCTGAGGTGCGGAAGAGAAGCTTGGTGTCTGTTTGAGGAATTGATGGTTCATAGATAAGCGATGCAAACAATCATAATGGTGGTTTTGCTTCTACACATTAATTTACATTAATAATAGTAAATTCATTACCTTATAAGAAAAAAGAACATTAGGCTTTTATATACCTCTTGTATCTACTTCAATGTTGTTCTTATCTGAACGAACAGTTTCTCATTGAGTATGCAGCTATTTCTCGGTTTATACGCTGTAATAGCTATGTCTGGAGGTGCCAATTATGAACATTTAGTACTAGAGGAAGTATCATTAACACTGTTTGTCCCATTTGCTTTCTGTAAAATACTTTGGGATTTGATGCATTTACATTTTATAACTTAAAAGCTCAATCTTTTTTTAATATTATGTTTTTACTAGCAGCTTTTATGTTCGTTCTGTTATTCAAGTTCAACGAGTTTTTCTTTCCTCTAGTACATTCTATTACATGTGATTTGTTAGGTATTCCTATGTTTTATTGTTTTCAACCCCTATACTAGTTGGATTAAATTTTGGGTAAAACAATCTTTGAGTTACTTGCTTCAATCACTTTATTCTCTACATAACAAATAACAATATACATCAAGGTGGACGATATAACCTGTAGGCACTGAACTTGCGAGTTATAGTTATGTTCTGAGGTGCGGAAGAGAAGCTTGGTGTCTGTTTGAGGAATTGATGGTTCATAGATAAGCGATGCAAACAATCATAATGGTGGTTTTGCTTCTACACATTAATTTACATTAATAATAGTAAATTCATTACCTTATAAGAAAAAAGAACATTAGGCTTTTATATACCTCTTGTATCTACTTCAATAAAATCTTTATCTTATTTTTAAAAAAATATTGAAACTTTGCACAGAACAGCGAGTGAATTTTTTTCCTGGAAAGAATGATCTTAGCCAATGGATATTGTTATCGACATTTCAGTTAGGTGCGTGTGAGCTCCTTTACTCGTCTTGTTAATTTTCAGCTTGATATTAAGTTAATGAAAAAATGTACCTCTGGCACAAAAATATCCTTGTCTAACTACAAGTTAATTGAATGGCAAGATGAAGTCTTGTTTATAAAGTGCTTTAGAGTTGTGGATTTCTTCGTTTGTTAGTGATTTGAAGCTGATGGTCATTTAAAGCTGTCATAATTACATAATTATCTTCACTTCTTTTATTTTGCTTTCTCCTTTTATAGCAACAATTTGTTTTTAGTGCTCACTTTGATGTTACAATTTACTGTAGAAAATATCGGTTCAGAACCTTCCAAGGACGTCATTTATTAACACTCAGTTACCTGGATTGACTCAGAATGGACAATCTACAATAATGCAGAACAATTCATCACAGCAGCAGTGGTTGAAGCAAATGCCTGCTATTTCTTCTCCTAATTCCCCCTCCTATCGTCTTCAACCGCAGAGGCAGCAGCAACCAATGCTTATGCAGCAACAATTAACTTCATCTCAACAGTTGCATCAAAATTTAATTGGTTTGAACCCACAGCAACTATCCCAAATTGTACAACAGCAACAACAGATTGGCCACCCTCAGATGCATCAACAGCAACAGCAGCAGCAGCAGCAACAACAACAACAGCCACAGCAGCTTTTGCATCAGCAGCAGTCTTCTCCAAGGATGGCTGCCCCAGCTGGCCAAAAATCTCTGAGTTTAACTGGGTCACAACCAGATGCTACTGGATCTGGAACAAATACTCCTGGGGGAAGTTCAAGTCAGGGGACTGAAGCAAGCAATCAGCTTCTTGGAAAAAGAAAGATACAGGATTTGGTTTCACAGGTCCTTCCTCCACTTCACCTTATTAATCTCTAAAATCCTGTTGTCTATGTTGGTTGCTCCAAATAGAAATATGGATATCTTCTTTAGTTTTGAAGTGCCCAAATCAACTTCAGAAATTTTGTGAAAGATTACATATACTGATAGTGATAACATTCCTGTCCTCCCTCCCAACTTCAAAAGACTCACTTTAAATTTCAATCACAACATATAGAATTTTTCTGAAGAGAGTGAGTCCGACTAACCTAATAGTATGGTCTATTAGGTCAATACTGTTACTGTTGTAAAGTTCTCCACCAGCTGATTTTGCTCACTGATGTTGAGCAATCACTACTGTAATTTTTCAGGTGGATTCACATGGAAAGCTTGATCCTGAAGTTGAAGATCTTCTTCTAGAGATTGCTGATGACTTCATTGATTCGGTAGGCTTGAATATGCTTTATTCATTGTTTTTGTCTTTCTTTTCTGGGAAGGGCAGTTGCTGGGTTGGTTGTGGTTTGCTGTGTGTATCACATTTGGCTATCACTGATTTGGGTACCTTTCGGGTGAAATTATTGATGTGCTAGCTTGTTAGACTGCATAGTTGTTAATAACATGCACTTAAAGGAGATATTGCCATCCTGCTGATTTTGGTTTCCCTCCTCAGTCCTCTCTTATTCCTTTCCTTTTTCTTGTTTGTTGAAAAATCTCTTCTTCATTACTTTTTCATTATTCCATTCAATTTGGACTTCTAAACACAGCCAAAGGATGATAATGAATCTTCTTCGCAAGGTTCTGGTATAAGATCGTCAAGTGAATTGACCTTGGATTTACAATCAAGGACGTTGTTGTTTCCCTGCCTTGCCAGTTGTCTAAGAATATGTCTTTCATCAGAAAGTGGTTGACATTTTTATTTTAGTGCTTGGTTATTAATGATATAAAAAGCTTATTTCTCTAATACCCTACATGTCGTTTATATTCCTAATGAAATGGTGATATGCTACAAGATGTGAGTCATACTTTTATTTGGTCAAAGGATGGAAAGATAACACAACCATATCCAATTGCATGTTCCCTGGTGTCCAATCTATCGCCTTGCACGTGGTAGCTTTTTAGCAATGTCTGCGCCTCAGAGCCATAAAGATGATATCACCATTAGGGTCATTTCCAGTCCGCAATAAACTGTTGCAGTACTCAATTTAACTAGTGTTACATACTCCTATGACTTCAGGGTGTTGCTCCCTGGGTGCCCTTTTTCTTTTCTGGCTAATACTGAAAATTTTGGCTTGTAAATTATGTTTTATGCAACCACGTCAGGTGATTGTTGCAATACTTCTATTTTTTTGTGAACTGAAATATATTACTCTGGCACTTGTACCAGTTTGCTCTACCACCCTTTTGTATGTCACCAGCGTCATCTAAAATTCTTTGTGCACATAATTGTTCATGAAAAAATTACATACATGAATTTGTTTTACATTGATTATTTATCATGTTTTTTACGTACTTATGTTCAACGCCTCATTGTAGGTTACTACATTTGCTTGCAATTTGGCGAAGCATCGGAAATCTTCGACTTTGGAGTCCAAGGATGTACTGTTACATCTAGGTTTGTGCCTGCAACTGGAAATAAAGGATCTATTCTTTAATTTGTTTCCATTATTTAGAAAGACTGTTTTTATCACTTGGTTTAGTTTTTACTTGTAAAGATTCCATTGTTAGGTATAAAGGTTGCATTTGTATGGTGTATATTTGTTTAGTATATTTCTATTTTCTTTTTGTTGATTAGTATGCTCTTTACAGGCTTATGTAGTGAGATAATCCCCGTTTAGGAAGAAAACAGCTATCCTGGGCAATAGGGTATTATGGCCGTAGACAAATAGAATGCCTTTGGTTTAAGGCTCTCCCCCCCCCCCCCCCCCCCCCCCCCCCCAATGTTCATTAGTTTCCAGGATACTAGGAAAGATGGTGGTCATGTTCAGAATTTATGGAGTTATATGCTGTACTGGATAATGGCAGTTTTATCTAGCATTTTCAGTTTGGTTACAACTTTTATCATATCATCTCCTTCACTTTCTTATGCATCTTAACCTTTTCATCTGCTCATGGTACACACATATCACCACTTTCATATTTATGAGTAGCTAGCAAAATTTTCAATGGACAGGTTATAGTTGAATACCAAGACTATTATCATTAGGAGTAGTTGAAGCTTAAGCTCCTGAACGTGAGTCCCAGGAACTTAAATATCTAATTGTCCCTAATGGTACAGCAATATGACCATGCATCTGAGAGATACAAGTTGTAGTTGTTGTATATATAGAGAGAGATCAAGTGGTTTTAAAAGTTTCCACCCATTTCATGTTTTAACTACAGCAGGTAACATTTCTTATAACATTTCTTGTTAAGGTACTATCTCAAATATTTGGAATATGTAAACATCAATATCAGTAAGGACCAGCTTTTTTTGCCTAATGCACTCTATTTTATCGCGCATGGAGAGCTACTTTAGGATGTCTTCAAGTATTAGCTAGAATGTTAGAATGTTTGCAGTGGGTGCACTTGCATGTGCAAACACCCACAGGCATATTTAGGATAAGTTGTAATTGGTATATTAGGGAGATGTTTTATATCATCTAGCTATGTTTTATATCATTTTCAAAGAAATATAGGACACTGAGGTATTTTTCTAATCTAATTGTGATTTCTACAGAGAAAAATTGGCATTTGACTATTCCAGGCTTTTCAAGTGAGGAGAGGAAACACTATCCAGAACATGTATGTATCTCGGCCTCTCTTTCTTAGCTCTTACGTGGTGGTATAGTCCCTTTTTCTATCTGCACTAATGTCGAATAATGAGATAACATGAATTATGACTACTAGATGTACTCTGTCAAAATATCTTTACCTCATCCTTGTTCATTGGTTTGGTTGCTGGTTGTAGTCCACCAGTTGCTGGTAATCTACTTATTTGCCATTGGTTGTAGTTATTAAAGCTGGGTGAAAATTAATGTTTTCTTTGACAATGTGTTTCTAACTCTGTGCAGTCACCAAGTGATCTCCACAAAAAGCGTTTGGATGTGGTGAGTGCAATTCTATATGATAATACAACCTGCCTCAATCTTGGTGGATAACTTTTTAGAACCATTGTTAATTTGACTTAGATACGTACGTTGATGGAGGCCTCACAAGCAGAAACAAGTGCAAATAGTAGTGCTAAGGAGACCGTCAGACCAGGGGAGGGTGACTCAAATCACATGATCAGACCTCCAAGTTCAGAGAAGTTGGTCTCACACTCTAATACTTCACAAATGCTGCATGAGATGACAAAGTTTTGATGTCCCAGGAGTTCTTGGTTATCTCCCGTGTTAACTGTACAGACCTGAATGGTAAATGTCACTTCTTCTAGGATGAATTCTGCTGTAATTTGGTTTACTGGAGAATCCAGCGTTTAGTGGCTCTTAATTTTCATGCCCCATGACTAGTTTGTATAAGCGATTGTTCTCTAGACCAACACCAGTTGCACATTGGATAAATGTGCTGTATGTAGTGTGGTGTTCTAAGTTATGTCTTAGCTGCTGCAAGTGATAATAATGCTGTTACTTTTTGGGCTTTCACTGCAAATCAGTAGTGACAAGTCATTTTGTCATGGTCATCTTTTACCTGTCACGCACTTGGATTATCATGTTTACATATACGAACGAGCTAATCATACTCTCCATGTTGCAGATCAATAATGATAGGAGGCATAAGTTATATAGATGTAGCTTAATGGAAGTTTTTGAGACTCGAGGCGTGCGAAGAAAAAGTGCAGAATGAACCACCAATAGTTGCATGGTCTTAAAGACCTGTAACGTATGCAGTTTAGTTGACAGTAGCTAATTCAGCCTGTGACGATGAACTTGCTCAGATTTGGTTTCTCCACCATAGACCACTGGATGTCATGTTCACTAATATCCTGTAAATTATTCTGTTAGCCACCTCTTTGTTCTATATACCAACGAACGAGGTTAAATCTTTGTTTTACCCTTTATCATAGTTGAAACATTGTATCAAACAGGTTTTATGCTGTTAGAAATCACAAACAGATTTTTTTTCAAGGGTACCTTTTAGATTTCAATGGCAGACATGAATTTTTTAAATAGAAAATCCTCTTGACATATTCATTGCAAGAGGTTTAGTTCAGATGTGATCCAGGATTTAAAGTATATGGTTTCAACCTTTTAACTTTTTTTGTATTGAACCCATTATATTTTAAAGCTATGGGGTTCTTTGTTGCAATTTTAGCAAAGGTTAATACCTTTTTTATTTTAAATAAATACAATATGAAAAAATTATATTTTATAGATATCTTTTAAGGTTTATAGCAAAATATTTAATTTTGGTTACTTCTTAGCCCCAAGCAGTTAAATACCTTAATCAGTTACGATATTTTCTTTCTCTCTACTTTGCTACATCCCATTCTCTTTCCCCATCCCATTAAAATTTCTGATTCTCTTCTTTTCTGTCTAGTTCACTTGTGATTTCTCTATATCGTCGATACAACATTATGAATTTCCCCCTACTTGTACAAAATATATTTATATGATGTAGTTTCCCCATTTGCTGAAAATGGTTAGCTTCTCGGAGTTGTATCCTGTACCGTCGCCGGCGTGCCGGAGACTTCTATAATCCATGAAATCCTCATCTTGTCTTCACCAACCATGGAAATATGCACCGAAAAATATGAGATGGCTAAATTTGTAATACTAATCGTATGGTCTAAAAGCTTAAACACTCATCGATCTCAACCAGATTCTCCGATGAATCTTCATCGTTGAGCAATTCCTCTGGAAATTCACCCCCGAGGATTATAACCCTAAAGAAGATATGCAGATGCTCATCATGAATTTGAAGTATTTCAAACGCAAGACTCATACCTTCCACCAGATTGTTATCTAAAAAATTTCATTTCTTATTCATCATTTTCTTTCTTCTACTGTTCAATCTCATGCTCTAAGATTTTTTTTCATTGCAATTCAATGTATCTCATTGTATTCCATGTATTTCATTGTATTTACTGTCTTTTTTTTTCGTTGTATTGCAATGTATCCCATTATATTCTATGTATTTCATTGTCTCGCTACATGCCATGAATGTATTCATAAGTTTTTTAATTAATATAATTTATGCATCAGATGTATTATAATTTCTATGAATATTGCTATATTTTTGGGGTATTTTTCGGTTGAGATTCTTTTTTATAACTGAAAATATAAAAGTTGTGTGTTATAATTAAGTTTGTTGAGTTATATTAGGAGTTCTAGTGCACTTATGCTCGAACTCCATCATATTATGCTGGAGTTCCAGCATACTTATCCTGGATGCTCAAAAACCCATCATATACCAGTGGCTCTATTCTTCTTTGGATGTTTATTACCCATCACACTGTTGCTTTAAACACAATGTTTATTTTATTGTTACTTAATATTTATTGCATTGTGTTGTTTATCTATTATTATAAAACAAACAAAAAAATACCTATTTTATGTGATGGCATTGCCAAGGATTTGTTTTTTGTTATGCCCTTGTAGTTTTTTATAACCATACTTTATCTTTACAAAAAATTTCTATTTAACTTCATCCTATGCTCTACATTACCTTGATCATAGTATACATTCTTGCATCTCGTCTACGATATACATCTCTATTATGGGTGTCAAATGGATGGGTTAGGTCAATTTTGGACGAGTCAAAATGGGTTGAGTCAATAACTGAGGGGTTAAATGACCCGTCCAAAAGTTACTTGGCTAAGACGTGTTGGGTCAAGATGGATGTGTTATTTTCTTATAAATTTTATAATTACTAAATAAGGTTTTTTTACTTTTGTTATGGTCATATTTAAAATATTAAAAAAAATATTTCTAATATATTTTGACAAACTTACCCATGGATAAATTTGGGCTAAAAATTAGCCCAACTTTAATTGGGTTGAGATGTGTTGGGTTAAGATGGATTAAGTTCAATAAATGGGCGGATCAATAATCAACCCAATCTTGAACGGGTTAGGCAGATCATTTGGGCTTGGGCCAAATTTGACAACCCTAATCTCAATCACATATTTCTGGTTCGTTTAGTTCTCTTGTGTTCCAGTAGAAACTATAGGCACTTAGTTTTTATTCTTATGCAATCATTAGTTACTTGGTCATGATTTCGTTTTTATTATTGTATGGGTCAAAACACGACTCGTGATCGGGTTGATTAAAGGCACAATCATTCGTTAATAATAAGTGCTCAAAGATCGCTCAGCCCAATCAACGAGGCTACGACCTACTCGCTATTGACATATGTCCCTTCAACACGGCCGTGTCTGCCTAATTCCTGCTGGCAAGAGTCACAGCTATAAATATTAACAGAAGGAACCCTAGAAAGGGGGCAGCTTCTTCTTCTTCACCTCCACTTCTAAAAGAAGAGAATATCATTGTAAGGCTCTAAACCTCTCCATGGAGAGACAGACCAAATCGTTCTCATCAATAAAAGATCTCTACACTCATCCCCTTAACCAAAAACTATTGTCTCTTACATTTTATTCATTTGGTCTTTTGGTTTATTACGATCTGCTATGATTGTCCCTCCATTTATTTTAATTGATTTATGCTTATAAAGTGTATGAGAACTTTGAGCTAAACAATTTGGCGTCGTCTGTGGGGATTTCGTAGCAGAATCACATAGTTCATCCTTGGACCAAAAAGAATAGAAGACACCAAAAAAGGAAGGCAACCCAGCTCGAATGAGCCAAAGTAACACAGCGGGTGAAGGGAACTCGAAAGCTCCGGCAAGAGTCCAAAGCCCTACCCCTTCCCATTCTCGAGAAAAAGAAGGAAGAAGAAGAGAAAGCAGATATTCCCCTCCCTACGGGGAGAACATGGGCGAGGGACCCTCACCCCTTCGATATGAGACACTACCGAAAAGTGGCGCAAAGACAACTTGAACCAAGATCCATAACAGAATCAGGCGAAAACAGGTTAGGCGAAAAGCCAAAAGTTCAACTATGAGTTAAACTGAGACTCAGGCTACGTGCCTTCGACAACAAAATTACAAAGGTTCAACTACGGTTGAACAACAAATCAGGATACGTGCCCTCGCCTGAAAGTTCAACTATGAGTTGAACTGGGACTTAGGCTACGTGCCTTCGACAACAAAATTGCAAAGGGTCAACTACAATTGAACAATAACTCAGGCTACGTGCCCTCGCCCAAAAAGTTCAACTATGAGTTGAATTGGGACTTAGGCTACGTGCCTTCGACAACAAAATTGCAAAGGTTCAACTATGGTTGAACAACAACTCAGGCTACGTGTCCTCGCTCGAAAGTTCAACTATTAGTTGAACTGGGACTCAGGCTACGTGCCTTCGACAACAAAATGCAAAGGTTCAACTACGGTTGAAACGGCTCAGGCTACGTGCCATCTCCTGAAAGTTCAACTATCAGTTGAACTGGGACTCACGGTATGTGCCTTCGACAACAAAATTACGAAGGTTAAACTACAGTCGAACAACAACTCATGTTATGTGCCCTTGCCCGAAATTTCAACTATGAGTTGAACTGGGACTCGGGCTACATGCCTTTGACAACAAAGTTACAAAGGTTCAACTATGGGTGAACAACAACTCAGGCTACGTGCCCTCACCCGAAAGTTCAACTATGAGTTGAACTAGGACTCAGGCTACGTGCCTTCGACAACAAAATTACAAAGGTTCAGCTACGGTTGAACAACAACTCAGGCTACGTGACCTCGCCCGAAAGTTCAACTATGAGTTGAACTGGGACTCAGGCTACGTGCCTTTGACAACAAAATTACAAAGGTTCAACAATGGTTGAACAATAACTCAGGCTACGTGCCCTCGCCCGAAATTTTAAGTATGAGTTGAATTGGGACTCAGGCTACGTGCCTTCGACAACAAAAATGCAAAGGCTCAACCACGATTGAACAATAGCTCAGGCTACGTGCCCTCGCCCAAAAGTCAACTATGAGTTTAACTGGGACTCCGGCTGCGTGCCATCGACAACAAAATTGCAGAGGTTCAACTGAAGGTGAACAACAACATAGACCACGCGACCTCGCACTAAAATTCAACTACAGAATGAATCGAGGCCCAGATCCAGCGCGCTTACCATTGGACGCTACAAGACCTATTCCCCTACGAACGAAGGGACAAGTTAAGCACCCTCACCAATCAAGTACGCCTAACTCAAGCTAAGATTCAGGCCGTGATAAGTTCGGTCCCAGTTGAATTACAAGGCCACGACCAAAAATTCGACCAAGCCCAAATTGGGACTGAGGCTACACGCCACCCTCGCCAAATAACGGCTACAACTTACTCATGGAAAGTAAAGGAAAACAATAAACGAAAAGAGATCAATCACGGCTAGGGCTATCGACGCTAGCAGCCACCTAAATTTTGACTAAGGCAAGCAAATGACTCGACAATAGTGGGATTCATCCAACTGACCAAGACCATCAACGTCATCATGGCCAAGGCCACTGATGTTGTCACGACTAAAGTCGTATTGAGATCAACACGTCCCCCCAGGAAACTCTAATGGCGAAACCCCCTTGAACGGGTGAAAAAGAAAACTCGGAACAAATAAAAGAAGAACATAAAATTGTATATATATTCACAGCCTTATTTACAACAGGTCGCCTCCATTTACATACGGCCAAGGCCGGAAAACAAAAAAAGAAAAGAAATCCAAACGGCAACAAAAAAGAACAACAGCAAAATAGAATAAAAGCTAACTCTATAAAAACCCCTTTTACTCGGCGCCACCTGCGCCACCCTTACGGCCGCCCGCACTATCATCAGCGCCCTTAGTGCCATCATCTGTCACTAGAGTGGCCGGGTCAAAGCCACAACCAAGACGAGCTTCACGATCCTTTTGGTAGGCCCCCTCATAAATAGCCTCAGGCATGATGCCGGCCAGCCACAACTTCCTGTATACGTCAAGTTGGGCCTCAGCAAAAGACCAAGGATCACGAGCGGGGCCGTAAAAGGCAGCCTGGTTCCTCAGATGCTGATGCTCGGCCGCCAAGGCCGCGATCCAATCTGCTGTAACTTGGGCATCCCGTTCGTAAACGCCAATGCATTTCCAGCCCCGCCACTCTGAAAGCCGCAGCAAACCTCTCCAGCTCTCGTTCCCTCTCGCGAACACGGACCGCCGCCTCTAACGCCCTGGCCTTCGTCGAAGCATCCCTGGCCTGCCCGCCTCGAAGCAGTGAGCTCCTCATCCAGCCTGAGTACCTGCCTAATAAGGGATTCAGAGGCCTCCGCCAAAGCCTCATAACTCTGGCGCTCCTTCTCAGCTGCAACATTTCTCTCGGCCTCCGCCTCATCGTCCATGCGACAAAGTTGCTCCTCAAGAGCACTAACCCTGCTCTGAGCGTGCTGCACTAGAAGCTCTCTCTTTGCCAACTCCTCAACCAACTCCCGACTGCGAGGGTTGTTCCTCAGACACTCGCGCATCACGTGGCACCTATCTCGATAGTGGCGATACTTCTCCAGCACCCGCAAGAAGAGTCTCGAGCAAACATTAGCCTGGCACATGCTCTCTACCTCCAGAAGAAAGGTCTGTAAGACAAAAGCAGCAGTGAATTTAGCGAAAACAAACCAAGGCAAGAAAAGAAACTAAATAAGATCACCGCACGTAACCTAAAATCCATCACGGCCGCCTCGGTCATCAATCCGACGTCTGAGACTTCCCTCATCAACCTTCTCTCCTCCTCCGAGCATAAGGGCGCAAACACCGTTACCAGATTGTCTTCCTTGAGCAATAGATTCTGGTCGGTAGGAATCTCGGCAGAATGATATGGTCCCTCTGCATGCGTCGTCGCGTTGGTGAAGCTTTCCTGGAGTTTGCGAACTTCTCGGACTCTAGATCGAATTTAGAGTCTAACTCCCCTCCCACAACGTCCCTTCCTTCCTCGACCGGCCGAGATGTCGAAGCTTCCCCCCCCCCCCCCCCCCCCCCGCCAACGGATTGGCACTCGATTCCCTAACCAAAGAGGCCGCTGAGGAACCAACTTCCCTCTCAGCAGCTGGAACTGATGAAGTAGCTGCCGAAGCGATGGTTTCATTATGGCCTAAGCCTACCGGGGCAACCCCCATTGTGTTTTCACCTTCAAGGGCAGGCACATCCGCCTCCTCCCCCTCAGCACCGATGACGGAGAGTCCAAACGTACCACCTCCGTAGTAGGCGTAAAGACGACCCTTCCCCTAACCAACGGTCTCTCCTTTTCCTCCTCCTCGTCCAACGATGGTTCCGCCCTGGGGCGAACAACCCCCGAAGACGCTTCGACCCGGGTTGTAGACCGTGCTGGGGAATGGCCGCTGACGACTCATCTGAAGTTTCCCTCAGAACAGGGCATGGTGTCGGTGCCATAGCCTGCTGAGTATTCGCACCCGACCTGGGGAAAGCAAGCTGAGGAGCCCTCACACGGCGCACCACCCCTGATCAGCAAAAAAAATAAACTAAAAGGAAAAAAACTTAACACGACCGAACAAAAGCGATGAAATAACTCAAACACTCCCCAAAATCGGGCCTACGACCGTGCCTTTCCCAGAAGGCCGGCCATGTGCGAATCCCTGCTGTCTGAGGGAGTATGGCCTCGACCCATTCACTAATGCCGGATTGAGGAGGCGGTGGTGCCCTCTCAGCTGCAAACATAAGATAAAGTCAATACCCCTCAGAGTAAAGAACAAAAAAACACACGGAAGACAGGACCCGACGGGTAGAGAACTCACGTATATGGTTTCAAGTCTCTGGGAATTCCCTGACATTCCCCACCAAATGCTCGGTCCTGACGTAGAAAAAGTTCTCATAAGAATAAAAGTCGACAGTATCGTCTAGCTCAGCAGTCAAACCCCGAGCCCCACGAGGGACCATTCGAATCATGGTACCACGGACCCTTTGGAGGGTGTACAGAGTCAGCATGTGCCGCAACGTTATTTCCCTTCGCGCCAATTCTGCATACTTGGCAAGCATGGCAAAGAGCTTGTAGAAGGAGGGGACGAGTTGCCCAGGGCACACTTCATAGTAACAACAGAAATCCGCTACCAGAGCCGGAAGGAGAAGCTTGAACCCTAGTCTGAAAGGGTAAGTGTAGAAAACGCAATATCCAGGATGGTCGATATGAACCATCTGATCGCTCCTGGCAAGGGAGATGTCAGCAGAACGAGGAATACCACATTGCTCCCTTAATTGGGCAAGGCCCACCTCACCCATTAGTGGGGCCTCATTAACCTGGTCCTCTCCCTCATCATCGGTGAAGTCGGTCGCCGGACCTCTGAGCGAAGAAAGGATATCGACTGCCGACGGGATCCTATCGGCCTCCGCTGACTCTGTGGCCCTCGCCACCACAAAAGACCCATCGACCGCCGAAAGAGTCACCAGAGAAAGCTCTATGTGGGAACTTCTTGCCATTGCTGATTACTGGACAATGAGCGAACGAGGTTCACCAAAGAAGGAGTAAAAAATGGAGATTGGGTGAACGAAGACGAAGAACAACACGAGATGATGAAGAAAAAGAGTAAGAGACGTTGCTTCTTCAAGAATCTTACTTAGACAAATAATGAAAAGTGAGAAACTGATAACATAATTCATTTATGCTGGAAAACTGGCTTTCACGAATTCCAAAAGCCACCATTAACTGTGCAACCAACCATAAAACTGTTCGAATCCAAGGAAACGGGTGTCATAATGACAAGTATCACGAAACATTTTTGCAACCGTCAATCGACATTTCATCTTCGAAGAAAATTCGGCAATCGGGGTACGTGGGGGGAACGCCTAGTGTGCCTTTGTACACCGAGCACCGTTGAAGTGTACGTCCAGTGCACCCATAACCGCCGAAGCCGCCTGCGGGAATACATTGTGTTGAGTGAAAACATCCTACGACCATCTTCCTGAAAAATATAGATAAGTGGATACGACCATCTTCCTAAAAATATAAATGGCTACGGCCATCCCACCAAAAATACCAAGGGCTACAACTATCCCCCAAGCGTAAACGGCTACGGCCAATCCCCAAATGTAAAATGGTTACGGCCATTCTCCAGGTGCGTTGATGGTTACGGCCATCTCATAAATATAAGCGACCACGGACGCCAAGGTACAAAATGACTACGACCGTTCTTAATAAATACAAATGGCTACGACCATCCTTCAAGTATAAAAGTGACCACGACCATTCCTAAGTACGGATAGCCACGTCCTTCCTCTATATATAATTGGCTATGGCTGTCTCCTGAATATGAATAGCTACGGCTATCCTCCAAGTATAAAAGGCCACGGCTGTTTCCCGAAAATATAAAGTGGCAGCAACCATCTCCTAAGTATAAACAATTACAGCCACCCCAGGCTACAAATGGAATGACCTGCGATCTCCTTTTTTTTTGAACCTATGTGAATCGCGTACGCTAAAGTCCGCTCATCGAGTCCGAGCGGACCTCGAACTTAATAAGTGGAGGGACTAACTGTATGGGTCAAAACTCGACTCGTGATAATTAATGAGATAATTCACTCATAAGCATATTCGGGTTGATTAAAGGCACAATAATTCGTTAATAATAAGTGTTCAAAGATCGATCAACCCAATCAACGAGGCTACAACCTACTCGCTATTGACAGACGTCCCTTCAATACGACCCCGTCTGCCTAATGCTAGCTGACAAGATTCACAACTATAAATACTAAGAGAAGGGGGCTGCTTCTTCTTCTTCACCTCCACTTCTAAAAGAAGATAATATCATTGTAAGGTTCTGAACTTCTCCATGGAGAGGCAGATCAAATCGATCTCATCAATAAAAGATTTCTACCCTCTTCCCCTCAACCAACAACTATTGTCTTTTACGTTTTATTCATTTGGTCGTTTGGTTTATTATGATCTGCTATTATTGGCCCTCCACTTATTTTAATTGATTTATACTTATAAAATGTATGAGAACTTTGAGCTAGACACTTCTTTTGTGCAAATCATTAATTGTCAATAGTATCTCCTTCTTTAAGGTTTGACATTGGGAAATCACAGAACCAAATACACTTTCTTCCCATGCCTTACAATACTTCCAAAAAAGCTTCACTGACCATTAGCACACTAATTGAAAGGATATCCAAAATAGTCCAACATGTTATCACCAATAGACCTCTCACCACTAGATGGTCCACTTCATGATCAAGAAATTATAAATCCCTCTTCTCCTTTAAATCTTTTAAGGCACGTGGGTCAGATGGTTATCATCCTTTCTTTTATCAAAAATACATGCACATAGTAGGGAAATCTGTTCTGGAATTTTGTCATCATATTATTCTAAAACAAACGACCCTAGAAATGCTTAACAAAACCCTGCTATGCCTTATTTCAAAATTCTCTAATGCCAACAACCTAAAAAACATTCGTCCCATAGATCTTTGCAACAAAATTGTATAAAGTTATTACTTAAGTTATTGTCAATCGGCTTCAACTTTTCTAGCAAACCTAATTAGTCCTTACCAATCTAGTTTTCTTAAAGAAAGATATGTGTGTGATAACGCCATCATTATCCAAGAACTCATTCACCACCTCAACCATAGAAGATGTTACAAAGGTAAATTTATTGCCAAAATCGATTTAGAGACCGCCTTGAATGGTTTTTTTTTATCTTTACAGCCTTACAATACTTTAAGCCCCCACCCCCCACCCCCAAAAAAAAAGAAAAATTACAAAACTCATTATGAATTGTGTTTGTTTGAGAAAAATTTCCATTATAGTGAATGGATCCATGAATAACTTCTTCTATCCATCAAGAGGCATCAGGCAAGACGATCCACTCTCACCCTGTTTATTTATTTTGTGCATGAAATTACTTTCTACGTACATACGCCACCAAGTGTATAATGCCACTCGGGACCCAATTCATATTAGCAACCAAGGTCTGAATTTTTCACATCTTTTCTTCGTGGACGATCTAACACTCACGACCACTACCAACAAGAAATCAATCCTCACGATCCATCAAAGCCTCTCTAACTTTTGTTTATTATCAGGTCACAAAAAATCTCAAAGAATTTCCCAACCACGGTAATGGACAACATTGCCTCCATCCTTGGCATCACCACTGGACAAAATTTCGGGAAATATCTTGAATTTCCTATTCTTAATCACAAATCTAAGCATTCTAACATTCAATATATTCTTGACAATATGTGAAATAAATTTTCTAGTTGGAAAACAAATTCTTTTATCAATAGCAGGAAGAACTACCTTGCTTTGTCAACACTAACTTCCATTCCAAACCATACAATGCAACACTTTTACTTCCCAAAAAAAATTTACAAAACAGTTAATAAAATCTGGCGTGCTTTTATTTGGCTCGGGAACACGCACTGTATCCAAATTATATGGCATACGCCTCTATTAGGCCACTACAATCTCAATACTGATGGATCCTTCAGAAACGCAACGCAGGGCGGACGCATTAGAGGAATTTTTAGAAATGCCAATGAAAATTGTGTCTCGGCCTTTGCTAGATGCCTATTTGGCCACAATCACACTTATATGGAGCTTCTAGCACTTCAACAAGGACTTCATGTAGATATATGATTTTTGACCCTCCCCGAGATTTTACTCATTTTAGCTTTTAGATAGTTAATTAGGGCCTAATATCGTTATTTTAACTAATTTTAACTATTTTACTTTAATTTAAAACAAAAATAAAAATTACAAAAAATATTTTTTTCTTTTAACTAGTTACTTTAGTATATCTATCTTTCATAAAATTCAAAAATACAAAAAAGATATTTGCACTTTATTTTCTAGAATATTAGTATTATTGGTAGTTATATTATTTTAACTTTGCGATAATTATGTTATTATTTTAGCATGACATTTGAAAAATACCAAAAATAGTTTCATATTTTATATATAATTTAGTTTAATTAACTAGACTAATTTTTGTATGTAGTATATTTTATATATATTAAAAAATATTTAACTAAGTTTTGAATATTTTTACTTTAGTTCAATTCAAATATGAGCCCAAAATTAAATAACTCAACTCATTACCCTATGTAACCCATCAAATTTTTTTTAGAAAAGAACCCTAGCTACTATACCCCTTCTTCTTCCTGAAAAAACCCTAGCAGCCATAAGCCATCTTGCTCCAAGAAACCTTGAACACACAAAAACCTAGAGACACCCTAGACCACAAGCGGCCAGCCACCATTCCAGTCCCAACGACCAGCAGCTCCTTCACGTCGACCACCACCCCTCGTCCAACTTCCAATCCTGCTCGATCTCCCAGCGATAGCAGCCACAGAAAACGAGCAGCTGCTCCTCGCCATCTTCGTCTTCCTCTCATACTAGTCGACCACTTCAGCACCTTCTGCTTCACGTCCAAACGACCCCTTTTCGTTGTTAGCCACACTCCATACGACCAGCTCGTGAACCAGCTCCCTCATCATCATAACTGGCCGGAAACAGAAACGAACACACACGAACAAGGAGAAGAGTTTTGGACGGGAACATTGGAGATTCTATATGAAAGAACAGAAAAATTAAAACAAAAACAAAATAAAATTCAGTTCTTACTTCAAAACCGAAAAATACAAACAAAAAAATATTAGTTTCTTCCATACAATTTTGGTTTCTAAAAATGGTTGAAGTTGCGTGATTAAGCCGAGGTTTGGAGCCGATTTGAGTTTTTGCCGGTTGTCCGAGGTCTGTTCATGGTTCGTCACATCTTTAAGTTTCAAAGCTATCAGAAAATTAAGAAAATTAGATTTATTTGAGGTATATCCCTCTCTTTCCTTGCTGCCTTTTCTTTAATATTTAATATCTGTTATAAATAGAATTCTATTTAAGTTGAATGTCTATATTTAGAGACATTCTAGGGTTTATTTCTTGGTGGTTAAGTCACCATCTCCCTATAAAGAAAGAGGTTCTATTCCATTGTAAATCATCTCATTTCAATAAGAATTCCCCCTCTCTCTCTTTCTCTGCAATATTGCTCTTCTTCTTTTATTGTTTTATAACACGTTGTCAGCACGAGACTCTAACCAATTGAGTAGAAGCTTTGGGATTGAGCATAATGATTGTCAATTGTTTTATGAACTTCCTTCATGATTAAATTCTGTATTTAAGATAAGTATTTAACTTTTTTCCTTCAAATTCTTGATATTCTATAATTTGATTTTAAATACAAGCAAAGACGATAAATTTTGATTGCAACTCTAATGGAGTTTGTAAGAAATTATAACCACGTGAAGTGGTAAAATTTCTATGTCTTGCCATGATTAAATTCATGTATGATTGTGGGCAAAGAATTAAAAATCCGTCCCATCGAATTTGCTTCATTCTCATTCCCTTTAGAGAATGTGATAGCAGTATATGATAAGTCTGAAAGAAGACAAAATTATTACCGTGAATGTATCAATGGATGTGGACATGACAACAGACGAAATTATAATCGTCATCATTGTGATAATGAGAATAATAAGAATTCTCAAAATAATCCTTCACTATGTGAAATTAATATTTGTCATCAATTTGACAATATGAGATCTTATAAAGCATATATAGATGATTATGGTACATTCATGGTGTGAATGTGACAACATATGATTTATGAATACATATTCATTATTGGAAGAATATGAACATGTTATTGGTATTGAACATACCACACTCACCTCTAGAAGGAGGGTTGAAATGATATAAGAAAATAATGTCATTCTTATGGCATGAATGGTCATTGATCAGGTACTTATTGTACGCCAAAATATTTTGGTAATGTGATTATTAAAGGGCAATAATAATGCAAGAAACATATCTTGCATATAATTTTGACCATGACCATAATGGTACAACTTTCTCTTTAAAAGAAATATTCACTATATGGATATTGATTAATATGTGATAGTACCAAATTAATTGAGAACTTTGTAAGAGCCAATTATACTATTTTGGAGAAACACAATTAATTACCAATAAGGTATTGTGTTGTAGTAAGTCTCAAAGAAACTTGTTCAGTTTCCAAAGTATATGCGAAAGCGGTTGATTGTATTGAGACTATAAATAAAGAAAAGATTTAATATCTTCTATTCCTACAACTTGTAGCGGGGTAATATGTATGTAAATAGTTACCCGTTTTATTCTCCACTTTGTACTACACAAATAAACGGATATCATAATAATGTGGATATTTATTGATATAAAAACTCATATCATAATAAACTTGGAGTTTATTGGTAATTGCACATGTCATGGTGTAAATCTGAACTTTATCAATATTGATAATTTATTCAGTTGACATTTGGGTTAGCCATATCAATTTAAGTACGATGTGCAAAATAATAGAGAATTCACATGGGTAAATATTAAAGAACTAGAAAGCTCTTTATGAATTCTCTTACATTGCTTGTTCTTATTAATTAATTGACCAACTAAAGTTGGGGTTGAATCCCATGAATTCTGGAAATATCAAAGGTGAATATGGGTCCATTCACCTGCCATGTACACCACATAAGATGCATCTATGAGATGGTTACATGTGCGATTATTATTAACCCGCAACATGGTGTTTTGCGAGGTAACTTGCTCAATAATTTAATTTAGAGCACAATTTTCATATTTTTTATTCAAGAAGTTCATCTTGATAAGTTGGTTTACATCATAATTGGTTTAGCAAAATAATTTATTGAGTGCCTCTACTTAATAGCTAAACTGTTTCTTATGAGAACAAAGTTATATATATATATATATATATATATATATATATATATATATATATATATATCAATTTGATATGTGTTATATACGAAAGTATATTGCATTCTCCCCTCGCAAATGGTTCAGGGTCAAGAACCAAATAATTTCATCTTATTATTATTGATGTGCGATGTATATTTTCATTAACACCATAATGCACAAAGATGAATTTTCAAAGTTGAAGAAGCAAGTTAGTTTTTCTAACATGAGAGGGAGACAAGATGCAACAGTTGAGAAAAAAGTTACATGGAATGAATTATTATTTATACATATAGATCCTCGAATAGGATAATATGAACTTGAAGTTCAAAAAAGGATAATTCGTTTGCAATATATTGCAAAGCATGCCATACGCATTTGCTGAACCAAAGAAAGTAACTATATTCTCATTGCAAATGCTCATATTAAGTCCTAGAAGGACAAATCTATGGTACGCTTAAAGCTTATAGACAAATCAGTTTCAAATAAACTTCTTGATAAGAAGATGAGCAAATGATAAAAGTGATCATAATAAGGAGGCAAGTGACCTAGAAGATCACATGACATAACACTTCATAAAATCTTATGAGAGATTCAGGTACCTGAATATATGAATGAAGAGATCAATATGTTATGTCTTTATGAAAATTTATTGGAACCAATATAAAATGTTCGTCGACGATATCAATTATAAGCTAAGTATAGATGGGAATCTTAAGTCTATCGAATATAGACACAAAAGTTTTGGCCAAATGGAAGAGATTCAATTCAAGTAGAATTGATTCCATATGAAAGACATGTAGTTTTGGACATGTAGTTCAAATACTTGAAAGTATAAAGTCTATAATATGGCTTATATGACTTAACTTATATTACAATCCATGAAGGATTTAAGTTGCTTAAAGCATATACAACTTTGGGTCTTGAAGTACCACATACTAAGTGCAATTGGTGCATATATGTATCTTGCTATGACTATAAGCATGATAATATGATAGCGAGGATTTTCAAGGTGCAAAATATTCATTGGAGTTAATATGGCTGATTTATTCACCAAAACTCTACCGATGTCAACCTTCAAGAAACTAGTGCACAAGAATAGAATGCAAAGGCTCAAAGATGTGAATTGATGCTCTCATCAGGGGGAATTAATGCGCGTTGCACTCTTTTTTCCATACAAGGTTTTGTCCCATTGGGTTTCCCTTGCAAGGTTTTTAACGAGGCAACCAAAAGGCGTATTATAAGATATGTGTGCTCTTTTTCCTTTTCTAGAATTTTTTTCCAATTGGGTTTTAATTTAATTAGGTTTTAATGAGGCACATTATCTATTGAATAGACATTCAAGGGGGAGTGTTATAAATCTATTTAAGGTGAATGTCTATATTTAGAGAGATTCTAGGGTTTATTACTTGGTGGCTAAGTAACCATCTCCCTATAAATAAAGGGGTTCTATTCCATTGTAAATCATCCCATATCAATAAGAACTCTCTCTCTCTCTCTCTCTCTCTCTCTCTCTCTCTCTCTCTCTCTCTCTCTCTCTCTCTCTCTCTCTCTCTCTCTCTCTCTCTCTCTCTCTCTCTCTCTCTGCAATATTGTTCTTCTTCTTTTATTGATTTATAACAATATCATAGTTTTGATAATCCTGTCAATTTGTACTGCTCTTTTAGTTGATTGTTTGAGTCAATATGTTGTTGCTCTGTTTTGGGGTGGCCTAACAATATTTATTCACTCCATTTTTTGGTTGATTGTTATTGGAATGTTGGTTATTTTAATATGTGATTAGTGGGGGTCGGACATTGATAATGAAAATAGAGTCTAACTTGCTAACTATTTTGTTCTATAGGTTTAATTGCTAGTAGCATGTTTAGGCCGACCACACGTGGGTAGGCAAGTTTAGGAATTTTTCATTTGGTTTCGCTTTCGAGGCGAGAGGTACTCCCTTAGTTATTTATCCGGAGAATGCCCCGAGGGATATGTATATATTTTATCTCAGAGGTATGCCTCGAAGTGAATGTAAAGGGATATGTATATATTTTATTTCAGGGGTATGCCTCGAAGTGAATGTAATTAGAGGCCATGAAAAACATCGTAGAAGAAATAGCGTAGGATAATCTAGAACTTTAGTTTTTCTTCTTTAATTTTCTTTCATTTAGGCGAGGACAACCTCGAGCCTCTTGTGTGTTTACTTTATTTCTGTGTGTTTTGCCTCAATTTGAATATTTTAAAAGCCAACTAGATCGAGTACGCAGTTGTGACATTCACGGGACTTGGGGAGTGCCTAACACCTTCTCCTCGAGTCAAATGAACCCCCTTACCCTAATCTCTGGTGTAGACTTAGTTTTAGAGTTCAAAATATTTTAAAAGGAAAAATCATTTAAGAAAAAAAATGGTGACCAGGCACACCGAAATCAAATGTCAGGTGGCGACTCTGAGTTATTTTCCTTTTGAAATAAATTTTTGTCACTTTCAAAATTGAAAACCCTTCTCAAGCTTTTATTTAAATCCTTTTATTTATTTAAGAGGGTTTAGTGGAGTTTGTTTTTGAAAAAAAGGATGTGACATCTCTGGCGACTCTGCTGGGGAGTTGCGGGTTTGAGCTAGTACTTGATCTTGTTGGCTTTTAGGATTTTCGGTTGAGGTATTTTATGTGTTTTGTTTGTTTTATTTGATTTTTATTTTGTTTATGTCTTTTTATTATTTGCTAGCTGCTTATTTGTTTACAGTTTTTCTTTTATGTGTTACTGCTTTATAAATTGTCATCATTTTGCATAACCATGGTCTTCTTTCTGCAACAAGTTTTCCGGAGTACGTTTGAGCGTACACGGCCTTTTTGTGAGTCACCCGTGTTTTAGGGGGGTGGCGTGGGAGCGTGGAATGGGTGGACAGCTAGAGCAGCCACCATCGACCACGTGCCGCCCCGAATTGCCTTGTCTTATCTAGTGAACCCCAACTGTAGGTTAGCCTTTAGGTCATGCTTACTTGCATCATATCATTTAAACTTAGCAGGGTTCGATCCCAGGCACTGTGTCCCGTTGTAGGAGGCCTATCCAAATTATGTCAAAAATGGGCTTATGGCCCAAAATGACTTTAATCATCCTACGTGCTAAATGTTGCATCTTTGAGGGTAAAAAGGTCATTTGACGGACCAATGTTTGGAAAGAAAGGTGAAAAATGAAGCAAGCAGGGCTCACTCGCATTTTTCTTTCATAGTCTTTCAAAAATCATAAAAAAAATTGAAAATAGAAAATCAAAAATATTTTAAAATTTTCCATCATTTCCAAAACGGTTAAGAGTCAAAACTGCCCTCAACCTATCGACTCCGGAATAAAATTGCCTCCGTTTACCTTTGGCGAAGAAAATGCCCCCACAGTTAACTTTGTGGCCTATTTCTACCCCTAAAATCTAACAGAATCTTGAATTTCATTTTTAATTTTTTTAATGCCACGTGTCACGTTTTGATTGGGACATATAAAGAACGGAAAATTGGAACATATAAAGAACGGAAAAAGGGTCAAAACTGCCCTCAACGTATTGACTACGGAACAAAATTGCCCTCCGTTAACCTTTTGGGTCGGGTCGGTCGGGTCGGGTTGTGTCGGAATTTGGGTGAAAATTGATTTTGGGTCAAGTTTATTTAATGGCCAATCAAAACGTGACACGTGGAATTAAAAAAAATTAAAAATTAAATACAAGCATCCCGACCGACCCGACCCAAAAAACACCAAACCCTCTCTTCATCTTCCTCACAACACACCCACTCTAACCCTAAACCACCAAAGACCTCTCATGGCTACCCCGTTGCTTCATCTTCCCCGTCCAGCCCGTCACCTTCACATCGCCGGAAAACTTCACAACCAAACAGCCCCCCTCCATCACGAACCAGGCGTCCAACCCGTCCCCCATAACCAAGCCATGAAAAACCAGCCCCCCATTGGATAGGAATGACCAATCCACTTTAACTGAAGATGAATATATGTGATATATCAAGCTCTTTACATTTGTTGGAAAGCGGGAAATCACATTACACTTTAACCCGACCGACCTGACCCAAAAAAGGTTAACGGAGGGCAATTTTGTTCCGGAGTCAATACGCTGAGGGCAGTTTTGACCTTTTTTCCGTTCTTTATATGTCCCAATCAAAACGTGACACGTGGCATTAAAAAAAAATAAAAATGAAATTCAAGATTCTATTAGATATTAGGGGTAGAAATAGGCCACAAAGTTAACGGTGGTGGCATTTTCTTCGCCAAAGGTACGGAGGGCAATTTTGTTCCGGAGTCGATAGGTTGAGGGCAATTTTGACCCTTAACCGTTTCCAAAAAATACTAAAAATAAAAATAGAAAATCCAAAAGATTTTACACTTTGCCATCATTACCTCAAAAAATTCAAAAAAATGAAAATAGAAAATCCAAAAATATTTTACACTTTTCTATTATTTTCCAAAAATTTAAAAAGAAGAAAATCCAAAAAGATTTTAAATTTTCCATTCTTTTCCCATAAATATAAAAAAAAATCCAAAAATAGTTTACATTTTTCATCAGTTTTCAAAAAAGAAAATATATTTTTTTCAAATTAGTTATATCTTCTCGAACTACGCAAACCTGATTCTCGTCATTCAAGGCGAGATACGTAGGCAACCCACATGGGGTCCGGTCTTCCTAGTGTGTTAGGTTCTTGGCTTTGCGGGGTCTTAGCCAAATCTTGCATGTCTAGCCACTTGTGGCCATATCAGCCATTGTTGAAAAATGGGGTCATTTTTGCAAAAAGTGGTTCAATTACCCATGTCATAGAATTTTTAGTCCACAATTAGGTGTCATATTACATTAACATCCGTCCTTTTGAGTTTGCATCTTTAGCAACTTTCGGCCACATAGGTTATTTTTGCAAAATGAGTTATTTCTGCAAATTAATTTTTGGGCCATGATATTGGGAGTTTGAATCCATAAAAGTCTTAGTTAGTCATTTTTCATGTCCATGAGGTCAATTTTGTTGAGTTTGCATTAATAGCCACTCTTGGCCATATAGGTTAATTTTCAAAAATAGCTCAATCTTGTCTTGCATGTGTCCAATAGGAGGTGCGGTCTCACATAGTGTCTCGAGTCATTTAATCTGTTTGACTTTATTTTTCCCATTCAGGTATAGATTCATTTACCACAACTCGAGAATGATTGAAACCCCAGGACCACTGCATTCAGGAGCTGCTTAAGAAGCCTTTTATATTTTGAGTATGTTCATATTTTCTCTTACTTGTCTTGTACAATAGTATTGAGTCTGTCAGTATAACTTAGTTTATTAAATCTCTCATTATCATACCTCATGTTTTGTATTTGAAAAACAAAACAAAAAAAAGTTATAAATGAAAAATCCAAAAAGATTTTTGTCTCTTAATTTATTTTCCATCACTTTTCAAGAACTACGCTTGATTTGATTCATGAGGGACATGATACGTAGGAAACCTACATAGGGTTCGATCGATGCATTAAAAAGAAAAAAAAAAGGAAAAAAGAAGCCTATCTAGAACCGTTAACTGTGACTAGGGGCATTGCACGCAATGTGATATTTCTATCTAATAAATGCTCTAACACTAACATGTTGGCTTTATTTTGCTGCTCTTTGTTACTTTCATTATTATCATAACAGATGGTGGTTAGTTTGTCGTATTTTGGTGAGTCATCCCTACAACATAAGGTCAAAGATCAAGTGAGACATGGCTAGTAAGGACTTGGACATAAGAATGTTGACCTACCAAGGGAGATTGTAGAATCAGAATCGGAACTGAAAGAGGAGATCAGAAGGTTGAAACAACAGACGGCAGAAATGCATCAGTCTCGGGTCAGCGGGCACCCTCCACCTTCATTCCCTACCAACTATACAGAAAACCATGCCTTCATTCTACCGCTATCCCAAGCCCAGATTCCCAATACCGTTGATCTTTTCCCTCAACACGCACCAGGATTCACCCCTTACCAAAATTACCAAGGCACTTCCTCCCAAATTAGTCATGCTCCACCAAACAAAACAACCTCATACCCTGCTCCGACATCTGCTCCTATTTTTGTAGCTCCTCCACCACCTACACTTCCTCGATCCTCTAGCAAGACTGTGTTCAAAGTCCCCGATGCCCAAGAAAAGAGACCCGAGAAAGGCTTTAGGGAGTTTTGGTTCAAATGGAACGAACAGGTTGTTGGGATCAGTCCTTCGATCGATAGAAAAAATGTTGTCGAGCCCAGCCAACAACAAAATCCAGTGAGCATTCCTGGCAAATACTTTCAGCCTCGACCCCGACCTCAACCCCAAACATATCCATGAGCTCCACATAATCCACCTCAGTATTGTCCTCCGAACAGCGTCCAGTCATTTATTCAACCAATGGGTCACTCCTTCTGGCGAGCACAGCACCGCATAATACTCTTTCTCTTTCACAACATTTTCGAGCACCCAAAAACCCTAAGAAACAGGGCATAGAGGGGAACAAAGGCAAAGAAATTGTTTCGATCCAATCGGAGAATCCTACACAAGTTTGTTCGAAAAGTTGAAACAATCTGGCCTGATTGAGCCACTCATCGGCTATACTCCGGACCCACAAGCAAAAGGTTTCGATCCTACTATACGGTGCATGTACCACTCTAATGTCCAAGGGCATAGCATTGAAGATTTTCGTGCTCTGAAAAGGGAGATAGAAAGAATGACTCAAGAAGGGATAATTGTGCTCCAGGACAGTGACACCCAGAACATTGCACAGAATCTTTTACCCAACATGATAATGCATGCTTTGTGGAGAAGATGCATGTTGACATTGAGCATGAGAATCCTCTTGGAAACTTGCTGGCTGAAGGTAATAATATGAAAATTGGTGAAGGTCCTAGAAATTTTGATGCGCAACCCAGTGGCTAAGATGTCGAGCATGGTAATTGGAAAAACACTCCTTTCTTGGCTAGCCAGGGAGGAGTTCTGGTGGTTTATTTTGTTGTCATTTTTGTTTGTTCGGGTTATTTCAGAGTTGTAATCCGGACATTGTCTTGTGGTTCAAACTCTTCTTCCTTTTTGCGTAGGTCGTTTTATTATAGTAACTCACCTAGTGTTATCTAGGATTGTTACAGGGTTGTAACCCGTGTCTATTTTGTTTGTTTTGTTCAAACCCTGTTCACTATCTGTCTATTGCAATCTCCTATTTTTTGTTAATTCTAGTCAATTTTTGTTTAGGTCAATTTTTCTTTTATAGTTTTTCTCATGTTGACTCTAGTGACATGACATGCATGCATAATTCTCAGCCTAATCTTGAAAGTTAGTGTAATCATGAAGCAATGGCACAGCTTTGAATATGATAAAAGGATGCGTTTGAGGAAACAATTAAAGATTCACACATTCTAAGATAACCTGAAGCTTAAATTGAGTGAAACTGAGGTAGTAAGTCTGGGAAATCAAGAGGTTGATAAGAGCATACAACAAGAAAATGCCTCTTAAGCTGTTTCAGATAAATCAGTCAGTGCTGAAATGCATTCTTCCATATCGAGATAAGGTTGAGTCAGGTCTGCTTCAAGCTGGCAAAGATCATTCATTGGAACAAAGGTATTATCCATTGGCACTTTTAGTTTGTGTTGATGCCATCAATAGATACTATGTGTGATTTGTTTGCTTATTTTCAATTGCATACTTGTACTTAGCATTTTTAAAGTTTGGAATGACGAAGGCATTTTATTCTGCTACCCAAACACTTTTATCCTTCGCAACCCATTTTGAGCCTTAATTTATTTTGTTTCATACCCCTCTTTTGGAATCAAAAATAGAGTTAGGAACTAGAAAAGAAAAAAAAAAGAAAAAAGAAGTAGAAAATAAAAAAGGAAAAAATAAAAGAAGAAAAAGAAAGGAAAAAAAAGAGAGAGAGAAAGGAAAAAGAGAAAAGAAAAATAAAAGGAAAAAATAACTTTGTATTTTGAACTACGTTTGACCTGATTCTTATTACTACAAGATACATTGGCAGCCTCACGGTTTGGTCACACCCAAATAAAATGTTTCATAATTCCCGAACTCAAGAGTGGGGCAATTTTTCTTAGAAATCTCATCAAAGCAAAAAAAAAAAAAATCCCCTGACTCAAGAAACTGGGGCAGAAGTTTTAATTTTGTCAAAAGAACTGATTCCAAAAGTTGTAATTTTGAACCCTTTCCATCTTGAATTATTTTGAGCCTTCATACCACCCTTTATTTCTAATCCTATCCAAAAGCCTACATTACGAACCAAAGAAAGACCTTCTGGCCAATATTTGAGGATGCCAAATCAAGTGTGTGGTGAAAGTACGATCTTCATGCGTCATGGGTAATACCTTTGTTCTCAGCATTATCACACATCCTTTTTATACACCTTACCCCGAAGGATAAATGTATAAGGAGTTTTTCCATTTAAAGTGACATTATTCGAATCGGGATTATTCATTTGTTCAGAGTTGCCACTTGGGAAAGATTTGGCTATTGGTGTCCCAAGTCACCGGTTTAGCTTGAATCCCTATCCGAGGAAAATATTCGACTTCCCAATTGGAGTTTGCGAACCAGAAATTCTGAATAAGGAATTCTGTTGACCCGAGGGAAGATGTTAGGCCCCCTCAGATCCCGTGGTTCTAGCACGGTCGCTTAAATTGTTATGAATGGCTAAAATCTGATTTAATACATGACATGTCTATGTGCCAATTTTATCTTTAACCACTTTTATTTAATACATATTTGTTTTGAGAAAGTGAACGTTGTTTAAAGTATGTTTTCGGATTGCGCCGCATCAAATGAACCAGCAACCCTAGACACACTCTATTCAACGTTTTAGGATTTGGATTTGGGTCGCATAAAATGCCCACCCGTATTTAGGAATGTAATTTATTAAAGTTACGTCTAATAGAGTCTAACTCATTATTATCTTTTGGGAGGGCCGTGAAATTTGCTAAACGACCCATCCCGAAATTCTAAATATTTTTTAGCTTTTATTGAGAGTCCCGCAATTTATATGTTTTATTCGACGAGGCTCGTTTCATTTATTAAAACTAACAAATAACAGTCCAGTTCCAAAATCTAATTAGAATCATTTTTGTTAGTCACAGCACATACGGCCTATATTAGAAGGGATTTTTACCTATACATCCCATATAACAAACCTTACTACCATTATTGTGCATTGTTTGTTTATTACCCTCATATCCCATGTTTTTGTTACATAATATATACCAAACGGAATAATTGCTGATTTCCATCCTAAATTAACGCTAGATAATTAAGGCTAAAAAAGATTCTTAATAAAGTGTAGCCTAAAATAACGCCTATCTTAATGGCTTCTAATTAATCACTAATTTTCTACCAATTAAAGATGAAATCAGTTAAGGTAACAATGATTTGACCTTAATAACGCCTATCTGTCATTCATGAGATTCGTTATAGCTGTGCATCCAGAATTTTTGTTTCCCATCTTCCCCAATCTTCCGTGTGCACTAAGAAATTTCTTTAACATTTCTGTAAACGATAGAATATGCATTTATAATTACTGCAAGAATTTGAAGTTTTTGCCTTTGCAATTTCTTCGAGTACTTGTTTCTCAATGGTCAGTGATGTAGTACTACTTGGTTTGACTAGATAAATACTCTAAGCATATCATGGCAAGGGCAGTCAAGTTCGGAGAAGCAAATGGGCCAAGTTTGTTTTATTCTCATACATGTTGATATGGGGACAACGGGAGCTTCTGATTTTGGTGTACTCGGTTGATGCTCTGCAGTGTCATGTTTTTCTATTTTTCTTTATGTTCATTTGGTTGATGCTCTGTACGGCACACATAAGTTGTGTATCGGTGCAGATTACTTTACTTAGTAGAAACTAGTTGATAAATTAATAAGACAATCTACACTTGAATTTCAGCCATCATCTTGTATTGTATTGTCGCTGAGCATGTTTACATTCATCTATTTTGTAGTTCCTCCGTGATTGCCATTAAGGAGATTCTACAATGTCAAAAAATCCAATAATGCTAAAGTGTTTCCAATGAGTTTTTAAAATGTAGTCAAATGTAGGTAAATGTAGTTAAGGTTATATGAAGTGTTTCCAGTGAGTTTTTAAAATGTAGTCAAATGTAGGTAAATGTAGTTAAGGTTATATGCAGTGTTTCCAGTGTGTTTTTAAAATGTAAATGTAGTTAAGGTTATATGAAGTGTTCCAGAGAGTTTTTAAAATGTAGTCAGATGTAGGTTATATGAAGTGTTTCCAGTGAGTTCAGTATTCATGAAAAATTGTTCAGTACAACCAAAGTTCATTACAACAGTACACTCTACTTCTTACATGAAACTACATTAAACTACAAAAAACTACAATTAACTACAAATTTGATTCAATAGTATAATTTGCCAATCAAATTTGAGTCAACAGTGACAGTTCCAAATAAACATTACATTAAACTACATTAAACTACAAAAAACTACAATTAGAACAAATTTAACTCAACAGTATAATTTACCAATCAAATTTGAGTCAACTGTGACAGTTCCAAATAAACATTACATTAAACTACATTAAACTACAAAAAACTACAATTAACCCACAGTCCTTTCGCTAGATTAGATATTCTATGTACGTATTTTTTAGAATTGGTCCAATATTATGTATTGATAATCATAATTCATAAAAGCTAAATGGTGTACCTGGATCAATTCCCATTTAATATTATTTTCCCCAGTTTTTTCGCTTCTGAATTCACATGCGACTAAGTTTTCGCGATGAAAACCTCTATGTGAACACAATAAATATCACTTAGATACCTTTCAATTCATTAAGTAATTCGTAGATACCTAAAGGAAGATATAACTAGAAGATATACATTTCTATCATGATATTTTCTTTTTCTTTTTTTGGTTAATCATACCAAACCTTTTAAAATCATGAGAGGAAAAAAAAGACGAAGAAAGAATGATGGAAAGCAGAAAAAGTCAAATTGAATGGTGACTTTGGTACATCCAATAAAGAAACGTTAAGGAAAGATTGTGCACAAATCTTGATAATCAATAAGGTAATTAATAATGTTAAAAATCTGTTGGAAGATAGAGAAAAAAGTGGGGAAAGAAAATATGGAAATATTTTGTTCCACAAATAAAGCCCCTAATAAATCATTGGTAATTAAATCTTAAAAGTCAATTTTGGTACATATATTGAAACATGGTATACTTAAATGTAATAAATAGTAACCTTAAACATGAGTGGTTATAAGGTTTGTTATATGGGATGTATATGTAAAAATCCCATATTAGAACCTACGATCAACTTCACATGGCCCATTAACAGTTTTAAATTAACTCACAAATATCAATTCTCCAAAATTTGCAAAACAGATTCACAATGTCATGAGCTAATCTCCCAATATAATACTACTTAATAGAGAACAACCACTAATGAACTAATTTATCTACTCAATTTATCCTCATCAATCAGTTAAAATAATACATAAAGAAAACTCGAGTAACATCATACTGACATCGATTTCTCCAAAACTTATAAATAAATAATAATAAATGGTAAGAAAAGCACATTCTGATGTTCCCCCAATTCCACATCAAAATCTTCATACTATTCAAAGCTTAACGTTAAAGCTTGTACAAACATATGGTAGGAGATGCACAATGATTGACTTAAATTAATTTAGGAAACATCACTTTAAAGCTTCATATCCATTTAGTTTTCAAGTAAAGAGCAAACTCGAACAAGAAAATAGGCAGACAAACGCTACATGATTAAACAAGCAAATGAGAAATTCGTACACAGGAAACTACATGCTTATACAAGAAATAGAGCATCAAGCAAGTAATGCCATTTAATAGAATACATACTTGATTCATGAAATGTGTGATAATGTACCGAAATCCAAACAGGTGCGAAATAGCATTTTCAGGTTCCAAAGAGGGTAATCAAAGAAAGGTTTGACTCAAAGGATTTACGAGGGATTAAAAAGCCTTATTCATTTCATTTGTACAAAGATATCCTCGAAGCAAGTTTAGACTTAGTACCTTTTAACTGCATCTGCATTCACCACTGCTTCAGGATCATTCCCTTCTATATCACCCAGGTATAACGCTACTCTTGGCAGTATATTCTTGATGATGTACGGTAACTTTCCAATTAGGGGCAAATTTGCCTTTGGCTTCATGGTAATGAGGAAGATTGCGCCTTAACACCAGTTACTCTACTTCAAAATTTATAGGTAGAGGTCATTCTCTGTTGGTACAACTACCCATGACAAACTACAGCCATCCATTTTTCCTTGGTTAAGTTCAAACGTTCCATACGAATCTAGATCCACTCACTGTCCTCAAACTCTGCTTCAAGGACGAACATTTCCCAAACCAGAACCAATTTTCTTCAGTTGTTCCGCTTCTTTTATTTTCTCAAATTTAACTTCTTTGTATTTCAACTTTTGATTCATCATTTCGAAGTCTGACAGAGTTCATGGGATCTGGGTATGAAGTCCGCGAGCATGTCATGTTAAAGCTGCATTATTAGAATTGAAAAGAAATAAAAGAGAAAACTAAAGAAAAATGAATGATGAAATATTAATTTCATTTCTTGGAATTGGGAAGATAACAGGGTTAGACATTCAGGAATTTAAAGACAGGAAACTAAAGAAAACATCCGAGTCACACCCTGGAATGACTCGCGATGCAGAAAAAGTGGCAGGACAAGTCTACTAGGACTCCCGCCTGACCAGGAATGGCGTAGCCTTCCAGTTTTGCAGCTTGGCGCTTGGTCCCATGTATAACACCTCAGCAGTGCTAGTGCCTTCTCCTGGCTGCACCATGTGGGTTTTGCAGGGCATTTTCCTCATTGCCTCACGTATTTCCTCGCTCTCTTCAACCATGAAAGCCTCATCATCTTCCTCTTGACTGTATATAAGCTTCTGTGGTATGCGTCCAATAACCACTGGCTCATTCAGCCGAGGTGGTTTGATTGTCCCCCATACCACATGGGCTTGCTTGGGTACATCAATTTCCTTTTTCGGTTCTGTCTTGGTGATTTTACTCTTCTTTTCTCCTTTCTCTTGTTTCGAGGCTGCTCCGGGCTTCTTTTCTTCATCAGCAATAGCAATTATGGCCTTAAGCGCCGGATCAAATTCTTTGTCCTCACAAATCATCCCAATTAACGGCCCGTTGTTGTGAGCGGGCAGCGAATTATTGGTCATATTTGGGACATACTCATCCTTCAACACAATTCTCCCTTGCTCTACTAAATTCTCCACCGCTTGTTTCAGAGTCCAATAATCATTTGTATCGTGCCTTCTACCCCTGAATGATAGGCACATTTGACACCCCGCTGATATTATGGTGATTCCAGGTTTTGCCCGTTTAGAGGTATGGGTTGCAGCAAAATCATCTGGACAAGCTTAGGGAACATGGTGGAGTAGGGTTCACCGATTGGTGTATAGTTAGGTCTCCTGGGTAGTTCCCGGGGACGGAAGTTATAATGGGGAAGTAGAGGATTATAGTGGTTCTGGTGAGGAGGCTGGTTTCTTTGGAATGGAGGTTGATTTCTGTTAGCCCGTGCTTGCAGTCGGGCAAAAGTTTGAGCATTCATAACTGCATAAGGTGGTGGATCATAGACCGTATCGCAGTGAAGATAATAGTGTTGATGGGTTCTTCCGGTCAGGTATCTTCTTCCCCCTGATGCTGCCATGGTTGTTTCTTGTCTTGTTCTATTCTTTTCCATTCCTCCAGACCCGCCTTGGATGGCTTGGGAGGTTGCTCTGATGGCTGACTGACTCAAAATTCTACCCGTATTCAAACCGTGTTCTACCATGTCACCAATTTTAATGGCCTCTGCAAAAGGCTTGCCCAAGGCCGAAATCATGTTTTGGAAGTAATTTGGTTCCTGAGCCTGGAGGAAGACGGTGACCATTTCTATTTCATCCATGGGAGGCTTCACCCTTGATGTTTGCTCGCGCCATTTAATAGCATATTCTCTGAAGCTTTTTGAGGGTTTCTTCTTCAAGTTTGACAAAGAATTCCGGTCTTGTGCGATGTCAATGTTGTATTGAAATTGTCGAACAAAATCTTTGGCAAGATCATCCCAAGTGTTCCATCGAGACGTGTCCTGATCCATATACCACTCTGAAGCTATGCCCACCAAGCTTTCTCCGAAGTAAGCCATTAACAACTCTTCTTTTCCGCCAGCTCCACGCAATTGGTTGTAATACTTTTTAAGGTGAGCAATGGGATCGCCATGCCTATCATATTTCTCAAACTTTGGTGTTTTAAATCCAACGGGCAGGTGCACGTGAGGGAACATGCACAGATCAGTATAGGAAAAACTCTTCTGCCCGCTTAAACCTTGCATATTTTTAAAGCTCTACTCGAGGCTCCGCATTCTTCTCACTATTTCATCTTGTTCAAGAGCTTTGGGAGTTTTATCCACCCATGTGTAATCTCATATGATGGTGGATGGGGATAAGCATATGCGGGGTATGGCGGATCTGCCTGAAAACAGGATTCTGGAAAGTGAACATCCAAGGGTCAGAAGCAGGTTTTGGCAAATGAAGGTTGTACTGTGGCATAGCATAGTGGAGCTGTAAAGATGTTGGGAGCCGTCCCGGACATGAATACTTGGGGGAGAACCTCAGAAGTGCCTCCCACATGGTGAGCAGATATAGTAGGTTGTCCCAATGTGATGTTCGAGTGACTGATTGGAACATTGGAGGTACATGTTGGCCTTGGGAACAACTCGGGAAATCCAGGGATGGCGTTCAGGGGTTCTTTTCCGTTTGTCCATGCATCCCACATCTCCATCACCCTCAGATGCAAGATTCTATTCTCTTCAACTGTAGAGGACTCAGAGGCCGGGATCCCTGAGAGCGGGCTGTCATCCGAAATAGGGATTGTTGGCAGGGCCATTTCAGACTTCTCTATACTACCGTTAGATCGGGTAAAGTAGTGGTGCAAAGCCAATTTACCACAAAACCAACCACCTGTTTCTATAAACCTGGACTCTGGATTGACAGCAACAAACGGTTAGTCTTGCGAAATACATATAGGTAATCACACATCCATGGCTGCATGCGTCATCCCAACTTGTCTTTTATTTTCCCTGCTTGTTTTTCTCTTTTGTTTTCTCATTTTGTTTTTCCCTCTGTTTTTTCTCTTTTTCTGTTTTTCCTTTTCTTTTGCCATGGTTTTTCTTTGATTTCTCTTCTGCTCTTGTGCTTCTTTTTGTTTTTCTTTTGTTTTCCTCCCTCTCTTTCGTTTTCCTCTTATGGCTAGGGTCAAATCCGTTGAGGATTGCCTATGTATCGTGACCCCGCACGAATCAGACCAAGCGTAGTTCGTGCAAATAAGGTAATAAGCTAACTCTTTTTTGGAATTTTGAAAGAAATGCGTTAAGGAAAATATTTTTGATTTTTATTCTCGTTTTTGAAAGAAAGACTTTAAAAAAAATTCCAAATTTGTGTATTTTCTTTTATTTTCTATTTACAAAAGACATCTAAGGAGTATTTAATAATTTATTTGACCTAAATGAAAAAGTGGTTGTTCATCCAAAATTTCTTTGTTTAAAAAACAGGGACTTGGTTTCGCAGATACGGCCTTTCAGCACATATGGGAGGAAGATTTTAAGGTTGTGCCCCCAACCATTTAAAAATTACTCAGGGTGGTTGTTCTTGCAATAACAGCCTTCCGGTGCCCTTTTGGGAACATTCGACTTATTTTTTACAAGAATGGCGTCACCCAACTTATTCATGACGAAATTAAAAATTTGGACATTTTTGGCTATTTTTCAAAGGGGAGGTTGGACCCGATGAGGGTTGCCTACGTATCTCATCTCCGGTGAGAATCAAACCGGCGTCGTTCGGTAAGATTGGGAATAAAGCAAATAAACTAACTCTCTTTTTTTGGAATTTTTGAAAGAAATGTTTTAAAAGAAGAAAAGAAATATATATTTTTTTGATTTTTTTATTTTGATTTTTTTTTTGCTTTTTGAAAGAAAGACAAAAAATCATTTGTTTTTATTTGAACTTGAGAATTTCAAAAGTAAAAGAAAAATATTTTCTTTTGAATTTTCATTTATTTTACCTTTTTCTAAGGAAGAAATAAAATATTTTTGGATTTTGAATATTGCCTCTTAATTTTCGAAAGAAGGACTTTTAAGAAAATAGTTTGGATTTCTGAGCTTTTATTTATTTACAAAAGTACTTCTAGAGAAAAGCAAAAATATTTTTTTTTACTTCAATTTTTCAATAATTCATTTGACATTTACGGAAGAAAGACTTTAAACAAGTTCTTTATCGATGGTGATTGGTCATGGTATCCATAGCCTTGCTTCTTTTTCGGCCAAATCCTGATTTCGGAAACAAATTTTTTTTCTTTTTATTTCTGATTTTTTTTAATTTTCCAAAGAAGGAACAAAAGAAAATATATTTTTGGATTTTCTAAAAATTGGGGTCGGAACTGATGAGGTTTGCCTACGTATCTCACATCCGGTGAGAATGAGATCCGCGTAGTTCGGTCACATAACTAACTAATTTTGAGAAAAAGATCTTTTTGAAACCATTTTTGACTTTTGGTAAACAAACTAAGAAAAACATTTTTCCTTTCTTCCAATTTTCAAAATTTCGACAGAGTTCAGACAACATTTGGGCATTGGATTTTCTAAACTAATCGGTTAACTTTCCGACGTACTATTTTTTCTTTTTCTTTTTTTCATTTTTGTAACATCCCTGAGATTCAAAAGCCGGTCAACAAGTAAGCCCGAACATATAAATGCACAGAAAACAAGTATGATGCATCAGGATGGTCTCTTCATTTCAGGTTGCTAGCCCTAGACGGACCCAACCCCTGTGTTGAGTCCCCTAAATCAAAATGCACATGATGCAAATAAGCGTTCCTACTAAGGATCTGGCATGAGACTGAGTTATTCTAAGATTAAAACCTGGGTGTTTGCTCTAGACCTCGAGCGGACAACTCAAGCCGAGGGGGAGGCGGCAATCCGGGAATACAAAAGCTTCGCCGGCTTTGCGACTTATCCAAATCTCGTTCTAAATTGGGATTTGACACTAGACAGAAAAGAAGTCGCACACCGTATACCCTTCTTCACAATTCAAAAGACTCAGAGATGAGATTTGGTTCAGCACAGTTTATATACAGTTCACGTAATATCAAAGTGGCAAAAGCAATTAATTAGCACATTAAGCACATATCATGTAACAAAATCAGATAAAGCCAAATGCAACAATTATTCTAAGCTCGAATTCTGAACCCTGAATAAGACGTTCTGGGTTTTTTTTTCCAGCAGAGTTGTCAGAGCAGTCACACCTCCTTTTTACACACCTTACCCCAAAGGATAAATGTATAAGGGAGTTTTTCCATTTAAAGTGACATTATTCGGATCGGGATTATTCATTTGTTCAGAGTCGCCACTTGGGAAAGATTTGGCTTTTGGTGTCCCAAGTCACTGGTTTAGCTTGAATCCCAATCCGAGGAAAATATTCGACTTCCCAATTGGAGTCTGCGAACCAGAAATTCTGAATAAGGAATTCTGTTGACCCGAGGGAAGGTGTTAGGCACCCTCGGATCCTGTGGTTCTAGCACGGTCTATTAAATTGTTATGAGTGGCAAAAATCTGATTTTAATACATGAAATGCCTATGTGCCAATTTTTTCTTTAACCGATTTTATTTAATACATATTTATTTTGAGAAAGTAAACGTTGTTTAAAGTATGTTTTCGGATTGTGCCGCATCAAATGAACCTGCAACCCTAGACACACTTTATTTAACATTTTAGGATTTGGATTTAGGCCGCATAAAATGCCCACCCGTATTTATGAATGTAATTTTTAAAGTAGTGTCTAGTATAGTCTAACGCATTATTATCCTTTGGGAGAGCCGTGAAATTTGCTAAACTGCCCATCCCAGAATTCTTTATATTTTTTTTCTTTTATTGAGGGCCCGCAATTTATGTGTTTTATTCGGCGAGGCTCGTCTCATTTATTAAATCTAACAAATAACAATCCAGTTCCAAAATCTAATTAGACTCATTTTTGTTAGTCGGAGCACATACGGCCTATATTAGAACCTAGTATCAACTTCACATGGCCCATTAACAATTTTAAATTAACTCACAGATATCAATTCTCCAAAATATGATACTACTTAATAGAGAACAATCACTAATGAACTAATTTATCTACTCAATTTATCCTCACCAATCAGTTAAAATAATACATAAAGAAAACTCAAGTAACATCATACTGACATCGATTTCTCCAAAATTTATAAATAAATAATAATAAATGGTAAAGAAAAGCACATTCTAATGTTCCGCCAATTCCTCATCAAAATCTTCGTACTACTCAAAGCTTGACGTTAAAGCTTGTACAAACATATGGTAGGAGATGCACAATGATTGACTTAAATTAATTTAGGAAACATCACTTTAAAGCTTCATATCCATTTAGTTTTCAAGTAAAGAGCAAACTCGAACAAGAAAATAGGCAGACAAACGCTACATGATTAAACAAGCTAATGAGAAATTTGTACATAGGATACTACATGCTTATACAAGAAATAGAGCATCAAGCAAGTAATGCCATTTAACAAAATACATACTTGATTCATGAAATGTATGATAATGTACCGAAAGCCAAACAGGTGCGAAATGCTCCAAATCGGCACCCAGCAGAAGTTTCAGCACTCAACAACACTTTCGAAATCCAAGCAGCTCCAAACAACGAATTCGACGAAACCGACAACAAAACAGAAGGAAGAACAACAGAAACTAAACCAACTTCTTCAACTCAAAACAGTTTGCAAAGGCCCAGAAATAGGCAGCAATTGTATGAAACTCAAAACTAGCTTTAAGCCCCTTTTTTTTTAGATCTGAAAGTTGAATTGAAACCTTCCTCTCTTAACAAATTCAAGCGGGTGTGAGTGTGTTTTCCGATGGAAATCGAGAGGGATCGTGAGAGAGAGAAGATGGGAGATGGAAGAGAGGCTCCTTCGTTGTTTAGAGGAAAAATGAAGAAGCGGAGTGTAGCCAGGGGAAGCTGCCGATTCTTTGTTGCGTGTGTTCAAAGTGAATCATTTATAGTAAGGGATTTAGGGATTTGAGTCTTAAAAATTGGTTAGTGTTATAAATAGAACTTTAATTAGAGTAAATGTCTATCTTATAGAAGAATTTTACTTTGAGCTAACTCTTTTCTCTTCCTATAAGTAGAGGGGTCTTACCCCATTGTAAATCATACCTAAGTATCAATAAGAATACTCCTCTCCCTATTCTCTCTCTGTTGTTCTTGTTCTTGTATTATTGTTCTTGTTCTTATATTATTTTATAACACGTTATCAGCACGAGACTCTACCGTCTCAAGAAGCACTTTGAGAAGATTAAGGAGAAATTCGTCCACACGAATTTCGCTAATTCCGGGCATTATCCGGGTCACGCTTCAAGAGATAAGTATCGATTTTATGTTCGATTAAAATATATAATTATGTGTCGTTATTTGTAAATACAAGTCTGATCCTACTGTAGCATTGTGCTAATTGTATTATGTGTATGAAGTGGCCAGCAAGAGATTATGCACGGTTAAATCACAGTACTGTTTCTTTCTTCAATTACTCGAAACCGGAAACGGCGGCTTCGCGGTGGAATCGCGTCGGCTTAAATGCTTCCAAAAATTTCTATACGGAAAAATAGAAGAGGTATATTTGATATCACAATATTTATTGGTATACCTTAAAGGTAAGTAATTTACTTTTCCCTTTCAAATTTTTGAAATTCTACAATTTGATTTCATATACAAACATAGACAACAAAGTTTGATTATAACTCTAATGGAGTTCGTAAGAAATTACACTCACATGAAGTGGTAAAATTTCTATGCCTTGCCATGATCAAATTCATGTATGATTGTGGGCAAAGAACTGAAAATCCGTCCCATTGAATTTGCTCCATTCCCTTTAGAAAATGTGGTAGCAGTATGTGATAAGTCTGAAAGAAGACAAAATTATTACCATGAAGGTATCAATGAATGTGGACGTGGCAAAGAATTAAAATTCCGTCCAATTGAATTTGCTCCATTCTCTTTAGAGAATGTGATAGCAGTATGTGATAAGTCTGAAAGAAGACAAAATTATTACCGTGAAGGTATCAATGGATTTGGACGTGGAAATAGACGAAATTATAATCGCCATTATTGTGATAATGAGAATAATAAAGATTCTCAAAATAATCTTTCACTTTATGAAAGTAATATTTGACATGAGACTGTGTAAAGCACATACAGATGATTATGATCCATTCTCTGAAGTGAATGTGATAATTGTAATAAAGCCCGTAAGTATGGACAAAGCCCGTAAGTATGGACACGCTCTTGATGTAATTTTGTTTATGTCTAACATTATGAAAAGAAAGTTCATTGCCCTTGAAATTTCGGGCAAGAACTATATGACATGGGTGTTGGATGCTGAAATCCACTTAGATGCTATGGGTCTTGGAGACGCCATTAAAGACAGAAATAATGCATCCACCCAAGACTATGCTAAGGCCTTGATTTTCTTGCGCCATCGCCTTGATGAAGGTTTGAAACTGTGCTAAGGCCTTGATTTACTTGCGCCATCACCTTGATGAAGGTTTGAAAATTGAATATATCACAGTCAAAGATCCACCTATCTTGTGGAATGGCTTAAAGGAGAGATATGACGACCTGAAGTTGGTCGCTCTGCCACAAGCACGATACGATAAGAATCCTAAGGCAAATAGTTCCGAAACTATATGTTATCGTTGCGGTGGAAAAGGGCACTGTTCAAAAGCTTGCCGTATACCAAGATATTTGGTTGACCTTTATCAAGCATCTCGAAAGAGTAAAGGCCCTGAAACAAATTTTGTCTCTAACGACAACTTTGACATCACCCACTTGGATGTGGCAGACTTCTTTGAGCACCCTGAGGGGAAAATAGACCACCTAATCGGTGATGGATTTGTGATGAAAGAAGATGGAGTTGTTTGATTTTATTTTACTTATTTGTATTAGTTAGTGAATAAACTAATAATCATTAGTATCAACTCGTATTAGTTATTTTATGATATAATGTTAGTATTAATTCTTTAGAATGTTTCAATATGCTCAAATTTCAATGATATTTTTATTTTCCAGTAGAGTTAATCGACTAACCTAAGAGTTAGTCGATTATCTAATATTTCGCAATAAAACTGGATTTTCCGCAAGCTAAGATAGTCGACTATCTGATTTAGATAGTCGACTATCCTGATGACTGTTTACTAAGATAGTCGACTATCAACTTAGTTATTCGACTACCTAATATTTCGCATTAAAACTGTATTTTTTCGCAAGGCAAGATAGTCGACTATCCAATTTAGTTAGTCGACTATCCTAATAACTGCTTCCCAAGATAGTCGACTATCAACTAAGTTAGTCGAATAACCTCAGCAGATTTCGAAAATATTGTTTAAATATGAAACAAACGGATTGAATTTGTTTATTCTCATGTTCGTATATTTTCTTTTGTATGTCAAACCATGGGAATTAAATTGATTGAAGCTCCTGAAGAGCAACTATAATCCTGCCTAAAGGAACAATATTTTAGAGAAAGCAATGTTCTCCTCCAAGTCTAAAAGGAACTTGTTGAGTTTTAGAGATATCATTCAAAATGGATATCAGATTGAGACAATACATGAGTATAATCTTGAATACCTCATTTACTCATGAAAACGAGGCTGCCCACTTCGGTTTGGGGTCACGCCATTTTGCATGCAGCAATGCTAGTTCGTCCCTGACTGACGAATTGTCACAAATATTCCCCGTTGCAATTAGTTTTGGGTCATAAACCTAATATATCCCATTTAAGAATTGTTGGATGCGCAGTATATGTGCCTGTAGCACCGCCATACCGCACCAAAATAGGTCCGCAAAGAAGGTTAGGAATATATGTTGAGTTTGAATCGTCCTCCATTATTCGCTACCTCGAAACATTGACAGGGGATTTGTACACTGCACGATTTGCAGACTGTCAATTTGATGAGACACTTTTCCCAAAATTAGGGGGAGAAGTTGGTAAAACCAAACGGGAAAGTTTGTGGAAAAATGCATCATTATCTCATCTTGATCCACATACCTCCATTTGTGAAAATGAGGTGCAAAAGATTATCCATTTGCAAAGAATAATAAATCAAATGCCAGACGCATTTACAGATTTGAAAAGGATAACAAAATCACATATCCCCGCAGTGAATGTGACAACATCTGATTCACGAATACATATTCATTATTGGAAGAATATGAACATGAAATTGGTATAGAATATACCACACTCACCCCTAGAAGGAGGTTTGAGATGATATATGGCATGAATGATTGTTGGTCACGTACCTATTATACGCCAAAGTATTTTGGAAATATGACTATTAAAGGACAACGATAATGCAAGAAACATATCTTGCATATAAGTTTGACATGACCATAATGGTATAACTTTCTCTTTAAGAAAGATATTCACCACATGTATACCACATATGATGCATCTATGAAATGGTTACATGCGCAATTGTTATTGACCCGCAGCTTGGCCGGTGCTTGCGAGGTAAATTGCTCAGTAATATAACTTCGAGCATAATTTCCAGATTTTCTACTCAAGATAGTTCATCTTGATAAGTTGGTTTATATCAGAGCTGGTTTAGCAAGATAATTATTGAGTGCCTCCACTTAATAGCTAAACTGTTTCTTATGAGAACAAAGTTATATATATCAGTTTGATATACGGTGTATACGAGAGTATATTCTCCCCTCACAAGTGGTTCAGGGTCAGGAACCAAATAATTTCATCTTATTATTAATGTGCTGTGTATATTGACATGATAATGCACAAAGATGATTTCTCAAAGTTGAGGAAACAAGTTAGCTTTTCTAACATGAGGGGGAGACATGATAAACACTTGAGAAAAGGTTACATGAGATGAATTATCATTTGTGTAGATCCTCGAATATGAACCTGAAGTTCATAAAAGGATAATTCAATTGCAACATATTGCAAAGCATGCTATACGCATTTGCTGACCCAAAGAATGTAACTATATTCTCACTGCAAATGCTCATATTAAGTCCCAAAAGGACAAAGTCTTTGATACGCTTAAAGCGTATAGACAAATCGGTTTCAAAATAACTTCTTAATAAATAAGATGAGCAAATGATCAAAGTGATCATAAATGGAAGAGATACAATTCAAGCAGAATTGATTCCATATGAAAGACATGTAGTTTTGGACATGTAGTTCAAATACTTGAAAGTATAAAGTCAAAGGTATGTGTAATCAGTTTTCGATATCTTATTTGTTTAGCATGACATGAAAACTTGATATGCATCTAAAGTCTATTATATGACTTAACTTGAAAGATTTAAGTTGCTTGAAGCATATACAATTCTTGGTCCTGAAGTACCACATCCTAAGTGCAATTTGTGTACATATGTATATTGCTATAACTATAAGCATGATGGCATCGAGAATACCTCTATGGAGATATTGAAGAGTCATTCCACGACATTATATGAAGATGTTCATATCTATCAAGAATGATAATTTCAAGGTGCGGAATATTTATTCAAGTCAATATGGTTGATTTATTTATCAAATATCTACCAAAGATCGTTTTGAAGATGGTGCACAAGATTGGAATGCAAATGCTCAAGGATGTGAATTGATGCTCTATTCAGGGGGAGTTAATGCGCGTTGCACTCTTTTTCCCTTACAAGGTTTTGTCCCAACTGGGTTTTCCTTGCAAGGTTTTTAACGAGGCAACCAATAGGCGCATATTCAAACATGTGTACTCTTTTTCCTTTTCTATAATTTTTTTCCCATTGGGTTTTGTTTTAGTTAAGGTTTTAACGAGGCACATTATTGAATAGACATTCAAGGGGGAGTGTTATAAATAGAACTCTAATTAGAGTGAATGTCTATCTTATAGAAGAGTTTTACTTTGAGCTAAGTCTTTTCTCTTCCTATAAATAGAGGGGTATTACCCCATTGTAAATCATCCCTAAGTATCAATAAGAATACTCCTCTCCCTATTCTCTCTCTATTGTTCTTGTTCTTGTATTATTGTTCTTGTTCTTATATTATTTTATAACAGTTAGGCCATTTTAGAAATTGTCCCAATTTTAAAAGAAGCAAGACCAAAATATATTGTTTTCTTTGCTTTTTCTTTTCTTTTTTTAATTAATTAAAATCCTAAATTATTTTTGTAAACATTAAAAAACTAATTAACTTAAAACTAAAGAAAAATACTAATTTTAAAGATTAAAAGCTAAAGATGATTATTTTTTGTGATTTTTCTTAATGAAATCAATTTCTATATGAAAATTGGACCTACGGTGACATCAAATTAAAACATGACATTTTTTCTGATTTCTCAATGATTTTAAAATATTAATAATGCATGAAATGCAACTGAATAAAGAAAAACTTCTAAAATCCATAAAAAATAATTTTTTGGTTTATTTTTAGGAGTTATCTTCATGTAGGGAAAAAATCACGTGCTTACAAGCATAATGAGAGAAAATGATAAAATGTGAGAGTCTTATAGGTGAAAACTCTCCGGAAAATCGTAAGGCGGCGGTGAGTTGAGAAAAGAACAAAATGAGAGAGGCTTGATGGTGAAAACCCTTCAGGGCACTACAAGCCGATTGAGGATTGCAGATCAAATGGGACAATTGAAGCACTGAAGCATAGTTTCACAGCGAAGAAGTACAACAAAAGTTGAATGTTAGACTTGCTTGAAAGATTAGGCCACTTAATCTCAAGGTGCATGTCGTGGTCATTTGATTTGGTATCCACGTCTGATAAGTTTCTACTTTGTAATTTTCTTGTTAGGTATCATCTTTTTCCTTGTCCCTTATTTTGTTTGAGTCCCTTCTTGTGTATATTTGGTCAGGACAAGTAAGAAATGACTTCAAACTCTACTACCAGCTTTTCAATTACACAAAATGAATTGGGCTAGCACACTAAAGTGGCATAAGTCAGGAAAAAGTTGTATGCGCATTGAGTTGGTAACAATCAACATGCTTTGGGATTCATGTGAAATGCAAGGGTTCGGTAAATGTCAATCCTTGAGCAAAATGCAACGGATAGAGGATATTGGGAACTAATGGAGCATGGGTGTTTTCTTTAATGAGGATTGAATGAAAATGGACAGTCGATAACACTCGAGGTAGTTCAAGCTGAAACCAAAGTTATCTTAGTAGTGGCAGAAGAAGACACTCAACAGTGATGCCACAAACTAACCTCCATGTTTTCAAACTAACAAGATTTTATTTGTCTGAAGCAGGGGCAAGAAATTTTTAAGTCCACAGGGACCTCCCATGAAAATGCATAGTTCGGGGAGCAAGAAATTCTGTTCAGTATCCTCCAAGATGAGAGCGTGTCTCAAGTAAGTTCATTCTCAGTTCTCAAGACCCTCCTGAATAATGGGATTTAGTTTTAAAATTCTCAGGACCCTCCTGGATAATGGGATTTAGTTATAAAAATTCTCAGGACCCTCCTAGATAATGGGATTTAGTTTTTTAAAATTCTCGGGATCCTCCTGAATAATGAGATTTAGTTATAAAATTCTCAAGACCCTCCTGGATAATTGGATTTAGTTTTCAAAATTCTCAGGACCCTCCTGGATAATGGGATTTAGGTTTTTAAAAAATTCTCAGGACCCTCCTGCATAATGGTTTAGTATTAAAATTCTCAGGACCCTCCTGAATAATGAGATTTAGTTTTAAAATTCTCAGGACCATCCTGGATAATGGGATTTAGCTTTAATATTCTCAGGACCCTCCTGAATAATGGGATTTAGTTTAAAAATTCTCAGGACTCTCCTGGATTTTGGGATTTAGTTTAAAAGTTTCAAGACCCTCTTGGATAATGGGATTTAGTTTTAAAATTCTCAGGACCCTCCTGAATAATGAGATTTAGTTTTAAAATTCCCAGGACCCTCCTGGATAGCGGGATTTAGCTTTGAAATTCTCAGGACCCTCCTGAATAATGGGATTTAGTTTTCAAAATTCTCAGGACACTACTGGATAATGGTATTTAGTTTTCAAAATTCTCAGGACCCTCCTGGATAATGGGATTTAGTTTAAAAGTTTCAGGACCCTACTGGATAATGGGATTTAGTTTTATAATTCTCAGTACCCTCCTGGATAATGGGATTTAGTTTTCAAAATTCCCAAGACCCTACTGGATAATGGAATTTAGGTTTTTAAAAATTCTCAGGACCCCCATGGATAATGGGATTTAGTTTTTAAAATTCTCAGGACCCTCATGGATACTGGGATTTAGGTTTTTAAAATTCTCAGGACCCTCCTGGATAATGGGATTTAGCTTTTAAATTCTTAGAGTTCTGTAGGTGATATGATCTGATTAACACTCACAAAAATGCCCAGATCCCAAACTAGGGCAGAAAAAGTTTCCTTTGTTTTGTCTGTTTTGTTACAGTATCAGGCGCCCACTTGGATAACAAGGGAATACATTTTAAGTTTTTGGTAATCAGGCGCCGACCTGGATAACAATGGAATACATTTCAAGTTTTTGTAATCAGGCGTCCACCTGGATAACAAGGGAATACATTTCAAATCTTTGCAATCAGGCGCCCACCTGGATAACAAGGGAATACATTTCAAGTTTCTGCAATCAGGCGCCCCCTGGATAACAAGGGAATACATTCAAGTTTTAGCAATCAGGCGCCCACCTGGATAACGAGGGAATACATTTCAAGTTTTTACCATCAGTCGCCTACCTGGATAACGAGGGAATATATTTCAAGTTTCTGCAATCAGGCGCCCTCCTGGATAATAAGGGAATACATTTCATGTTTTGCAATCAGGCGCTCATCTGGATAACAAGGGAATACATTTCAAGTCTCTGCAATCAGGCGTCCACCTGGATAACAAGGGAATACTTTTCAAGTTTTTTGCAGTATCAGGCGCCCACCTGGATAACGAGGGAATACATTTCAAGTTTTTGTAATCAGGCGTCCACCTGGATAACGAGGGAATATATTTCAAGTTTTTGCAATTAGGCGCCCATATGGATAACAAGGAAGTACATTATAAGTCTTCACAATCAAATGCCCACCTGGATAACAAGGGAATACGTTTCAAGTCTTTGCAATCAGGCGCCCACCTGGATAACTATGGAATATTTTTCAAGTTTTTGCAGTATCAGGCGCCACCTAGATAACGAGGGAATACATTTCAAGTTTTTGCAATCAGGCACCCACCTGGATAACGAGGGAATATATTTCAAGTTTTTGCAATCAGGCGCCCACCTGGATAACAAGGGAATACATTTTAAGTCTTCGCAATCAGACGGCCACCTGTATAACAAGGGAATACATTTCAAGTCTTTGCAATCAGGCATCCACTAAATAACAAGGGAATCCATTTCAAATATTTGCAATCAGGTGCCCACGTGGATAACAAGGGAATACATTTCAAGTCTTTGCAATCAGGCGCCAACCTGGATAACAAGGGAATACATTTCACGTCTTTGCAATCAGGCGTCCATCTAGATAATGAGGGAACACATTTCATGTTTTGAAAATCAGGAACCCACTTTGAGAGCAAGGGAAGTCATTTCAGAATTCCATTCGAGTTAGAAATAGCAGAAGCTCGTAGCAAGAATGCGAGTCAACAGTTCGAGGTGACCAACAGAAGTAGTTCCAATCTAAAAACAAAAACAAAAAAACAAAAAAAGAGAAAAAATGAAAAAATGAAAAAAAGAGAGAAAGGAACTGAATCCAAAGTGCAGAAGCCGAGACAAGAGGTGGGTTGCTCATGGTATGTCCGGTCTCGATCCGAAAAAGCTGAAGAAGAATGAACTAGCACCTGCAACTAGCAAGCATCAAGGTTCACATCTAAAGTCTGCATGAAGAACCAATCAAGACTCAAGATTAAGGTTCAGAAGACTTATAAATAGGAATTTTGTAACTCATAGTTGACAGGTTTAGTTAGTCTTTTTCATTTTTGAGTTTGATGTAATAAGAGGACCGCGAACCGGAACCTCGACGGAATGGCACCTCGATCGGCTCTCCACCTCGGTATACTCCATCATCTCATTTACTTCTGAACTACACGTGACCTGGTTCCTTTATAGACAAGGATATGTAGGCAGCTCAGATACCAGGGTTCGGTCACACTCCTTTTTCTCTTAAGTTTAGTCTTTCCAAATAAGAGTCGGGTCAAAAAAACATGTCAAGTTGTTCTTTGTCTAAAAATACTTCGTATTTCCAATCAAAGAGAGGCAACTGTAGACATGTGAGTTTTGTCCCACCCCGAGATTTTACTCATTTTTTATTTTAGATAGTTAGTTAGGGCCTAATATCATTATTTTAACTAGTTTTAACTATTTTACTTTAATTTAAAACAAAAATGAAAATTACAAAAAAATATTTTTTTTCTTTTAGCTAGTTACTTTAGTATATTTATCTTTCATAAAATTCAAAAAATACAAAAAAAAAATAGTTGCACTTTATTTTCTAGGATATTAGTATTTTTGGTAGTAGTATTATTTTAACTTTGTGATAATTATATTATTATTTTAGCATGACATTTGAAAAATACCAAAAATAGTTTCATATTTTATATATAATTTAGTTTAATTAACTAGACTAATTTTTGCATTATATAATATATTTTATTTATATTAAAAGATATTTAGCTAAGGTTTGGGTGTTTTTGCTTTAGTCCAATTCAAATATGAGCCCAAAATTAAACAACCCAACCCATTACCCTATGTAACCCATCAGATTGTTTCTTAAAAAGAAACCCTAGCTATTATACTCCTTCTTCTTCTTGAAAAACCCTAGCAGCCCTAAGTCATCTTGCTCCAAAAAATCTTGAACATGTTGGGGTGGCCTAACAATATTTATTCACTCCATTTTTTGGTTGGTTGTTATTGGAATGTTGGTTATTTTAATATGTGATTAATGGGGGTCGGACATTGATAACGAAAATTGAGTCTAACTTGCTAACTATTTTGTTCTATAGGTTTAATCGCTAGTAGCATATTTAGGCCGGCCACACGTGGGTAGGCAAGTTTAGGAATTTTTCATTTGCTTTTGGTTTCGAGGCGAGAGGTCCTCTCTCAGTTAAATTTATCCAGGGAATGCCACGAGGGATATATATATATATATATATATATATATATATATATATATATATATATATATATATATATATATATATATATATATATATATATATATATATATATATATATATATATATATATATATATATATTATTTCAGGGGTATGCCCCGAAGTGAATGTAATTAGAGGCCATGAAGAACAGCGTAGAAGAAATAGCGTAGGATAATCTAGAACTTTAATTTTTCTTCTTTAATTTTCTTTCATTTAGGCGGCAGGGACGACCTCGAGCCTCTTGTGTGTTTTCTTTATTTCTGTATGTTTTGCCTCAATTTGAATATTTTAAAAGCCAACTAGATCGAGTACGCAACTATGACCTTCACGGGACTTGGGGAGTGCCTAACACTTTCTCCCCGAGTCAAATGAACCCCCTTACCCTAATCTCTGGTAGACTTAGTTTTAGAGTTCAAAATAATTTAAAAGGAAAAATCATTTAAGAAAAAAGAAACGGTAACCCGGCACACTGAAATCAAATATCCGGTGGCGACTCTGAGTTATTTTCCTTTTGAAATAAATTTTTGTCACTTTCAAAATTGAAAACCCTTCTCAAGCTTTTATTTAAATCCTTTATTTATTTAAGAGGGTTTTGTAGAGTTTGTTTTTGAAAAAAAAGGGTGTGACACTCCAAATAGCATGGGAAAAATAACTGCTACCTCTAGAAATAGAAACAGACTCTACTGAAATCTTTCACTTACTAGCACAAGATTATCCATCCAACCAGAGGCGGATACAGGATTTAAGGTTTATGGGTTCCTACCGTAATTTTAAATTAATATGCAATAATAACTGAGTTCATAATCAAATATTTACTAATATTTAATGTGTTTCTTGATATAAATACAGGGCCTACACAAGAATTACTGTGTTCTCGAGAATCCGTTGTCTATGCACTAGATCCGCCCCTGAATCCAACCACCCCATGTCTTGACCCCATCTACTACTATTTCGAATCTCATCCAAGAAAATGCAGAAGGCTTAGGAACTATCAAACTCATCTCTACCAATGTTTGTAACAACCTAGCTACACTAGAAATTCTATGTTGTATTATCAACAACGCTAATGTTTCTACTAAGGGGTATACAAAGGAAACCGACAAAGCGCTTCAATCCGAAAATTCAAGTTACATTGAGAAAAAAAACTCAACTATGGGTTGATTTGATTTGGTTTGGTGTTGCAAAAAAAAATCCGACCATAATTGTTTTGGTTTGGTTTTAACTAAAGAAATTCAAACCGAAACCAAACCAACCCGACATTATATATATGATAATTTTAGATATATTTAATATATAAATATACTTATTGTGATGTAATATATAAATATTTCTTAAAAAATAATAATTTTAATTTTTGCGGTATTATTTGAAGGTTGGACTTAGAACTTTTGAATGTTCCAATAAGTTTTATAGTCATTAACATTAGTAAATTAAATAGTGCTAATAAAAGCCCAAACCAAAATTAAATTAATACTAATGCTAACAAAGACATTTAATTCAATACTACGAACGGGAAAGCATTGAATATTTATTTTGCAATAATTTAGATAAAAATACATAATCTATTTTTATTTTTCTTTAGCGTTTAGTCATGTATTTAATACTCCCTTATTAGTCTACTTATTTTAGCATGACTTAGTACTCTTAGATTATGTTTATTTTATTATGACCTTTTAATTAGCAATATTTATATTACATAATTTTATTGTCATATTGTTGAATATTTTAGGATAATGTCATGACATATCTCATAATTCGTATTATTTTCTTGAAAAATACTTTATATAGCTGCATCGTACTAGGACTAAATAAATATTTTGAGCAAAATTTATATGTTTTGATCTACGAAGATTTTACAAGAAAAAATCCAAAAAAACTCGAACAACCCGAAATTTCGAGAAAAACCGAGAGTGAAAAAAATTGAATTTTATTGGTTTGGTTTGGTTTTTATATTTAATAATCCGATACAATTGGTTTGGTTTGGTAACTATAAAATTCGAATTAACCCGACTTATGTATAACCCTAATTCTACTAGTACTACTACTACTGCATCTATGGTTAATACCACGAGCAGTACCAATATAATGTCTCCTTAAGTATTCATAATTGCTTTTTATAACCAAAAATAAAAAGTTTCGTTTGTCATTGTTAAGTTTTAATGTTTTATCCGTTAAAATAAATTAGCCAGTCAGCAACTATATGATTGTTAGACCTGATTCAGTATTTTAGGGAGTTTTAGTAGACTTATCAATTAGCACAATATAATACTGTTAAATTAAATAGCAAAAATACTACTGTTAAACTATAAAAAAACGATACAACATATTCAAACAGACCTTTTTGGCTATATTTCATATAGTATATTGTCGTAATAGATGAAAAGGAGGAACATGGGATGTAGCTCAAATGGTAGAGCGTTTGCTTTGCATGCGAGAGGCACGGGGTTTGATCCCCCGCATCTCCACAATTGTTGCTTTTTCCAATCCCGTGACGCATTCTTTCCGTTCAATTTATTAATAACTGTTATAAAATATAATCTGAAATAATAATATAAAACAAGCAAATCCTAGTGATATTTATAAACCTTATTAGGAAAAAATCTTATGGGAAAGAAAAATCCTAGTGAAGGAAAAAGAGTACACATGTTTAGAAATACGCTTTTTGGTTGTCTCGTTAAAAACATTACAAGAAAATTCAGTGGGACAAAACTTTGTAAGGAAAAAAGAGTACAATGCGTATTAACCCCCTCATGATGAGAGCATCAAATCACATCCCTGAGCTTTCTCATCCCAATCTTGTCTTGTGTATTAGCTTCTTGAAGGTTGACATCGATAGAGACTTGGTGAACAAATCAACCATATTATCACTTGAACGAATCTGTTGCACATTGATATCACCATTCTTTTGAAGATCATGTGTGAAAATAACTTTGGTGAAATGTGCTTTGTCCTATCTCCTTTTATAAATCCCCCCCTTCAATTGAGCTATGCATGTTGCATTGCCTTCGTACAAAATCGTAGATTGTTTGTCACATTTCAAATCACATTTATCTCGAATGAGATGTATTATAGACCTTAACTACACACACTCTCGACTTGCTTTATGAATAGCAATTATCTCAGCATGATTAGATGAAGTAGCCACAATTGATTGCTTAGTCGATCGCCAAGATATGGTAGTGCCTCCACGGGTAAAAACATAACATGTTTGAGATCGAGTCTTGTGGGGGTCAGATAAATACCCAAGATCAGCATAACCAACAAGATCAGGGCTGCTACTATTACCATAAAATAAGCTCATATCGGTAGTACCTTTTAGATACCACAATATGTGTTTGATTCCATTCCAATGTTTCCTTGTAGGAGCAGAGCTATATCTAGCTAAGACATTAACTGAAAAGGTTATGTCAGGTCTTGTAGTATTGGCGAGATACATTAGTGCACCAATTGCACTAAGATATGGTACTTCAGGACCAAGTAGCTCTTCATTCTCTTCTTGAGATCGAAATGGATCCTTATTCACATCAAGTGATCGAACAACCATTGGAGTACTTAATGGATGTGCTCCATCCATGTAAAACCGTTTCAATACCTTTTCTATGTAGGTAAATTGATGAACAAAAATTCCATTTGCCTAATATTCAATTTACAAACCAAGACATAATTTTGTCTTTCCGAGATCTTTCATCTCGAATTCCTTCTTTATATAATCAATTGCATTTTGGAGTTCTATAGGGGTTTCAATAAGGTTATATCATCAACATATACGGCAAGTACAACAAATTCATATGTTGTTTTCTTTATAAAAACGCATGGGCAAATAGAATCATTTATATAGTCTTCCTTTAATAAATGCTCACTAAGACGATTATATCAAATTCGCCCTGATTGCTTTAAACCATACAAGGATCTTTGCAATTTGATTGAAAATATTTCCCGAGACTTAGAATTATGTGTGTTTGGCATTTTAAATCCATCAGGAATTTTCATGTATATCTCATTATCAAGTGAGCCATAAAGATAGGCGGTAACCACATCCATTAAATGCATGTCAAGCTTTTAATGGACAGCAAAACTAATGAGATAATGGAATGTTATAGCATCCATAACGGGTGAATATGTTTCTTCATAATCGACAGCAGGTCTTTGTGAAAATCCTTGTGCAACAAGGCTTGCCTTATATCTTTGTACCTCATTTTTCTCATTTCTCTTGCATACAAAGACCCATTTATAGACAACAGGCTTAACACCATTTGGTGTTTGGAGTACAAGCCCAAAACTTCACGTTTTGCAAGTGAATTCAAATCTGATTGGATTTCTTCTTGCCATTTTGGACAATCAAGTCTTTGTCGACATTCTCCAACAAATTGAGGTTCAAGATCCTCGCTTTCTTTCATAATGCTAGATGCAACATTATATGCAAAGACATAATCCATCACTATATCCGCTCGATTTAAATTTGTTTTAATATCGATTGGATTTGTTGATAGTTCATTATTTTCTTGAGTCTCGGGCTCAGTGGGTTTCTCATGAATCTCATAATTTATTAAGTTGTGGATTTCTTTATGAGATTCGTTCGAAGTGTCATTTTGATAATTTATTTTCCATTTTCTAGGATTTCGATCTTTGGAACCCAATGGTCTGCCACGTTTTAGGCGTGCTTTCGACTCATTAGCTATGCCACTAGAAGATTTTCCAATAGGGACATCAACATGACTGGAACATTCTCTACAGGAATATGCGATTTTGTTATTCTTTTCAAATTCGTAAATGCGTCTCAAATTTGATTTGCAGTTCTTTGCAAATGGATAATTTTTTGTACCTCTGTATCACAAATAGAGGCACGTGGATCAAGATGAGATAATGATAGATTTTTTCACAAAATTTCCCGTTTGATTTCACCAACTTCTTCCCCTAATTTTGGGAAAAGTATTTCATCGAATCGACAGTCTGCAAGTCGTGCAGTGAACAACTCCCCTGTCAATGTTTCGAGGTAGTGAATAATAAAGGGCGATTCAAACCCAAGAAATATTCCTAACCTTCTTTGCGGACCCATTTTGATGCGATATGGCGGTGCTACATGATATATACTGCGCATCCAAAAATTCTTAAATGGGATATATTAGGTTCATGACCCAAAACTAATTGCAACGGGAAATATTTATGATAATTTGTCGGTATGAGACGAACTAGCATTGCTGCATGCAAAATGACATGACCCCAAACAGATGTGGGCAGCCACGTTTTCATGAGTAATGGACTTGCTATCAATTGCAGAAGTTCAATTAAAGACTCTGCAAGACCATTTTGAGTGTGAACATGAGCTACATGATGTTCCACTTTTATTCCAATTGATAAGCAATAATCATTAAATACTTGGGATGAAAACTCAGCAGCATTATACAGTCTAATAGACTTATTGGATTATCGGGAAATTGAGCCCCTAATCGAATTATTTTTGTCATTAATTGTGCAAACGCAAGATTGTGAGATGACAATAGGCACACATGAGATCATCTAGAAGATGCGTCTATTAAGACGATAAAATATCTAAACAACTCACTAGGTGGGTGAATAGGTCCACAAATGTCCCCTTGTATACGTTCCAAGAATGCAGGGGACTCAATTCCAACCTTTGTTGGTGATGGTCTAATAATTAGTTTGCATTGATAACAAAAAGTGCATGAAAATTCATCATTTAAAAGAATTTTTAAATTCTTTAATGGATGTTCATTTGAATTTTCTATAATCTATCTCATCATAATTGATCCAGGATGTCCCAATCGATCATGTCAAAGTACAAAAGTATTGGAATCAGTAACCTTTTGGTTTACAGTAGAATGTGACTCAATTGCACTTATTCTTGCCCAATACATGCTACAAGATAAAGATGGGAATTTCTCATATAACCCTATTTTGGCCAGAGACATTCTTGGTAATAATGAGATATTCAAGATTATTCTTATCTATTGACTCAATATGATATCCATTTCGACGGATATCTTTAAAACTCAACAAGTTCATCTTGAACTTGGAGGAGAACATTGCATTCTCTATGATAAGTATTATGTCTTTAGGCAGAGTTATAGTTTCTCTTCTAGAACCTTCAATTAAATTACTACTACCAGAAATTATAGTAACAATTGCATTACGCATACTTAAATGAGAGAAATATTTCTTCTCTTTGAATATTGTATATGTCGTACATGAATCAATTAAACAAATATTTTTTAAAATTGGACATTGATCTAAGTTTGCTTTGTAAGATATCCATATTTGCTTCCCATGGTTTGACATACAAAAGAAATATACAAATAAACATTAGTATATTAATGTCAGTTAAATATATTCACGAATTTGTTCAAGCATTTAACGAGGGAGCTAATAATGAGAAAGATAAGGATATTTAGTAGAATTAAATACCATACATCTAAATAATATGACTAACACAGTGTGAAATTGCAATTGTGGAAGAAAAGAGAACAAACTAATTTAAAAATTAGTTTTTCGAGCACACATTATATAAAGAAATAAAAATTATTGAGCATGGATAAAAAATTATTGAACTTACAGAATTACTGTCAACAATGAAACATAGTGACATCTAACTTTCGCTGTAAGGGTAAAGAATATTAAACAAATCATGTACAAAAAGCTTCCGAAATCGGTTCTAGTGTCTAGTAAGTAAAATTATTCCAATAGTAGTTTGTGCATGTCATATTCCCAATTTTAATTTGCATAGATGTATGATTCCAATAGTTTTCAACTATTCAGTAATTCAAATATGCATGTATTTAGTTGACATAGATGCATCATAAAGCAAATAAAAATAAACTAATATTATTTCATAAAATAAATCACACTAGATGATACGATTGACTACTACTCGTATAAACTACGATAATTACATGATGTTTATTCACTAACTAATGCAAATAAGCAAAATAAAAATAATATCAAACTATTCAATCTTCTTTAACCATGATCCATCACCGATCAAGTGGCCTATTTTTCCCTCAGGATGTTCAAAAAAGCCTGCCACATCCAAATGGGTGATGTCAAATTCATTGTCATAGACAAAATTAGTTTCAGAGCGTTTTTTCAAGCATATCATAGTAACTGATATTATCTCCACAGAGTTTCAATTTAGAAGTAACTCTAAACATAGCAGAGTTATATTCAGAAACAGACGTAATGTCTTGGAGCCTAAGATGAGATCAATCATATCGTGCTTGTGGAAAAGTGACCAACTTTAAGTTATCATATCTTTCCTTTAAACCATTTCACAAAACACGTGGATCTTTCACTGTGAGATATTCAATTTTCAACCCTTCATCAAGGTGATGGCGCGATAAAATAAAGGCCTTAACACAGTCTTGGGTAGATGCTTTATCTTTATCTCTAATGGCGTCTCCAAGATCCATTGCATTTAAATGGGTTTCAGCATCTAATGCCCATGTCATATAGTTATTGCCCGAAATTTCAAGGGCAACGAACTTTCTCTTCATAATATCAGACATAATTTAAAAAATACAAATTTGAGAAAAGATATACCTTAATTTTGTCAAAGATATTCTTGAGATAGTAGAGATTCGTGCTGATAACGTGTTATAAAATATAACCTAAAATAACAATATAGAACAAGCAAAAATAAACTAAGAGATATAGAGAGAAATAGAGGAAGAGAGGTTCTTATTTCTTCTTCAATTGTGTGTATTTTACTATCTATTACAAGACCTTTATATAGGCATAAAAAGTGAAGAAAATATGTCATTGAACATTGAATATGTCATTAAGCATTTGAGATGAAGATCATAGAATATGAGTAGACATCCAACATAATATGATATTTATCATAATAATAACCAATTTTTTCTGCAAAAGACAATGGATTTTTTTGTGGAAAACGGGAATACACTTCACATGAATCTCTTCCAATTACAGAATATTGAACTTGTTATGAAATAATATAAGAACAAGAACAATAACTCAAGAACAAGAGCAAATAGAGAGAAGAGTAGAGAGAGTTCTTCTTATTGATACTTAGAGAATGTTAGGAGTTATTTACAATGGTAGAGAGCACCTCTATTTATAGGGAGGAGGATGATTTATCTACCAAGGATAGAACTCTAGAATCTCTCTAATTAAAGACATTCACCTTAAATAGAAGTGTATTTATAACACTCCCCCTTGAATGTCTATTCAATGATGTGCCTCGTTAAAACCTTAAAACAAAACCCAATGGGAAAAATTAAAGTAAGGAAAAAGAGTACACATGTTTGAATATGCGCCTATTGGTTGCCTCGTTAAAAACCTCGCAAGGAAAACCCGGTGGGACAAAACCTTGTAAGGGAAAAAGAGTGCAACGCGCCTTAACTCCCCCTGATAAGAACATCAATTTATGTCCTTAAGTCTTCGCATCCCGATCTTGTGAACTAGCTTCTTGAAGGTTGACTTTGGTAGAGATTTTGTGAACAAATCAGCCATATTTTCGCTTGAACGAATCTGTTGAACATTGATATCACCATTCTTTTGAAGATCATGTGTGAAGAATAACTTTGGTGAAATATGCTTCGTTCTATCTCCTTTTATGAATCCTCCCTTCAATTGAGCTATACATGCTGCATTGTCTTCATACAAAGTTGTGGGTAGTTTATCACACTTCAAACCACATTTGTCTTGGATATGATGTATTATCGACCTTAACCACACACACTCCCGACTTGCTTCATGAATAGCAATTATCTCGGCATGATTAGATGAAGTAGCCACAATTGATTGCTTAGTCGATCGCCAAGATATGGCGGTTTCTCCACAGGTAAACACATAACCCGTTTGAGATCGAGCCTTGTGTAGGTCGGACAAATATCCAGCATCAGCATAACCAACAAGATCCGGGCTGCAATTCTTGCCATAAAATAAGCCCATATCGGTAGTTCCCTTTAGGTACCGCAATATGTGTTTGATCCCATTCCAATGTCTCCTCGTAGGAGCCGAGCTAAATCTTGCTAAGACATTAACTGAAAAGGATATGTCAGGCCTTGTAGTATTTGCAAGATACATTAGTGCGCCAATTGCGCTAAGATATGGTACTTCAGGACCAAGTAGCTCTTCATTCCTTTCTTGTGGTCGGAATGGATCTTTGTTCACATCAAGTGATCGAACAACCATCGGTGTACTTAAAGGATGTGCTTCATCCATGTGAAACCGTTTCAGTACCTTTTCTGTATAGGTAGATTGATGAACAAAAATTCCGTTTGCCAAATATTCAATTTGCAAACCAAGACATAGTTTAGTCTTTCCGAGATCTTTCATCTCGAATTCATCCTTTAGATAATCAATTGCCTTTTGGAGTTCTATAGGGGTTCCAATAAGGTTTATGTCATCGACATATACGGCAAGTACAACAAATTCCGATGTTGTTTTCTTTATAAAAACACACGGGCAAATGGCGTCATTTATATAGCCTTCTTTTAACAAGTACTCACTAAGACGATTATACCACATTCGTCCAGATTGCTTTAGACCATACAAGGATCTTTGCAATTTAATTGAGAACATTTCCCGAGATTTTGAGTTATGCGCGTTTGGCATCTTGAGTCCATCGGGAATTTTCATGTATATCTCATTATCAAGTGAGCCATAAAGATAGGCAGTAACCACATCCATTAAGTGCATGTCAAGCTTTTCATGGACAGCAAAACTTATGAGATAACGAAAGGTTATCGCATCCATTACAGGCGAATATGTCTCTTCATAATCGACACCAGGCCTTTGAGAAAAACCTTGTGCAACAAGGCGTGCTTTATATCTTTGTACCTCGTTTTTCTCATTTCTTTTGCGTACAAAGACCCATTTATAGCCGACAGGCTTAACACCATTAGGTGTTTCAACTATAGGGCCAAAAACTTCACGTTTTGCCAGCGAATTCAATTCTGATTGAATTGCTTCTTGCCACTTTGGCCAATCCTGTCTTTTTCGACATTCTTCAACAGATTGAGGTTCGAGATCCTCACATTCTTGCATAATGCTAGATGCTACATTATAAGCAAAGGCATTATCCACCACAATATCCACTCGATTAATATTTGCCTCAATATTAATTGGATTTAGGGATAGTTCCGTATTTTCCAGAGTCTCGGGCTCAATGGATTCTTCATGAATCTCAGAATTTGTCAAATCATGAATTTTCTCATGAGATTCTTTCGTAGTGTCATTTTGATCGTTCTTTTTCCTCTTTCTAGGATTTCGATCTTTGGAACCTAATGGTCTGCCACGCTTCAGGCGTGCATTCGACTCATTGGATATGACACTAGATGATTGTCCAACGGGGACATCAATACGGATTGGAACATTTTCCGTGGGAATGTGGGATTTCGTTATCCTTTTCAAGTCCGTAAATGCGTCAGGCATTTGATTTGCTATTTTTTGCAAATGGATAATCTTTTGTACCTCTCTTTCACAAATAGAGGTATGTGGATCAAGATGAGATAATGATGCATTTTTCCACAAAATTTCCCGTTTGGTTTCACCAACTTCTCCCCCTAATTTTGGGAAAAGTGTCTCATCAAATCGACAGTCTGCAAATCGTGCAGTAAACAAGTCGCCTGTCAATGTTTCGAGGTAGCGAATGATGGAGGGCGATTCAAACCCAACATATATTCCTAACCTTCTTTGCGGACCCATTTTGGTGCGGGATGGCGGTGCAATAGGCACATATACTGCGCATCCAAAAATCCTTAAATGGGATATATTGGGTTCATGACCCAAAACCAATTGCAACGGGGAATACTTGTGGTAATTCGTCGGTCTGAGACGAATTAGCATTGCTGCATGTAAGATGGCGTGACCCCATACCAAAGTGGGCAACCTCGTTCTCATAAGTAATGGCCTTGCAATCAATTGCAGGCGTTTAATTAACGATTCTGCAAGACCGTTTTGAGTGTGAACATGAGCTACAGAATGTTCAACTTTTATCCTGATTGATAAGCAATAATCATTAAATGCTTGGGATGTAAACTAAGCAGCATTATCCAGTCTTATGGACTTGATTGGATTATCTGGAAATTGTGCTCGTAGTCGAATTATTTGTGCCATTAATTTCGCAAACGCAAGGTTGCGTGATGACAACAGGCACACATGAGACCATCTACAGGATGCGTCTATCAAGACCATGAAATACCTAAACGACCCACTACGTGGGTGAATAGGTCCACAAATGTCCCCTTGTATACGTTCCAGAAACGTGGGTGACTCAGTCCCAACCTTTGTTGGTGATGGCCTGATAATCAACTTGCCTTGATAACACGAAGTGCAAGGATATTCATTATTTGAAAGAATTTTGAAATTCTTTAACGGATGCCCATATGAGCTTTCTATAATCCGTCTCATCATGACCGATCCTGGGTGTCCCAATCGATCATGCCAAAGTACAAAGGTATTGGAATTAGTAACCCTTTGGTTTACTGTTGAATGTGCCTCAATTGCACTAATTCTTGTCCAATACAGGCCACAAGATAAAGACGGGAATTTCTCAATAACCCTCTTTTGGCCGGAGACATTCTTTGTGATGACGAGATATTCAAGATTATCTTCATCCATTGTCTCAATATGATAGCCATTCCGGCGTACATCTTTAAAACTCAACAAGTTTCTTTTAGACTTGGAGGAGAACATTGCATTCTCTATGATTAACGTCGTGCCCTTGGGCAGAGTTACAATTGCTCTTCCGGAGCCTTCAATCAATTTACTACTTCCAGAGATTGTAGTAACGTTTGCCTTACACATATTTAGTTGGGAGAAATACTTCCTTTCTTTGAGTATTGTATGTGTAGTACATGAATCAATTAGGCAAATACTTTTACAGTTGGATATTGATCCAAGTTCGCTTTGTGAGATATCCATATTTGCTATCCCATAGTTTGACATACAAAAGAGATACAAGAACATAAGAATAAATAAGTTCAATTCTTTTGTGTCACATAATATTTTCAAAATCTGCTGCTAACAGTTGACTAACAAAATCAGATATGTTATCCATTACTTTGCAGTTTGAAAATTTCAGTTTAAACGTTTTCTTCAAACAATCGATTGTTACTTACAAACAATCGATTGTTGAACATTGACAATCGATTGTTATGCATAGACAATCGATTGTTAGCTATTTTGAAAAAACTTCAGATCACACTGTCTCAAGACAATCGATTGTTATGCATAGACAATCGATTGTTGGCTATTTTGAAAAATTCCAGACCTTACTGTTTCAAGACAATCGATTGTTATGCATAGACAATCGATTGTTGGCTATTTTGAAAAATTCCAGAACACACTGTTTCAAGACAATCGATTGTTGGACAAAGACAATCGATTGTGGATGATTTTTGAAAAATTCCAGATTACACTGTCTTAATGACAATCGATTGTTAGCCAAAGACAATCGATTGTTGATCAATTGTTTTTCAACTTTAATGCGAAAATAGTAGATAATCGACTAGTTTTTCAGGCTAGTCGATTACCCCTACTGGAAAATAAAAATTTTATTGATATTTGAGCATATTGAAGATATTCTAAAGAACTACTGCTAACATTGCATCATGAACTAACTAATACGAGCTAATACTAATGACTATTAGTTTATTCACTAACTAATACAAATAAGTAGAACAAAATCAAATAACTCCATCTTCTTTCATCACGGATCCATCGCCGATTAGGTGGTCTATTTTCCCATCGGGTTGCTCAAAGAAGTCTGCCACATCCAGGTGGGTGATGTCCTCATTGTCGTCACAGACAAAATTTGTTTCAGGGCCTTTTCTCTTTCGAGATGCTTGATAAAGGTCAACCAAGTGTCTTGGTATACGGCAAGTCTTTGACCAGTGCCCTTTCCCACCGCAACGATAACATATCGTTTCTGAACCATTTTCCTTAGGATCTTCATGACCCCGTTTCTGCTTTCGGCGGTTATCTCTCTTCGGGGGGTGACGGACTTCATTGGAATTTCTTCCTTGTCTACGTCCCTGGCTATGACCCCGTTTACGACCATGACCATGGTCCTTTTCATGTTTGGCATAATGAGAGTGCACCTTATCTGCTTCAGGCAGTGGTGTAGACCCAGTGGGTCGATTTTCATGATTTCTCATGAGCAGGTCATTATTTAGCTCAGCCACTAGTAGAAGAGAAATCAGTTCAGAGTACTTTGTAAAGCCTTTCTCTCTGTACTGTTGTTGCAGTACTATATTGGAGGCATGAAACGTTGTAAACGTTTTCTCAAGCATATCATAATCGGAGATATTATCCCCGCATAGCTTCAATTTAGAAGTAATTCTGAACATAGCAGAATTATATTCAGAAACGGACTTAAAGTCCTGGAGCCTCAGATGAGCCCAATCATATCGTGCTTGTGGCAGAGTGACCAACTTCAGGTTGTCATATCTCTCCTGTAAGCCGTTCCACAAGACGAGTGGATCCTTGACGGTGAGATATTCAATCTTCAAACCTTCATCAAGGTGGTGGCGCAAGAAAATCAAGGCCTTCGCACATTCTTGGGTGGATGCTTTTTCTCTATCTTTGATGGTGTCTCCGAGACCCATAGCATCTAAGTGGATTTCAGCATCCAACACCCATGTCATATAGTTCTTGCCCGAAATTTCAAGGGCAACGAACTTTCCTTTTGTAATGTCAGACATAATCGAAAATTAAATTAGGAAGAGGGAAATACCTTAGATTTCTCGAGAATGGTTCTTGAGACGGTAGAGTCTCGTGCTGATAACGTGTTATGAAATAATATAAGAACAAGAACAATAACTCAAGAACAAGAGCAAATAGAGAGAAGAGTAGAGAGAGTTCTTCTTATTGATACTTAGAGAATGTTAGGAGTTATTTACAATGGTAGAGAGCACCTCTATTTATAGGGAGGAGGATGATTTATCTACCAAGGATAGAACTCTAGAATCTCTCTAATTAAAGACATTCACCTTAAATAGAAGTGTATTTATAACATAACTCAATTTTTAAGTCTTACTTTGATTTAAAGAACTTAAGGACCAATTCAAATGATATTAAAGTTGAAATAGAGTATTTGAAAATTCAACTCAATTTATTTGAAGCATGAATTTCACCTCCAAAAGGTTAAGATTTTGTGAGTGATATTTATTATTTTACTTGACATACTCCTCAAACAACGTCAAATTTTTTTTCAAGTTAAAATTGAAATAATAGACAAAATTATAAAGATAATATTTTTTTTTTTGCCAAAAATATACCCCCCCCCCCCTTTTTTTTTTGCAAATAGAGAGTACGTCCAACAATCCAAGAGCAGCTAAACCATTAATTACGTATTATTTTTTTGGAAAAAGTTTTAGATTTTTCGCAAATATTTTTTGAAAAAGTTTGTGCAACATAATAGAACGTAACCAGATAATAGTAATTTTTTTTTTTTCGAAAGTTCGTGAGCACCATCAAACCTCTACGAATATCTAATATTTCTTAGAGAAAAAAACTTAAACATTCAACTTAAGTTCATTTGCTTAATCTTTTGTTACTTTTCCTTCTTTTTTTTCTTTTATGGAACTCAAAAGGGAATAAGCTCATAATTTTTCATTGTATGTCCAATTCTTTTTTTTCTTATTTTATGAAATGAGTTTAAAAAACACTTTTCTAACTTTTCATTTTAAATAGGACATAACATCGTGGACGTTAGCTTTGTGAACTTATAATTTCAAATATGTGATCACATTTCATATGAATATAAAAACTTATCATTAAAAGTAATATAGGAGGTTTAAGTTAAATTAAATTTATGTCATTCATCTCGTTAGGAGATTGGTGAAACAATATAGGAAGGGGAAGAATGACTTACATATGGTATTCATCGATCTAGAAAAAGGCACATGACAAAATCTGGAGGTTTGGAGGTAGACCCTGAAGTCTAAAGGTTTCGAGTTGAGTAGGACTAAAATAGAATACATGGAGTGCAAGTTCAGTGACGTGACTCAAGAGGTGGACATTGATGTGAGGCTAAACACAAAGTCATACCCAAGAGAGGAAGTTTTAAATATCTTGGGTTTATAATCCAAGAAAATAAAAAGATTGAAGATGAGCGAGGTGGATGAAAAGGAGGCTCGCATTCGGCATCTTGTGCAACAAAAATGTGCCACCAAGAAGCTTACAGAGTAGTAGTTAGACCGAACATGTTGTATTGGCCATATCGTTGGCCAATTAAGAACTCTCAAGTTCAAAAGTTAAATGTTGTGAAAATGAGGATGATTTGATGGATGTGCGGGTATACAAGGAGGGTTAGGAATATGAATGAAGATATTCGGGACATGGTAGGAGTGGCATGTGATGGACAAGATGCAGGAAGGAGGCTAAGATTGTTCGGATACATGAAGAGAAGAGGCACAAATAACCTAGGAAGAGGTGTGAGAGGTTGACTATGGGGGGTGCTAAGAGAGATAGAGGCAGGCCGAAGAAATATTAGGGAGATGTGATCAAATAGGACATGACACATCTTCAACTTACACAAGACATGACCTTTAATAGAAAAGTGTGAAGGTCGAGAATTAAGGTAGTAGGTTAGTAAGTTGTACAGAGTATTTCCTTTCCAAACGCATACTTCCTTTCATATCTATATTATTAGTGTTATCGTCGTTGTTCCTTTTTTTAGGTCGATATTATTACGTGATGTTTCTTTTGCTTCGATTTTATTTTTTCTGACTGTTGTTACGGTTTCATTTTTCATAGTTCTTTGTCTTAACTACTGTAATTTTGCTTTATTGAGCCGAGGGTCGTTCGAAATTATCTTTCTATCTTTACAAGGGATAAGATTAGCACATATATTATCCTCCCAAAACATCATTTGTAGGAATACAATAGGTATATTAATGTTGGTATAAGTTAACATGAATTCAAGTTTACAATAGTGTTCGTTGTTTTATTAACAAGGTTAAAAAGAAATTATGATCACATAAATTAAAATAGATGTAGTATTTCTTATTCTAAAAGGAACATATATATTCAGTTTTCCTTTTAGTTCCTCTAATTATGACTTAAACTTCAAAAAATGTTGTGTCAATTATGCAATCATGTGTAAATAAAATATCTATTACAAATTAAATATAAAAAGAAAAAACTTAAGCCGGTAATGAGTAATGAATTATCACGCCGGTGACGGATTCCCTCGTTACCAAACTCAATTGAACCCGTAAAAGTAGTCGGACCCAATTTCCCCCTTTGCCTAGCCTCCACGTGTCCTACTCCCTTCAGTTCCCTAAGACCGACGCCGTCACACCCACCTCTGTTTTTGCCGTCCAACCGATAAAATGTCCAAAATAACTTTTAAAACTTTGCTTTTATCAAATTCAGTTTATACTAACCAAAATACAGTCATTAAATTCGGCCGGTCAACTGAAACCCTAATCGCACCTACCCTAAAACTTCCTCTCTCTTTCTCTCTCTACATTCCTCGTTACAATCTCTCAGATCGGCGCACCGGAATTTATGGAGCACGATGAAGAAACTCACTCTCATCAGTCCGGTGGTTCTGGATCTCGATCTCCAGAATTGCCGCGATCTAACGGGAGGATAACGGTGACGGTGGCCTCAGCGCCGCCTCCTCAGAACTCCTTGACTTTAGCTCTACCGATACAGCAACCGCAACCTCTTAGAACGTCCGGCGGAAGCGGTGGAGGTGGCGGTGGTGGAAGGGAGGATTGCTGGAGTGAAGGCGCTACGGGTGTACTGATCGACGCTTGGGGTGAGCGGTACCTGGAGTTGAGCAGAGGTAATTTGAAGCAAAAGCACTGGAAAGATGTAGCCGACATTGTTAGTAGCCGTGAAGATTATAGAAAAACACCAAAAACTGATATTCAGTGCAAAAATCGAATTGATACTGTGAAGAAGAAATACAAGCTGGAGAAGTCTAAGATCGCTTCTGGTCAAGGTCCGAGCAAGTGGCCTTTCTTTGAGAAGCTGGATCAGTTGATTGGTCCGACGGCTAAGATCAATCCAATCGTTGCCGCCGGAGGTGTTGGACCGTCTAATTTGTATTCAAGTAATCAAAAATTGCAAGTGCCTATGGGTATTCCTATGGGAGTTAGGCCCCTTCCTCATCTTCGACCACATCAACAGCTGCAATCACAACAACAGAAGCAGAAGCAATCCTTTCGGAAAAGGCCTCACGTGGACTCAGACACGTCGGAATCGGAGTCGGAACCGGAGCTTTCGCCTGATTCAACTGATAGTTTTCCACCGGGAACTTTCCAGAGAAAGAGGCCAAGGATTCAGAGGGAATTGATGAACTCAAGTGCAATGAGGCAGGGGACACGTGGAGGAAGTGGAGAAGCTAGTGGAAAGGGCAAAAATTGGGGGAATTCAGTGAGGGAGTTGACACGGGCGATCCTGAAATTCGGGGAAGCTTATGAACAAGCAGAGAGCGCGAAGATACAACAAATGGTGGAGATGGAGAAACAAAGGATGAAGTTTGCTAAAGAACTGGAGTTGCAGAGAATGCAGTTTTTTATGAATACACAATTGGAGCTTTCACAGCTGAAGAATCATAGGAGGGTTGGGAACAGCAACCACCGTAGCAACAATCATACCACCACCGCCAACAACCACAATAGTAGTGATAGCTCATAGCAGTATTTAAGGTCTAGTTTGTGACTGATATTTGAAGGTTAAAGAGCCACGGCCTTGGTGTCTGACATGAATTTGTATTTTTAATTTGGTAGTTTTATTGCTAAACTATCTCTTCATTTCAAAGCCAAGTTGTAGAATATATATAGTTCATTACTTTTAACTGAGGTGTATTTTGCTGAACTAAGCTCCAGCCCCGTTCCATCTTTGCCTTTTCTTCTATATTATATGATCATAGAAAGGATAGCAATATATGATCATAGAAAGGATAGCAAGTATAGTAAAATAATCTTTCAACTTTTACAAAGGTGAAGCTGTGACGGATGTTGTTAATGGTGTTTATGTTAATTCAAGAAGTCAATCCTAGCTCCATCCACTGGATTCATGCAGCTGCAATTTCGTTTCTACATCGTGTGGCCGTAAGCTTTCTGGTGCTACTCCTTTAATTTTCTTATGCCATGGTGTTTACTTTAAACTTTAAAGAATTAAAGTGCACTGATCAATGAAGAAGCTAGTGTAGTTAGTTATCACCTCCAGCATCAGTAATAACAAGTTACGCCCTCCATTCCAGTTTATGTTGTGATCCGAGGAAAACATGTACTGTTTCAGTAATAGAAAGAAAAAATCACTGTGTGCGTATTGTAAAACTGAGGCAGATGTTCCTTTCTGCAATCTATACATCTAAAAGCTGATCTTCTCTTCACTGTCCTAACTTCTCCAAGCATATCTGAAAACAATCAGCACACAACTCTTAGCAACAATCAAGAGGAAATCCACCTCAGGTTAGTTGGATCAACAAATTAGTTTAGTGTATGTATTTGAGCAATGCCAGTAGACTGAACACGGTTGATAAATATCAGGTTAAGGTGCAGTTTGGTAAAATTTATTCTCGCGGTCATCAGATTCAGCTGTTTCAGATCAAAACCAAGAATGGCAGAGACTAAGCGGGCGTTTGGACATAAGAATTGTAAAATTCCAAAAAAAAGTGAAAAAAAATTTCAAGTGAAAATGGTATTTAAAATTTAGAATTGTGTTTGGACATGAATATAATTTTGGGTTGTTTTTGAAGTTTTGTAAGTGATGTGAGTGAAAATTATAAAAAAACAGCTTTTTGGAGTTTTTAAAATTTTCAAAAAAATACAAAATGCATCTTCAAGTGAAATTTGAAAATTTTATATACAAACGTTGATTTCCAAACAAAGTAAAAAAAAATTGAAAAAAAGAAAAAATTTCTTATGTCCAAAGTCCAAACGGGCTCTAAAAGCCTTAAAACAAAGCCAAGGTCTATAGAGGTTCTAGATTTAAGCTCATAGTCTATGTTAGCCTACATCTTTCTCAAGTAGAGTTCAGGACACTAATCTATATATAATATAAGAAGAGGAAAACTGAGAGTTGATGTGGCATCTCTCATACTCATAGGCAAGAATCTCTATTTATCTATTTTCTCAAATTTTTGGACTTCTTCCTTATTTTAAATACAAATTCCTTATTTATCTTCTCTAATATTATTACTTTATTTCTTTTTTTGCCGTTACTAATTTATTCTTTTTCCTTAAACCATTCACAACTTGAGTGATAACGTTTACTCATTCTTCAACTTCTCTCACCTTTTTGAATTCCAGATTATTTGCACCTCTTTGTATTCCTTCTTTCGAATATATTACAGAACATGAGAATTCCATTGTGGAGGAACTCCAAGTTCCTGAGTATTTATGAAAACATATATTAAATGTTCATAGAAAAATAACTATAATCATATGGTGTTTTACCACATGTGAAATATCTACTTTCTTTATAATTCGGGCATATTTAGACGACTAATATTACTTCATGTTCATTGCTTATTTTCCCCTTTAGATTTTTTCTTCTTTCATTCTTCTGTTTTCATTTTTAAGCAACTGTTTTTTTTTAATTATTTGAGTAAGTTTGGTTACGGGAGATTGATTTGTTATTGTAGGGATGTTGAGTATGAAATTGTCTCATCCTATAGAAAATAGCTTATTATTGGTGCAATTATTCTAAAATACTAGAAGTTTGGTTTCGGTCCTTGAAAATTTATGTCAATACTATTAATTGTTCTTGAGAAAAAAATTCAAACTGCTGTTTTGTCTTTTTTATGGCTTGAGATTTAGTCCCAATGAAAAAGAGTGAAATTTGTTCAAATAATCCTTACTCTGGATAAACTCATACTTACTTTATATGTAGTGCCTCAGCATTTTTAAAAGGATAGTTTGTTTACGGGTTTATATTTTATAGTTTTGATAACAAAAGAAATTGAGTTGAATATTAGCACCAATAATTAGGCAACTTCAAACATAAAATCATATTATAAATATGCTGAAATGCTTTGATTTCTTTAGAGAAAGACATCCTTACAAAAATTAAATTTTTATATAGTTCATTGTGTTCTATTTTTACTATCTTATTGTATTCGGTAGAAGTTTGATCTGTTAGAAGCGATTTGCAAGTCTTTATTACACAAATTCTTTTAATGGATTTCGTAAACTTAATTTGTGATGAATGATTATAGATTGGAATTGGTTTGGGCTCGACATATAGCAAGAATAAAACTATCATATGACATATATATTTGGCTGTAAGGAATACTGTGGAACTAGAAAAGCTTCTCACTTGTGGGACAATTATATTGATAATGAAAAGTTTAAATTCATTCGTATAAAATTATAATACAACCAATAATTGTAGTTTTATCTTATTTATATAGTAATTGACAGTTGTAAGATGAAATTAACATAACTTTAGTTTTAATTTTGCCTTTTCATCACACAATACTCCTTAAATCATTATTAATTATGTAAAATTCAAATAAACTACATTCTAATTCCTTTGGTAGAAGCAAATTAAATGCTTTAGATGTCTAATTCCTTTCATTTTACTTATTACGATAACAAATTCTTTTGTATTTTAGTTCTAGTATATCTATAATTTGTAAGATAAAATATTTATATAATCGCGCGAAGCACAGACAAAATCACTAATTATATATATTTCCAAAAGAGAGAAAATCAAATGCTGCTTTGCACTGAAGGTAATTGATTCTACCTTTAGCCTTTCTTTTTGGGTTTTGTTGATCTTACCGCTTGGTTAGGCGGTAGTTAAGCATATTTTTATTTTATATCGGTGTGATGCTAGTTTGATAAGATTTTGTCTTAAATTGTTAGTGGTTAATATTGTGTTTACACTACTCTTCTATTTTTATATTGCTTTTCATCTATTTTCTAGTTCTTATAATGTTGTTATTATTTCTATAATTTCTATTGATTATATTGATATATTATCTCTTTTCGTCTACTCACTACTAGAAATAAAGCATTTTCCTGCAAATAAATTATTAGTGACAATTCCCACCGAACCTCAGTGAAAAAAGTGAAATTTCTTTTTCCGCAATTCACTTCCCAATGATTTTGTGGGAAAAGTCATTAAACAAATAATTATATAAAACTAAAAAAATTTCCCAGGGAAAACAGTGGGAAAATAGTAAAATACTGTTTCTAAATATTTTTCACAGATTCCGCGTAAACAAAAATTTTGAATTTTATTTTATTGAAAAGGTTTTCCCAAAAGAGTTCCCGGATATGTAGTGGGAAAGTTATATTACTATTCACATATAGCCTTTTAGTTTTCTCTCACTCTATATTTGGTATTTTCTGCCCTTTCCGCCGCTAGTGTCTCTGCCAAGACCACTTTCCACCTCGAGCTCGCTTCGATCCCTTCCCAGTTAACTGTCTCTCTCTCACCCTCTCCTTTTCGATTTTCATTTTTCAAAATTTAGGGATTTTTTGCTATTTCAAACCCTAGGTGTGATTTTTCAAAGTCTTTTGTCTTATAGAGCGCAATTTAGGAATTTTCTATCGAAATTTAGGGATTTTATATCGCAATTTAGAGATTTAGGGACATAAACCTAAGTCTTTTAGTTGCTCTAGCTTTGCTCCATCAAGGCAATTTAGAGATTTAGTGTTGTGCCTTGTTTTGTTGGTATCAGGATTCAAAAGAAGTTGTTGAATCTGGTGAGGAGACATACTTTCCTACTCTTAATGTTGGTCTGGAGAAATCTGCTGCAGTGGCATATTTCTGTCTCTGCTGCATGTACAAATTCAAAGTTTTTGTTGAGCTATTGATAATATCCAACTCGATATTATCAAGATTCTCCAAAGTGGAAGTATGACGGTTTAAGATCAGGTGTCCTGGAGCCTGAAACACGAAAACTTCTGGACCTTGGGGTGAGATAGACCATGTTATGATTTCGGTTCCTCACATGAAAAATGATTTTACTTGTGTTAGGGAAATAATAGATATGCTCTAGATCCAATATCATATTTGATAACTTGAGTATATTTTTGTGAATGTCATTGGATATAAAATATATGGCATTTGATATTTTTTTTGTCATTATTATTAATTGTTTGATTAATTTGATAAGGTCCTTGATTAAATTTTGAGATTTGTCATCGTGATAGAGATCATGATAATGAGAGCAAAATTTTTTACAATTTAATCTAAATTTGTTCTTGATCGTAAGATTATTAATTTGGACATTAGTAATCCGGTTAGATCAATATTTATGTGATCGTCTTTATCGGATAAAGATTAGTTGATCTCATTAACTAAATCACATAGAGATATGATCATTGAACCGACTCATTGGATAATTCCTAATGGTTAGATTACCATAACTGTCAATAGGATATTTTCTTGAACAATGTGATGTAACCGGTTCCTTTGACTTGAGATCGTCATAGCAATTGACAAGTTATTTATTGTGCTTTGATACTAGACACATACGGCCCTAGGGCGATAGTTGAAAGGATATTGGATATGATTGAATATTTGTAGAATTAGTGATTGATCAAGACGGAATCTGTCAACTCTTGGTAATGAGTTTAAGCTCCATGTTGTCATGAATTATAAACGACCAAACTAAGACCTTGGCCAGGGCAATTGAATGAAAGAAGAAATGAGTTTCTTAGGTCATTCAATGGTCGATTATATTTGACGTGAACACATAATTGATCGCCTATTAGGATTTGACAGTTGAACCATATCCTAGGGTGATCCAGAGCTATAAGGACAAAAGAAATTACTATATTATTTTTCTACTGGTTCTTGAGAGTAAATTGTATACTTCATGTTATCCGGTCGTTAAGGATTGTTGCTAGACGCCACCCTTGATTAGTACATTGATATGATCAATTTACTACTGGTTTAGTATTGAACCTATGGGGTCGCACACTAACAAGTGTTCTGATCTTTGCTAAAGAATTAATTATTTTATTATTTGATAATTAAATTAAAAAAATTAATTAGTCGAATAAATCTAGTAATTAGTCCAAATAAAATATTATTATAATTTTTTGCTAGCATATAGAATATAATTAATATTGTGAACAAATTGAAGTTTTTTATTTGGAATAGAAAAATAAACTATATCTCTTAATTGACACATATATATATATATATATAAAATGTTTCATAGCATATGAAATATCAATAAAAGAATTGAAAGTTGAATCAAATTTTAAATTGGATCAACGTAAGTCCTTAAAGGACATGTCGGCCAACACAAATCCCATTTAGAATGGGATTGGATTTTTCCAAACAAAAGGATTCAATAATTCCAATTTTGGAATGGAATTTGAGAAGGAAAAAGATACACCGCCTCTAACTTGTCCTTGTCCTATTGGGACAATGTTACGAGTTCGTGTATATATATACACATATATTATTAAACACACAGAAATACGGAAAAAGGACGGAAATCAATGAGCCGCAGCAATCCAAGAGTGTCTTGGCAAGAAAATAATTTTTCTTCTTGGCTGAAATTTTTTTAGAAGATTTTAAACACACAATTTTATTCAATTTGTTCGAGGGTTTCATTGATCAAAGAGTTGATAGTGAGGATCGGTCTCGGTGTGGATACGCATAGATTCTTCGCACTATCGAAGAAATTTTGAAAAGAAACTCTCTTCACCAGGTACGTCTCAGATCCGATCTTTGACACGTAAATAAATTTTAAACATGAAAAAATCTAATTAGGATTGTTATTGTCTTCCGCTGCGTGTTACGAACATCTAAACGCAATCCTCCAGTGGTATCAGAGCCGTGGTTTATTGTGTCTAAAATTTATTTATGAAATATTTTAATATTATATTTAAAGAGTTCAAACCATAATAGATGTGTCTTGTGCAATAGTCAAATCGTTTGAATGTTTATATTACTTTATTTTAGATAAAATATGCATTCATATGACTATTGAGATAGTTCATAACTTGAATTTGAAATTTTGCATTAGATACAATGGAAATCTGCAATAGCTTACATGATTCTATTGTTATTTTAGTTGTTATTAGTTCATGAGATGTTAATTAATAATAATATTCTAGCATGAATTCTTTATATGTGATATATAAGATAAACATGTTAGATGCTGTTGAATTTTGTTTTATGACATGTGCTTATTTATTACATAATTTTGAATTATTTATTACATGTGATGTAAATTAATTTAGGACTAAGCATGTAGACATCTTGAACTAAATTTCACATGCTATAAAAGATTTGATCTTCGTGTTATTAAAAATTGTTTTTGTAACAATTCCCTCTTACTAAAATTTGAGTTCTTAAATAATAAATATAAGATAGTTTATTATAGAGCTATCCATCAAGGTAAATAGTTTTACTTATTTCTTGTTTATAAGGAGCGGCCTGACTACCAGTAGACTTATAGTTCGAGAATATATTAAAATTATTTATTGCATTAGATGTATGGATTGAAAGAATTATTCAATTTTACACTAGACGTCTGGACTACCCGGGGGAGTATAAAATTTAATAAGTTCTTTGCTATCATGATGGTTGAACTCAACTATGCCAATAGGATCTGACTACCAGAGGACTATTTGATATAGAGTTATTTAAGAAAATTGTATGGGGATACAATTGGTAAGAGTACCTACCTTTAAAATATATGTGAGAAATGACTTGACTTCCAAGGCGCTCATACATATTGTTAAAGGATTCCTTTACTCCACTAAAAGTAATAAAGATTTCGTCAACTATAACGAGGGTAAATAGTTTAAAATAATTAGTGGAAATATCATTTAGATAAAAGTCCATGTCTTTATGATATATGCAAATATGTTCTTATATTACTTTTTTTTCTTTTCTATATTTTAGATTTCTCAATATGTCTGTTATATCACTGTGTGAAATACTTGAGACCAACAAATTGGTAGGACCAAACTTTGATGACTGGTATAGAAATTTGAGAATTGTTCTCATGCATGAAAAGCTTATGGATGTGATCGATAAGCCTGCAAAGATAATCCCACCATAGAATGATGTTCAAGGCAACAAGGTTTATCATAAATATTTGGAAGAATGTCTTGCTATTAAACACATCATTCGGGCTTCTACGAGTTCTGAACTCCAGAGGAAACATCAGAATATAAATCCAACTGCAATTATTGAATATCTTAAAAAGATGGTTGATGCACAGTTGGACATTGAAAACTCTCCAATTGGACCCCTTGTCAATCATATGACTGTTCTTACTGAAGAACGTGAGAAGTTGGGGTACAAGCTTGGTAAAGAGTTTTCTGAAGATTTGATCTTGCAGCCAGTATATGATGTTGAATGTTTTCACTGTAAGAAGAAAGGGCATTGGAAGAAAAACTGCAAGGAGTATCTTGCAACTCTAAAGGACAAGAAACAAGGTGAAACATTAATGAAAAATATTTTCAAGGTTTCTTTAGCTACTACTAATTCTTTACTGTGGGTATTAGATACTGGCAGTGGTTATAACATCTGCAATATGTTGCAAAAGTTCAAGATAAATAGGAGGCTAAAGAAAGGACAAGTTAATCTACATGTTGGAAATGGTGCAAAAGTTGCGGCAGTAGCTGTAGGATCAACTTATTTAATAATGCCTACGGGAAAAGTACTTATGTTGGATGATTGTTATTATGTTCATAAATTTGTTTCGAACATAATTTCAGCTTCTATTTTAGACAATCATGGTTTTCACATTAATATATGCAATGGTATTTGCTCTATTTATTATAGTGATAATTTATATGCGAATGTCTATCTCCAACATAACGTTTATGTCTTACCTAATGTGAATGCTAATTCAATTATGCATGTTTCAAGTCTTAAGAGGAAAAGAAATGATCATATAAATCAAACATACCTTTGGTATTGTAGGCTTGATCATATTGGAGAGAAAAGAATTAACAAGTTGTACAAGAAAGTGTACCTTAACAAGTATGATTTTGAATCATATCCAACTTGTGAATCTTGTCTCAAAGGAAAAATGACCAAATCTCCATTTACTGGAAGTGGAGAAAGAGCTTCTAAATTATTGAGACTAATTCATACAGATGTTTGTGGGCCCATGAAAATTCAAGCTAGAGGTTGATATTCTTACTTCATCACCTTCAGTGATGATATGTCAAGATATGGATTTGTGTATCTTATGAAACATAAGTCTGAATCTTTTGAAATGTTCAAAAAGTTCCGTAATGAAGTTGAGAAGCATACTGGTACAAAGTACTAAGGTCTGATAGAGGTGGAGAATATCTTAGTGAAGATTTTACGAGATATCTCAAAGAGAATAGGATTCTCTCACAGTGGACACCTCAAGGAACACCACAACACAATGGTGTGTCTGAAAGGAGAAATAGAACCTTATTAGATATGGTGAGATCTATGATAGGGTTGACTGATCTTCCAATAAATTTATAGGAATATGTTTTGGAAGCAGCAACATACTTACTTAATAAAGTCCCCACTAAGTCAGGCTCTACAACACCATATAAGATATGGAAAGGATGTAAGCCTAACCATAAACATATTAAAGTTTGGGGTTGTCCAGCTTATGTTAAGAGACTACAGTCTGATAAACTTGACTCAAGACCTGATAAGTATAGGTTCATTGGGTATCCCAAGGAAACAAGGGGATATTATTTCTATCACCCTTCTGACCATAAAGTGTTTGTGGCCAGAGGAGCAACCTTTTTGGAAATGGAATTTCTTTTGGAAAGAAATTATAATGGAGAAATAGAAGATCAAGAAACTAATGAATCAACACAATATAAAGATCATGAGACCCAAGTTGAAGAACCTTTATTGGATATTTTGAAGTTGCCAAGGAAATTGCCATCTTCAACGGTTGAAGTTCAAGAACAGGTTAATGAACCAGTTCCAAACCAAATTGAACAATATCGAAATCCAACACAAGGTGAACAGGTTGTACAAGTACCTCTTTGAAGGTCTACACTAGAACTTCATATACCAATTAGATTAAATTTATTGGTACAATAAATAAAGTATGGACTTTAGTTGAACTTTCAAAGGATATAAAACCTATACGTTGTAAATGGGTTTTTAAGAAAAAGATTGGAGCAGACGGAAAGGTGGAGACCTACAAAGCACGTCATGTTGCCAAGGGATATCGTCATAAAGAAGGAGTCGACTATGACGAGACTTTCTCTCCCGTGGCAATGCTCAAATCTATTCGGATTTTGCTTGCTATAACAGCATACTATGATTATGAAATATGGCAAATGGATGTGAAAACAACTTTCCTTACTAGTGAGCTAGAAGATGATGTGTACATGACACAACCTGAAGGTTTCACATCTTTGTCTGATCATAATAAAATTTGTTAGCTACAAAGGTCTATTTATGGATTAAAGCAAGCTTCTCGAAGTTGGAATACTCGATTTAACAAAACAATTGAAAAGTTCAATTTTGTTAGATGCGAAGAAGAACCTTGTGTGTACAAAAAGGTTAGTGGGAGCACAATTATATTTTTAGTGTTGTATGTTGATGATATATTGCTCATAAGGAATGACATACCGGCATTGCAAAATACCAAGATTTGGCTATCTGAACAGTTTTCCATGAAAGAATTGGGAGAAGCAGCTTATATATTAGGAATAAAGATCTATAGAGATAGATCTAGGAAGCTTCTTGGACTTTCCCAGTCTTTGTACATTGATACTATCTTAAAGAGGTATAACATAGATAATTCCAAAAGAGGCTATCTACCGATAGGCACTGGAATTTCTCTCAGTAGGGAGGATTGTCCTAACACCTGAAGAGGGAGAACGCATGAGTAGGATCCCATACGCTAGTGCAGTAGGAGCTATCATGTATACCATGACATGTACACATCCTGATGTGGCTTATGCACTTGGAGTGACTAGCCGATATCAGGCAAATCCTGGTGAGGAACATTGGAAGGTGGTGAAGACCATTCTTAAGTACTTAAGAAGGAGTAAAGACCAATTCCTCATCTATGGGGATTCTGAGTTGAAACTTGAAGGTTATACTGATGCAAGTTTCTCTTCATATAGGGATGATAGCAAATCTATTTCTGGTTATGTATTCACCTTAAATGGTGGTGCAGTGAGTTGGAAAAATTCCAGACAAGCTACAATAGCTGATTCAGTGACTGAAGCTGAATATATAGTAGCTAGTGAAGCTGCTAAGGAAGCTGTATGGATGAAAAAGTTCTTAACTGAACTTGGTGTGTTTCCTTCAATAGAAGATGCGGTTCCATTGTTGTGTGACAATACTGGAGCCATTGCTCAAGCAAAAGAACCAAGATCACACCAAAAGTCCAAACACGTTCTGCGAAGGTATCACTCGATAAGAGAGATCATTCAACCTCGAGACGTCGAGATTCAAAAGGTTGATGGAAAGGAAAATGCTGCATACATTCACTAAAGCTCTTGGTGCAAAGGAGTTCGACAAGCACAAGTGGAAATTGGGGATGAAGTACAAGAGCGATTGGCTCTAGTGCAAGTGGGAGATTGTTAGGGATATAGTAGATATGACCTAGATCCAATATAATATTTGATAACTTGAACATATTTTTGTGAATGTCATTTGATATAAAATATATGGCATTTGATATTCGTTTATCATTATTATTAATTGTTTTATTAAATTTGATAAGGTCCTTTATTAAAATTTGAGATTTTTCATCGTGATAGAGATCATGATAATGAGAGCAAAGTCTTTTACAATTTAATCTAAATCTGTTCTTGATCGTAGAATTATTAATTTGGACATTAGTAATCCGGTTGGATCAATATTTATGTGATCGTCTTTATCAGATAAAGATTAGTTGATCTCATTAACTAAATCACAAAGATAGATGATGCATATAGAGATATGATCATTGAACCGACTCATTGGATAATTCCTAATGGTAAGAATTACCATAACTGTCAATAGGATATTTTCTTGAAGAATGTGATGTAACAGTTTCCTTTGACTTGAGATCGTCATAGTAATTGACAAGTTATTTATTGTGCTTTGATACTAGACACCTACGACCCTAGGGCGATAGTTGAAAGAATATTGGATACGATTGAATACTTGTAGAATTAGTGATTGATCAAGACGGAATCTGTCAACTCTTGGTATGAGTTTAAGCTCCATGTTGTCATGAGTTATAAACGACCAAACTAAGACCTTGGCCAGGGCAATTGAATGAAAGAAGAAATGAGTTTCTTAGGCCATTCAATGATCGATTATATTTGACGTGAACACATAGTTGATCGCCTATTAGGATTTGACAGTTGAACCATATCCTAGGGTGATCCAGAGCTATAAGGACAGAAGAAATTACTACATTATTCTTCTACTGGTTCTTGAGAGTAAATTGTATACTTCATCTATCCGGTCGTTAAGGAGTGTTACTAGACGTCACCCTTGATTAGTACATTGATATGATCAATTTACTACCGGTTTAGTATTGAACCTATGAGGTCGCACACTAACAAGTGTTCTGATCTTTGCTAAATGATTAATTATTTTATTATTTGATAATTAAATTAAAGAATTTAATTAGTCGAGTAAATCTAATTATTAGTCCAAATGAAATATTATTATATTCTTTGCTAGCACATAGAATATAATTAATATTGTGAACAAATTAAAGTTTTCTATTTGGAATAGAAAAATAAATTATATCTCTTAATATATATATATATATATATATATAATTAACGTTTCATATAAGAATTCATATGAAATACCAATAAAAGGATTGAACGTTGAATCAAATTTTAAATTGGATCAACGTAAGTCCTTAAAGGACATGTCCGCCAACACAAATCCCATTTAGAATGGGATTGGATTTTTCCAAACAAAAGGATTCTATAATTCCAATTTTGGAATGGAATTTGAGAAGGAAAAAAACCAACGCCTCTATCTTTTCCTTGTCCTATTGGGACAATGTTACGAGTTCGTGTATACATACACACATATCATTAAACACACAGAAATTCAGAAAAGGGACGGAAATTACTGAGCCGCAGCAATCCAAGAGTGTCTTGGCAAGAAAATAATTTTTCTTCTTGGCTGAAAATTTTTTAGAAGATTTTCAGCACACAATTTTATTCAATTTGTTCGCGGGTTTTATTGATCAAAGAGTTGATAGCAAGGATCGGTCTCGGTGTGGATACGCATAGAGTCTTCGCACTATCGAAGAAACTTTGAAAAGAAACTCTCTTCACCAGATACGTCTCAGATCCGATCTTTGACACGTAAATAAATTTTAAACATGAAAAAATCTGCATAGGATTGTTATTGTCTTTCGTTGCGTGTTACGAACACCTATGCGCAATCCTACAATTTGGTCTTAACTGTTTAAAGTTTTCTATCCAGTGCAATTCATTCTTGTAATGGAAGTAGTAAGACATTGATGGTGCGATATGCTTCATTTTTATCAACGGCCTTTTCCTTTTTCATTTTTCAGGAGCTTGATCCACCTCCCTGGATTAATAGAATGAGGGAAATGGGATATCCACCAGGATATTTGGGTAAATATGCATGTCCTCATTAGTTTATTGGATGTCTGTTTGTATTCTGTTGGTAATCCAAATTATATTTATTGCAGGTACAATTTATGTCGATGATGCAGTTTTCTGAACCTTCATTACCTGAACTACAAGGTACAATTTATGTCGATGATGCAATTTTCTCTTTGTGCCTTTTTGAGAGCATATTCAAATGATCGAATGTTTTTTGGTCCTCATATTTCAGATCTGTCAAATGAAGAATCTGATTTTGAACTTGAAGTCTCAGATAAACCCCCTCTTAGTATTTGGTGCATTTCATGTGCCCCGTTCTTCGGCATTTAATGATAATAACGAATAGTTTCTTTTATTAGCTTGTCATGGATGGTACTTGGATGTTGAATATTTAATGTTGGATTTTTTGAGTTTTTGTTCTACTTTTGAATTAGTTGTATTAATTATGAAATTTATTGATTAGTGTTTGTGAAATGAATTGGATTGCATGTTGAATTTGGTATTTGAATGATTAATTATTTAGTATTGTATTGTTGGTTGTACTTTGTGTTTGGCAAGTGGTGTAGTTCTAAAAACAGATTTGGTCATAAAAATATTTTCCAGATTTTTCACGAATCTAGGGTGAATTTTATGCATTTTTTCCAAGATTTTAATATTTCCCACTGATTTTTGTAGGAATGTTCATATATTTATTTTTAGATTATGAATATTTCCCACTGATTCTATAGGTAAAATAAAAAAAATATTTAAATTATTTTTAATACTTCCCACAGATTCGGAAGGAAACTTAAAAAATTAAATTATTTTATTTTATTACTTTTCCCACGACGATCGTGGGAAATTGCACTAGGCGAACCCACTAAAACCTCAGTGGGAAGCTCCCTGGAAACTACCCACGAATGCCATGAGAAATTATTTTCCACCAGCCATTTTCCCACCGAGCATCTCCCCTAGGAATGTCGTGAGAATACTGAAATTTCCCACTGATTTCCCACCGATTCTTCCATGAGAAAAATGTGTAATTTTTGTAGTGACTGGAACCGAGGGTCTATCGAAAATAACTTCTCTACTCTCTGGGGGTAATGGTAAGGTATGCATACACATTACCCTCCACAGACTCCACTGGTGAAATTTTACTAGATCGTTATTGTTGTACAACTTATTTATTTATTGTGCAATGCTTACAACAATTACCCAAGTTAGAGCATATCTCCAACCCTTGTACCATTTTTTTACACCAAAATGGTTCGATATTATTTTCTTTTATTTCAATTTATTTTTTATTTCATTATACAAATCTTTTCTTTTTTACATTTTCACCCCACATATTCCCTTTCTTAAATAACCATTTAATATAGAATTATTTTATATCATAAGTTTTTAAATAATATAAATTGTAAGAAAACATTATACATTATGCAAATTAATGGATAATTCAAATAAAAGCGAAATCATTAATAAGATATAATTAAGTAAATATTATATTATGATAAATTTTAGTTTAATTTCTACATAATTCAACCATTAGGATTAGTATGCTGCTCCCAAATGCTCTAGTAATGCATTACGAAGTGATATATTTCCAAAAGAGAGAAAATCAAATGCTCCTTTACACCGAAGGTAATTGATTCTAACTTTGGCCTTTCTTTTTGGGTTTTGTTGATATTACCGCTTGGTGTGGCGGTAGTTAAGTATATTTTGACTTCGTACCGGTGTGAGGCTAGTCTGATAAGATTTTATTTTAGATTGCTAGTGGTTAATGTTGTGTTTACACTACTTTTTCGTTTTCATAGTGTCGGGCCTTATTTACTGATTATTATTTTTGCTTTTCATCTATTTTCTGGTTCTTATAATATTGTTATTATTTCTATGGTTTCTATTGATGGTATTGATATATTATCTCTTTTCTTCTACTGGAGCCGAGGTCTATCGGAAACAACTTCTCTAATCTCTTGGGGAAATGGTAAGGTAACGTACACATTACCCTCCCCAGACTCCACTGGTAAAATTTTACTGGGTCGTTGTTGTTGTACAACTTATTTATTTATTGTGCAATGCCTACAACGATTACCCAAGTTAGATCTCCAACCCTTATACCATTTTTTTACACCAAAATAGTTCGATATTATTTTCTTTTATTTCAATTTATTTTTTATTTCATAAAACAAATCTTTTTTTTTCTTCTTTTTTACATATTCATCCCACATATTCCCTTTCTTATATAACCATTAAGAATTATTTTATATCATAAATTTTTAAATAATATAAATTGTAAGAAAACATTATACATTATACATATTAATGGATAATTCAAATAAAAGTGAAATCATTGATAAGATATAATTAAATAAATATTTATGATAAATTTTAGTTTAATTTCTACATATATATTCAACTTCCAGGATTAGTATGTTGCTCCCATAAATGCTCTAGTAATGCATTACGAAGTGAATGTTTTCGACAAAACAAAAAGGAATAATGGATAAAATAATTCAATAATTAAAAAAATTATATACCAAAAATAAAATGTAAAATTAATATTATAAAATATTATATAAAAAGTATAAGTAATTACAAAATTTATAATATGTTAATTTAAAAGTGCTATATAATAAAATATTAATTAATAGTAATGGAGTTGATGAATAGTGTTACACCAAATTTGGTGTAACACTATTCACACACCAAAATAGTGTAAAAAATGGTATTGGATTGGAGCAAGTAAATATCAAATCTTACACCAAAATAGCGTTTGACATGAAAAATGATGTTGGGTTGGAGATGATCTTAGAGACATCTATCACTAGTTGCTAAAAAAAGAAAAAAATGGTGCAAAAAATGTGAAATAAACATAAATTCAAAGCCTTCAATAAGATCAATGATGTGATCATATAAATTTGAAGTCACCGGGCAAATGCATACTCAGCGCAATTATGTTAGTGATATTACAACGTCAACTTTCATTTTGAATGGTGTATTGGTCAAATTTGGTTCCTTGTATTCTTAGGTTATCTATGCATGCCTACGACGTAGATAACAACGTAATTAAGGCCGACTTGAATAAGTTCGGCCCCAGTAAGCGGACGGACCAAGCGATTTGACTCAAGACGTTGTCGCTTAAAGTTCTGACTTTTCCGTACATTGAGACCACCAACCTCTTGTACTTTTCTTTAATTATTTCGAGGAAGGTACCTTAATATATAAATGGGACCTTCCTTTTGTAAAGGACTCATGTGTATCTTACTATTAAGAATATACAACTCTCTCTATCTCTATTTCTATCTCTCTCTTTCTTGTGAAAAGATCATTACTTGCTTCATTGTTCTTACATTTTAGCTACCTTCACTATTATCATAAATCTTAACAAACGACTTTCTCTAGTTCATATTACCCTTGATTCCGATTAACCCCTATTAATTTTTTATTGTTTTTGAGCTTGACAAGTACTTAACTTTTTAGCCAAATAATTTGACGCCATCTGTGGGGATTTCGTGAATCAAAGTTGTAGTTTGCTTCTAGAGATCTTTCAAAAAAAAAACCCCACCTTCTACAACCTAGAATGGCCGAAAACAACGCAAGAATGAAAGCTATCATGGATGCTAGAGCCGATCTTATGGGCCCTCTCAACGCGGCCACTGAAGGGGATGCTCCACACGCAACCCCTAGTACCCTGGTAAGCGTGGAAAACCTACCTTCCCCTTCTGAAAATCTGGTGGTTCCACGGGAAAAAGAGGTATCTACATCTACAACCAAAGAAGCACCCCAGAGGTAAAGAGGCTATTGGAAGAATGGTTGACAAGTGCTCTGAGTAGCTTAGCCGGAAAACCACCCAACACCAGATGCACACCAACACCAGTGGCGGACCATGCCATAACCGAAGATGAACTCGAGGTCACACGAACAAACAACGTGCCCTCCGATGCTCCAGCTCACGGGGGGACGCTCACAACCATCCTCAAAAAGATGAAAGAAATGGAAACTGAAAACAATTCGCTTCGCGACCAGATGAAGGAGCACCAAAAAAGAGTGGACAAGATCCCAGGTACACCTAAGTTGCTACCAAAGCGAGACATGGTGAGGTTCGTTGAACAACACTACACAGAAGAAGTTGCACCTTACCCATCCCAAAAACCTTCAAAATGCCCCCTATTTGAAGGTATATGATGGGACATCGGATCCCGAAGACCACCTAATTCACTATGTTACGACAGTCAAAGGTAATGATTTATCAAAAGAACAGGTATCGTACGTACTTCTAAAGAAGTTCGGCGAAACATTAACAGAAGGGGCCCTAACATGGTACTCCCAGTTGCCGGACAAAAGCATCTCCACGTCCGAGGAAATAGCAGATAAATTTGTCACTGTCCACGTAGGAGCCAAAAAAGCAGAAGCACGGGTCAACGACATCTTTGCTGTCCGACAGGTCTCAGGAGAAAGGCTTAGAGAGTTCTTAGCCAGGTTCAATAGGGTGAAAATGAGCCTACCAAATGTGTCAGAAGGCATGGCAGTCACAGCCTTTCAGAACGGACTCAGCAGGGACGGCTCAAGGGCGACCAAAAAACTACTTAGTCGTCTTATGAAATATCCCCCCACCTCATGGGAAGAAATCCACAACGTCTACTACGCCGAGGTACGTGGAGACGATGACGACCTTAATGGCCCTACCAGGCGGCTAACAACGGTAAACCCAAAAATCTGAAGAGACCGACGTAATGAGGGACGACAAGTACAAGTCCCACGCCTCAACAGGGAGAGATATCAACCCTACATCAGATCTTCACAACCACCAAGGCACGCAGATGCCATACAACGACATGTCGCCTCACTGAGGAACGACATAGGTATGCCTCCTTCATTATCTGCACATAAATTTTGTGTGTCTTCTTCAGAAGTAGTGTACGCACTGGAGAAGCTGGGCAACAAAGTACAATGGCCAGCAAAGATGAAGTCCCTCGCAAACAGAAAATCAAACGCCCTATGTAAGTTCCACCAGGAATGGGGGCACAAGACTGAAGACTTCATAGGTCTCTGAAAGGAGATGGTCAGGCTGCTGAACCAGGGGTTCTTGAAAGAACTGCTCAGCGACAAAGGAAAACTCAACTTCGCATGCGGGCGGGAACAACCTCGTGGCCCACCAAGGCTGCCCTCACCAACACGAACCATCAACATGATCATTGTGGATAGCAATGAACCATGTCAAATTCACCACCACTCACAAATTGAAGCGAACTATCGCTCACGAACGGTATGGCGACTTCGAAGATAGTATCACCTTCGATAAGTTTGACACCGACAGTTTGTTTTCCCCCCATTATGATGCCTTAGTTATTACTTTACGTATAGTAGATACTGATTTAAAAAGGATCATGGTCGACGATGGCAGTGGCGCGTGTATCATTCATCCGAGAGTCATTGCATTAATGGGAATTGAAGATAAAATAATTCTGCGATGCATAACACTAACTGGTTTTAACAATGCAGTTGAAAGAACCTCTGGTGAGGAAACGTTGCCCGTCCTGGTAGGAGGAGTTGTGATGGGAACCACTTTCCACGTAATGAATCAAGAAACGACATACAACGCCATCATAGGACGTCCATGGATACATGCCAGGAGGGCACTACCCTCCAGTTTCTATCAAGTGATCAAATTCCCTACCCTATGGGGAGTGTACAGTATACGGGGCGAGCCACACATCGTCCAAGAATGTTGCAAAATAGCTCAATATTACACTCACACCAAGCAGCTCAAAAAAGCAAGCCCGGAGGCATAAAAATCAGCCATGTCGGGGACTAAGGTCCACCTGACAGAAGACGCCATCAAAGTTCTCGATGCCATCGAAGCTAGCAAGGCCACAGTCAAAGACCTCGACCCCGTCCAGCTGAGCAACAACGATTCCACCAAGAAAGCATACATAGGCCACGGTCTTTCAAATCCAAGTAAGTATCGTGAATTTCTATCTGACCACGCAGACCTTTTTGATTTTTCCCATGCAGATATGCCAGGAATCCCACAAGAAATTGCCTCCCACAAGCTGAATGTCGATCCACTACACCCACCCGTGCGGCAGGCGAGGAGAAAATTGAATGACGCCATCAACGAAGCGATGAGTGAAGAAGTAGACAAGCTGCTGGATAATGGCTCCATTAGAGAATCCAAGTATCCAGAGTGGGTCGCCAATATCGTGATGGTCGAAAAGAAAAACAGGAAGTGGAGAATATGCGTAGATTTCACCGACCTAAACAAAGCATGTCCATAAGACTCATTCCCGCTACCCCCACATCGACCAATTGATAGACGCCTTGACAGGACACGAGCTACTAAGCTTCCCTGATGCATACTCCAGCTACAATCAGATCATGATGGACGGGAGAATCAGGAGAAAACGACCTTCATCGCTCATCAAGGAACATACTGCTACAGGGTAATTCCCTTCGGGCTCAAGAATGGGGAGGCTACATACCAGAGGCTGGTGACCACAATTTTCAAAGAGCAACTTGGAAAGACGATGGAGATCTTTATCGATGAAATTCTAGTGAAGTCGTCGAAAAAAGAGGACCACCTGAAGGAAGCCTTCGAAATAATAAGGAGATACGGCATGAAGCTGAATCCCAAAAAGTGCACCTTCGGCGTAGCCTCGGGAAAGTTCCTAGGGTTTATGGTATCATAAAGGGGCATCAAAGTCTACTCGGACCAGATCAAGGCCATAGATGCCATCCCGGAAATACTGAGTAGCAAAAAACAAGTGCAAAAGTTGAGGGGTCGAGTAGCTTCCCTCTCCAGGTTCATCTCACACTCCTCCTATTGGTGCCACAAATTCTTTGGTGTATTGAAAAAAGACCAAGGACTACAATGGAATGAAGAATGCGTCGACGCCCTGAGAAGTTTGAAGGCATACCTGTCATCGTCACCCCTGCTGGTCAAAGAAAACACAGGCGAACCATTATTTGTGTTCTTGGATGTATCGGAAGTTGCAGTCAGCACCGTCCTGGTGCGCAAAAATAAAGGTACACATTCTCTTATATATTACATTAGCAAAACTTTAGTGGACGCCAAAACTCCGTACCCACACCTTGAGAGTTTGGCATTAGCGCTCGTAGTAGCTTCACAGAAGCTTCGACCCTATTTCCAGTGCCACCCTATAAGGGTAGTAACGACCCTCCCTTTAAGGAGTGTCTTACACAAACCCGAACTCTCAGAACAACTCGCCAGATGGGCCGTTGAGCTCAGCGAGCATGATATCACATATCTTCTAAGGACCACCATCAAGTCGCAAGTCTTTGCCGACTTCATTGCCGACTTCTACGCGGAAGTCCTGCCAAAGACAAAACTCGAGGCGCAACGCGTATCCTCCAATAATGACCTATGGGTCCTTTATACGGATGAACACACTGGGATCGGGACTCGTTCTCGAGGTTCCCACGGGTGAAACAATTTTCCAGTCCATACGATGCCCGAAAATGACTAACAATGAGGCCGAGTACGAGGTTGTTATTGCAAGTATGAAACTGGCCACCAAATACGGGGCTCGTCGAATCCTCCCCCACTGCTACTCCCATCTTGTGGTAAACTAGGTCACTGGGACTTATCAAGTCAAAGAGCAGAGGTTGCAAAAGTACCAGACAGAAATCCACAAACTGATGGCTACGTTTGACGAATGCCACTTCGAACAAATTCCCCGAGCACAGAACGTCGAAGCGGACGGCCTGGAAAAGTTGGCTGCAGCCACCAACAACTTCAACAAATAAAGTGTGTTCACGCTCCTCCACTCACCCATTGACCACACCGAGTTACTTTCCTTAAACATGACTTGGGACTGGCCCAACCAATTCATATCTTATTTGCAAGACGGGACATTTCCCCCCGATAAAAGGAGGTGAAAAAGCTTGGAGTACAGGCCGCACACTACATGATCAACAATGACCTCTATAAGAGGACGTTCGGTAGCCCTCTAGCCAAGTTCTTAGGGCCACACCAAATGAGGTCGGTACTTGAAAAAGTACACGAAGGCCATTGCGGCACTCACACTGGTAATCGCGCCCTCGTGCGGTGCATCATACGCGACGGCTACTACTGGCCCACTATGAAAAAAGAGGCAGCCGAGTATGTCCGCTGATGCGAATAATGCCAAAAGTACGCCCCAATGATACATCACCCTGGAGAACCCCTCCATTCAGTCACTTCACCCTGGTCATTCATCAAATAGGGAATGGATATAGTCGGCCCACTTCCAGCAGGACGAGGGAAGTACGATTCTTACTTGTTTTAAATGACTATTTCTCTAAGTGGGTAGAAGCAGGTGCGTACGTGCAAATACGCGAACAAGAAGTCATCGCCTTCATATGGAATAACATCATATGCCGCTTCGGCATCCCAAAAGAAATAAGCTGTGACAACGGGCGTCAATTCATCGGTCAAAAAACGACGGAGTTCTTTGTGAAATGACGCATCAAAAGGATACTATCCACTCCATACCACCCCGCCGCCAACGGCCAAGAGCAATCCTCTAACAAAATAATCCTAAACATACTGAAGAAAAAGCTGGAAGACGCCAAAGGGATATGGCCCGAACTACTACCTGAAGTCTTGTGGGCACACAGAACTACACCCAAGTCCAGCACCGGGGAAACCCCGTACTTACTGGTTTATGGGACCGATGCTATCATACCTGTTGAAGTAGGTGAACCCAGCTTAAGGTATTCGCACACCAGTGGAACAGAGAACGACGCCAACAAACTCCAAGACCTTGATGAAGCCGAAGAAAGAAAGGGAATGGCCCACATCATGATGGTAGCCCAAAACAATAAATCGAAAGGTATTACAACAAAAAGGCAAGAGTAAGACCACTCAAAATGGGAGACTACATCCTCAAAGCAAGACGTTGGCCTCCAAAGACCCAAATGAAGGAAAACTGGGCACAAACTGGGAAGGGCCCTACAAGATCACAGCGGAAGCCGGGAAAGGAGCATTCTAGCTCGAGAAAATGGAGGGAAAAACTCTCCAAAATAACTGGAACGTCGCCTACCTATAACATTTCCACTTCTAAAAGGCGTCCCCTGAGTCGTACTTTTTTTCCCTTACTTGAGTTTTGTCATAATTGGGTTTTCTCGGGAAGGTTTTTAACGAGGCGGCAAAGGAACACCTGGAGATGTTTGTAGTACAAGTGTATCACATTGGCCCCTCTGTGTACTCTCCAAGCCCGACATGATGCATGGACTAGATTAGTACCATCTCAAGATGTATAGAAAGGCTACGGCCATCTCCAGATGTATAGAAAGGCTACGGCCATCTCCAGATGTATAGAAAGGCTACGGCCATCCCCAGATGTATAGAAAGGCTACGGTCATCTCCAGATGTATAGAAAGGCTACGGCCATCTCCAGATGTATAGAAAGGCTACAACCATCTCCAAATGAATGAAAAGGCTACGGCCATCTCCAAATGAATGAAAAAGCTACAGCCATCTCCAAATGAACGAAAAAGCTACGGCCATCTCCAAACGAACGAAAATGCTACGACCGTCTCCAAGTAGACGAAAGGGCTACGACCAACTCCAAATTCATGAAGGGGCTGAGGCCATCATTTATACATGGCTAAGGCCATTGTTTTAACACGGTTAAGACCGTCGATTTTTACATGGCTAAGGCCATCATTTTTACACCGGCTACGACCATCATTTTTACATGGCTAAGGCCATTGTTTTAACATAGTTAAGGCCGTAAAATTTTACATGGCTAAGGTCATTATTTTTACACGGCTATGATCGTCGAACCTTACTTGGCTACGACCATCATTTTCACAAAGTCAGGGCAACCTAATGGCCAACTTAGCTTCAATTATGGCAAGATAAAAAAAGGGGGGAAAGTATATAATGTTCCATAAAACGAAAAAGATTAACTATAGTAAAAATCATATATTTTTATCCTCAAAAGGGTCAACACCCACTATACAAAAATAAGTATTTAAAAACATATTTACAAAGGTCCTAAAGGCCTCCGCCCCCTGATTATCCTACCCCGCCTGGCCTTCATGTGGCCCATCTTCGTTCCCAGGAGGATACGCCTTGGAAATCCAAGAGCTGGACTCCAAACGGTTGACGTCTACAAAGTTACCCTCCTCTAGGGGTGGCGATTCAGGAGTATAGCCAGTCTCTTCACGGGCAGCTCTAACCAGTTGGCGTTGGCTCTCAACTTCCGCCTCAAATGCTCGCCAGTCGCCAAAAATTCTTCAAGCACGACCCGTCGGGCCTCCGCATACACCCACATCTTGTGTGCCTCACAAGACGCGTCAGCCTGTGCAAGGGTCCGTTTGAGGTCCTCAACCTCGGCCTTTTTGACATCGAGTTACACCATTAAGGTCGCAACCCGAGTGCAAAACTCCGCCGCCTCTTCCGCCACTACGCGACCAAGCTACAACTCTTCGTCCTTAGCTTGAATAAGGACCTCCATCTCTGTAGTCCGAGCAACGGCAAGTATAAGTTGTTCGTCGACTTTCTCTAGCTCGGCCACCCTCTTCTTCAGCTACTCCTCAGACTGCACGAGGCCCTCTTGAACCACCCTGAAGTTAGGATCATGCTTGTATATATCGGCCAGTGTCTGGTGCACCTCACGTGTTTTGTTATATTTCTGTACCACCCTATTGTATTTGGCCACCTTTTTCTTCAGGCGTCGACCCCTCTCCGCCTCCAAGATAAGAGTCTAAAAAATGAACGAAAGATGAGTACAAGGAAAATCTCCCTCCACTAATGCAAAAGAAAAATCATCAATCAAGGCAAAAGACGTACTTGCAAGGCCGCGCCCACCACTCTTCGGGCCAAGCCTTTGTCACTGAGCTCCGCCAGGGCCGCGCTCTAAGCGCCCACACAAAGGAGTATCATGCTGGTGGCCGCCTCCTCACAGTTCTCCAACAAATTGTAGTGACTAGGAATTACTAAGCGACGGGAGGACCGACCAGCCACCATCTCCACTTGGTCCATGGACCCGCCTTCTCTGCCCGCATCCTCCATAGCGATCTCCGGGCCTTCCACGTCCACACATTTGTCCCTTTTGTTTGTGTCTTCCCTCCTCAGAGCAAACCTCCCCGAGCAAATGGCCTCGGCCATAAGAACCGGCCTAGATTCAAGACGGGGTGGTTTAACCTCCGTCTGAGTAACCACAGCCTTGCCGGTTAGAATCCGACATCTCCGCCTCTCCAACCTCTCTTCCTCTTCAAGGTCCCCCTCACTGGGACGCAAGACGGGCTTAGAAGGGAATGGTTCGACAATGGGAGCTCTTGTGGGGCAACCCCAGTGACGGTCCCAGGAACAACCGCCGGTATCTCTTCGGGCGTTATTTCAAGTATGGCCCTTGGCAGTGCCTCAGGAACTAACTCCGGAGCCGCTTCTGATGCAATCTCCTGCCTTGAGAAGGGAGAAACACTACCCATGGACATACCTACGAGGATCATATCCTCCTCACCAAGGCTAGATGTCGCCATAGAAGGGTCGGCCACAACTCTCTTCTTCTTCTTCTGTGCCTTCTTAGAGGCTCCTCGACCTACCAAAATATGTATGAGATAGGCAAGAAAATTATGGACAACCCCCAAGTCATAACGGAAATGAAATAATCAAGCATGGCCATTATCTGACGGGCCATAAAGCCTGAGGAATTCCGGCCAGGTACGACATTCCTCCACAAATGGTATCAACGCTCGCACCCACGACCTAATGTCATCAATCCTTCGAGGAGGGCGAGCTGTCACTGCATGAAGGCAAATGGAAATCTACAATGGTGAAAACCAGCAAAATAAGATTGCCATAGTAAAAGCTACATACAGGAATACTTACATATTTCGTTCCATGCCTCCACAAACCTTTCAGGGTTGGACACCAGGTGTTCGGTACACACATATAAAAATCTTTTCCAAAACTTGAGGCTGGCCTTGTCGTCTGCTTGCCACACAAAGCTCTTCTTGCCCCGGCATATTAACTGGAGCATCGAGCCTCTCATAAAGCTCACGCGGAACATTTGAAAGAGGTGATGAATGGTAACCTCTTTCTCAGCCTTCGCCACATATGTAGTAAGAATCCTACGCACCTTCAAGGCGTACAGAGTAAGTTGGGCCGGACACGCTCCGTACAAGCGACAAAGCTCCTCCGCCAAAGGGTAAAGCGGGAGGCTATACACGATTTAAAAAGCGTACTCGTAAAATGTGCAATACCCAGGCCTATGCATGTTGGCATCGTCCGTCCCGGTAGGAGCCATCTCGATGTAGTCAGGGATGTTATATGACTCCCTGAGAGTAGCCAAAGGAGATAGCGCCAGTTTGCTGAGTTCCCAAGGGGGAAGCTTACACTGGTTGTTAAAATCTTTCCGTGCAGCCATATCCAGTGGAAGAATATTGGCCGTTGATTAGGGAACGAGAACCTCCTCGGCTTCCCCATCATCTGAGGGCGACGAATCCCTAGAGAGGGCGTCACCCTTGGTTCTGGTACTATCATGACGATGTTTAGTCATAATGAAAGTTATGAGAGAAAGGCGTTTTAAGGATACAAGGTTCGATTCTCAGGAACGAATATTTTAAAGGGTGCCAGAGAAAGATGAGATAAAGGTCGAGAAAGTGCTCTCCAAAAAGTTCGAAAGGTGATTCGAATTCAACCTCTCCCCTATATAAGGAAAGGTGCACGGAAATCAAAAAGGCTTGGTTCAAAAACCGGCACCGTAAACCAAAACTTGACGTCATGTCCTGAACCGCCTCGGGATAAAAGGTAATGATCACACACGTGATCGATAATGTCATCTTAAAAAAGGAGCCCTAAAAGGAGGTGTTATGTCAATGGCATAACCCCTCTGCATATGATCACGCCCCCTTTTTTTGCAGTATCTACGGGAACAACCAAATTTGTAGAAAGGACGAGCACGCATATTCGTTCGTTGAAGACGTCTCTCGGCTACGTCTCCAACAAACAGAGGGACTATCTGTATTGGGCAAATATGATTTCCTATGTTCTTAGGTTATCTATTCATGACTACGACGTAGATAACGACCTAATTAAGGCTGACTCGAATAAGGTCGGCCCCAGTAAGCGTACGGACCAAGCGATATTACTTAAGACGACGTCACTTAAAGTTCTTACTTTCCCGTACACCAAGACCACCAACCTCTTGTACTTTTTTTTGATAATTTCGAGGAAGGTCCCTTAATATATAAAGTTCCCTTTGTAAAGGACTTATGTGTATCTTACTATTAAGAATATACAACTCTCTCTCTCTCTATCTCTCTCTTTCTTGTGAAAAGATCGTTACTTGCTTTATTGTTCTTACATTTTAGCTACCTTCGCTATTATCATAGATCTTAACAAAACAACTTTATCCGGTTCATATTACCCTTGATTCCGATTAACCTCTATTAATTTTTTATTGTTTTTTAGCTTGACATGTACTTAACTTTTTATCCAAACAAATGGACTATATTCACATTTGAAGTTATTCATTTTCTTTCCTCAAAGTTGTTTCTTTGAGAGAGACATTTTGGCTATATATAATAGAAAGTCTCAAAACGGTGATTGATTTTTTAAAGTATATTTGGTTACAGCTTTAGCATTAGAAATAGAAAGTAGGAAGTCTATATTAGAATATATTGTGTGTATCTTTTTATTATTGATAGAATATTCTCTCATTATTGTACAGTCCTATAGTTGGTAGGATTTGATTTCCTTCATAATTGTACAGTCCTATAGTTGGTAGGATTTGATATCTCTCTGTACTCTATATATACTTTTGTAAGCAATACGAGAAAATTAATTCTCCCAAAACTCTCTACATGGTATCAGAGCCAGTGGCTTATCGCCAAAGAAACCCTAATTCTTCCGTACCCGCGCCGCCGCCCCCGCTGCACTAATCGGCAGCCCGCCGCCGCGACCTTCTCGGTCCACAGCCTCTCACCGGCATCTTGTCGCGCCACAGCTGCACTAACCGGCAGCCCTCTCCCTCTCGACGTCGTTCAGCGCCTTCTCTCTTTTGCCTCGCGCTTCATGGCCACTACGATTTCAAACGATCTTCTCCAGCCGATTGCCATCAATGCATCGGCTCAGATTCCACTCAAATTGGATTCCACTAATTACCTGGTGTGGAAATTCTAATTCCGAACCCTTCTTACGGGTAACGACCTCCTCGACTTCTTAGACGGATCGAAGCCGTGCCCACCAGCCACTATCATCGACAAGGAGGTAACTTCCCCCAATCCAGCATATCCTTACAGGATTCGCCAGGACAATCTTATTCTCAGTGCCATCATCTCGTTGATCACACCGACGATCATCTCCTTTATTGCCGCTGCGGAAACCTCTAAAGAGGCCTGGGACATCCTCGCGCGCACAAACAACACTGCTTCTCGTGGTCGTATCATGGGTCTCAAACAGCATCTCCATAATCCGGTAAAAGATTCTAAATCTGTTACTGATTTTATGTACAGTATTCGCGTGATTGTGGATGAATTATCTCTCCTGGGTATTACTGTTGATTCTGAGGATCTTGTCATTAAGGTTCTCAATGGTCGTGATGATCCGTATATGGAACTCTCTCATGCCATCCAAGCCCGCGAATCTCCAATCTCTTTTGCTGAATTACATGACAAGCTGTTAAGCATGGAGGCTCAGGTTACTGCTCGTACGCCGGCCTCCTTCGCCGCATCTGATTTGGCTCCGTCGACTGCCTTCGTCGTCGGACATCAGTCCAACCGTAACCGCTTCGATAGCCACGGGCGCGGTCGTAGCAGCTGTGGTTCTACCTCCGGTCGCGGTGGTTACTCCAGCAATGGCCAATCTCGCGGGTACAATGGGAAGTGCCAGCTCTGCAGTGAATTTGGCCACTCCGCACGCCGCTGTCCGTCCTATCCCATCTCCGGCGCCAATCAGCCCCCTTACGGTGGACCACTGCATACGATTGGATCTTGGACTCTGGTGCCTCCCATCACATAACCACTGATCTTGCCAACATGTCCCTTCACTCGTACTGATATCTCCTTTGTTGTGACAGTTCATGCACGCTCCTACTGTCACTCATTGGGGTGCAGTTAAGCGCCTCTTCCGGTATCTGAATGGGACGCGTGACTTTGGAGTCTGGCTGCGTCCTTCATCTGCTATACATCTGCATTGTTTTTCTGATGCTGATTGGCGTGGAGACTGTGATGACCGCTGCTCAACTGGTGCCTATGTTGTCTTTCTAGGGCCTAACCCTATTTCCTGGAGCTCCAAAAAGCAGCGTTCCGTTGCACGATCTTCTACTGAGGCTGAGTATCGTGCCATTGCTTCTGCTGCCGCTGAAGTTCGTTGGCTTCATTCCCTGCTGCGCGAGCTTCATGTTCCTCTTCCGGCTGCTCCTGTCATTTACAGCGACAACATTGGCGCCACTTACCTCTGTGCTAACCCTGTGTTTCATTCGCGCATGAAACACATCTCTATTGATTATCACTTTGTTCGTCAATTGGTTCAGAATGGGTCTCTTCGTGTTGCTCATGTATCCTCTGCTGATGCTCTCACCAAGCACTTATCTCGTCCTCGGCTTCTTCTGCTGATGCCCAAGATTGGCGTGTCCTCCGGCCCTCCATCTTGAGGGGGCGTATTAGAATATATTGTGTGTATCTTTTTATTATTGATAGAATACTCTCTCATTATTGTACAGTCCTATGGTTGGTAGGATTTGATTTCCTTCATTATTGTACAGTCCTATAGTTGGTAGGATTTGATACCTCTATGTACTCTATATATACTTTTGTAAGCAATACGAGAAAATTAATTCTTCCAAAACTCTCTACAATCTACATTAGCCCTAGTGAAAATGTCGTTGCTTCAAATCCATAAAATTTAAGTTATTCATAAGGAAAAAAATGACATGGATTTGCACGTCTTTTTCTTAGTAAATAACAGTATTAAGTTAATTGCATATCATGAAAAAATAGTTAAAGAAATGATCATTTGGCCTATACAAGTTTAAACACTAATTAAGAGATCATTTGGTAGGAAGTATTAAAAAAAATAATGCAAGCATTAGATCTATGCATTACTAATACTTTATTTGATACATTTTTTCGACTTGTGTATAAGTAATACTATACATCGTAATTGGTATTATCCTATGTATAAGGAATGCATAGAAAACAATGGCATTAGTAATACCAAGATTATATGCATGCATTAGTATGGTTAAAGACAAAATTATCTTTAAAGTCCCTTAAAAAATAAAGAATATGAATGCCATTTTTGTAAGCAATTATTTTTCTTAAACCAGCAAGTTGCAGCCGATCATAAGCTTGACTCTCGAAATGCGGCTTAAAACACGCATTGAAAATGTTTCCTTAAACTACTCTTCCGTTTAAATGGAGAATCAACGACATGCATGGGCGACGATGAATATCAATGAAAAAGCTAGAGGCGGAGCCAATCTAAATGATGAACATAATTCTTGCAAGATTTTACTATGAAACTCCTAACTAGTCTTAGTTATTGGTTTGCGATTAAATATTTATATATCTATCTAAAAAATAATAACTACAATTATATTTGATTTTATGGTTCCAAAAATACGTGATTTATTTAATACTAGTTATTAGGCAATAAATGCTAAATATAAGTAAAAAAATAAAAAATGCAAACTAATAGGACTGCAAGGCTAGGCCTCGAGTTGGCTAGGGCAAGGCCTCGAGGTCTAGGTGGGGCTAATAGCAATGAACAATTGATGAATAATTAATGACAACGAGGGCCTCAAAGATGGCTTTTTGCAGTTAATAACAAGCAATAAATGGAGAACAACGAATGAATAAGTAAAAATGTGAAGAACAATTGTGTTAGCAAAGAGTAGAGAATGTTGTGTTGTATTCAATATATTGTATAAAAATTCAAATCCTTTACAAGATTATAAGGGTCCCCTTTATATAGGAGGGGTGGAAAAAACTATTGGTACAACTGTATAATGGCTTAGTACTAACTTGTCCTATTCTAACATGCCCTATCAGTTCCGATCACGTGCTATGGGGATTTTCTCACTTTTCTATGATTGTCGTTGGTTTTCGTGCTACCTCGAGGTATGCCGCGATGAGTCTTCAATATACCTTCTCGAGAGGGGTGCTTCGGGGGCGAGCCCTGGATCGCGCTCCGAGCCTATCGAGGTCTGGCTCGAAGTGTCATAGAAGCCTCAATATCGACCTTCCTTTATTTTGACCGTGTATAGATAGTCCTCGCGTTTCTTGGAATGAAATAATAAGGAACAATTTGAATTATTCAACTCTTCAATACCTTTATCATTACGTCAATTATGTCATGTGAGTAGTCATATGACAAAACAGGGGATGTTCAAAAGTCATATTTGTACGACTCTTGAGAAGCCTCGAATTGATTAAGCCGGTTGGCCGTCCTTTGGATTTTTCCAACGCGCGCTACTATCCCCTATAAATACTCCAATTCTTCTATCCTCCCTCTTCATCATATCTCCAAACTTTTGACAGATTGTTTCTCTTCTTTCTTGTGTTCGTACCTCATATAGTTTTCATCTCAAATCTTTCAATAAAAATGGTAAGACCTCTAGAACTGTTTCCCAAGATGACAAAGCTTCTTCATTTTCATGCTCGTCTAAGGATAAGACCATAGTACCTCCTTGCCTTGAAGAGTGCATCTCGGGACTTTGTGAAACATCCTTTGATTTCACAATTGACAAGCCTTCTTAGTAACTGGGGTGATGCGAACCCATGTCCCGGTATATTAGCCTGATATAACCAACATTGGGAAGGTAAAAATGGATTACCGTTGGAGAGAGGCGATGCAAGTAGAGATTCCTTCTCGGGAGGAAGATGTAACGAGACATAAACCCAGTTTCCTTAGCGTATATACATATCCTTTTACCCTAGGGTCGGTGGAACCATCCTCGCTATCGATAGACCCTGTGATCCCTGATTTCTGTAGGCAGTACCAGGTGACGCTCGGTCAAATTCATCCATTATTCTAGCTCGTTGTCTACACGATTAGGCACTTTGCGAACATGACCGGGGGGGGTACCTTTTACCTTTGACCATCTGATTAGGATGTACAATCCCTGACTTTATCGAGGCAGCCTTGTTAAGTTTCAGCCTCGGGCTCCGAAGGCTTTCTTTGCCCATACCGACGAAGGCAAGGATAAGTACGATCTAATTCATGTTGAAAGGATGTTATTCCCTGAGGAATGGAAAATGAATCGTAATTGGATATGTTGATCAAATATTTTTCCTTTCCTTTGGACCATTTTCCCTCCTGAACTAACTTCCTCCGTTGCTACAATTGTTGAGATGTACCCTCGTGCAATTAAGGATCATTCAGGATGGGTTCGCCAGCTCGATTCGACTTACTCCTCTATGGCGTGACCTGGCCAAGGGCCGATGAGAAGCTTAAAACCACTGTGAGGTTTCTCTTCTGCCGTATTTGAGCTTGTTATAGGAGGTATCCCATAATCGTATTCTTAACCTTCGTGACTTCCTTTTGCATTTGTTCAGGCCTGGGAGATGCCTCTTTGATGAGGGAAGACTTCTCTGGGGAGGTTGGTACCTCAAGTCTTGCTAAGGAGAAGAAGAGAAAAAGAAAATCTCCGACTAAGTCACCGAAATCGAAGAAGGCTAAATCTCAAAATCCTAAGGTTGATTCAGCGGCCTTAACATTGGAAGCATCAGAGAGTCCCCGAGTTGGGGGAGAAGAGAGAGACAATTCTCTGCTAGTAGGTGAGGGAAAAGAAGCATGCTTGCTTCGCATTTTGCTGAGCCGATGGCTGTTTAGGCGAAGGCTTCTGAACTAGAAGATGTATGTGTTGTCCCACCTCGAGCCGAAGAGGCCTTCAAGGGTGTCTTCCCTGAGCCGATCGATGGCCAAAACATTCCCCGATCAGAGGGGCATTCGGTGGATGAATTATGGGACCCATCTTCGAGGCTCTCTGAGGGCAAGAGAAGGACCCGATCGATCCAGCCGGGGTTATTGATGGGAGTGATTCTCCGGCGGGTTCGGCATCCTTTTTGAGGAAGATACAAGATGCCCGGAATAGAGAAACTTCCAATGTAGGGGCGTCCCTCGGGGGGGGGGATGATGTATTTTAAGGATTCTTTACTAGGGTTAAATAAAACCCCAAACTTACTGCCTCGCTCATTTTTTAGGAAGTTGAGAGGCTGCAAACAGGTAATCCTTTGCCGACTCTGTACTGAGCTTTGATTCCCATCTCCCTGATTTTGTGTTTTCATACTTTCAGTCAATAGCGATGTACAATCGGGCTTTAGCTAAGTCCCAAGGTGAGTCGACCGGCTATGAGGAAGAGTGTGGTAGGCTCTCGCCAGAGGCTGGCGAGCTCAGATCTCTTTTTAACAAAAAGGAGGAAGAACTCAATGACCTTCGGGCTCGTTTTGAGACGGTGTCTCGAGAGCGGACCGATCTTGCTGAGCAGGTAATACAATATTCTTATATTTTTATTTCCATGTTTGTTTGAACTCAGTATTTAACAACTTTGGGTTGATCTTTACAGCTCGAGAAGAAAGAGGTCTTAACGAGGGAAGGTCTCAGAGGCAGGGATATTAATATCCTCGGACTTAAGCAACGTATGGACGAGATAGCCTCCGAAAGAGATACCTTTCAGGAGAAGTTGACTTCGGTTAAGCATTTCCTTCAGGAGGCGAGGGCGGATAGTGGTAATTATACAGATCTCCATGATGAATCAGTTGTCGCGCTGTCTGCATCCAAGTCCGAAGCTGATAAGCTCATGTCCCCATACCGAAAAGATGATGTAGTTGAAAACACTTGGGCCAGGAAAGTCTATGAATATGGAGGATCTCGGAGACATGTTCTCGAGGATGAATGTGCAAGGGGCATTGATTTGTCTGCTGAGATCGAGAGGGTGAGCCCCTAGAGGAGGAAACGACAACTCTGCTTTCTTCTGATGGTGGTTCGGCCAGTGGGCCTGAGGAAGACGAAGATTAAGGTGAATCCCCGAGGAGGAGGTTGTTGATGTGCCGAGGGTCGAGGGCCGAGGGCCGAGCCATTGAAGGCACAACTTATGGGGGGATATGTTTGGTCAAGTGACCCCGACAATGAGATTAGGCTTTTATTTTTCCCCCTCTAGGCATGAGCCTTGTAAATACATCTTTTATAAATATAAGATTTTCATTATTTTACCTTTGATTTGTGTTGAATACGAGCGTATGATTCTAACGATTATCTCTGGTACCAGACCCAGAACATAATAAACCTTTAGTTTTTTTAATTGATTGATATGATGCTTCTTAAAGTCCTTTGTTATCCCTCGGACTAAGCTACTGATGTGAACTTAGGTTGCCGGGATTTCTGAATCTGAGTTGAGTTAGAGTCGGGTCTCGATATTTTAGGCTTCGGTGAAAATCCTCGAGTGAGAATTTTCTCGAACTCAGGTAGCCTTTGGGCTTATTAACCGGGTGGTCGTTCGCTTGCTTTTCGAACTCGGGCGACCTTTGGGCTTAATAGTAGAGAGAAAGTTTGCTCGAGCTTAGGATACATATAGCCATGCTGCTTTATCAGTATTCCCCGATTGATAGCTTGCTCGAACTCAGGTAGCCCTTGGGCTCTCTAGGATGGCCCTTAGGTTGCATTGGCCCTTAGGCTCTTACGCATTGGTCTTTAGGTTGGCTCTTATGCATTGGCTTATAGGCTTTTCAGGCTGGCCCTTAGGATCTTACGCATTGGCCCTTAGGCACTTTAGGTTGGCCTTTAGGCTCTTACGCATTGGCCCTTAAGCTCTTTAGGCTGACCCTTAGGCTCTTTAGGTTGTCCCTTTGTCACTTTGGCATGGCCCTTAGGCTCCTTTATATTGGGTCGATGTGACCTCTAATATGGCTATAGTTTTTCCTAATTTTGGCAAAACACTTTTGAAATTTTGATTATACCTTGTCATGTTTTATGTTTGCTTGACTCTTTGACGGCTCAAACAAGAACCTCGATTGTGAATCGATATGTGACAATCACTGAGTACCTCGGGAGTCTCGCTCAAAGGTTGAGTTTTCAAAACCTTTTCATCGAAGGCTGATTGTTTTCGAGCCTTTTCATTGTTTGGAGCTGATATTATCGAAGCTCCTTTGCTTATGTCGAGGGTATCCTGATAAACCAGTTTTTTTCAAAATATTTTCGAAGAATTTGGAGGCCTTTAGTTTGTGGCAGCATTCAGACGTCTCTAAACCAAGTTAATTCGGCCGTAGCCTTTCCGTTCGACTGTAGTATTCAGTCCTCGGGTGCGGTGACATTTGCGACTATATCGAGGGTATGACTTTTTAGGGGTCTTATAAGTTCGATATATAGCCTTGGCCCTAATATCGTGGTCATGCCTTTTTAAGGTCTTACAAATTTGGTGCTACCTCATTGAGGGATTACGAACTCGACGTTGCCTGATTGAGGTCTTACGAATTTGAGCTTTTGATAGCTCGATGAACTAACTGTTAATAACAGTCCCCGAGTGTTCAAGAGCTTCTGGCCTTTGAGCTGCTTATGAGAAATTAGTGAACTTCTTTGAGACACAAAGTGCTTTGATAAGCAAAGGGTATCAATTACTTGATGTATGCGTACATGTTTTTTGCCTTTGGAGCTCGATTATTCTACATGGACTTCATTTGACCGTTTGACCAAATACAACATTCTCCTATCAAAATCCTCCTAGGTGTAGTTTGGTTTCTTCCAAGAGGTGACATCCTCCAGGGGTGATGCCCCAAAATTTAAGGTAGATCGAAGAGAAACCATGAATACTTGATGGGTTCTCTTTAGGTAGCATATGGATATTACCTTGTTAAAAACCTTTACGGTAAAACCCGTTTGGGATAAAATCTGATCTAAGGGAAAAATAGCGCAACACATGATTTAAAACCCGAGGTTTTTGAGTCGAAGGGTGCTTCGGCATCTTTCGTCAAACACATGTTAGCAATTAGTGTATGTCATAAAGTGAAACAGGGAGAAGGTCATACCGTTAGCAATAATAGCGTTTGAGCATCAATATGTTCCAATTGCTTAGAAGTTGTTCGCCTTCCATGGTGCCAAGTTCATAGGACCCCCTTCCTACTATTTCGAGGATGCGGTACAGTCATTTCCAGCTCAGGCCCAACTTTCCTTCATTTGGGTTTGGAGTGTTGAGGGTGACTTTCTTTAGGACTAAGTCACCGATTCTAAAGTGTCGGAGGTTTGATCTTCTGTTATAATATCTATCGATACTCTATTTTTGGCGGTCATTCAGACAAGTATGACCTCTCGCTTCTCATCTAGTAGCTCGAGGGCTTTAGTCATGGCCTCACTATTCTAGTCCTCGGTGGCATGCCAAAATTTGGCGCTTAGCTCTCCAAACTCGATCGGTATCAGTTCCTCGGATCTGTATACCAAAGAGAACGGTGTCTCTCAAGTGCTTGACTTTAAAGTTGTTCGGTATGCACATAGTACTTCGGGCAATACCTCTCTCTATTTTCCATTTGCATTTTCAAACCTCTTTTTCAAGTTTTGGATGATGGTTTTGTTTGTGGACTCGGCCTGCCTATTCACACATGAGTGATAGGGCGTTGACAGGATCCTCTTGATCTTATGATCTTCGAGGAATTTCGTCACCTTGCCACCTATGAACTGCTTCCCATAATTGCATGAAATCTCAAAAGGGATCCCAAATCGTCATATGATGTGATCCCATACGAAGTCGGTGACTTTTTTCTCTTATCTTTTCAAAGGCATGTACTTCCACTTATTTTGAGAAATAGTCAGTCATAAACAAAATAAATATTGCTTTACCTGGTGCCATTGGTAAAGGGCCGACGATGTCCATTCCTCATTTCATGAACGACCATAGTAATAAGACTGAATGTAGTTGTTCACCAGATTGGTGAATCATCAGCGTAAACCTTTGGCATTTGTCACATCATTGAACGAATTCCTTGGCGTCCTTATCCATCTGTCCCGATAATAGCCTGCCTTGATTAGTTTTCGAACGAAAGACTCAGCTGCGGAATGATTTCCACAAGTGCCCTCGTGGAGTTCTCGAAGAACATAATTGGTGTCTCCCGGTCCCAAGCATACTGCTAGAGGTCTGTCGAAGGTTCTTCTATATAGTGTTCCATTCTCGTCGAGAAAATCAAGCTGCTTTGGCTCGGAGGTCCCTCGATTTCTGTGGATTCGTGGGCAGCTTACCACTTTTAAATAGTTGATATATTTATTCCTCCAATCCAATATTAGACTTGTCGAGTTGATCTCGGTGTGGACCTCATCGATTATCGATTTGGATAACTGTACAACGGCCCCTGAGAGTATGTCATCTTCTTCGATAGACGACCCCAAGTTTGCAAGTGTGTCGTCCTCGCTGTTCTGATCTCGAGGAATGTGGACCAGAGTCCATTCTTTGAAACGATGCAATATGACATGTAGTTTGTCTAAGTATCTTTGTATCCCGTCTTCTCAAACCTCTAAGCTCCCATTTACTTGATTAACTACCATGAGGGAGTCGCATTTTGCTTCAATGACTTCTGCTCATAGGCTCTTGGACAACTCGATATTTGCAAACATAGCCTTATACTCGGCTTCATTGTTAATGACTTTCAGAGTTTTTATAGATTGTCTAATCATGCCGCCCGTAGGTGGTTTCAGAACGTTGCTAAGCTCGAACCCTTTTATATTCGAGGCACCGTCGGTGAATATGGTCCGTTCTTTCTCTACCTCAGGCACGAGGGCGGGCGTAAAATCAGCCACGAAGTCTGCTAGAATTTGGGACTTGATGGTCGTCCGATGTTGATACTCAATATCATACCCTCCGAGTTTGATGACCCATTTAGCCAACCTGTCGGATAGTTCAGGCTTGTGCAATATGTTTCAAAGAGGGTATGTTGTTAAAACACATATACAATGGCATTGAAAATAAGGCTTTAGTTTCCAAGATGCACTTATTAAATACAAGAGATAATTTTTCTAAGTTAGGATACCTGATTTCAGCATCTCCTAGAGTCCAACTTACGTAATAAACATGGAATTGCGTACCTTGTTCTTTACGAACCAACATACCGCTTACTGCTACCTCAGATACAACTAGATATAAGTACAACGTTTTATGTTCATCGAGGTGTGGAGCAAAGGCAGGCTCGAGAGATACCACTTTAGCTCCTCTAAAGAGTGCTGGCATTCCGGAGTCCATTCAAAGCTGTTTTTCTTTTTGAGCAAGGATAACGATCTTAAGATGAACAAACCTAGGGCCGCTATCCACTTGGTCAGCCGCTGGTACGGCCTTTACATTGTTCCATACTGTGATTTCTTCAATGGTCTTGATTTTTTCGGGGTTAATCTCGATCCCCCTATTCGACACCATGAAGCCTATAAATTTACCCGATCCTGCTCCGCATGCACAGTTTTGGGGTTGAGCTTCATGTTGTAACTTCTAAGGATATCGAACGTCTCTTGCAAATGAGTCAAATGGTCCTCTGCGTGCTGGGACATAAATAGCATATCATCAATGTAAACTTCCATAGATTGTCCTATTCGATGTTCAAACATCTTATTAACTAGGTGTTGGTACGTAGCTCCTGCATTTTTTAGTCTGAATGGCATTACGTTATAGCAATATGTACCATACTTCGTGATGAATGAAGTCTTTTCCCTGTCCTCTAGGTTCATTTGAATTTGATTATACCCAAAATAGACGTCGAGAAAAGTGAGGATCTTGTGGCCGGCCGTGGAATTGATCAAGCGGTCGATGTTGGGCAATAGGAATGAGTCTTTGGGGCATGATTTATTCAAGTCTTTATAGTCTACGCACATTCTTAATTTATTTTCTTTTTTGGGGACCACTAGTACATTAGCCAACCATTCGAGGTATTTTCCCTCCATAATCAATTATCTTTTGAGGAGTTTTGTACCTCTTCTTTGATGAATGCATGTTTTACTTGGATTGAGGCCTCCTTTTTTGCTTAACTGGTTTGAACCTGGGATCGACACTTAGTCGATGAGTGCCTATTTATGGTGGGATCCCTATCATTTCTAAATGGGACCAAGCAAAGCAATCAATATTGTCAATTGGATGAGTTTTTTTCTGAGTTCGGGGGCCAATCCCGTTCCCGGGTATACCTTTCAATCTGGAAGATGATTGATCAAACCGACATGTTCGAGTTCTTCAACCGTTGATTTCGTTGCATCTGATTCCTCGGGGAAATGAAGGTCCGAGGAATGAGGAAGTCTTCTTTGTTGTCTTTGTTCAAATGCTAATAAACCACATGTTCCTCGGGGGCCGACCTTATTTTTTTAGCAGTCCTGGACGGGGGAGTCGTGTTGGTGCCATGTCGTTTACCGTGAATAGCTCCTTTGCTGCACGTTGTTATTCGTACACCATTTTTATACCGTCTTTTGTTAGAAATTTCATCATCCGGTGAAGAGTTGATGGTACCACCCTCATGTTGTGTATCCATGGTCTTCCAAGTAAGGCATTGTACCCCATGTCACCTTCGATTATATGAAACTTGATGTCCTGAATTGTATCGGACACGGTGACTGAGACGATGAATTATCCTTCGTTGTCTCGCTAGCCATGGTGAATCCATGGAGGATTCGGGAGGTGGGTGCGATTTGGTCGAGTAGTCCGAGCTGCTCCACCACCTTCGACCCGATTACGTTGGGCGAGCTACCTAGATCCACGAGCACACTTTTAATTTGAACGTTATTCCAAAGAAAAGAGATTACCGGCGCATCATCATGTGGTTAGGCCAAGGCCTCGATGTCTTCTTCTCTAAATATAAGGGCATCCTCGGGTATACAACTCCGAGTTTGCCTTTTCCCTACGATGGACACTCTGGCCCATTTGAACATGGGTCACTGCGGGATATCGGTTCCTCCAATGATCATGTGATGTGCTGAGGTTTTTCTGGTCCATTCACTCCATGAAGCCTAATACCGTTGTTTTGGTGTGCATTTGCTGAGTTAAACATTTTTGACGTGGAATTAAAGAATTTTGACAAGAAAAAGGGTGAAGGGTAACGTGTGTTATGAGGAAACTAGCACAAAACAATCACTATTATTCTTAGCCCCACGATGGACGTCAAACTGTTTACCTTGAAAATGGTAACTACAATTATATTTGATTTTGTGGTTATAAAAATACGTGATTTGTTTTAATATTAGTTGTTAGGCAATAGATGCTAAGTATAAGTAAAGAAAATAAGAAATGCAAACTAATAGGGTCACAAGACTAGGCCTCGAGCTGGCTGGGGTAGGGCCTCGAGGTCTAGGTGGTGCTAATAGCAATGAACAATTGATGAAGAATTAATGACAACGAGGGCCTCAAAGATGGCCTTTTGCGGTTAATAACGAGCAATAAATGGCGGACATAAATGAACAATGAATGGATAATCAATATAAACGTGAAGAACAATTGTGTTAGCAAAGAACATAGAATGTTGTATTGTATTCAATATTTTATGTAAAAAATTGAATCCTTTATAAGATGATAATGGTCCCATTTATATAGGAGGAGTGGAAAATGATATTGGTACAATTGTATAATGGCTCACTACTAACTTGTCCTATTCTTGCAGGCCCTGTCAATTTCGATCACGTGCCCTTGGGATTTTTTCTCTTTTCCATGATTGTCGTTGGTTTTTGCGCTACCTCGAGGTATGCCACGATGAGTTTTCGGTATACCTTCTTAAGATGGGTGCTTCGGGGGCGAGCCCCTGAGTCGCGCTTCGAGCTTATTGAGGTTGGGCTTGGAGTGTTATAAAGCTTCAAAATCGGCCTTCCTTGATTCAGACCGTGTATATTATATATCTTTAATGAATTTTTAAAACTAATAAAATATTTACGCAAAAATGAATGGGCATGGCCGAATCCACACTTAATAGGCTAGCTCTGTTAGGATTATGATTCCTACTAAAGACAACAACCTTCATTTGAATAATCGGATTTACAACTACATGAGCGGAAGCTAACCTGAATCCATATGTGGAAAAGTTGAGCCTCCTTCTTGATGATTGTCCTTGAGCTTTTGAACCTCTTGATTATTTCTTCAAGAATGACTTGTGGTTTGTATGTTACCACAAGAATGAATCCTCAACAATAACAATATATGAAAGGTTTACAAAATAGTATTATGACAATGATCAAGGTTTTGGCTTATGGTTTTCCACTCTATTTGCAAGACAATGGACAAATGGTTCTTACTTTAATGGGTAGAGAAAGAACTTGTCTTGTTAAAGAATGGGAACCATAACCCCACTTTATAACTCTAGGAGTTACATAACCCAAGAGACAAGAGTTACAAGACAAGAGTAATGTCTTGAGTAATGTCTTGCAAGAGTTACAAACCCAAGAGTCACAAGCAAGTAACCATAGTTACTTATGTAACCTTAGTTAGCCCATCATAAACTAAGGTTACACTTTTGGGTATCTACACATTAGTCCTACACTTTAGTATGACAATACATTGGCCCCCTTAACATAATGTCCATAAGACCACATAATTAGGCCAAACCTTAAGATAGCACATAACATATAATTACTCATGTATTGTTCATATGTGTATAGATATAAGTCCATATATCTAGATATAAATCCATATATCTTACAATCTCCCACTTGGACGAGATATACAAACATATGTACAATCCTTGATATTATAAGTTACAAACCTTAGTTGCGCAAAATTGCTATCACAATAAAATTGTCATGAACAATCCGGTCCATCAATCATACCAACATAGGACCTAAGGGCTCGTCGTTACTCATTCGTAACTAGAACCAATCATAGATCACGTATATCAATATAACCAACGACATGGATCAAGTGTGGGTATGTAGCATGGAAATAACATAAAGTGTGGTCAATAGTATGTCTATTTACCAACTGGTTCACTTAATTGAGATCAAACAGAAACTGTAAGAGTACAATAAACTTTAAAACTGAATATCTGCAGATATAACTGAATTACTGAATTTCTGAATATAATGAGCAATTACAAAAATGTGCAATACAAAACTCCCACTAAAATACATAATCCTTATCTGATTTGACACCCATACAAGCAACATGCTCATGAAAAATTTTTGGTGTCAATCCCTTAGTTAGCGGATCCGCAAGCATGGAGTTTGTACTAATGTACTCAATGCACAATTGTCCATTTTGTACTCTTTCTTTAACAACCCGAAATTTGACGTCCTTATGTTTTGCTTTCGTCAAATTACTGTTGTTATTAACATATGCAACTATGGTTACATATGTTATTAGCATAAATGGCAAAATTGGAGTCGGTATACCTGATGATCTCAAACTGGTCCGAACTCCGATATGTAAGCATGTAATCCTTTGTTCTATGTATGTTCCTCATGACCCTTTTGGCTGCCTACCAATGGTCCATACCCGGATTGCTTAGATATCTGCCTAACATCCCAACAATGTATGCTATATCAGGTCGTGTACATACCTGAGCATATATCAGACTACCTACCGCCGAAGCATAAGGTGTCTTCTCCATTTCCGAAATTTCATAAGTACTGTCTGGGCACTGTTTGAGACTAAATTTGTCTCCCTTAGCAACAGGGGTGTTGAATGGTTTACAATCCTGCATGCCAAATCTTTTCAGAACTTTATCGATATAGCCCTTTTGTGACAGACCGAGAACGCCTTTTGAGCGATCTCGTTGTATCTGAATTCCTAATACAAAAGAAGCTTCACCAAGATCTTTCATTTCAAATTTCTTTGAAAGAAATTTCTTAGTTTCAAGCAATAATGTTATATCGTTACAGGCAAGCAGTATGTCATCGACATATAAAACCAGAAAAATATACTTCCTCCCACTGAACTTATGGTATATACAGTCATCAGCAATATTCGGTTCAAAACCAAAAGATGTAACGACTGCATGAAACTTAAAATACCATTGACGAGAAGCTTGCTTGAGCCCATAGATGGATTTCTTTAATTTGCAAACCTTTTTCTTTGATTCATCCGAAACAAAGTTTTCAGGTTGCACCATATAAATTGTTTCCTCAATGTCACCATTGAGAAAAGCAGTCTTAACATCCATTTGATGAAGCTCAAGATCAAAATGTGCTACTAATGCCATTATAGTCCGGAAAGAGTCTTTCGATGAAACTGGAGAGAAAGTCTCTTTATAATCAATGCCTTCTTTCTGAGTGTAGCCTTTTGTGACAAGACGAGCTTTGTACTTAATAACATTGCCCCCTGAATCCCTTTTGGTTTTAAAAATCCATTTACAACCAATAGGTTTCGTACCTTCGGGCAATGTAACAAGCTCCCAAACGTCATTATCGCTCATAGACTTCATCTCATCATTCATGGCATCAATCCACTTTTGAGAGTTAGAACACTTAATGACTTGACTGAAGTTGATTGGATCATCTTCCTCAAGTCCAACATCATTTTCTTGTTCTTGGAGAAATACATAATAATCATTCGAAATTGCATTTCTCCTCTCTCTAGTGGATCTCCTTAATGGCATTTCAGTTTCTTGAGGTTGTTGAGTTTGATTTTCATTAGTTATATCAGGGTCCTGATGGGGGAGATTTTCGAGATTGTCTTGAACCGGAGTTGTTTCAACAACTTGAGGGAAAGACACATGTTCTTCCTCAAAGACAAAATCTCTAACAACTTTATCTCCCCACCCCCCAAACTCAATATCCTCAAAGAACCTAGCATTTCCCGTCTCAAAAATAGTTCGTGATGTGGGATCATAAAACTTAAAACCCCTGAATTTTCCAGAGTATCCAACAAAATAGCTACTAACCGTCTTAGCGTCCAGTTTCTTTTTAGTTGGCCTATAAGGCCTTGCCTCAGCTGGACAACCCCAAATGTGAAAATGCCGAATACCGGGTTTATGCCCAGTCCAAAGTTCATATGGGGTTTTTATTGTAGCTGCAGTTGGAACTCTATTAAGAATATAAGCTACGGTTTTTAATATGGATTGGGACTTTTCATGAATAAGATACAGGTTCCCATAACGAGAGTAATCGTCTATGAATGTGATAAAGTATTGTTGACCATTCCGACAAGGAGTAGGAAATGGCCCACAAATATCCGTATGTATCAATTCTAAGACGTCCGAATCTCTCTTAGCACCTAATCTAGTTCTTGTTTGTTTGTTTTCCCTTGATACACTCAATACAAAATTTCCGAATTTGAGGAATCAAGAGGATCAAGAATTCCTTCTGACACGAGTTTCTGAATTCTTTGAATGGATATATGACCCAAACGTTTATGCCAGAGTGAAATAGAATTCTCATTAGTTAACTTTTGGTACCATTAAACTTGTATGCAAAGTTTCTTTATTTGAAGTTATTGTATCAACCAAATATAAGCTATCAAATGTTGATAAAACACCAGTACCAATAAGATTTGAATTCCGAAAGAGACTAACTTTATTGTCCCCAAATGTACATTTATAACCAGACATGTCCAATTGGGGAACTGAAATTAAGTTCCGTCTAAAAGACGGTACAATGAAAGTCTCATTCAAATCTACATGAAAACCGGTATTAAATAACAGCCTAATTTTGCCAATAGCTTCAACTAGCACCTTCTTGCCGTCACCCTCATAGATGTATCTTTCACCATCTTTTGGTTTTCGGCAGTTCAGGCAACCCTGCATTGATATACTTATGTGAGTAGCAGCAGCAGAGTCTACCCACCAAGTATCCTTAGGTACCGAAATTATATTAACTTCAGAACAAACAAGAGACAGAAATGTACCTTTTTTCGCACGCCAGGCATGGTACTTGGTACAATCTCTCTTTACATGATCAGTCCCATTACAAAGAAAGCAACCTAATTTAGTAATTTCAACCTTAGGTTCCTTATGTTGCTTAATCTTGGGCTTTACAACCGCAACTTCCTTATTTTTCCTCTTCTTAGAATCCCTTAAAGAGGATGCCTTAGAAGAAGATGCCAAATGAGCACTTTCTGCCTTATCTTGCTTAATCCTTTCCTCTTCTTGCACACAATGTGAAATGAGCTCATTAAGAGTCCATTTCTCCTTCAGGCAGTTATAACTGACCTTAAACTGATTAAAGTGTGCTGGAAGAGATATCAAAACAAAGTACACAAGCAGTTCCTCAGGTAATACTAGCTTGAGTAACTTAAGTTTCGAAACAAGATGAGACATTTCCAAAATGTACTCCCTAATGTTTTCCTTGCCCTTATACCTCATAGAAACAAGTTTACTCAATAGTGCACTTGTTTCCGACTTTTCGTTTTGAATAAAACGCTGTTCGAGGTTTTCAAGGAAAACTTTGGCATTAGGTTCATCATTCATAGTGCCCCTGAATGACTCTGGAATTGCACGCTTCATGATCATGAGACTCATGCGATTCGAGCGTTCCCACTTCTCCATCACTCTCTTTTCATTAGGAGAGGATGTATCCTCAAGAGGAGTAGGTTGCTCGGTCCGAAGGGCTAAGTCAAGATCCATGCAACCGAGAACGATCATTACATTCTCTTTCCATTCCTTAAAGTTAGTGCCGTTTAGCACTGGGATGCTATTGATATTGGCAGAGATCGTAGAAGCAGAAGAGTTTACTGAAAATAGAACAAAAGGATTACTAAATACATGCTTACATAAACTTGAACTTTAACTTTATAGATTCAAAATTAGGCAATTCCCATTACAAGATACCTAGCACAACATTGCTTTTAGTCTTTGGACAGAAAAACAACTTGCAAGTGGTACTCTTGGTGTAGTGATCAAACATAGACAATAAACTCCTGTCAAACATTAAACCTTCCTTTGGGCCGATTTAATATTCACATGGAAAACCAAATAATCGTCTCATATTTACCACCACAAGAATGTTCGAATTCCTGCCAAATAACACCTTCCTTTGGGCCGATGTTAAACGCATGGAAGACTAACATCCACAGTCATCTCATATTTTAAAATTAATCAATCTACACAATAGAGGTTACTTTGGCAACTTAATGCTTCAATTGAAAAACTAAAATATAAGATGCTATAAATTTTAGTTCCTTAAGCCATTTTATGAATCTCAACTTAATGTGTTACAAGATTAGATGTGTAACACTTGAATATTAATTGTTGATTGCTTGATAGGACAATTCTAGATATATAAGAATTGATGGACTATTAAACAATTAACATTCACTGAAACTTAAGAGAGTTGAAACATTTTTCTTAAACATTACTGGACCAGACAATCGATTGTCAAAACAGACAATCGATTGTCTGACATTTTCTGAAAATTTTTCAAGTCACTGGAAGTCACGAGGAAAAATTTGTCATTTGGGCCAGACAATCGATTGTCAAAACAGACAATCGATTGTTTGACGTTTTCTGAAAGTCTTTAGACCAGAAAATCGATTGTCAAACCAGACAATCGATTGTTTGGTTTTTTCTGAAACTTTTTAAGTCTCTGTAATTGACAAGGAAAATTTTTCTAAGTGTGGATCATCCAACAATCGATTGTCAGGCTAGACAATCGATTGTTTGAATTTTTTCTGGAAAAATTTTTCAGTCTGGAAACGTTTCAACTCACAAAAGTTAACTGCCAGAATTTTAAACGATTCAGACAATCGATTGTCTAGCCTGACAATCGATTGTCTGACTAGTTGTGACAAAAAAAAAAAAAAAATTTCTGAATAACACATGATTTTCAACATGGATCTTAAAAATAATAAACATGTTGTCAACCTACTAAAATCATGCTGAATCAATGATATAATAAACAAATACATCATCATCATAACAATCATAAGATCATGCTATTTCATGGTAGAATTTCTTGAACAAAGTTCTAAGTAAACTTAAACATGATTTCTTAAATAACATAAACCTTATGATCATCCAAATTATCCAAAATGAAGGGCGGCTCTGATACCAATTGTTAGGATTATGATTCCTACTAAAGACAACAACCTTCATTTGAATAATCGGATTTACAACTACATGAGCGGAAGCTAACCTGAATCCATATGTGGAAAAGTTGAGCCTCCTTCTTGATGATTGTCCTTGAGCTTTTGAACCTCTTGATTATTTCTTCAAGAATGACTTGTGGTTTGTATGTTACCACAAGAATGAATCCTCAACAATAACAATATATGAAAGGTTTACAAAATAGTATTATGACAATGATCAAGGTTTTGGCTTATGGTTTTCCACTCTATTTGCAAGACAATGGACAAATGGTTCTTACTTTAATGGGTAGAGAAAGAACTTGTCTTGTTAAGAATGGGAACCATAACCCCACTTTATAACTCTAGGAATTACATAACCCAAGAGACAAGAGTTACAAGACAAGAGTAATGTCTTGAGTAATGTCTTGCAAGAGTTACAAACCCAAGAGTCACAAGCAAGTAACCATAGTTACTTATGTAACCTTAGTTAGCCCATCATAAACTAAGGTTACACTTTTGGGTATCTACACATTAGTCCTACACTTTAGTATGACAATACATTGGCCCCCTTAACATAATGTCCATAAGACCACATAATTAGGCCAAACCTTAAGATAGCACATAACATATAATTATTCATGTATTGTTCATATGTGTATAGATATAAGTCCATATATCTAGATATAAATCCATATATCTTACAAGCTCCGCCTATGATGAAAACAATAGCATTTATTTTCCCGTTGGGCCATAGACGTGAGAAACAAGCTCGTCCATTATATGTAGGTCGATATCTTTGATGGGTTTACACATGAGAATGTACAGAAAGGGGACATACTTCTCTTAAAGGGGATTTGCTAGATACAGAAAAACAAGAAGAGATCAACGAGACACTTATTATTTTCACAAAAGACACACGTACCCACGCTCAAACACAATTAGTAGAAAATGAAATGGTGAGAAAATTTTAAGCAAGATTCTTTAATGACTTGAATGTTATCTCTAATTTATTCTTTTGTAATACTTTTTTTTATATGTGAAAGTGAAACATTTTGGTAAAGACTGGATTCTACTGCAAATTTTCAATGAGTAGGTGGTCGCTGGTCAGAATTAATACAAATTGAAAGCGAAATTTCATAAATTGAGCAAATTCAAATGCTAATCCGACGTAGCTCTCTAATGGCTGTTATTTACCTTAATCAATGCCGTTAATGCACTTTTATCATCTCAACATCACTGAACGTCATTGTTAATTCAATAAAATATGACTTTTTTATTAGTTAACTAAAATCTCTGTCTTATCAAAGTCTGTGGTCTTAATCTAATATTCTGATTCCAGAGAAAACTTTAATTTTGTATATAAATACTTTGTTATTTTTTTATTTTAAGAAACAAGATAAAGTCTTTTTTTATTTAATCATCTGTACGTAGAATGCACTGGCCCGATTAATTTAAATTCACACAATATAGTTCAGTTAAGAGGAAAACGCTTCCTACTATAAAAGAAATTCTATTAATGTGTGATATCGGTTTTATATTCTTACGCAAACCTTAATTCTTCCTATATGTAACTTTTACTTGGGCGATTGGACATAAGAATTGTAATATTTTGAAAAAAGTAAATTTTTTTTTCAAGTGAAAATAATATTGTATTCGGACATGAATATAATTTTAGGTTATTTTTGAATTTGAATTTTTGTGATTCATCTCAGTAAAATATTTGAAAAACAACTTTTTGAAGTTTTTCAAATTTTCGAAAAATTACAAAATTTATCTTTGAGTGAAGTCAAACACTGATTTCGAAGAAAAAAGTAATTTTTTTTTTCATGGAAGCTCTAAAGGTCTTGAGATAGCTTTGCTAATAAATTAAGTTTCATTAATTAGTTCGCGGGTTAAGGTAATGAGAAGAACATGATCTTTAATTAATAAAGTCAAAGAAAGAACATCTCCTTTGCCAGTATGTCAGAGAACTAAAGAAGCAGATGCAATTAGTTGATACTGCTACGAAACATATCATTGCACGTTAATATAATTTTTTTAATATATGTAATACATTCATCTTGTAATATATAAATATGTTTTTGTGATAAAAATAGCAAGGAGATGAGGTAATGCATGCTTGAGTACACGACACGTAATTAGTTTCTATGAGTTGCTCTGATGGTAAGCAACCCCCACTTCTAATCGAGAGGTTGTGAGTTCGAGTCTCCCCAGGAGCAAGGTGAGAAGTTCTTGGAGGGAAGGATGCCGGGGGTCTATTTGGAAACAACCTCTCTACCTCAGGATAGGGGTAAAGTCTGCGTACACACTATCTCCCCAGACCCCACTAAATAAGATTATACTGGGTTATTGTTGTTGATCTTTTCTTTCCGTCTTAAAATTGAACTACTAAGTAATTATTATTCATCCATTTCTCTATCATGAATTAATGACTACGTAAAAAAGAAAAATAGTGACTACGTCCGTGTTGGATGTGTTTGTGACATCTTAATTCTAAGTATGTATTTAAGTATATTAAACCAAAGTGACCCCCTTGGTGTAAAAAAAACAACAAAAAAAAACTTACTTCTTTTCATGTGGGGAGGAAAGAAACGTATGTGCTCATTTTGTATACGCCAATGGTTTTGTTTTTCTGTTAACGAGAATCACGAGTGTTGTTTTATATGGTTCTATGAACTAACATTAAATTGTTATATCCTATGATTTTAAAAATAATATTCTGTATTAGATATTTTTATTGTTTGACGTTAAATCGGCCATTACCCCCTGCACACACACGGTGCATGAGTTGATTTTTTTTGGAAGATCAGTTTTTTTTTATATAAAATATTGTATTTCACCTAGACTACATTGAACAATATAAACAAAATTTAATTTAAAAAAAAAATGATTGCAAAGATATATTCATAGAAAAATATACTTGGTTCTACATAAATACATCTCACATATTAGGACATAATTAATTCGAAAATTGTTAACATTAAATTTAATTTTTTATTATCATGTTTTATCCCTCGTTTTGACATAATATCACAATAAAAATGGTTTATTAATGGTTAGCAATTTTTTTAATATTCACCCATATGAATAATTTTCTCATCTTAAAGAGAAAAAATAGAAAATGTCATAATTAACTATACGTCCTACTTTTTAAATTAGGAAACCAAATGCAACAACAATAAAACTTTGAAATAAAAAGGAGCCAAAAGGTGTAATTTAAAAGTTGTTGGTGTTGATTTTCTTTCCAAAAGGGGATATAACTTAAACCTTAAAACAAAAACTCTATACAGCTTGCGAATAAAAATATGGGCGACAACTGACAGATGTCGCCGAATCATTGGCTAATTTAAAAACATCTACCCGCATAAGACTTTTTCTCTTTTGTCTTTCATCTTAGTTAAAGATTACAAAATACAGTAAAGATTGCTTATTTTGTCCGAAGCACTGCACTCTACGCCTCCACTCAAACTATTTCTTCTCTCTCTACTGTATCTACTATTCACTCTCCATTTTTTCCTCTGTAAACTGTGTGTATATACATATAAATAAAGGGAAAATGAAATAGAGAAAGAAAAGATCATTTGAGAAAGGAGTAAAGCGAAATCCATTTGACGACAGCTAGAAGTTAGTCAGAGTACATTGTAGGGTTTTCCTTGAAATTGGGGAAAACCCTTAAAAACACAATCTTTGGGAAAAAATTAAGGGTTTTGAATTCTTTTTTCTAACTGACATTCAGCTTAATGAAAATCAAAATGTCGGTTCGGATATGAACCGGATATCCGCCGATCTAGCTCGGCAATTCAAGATCTCTGCCTTTTGCTTATGTGAGTTTTGATTTCTATGATCCTGTATCATTCCTCGCAATTCCTAATTGTTAGGGTTTTTGTGTTCAATGAATAATTTGTTTCATTTTTGCTCGGTTTGACTTGTGAAGACTTCAATGTTTTACTTTCTATATTTACAGTGTCGTACATTGCATTTTGGCATTTGAAATTATGTTTTGCCTGTAACTGGATCTAAAGAAAATGTGCTTTTGAGCAATGCATATTCGGTTTAAATCACCCATTTTCAGATAAGATCTATCTGTTAAATTGTCCCTCATTGGTTGAAGGAGTGGGATGTTATCTATCATATGGTATTAGGAATTCACCACTTCATGAGCTAGCATTTGGGATTAAGTTAGGCCCAAAATCCATTTTCGTAGCATGGTTTCAGGGCTAGACCCATCCATATTCTCAGTTTACTCAATGTTGGTCCCTTATATTATGCTTTCCACGCTCCCAGTTAACTAAGACTTGGGCGTGCAGAGGATGTTAGATTGTCCCGCATTGGTTAAGGGATTGAACTGTTATTATCTCCTTATATGATCTGAGGCAATCTCCCTCATGAACTAGTTTTTGGGCAAAGGTCCATCTTGTTGATACTATTATCTTTAAAAGCTTGTCTCATTTCCTTCTTTTGTTATGCTTATGAAACTGCTGAATATTACTGCTTCTGAACATAGACTTAATTTTCTTTCTATTATACACCTGTGGAACAGTTGTGTGTTTTAAATTTGGAAGTGACTAATGCTCATCGTTGAATATATTTTTCCGAAATTTAAAAGGCGGGGAGGTTATATGAAAGAAGCTAAAGGGAACATTGTGCTGATTTAGTGTGGGTGAGGGCAAAAATGGAATCTGATTCACTCCTTGATTATGCGGTCTTCCAGCTGTCACCAAAGCGCTCTCGGTGAGTGGTATATATGCTTTTGTTTATGTCTGAAAAAGGTTTATGAATTCGCTAATATTTCTTGTATTGTTGGAATTGCTTGAGCAGATGCGAATTGTTTGTTTCTCGTGGTGGAAACACAGAGAAACTGGCATCGGGATTGGTAAAGCCCTTTGTGACTCATTTAAAAATTGCAGAAGAGCAAGTTGCATTGGCAGTCCAGTCTATCAAGCTTGAAGTTGAAAGGCGCAGAAAGGCTGAATCATGGTTCACAAAAGGAACCCTGGAGAGGTAATGGCTTTTGTAGCTTGCCCGAAGAAAAATGGGAAAATGAAGAATGATTTGATTTTGTTTCTTCTATGCAGGTTTGTGAGGTTTGTCAGCACGCCAGAAGTTCTGGAGCTTGTCAACACATTAGAGGCGGAAATGTCTCAGCTTGAGGCAGCCCGAAAATTATATTCGCAGGTGGCAAGCACTATCATGAACTCATTGTAACCTTCATTTAGAAATGACTAAAATTATCAGATAATAATAAAATTTGGTCCTTTATTTCAGGGAACGGGCGACCAGTTTAACGGGACTGGTAAGCTTACCTCATAACCAAATTTGGCTTTTTCACATTTTATTAAGTACTTCATGCCTGTAACCTCAGAAGAAAAAGACTGCCTGTGTCACCTCAAAATGATCTTCTATGCTGGCTAAGCTACCTCCCTTCTCGTCTAATTAGTCATCTCCTTAAATTTCTATGCACTCTCTTGGTGGTTGTTGCTGTTTGCCTTTTAGTATCACATCGTGCTATTCATAATTTTCACCAGAAAGCATATGTAAATACTGAAATTATCTCTAGATTCTGGTTTTCCATCTTACCTAGGGTCTACATTTGAAGCCAAGATTAGGAATGTCAGTTGTGGGAGATATGATGGTGTCTGCATGGTTTATATGTCTGTTATCTGCTGAGATATGTTGAGATAAGACCATAAAACCTAAATAAACTACCAAATCAATTTTCATCAAGAAATATCTTTTACTTTTAGTTTGATAGCAAAGACATGAAAAAATTACTGACAAATATAATTGTGTTTTATACCTCTAACTGATTCTGTTCTTCAAAAAAAAAAAAAAAAAAATGAAGGGAAGAATGAGGAGACCTAGTGCTGTTCTATTTATTCGTTCTCATTAAGAATAAAAGTGGCATAACTTATTTTTGGTTGAATAAAGTTTTTTACTTTTACCAAAAAAAGGTGGCATAACTTATCGAGGTCATCTATTACTTACTTTTTGTCGGTTCAAATTTTCAATTGAACAATAAGAAGAATGAAACACAAGGAGTTGTTACTGGGGCATTCTCTCCTGAAATACCTGAACTAGGCATCTTCCTTTATTAAACTAGGTATTTTCCTAAAGCATCTATCCTTAGGAGTGATTATTAGGTATAATGCAATCTGCCATAATATAATTGCATCCATGGAGGACTAGAATACTGTGTCCCTCTACCTGTGCCAATCTTGTTGAGCAAACTGCAACCTGCTCCTCATGGATTGGCAAACTCATTAATTAGCCTATTGGTAGTGAAGAAGTTCATTACCTCCAATATTTCAGCATTTTTCGCTGTTCTTATATGTTAGCTGCATATCTATTAGCTCATGCATCACGTGTACTGTCTTCACGACCAGGATTCTTAATACGTAGAAGCTGCGTAAGTTTGGGGCTTAATTACTCTCCTCTTACATAGAGACCAAAGGTTAACCTTTGTCTATAAATGGATTAGCCATCACCATCCGTGATCACTTTGATGACCAAAGATGCCATAGGAACTATCACTTTCTTCTATTTCTCGCTATTCGCTGTGGACACTACACAGTATTATATAATTGAACTGTAAAGATCAGCTTACAAAACGAATAATGCTTTTATCACACTGGTAATTAAAGGTTAGAAATGATAAAGCTTACAAAATTAATAGACTGCTTTTGGCATATTTGGGTAGTCATCAACTTCTTTTATAAACATCCAATAAATGTTAGTTTTGATAAGCCTTTGTTTTCTTTTATACTGTTGTAGCAAACCGCGAAGTCTAAATTTGAAAGGTAAGTCTTTTCTTTATGTAGCTGTACCAACTCTATTGATTCCATTTTTCATGTGGAAATGATCAAGAAAGAAAAAATTTCATTCCTCATGTTGAAGCTTTGCTGCCTGGCCCTCGAATTAATTCTCTCATCTTATATTTCGCTTTTGTTAAATTTGGGCATGAGAAGTGAAGAGTGAGTTTATTAAGAATTATCTTGTTTAAACATCACTGATTCTACGGCCCTATAGTGGTCTTTATCTGACAACCTTTTTGCTTTATTACTTATCCAGGTAGTGGTGGATCTGGGGTTGCAATGGCAGCTGATGCGACCAAGTAACTTCCTCACTCTGCTTCTTCAAGCATCGATTGCTTGTTACTGTTGTTTTTTTTTGTTTGCTGCCCAGTAAAGCATCTTCATTTCATGTTCACTACTACTATTTACAGGAAGGAGCTACTGCGAGCCATTGATGTGAGGCTTACTACAGTTCAGCAGGACTTGTCTACTGCTTGTTCTCGTGCAGCAGCTGCTGGTTTCAATCAGGAGACAGCATCTGAACTTCAAACATTTGCAGAACGGTTTGGTGCCCCTAGATTGAAGTAAGATTCTGGTGCTTTGACTTTGTTCATAGGTTTCTCAGCCCCTCCATCCCTCCCTGCCTATCTGCTCGCAGAAGAATTATGGCTCGTCAAAATATTCTAGTTTTTGTAGTTCATGTAGGAGGGAATTGCTGTTCGGATTCTGTGTTCCTGCCAAATGACAGCCAGCTGACCATTGTGTTTAATCTAGCTGGTTAACAAAGAAAGGGTAACAATGTTTAGTTCAGGGCATTCCTGTGGGATGCAATTTTGGTGGTTAGGTGATGTTGACTGAGAAAGCAAATAACTCACCAAGTGCAGTTGCTTCCAAGGCGCATTAAAGCTTCTTTTTTTCTTAAGGATCCTTAACCTAGTCCAAATGAAACGTGACTCGTTGAAGCCCAAAATTGACTGTAGTGATGGCTCAACAAATAGCAAAGTGATACCAATATTGTGTCTTTTTATCGTGTGGTAAGAGTAGATAAAAGTTCTTGTGCTTGGTTTCAGAGTGGTAATATTTTCTAAGATCAGCAGGAGTAATTGATTGATCTAGTAAAATGGAGAACTGTAACCTCTATAGTCCAGATGGTAGTGAAGTAGTTAGATTTTCAGCACCTACTGACCTACATAAAGGCAGGTCAAAACCTGGGAGAAGCTGGAAGGGGTCACTGAAGCGAACCGTGTTTCCAGAAACTCCAACTGAGCTATCTCCAAGGTCCAGGGTAAAGCACACCGATAAGACCTGAGAGACCATAATCAACACATCAAAGATAAAAGACACCTATCTAAGATGATTATGAATGTTAGAACAAGACTGAAATAAAGTGAAATTAAGAAAAAGGAGATCTGCTGTATTTTGGGCCTAGCTGGCAAATGTGCATTGGGGAATTTTATTCAAGGTCATATAGCTCTTAATATTCTACTTTTCTATATTAATATCATTTGTGCCACATTCTTATTTTGAAGTATGATGCTGATACGGTGATACCAACCACTTTAATCATTTGATGAGTGGGTTTAGCTTCTTAGATGACCCACAAACTAGCGTCCATGGCTATTTTGGATTTAAAACATCCATAATCTGTTGCGAAGTATGGTGAATTTAAAATGAAAGGGCGCAATTAAGATTCTTTCTCTGACGTCGGGAATGCAGAAGGTGTATCCGATTTTCTCTTTGTTCCTGCAGTTTCCAACAACAACTACCCAGTAAAATCCCACATAGTGGGGTCTGGGAGGGTAATGTGTACGCAGACCTTACCCCTGTCCGATAGGGGCAGAGAGGCTGTTTCTGATAGACCCTCGGCTCAGAAGGGCGAAAATAAAGTAAGAAACAAAAAACAAGAGGAGAGAAATCATTAGTAACTCCAGTGGAAATCGTAATAGTAACATACTCATAAAAACCAAAAGATTAATGACATGCAATAACAGTAATCATAATCTAAGGCCCGGGGCTAAGACTGACAACAAAAATAGTGTGGGTCCAGCATAAACTGCAAACCATCTAAGACCGACCCTAATCCAACCCCGTCTCCACCCCCGCAATGAAGTAAGGATCCTACCCCATCCTACAACCCTAATGCTTGACCTCCAGGCCTTCCTATCAAGGGCCATGTCCTCGGAAATGTGCACTCGTGCCATGTCCTGCCTGATCACCTCCCCCAATACTTCTTAGGTCTCCCTCTACCTCTTCTCGTACCCACCACGGCCAACCGCTCATACCTCCTCATCGGATGAGTGTTCCTGCAGTTTTCCCCACGTAAAATTGGAAGAGTCATTCTGACGTGTCTATAAGGACATCCACTGGATAGTTGAATTTAACCATGAACTCCAGGTCCTTTCTTTACTTGCACAAAGAAGTTTGGTCATAGCAAAAGGATAATCTTTCTTGCTCTGCTGTTTGTGTCAGCGGTATATATTCAATCTAGAGTTGACTGCTGAGATCTAAAGAAATGAAAGCTTCTTGAGCTACTTTATGTATCACTTTTGTGTCAACGCCCTTTGGTTGAAAGAGCTACTTTATGTATCACTTTTGGGTCAACGCCCTTTGGTTGAAACGACTGATTGCACTAGTTAAACAAGTGAGAGATTATACTCCTTTGGTTTTTATTCCTGAGTATTTAGTTTATCAATATGCAGCCTATGTAGTACTAGTACGTTCCTTCTGTTTGGCCAATTCTAGGATTGGTGTGGGAAAAGATAGTGGAGACTGAGACGATAACAACAACATACTCAGTATTATCCCATACCGTGAGGTCCGTGGAGGGTACTGTGTACGTAGACCTTCCTATCTTGTGAGGATAGAGATGCTGTTTTCAATTGACCCTCGGCTCAGGAAAGCATAAGCACCACATTAATGAAAATATAGCGAAGAAGGGATAGTGGAGACTGAGAGAGGAAAGAAAACTTTCACTATGTTGTTTTCTTCCTGGTCAGTTAAATAACTGGAGAATAAGAGAGTGATTTAATGCAACTTTCCTGTCTATTTGGCGAATTGATAGGAAATAAATGGATGAAAATTAAATAGAGCTAAAATTGAAGAAATTATATCTTTTTTGACAAGGGGGAATTGAAACAATTAGCTTCTTTTTAATCAAACCTGCTATATCTGGTTTATTTAATACTGTTTTATGAGTTCACACTGTGGTTTATTGCTTGCAAATATAGCTTAGTTTTTTATATTACAAAATTCAATTGAGAATCATAAAATGTTTTGACTTGTATAGTAATTTTTTTCACAGTTAAATTAAGATATCAATTAATTTAGCTAATTAAATTCCACATATATTTGTTTGTCCTATTTTTTTTTTCACGATAGGGTTAACAATAAAATATACTATTGGTACATCATGGCCCTTTACAATTTTAAAATTTTAAAAATAATCTTTTTTATGTTTACATAATTATTTACGTCATGGCCCTTATGGTTGTTAGTATGGTAGTTACGGTTTGTTATTATTGCATGCGACTGTATTTATGTTTCTTATGTTTACATAATTATTTACGTTATTTCTGCGGGATTTACTAATGCTCTATTGTTTTGTTTTGTCTTGTTTTTGTTTCTAATTTTGTCTTTGTTTTTGTTTTTGTTTTTGTTTTAATGCAGCTTTTCATTTTATCCTATGCACCGAGGGTCGAATGGAAACAACCTCTCTACCCTTTCGGGTAGAGGTAAGGCTCGTCTACATATTACCCTCCCCAGACCCCACCTGGTGGGAATATACTGGGTAGTTGTTGTTGTTGTTGTTGTAAAAATGATCTTTTTATATCTCTTATACGTAAAAAATAAATCTCTTACGTGTAAAAGTAAATCTCTCATGTGTAAAAAAAAAAGGTAGAATCATAAAACTAAAAGTAAGTTTGTAAAAAGCCAAAAAACCAATTGACACGTCTATATTTTTTATCCGCATTATATTTCTGGTGATTGCAAAATAATTTTTGCAGTGAATTGTTTCTATATTTCTTTTTTCAGCGAAGCCTGCAACAAATTTTTAACATTAAGGGAGAGGCGACCAGAATTGATCAAGTCACGAAAGGTGTCTGAAAGAGATGACGGAGCCGTACGATGTTCTTATGGATCCGACATGTCTATCGACGAGGACCCCACTACTCCAGACCAACGACTTTCTGGGTCCCACTCTGCCGGCCCCCAGAAGTCCTCAACGTGTCAGCAACCAAAACCTCCTTTCGTTGCCTCCACTTCGCAATGTAACAGCAGAGAGTCCAGCGTGGAACCAGTCGAGAACAGCAACGAAAAATATTCCATTGCTGAAAAAGGGAAGGAGGACGAGAAAGAGGAAGAGAAATCCTCGGATCAACCTCAAGGTCCTCAACTGAAAAGGAGGTTAAGCGTGCAGGAACGAATCAATTTATTCGAGAGCAAGCAAAAGGAGAATTCTGGGGGAAGTGGGAAAGCTGCTGTGGCAAAAGCCCCAGAGCTTCGTAGGTTGTCATCTGATGTGTCAGCCCCGCCTGTGTTGAGAAGATGGAGCGGCGCCAGTGACATGAGCATTGATTTGGGTGGTGACAGGAAGGATATAGAGAGTCCTCTATGCACCCCATCTTCTGCCTCTGTTTCTCAGTTCAAGTCCAGTGAGCAGAAGTTGTCGAGTTTGACTGATGCAGCAAGTCTTGATACTAATGCTAATCTGCAGGTTCCATATACAAATGAGAAGGAGGAAGCTGATGGGGCGAAGCTTTTGACTGATTCTTCTAGGAGTATTCAAGATTCTACCAAGATCATATCAAACTCAAATTCGAGCATCTTTGATAGTGATCAGGGCCGTGGGAAGATCAGGTCAAGCTCACATATCAGCGGGGCTGAGGATAAGAGTGGGAAAAATCAACTGGATTCCGGAGGGCCATTTACTGAGGTTGGTTTGACTAGTAACACAAACTTCAAAGTTTCTCAAGGCGGTAAGGAGCTTGGGCGGAGCAAAGGACAAACTAGTCATCAGGTTATTGGCCTGAAGGATCAGAGTATTCTATTAGGAGCTGAGCAGGCTGAGATTTGGCATCAGAAGGAGGATACTGTATCAACTGATCATTTGGTTTCTAAGCGTGATAAAGCTCCTCAAAGGACCACGGTGGCCTCTGCCCAGTTGGTTAGTGGTTCAAGCTCAACAGTTACAGAAACTACCGCTGCTCAAGTCATTGAAGGTAATACACCGTATCTGCAGTCAAGACGGCCATCACTTCCTGAATCTGAGGAAGTTGAAAAAAATAAGTTACCCCCATCTGAGAAATTAGCTAGTGCTTCTCAATCAAAGGTCAAAGAGCTTGGACATATGCCAATGAAATTTAAGAAGCAAGGTGGTCCTACTGAATTGGTCAAGAAGACTCAAGATAGGATGGACGAGATCATGACTGGAACTAGCAAAACACCGCTGTCAAGTAAAATGGTTTTGGAGCCTGAGGGGCTTGACTCATTTTTGACACCTCCTATTGAGCAAGTTCAGAAGGTACGGCAGCCTAAAGCAAACCAGGAAATGAATGATGAGTTGAAATTGAAAGCTAATGAGCTAGAAAAGCTTTTCGCTGAGCACAAATTACGTGCCCCTGGAGATAAATCTAATTCTACCAAGAGAAGCAGGCCAGGTGACGTGCAAAGCCGTCCAGTTGCTAGTTCATCCTACAGGAAATCTGTGATAGATAATTCTAATGTTGGAATTTCTGACTATTACACATCCAATGAACCTGCCTCAAGTTCCAATGATGTTTTAAATAGGAGTTTCTCTGAACTAAGTTTTTCGGATGGTTCTCGAGGGAAATTCTATGAGAGCTATATGCAGAAAAGGGATACCAAACTCCGGGAAGAATGGAATTCTAAGAGAGCAGAAAAGGAAGCCAAACAGAAGGCTATGGAGGATAGCCTTGAGAGGAGTAGAGCTGAGATGAAGGCCAAGTTTGCTGGATCTGCTGATAAAGACAGTATGGTTTCTAGTTTTCGTCGGCGTGCTGAGAGACTCAGATCATTTAATTCGAGGTCTATTCTGAGAAGAGAGCAGGTATAGTTCTTTTTCTATTCTGTAATAGATGCAGCATTTTTTTTTGATAAGGAGCTATATACTCGTACATAACGTTGCCATTTCTATTTCTTGTTCTGTCTGTTGGTTTGGTTCTCTTGCATTACATGTAACTGACCCTGAAACAATTTATTTTGGCAGCAACAGTTAGTTTTTGAGCAAAGTGATGACGAAGAAGATATGTCTGAATTATCAAAGCAGAAAAAATATGGTGAAGACAGGTCTTTCGACGAAATATCTTTCGCGGATGATGTTCGTAAGAACAATCGGAGTAAGAAGCCTTTACCTGTCAAAGGTTTGTCTTCATCAACACCTCGCACCACAGTAGCACCTGTTCCGAGGTCTTCTGGGAAAGCTTCTAGTAATACATCAGGTAGGCGAAGAATTCAATCTGAAAATCCTCTGGCGCAGTCTGTCCCAAACTTCTCTGATATGAGAAAGGAGAACACCAAGCCTTCTTCCACAGCTGGTAAGACAACTCGTTCACAATCTAGAAACTACACCCGTAGCAAAAGCACAACTGAAGAGATACCCCTTGCCAGGGAGGACAAATCACGAAGATCACAATCCTTGAGAAAAAGCACGGCCAATATGGTGGAATTTAGGGAGACATCCGCTTTCGATTCTGAGGGTGTTGTTCTGACACCTCTCAAATATGACAAAGATGAGATGGAGCGGGGTATCATTGAAAAATTTCCAAAGAGTTCAGGTTCAAAGACTTTACTAAAGAAGGGCAAGAATTCTGACTTCAGCTCTAGAGGTGGCCTGACTAAGACAAGGCCTTCTGCTGCATCTAAGATTGTGGATGACGATGACGAGTACGATGATATGGTGTTTGAGCCGGAAAACTCAGAAGGCAGGGGCCAGGATGAAGAAGAGGAAGAATTTGAGAACATGACTGCTGATATTCAGGAAAACTTTGACAACGGGGAACCAAGACTGAGCCATGATTCAGAGAAATTGGAAAACTCTGGATCAGAAAACGATGGTGTTCTGAGATCATTTTCTCAAGTGAACTCTGCTTCAGAAGCTGTATTGCCTTCTGTTGTGACTTCCAAGTTGTTATCTGGTGGACTTGTACAAGATTCACCGGTAGAAAGTCCTGTCTCATGGAATACACATGCTCATCACCCATTTTCGTATCCTCATGAGATGTCTGATGTTGATGCATCCGCGGACTCTCCTGTGGGAAGTCCTGCGTCCTGGAATTCACATTCTCTAAGTCAAACAGATAGTGATGCAGCTAGAATGAGGAAGAAATGGGGAATGGCTCAGAAACCTATGCTCGTGGCAAATTCTTCTCAAAATCAATCACGCAAGGAAGCCAGAGGATTTAAACGGTTTTTGAAATTTGGGAGGAAAAGTCGTGGCACAGATAGTTTAGTTGACTGGATTTCTGCTACCACTTCTGAAGGAGATGATGATACAGAAGATGGACGTGACCCTTCTAATCGATCTTCAGAGGATCTGAGAAAGTCAAGAATGGGCTTCTCACAGGAGCATCCATCTGATGATAGCTTTTATGAGAACGAGTTTTTCAGTGAACAAGGTGAAATAATATGCTTCATTCCCTAAAACAAAACATCTAGTTTCTGTATGGTGGATATTTATTGTTGCCTCAAGAATAGCTTCTGGTGCTTGATTCTGTTTCTTGAGTTTAAAAGTTCTTATTTCTCTTTTTGTGGGTACATTAATACCCGAAAAAATTAACTGCCATCACCCGACAGTAGTACATATCATTGTGCTGCTTTCTTGTTTATTAAGTGAAGATCCAGGGAGGATATCAAAAATCTTTTACATAATAGAAAAATAATAGGAAATGTCGGGAAGCAAAGGCGACCTTCAATTCTAGCTTTATCTGTTATTGGTGGTAGTTTTGCAAATGGTCTTTGTGTAGAGAATGAAGCATATTAAAGGAACTTAGCAATGGGGTTTGAAGTTTAGTTCATACCTTAAACTAGGATAACTGGAATTGAGATTGTTTGGGAATTGCTCAGCTGGTGCTCTTGCTTGTTCACTTTGCTTTTGATTCGATCTTTTTTTTTTGTTAGTTATTCTTCAGTCTTTCAACGTCAGTATAGAGCTTCTTCAAGTCACTAACCAATGATCTTTTCTTCTGGCAGGTCAATCCTTGCGGAGTTCAATCCCGGCACCTCCAGCTAACTTCAAGTTACGGGAGGATCATTTATCAGGGAGCTCAATAAAAGGTGACCAGCTCTAGTATAAGAAGTTTGTCCTTCCTGTCTTATTGCTTGTGTTTTGTGCATAGTAAAATGTCATTATGTGAAGGAGTCATCTCGGCTGAAGGAGAAAAACTAAATATAAGAAGTTTAGAATTGTATTTGGCCTTGGCCTATTTGCAACTTAGCTCCATTAAATTGTAACCATAAAGGTCATTTTCAATTTATGTATTTAAGTCACAATCCTGACTTACATTAGGAGGTTGAACATGGACTTACATTAAGAGATTAAACACGGAGGAAAAATCAAGCTTGGTTTTGTTTGGGTTGGTCAAAGAGCACTCCTTACTAGCTTCATCTGACAGAGTTGGTTTTGATGCTTCTTTTTGGTCTTGTCAGACATATTTTGTTGGGGTTTGCTCCTTTAATGGAAACTAATCTGTTTTTAAACAGATATCCTTGTTTATATCACGAGCTTAAATTATATGGAGTCTATCTAGCTCTAGTTCTGATGGGAGTATTGCAAAATTTGGATTCTAAAAGGTAACGATTATACCATCGCGAACTGTTCACAAGAAGCAAAACTTAGCCAACAACCTAAACCTTGCAATATTTTTCTTATAGCTCAATAATACAGTTGTACGAGCCTATAGACAGATCCTGTTCAACTAAGGTCGTAACCTTGCAAAAGTTCTGCTTACTACCAAAAATATTCTCTTTAAGGCATTCTTCTTATTAGCAACACACAGCAGCACTCTATCATCTGTGTAGTGTTAGCATAGATAAGCAGAAAGTTGGACATAAACTTGTGCGAATCAAACTTGGTTATTTTCTTCCCCATTAGTTCTTATGTAGCACTGATCCAATCTAAGGTGATTATCAAAATATATAATACACAGAATATATAACTAACTTAATGATCACACTAGTTCTGATTTAGAATTTATAAATAAATCTTAATGCTTCCGTAATTTGAGAATATGCACTCTTTAACTTTTGTCACTTCCTTATTATTTTACAGCTCCAAGATCATTCTTCTCCTTATCGACATTCAGAAGCAAGGGAAGTGACTCAAAGCCAAAGTGACTATCCGAAGCCAAAGATAACTATTTCAAAGGATAAAGTTCCACTAATGCTTGGAATTGCCTTGTGATTGTACCAAACTTCAGACAATATTTCGCAGCAAGAGGTTGAGGTAGATTAGCTACAATCATCCATATATGATGTATACTTGTACTTAGTATTCACAGGGCTTGTGAAGCCTTTCTTGTGCTTAGCTGTTTTAAGTAGTTGTCTCAGAGTATATGTTGTATATTGTCTTGAGAGGACACTGGCGGAATATTAGTGTGATTTTGGTAGTCATTAGCATTCTTTCTTATGTTGTTATTTACTCTTGATTTATGGTAAATATCAGAAGTTAAATTTTGTTCAATCAGGTATTGACGGTTTAGAAAGGTCCAGGGTTGAACTATTTGATTATGCTACCTTTACCTTTGTATGATACATACTATGACAGATTTGATAACCTTGTTATTGCCTAGACGGCTAGACCCCCTCTGGATATTTTACAATGACAGATAAAAAAACATTTGTCTTCATACTAAGTATATCATGCTGTCCAAATTTGCATATATTGTTGATGGAATATCTTAAAATTATCTATTTTTTAATCCCAAGTATAGGATGCTTTCCAAATTTGCATAGAAATTGTTGAAGGTATCTCTTAAAATTATGTTTGTTTTCATACCAAAGTATAGCATGCTGCCAAATTTGCATAGAAATTGTTGAAGGAATGTCTTTAATCCTTGTTGCATAAATTAATTAGAGCTGATTCTAAAGCATCTCTACGGAGTTATCGAAGGATACTTAGTAAGGATTTATTGTTTTTGTGGTTTGTTAATTTCTATGTAAAATAATTTATTTGCGTTTAGCTCTGGGATTTGAAATATGTTGAGTCTCAACGCCAGAAAGTTGCTAAATTTTATGCCAAGTACAGAAATAGAAGTGTATAAATTGACCACTGAAATTTTGTGTATTGGAATGGTTCGAACTCTTCCAATTTAATGCCAAGTGCAGAACTAGATACAAATGCACCATCGAAATGTAGTTCAGTGAGATAATTGAAATTCTTTCGATCATTAGTTAGAAGTCGTGAGTTTGAGCCCTTATCCCTCGGTGGGCTCACCTGACACGCACAATTACTTGGACTAACGGATTTGATATATTCCTTTTGTTTCAGTTTATGTGAACCTATTTACCTTTTGGTCCGTTTAAAAAAGAATGATCCATTTCTAAAGTTGGAAACAATTTAACTTAAACTTACAATTCTATCCTTAATTAGGGTTGTGCGCGGATCGGGTCGGATCATATCAGATCAGATTTAGCACATTTCGGATTCGGATTTCAGATTCTACAAAATGCAATCTGAATCCGATCCGATATAGGATCGGATCGGATTATAAAATTTGGACCGGATCGGATTCCGGATCATATTATTATGCCTCAAAGTTACAAACTAATATGTATATTTTCTTTGTAAAAGAGGGAATACATTAAGAACAATTCATGTTTATGCAATTATGAGAGCACTATGGTGCCAATATAGTTAAAACTAGCAATTAGAAAGGTAATAACTTGGAGGAAGATGTAAAGGAAGTACTGACTATCCGAAATTAAAGTAGTATTTATACACTGCCTAATAATTTCGGATTTCGGATCGGATAAGATTAAAATATAATAATCTGAATCCGTTCTGAAATCCGATCCAATCTGAAATCCAAAATTGAATGGATCGGTTCGGATTTCGGATATCGATCCGAACGGACAACCCTATAATTTAATGAGAAGCAATTACAATTACATAAATACTCTGGAACTCTTTTTGATTTGTTTAAAACCATGAATTTCAAAAGTCACAATTTTTTTAAAATTTCTTACCCAATCAAAAAATTTATATAAATTGGAACGGAAAAAATATCAACTAGTTAAATCGAGAAAAAAGAAGAAATATATAAAAGAATTTCCCCCCCTTCAAAATGACTCCCCTGACTCTTGGAATAAGATAGCGAAGTAACAAAATAAGAGTCCGTTTCAAATGAATAGAAAGAGATTCGGTGAGCCATTTGGATACATTACGGATGCGCACTTTACGCGTGTACTAAATCGATGAATGTATATTTAAAAAATTCTCATAAATATTACTAAGCAATATGTTTAAGTTATTAAACAGAATTTTAACAAAAAAAAAATGTAAGTTACTAAAATGATGAATATTGATCCCATTTAACTAACTTAGGAAAAAAAAGAAAAAAATCCGCATAACTCCTCAAAAAATATCTTGTTGTGATTTGTCAAATATTAAAAAATTTAACCGTTTCGAGATTTGGAATAAGGAAGTTGGCCCTATAATTCATAGGAAAAAATTGATAAGTTATAATAAAAATTTAAAAATAATAAATATTGAGTTAATATTTTACGAAAAATAACATGAACACGAATGTGCAAGTACCAGTGATTTTCTCGGATGCCACCAACTCAAACTTGTGCTAGAAGTATGTACAGAGAGACTCAATTTTTTTCAAATTGACTTAAATACAATAGTTTAAATATTAAGTTGAAACAAAAGTGCACATCCAATGAAATTTTAAAATTCTATATCAAATTCATGAAATATTTACATTCCTAATTTGTTTATGTAGTTACAAAAAAAAATGATATAAACGAATCGTTTGATATTTATCTAGTTGATTTTAATATCCTAAAATTAGGGTTTTACATAGTGATTTAAATAAGGAAAGCTTTAATAATAAAAGTTTTAGTTGATTTCAAACTCTACATATTAGGAAAATAACTTAAATTACTACTTTATTCACCGTAAATTTTATTTGAAAGGGTAAAAAAGGTGAACATATCTCGTTAAGGGATTTCGTGTTATTAATATAGTACAGTATAGATAGATAGATGATGCTTCATTTACCACTTCCTATAATGAAGTTATTTTGGCAAGAAATGAATTACAAAAAGAGAAACAACGTCCTCTTTCAAATGTGAAAATAGCAAAGGCTAGCCAGTTTTCAGATCAATAATTGAAAAATAGCTAATGTTTACAAAGTCATTCAAAAATAGTCACTATTTTGCTGCAATACGGAAAGTTCTAGCATAATATACTGGAGATTGGTGCACATGTATATGAACTTCCAGCATATTATGCCAGAACTCCAACACATAGAAAGTTCCAGCATAATATATTATAGATTGAAGCACCTATGTATGAACTTCCAGCATATTATGCTGGTATATTATGCTGGAAATCCAGTATATTATGTTGGAACTCGAGTATATTATACTAGAAGTCCAGTATATTATGCTAGAATATATTTCGGATTTTAAACAATTTTTCGTTCATATTTATCTTTACATAAAAAATAGCTAAATTTCGATTACTTTTAAAACTATGACTATTTTCAGTTACCACTTTTAATTATGACTATTTTTGAATTTCACCCCTTTCAAATGGCACTATAGGATATTATCACTTCAAATGACAAGATACAGATATGAATACACAAATAAAAGACAGAAAAAATAAAAAATAAAAAATTAAAACGACCATGCAACCAAACCACACATTGTGAAAATTAATAGAACCAACAACTTAGTGACTAAGGGGTCATTGGTTTGAATACGGCTTATGTAGGAATAAGTTATACTGTTATAAGTTATGCTGAAAATATTTTTAATCTATTTTTTTGTATGTTGTATATTAAATATGACAATTACATTATTTATAAAAAAAATATATAAGTTATAGCGGTGCTAATTACCCCATCCTCTATAAGGTATAAGTTATCTCGGTGTTAATTTTAATCTTGGGATAACTTATACCTGATTTGCTAATCAAACGAAGTATTAAGGTGTTATTAAATTTTTATACCAGCAATATACCTTCTTATACCTCATACCAAACGACCCCTAACTTAAACATATATATAAAAAAGTCTAACGTACTGAGCTCTCATTATATGCGGGATCTGGAGAAGAACTGGGCTATGTTAGATCTATTATACATAGCGTTACCTTGCAATTTTGCAAGAGACACATAAGTTAATTCTTAATTTTTTGTCTCACATTATGAGATGAGCATTTCTTCGATCATGATACAAGTACGCACTTATTACGGTTCAACGCTTCACTAATTAATCTTTACGATGCTATTTTCACAACTTGAACTCAGATCTATTTACGCAAACTTCATGGCATATGACGATAACTCTTACCATTGTGCCCAACTCTTCTCGAACTTAACATAAATATATATAACAACAACAACAACCCAGTATAATCCCACTTAGTGGGGTCTGGGGAGGATAGTGTGTAGGCAGACCTTATCCCTACCCTTGGGTAGAAAGGCTATTTACAAATAGACCCCTGTCATCCTTACCTCCAAGAACTTCCCACCTTACTCTTGGGGAGACTCGAACTCACAACCTCTCGGTTGAAAGTGGGGTTGCTTAACATAAATATATATATTTCTAAATATTCACCAATTGTGTTCCATATACATCTGCCCAATGTCTAGACCACAATTCATTCTCATGCCGTCTGGTCAGCATATCCTATAAACTAGAAGCCGGCCTACCAAATGTCACCAAGTGTGCCTTTCTTTTTTTTCTTGGATAGATTACGAGAGCAGTCGACAATAATCAGTTTTATTTATAGAAAATGATTGATTTGTCAATCATAATATTTTCCTCAGCTATTTAACTTGACAAAATTTGACAAACACAAAGGCATTAACCACTTACTATTAGTCTTCTGGAGAAACCAGAAGGCATCTTAGTAAGGCGGATTGATCAAAAGCATTTTGTTGTTCAAAAACATTCATCCTAGGAACAACTGTTAATTGAGAGCTGTAAATATACCTTTCCATGTTCATATTTGTCTACTAACATGCTATAACTTGAACAGAGCCACAATTAAAAACTCTTCATCATCAACAGCATTAATCCAAATGGCTCATTCTGAATTTTCATCTTCCACTAGGCAGCGACGCCATACTACACCTGTTGTGTCACAGCAACCTTCCACATCATTCTCAATGTCAATGTCTACCTCCTACAACAACTTTAGTCGTGCGCGCAACCCCACGCCTGCTAGTCCTTTTGCCTCTGATGATGACAGGTCAGTGGCGTAGCTAAGTGTATTAAAAGGAAAGATATTCAACTGAATCTTCTTCATCTGAAAGTTAGTATGTGCAAAAATAGGATAAAACAATGTTTTTTTTTGTATAAAGGAAAATTGTTGAATGTATAAGTGACACAAAATAGGATACTAGTCGGAACATCAAGCGTGGTATTTTTTGTATTTTTTTGAACTCCTTTGTTGAAATTTCTGGCTCCGCCAATGTGACAGGTCATGGCAAGGCGAGCTTTCTTGGCAGTTTGAGCCAGCAGGGTGGCGAGATAATCGCAACCTTAGTGCAGCACTAAGTCCGTGGACAGCTTCTGATGCTTCTTTCACTTCAGCAGAAAACAGGAGTCGGATTTTTAGGAAATCAGCTAATGATTATTACTTATCGCGGGCGACTAATGGTGTTTTCCATAGATTCATTAATCCATCGTACGTTCATTCTTATTCTGGTCTCCAGTCTTCTGGAAGGCTTGAGCTTCAAAGTTTTGATTCCAGGGCCAGTGGGAATTCCTATGCCTCTCGTGATTATAAGGGCAAGCCCCGCAAATCTTCAATATTGGCAACTATTACAGAAGGGACCAGTGCTGGGAAAAGTGGTCCTTTGACTGAGAAAGACGAGCTCCAGTCGATAGAGTTTGACAGAATAGAAGATCTTGAAAGGCAAATCCAGATTGACGGGTCAGATACCAACCTATATCATCAGTAACAATGTTAAATTGTGTGACTATATCATCTGTTAGAAAGAGCACATATTTATTTACGTGCATGTCTGATTCTTTTTACATGGGCTAAGCAGGTGGAAGAACACACTTTTAATCACCCCTTACTTAACAAAGAATTAACCTAACTAGCCATCTGCCTAACTGCATAAATTAGGAATAGCCGACGGATGTATATATGTATAATCCATATATAATATGTGTATAACTATGTATAATCAGTGTATAATCTATATATACTGGGGCTAGAAAAAGTAAACAGTGAATTTAATCCGCTTTTTATGTAAAGATCCACTTAATTATATTATGTATTCAACAAACACAACGATTCAAAATGGTTTAAGTGTCAAAAGCTTATACATAGGTTATACTAATCATGCTAAACTACGTTGCAGGTCAAATGCTCATAATCATAGACACTTTGATCAGATGGAACATAGCTTCAATATTAATGATACCTCTGATTGTGACGTGAAATGTGTTGATCATGTTTGCGATAAACACAGCCACCACGTTCAATATTCTAGGCAATCAAATTTCCAACCGTATGGAAATGATTTGTACAATGATATTGACAAGAATCCTATAATACACGAAGAAGAAAATGATGCAGAGGATGAGGCAGCAGCTCCTAAGCCAGTAGGGTTGTTAAGCTTGTTCAAATACTCAAGCAAGTTGGATATACTATTAGTGCTGTTGGGTTGTATTGGGGCTCTAATAAATGGAGGATCTCTTCCTTGGTATTCTTATCTTTTTGGTAATTTTGTAAACAAAATTGCCCTGGACAAAGACAAAAATCGGATGATGAAGGATGTGGAAATGGTAATATATACTTACTATTTCATTGTATGCTCCTCCTTCCCTGCAATGTTTTATCCGTAGAAAAGTTAACATAGAAGAATTTGGTAAAGGTGTAGGTGGCAAAAGGGTGGGTTGCGTCAACGGGTCAAATCAGTAAGCTAGTCATATTTCCCTCCTTTTTTTAAAGAAAAAATGTGAAGCGAATGTATTTTTATCAAATTATTAGCTTAAGTTCTTTCAAATGTGCATAATTACTGATCTCCAAATTATATTGTACATTTGGGTTGAGTTGCATTTTGATGGGTCAGTTACATTGTTTTGACCCATTTTGGATCAATAGTTTAATCAGCCATTTCGGGTTCAACCCGTTCAGTGTAGTAACAGACAAGTCAGAAGTAAACCGCTTAAACTTGGGCGGGTTACTAAAAATGGGCTGATCTTGAGACCTCTGTATGAAGGATTTGAATAGAGTTAGAGTAAGAATGAAGAATCTGTCAAGGATCTCAGTTAATAACTAACTCCTTTCTCTGCTGCTGGCGGTTTAAAGAGAAAAATGAATGAATACTATTAATCCTAAATAGATCAACTAATTGCCTATAAATTCATTATCTAAATCTCAAGAGATCTTATAACAATTGATACTATCTTCAGGTGTGTGTGCTTATGACAGGGCTAACAGTAGTAGTCATGGTTGGAGCATACTTAGGTAATTTAGACATTTGTATTCTCATATTATTATTCTGGATTTAGAGTTTAAAGGAGAGTAATCACAGTTGACATTTTAATCATCTTATGCCAGAGACAACTTGCTGGAGATTGCTGGGAGAAAGATCAGCTCATAGGATAAGAACAAAGTACCTAAGAGCTGTTTTACGACAGGACATTGGATTTTTTGACACGGAACTGAATACTGGTGAAATTATGCATGGAATTTCAAGTGATGTGGCACAAATCCAAGAAGTGATGGGAGAAAAGGTTCTGCTTTTTGCCTTTGATACTCTAAACTGATAAGTTTTCACTTCTTAATAGTGCAATAAGCTGTGTGTTAACCTTTACCACACTTATACAATGGCTAAACTAATCCAAAGAGAACTCACACCAAATGCATACAACAGCCTCTCTGATCCAGTGTAATTTTGTACTTCATGCAGATGGCACATTTTGTTCACCATATCTTCACTTTCATCAACGGCTACGCAGTTGGTTTTAGAAGATCGTGGAAGGTTTCCCTGGCAGTTTTTGCAGTCACACCACTGTCTATGTTCTGCGGCCTTGCTTATAAAGCCATCTATGTTGGCCTCACACAAAAAGAAGAGGTGAGAGGCATTCGATGCAACTCAGCATACCTTCTCTCCCAATTTGTATGACACTATTTCTGTTTGGACCGTCCAAAATTGTTTTACAGCATTCCTAAAACCTTTACAAGTTCCCAAAATCAGCTACAATATTGATGTGGCATTTTCTAACTAACAATTTCCTTGTTATTTTAATACTTTCGTCTACTATTATTCTGTATTAAATGCATCAAAATGCCGTTCCTATTTCAAATACTTTCACAACGAAACATATAAGTTAATATTTCTCTATTTGTTTCAGTTTAAACTACATACTGATTTTTGTTGTTCTTTTGTAAAGGAATCTTATAGGAAAGCTGGCAGCATTGCAGAACAAGCAATGAGTTCAATTAGGACCGTAACTGCTTTTGTAGCAGAGGACTTTTTAGATGCAAAATATGTGGATTCTCTGGAGAACTCGGGACGTCTGGGGGCAAAGGTTGGTTTTGCTAAAGGAGCAGGAATTGGAGTTATTTATTTAGTTACTTATGCGACATGGGCATTGGCTTTCTGGTATGGTTCAATCCTTGTAGCAAAGGGAGAGCTTTCAGGTGGTGAAGCCATTGCTTGTTTCTTTGGGGTTAACGTCGGGGGCAGGTAAATAATCTGTCATTTTTCTCTCTATCTGCCCTCAACCAGAAGAATTTTAATTAGCTAATCAACTGAAATTAATAAATGAAATTTGTGGAAGTCTCAAACTTTAAAGGAAGAAAACATTTAACAATCGCATCATTATATTGCAGCAGAATTCAGCTTGTCAATAACTATCATAATAATAATTTACCAATTGATGTAAACATAACTACTAAATTTTTGCCATTGGCAGCATATCTAATCTGGTTTAAACAAACCATATGTCTATTTGTGCAGGGGCTTGGCTCTATCCCTATCTTACTTCGCTCAGTTTGCACAAGGAACAGTTGCAGCTACCAGGGTATTTGAAGTTATAGACAGGATTCCAGATATAGATCCCTACAGTCCAGAGGGAAGAAGGTTGTCAACTGTAAGAGGGAAAGTTGAATTTAAATGTGTTACCTTTGCATATCCGGCTCGTCCAACTGTCCAGATTCTCCAGTCTCTTAACTTAGCCATTCCAGCTTCTAGGACATTAGCATTAGTAGGCACCAGTGGAGGTGGAAAGTCAACGATCTTTGCTCTTATAGAAAGGTTTTATGATCCTGTTCAGGGTAAGCATATAAATCTTTCTTATATAGCAAGTATAACTGTTTGTGGATATTTTTCATGTCTGATTAAGGAAATTACAAATATTTGGGCAGGTCTAATTACCTTGGATGGTCATGATATAAGAACATTGCAAGTAAAGTGGCTTAGAAGTCAGATAGGTATGGTTGGTCAAGAACCAGTACTATTTGGGACAAGCATACTTGAAAATGTGATGATGGGAAAAGAAAATGCTACCAAGAAAGAGGCTATGGCTGCTTGTGTTGCGGCAAATGCTCACAGCTTTATCTCAAGACTTCCAGAAGGCTATGATACACAGGTGCAGTATATGGATTATCAGTTCATACTCCACAATAATCTAACAAGATACAACAACAACAACAACTACCCAGTATATTTGCATATTAAAAGGGTACTTCTAAACTTAATATACCTGTACAGGTTGGAGATCGAGGAACTCAACTCTCTGGAGGACAAAAGCAGCGGATTGCTCTTGCTCGAGCAATGGTTAAAGACCCAATAATTCTTCTGCTAGACGAACCAACAAGTGCCTTAGACCCCGAGTCTGAGGCCATTGTACAACGGGCCATTGACAAGATCTCCCAGGGCAGAACCACGTTAGTGATTGCACATAGGTTAGCTACAGTAAGAAATGCTCACACTATAGTCGTTCTTGATCGTGGTTCAGTTGTTGAGACAGGTAACCATGATCAGCTAATGGAAAAGGCTGGGGTCTACTTTGGCCTCATCAAGCTTGCTTCAGAAGCAGTCCCAAAACCTAAGTCAAAACAGGAAGACGTGGAATTCTCTGCCTATGAGAAATCAACTTATGCTGTATCGAAAGTAAAAAGTGTATATGAAATCTCAAGATCAAAGTACCTAGAATCTATGCAAGAAGGAAGCCACAGAGAAGAGGTAGAAGAAGGAGGGCAAGCAAAGATGAAGAGCTATCGTCTCTCAGAATTATGGAGCCTGCAGCGACCAGAGCTGATAATGCTATTAGTAGGGGTGATATTGGGTATGCTTGCAGGTGCAATTCTCTCCCTCTATCCCTTAGTTCTCGGACAAGCACTTAAAGTCTACTTTTATACAGACATGTCAAGATTGAAAAGTGAAGTTGGATACCTCTGCTTGATACTAGTTGGTCTTGGATTTGGGTGCATATTCACTATGGTAGGACAGCAAGGCTTCTGTGGTTGGGCTGGTTCCAGGCTCACCATGAGAGTTAGAAGTGTCTTGTTTAAAGCTATTCTCAAACAAGAACCTGGGTGGTTTGATCTTGACGAGAATTCAACTGGAGTTTTAGTGTCAAGGCTTTCTGTTGATTGTGTCAGTTTCAGGTCTGTTGTCGGTGATAGGTTTTCTGTACTGCTAATGGGGCTGAGCTCAGCAGCTGTTGGACTTGGTGTGTCATTCAAACTTGAATGGAGATTAGCTCTTTTGGCCACTGCTCTCACACCATTTACTCTAGGAGCAAGCTACCTCACTTTGATCATAAATGTAGGAGGCAAACTAGACAACAGCTCTTATGCGAAAGCTAGCAGTATAGCTGCAGGTGCTGTGTCAAATATAAGAACTGTGGCAACATTCTCAACTCAGGAGCAGATAGTTAAATCATTTGAACAGGCTTTATCTGAGCCCAAGCGAACATCAGTTAGAAGGTCACAAATGCTTGGTCTAGCACTAGGCCTTTCTCAAGGTGCAATGTATGGAGCATATACCCTGACTCTATGGTTTGGTGCTTACTTGGTAAAGCAAGGTTATACCGATTTTGGTGACGTATATAAGATTTTCCTAATACTTGTGCTGAGCTCATTTGCTGTTGGACAACTTGCTGGACTAGCCCCAGATACTTCTATGGCTTCAACTGCAATACCCGCTGTTCTTGCTATCATTAACCGTAGGCCATCAATAAGCAATGACCGCCTGAAAGGTAAAAAGATTGAAATATCAAAGCCATTTGATATTGAGTTTAAGATGGTCACATTTTCATATCCGTCAAGGCCAGATGTCATAGTGATGAGAAACTTTACACTAAAGATCAGAGGTGGGACGATGGTAGCATTGGTTGGAGCAAGTGGATCTGGAAAATCAACAGTAATATGGATGATACAGAGGTTTTACGACCCAACACAAGGGAGAGTACTAATGGAAGGGGTTGATCTGAGGGAGCTGAATTTGAAGTGGTTGAGAAGGCAGACAGCTCTGGTCAGTCAAGAACCAGCCTTATTTGCTGGCACCATTAGAGAGAATATTGCATTTGGCAAGACTAATGCTTCATGGGCTGAAATTGAAGAAGCAGCAAAGGAAGCTCACATTCATAAATTTATCAGTGGGCTTCCTCAAGGGTATGAAACAGAGGTAAGCCTCACATATATTTTGATTTTAGTGAGTAAGGTGGGCATGACTTGACTTATCTCTAGAGTTTGGCATACTATTTTACAGGTTGGTCAGAGTGGCGTTCAGTTATCAGGCGGACAGAAACAGAGGATAGCAATTGCAAGAGCCATACTGAAGAAATCAAAGGTGCTCTTACTGGATGAAGCTAGCAGCGCACTGGACTTGGAATCAGAGAAGCATGTTCAAGACGCACTAAGGAAGATTTCCAAGAGGGCTACAACAATTGTGGTAGCTCATCGGCTTTCTACAATTAGAGAAGCCAGTATGATTGCCGTTGTGAAGGAGGGCACAATAGCAGAATATGGAAGCCATGACCAACTCATGGCTTCTCACCTTGATGGCCTATATGCTAGCTTAGTTCGGGCAGAAACAGAAGCCTTGGCATTTTCTTGAACCTGATTATGAAATATTTGGAAGCTCGTCAAAACATTGTCCTTAGGAATTTCTTCATCATATAGATTAAAAAATCCCTTGTTTATTCAGTAATCTCGGAAAGAAAAATGTAAAATAACACAGCTAGTCTAGCCAAAAGTTTACAATGAACAAGCATCAGGTTTGGCTTTAAGGATGTTCTTGATTTCTGAAGAGATTAAATCACAATGTACACTCAGGGCGGATGTAGGTTTTAACATATGGTTCTACAGAACTCGATAGTTTTGGCTCAAACCCTCTATATATATGTCAGAAATTCACTACCTATCTAAGAAAATTATATTTGAACCAAGTTATTAGCACATGAGGTCACTGTCCTAGAATTCAGAATCCATAAAGTTCAAATCTTGGATCCGCCTTTGACTCTACTTAGTGTCAAGTACGCAAAACAGATCAACACTTTGAAGAAATAAGCTCGGAATACACTTCATAAGCTGAAGCTCAGCTATGAAGGTGTATTACATGTCATTTTCGATAGTCCTACATACAACTGCGAAGTCAAAATCCAATACTTCTTCTTACCTCTGGAAATAATTACACCTCCTCTTCATGGAGGTGACGCTGCGACCATCACAACATTCAAGAGCAAACTGATCGGATTACCCTCAAAGTTCCAACACATAATATTCAGGATTGGGACAAAAAGGGTCATCTGAAATCAAACTAGCTCATGGAATGGCCCAATATAATTGTCGAACAGGACCAGAAAGATAGCGTCTTGGCTTAGAAGCTAAGGGAAGTTTGAAGCCTGCAGTAGAAAAATATATTTGCTTCTTGGCTTGGTTTTCACATCGTTCCGGCTCTGGATTCCCCTCCGTCTGCAGCCTTTGTTTTTTCTTGGCCCACTATATACTTAATGGTTAGCTTTATTGTCTCCTCCCATCCCTCCCTCCTTCACACTGACAAAAACACAAACAGGTAACTACATTCTAGGTCATAACTGGAGTACTTACAAACCAAGAGTAGAGGTCTATATGCCATCGGAAATATAATATGCGCAATGTATAGGTCTTGTATGCTATCGGAAATGCCATCTTCCTCCTAAGTTTCAGCATTGTCTGATGCTCTGCTTTCTGTGATAAAGGATTTGCTTGTTTTAGTTAGAAGCATAAATGATTTTCTTGACACAGTTCTTTTTTTCTCCTTTTTGAATATGTCACAGTTACAAGCATGCATGTGCAATTTGATAAAAGTGCACATTTCCATTCTATATCAAAGGACCAGAACCAACATTTGTTGTGTTTCAGGGACTAAACATGTAAATTTCCATAGTTTATGCTCTTTCCCAATACGTAGGCAAGAACTCCACTTGTATAGACTACTTATAAAGAGCATAGTGCAGCTTGTGATTTCCGTAGTGCTCTCGGAGGCTTAGGAGCTCGCCCTAGGCCCGAGGAGTGTTGTCTTGCTAGACCAGGTGGTGAGGCACTCTGTTCGGCCCCTGGTATGAGAAGTCCCTGGCTTCGATTCTGATCCTATGTAGTCATGCCTTTGCTTTGTTTGACCCACCGGAAAATTGAGGTACATGCACCCTTAGTTTTACCCGTAGTAATAGTACTACTAGTCGGGTACCTTCCTATTACTAGTCCCTTGTTTCTATTCGATATGTCAGCATTAGCTGTAGGACTGACTCTATTTTTATAGTTTCCCATCCCTTGATCTCTGTCATTATTTATTGTATTATTTGCTTACATTGTCTTATTACATTGGTGTTGCTATTGTTTCTCTATTGCTCCATATTTTTACGTTCTTGAGCCAACGGTCTTCCAAAAATAACCTATCTACCTTCTGTGCTCCCCACTTGTGATATTTCACTGGGCTATTGTTCTTGTTATAACTTGAATTTTTTATAAAAACTCATAAATTTTAAATCGTAGAGCCACTCTAAGGTGAAAATTCGCCGTGCATTGGCCTTCAAAGATTATTATTGGAGGAGGTTTGTAGAGCGGAGGAAAATTAGAGGAAGGAAATAGACATGGTTAGTTGGATACGTCCGTTATTTTTAAGGAAACGTATATTTTTAGTCGCTCTTAAAAGGGTATTATTGTAAACTAACTTTTGAAGATATGAGCTTCCTACTTTTAGTATAATATGACATGATTACGACAGTACTATATACTGTTCATTTCTCTGAAACATTCGAGATTTACAGAACTAGCGATTCACATTCTTAACAAATTTATCAAAACAAGCGGATCGGGAACTGCAATTTAAGGGGTCACACGCGTGTGATCGATCGGTAATCTCGATCTATGCTGTTATTTTCAACTTGTTTGCCTGATTTTGTGTTTATTCAATTTAATTTGTTAATTTTCAATAGAAATTGAATGTCGTAGGTTTGACATGTTAGGGTTAGATCCTCTTAAGTTTATAGAATTTGACTTCTATTGTTAAAATGTACATAGTTGGTGTTTTTTATTTGATACTCCTAGTAAGCGAACATTTGCATTGACAAAGTAAATGCATTAGTTAGTCATTGTCATTTGTGTAACCCTATGGTGTGTCCTGGTGGTCAATGAAGTCAGAGGAGAACCATGATGGTTCAAATTGCAGCGGAAGCAAAAAGTGTTGGTGATTTATTCCCGGTAGAGTTACCTAGTATCTGTAGTAGGTACCTAATGGAATAGCGGAGGTGCTTGCAAGCTAGCCCGAATACCACCGTCATAAAATAAAAAAGAAGTTGTCATTCGTGGGAGTTTGTTTGACATAGATTATCCTATTAGATTAAGACGGCAAAAAGTTCAATTCTCACCTTTTGTGTTCGCTTCTAGTTATATGCTTGCAGAAGAAAGATGGTGAAGTTGACTCTGATTGCTCGTGTGACTGATGGCCTTCCGTTAGCGGAGGGGCTGGATGACGGTCGTGATGTTCCAGATGCAGATTTCTACAAACAGCAGTCAAGGCCTTATTCAAGAACCTGGCAATGCGCCAAAATGACGCTTCAAGGATGTCTATTGAAACTGGACCTTATATCTTCCAGTATCCTTTTATTCATGTACTTTTCGAAGTGATACCACTGGTTTACATATGGGTCAACATTATGATGTGTTTTGATTTCACTCTTGAAGCACGAGAAAATTCGGCAACTTCCTGTCTGAGCTTGGCAAGTTATTTCTTCTGATAGGGTTTTGCGAGGGGAGGGGGTGGGATTCGTTAGAGACGTTTAATGAATACTTTATATTTTTAGTAATCATTCTGCCTCTTGTTGGTACTGGTTATTGGGGGTATTCAATTTGAAAACTTTAAATTATAAATACCTATTAGAAGGAAAATTCTGGTTGATAATAATGTTCAGCATTCATAGTCCTTAACTTCTTTTTTCGGTTGCAATGTAACAGACTAGATGTTGTTTTCTGGATTTTTCAGAAATGATCAGTGTGGCTGGCTTAGTCTTTTGATGAATAAGATTTTGCCTTGGATGTGTAGAAGCTGTTAAATATTCTTGGTACCATTTTGCACATTCATTCTCTTGGTGTGGTTAATAGTTTTTCCATCTGATACGATTTTACAGCTAAAACATTCTACTTTTATTTTTTTTTCCTGGATTTATGGGTAGCATCAATTTCATCATTAACATGACTGACTGAATATGAAATCTAAAGGATGTTTTGGCATCTTAATCATTAATGCAATCCAAAATATATCTGAACTTCTGGAGTAACCATTGTTGCCTTTACTACTTCTTTAGTCATGTGTACTTTCTGAACTACCTCTAATATTTGATATATTGTCTCTTATGCTCCCTCTTGAATAAGTACTTTACATGTATCTAGTATTCTCTTAACCCATATTCTCAGTTATATCATTGAAGGACATGTTTGTTATTTGACAATGTGTGATCGCTCTTATCCCAAGAAACTTGCCTTTCAATACCTGGAGGACCTTAAGAATGAGTTTGAGCGTGTAAATGGGAGTCAAATTGAAACTGCTGCTAGACCCTATGCTTTTATTAAATTTGGTAAGCAATTATGTACTTTTTATGCTTTTGCATTCCAACTATATTTCATTCACACGGATTTTCTAATACTTGCATTATGTGATTTTTCCCCTGTTGTAAAAAGATACATTCATACAGAAGACGAAGAAACTGTACCAGGATACAAGAACTCAACGCAATATTTCTAAGTTGAATGATGAGCTTTATGAAGTTCATCAGATAATGACTCGAAATGTACAAGAAGTTCTTGGTGTTGGTGAAAAGTTGGATCGTAAGTTTCTTATTTTAACATTTCCCTGATCTTCAGTACCTTATAGTAACATTAGCTCGTCATTCTGGATTTCTTCAGTTTGATAATCTCAAAAGTATTGTGCTGTTAACTTGTTTTTTCATTTTGCTATATAAGCAATACCAATCAATTGATATCAACATTGAGTTTGTGTCATTACACTTACATTATTTCTGGTGTTCGTAAGGAGTATTTCTGGTCTGGTTAGAGACTTGTATGTCCATGTACGATAAGTGTGAGGATTAGACAATTTATTCTTTCAACTTAATTCGTCCTAATTTTATTTATTTAGTATTGGAATGAATTAGATCTGAATAGAGCAGAGCGGATACAAAAGATTCTTATAGCAAAACCCTACTAATTCGCCATTAGGACATAGTTGATTGATACAAAAGATTCTTATAGCAAAACCCTACTAATTCGCGATTAGGACATAGTTGATTGATATTGTTATCCTTAATTATCAGTTAATCCTGGACTTCTTTTTTATATTTCCCATAGTAGCCTGTATAGATTTTAAATTATGGATGCCTCCTTGAATTTCCTACCGGAACTTCAAGTGTCTATTTGGTAGTGTATCCCAACTCTCAGAAGTAGTTTATATGTCTTGATGTAACTAATGCAATGTTTGGTTAGCTGTAAATAATACATGCATTATGTTATACAAGAATCTATGTATTAACTTATGGGGGATATATGAATACGTGTATTAGCAATACAGGGTTAAATTATCTAAAAACAAAACTGCAGTTTTAAAGTAAATAATTCATGTATAACAGTCTCATTATTGATCACTGCATAACAATCCTTCTATGTTAATCCCGCATAAACAATCCATGTCTTATAATCCCCGTATAACTAGTATGTGAACAAAACGACCCCTTAAGTTATAATTGTGTAGGCAGGTTGTATGCTTTATTGAAGACAGAAAATAACAAAATTTGGTTCTAGTGTTGTGCTAATTTAATATGAAGTAAGAATCGTTCTGAACTTGTGCGATGAAATTTTATTATGGAATGAATAAGTCCATGCTAAAGAAAAGTGGGTTTTCGCTATACTTTTGAGAAAAATTATGACAGTTTTGGTGTAAAAGTAACAGTATTGTCAAAGCCGAAAAGCACAAAAAAGCTCATAGGTTCGTTGGGCTTTAAGCGCAAAGCGCAAATAAAGCGTGAGCTTTAATGAAAAAAGGCGCAACGGGAGAAAATGTAAAAATATGCATGTAGTCCAAGACTAATCATTATAAGCATGAATAAGAAATATACGGACAAAGAAATTGAAAAAAACATCACGATAAAGTGAAATATCAATTGTTTAAGGTCGCCTTTTCAGGATTACATTCATTGGCAAGGAAAAGTATGCCTTAGAGCTTTGATGCGACACTAAAGTGCACACAAAGCGAGGGGAAGCGCTCAACGTATTTTGAGCCTCGCTTCAGGGCTTATGCGCACCTTTAACCAGTAATGGACCCAAATCCAACACTCTGCAAATAGAATTAAGATTGCATCAGTTCTGATAATATTTGTTATTTCTAAATCCGAAAGGCACATGACATTAGTCAGTTGTAGGATTTGCAACTTTGACATGATCAGACAATTATGATGATGTATGGTTTTTCATATAGTTGGTTCTCCCTCTATTTTCACCCTTCCCATGTTCAGTATCCTATTCTTTATAAAAATTATGATCATAGTAGGTGACTAGTTTTTGTATTTATCAATTTTTGCAGAGGTCAGTCAGATGTCTAGTCGCTTGACATCTGAATCCCGGATATATGCTGACAAAGCGAAAGATTTGAATCGTCAGGTTAGTTTCATTGGCTTCGCTAGATGATGACCTCATAATTTTGTTTGAAACTTGTGCTTTCGCTTTTAGCTAGTAGGAAGAGTAAAGCTGTACAAAGATCTACAACAACAACAACAACAACCAAGTATAATCCCACTAGTAGGATTTGGGATACTTTACCCCTACCCCGGGATAGAGATGATATCTCCAATAGACCCTCGGCATCCTTCCCTCCAAGAATTTCCCACCTTGCTCTTGGGGTGACTCGAACTCACAACCTCTTGGTTGGAAGTGAAGGGTTACAAGGATCTGAAAGAACATAAAACTCTTCATTCTTTAGGTTCCATTAGAATGCACGGATCATGTTGCATTTGAATGTTTCAGAAAGAATTAAATGCAGATAGAAGCTAAATCTGTGTCATTAGTATTTTCAGCAATGTCATGTACGGAGACCTTGTTGAAGTTATGGGGCTTGACTTGTGCAGTTGTTAGTATGAATGAATTCTCTTGCTGATCACACAACTTGAAGGCTTAAGAATGTGAACAAAAATCTTTTACATGATATATCACCGGGTGAAAATCACTCCATTCTAGCTCTACTTGCACTAGGATTAGTTGTTGGCTGAACTAGTTTTGCCTTTCAGTCAGCAACTTTGTTTCAGTAATCATAATTTCTCTTTCTGGTTCTCAATTTAGGTACCTTGTTATCAGATACACGCAAACATGAGCAGCCTATGTAACTGATGGTTATCAGCTCACTTTTTCTCTTTATGCATGTGCATCTGGTTCTTTGACGTTGCTCTAATTACTAATTCATTTCTTGACGCCTTTAGGCTTTGATTCGGAAATGGGCGCCCGTTGCTATTGTCCTTGGAGTTGTCATTCTCCTCTTCTGGGTTAGAACAAAGATTTGGTGATGTTGCCAAAAGGATGCAGCTCAGTGATGATGATACTTTTGATTGCCTCTTCTGTCACCATTCAGCTGTGGACAACCCAGACTATCACCTGAGATTTCAGCTGTCCAGCACGTGTTGTGTCTGCTTTCCAGCTGTTGGCTGCAAGTTGAGCCATACCAATTTTATAGTGTAAAAGAGAGGAAATGAAGCGTGATGGGTGAACTATGTCGCTAAACTTTCAGAAATGATATCAATCTTATGGTTCTTTTTTTGGTCTTATTAGTTAATTTCAGAACTCCCGACGAGGTTATTGTACTTCCAGAGATGAAAGGTCGCGACTTTGTGAATTTACAGCAAAAGTAAAAATTAGGCCTTACTGTGTACAATTTCCAGTTTCCACTAGAATGAATGAATTCTGCTGTTTTTTTTCTATCTCAATCATTAGCGTACTGAAGCATGAAAGAATTGAATGAATTCTGCTTGCAAGGAAAGACTGAATGACAGCGAATTTCTTACGTCCAATTTTAGGACGGTATGGCAAAAGGACGGGTTTGCATGTTCCTCCTTAGGTTGATTTGACAACAGAACAATTTCGAAAAAACTCCTAATATCTCAGATGTTGAGCTTAATGACGGATTCTTATTAGTCTTTAGTCTTTGTTTTTATTTTTATTTTAATAAATGTCTTTATCTCTCTGTTCTTGTCTCATTCAATATGACCTTGGATGCTTTAAAGTCAGTATTTATTCCAATCAATAATATCACCCTATCTGGGCTGCACTTTTGTACTCACACTTCTTGATATTTTCCTTCTCTTGTCCCTTTCACCTTTCACTTTCCCCTTTTTTTCTTCATTTCTTTTGTCTTTTTCCTTTTCTGTTCGTTTTTTTCTTTTGATTTTTACACGGATATGGAAACCCATGACGTTACAATTCTTAGGCAATCAAAAGAAAATCGACAAAAGTAGCTCCACTTGTGGCACGGGCATCATATCATATCAAGTGTCACCCTGTTGATGCTAGATTAAAATACTTACTAAAACATTAAAAGGCAAACGGAAATTTCCAAAGCACAGATTGAAGTGTTAAAAAAAGTTATCCAAGTGGAGAAGTGGCTTGTACACGCAGCGCAATTCAAAAAGGCTATCGTTAAGTTCAACTACAGCCATTAGCAAATTTGAGCTGTGAACTCTTCTCTGAATCCTACAGGTACTATATGTTTTTACTTACTCAAATTCTGATCCCAAGTTCTGTTTAATCAATATGTCTTGTTTTTAGTGTCTCAAATTAGAGATAATTGACATAGGAATGCTGGTGTGTGCAGGCTAAAATGGCAGGTGAAGCAGTTAATATGAATGAATTTCAAGAGCTAGCTAAGCAAGCTCTTCCAAAGATGTACTATGACTTCTTTGCTGGAGGAGCTGAGGATCAGTATACACTAAATGAAAATATAGAAGCATTTCGTAGAATCACGTAAGTTTGTAGAATTTTTGCTCTTGATTTTGGCAACAGAGATTATAGTACTAACCTTTTCAGAAACTCAGTATTAGGCCAAGAATAGTTGTTGATGTGAGCAGGATAGACATGTCAACTGTTATACTCGGTCACAAGACTTCGGCTCCTATTATGGTTGCCCCAACTTCCTCACATCAATTGGCACATCCTGAAGGTTTGGATAAAATTAATTAGGGAAAAAGGTCCAATTTTTTCCCTCTACTATGTGAAATATTTTAATTTACCATATGTTATATACGTTACTTTGAAGGGGAGCATTGGCGTAACTGATAAATTTGCTGTCATGTAACTAGGAGGTCACGGGTTCGAGCTGTGGAAATAGCCTCTTGTATAAATGCAGGGTAAGGCTGCGTATAATAGACCCTTGTGGTCCGGCTCTTTCCCGGACCCTGCATCGTGCACCGGGCTGCTCTTTTTTATATACTTTACTGTCATTCATACCTTGCCATTAGCAAATTAGTCTCGTATTTGCCCTTTAACTTTAATGGAGCTCGGATTGGAGGTCTGTTAGGGTCAGAGGCGTATCCAATGTAGAAGTTTATGGGTTTGACTGAATCCATAGCTTGCACTCATACCTTGTACTTTTGTCCAAAAAATTATTAAATATGTATTAGTAATAAATTTTGAACCCATTAAATTAGATAAGATTTGGTAGAATTATAAATCTGAACCCATAAAGTTTAAATCATGGATCCGCCTCTGGTTACGGTCAAGGGCAAATACGAAACTGCTAATGGCAAGTACGAATGTTCCCAAAGTATAAACGTAAGATATTTCGTGCAGTTGAGGGATAATTTTAACCATTTTCCTTTGCTTATCATTTATAATTACCTAGTTTGTTAGCTGAACTTACTATTTATGCCAGGGGAAGTTGCAACAGCTAGAGGTGCTGCAGCATGTAATGTTATTATGGTAATAATTTTCTAAAAAAGTTGATCCATTCCCTATTCACGGTGTGTGAATATTGAGTTCTCTTGATTCATAGGGATTGTCATTTACGGCCACATGCACCATTGAGGAGGTTGCTTCAAGCTGCAATGCTGTTCGGTTCTTCCAAACATATGTAAATTGTTATTCCTTTATCTCATGATCTTCATATATCTTTACTGTTTTTTGTGTTTTAACAGATTGGTAATTTATTCCTTGTTAATAGGTTTACAAAAGGAGAGATATAACAGAACTTATGGTACACAAAGCTGAGAGCAATGGGTTCAGGGCTATAATCCTAACTGCTGATACTCCGAGGCTTGGCAGAAGGGAGTCTGATATAAAGAATAAGTAAGTTGTGTATCCTTTTTACTTGAATTCTTTTCGTTATTCATATTCAATCTAATCTGGGCAAAGTTGGTTTCATCATTTTAGTGCTTCAGAAATTTTATAATTATGGTAATCCTGTGTTGCTCTGATGGTAAGCAACCCCCAATTCCAACCGAGAGGTTGTGAGTTCGAGTCTCCCCAATAGCAAGGTGGGAAGTTCTTGGAAGGAAGTATGCCGGGGATCTATTTGGAAACAGCCTCTCTACCCAAGGGTAGGGGTAAGGTCTGCGTACATACTACCCTCCCCACACCCCACTAAGTGGGATTATACTGGGTTGTTGTTGTTGTTGTTGTTGTAATCCTGTGTTGATATACTAAGAGTCCGAATTGCAGGATGATTTCGCCTCGGTTGAGGAACTTTGAAGGTCTTATAACAACTGAAGTAGTTTCTGTAAGTTAAACCAATAATATTCTAGCTTTTTATCAAAAGTAATTTTTATATATCAACTTGAAACTAGAGTAGACTATGCTTATTAATCCACTAATAAAACTATGCAGGATAAGGGCTCAAATCTTGAAGCATACGCTGCAGGAACTCTTGATCCTTCGTTTTGCTGGAAGGTACAAGATTTAAAAGTTAAATGTATGCATTCCTTAATACCACAGTAGAAGATATGACGAAAAACAGTCTTGATCCATGAACTCAAATTTCTTGAGTGCCAACATATGTAAAATTGCTGAGCTACAAAGTATGTTAGAGAAGGATCAGAGTTTCATGGTTTTTAGAGTTCAATACAAATATATGATAGGGCAGCCCAGTGTACTAAGCTCCCGCTATGCGCGGTATTCAGGGAAGTGACAGATCACAAGGGAGCTACAAAGTACATTATAGAAGGATAAGAGTTTCATGGTTTTTAGAGTTCAACACAAATATATGATAGGACAGCCCGGTATACTAAGCTCCTGCTATGCGTGGCATCCAGGGAAGGGAAGGACCACAAGGGTCTATTGTACGCAGCCTTACCCTACGTTTTTCCAAAAGGCTATTTCCATTGCTCGAACCCGTGACCTTCTGGTTATATGACAACAACTTTACCAGTTATGCTAAGGCTCACCTTCAATACAAATGTATGATCTACTACATTATTCTGGAAATCTCAGTCTCCAAACCTTCTGCAGGATATAGCATGGTTAAAATCAGTTACCAATTTGCCAATTCTGATTAAGGGCGTTCTCACTAGTGAAGACGGTATACTTATTATCACTGAACCTTTAGCTATTTGCATCGAAAGCTTCAAATTTTTTTACCAATTCTGAGTGTGTATTTCTTCTAAAGACTTGGCATGTACTACTACATTTTGCAGCAATTAAAGCAGTTGAAGCAGGAGTTGCAGGAATTATTGTCTCTAACCATGGAGCTCGGCAACTAGATTATACTCCAGCTACTATTTCTGTTCTTGAAGAGGTGATTTCCTTCCTTACATGATTGATGTCTTGCTACACAAGCTCATTTGAATTCTTTTCAATTGAAAGTTGAAATATGTTATTTGAATTCTTAATAGTTTTGAAATCTCCTCTTTAATCCAAATGTCTCCATCAAAAGAGAACCAAAATCTTTCAATGTATATATATTGGCTTCCATATATTCCTCCTTAAATTCCAATGATTTTAGGTGGTCAATGCTGTTCAAGGCAAAGTTCCAGTTCTTCTTGATGGAGGAATAAGACGAGGAACAGACATATTCAAGGCCTTAGCACTTGGCGCAAAAGCTGTTCTAGTAAACTTACATGACTTAAAGAAACTGACTTAACTTGCATACACTTGCAATATAAATAATTTTGCACTATCAGTGTAATTTAACCTAATACATATTCGTGCAGATTGGTCGACCAGTTGTCTACGGCCTGGCCGCTAAGGGGGAGTCTGGTGTAAAGCAAGTTATTGAAATGCTGAAGAATGAACTTGAGCTGACCATGGCTCTTGCTGGCTGCTGCAATGTGAATGACATTACCAGAAGCCATGTTAAGACAGAGAAAGAAAGGTTCCCTTGTAGGATGTAGTTTCCATCCTCTGTTTCTTTAATGAGTTTCAGTTCTATATGCAGTGATGATGTAAAAAAATATTTATACAATCAGGTCACTTAAAAGTAATCGCAGGTAAGTCTATTTAAGTAGCACTGATTGGTAATCTGTAATAAGCTGTCATATTTCCGTGAATCTACTTAGCTTATTGGATTCTAACTTCAATTTCCGAAGCAGATATAGGCCAACTAATCCATATGAGATGCTCCCTTTTACTTAGGATTCTCGTACATCTGATCCACTTTCAGATGCTATGCTTTGTTTATCACCATTGTAGGATAGGCAACCAAGTGAACTAAGCTCCCGCTATGTGTGGGGTCCGGGGAAGGGGACTACAAGGGTCTATCACCATTGCAGGATAAAACTTGAAAATGGAAATTAAATGATTGTGTATGAGAATTGAGTTTTCTCAGTTACTCGTACTTGTTATTTTTTTACCTGAAAGTTTTATTCAGCAAGATTATGTTTGCTTATCAAATCCAAAGATATGATGACTATGAACTGTAAGAGAATAACCAGAAAAACAAGAACGATAAACTTTTTTTCATGAGCTAATTCAACTAAGACATTTTCGGATGAGGAAATCAATGATTTAAGAAAGAGTTTCCAATAAATTAGTGATGTAATATTATGTAAACAAGAAACTATTGATTTAATAATGTGTAAACAAGAAATTAACAAGAATGAGTTACTCAAGTGGCCTTAGTTGAGGGGCAGAGGTAGAAGCTCAGATATAGGTTCGGCCCAGTAACTTTTGCTCAAACAGTATATTTGTATTAAGAAGTTCTTTAAATATGTTCCATATTAAACTTAGAACTCAGTTATTAATACTTGGCTACAATTGAGAACCCATAAAATTGAAATGTTAGTTGATCTATAAACTCCGGAAGTATCACAATATTATAGAGCCTTGTGAACATAAGCTCATAAGGCTTCACCTACAAAAATATAGAAGGGGCAAATCATCAAAACCTCCTTGACAAAGTCTTCACCTGGATTGCATTCTAAAAAGTCAGCATTCCAATCAATTCACACATTGAAATCTTCATTACCGTCAGGCGTCAACCTACAGCTAGAATCATAAAAGCGAAATTAAATTGTACCAATACGGAGATGATTTACACCACAAGTTCTCCCCCTTCTTTCTCAATTGTTATGTTCCCTTCTTTCATTTCTTTGACCTTGTGTCTTTCACCTGCCAAGAATCATTTGCAGCCAAATGATTAGTGTATAGACACATGCCTATTTCCTTCACCTCCGGACCCCCACACTTTTGAGTTTTGACTATTGCATGGAAATGGAAACAGCTAATCCTCTGATCATTTAAAAGCTGCACACAGCAATTCAAAAGGCTATCTCTAAGTTCAATTACAGCAAGGTGAGATACTGGAGAGTGTGTACTCTTCTCTGTATCCTACAGGTACTAAATATTTTTGCTTCAACACCTCGAAATCTGCTCTCAAAAGAAGGCCAAAATTCTATAATGAGAGAATATTTAACATACGAATGCTCGTGTATGCAGGCTAAATGGCAGGTGAACCAGTTAATGTAAATGAATTTGAAGAGCTAGCTAGGCAAGCTCTTCCAAAGATGTACTATGACTTCTTTGCAGGAGGAGCTGAGGATCAATATACACTAAAAGAAAATACAGAAGCATTTCATAGAATCACGTAAGTTTGTAATTCTCGCTCTTCAGTTGGCAACTGACAGATTTCTAGGACTAACTTTTCATAAAACCAGTATTCGGCCAAGAATGCTTGTTGATGTGAGCAAAATAGATATGTCAACTGTTATACTTGGTAACAAGACGTCGGCTCCCATTATAGTTGCTCCAACTTCCTCACATCAATTGGCACATTCTGAAGGTTTGAATAAAAATCATTTTTAACCTTAAGTCTGTTAGCTGAATGTACCATGTCGCTCTTGTTCCATAAAGCTGTTGTATCTATGACAGGAGAAGTTGCAACAGCTAGAGGTGCAGCAGCATGTAATGTAATCATGGTAATATTTTCCTCAAGATAAAAAGATCAGCTTCGAATTCTGGTGTGTGGATTCTGAATTCTCTGGGTATAGGGATTGGCATTTACGTCTACATGCACATTGGAGGAGGTTGCTTCAAGCTGCAATGCTGTTCGCTTCCTTCAAACTTTCGTAACTCGTTATTCCTATCTCTCATGATCTTCATATATCTTCACTTGGTTTTGAGTTCTGCAATAGATTGGTAGTTTATTCTTTTGTCAATAGGCTTTCAAGAGAGATATAATAGGACTTGTGGTAAGGAAAGCTGAGAGCAACGGATTCAGGGCTATAATTCTCACTGCCGATACTCCAAGGCTTGGAAAAAAGGAGGCTGATATAAAGAATAAGTAATGTGTATAATGTTTTGTTTGTCATTGAAGTCTAGCTAAAATCCTTTTCATAGTTTATCGATTTCATCATTCAGAATTATATGATCTTGTGTTTATCTTACTAAGAGTCAGAACTGCAGGATGATTGCACCTCGGTTCGGGAACTTTGAAGGTCTTGTATCAACTGAAGTTGTTTCTGTAAGTTAAACCATTAATATCCTGGATTTTTACTAAAACCAATTATTAGACAAATTACATGTAAGCTGAAACATGGGCAGCCCGTGTAACACCCCAAACTATAGACAAAGTCCCACATCGGCAAAACACAAGAGGGATGCTGGGTATATAAGTTAACAAGCCTTAGACCCTAATGATGCGTTTTAAACCCGTGAGGGCCTAGGCCCAGAGCGTACAATATCACTATCGGGTTGGGCTGTTACAAATGCTATCAGAGCCACTCTTGTGTCAACCTTACCGATAGTAGGTCAGATCAGAGTTCAGTGCTGAGTCTAGGCGAATCCCCCATGCGGTGGGGCAAACCTCAGCGAGGACACTGAGTCCATAAGAGGGGGTATATGTAACACCCCAAGCTATACACAAAGTCCCACATCGGCAAAACACAAGAGGGATGTTGGGTATATAAGTTAACAAGCCTTAGACCCTAGTGACGCGTTTTAAACCCCTGAGGGCCTAGGCCCAAAGCGGACAATATCACTAGCGGGCTGGGCTGTTACAGATGGTATCAGAGCCACTCTGGTGTCAGCCTTGCCGATAGTAGGTCATATCAGAGTTCAATGTTGAGTCTAGGCGAATCCCATGCGGTGACGCAAACCTCACCGAGGACGCTGAGTCCATATAAGGGGATATATGTAACACCCCAAACTATAGACAAAGTCGCACATCGGCAAAACACAAGAGGGATGTTGGGTATATAAGTTAACTAGCCTTAGACCCTAGTGACGCATTTTAAACCCGTGAGGTCCTAAGCCCAGAGCGGACAAGGCATCCTGCATTCACGTAGGGTCCGGAGAAGGGCCGCAGTCAAAGGAGTATGATGTAGACAGGCTAATCTAATGCAAGCATTAGTGCTTGCTTTCAACTGCTCGAACTTAAAACTCCTTAAAGAACGAGCTTATTTTGCAGGACTCCAATGTCACAATTAGTTGGTTCCTCCTACTATATACATTAGTGTTCTCTTTTATTAGTTTAATACGCGGAAATTCCATAATTCACCATCGATATATCTACTTGCAAACAGTATAGACTATGCTTGCTAATTCAAAAATAAAATTCTGCAGGCCAAAGGCTCCACTACTGAAGCATACGGTGAAGAAACTCTTGACCCTTCATTTTGCTGGAAGGTACAAGATTTAAAAGTTAAATATATTGTTACTTAAACCACATTTGAAGATTATACAATGAAACATAGTCTTGGTCCTTGAATGCAAATTTCGCTGAGGATAAAATAGCTGAGCCACAAAATACTTTAGAGAATGATCAGAGTTCTCACAGATTAATACTACAATATACGATTCACCATATTATTCTGTAATCCTCACACTCTCCAAAACTTTGCAGGATATAGCATGGTTAAAATCAGTTACCAAGTTGCCAATTCTGATAAAGGGGATTCTCACTAGTGAAGATGGTATAACATGTATCATAAACCTTAGCTCAAGTCAATAGAAACTCTATTGCCTCCATATGTCATGAACTTGTTTCTCTAAATTCCATATTAGTTTCCATGGAACTGAATATTTGAGATATCGTTTTAACTTATACATACTTGTCAAAGTATATCTTCTAGCAAGCTTCTTTTGCATTTCTTTTTAGACGATAGGAAAAGTTTCAATATGTTTTAACATATATAGACTTTGATTTTCTTTTTCTAAAGATTTTTCTTATACTATTTTATCGCAGCAATCAAAGCAATTGAAGCAGGAGTTGCAGGAATTATTGTCTCAAATCATGGAGCTCGGCAACTAGATTATACTCCAGCTACTATTTCTGTTCTTGAAGAGGTGATTTCCTTCCTTACATGATCGATGTCTTGCTACACAAAGTTCCTCTTTAATCCGAATGTCACCATCAAAATCGAAACAAAATCTTTCAACGTATATGTATATTCCATATGTTCCTCCTTAATTTCCAACGGTTTCAGGTGGTCCATGCTGTTCAAGATAAAGTTCCAGTTTTCTTTGATGGAGGAATTAGGCGAGGAACAGACATATTCAAGGCCTTAGCACTTGGTGCAAAATCTGTTCTGGTAAACTTAACTTAAAGAATTGACTTAACTTTTATACACTAACCAAAAAAAAAAACTTTTTACACGTACTATCAGCGTAATTTAACCTGGTACAAATTCCTGCAGATTGGTCGACCGGTTATCTACGGCCTAGCCACTAAGGGTGAGTGTGGTGTAAAGCAAGTTATTGAAATGCTGAAGAATGAACTTGAGCAGACAATGGCTCTTGCTGGCTGCTGCAATGTGAATGACATAACCAGAAGCCATGTTAAGACAGAAAAAGAAAGTTTCCTTAGTAGGATGTAGTTTCCATCCTCTGTACCTTAAATAGATGGACTGGCCCCAACTCAACAATAATGTCACATCTTGCTTTGTAATAATCTTCTTGTGCAGAGGTATTATCAATGTTTGTATATGATTTTTGATACTTTCCAATAATTAAATCCTTGTATTATTTCCTTATAGTACCTGCACATCAGTTGAATATTCCTTGATTTGCCCAACAATTCTCTGTTAATTGGGGACTGTAGTGAACATTGGGAGAATTTTTAAGATTCAAAAAACATTTTGGTTGATGGTAAGTTGAATGGGAAATTCAGAAATGTCAAGTGGCTCAAGACTTATGTGTAGTAATTGGAGGTACCTTGAGCTCCTCGAGCTGTACCTAATCTATATATATATATATATATATATATATATATATATATATATATAAAGTTGGGAATTGGCCAGCTGATGTGGCATCCCAGAATGGCCAGATTTCATATTTTTCTTTTTTCTGTTTTTTTTTTAAAAAAATTCCGTTATTTCACTTCTTTTCACCATTTATTTCTAATAGTATTTTATTAGCCCACTGCTCCAAATAATAAATGGTAGTAAAATGCTACTAAACAGTCCGTTATGATCAAAGTACCCAAAAGTATTTGACCAAATCCGGTATGGATCCAATACCCACACCCATACTAGTGTCGTGTTGACACGGGTGCGGCACTTAAACTGAAGTGTCGGAGCAACTTAGCTTACATCTACTAGTAAAACTCTGCAGGATAACGGCTCAAATATTGAAGCCTTTGCTGCTGGAACTTTTGATGCTTCACTGTGTTGGAAGGTACGGGATTTTAAGTTTATTCTTTTGTTCCTTATTACCACATTATATACCTCAAGGATGACTTAAACTCTTGCGCCTAGAACGAACATTTTGGCTGAGGATGTCAATGCATCTTAAAGCAAGTAAAATTGCTGAGCTACCAAAGTACATTATAGAAGGATCGTGTCATTTGTTACTAAAATACAAATGTGATTAACTGTATTCCCTTTTGATCTGTTTATGCTCCAAATCTTTTGCAGGATATAGCGTGGTTGAAATCAATTACCAAGTTGCCAATTCTGATTAAGGGCGTTCTGACTTCTGAAGGTGGTATTTATCACTGAATCCTAGATAGCTGCATAGTTTAGGTTTCTTCACTGATTATGTCTTGGTGTTTGTCAATCATACATAAGAACTTTAGAAGGGAACTGGTTAAGATAAGATGCAAAAATCTGATAGGAAGTGCAGTCAAGTAAACAGGGAAGAAAATAATAGATGTACAAACATCATGAACAACATAGGAAATATAGTTACAAATCTTTCAAGGAGAAATTATCAGAATGAAATGATAGTGAAATTCAAATAGCTGACTCCGACCTACTTTGGGATCGAACTGTTGTTGTTGTAAGGTCTCACTATTTGACTCTTTCGGCTAAAGACTTGGCATGTACTACTACTTTTTGCAGCAATAAAAGCAGTTGAAGCAGGAGTTGCAGGAATTATTGTCTCTAACCATGGAGCTCGGCAACTAGATTATGCTCCAGCTACTATTTCTGTTCTTGAAGAGGTTATTCCCTATCTTCCTGGTATATTTGACGTTATCTTTCACTGAATTTTGGTAAGTTCACCGGTTTAGGTTTTTAGACTTTTAACGTGGCACATTGAATAAAATATATTAGGCCATTGTGAACAGTTTAAGCACAAAATTTTCCAATATGGAACATTCACAGTAAAATGGATTATCATGCAGAGGCGGAGCTAGGATTTGAAACTTATGGGTTCAAGATTTTAGTTCTCTTGAGTTACTGGGTTCTAAATTAATAATTTGTATACATTCAATAAATTTTTTAAAATAAATACAGGATTCGAACCAAGCATCTGAGTTCGGCCAAACGCGTAATCAGCACACTGGCTCCGCCCCTGTTATCACGGGCTTTTCAGTTTTATGTTTATAGCTTCTTAATAGAAAACAAAAGAAAGGAAGCTTTGGATCTTTCTTGGTGAAAATTAAACCAGACATATAACATGCTTTGGAGGAATTATAAAACTTGTATGCCTGTCAAAAGTATAGCAAGGACTCTTGGACATGGTTGAATGGGGCTGCCTGTCGTGTTTGAGTTCCACAGCATGATATTGGGTCCTTATATCAAGCTAGTCGTGCATGATAAAGTTGTTGCCATGTGACCGGGAGGTCGCGGGTTGGAGCCGTGGAAATAACCTCTTGCAGAAATGCAGGTACGGCTGCGTACAGATCCTTGTGGTCCGGCCCTTCCCCGTACCCCTCGCATTACGAGAGCTTAGTGCACCGGGCTGCCTTTTTTAATGAAGCTAGCCGTGCGAGAGTCATCTATGTCATCTGAATTAATAAAATGGCCTATTTTGGATGGAGTGATTTGGTCCTATTTTTTTCAAATTTACAAGTCTAATCATTTAGCATTTGTTTGGATATCTAAGAAAATTCGGATTTGAAACACAATGCGAATCACATAATTGTTCTTAATCTCCAATGGTTTCAGGTCATCTATGCTGTTCGAGATAAAGTTCCAGTTTTCTTTGATGGAGGAGTGAGGCGAGGAACAGACATATTCAAGGCCTTAGCACTTGGCGCAAAAGCTGTTCTGGTAAACTTATTTGAAAGTTCTTACCTCAATTTTTCAAGTTTGTTAAGTTTTCGATTTTCCCTTCCCTGTTAATCCAAAACAATATACCTGCAGATTGGTCGAGCAGTTATCTATGGCCTGGCAGCTAAAGGGGAGCATGGGGTAAAGCAAGTTATTCAAATGCTCAAGAATGAACTTGAGTTGACAATGGCCCTTTCTGGCTGCTGTACTATCAACGACATTACCAGAAGCCACGTGAAAACAGATAAAGAAATATACTCTTAAGATGAAGTTTCTATTAGGAAATATTGTAAATATCTTTTGTGTATCTTTTTATTATTGGTAGAATATTCTCTCATTAATTGTACAATCCTATAGTTAGTAGGTTTTGATTTTCCTTCATTATTGTACAATCCTATAGTTAGTAGGTTTTGATTTTCCTTCATTATTGTACAATCCTATAGTTAGTAGGTTTTGATTTCCCTATACTCTATATATACCTTTGTAAGCAATATATTTTAATGAGAAGTCTCAAACCAATTCACTTCTCCAAAACTCTCTACATGGTATCATACGCCAGTGGCTTATCGCCAAACAAACACTAATTTTCTTTTTCCCTACCCGCGGCGGCGGCTGCACTAATCGGCAGCCCGCCGCCGCCGACCTTATATATAATCGGCACTAGCAAGGTCTTTCTTCTAAATTCAGAAAATTATTCCTTTTTTTTCCCTATCAACATTTTTTTTTTACTTTGTAAATCTACAACAACAATGAAGGCTTCGTCTTCTAGAAGCAACCCTCTCTCCGGCATCTTGCCGCGCCGCCGCTGCACTAATGGGCAGCCCTCTCCGGCATCTCTCTCCGGCGTCTTGCTGCCCCTCTCCGGCAGATCAGCCGCCGACCTTCACGGTCCTCTCCGGCCTCTTGCTGCGCCGCCGCTGCACTAACCGGCAACCCTCTCTCTCAGCGCCTTTTCTCCGGAATCTTACCGCGCCACCGCTGCACTAACCGGCAGCCCTCTCTCTCGACGTCGATCAGCGTCTCCTCTGCCCTAACCGGCAGTCCTCGGCTTCCTCTGTTGATGTCCAAGATTGGCGTGTCCTCCGGCCCTCCATCTTGAGGGGGCGTATTAGGAAATATTGTAAATATCTTTTGTGTATCTTTTTATTATTGGTAGAATATTCTCTCATTAATTGTACAATCCTATAGTTGTAAGGTTTTGATTTTCCTTCATTATTATACAATCCTATAGTTGGTAGGTTTTGATTTCTCTATACTCTATATATACCTTTGTAAGCAATATATTTTAATGAGAAGCCTCAAACCAATTCACTTCTCCAAAACTCTCTACAGTTTCGTCATGGAAGCAGCTAAGTATATACCTTAAATACAGGGCATAGCTCCCAACTCTACAATTGTTTCACATTATGTGGAATTTTAATGAAGCTTAGGTGGATGATTTCTACTTTCCCTTAATCCTTAATTCATAAAATGGCAAGTTAAATAAATCGTGTTCTTATATGGACAAATATAACTCAGACTGGCTGGACAAGCAAATCCAGGGGATTAAAAAAATGTCTCAGCATATGACTGTCATTACTCTATACGAGCTTAGACACAGCTAATTTTCTAAATACAGTAAATGTGTACCCACACTTTATGCCTTGCTGCTAGTGCTGGACAATATGTTGTAAAGACATCTTACAGAAAGAGGTTGGGGTATTATCACTTTTACGTCTGGTAGCCGAAAAAGTGTATAAAACTTGTATAACTTTTATATATAACATACAAAATATATAAATATACAAATTTTATATATTTTTTTGACTATTATTTTTACAGCGGCTATACAGTATCATTTTCCGATGCGGTTCATAGCATTTGTTACCTCACTACAGCTTCAAAGCTTTCAAACTCAACAGTAGTAGAGTTAAAGAACGATAGCTCATGCGTTTGGCTAAAACACAAATCTACGTCTTCAACATTGAAAAGTATTGAGTGCTCAGTTGGCGGTTCGATACTTGGTATATGATGAGCCCACCATTCTAACCTTCTACCTGAATGTTAAGTTTTAGTCCAACTCCACGGGTTTCCAAGTCCAATCCCAGTACTCACGCCTATAGACTCTGATAAAGCACCAATCAAGAAGAAAGAAAATTGTATACTAGACGTTCCCTCTGTCCCAATTTATATGTCAATATTTAACTTAGTATGAAATTTAAGAAAGAAAGGTAGATTTCTAAAATAAGTCTCATTTGTATGGCTAAGATCATCTCATTGAGGGTAAGGTAGAATGATAAGTTTGAAATTAAGTTGTTCCTTAGAAATCCTAAAAAGAAAAGAGTGCCATATAAACCGGAATAGATGGAGTAAGCTTTAGGCCACAAGAAGGTTTGAGAACTCATGATGTGCGCTGAATCCACACATTATGCATTGCATTTCTATTGCGAACCAAAGTCCTGCAGCAAAATAGCGATCTTGGATATGCAAGGATAAGAAAAAGCCTCAATTTCCCAATTCCAGGCAATAATGCTGCATTCCTACAAAGGATGCATCAGCTACAGGCAAAAGAGACCTTTTGGCCTATCTCTCCACAGCTTCACAAATCATGCACGGTCAAAGATCATTTTTGCAACCACTTATTATGCAGTATGCTAATAACACCACGGCTATAACTAAGAGTTCTCTTATGAGTACTGAAAGTTCAGAGACATAGGAGGCGCGCCCAATCTGTTAAGGGTTATAACCACTAAATGGAAAACAGCGAATTACCAAGCAGACCTCTAACAGAATCGCAACGAACCCTGTGACTAAAAGAGATTGCTCCAATAGTTGCATCAAAGTTCCAAAAACATGCCATAACACAACTAGATAATGGTGCAAACGCTGCAGTATACACTCACCCTAATAAATTAAAGACAAAATGCACGTGAGAACCACATTACCAACCTGTAAATATTAAAACAAAGCATAAGAGAACCTAGACGTCGTACGAATTCATCTAGTCCAAAGAAAGGCAATTGTATGCCAAAAGCCAAATTTCTACACATCACTGATAATACATGAGCTGCTGGGCAGCAACATTCTGGAAACCACCATCATATATAGCTTGGCTTGCTCCAGAGGCACCCATTCCCATTGATGCTTGCTTCAGAGGATGTTGACCTTGGGGTTGCATGAGGGAATGGACACCAGCCATCCTGCTCATAGCTAGCTGCCGTTCATAAGCCAAAAGGTCAGTCGCAGAAAGGCCTAATGGTGCAGCGGCTGGTGGTGGGAGGGGATTCGAGGCTGTTCCAGGTGGTGTTGGTTTGTTACCCCAAGAACACTGGAAATACACACATCATTAAGTCAAATAAAAATTGTTAGTAAGAACAGTATCAACCTATATTTAGCAAAAGAACATATCAAAATCCAATACAGTGAAGCAACTGTAATACTAGAAAAAGGCCACCTTCAAGTAGAATGATGTACCTTAATCTGTCTGCCACAGAGAATTGATTGAGCATTTCCCATTTGAATCGCCAAAGCTGCCTCATCATGGGTGCTGTATCTCACAAAACCAAATCCTTTATCACGTTGAACCCGAACTTCCTCTATCACTCCTGCACCAAGGGCATAAAAGTGGCGATGGAGATCTAGTTGTGTCACCTGAAACAAATAAAAGTAAAAGGGCTAAGTCCTTCCAAAATCACAAAGGCACTTCAAGACCTGAGCAGGGACAAAGGGCAAAGGCACCCTGTGGTTTGCTCCTAAAAGGTCACACTATTATCATTTTCCGTATGGGCAGAAAAGTGAGTGAGAATATCTTACCAGAGGAGCAAGATTACCAACATAAACAGTTGTATATTGTGGGTTGTTTTCAGGAGCATCACCGTTTTCTGGCTCTTTACCCTCTTCTGCAACAGGAAAAAGGCATTCATTAAGAAGGCTAGAATCAATTTCAAGAACTAAACCCTCTGAATCCAGCCAGCTTCAAAACAAAATCGAAAACAAGCTATTGGATAATTCACTTTACCAAATCCAAGGACTTATCTTTAAGATTCAGAAAAAAAAATGTACACACCTGATGATCCATGAGTTAATTCCACGATACTTTTGGCGTCTGATCCCTGCTTGTCGTCATTCGCATTGGCACCTTTTGTTGCCCAGTTACAACGTATCTGTCTACTACCAAGCCATTTCCCTTATAGCAAAATAAAGACAAAGGGTAAAATAAGACCTTCTAGCTCTCAATTGCTCTGAAATAATCCAGCTTGTACATCAATCAGTATAAAGTTTAACTGAATACAGAGAACTTATGTGTTAACTTACCAGTTAAATCATTGATTGCACTTTGAGCATCCTGAATAAAAACAATAAGATTAAATGGGAACAAAGCTGCGCATCACCCGAGAGATAATTTTGAAACTAAAGGCAGATAAAAGGATACCTGTTGATTGCGGAAAGAAACAAATCCAAAACCCCTAGAACGCCCAGTTGTCTGATCCCACATTACCTTAGCATCACTATAAATAGGAAGGGACAATTAGCCACTATATATATACAGATCTGAGTACACAATAATTATTTTCTGTTAAGAGTATTTGACACTTTCTAAGTAAATATATATTAACCATGACAGAGCACCTTCTTAAGGAGGCATTCCAGGAGGAGGAGATACTTACGAGCAACTAGGGTAAACAGAGAAGCAAGCAAACAACATGGCATCAGTAACTTCTGGGCTCAAATCGCCAACAAATATATTGAAGTGACCTGCAAAAAGAGAATATCATACTACATGAATTCACAAACTGCACAACATAATTGGCTAAATGTGAAGTCGAGAATTGCACTTGTACAAAAACAGAAACTGAACGCACCTGAAGTGTCCTCCCTCTGTCCACTGGCATAGGCCCAGTTAACTTTGATAGGCTGCCCAAACCTAAAAATAAAAAGGTATGAGCCACAGTGAAACGGAAAAAGGCCTAAAGTAAAGCACATAGCTAACGAGCCTACTCACAGGTGCCTTCCATTGTGAGTAGCTATGGCAAGTTCAGCTGATCCTCGATCATAGTAATGAAGAAAACCATAAGATGACTGCACGAAACAAAGCTATGTCAATTACAGAATCATATGAATAGAAAAATGCCTAGAAAACACAAGGAGAAAAGATGTACCTTGTCCTTCCTTACAAGTTTGCACCCTTCAACCGGACCAGTACATGAAAAAAGTTCCTGAAGAAGAGTTTCGCCCACCTGAGGATGAATATTCCCGACATACCTGCATTTTATCAGAAAAGAAGAAACTAGGAAATCTTTAAAAAAAAGAAAAAAGAAGAAATAATTGAATCTATAAGGACCTCCTCCAGCAATAAAATCACAACCGTATGAACATTAACTTGTCACCAAAATCCTATGTTACTTGGATAGAGTGTGGGCACCCGACACAGGTGTGGATCTAGAAGTTATTCTTCGTCACCTAAATCTTATGACTCGGAGACACAGATAGGAGTAAGGCTATGGGTGTTAAGATACAATTGTATATTACCACATATACAAGTAGGTATTACAATTAATTGAAGTTATTAAATTAAAGCTAGTATAATTAAATTCTTTGTGAACACTCGATATATGATTCATAAGTTATCTCATATATTAGCAAAGTGTTCTAGTACTTTATGGAAACACATATGACATAAACACAAAATTCAACCAAATACCAGATCGAGCTATACTTCTTGGCTACTGGTGGAGTCAAAGCACCAAGTTAGGTTGAAAAATCTAGTGCGGATCCCACACCCACACCCAAATCACCAAGAACTTTGAAAGAATCCGAGCAACATAGCCAAATCATGACCGTAATTATGTAAAAATCAAGACAGGACATAGCCAAATCATGACCGTAATTATGTAAAAATCAAGACAGGCAAATGTAAACGGGAAAGCAACGGCAGAATATAATGGCAAACTGAAGCACATAAAAAACATCAGTTCATAAGAAACGCGTTGCAAGTTCCATGTAGTCTAGCAGAGGAGAAGGCAAACAAGAGATGATCCAAAAAATAACACTCACACACTGCGGCATGTACTTGGATCAAACCCAGGAGGTAGATTTCCACTTGGTATCTGCACCAAAATATGTACAAATAAAATTAGAGTTAAATAAAAAAATACAAAACCACATGTAAAAACCCCCAGGAACAACATCTAGGAAAGTACTAAGTAAAAGAAAAGAGAGTAGATAAACGTTCCAAGTAAAAGCTGTTGTATCCTTTCGTGAATCTTTATCAACAGTTTCCCTAAATACCCAGCACTACCCCATCCACTCAAACCCTTCTTCTTCTTTTTTTTTTTTTCCTTTTTTGGCTTCATTCTCTGAAGCTGCATAATCCCCTACTATCGTAAGAGCTGTTCATAAGCTTCAGTACTTCACAAACATTTGCTAAAGAAGGATAGCTCCCCAACTAAAAAAATCTATTTGAACATACCCTACATGCAACTCGAAAAAGAAAACAGTTTCAGAAGCAATGAAATGCATAAACTCTTGATGCCTCAAGAAACAAGGTTTAAACTAGACAACCTTATTTTATATTTTCTCTTTGTAAAGTTGTTAAAATAAGGAAAGTAAACTCATGGGTCATAAATGACATCGTAGCCCGTTTGGCCAAGCTGCAAAAATCAGCTTATTGTTTTTTTTTTCAAAAGTGTTTTTGAAACGGTGAGAAGTAGTTTGTGTTTGGATAATTAGTTTGAAAAGCACTTCTGAGCAACAATTAGAGTTTGACCAAGCTTTAAAAAACTGCTTCTAAGTGTATTTTTCTCAAAAGTGCTTTTGAAGAGAAGCTACTTTTTTCTACTTCTCCTCAAAAGTACTTTTTTTCCTTCCAAAAGCTTGGCAAAACACCTCAATCTAAAAAAAAACACTTAAAAAAAAAAAAGCTTGGCCAAACAGGCGATGAGTGTGATAAATTAAGTCGGATTAACCAATTCACTTAATCACTAAACTGTAATAAAACTATAAGGATAAGCCTTCAGAACTGCAAGTGATTAGATAAGAAAAGAAATTCTTTCATACTAGAATGTAGGAGTAGAACAAAATGTCAAAGAGCTAGAATATAGAACATTAACAACTGTTGCCAAAGAAGATAAAATTTCTTGCACTCTTGCATATAGTTTTTTCATGAAATGAAATTTTGAGGACCCAAGGGTGTGGTCTAGTGGTCAATGAGGTGCAAGGAGAATCATAAGAGTTGTAACCCCAGCGGAGGTAACAAAATTAATACTATGTGATTTCTTTCCATACCTAAGCCATGGTGAGCTGAGTTATTGTACTTGTGCTAGTTTAGGGCCCACTTGCAGGTGCCCTACACCACCGTCATTAAAAAACGAAAATGAAAGGAAAAAAATCTATAAAGCCGCTAATAGCACAATATACATCCGAACCCTAAGTTTCTATAATGTCAAAACAAAAACATTATATTAAGGAAACAAAAAGGTTCGCTTCAAGTTTGTTCAACAAAATACAATATACAATGACCTCGACCCCTAAAATACCTAAAATCACTAGACTTCAAATCAACCTAGACGGCTAGAACGATCAACGTAGTGATATACGAAATATGAACAGATTAACGAAAATACACCCAAATAAACGAAAACGTGGAAAATTTTAGAAACCAGAAAGGAACCTGAGGAGCAGCTAAAAGGCCAGGGTGATAAAGGGACTGTTGTTGAAGCAGAGCTTGTTGCATCAAGGCTGCTTGCTGTTCTTGCTTTAACCTCTGATTCAGCATTTTCTTAACCACTTGATCGATCGAGATCGGACGATTATAGAGTTTCCGGTAACCGGGCGGTGAAAGTATCTCCAAAGAAGATGAAAAAAAGTAAAAAAGAAAGGAAAAAAAGAAATAAATGATCTAGAATGGAAGTTAGCAGAGTGTTATTTATAGAAGAAACATGGCTAATTAGAACGACCCGTTGACATTTTTGGGCTGAAATAAGATTGTCTAAATGTGGGCTGGACCAATTTTTGTTGTTGTTCAGACGAGCTCCATCGTTTCGGCCCGGATTTATCCAATTTCTTGTTGGCCACATCGGTATCTATTTTCAAAAGGAATAATTTTCATAAAGATCTTATCTATAGATATTATTTCCTATATTACGAACTATAGATATTTTGTTTACTGTTATAAGATATATTTGATATATTTAAATTATTGTATTTATGAATATAGTAGAAAAAATATGCGTGAATAAGGGAAGTCCAGCTAATCAATTAATTTACTCGAGTGTATTAGACTGTATTCATAAAGTGAAACATGGATTACATATGGAAAAGTTATTGTATTCGACTGTATTCACGGCATTAAATAGGGTATTACCCTATTTTTAAAATAAAAAGTGAATCAATTAACATAATAAACTCCTACTATAACTCAACAAACTCAATTATAAGACACAAATTTTATAGTTTTCAGTTAAAAAAGATTCTCAACCGAAAAATACTCCAAAAATATAATAATCTTCCGAGAAATTATATAATATATCTGAATATATAAATTATATTAATTAGAAAAATATGAATACATTCATGGCAATAGCGAGACATTGAATACAATAAAATACATAGAATACCGCGGGATGTATTGAAATACAATGAGAAACAACAACAACAACTACCCAGTATACTCCCACCAGGTGGGGTCTGGGGAAGGTAATATGTAGACAGCCTTACCCCTACCCAAAAGGGCAGAGAGGCTGCTTCCAAGCGACCCTCGGCGCATAGGACAGAATGAAAAGCTGCATTGGAAAACAATGAGAAAAAGATACTAAATATAATAAAATATATACACTACAAGAAATTGCATAATTAGTGATGACATTTAGCAGCAATCCTATAAGTTGCTACAAAATATATATTATTGCGACTTTAAAAGTTGCCACAGTTTGAATTTATTTAGCAGCGACTATTTATGAATCGCCTCTAAAGTGGCTAAAATTTTCACTCCCGCTAAATTTAAAATTTTGGCTCCATATTTATTGTGGCGACTACTGTGAAGTCGCTGCAATATTTTGAATTGCAGCGACCGGGTCGCTCCTGTTACCCTTCGAAATAACAAAAGAAATAAGCTAGAAATTAAAATGACAAAAGAACCCTAAAATAGATCCAGAGATAGAACTAGAGAAACTTTCGTCTTGAACACATGCTCGATGTGAAGAACAGTGAAACGCCCAAAATGGATGCTCTATAGCTAGAAATCCAAACTGAAACCCAAAATCGGTCTTCTCTTGCTAGAAATCTGTCCAGATATAGAAATTCCAAATCGAAGTCCCTCAAAAATCTCACCCACATCGAAATCCCTCAAATCAGAATGTGAATTCGATTTGGTGTTTATGATACTTGCTGGAAACTTAATTTTGAAGCTAAATCTCAAGATTGGAAGCCATGGTTTAACAAGTTTTGATTTGAATTTGTGAATCAGAGTGTGCGAAGAAGAAGAGCACTGCTGCGAAAGTCGATACAGTTAGGCAGCTTATTTCTAGTTGTTCAGGTGAGCAATTTGTATGGTTCAAGCAGGTACAATGTATTTAATTTGCCTGGCCTTTGTTTGAATGATATACATTGGTTGGCTTTGTAGGTTTAATGATTTTAGTTGTTAATTTTGTTATTATTTTTTTCTTGAATTTGTAACCCATCGCGTGCTTCTTCCTTGTCGTGTTCAGTTTGTACCCTATAGCGTGCTTCTTCCTTGTCGTGTTCGAGATTTAAAGGAATAGTATGAATTTGATATTGTTAATTACGTAAAGACTTGACAGTGATCAAAGAAGCGGAAGATCACCAGAAATACTTTTTCCTCGTAATTTCTCTGCCCGTTTAACTATCTTCTGATCTCGTCTAGCGAAAGAAATTTTGTTATATGATTTATGATTTTATATAATTTCTGAATACTATTTGTTGAAGTTGCCAATGTTGCATTCTTTCTGGATTTAAGCTTCAAGTTCATCAGAAATCGGGGCATGGCTTGCAAAATATTCATACATTCCTCTCGTATCCATCTCATAGAATAACTTTACTTTGTGTTCCTTATATATATTACTTTTGTCTAGTTGGGACATGGCACTTAAACAATGGTATCGTTCAAGGATGGTGTGGAGCAAAGAGCAGTTACAAGGTACTTAATATTTTATTATTTTTGGGATATGTATATGCGTACAAGTACAATTTACAATGAAGTGTCCGTTATTATATATGTAATTGACTTTTTAGTAATGATAATATTTATAATATTCGGCTTGAAAAATTCTTTTGGTGTTTGTCAAGCATTATTAGTTGCTTTAATATTGATAGTTAATTGATATAAATAACTCTGTATGAAATTGTAGAGAATTAGGTTCCTACCGGAATGAAAATGTATATAATTTTGATTGAGAAAATAACTTTTAGTGGCGACATTGTTGAGAAAAATTTGTGGCCACTTTAGTCGCAACTAAAGGATAGTTATAGTGGCGGCATAACCGAACGCAAATATTATTTGTGGCAGCTTTAGTCGCTACTAAAGGATAGTTATAGTGGCGACATAATCTTGCCGCTAAACATAAATATTTCTGTGGCAGGTTTTGTCGCTTCTAAAGAATATTTATAGTGGAGACAATCTAATATTTGTTCTTATTGAACGATTTTTTGTAGCGCTTTTTTAATCATTTGCGGCAACTTTGTCGCCACAAACAATACCTTTTACTGGCGGCTTCAAGAGTCGCCTCAAATATTATTCAGTCACGGCTTCCCTAGTGGCAACACAAATATCGCCGCTAATACTTTCTAGCAGCGACTTTTGTAGGTTTTTTGGCAATCAGGAATCTTTCGATCATAAGAAAGAAAAAAAAGGTACTTTTCACTTTACTTATCTCAATTACTTCTTCATGTTTGTTTTATTCGTGTTATATAAAAATTAAGAGTTAATTGTGTCACGTTATAATGTGTTCCTATAGATTTTATCACGTTGTAACTCGTTATAAACTTAAGCCGTGTGGTAATTTGTTGTTGTAGATTTATGCCATGTTGTAACTTACTTGAGACCGGATAATAATTGTTTTCTTTATTTTTCTTTGAATAGTTACTTATGAACCTTCTTCCCAAGTGCAAATAGGGATGGTAATGAGACGGTGTGATTGCCAGGAGGGTGGAGTAGGTTTGATCTTATGCGACGGTTGCGGGTGGAGGGCGAGTTAAAATTGTTTTTGAAAGTCTAATTGCGGGTTTCGGCGGGTTTCATCCAAACTGCCATTCCTCTTGCTTCTATTTTTCTGCTTTTACTCTACAACTTGCAAAGCATTTTCTTTTAATTTCTCTTGTTCAATTTTGTGATCTTCGTACTAAAATGCAGCTAATATTGTATAAAAATGTGACGACCCAAAGGGTCTTCACCATAATTCTCCCTTTCTTTGTATTTCTGAGGCCTTGAAAACTCATTATTTAGTTGTCTCTATTTACGTGCGCAGTCCGGACGCAAAGTCAGAAAAATTTTGATGTGAAAATATTTGAATTATGTGTTAAAAACTATGAATTTTGATAATAATATTGTTATAGTTGACTTTGGTCAATATTTTAGGTAAACGGACCCGGACCCATGATGTGACGGTCCCGGAGGGTCCGTAAGGAAATTTGGGACCCGGGCGTATTCTTGGAATCGAAATTCGAGGTCCCAGGCCCGAGTACGGAATTTTTCTGTGAAATTGTTTTCTGAAATTGCTTAAGGAAAAAAATGAAAAAGAAAATTTATCACAAGTGATGGTAACGGGCTCGTATTTTGGTTCCTACGTCCGGTACAAGTCTTAAATGAGCGTTAAGCGCTATCTATAAAGTTTAGTTGAAAACGGACGTCGTTTGACGTATTTCGGATTCAAAATGGAAAATTTAAAAGTTTTGAACTTTGAAATGAAAATCATGAGTTTTGGAGGTTGATTCTTTGATTTTGATGTTATTTTGGCGATTTGATCGCACGAGTAAGTCCGTAGGATGTTTTTGAGGTTGGGTGCAGTTTGGGTTGGAGCCCCGAGGGCTCGGGTGAGTTTTGGATAGGTCGCGAGTTCATTTTTGCATGTTTGAAAGCTGCTGGTATGCATGACCTGCAGTGTTCGCAAATGCGAACAAATTTTAGCATTTGCGAACTCCCCCTTCGTAGCCCAGAGTTAGTATTTGCGAACAAATGTTAGCAAATGCGAACTCCCCCTTTGTAGCCTAGAGTTAGAATTTGCGAACAAATGTTAGCATTTGCGATCTCCCCGTTTGTAGCCCAGAGTTAGCATTTGCGAACAAATGTTAGCAAATGCGAACTCCCCTTTGTAGCCCAGAGTTAGCATTTGCGAACAAATGTTAGCATTTGCTAACTCTCCCTTTGTAGCCCAGAGTAATTGTGAACAAATGTTAGCAAATGCAAACTCCCCCTTTGTAGCCCAGATTTAGCAATTGCGAACAAATGTTAGCATTTGCGAACTCTGCAGAACCCTTCATGGTTCGCAATTACGAACTAATATCTCGCATTTTCCAAGTTGTTGAGTTAGCAATTGCGAACAAATCTTCGCAATTGCGATATCTGCGACTGTGCATTCTATACTTAGATGATTTTAAACATTATTCTTCATATTTTCAAAACTCAAACCTCCATTGGCGATTTTCTCTCAACTCCTTCTTTCCCAAATCAATTGTAAGTCAACTTTTACTCAATTTCTTCAATCTTTAACATCTTTTATCATGATTTCATCTTAAAATCAAGCTTTTAATGGGTAAAAATAGGAATTTGGGGTAGAACCTAGGTTTGCATATATGAACTCGTGGGGGAATGGGTATTCGATTTTGGTTCGAACCTCGAGTTTATATCACGTGGGCCTGGGGGTGTTATGGGAATTTTTGGGTAAAACTTTGGGAATTTCATTCTTACGCATTCAAATTGATTTAACTAGCATTTGTTGATACATTTGAGTAAATTGTGGTTAGATTCGACCGGTTTTGAGGCTAATTCGAGGGGTAAAGCTATTATAGAGGCGTGAGTTGAGTTGAAAGCTTTCGAGGTAAGTGTTTGTTCTAACTTTGGCTTGAGGGAATAGGATTAGGATAATATTTGCTATGTGCTATGTAGAGTCGGTGTATAGGTATGGTGACGGCTACCTATGCGCCCGAGTCTGGCATGATCGTGAGTCATAATTGCTATTTAGAATGTCGAAAGAAGTGAATAATTGTGATAATTACTTGTTAAATGAACTAAAGAGGAATTTTCGGGTACGTTTTTCCCTTGCCAGGGTTTGTTGTTGAAATATGTTCTCCCTTGCCGGGATGATTAATCCTGTTGTTTATACCCTCACCCCATTATTTATGCTATTGTTTGCGTGAGGATAAGCGATAAAGCACGATTGGTGATGTCGTGTAACTACTTTATGTTATTGTTTTGGTGAGGATGAGCGATAAAGCACTATGGGTGATGCTGTGTAACTACTTTATGCTATTATTTGGGTGAAGATGAGCGATAAAGCACGATGAGTGATGCTGTGTAACTACTTTATGCTATTGATTGGTGAGGAAGAGTGATAAAGTACGATGGGTGATGTCGTACACTTTAATTGATTATCTTGGTAAGGACGAGAGTAAAAGCACGATGGGTGGTGCAGTGCAACGTTTGATTTACTGGATTCCTTTTATTGATGTTAATTATGCAGTTTCCATTTCTTTGCTTGTTGATTTTATAATTGAAACGGTATACCCCCCAGCATGTCCTCTCCCTATTATCTGTTTCAATTTTGTTATCTTTCCGTTATTGCCCATATATATGTACAGGTTAATTGTGATAGGTTCGGTTTAGCCTCGTCACTACCTTGCCGAGGTTAGGCCGGGTACTTACCAGCACATGGGGTCGGTTGTGCTGATACTACACTTTTGTGCCTTTTTGTGCACAGGTCAGGATACAGCCTACGGACCGCAGCAGTAATTAGGGGGCGATCCCTTCAGTCCCGAGACTCTGAGGTAGTTCGCTGGCATTCGTGGGCCCTGATTCTCCTCTATCTTTTCCAGTTTGTTTAGTTGTATCAAACAGACATGTTACGTATTTCTTTCATACTGTTTTTTTAGTACTCTTTAAGCCGTCCGTGAGTAGTAACACTACATACTGGGTAGAGGCATGTTAATTTCCGCATTTTGTCATCTCTATTATTGCTAAAAGTCTTCCGCATATTTTAATTAACTATTTCAGTATTTAATTTATTTTAGATTAAGTTTTTGTGAAAATAATTAAAAGGGTTGGCTTGCCTAGCTTCGATAGTAGGCGCCATCACGATTTTCGATGGTAGAAAAAATCCGAATCGTAACAAAAAAATTATTTATGTTTCTACATTATATGAAATACAATGGATCAAGGGAGAACAAAAAAATGATCACAGTGAGAATGTGATTGATTAAGGCTCGTGTATGTTGGAAGTTTTCATTTATTAGTTGCTTTTGTTTATTTATTGTTAATAAGAAGTTCAGACTTTAGAGGGGGAAATTAGGATCCCTATCGCCCAAAGAAAAGAAAAATGAATGCCATATTTAAAATAAACTAGTTTCTCACCACACTCGTTGTGGGTGTGGTTTATCTCAATAAATATAAATTTTTTAAAATAATTATATAAAAATAATATTAAAAATTATGTTTGAGTTCTAGAGTGAAAGTTAAAAACAAAAAAAGTGTGTAATTACAAAAAATGATAATTGTTGATTCTTACTTATCCAACTTATAAAAGAAGAAACTCTATCGGAATCTGGATATGTCATCAATTATCTCAATCAATATATACAACTTAAAATTATTCAAGCTTTTGTATGAATTTTCTTGAAAAGCTATTTATTGATAAATACACAAATGACCAGCTAACACGTCTTTTTTTTTTCTCACGAGCAAAATGCATAAAATGCAAAATGTCCTATTACGGTAATCTATAAGAAATTATGAGAGTGTTTGGCTAATTTTATAAGCTTGTCAAATTGGCTTGTAAGCACTTTTTGGTTTATCTACGTATTTGGTAAGGTTAAAAGTGCTTACGAGTTAAATGCTTATAAGCCAAAAATAAGCCAAAAGCCATAAGCTGATATCCCTAACTTATCAAATTTCAGCTTATAAGCACTTTAGGTTTGACCAAAATATTTACTATTATATCCCTAAAATACTTCTTTTTAAAACAAAATTCTTCATATACCCATTCTTCAGCTGCTTATAATTAATTTTGGCACTTTTATCCAAAGACGTAACTGCTTATTTTTTAAATCAGCTCCAACACTTAAAAATACTTTTCAGTACCTAATACTTATCAACTACTCTAAATCAGCTAAGTCAAACGGGCTCTACGTCCAACATATTGAAGAAGAATAAAGCCTTATCACAAAATTAAATGTAAGTGCTACATTTTGATTAATGTTCTCTTTCTTCATTTTGGAGAGAGCTTCTTTCTCTGTCTAACTAAACACATAACCATGCATTTAAATATTATGTTTCTATGAAAATAAGAGTTTATGATTGTTATTAGATTTCTTTCTATTGATAAATGTTGAACAGACTGTGTTAATACTATCCTAGAAAAAGTGAAAATATGAAAACATGTTAATATCATACTTAGAATGTATTCTTTCAATTAATTCCCGCAAATGTTTAAGTTCCGTCTGTGTCTATATATAATTAACTATTATTTAAATTGGTACTTCTTAAAATTAGTCAAGTTTGATTTGCATCATTTATATTTTCTTAAATATTTTTAATAAAAAATCATGCAAACACTACAACATTATGCATATACAGCTACAAAATAAGTTGTAGCTAAATATGAAAATTATGTGGTTGTAGCCACAATAATTTTTTTTGTAGCATCCATAGCTAGAAGTTGCGTAGTTAAAAATTAGCTACAAACTTTAACATTTTATGACTAAGAACTAATACTTATTGCTACAAAAATTATGTGATGTGGCTATATTAATAAAACTTTTTGCCACAAAGAATATATATTTATAGCTAATGATTTTATTCTTTTGCCGCGACAAATCAACTTTGTAGCTATCTTCTATACTTTAGATTCTTTAGATACAAAGGGATATATTGTAGCAAAAGATGTTATTTATTTAGCTACACAATTCAAATACGTAGATATGCGCTCATATTACATTTATATTTAGCTACCATCCCATAATTTTATAGCTATAAATCGTCAAATATCCACGATTACATATTTTATTTGGTGAATAGATTTTTATACATTTTATTTTTATTGATCAATAATTAATTTATTAAAATATTTCAATATTCCATAACCATACATTTTTTTATCAAACCATAGAAACACACAGTAATAAACTTTAAACATCACTTATTATACAAATTGACATCTAAATAATTTAAAAAATTAATCCTAAAATATAGAATTGTCTATTTACAGTACATAATATCCACACTTCCTAAGTATGTAACTCTTTTTACGAGAGACAACAACAACAATAAAGTGGGGTCTGGGGAGAGACAAAACAACTAATTAATATGCAGCTAGACAATAGAAAAAACTCAAACTCACATTCTTGTCAAACTAATAGAAGTATAATACAAATTATGCACCATTATCTATAATCTATAAAATTCTGAAGGGTTCCACATAAAACATAAAAAATAAACAAAAAAGTTTTAAGTATTTGATCCGGGAATTTCAGATGTCGCCACCAAATAATCAAGGATGAAGTACTTTCACTCTTTGCATCAAGTTGAATCCTTAATCTTCTTGCATTGAATAGATTCAAATGCACCCTGTAAATTTAAAAGAAATAATAATTAACACAAAAGAATGAGTGAACCATATTACAAGAATTTTTAGTATATAACAAGAGGGGAAAACTCAAAGTAACAAGATAAGAAAATAAACCTGTATACTTCTTAAAAAACTTTTGAAAGAATTCTCACCTCATTTTTGTAACGAACTGTGGCTCCTCCAAATATTACATTATAATCTTTAAAGTCCCACTCAATACCTATCACAATACGGCAAAATATCTATCAAATTGTTAGAATATAAATCCCTAATTTTAAATCAAATTGTGTAAATTATCTATGTAAAATGCAAAAGATTAAATACATAATTTATACCAAATAAAATAAAAATATTAACTTGCATGAAATAAAGATATTCTATTATATATTATATTTTTTATAACTTTTTTTATCCTCTACAATATTATTAGTTTGTTATGTATTCCTATTTCAATTATATTAACTTCTTAATTTTAGAGTTTAATTAGGTTATGATAGTTATTAAGTTATAAAAATAGTATTAAACCATTAAATAAATAACTTTTCCATTTGTCTAAATTGAGTGTAATTAGCAATCAATGTACGTAAATACAAACATATTGTCTAAATTTGATATTGTTTATTCAAGTCTGATTAAAATTAATTACATACTTTATTAAAATGTATTGAAAATTACTAAGTATAATTTTTTATATGAATTATGATATACTAGTTGTTAGTTTTGTTATACACTGCTATATAACCCATATTAAAATCTTAATTTTTTTGAAGTGAAACTTAATAATATTGAAATGTGTAAACATTATACAATATCAAATAATAGTCACAAGAGAAACATGATCCTCTTCCTATATATTTATCATATTTAATTCTTAATTCTTATGTTCGATGTATAATTTAATTTGTGAAAATTAGAAACTTGTGTATATGTGACGATCCAAAGGGTCATCACCGGATTTTTTCCTTTTTCGTGCTTCCGAGGACTTGAAACCTTACTTTTAGCCACCTCGATTTGCATGCGCAATCCGGGCGCGTAGCCGGAAAACTTAAATGTGAATTCTGTAAAAAAATTGATGAATTTTGATATTAATATAATTAAAGTTGACTTTGGTCAATATTTTGGGTAAACGAACCTGGACCCGTGATTTGACGGTTCCAGAAGGTCCGTAGAAAAATATGGGACTCGAGCATATTCCCGGAGTTGAAATCCGAGGTCCCGAGCTCGAGAAATAAATTTTTGAAAGAAATTATTTTTTTGAAATTCATATGAAAATGTGAAAAGAAAATGTGTTAGAAATATTGGTATCGGGACCGTATTTTGTTTCCGATACTCGGTACAGGTTTTAAATATGGTTTAAGCACTTTTTATGAAATTTGGTCGAAATCGAACATCGTTTGACGTGTTTCTGTTGGACTTCAGATTGGATCCACAACTTCAGCCCAATAATGTTTTAGTTGACACTAGCCCAATACTAGCCCAAGGGCAATTGTATTATTTACTTGCTGTATATGTTTGTATATAAAGAAAGGGACACACATGTAATTTCACACACACACATTATATTCTTTATTATTTTGTATATACAGAAGCGGAAGCTTCGAGACAGATTAGATGAAATCATTTCGATATTTTCTCAGATTTTCCTCTCTTCTCTTTCCTCTCGCACTGTTCATCTTCTTCTTCCTTTCTTTCTTCAAATCGACGAGTTACAATGTTGACATGGTATCAGAGCGGGTATATTCCGACTCTACTCGTCATGAGGATTCGATCGATGTTACCCTCAACCGTTCTCGTCCAGTTTTTTGTTGATTTTCAGAAACTAGGGTTTTCTCGATTTGGTTAGTTCCTCGTAAAACTCTCAATTTTTGTCTGTAAAGTTTGTTTCATATTGTATAAATGAGTTAGCATGTGTTTTTGTTGATTTTTTGTGGTTGGATATTGTGTTAGTTGTTTTTGTAGTCACGATCTGTTGATTTGATGAGTTTGTAGTTACAGTTGTTGGTTAGCTTGAGTTTGTAATTACGATTTGTTGGCCTATTTTGAGTTTTCAACCGATTGTTGGTGAGTTTTGAGTCTGTAATTGAGAGTTGTTGGTTTATTTGGGTTTTTCAACATATTCAGTAGTCAAAATGGTGGGAAATGATGAAGATTCTACTTCTGAACCTACAACATTCGTTCCTAGCCCCACAAACCCTTTATTTCTTATGTCATCTGATGTTCCTGGTATATCCTTGGTCACCAACCCATTCTCAGGGGTTGGTTTTGGGGATGGAGAAGAAATGTAATGGTTTCTCTATCAGCTAGAAACAAGATAGGGTTTGTTGATGGCTCTGTGCCTATCCCCCCTGAAAATTCTCCCCAATTCAGGCAATGGGATAGGTGCAACAATATGGTCATGTCTTGGTTGACAAATTCTCTTAGTCCTGAGATAGCAGAGAGTGTCCAATACTCTGACACTGCTCAGAGTATTTGGATTCAACTCAACAAGAGATATGGGTCAGTTGATGGTACAAAACTTTTTGAAGTCAAACAACAACTAGCTTCTATTACTCAGGGGTCTTTAGACATTGCATCTTACTTCAACAAATTGAAAAAACTATGGGATGAATTGAATTTTATGAGGTCTTCAAGGTGTGTTCCTTCCAGTTGTGGTGTTGCATGTAGTGCTAGGGTTGAATTTCAGAAAGAGGATGATGAAAATAAACTACATCAATTCCCCATGGGTCTGAATGAGATATACATAGGAGTTAGGAGTAATATTCTCATGATGCAACCTCCACTTTCTTTAGATAGTGCATACAATATACTTCTTCAAGATGAGAGGCAAAGACAGGTCACCCACTTCCCTTCTCAATTCCATACTGATTCAAGTGCTTTTAGCACTCAATTCATGAAGAAACCCTATGGCACATACTCAAACCCAAAACAGTTCACTCAGAAAGTTAGGTTTGATGGTAACAAAACAGACCTAGTGTGTAGATATTGCAAGAAGCCAGGCCATTCAATTGAGAAATGCTACAAGTTACATGGATTTCCACCAGATTTCAAATTTACAAAAGATAGAAAGACTGCTGCTAGTGTTGATGTCAAAAAGGGTGTTGATCCTGTTGTGAAGACTGGGTTGCTCAGTATGGGTGAGGGTGTTCAAGCTGGTTCCACTTCTGATTCTGGTATGGATGAAGGTGTTCAATATGGGCTAACAAAGGAGCAGTACTCACAACTATTGTCTCTTCTTCAACAGACTCAAGTATCTGAATCTCAACATCAATCAAATGTGATGGGTTCTGCAAATTTTGCTGGTACATTTTCTTCCTCTATTCAACCTTTAAAAGATGTCTCTTATGGTGCTTGCATGTTAACTAGAGTTAGTGCATGTATTTGGATAATTGATTCTGGTGCCACTGACCACATGACTTCCAACAAATCCCTTCTCTTTGACATACAACCTTTAGTTGTCCCATACTTAGTTACTCTACCTAATGGTTACAAGGTTAAAGTAACATGTACTGGATCCATTAAATTTCTTTGTTTCACTCTACATCATGTATTATACATTCCTAGCTTTCAATATAATCTAATTTCTGTTTCCAAGCTTGTTCAACAACTGAATTCCATTGTCTCATTTACTAAATTTTCTTGTTTAATACAGGCCCCTTCTCTGAAGAGGCCACTGGAAATTGGTAAACTGGATGATGGTCTTTACAGGCTTGTACAATCATCTCTTTCTCCTTCTCCTCAATCTTCCCATTTTCCATTAGCTGTTACTTCTCCTTCTCATTGTACTTTTCATACTGAATTGAATAAACTGGAAATCTTGTGGCACAATAGACTATGACACATTCCCTTTGTCAAAATGAAGGACATATCCTCTATTCCATGTAAATTTGAAAATAAACAGCCTTTTATATGTACAATTTGTCCTTTGGCAAGGCAGTCTAGATTGTCTTTTCCTGAAAGTTCCATTAAAACAACTCATCCTTTTCAGATTATTCATTTAGATACTTGGGGACCTTATGCCACCCCTACTCACAATGGTTGCAAATATTTCTTAACCATAGTTGATGACTATACAAGAGCTACTTGGACTCATCTCATGGGGTCCAAGAGCAATGCTCTTTCTATTATCCAAGCATTTATTGCTATGATAAAAACCCAATTTCAGGCTGTTGTCCAAACCATTAGAAGTGACAATGCACTTGAACTTGGATCCAGTAATGCTGGAACCAAATTTTTTTCTGATAATGGTATCCTTCACCAAACATCTTGCTCCCACACTCCACAACAAAATGGTGTTGTTGAAAGAAAACATAAACATCTTTTAGAAACAGCCAGAGCTTTGCTTTTTCAGTCAAAGCTTCCTCTCAGATTCTGGGGGGATTGTGTCCTCACTGCCACATATCTCATAAATAGATTTCCTTCTAAGCTTCTTAAAAATATTTCTCCTTATGAACTCTTGTTTGGTAAAAGTCCCTCTTATATGCATCTTAAGTCCTTTGGTTGTCTTTGCTTTGCTTTTATACCCAAATCTCATAGGGATAAGTTTCAACCAAGGACTGATCCCTGTGTTTTTATAGGGTATCCTCTGGGCAAAAAAGGTTACAAGTTGTATAACCTGAAGACTAAACTTACACTTATATCCAGGGATGTTATTTTCCATGAGGGTGTTTTTCCTTTTGCTCTTTCTTGGGATACATCCTCTGTTCCTCCTTCTATTACTACTTCTTGCCATGACTATCCCATCTCTAATGATGTCCTTGTTCCACCATCCACTACTCCTGATCCTCCACCTTCCTCCCCTTTTCCTTCACCTGTTCTTTCTCCTTCCTTCCCTACCTCTGCTTCACATCAGGATTCACCTCCTTCTAACACATTACCTTTGTCTAACCCTATTCCAAATTGTGCTTCCCCTGGCCATCTGCCTGCTCCTAGAAGGTCTGGCAGGCACCATACCACTCCTACTCATCTTAGTGAATACATATGTGACCTTCCTCCTTCCATTTCTAGCACCAGTTCCTTTTCCACTTGCTGCACTAGCACTGTTAGCAGTACACTAGTTGAGCCTACATCTTACAAGCAAGCAGCTTCTGATCCTGCTTGGCAGGATGCCATGACCAAAGAATTTGAGGCTTTGGCAGCCAATAACACCTGGTCCCTGGTTCCTCTTCCTCCTGGTAAAAAGGCTATTGGATGTAAGTGGGTTTACAAGATAAAATATAGAGCTGATGGGAGTGTAGAGAGGTATAAGGCAAGATTAGTGGTGAGGGGTGATACTCAAATTGAGGGGGTGGATTACAATGAAACTTTTTCTCTTGTGGTGAAGTTTTCTACTATCAAAACACTGGTTGCAGTTGCTGTAAAGAAATCTTGGCCCCTATTTCAATTGGATGTTAACAATGCATTTCTGCATGGTGACCTCACTGAAGAGGTCTACATGAAACTGCCTCCTGGTATTTCTGTTACTTCTTTATCTTCTTCTTCTTCTACTTCTTCCTCTTCTTTCTCTTCTTCCTCTTCCTCTACCCCTTCCTTTGTCTGCCTTCTCCAAAAATCCTTATATGGCCTCAAACAAGCCTCTAGGCAATGGTATGCCAAACTTTCTCAGGCTCTAAGTTCAAAGGGCTATTCTTCCTCTCTTAATGATTACTCCCTTTTCTATAAGTCCTCTGGTAGCTCTATTGTTCTTCTTGCTGTATATATTGATGACATTATTGTCACTGGCAATGATCCTGAAGAGATATCTGCTTTAAAATCCTTTTTAGACTCTGCTTTTAAGATAAAGGACCTAGGTGTTCTTCACTACTTCCTTGGTATTGAGGTTGCATATCTAGCTGATGGTCTTCTTCTTCACCAGAAAAAATTCATCACTGATCTCCTTGCCTCCTATAACTGTTCTGATGTTTCTTCTGTCACTTGTCCCCTCAATCTCTCTGTTAAACTCAACCATGATCTGGGAGCCCCTCTTTCCACACCTGAATCTTACAGAAGCCTAGTTGGCAAACTTAACTTTCTCACTCACACTAGGCCTGATCTAGCCTTTGCTGTGCAGCACCTTAACCAATTTCTTCAGAAACCCACTTCTGCCCACATGGAGGCTGCTTATCATACTCTTAGATATCTCAAAGGTACCTCTGACCTTGGTGTTTTCCTCAACAACAGTCCTGATTTGTCTCTTTCTGCTTATTGTGATAGTGACTGGGCATCTTGCCCTGACACTAGGAGGTCTGTTTCTGGGTTTGGCATCTTCTTGGGGGGTTCTTTAATTGGTTGGAAGACAAAGAAACAGCCTGTGGTTTCATTGTCCTCAGCTGAGGCTGAATATCGCGCCATTGGCAAAGCTGTTGGTGAGCTGACTTGGTTGGTTAGGTTGTTTTCTGATTTTGGCATACATATTTCTTCTGCTGTGCCTGTGTTTTGTGATAATCAGGCTGCCATACATATAGCAAAGAATCCAGTGTTTCACGAGCGGACTAAACATATTGAAATTGATTGTCATTTCATTCGTACCAAGATTCAAGATGGCCTCATCTCTTTACATCATGTTAGAACTGGTGCTCAATTGGCTGATATTTTCACTAAGCCATTGACAGGATTGTTGCATCACCAATTTTTGTCCAAGCTGGGAGTTTGCTCACCCTCCAGCTTGAGGGGGGGTGTTGGACTTCAGATTGGATCCACAACTTCAGCCCAATAATGTTTTAGTTGACACTAGCCCAATACTAGCCCAAGGGCAATTGTATTATTTAGTTGCTGTATATGTTTGTATATAAAGAAAGGGACACACATGTAATTTCACACACACACATTATATTCTTTATTGTTTTGTATATACAGAAGCGGAAGCTTCGAGACAGATTAGATGAAATCATTTCGATATTTTCTCAGATTTTCCTCTCTTCTCTTTCCTCTCGCACTGTTCATCTTCTTCTTCCTTTCTTTCTTCAAATCGACGAGTTACAATGTTGACAGTTTCCGACCTAAATATCTAAAATTTGAAGTTTATGAAACTATAATGAAAATGATAGTTTTTAAGGCTTGATTCATTGGTTTTGATGTTATTCTGGCAAGTTGGTCGCTCGATTAAGTTCGTAGAATGTTGTTGAGTTAGTGTGTGTATTTTGAATAGGAGCTCGAGGGCTCGGAAGTGATTCGGATGTGGTTCGGGGTGTTTTTACCCTTAGAGAAATTGTAGAAACTTCAGTTCTGGTCTTCTGGTATGTTGTTCTATGCGAACGCATAGAGTAAGTTTCAGTTGCCCCAAATTTAGTTTTATGCGATCGCATAGATTGATACTCGATCGTATAGCTTGATCATGTCTCTTCAATGCGATCGCATTCCTCATACGGGATCGCATAGCATTAGGCCCCACCAAAAATTTTAACTCCTTTTCCTTTTATGCGTTCGCACTAGCACTCCCGCAATCGCAGTGCTTCACCCCTCCTATTCATGTGATCGCAATCCTCCTCCTGCAAATGATCTATTATTGAAGATTAACTTTGGCAATTTAGTTTTTTGTTATTTAAAGTTTATTAATACTTCAATTTACATATAATTACTACGTTTTCAATTATTTTGAGAAAATCTAACTTTTATACTTAAAATTGAATTTTCATTACTTGTTAGTGTCTGAGCAACTCTTATTTTGTCATTAAAATATAAATATTCACCTATGAAATTTTGTACATGTTACTTGTTGTGGTTAAAATACTATTATTGCAGTGACATACGTCCGAAGTTATAATTAACTCGTAAGTTTATCGTCTCTTTAAATTTGTGGCTATTAATTTTGTCATGACAAATAACTTTAACTTTTATCTAACTATTTTTATTTTAGAAGATAAATATTTATTTCTCTACAAAATGTTGTTCAAATATTTAATGTGGCTAGATTTACCTTGTGGAAAAAAAAATTATGATGAGTTATATAATTTTATCTTATCAATTTTGTGGTATTATTTATTTAGTAACATTTTGATTTAAAAAATTTATTGTGATTAAAAGGTTACTATTACTATATGAAGTTTCAATTCGTGGCAAAACTAATGATTAGCTATGAAATTCTATTATAGCAAGAAATTTGTGGCTAATTTAACCTATACTGCCAAAACTTTTTATAACTTGAAGCAGAAATATTTATTTAGCTACAACATTTTATTTCAAATATTTTATTGTGGCTAAAAAGTTATTATAGCTATAGAAAATTTAACTCTTGGCAGAAAATTAACGATTAGTTACAGAATTTAGTTATAGCAATATTTTTATGGCTATATGAAATAACTACTGCCACAACTTTTAAAAACTTGAAGCAAAAGTACTCAATACTAACAATACAAAGCTTGCTAATAAATTCGATTTAAACTATTTTTCAAAATTTAACATGATTTTTTTAAATTAAGGATCACTCATATATTCTAAATTTTAGTCCATTTATAAACAAATCTGTGAAACTATACGTTCAGTTTCTCTTTGTAATGACTTAACTTTATATTTTACTAAAATACATTTCATTTGTAAATCAGTAGACAAATGTAGTTACGAAAACTCTCTTACAGTAAGATTTGCCTAATAAAGATATACGACATACTATTAATCAAGGTGTTTTATCACGCATTTGCCTTTAAAACCGATAAGACTTGAGCATAAGTCTTTTATTATATTTTTATAATTTGTATATTTTCATTCCTAAACATATTTAGCACTAAATAATAATTTTGATCTCATTCTTCTCCAAGTGAACAAATGCAGGAAAAAAGTACCCAACATAAAGCATTATATAGTCTCTCTTTTTTAATTTCATATATATATATATATATATATATATATATATATATATATATATATATATATATATATATATATATATATATATATATATATATATATATATATATATATATATATATATATATATATATATATATATATATATATATTAGGAAAAAGGAAAAAAGAGTTTTATTATCTCGAAACGGAAAGTATTCAATACTAACAATACAAAGCTACTAACATGCAAAAATAAGAGAGAAGAATTTACACTGTTGTTTACGGAGGAAATTATTTCCTCCGGTCCATAATAAGTGTCTTTTTTACTTTTATCACATCCATTAAAAAAATACTAAATCCTATACAAATTACCTTGTATGACTAAACTATCCTTATTAAATATTATGCATATGATTTTAGTGGTATTTATTACTCTTCTGCACATAAGAGTAACAGAATAAAAACAAATTAAAATTTTTATTGATTACCTAACTAGACACTTATTTTGGACCAATTTAAAAAGTGTAAGAGACACTTATTATGGATCGAAGGGAGTAACTTACAGGCCGAAGAAAAATATTTAATGCATGATGAACTCCTCCATTTACTGCACACACATGATCTCTGACTTATTTTTATTAGAATATATTGTGTGTATCTTTTTATTATTGGTAGAATATTCTTTCATTATTGTACAGTCCTATAGTTGGTAGGATTTGATTTCTTTCATTATTGTACAGTCCTATAGTTGGTAGGATTTGATACCTCTTTGTACTCTATATATACTTTTGTGAGCAATACAAGAAAATTAATTCTCCCAAAACTCTCTACATGGTATCATACGCCAGTGGCTTATCGCCAAAGAAACCCTAAATCTTCCCTCGAGCGCCGCCGACCTTCTCGGTCCGCCGCCCCTCTCCGGCATCTTGCCGAGCCGTCGCTGCACTAATCGGAAGCTCTCTCTCTCGACGTCGTTCAGCGCCTCCTCTCCTTTGCCTCGCGCTTCATGGTCGCTACGACTTCAAACGATCTTCTCCAGCCGATTGCCATTAATGCATCGGCTCAGATCCCACTCAAATTGGATTCCACTAATTACCTGGCGTGGAAATTCTAATTCCGAACCCTTCTTACGGGTTACGACCTCCTCGGCTTCTTGGACGGATCGAAGCCGTGCCCACCAGCCACTATCGTCGACAAGGAGGTAACTTCCCCCAACCCAGCATATCCTTACTAGATTCGTCAGGACAATCTTATTCTCAATGCCATCATCTCGTCGATCACACCGACGATCATCTCCTTTATTGCCGCTGCGGAAACCTCTAAAGAGGCCTAGGACATCCTCGCGCGCACATACGGCACTGCTTCTCGTGGTCGTATCATGGCTCTCAAACAGCAACTCCATAATCCGGTAAAAGGTTCTAAATCTGTTACTGATTTTATGCACGGTATTCGCGTGATTGTGGATGAATTACTCTTCTGGGTGTTACTGTTGATTTTGAGGATCTTGTCATTAAGGTTCTCAATGGTCTTGATGATCCGTATATGGAGCTCTCTCATGCTAACCAAGCCCGTGAATCTCCAATCACTTTTGCATAATTACATGACAAGCTGTTAAGCATGGAGGCTCAGATTACTGCTCGTGCGCCGGCCACCTCCGCCGTGCATGATTTGGATCCGTCGGCTGCCTTCGTCGCCGGACAGCAGTCCGACCGTAACCGCTTCGGTGGCCGTGGGCGTGGGCGTGGCAGCCGTGGTTCATCCTCCGGTCGCGGTGGTTACTCCAACAATGGCCAATCTGGCGGGTACAATGGGAAGTGCCAGCTCTGCAGTGAATTTGGCCACTCCACTGTCCGTCCTATCCTATTTCCGGCGCCAATCAGCCCCCTTACGGTGGACCACTGTCGTGGCCAGCATACGCTCCGTCATCTTATCTGGCTGCTCACACAGCCCATCACTCTCTGACAATTCCCTCTACATCTGATTGGATCCTGGACTCTGGTGCCTCTCATCACATAACCAATGATCTTGCCAACATGTCTCTTCACAGTCCTTACACTGGTTTCGATGATATGGTTATTGGTAACGGTGAAGGTTTAAAAATTACACATACTGGACAACTTTTCAGTTATTCCTCTCTTTTATTGCCTGGGGCTCTCTGTGTTCCACATATTCGTAAAAATTTGATCGATGTTGCTCAATTATGTCGTCACAATAATGTTAATGTTGTTTTTTTCTGATACTGATTTTCAGGTGAAGGATCGTCGCACGTGGGCAACACTCGTCAGCGGCCCGCGTAGGGACGACGCCTACTACTGGCCGGCGGCTTCCTGTCTACCGTCCGCCCTCACAGCACAAAAGCTCCCCGCGTCATTGTGGCATTCTCGGTTTGGTCATCCGTCAGCTAAAATCCTGCATCATTTAGTGTCCTCTAGCAGTATAGCGTCCAGTAGTGTGTCTGATTTTGCTTGTATCTCTTGCAAGCTTCATAAGTGTCATAAGTTACCTTTTTCTGAGTCAAGTTTATCTTCTAGTGCTCCGCTGGAGCTTATTTTTTCTGATGTATGGACCTCTCCAATTATTTCTAATGAAGGATTTAAATATTATGTCGTTTTTTTTTATCATTTTTCTAAGTATGTTTGGTTTTTTCCTTTACGCCGTAAATCTGATGTCTTACAAACCTTCCCCACTTTTAAGTCCATTGTAGAAAAATATTTCTCTACAAAAATGATTACTCTGTATACTGATAATGGGGGTGAATTCCTAGCTTTACGCTCTTTTCTTGCCTCCCATGGCATCTCACATCTCACTTCACCTCCTCATACACCTCAACACAATGGCTATGCTGAACGTCGTCACCGTCATATTGTTGATACTGGTCTTACTCTCCTTCATTATGCCTCTGTCCCTCTCATTTACTGGCCTTATGCTTTTGCCACATCAGTCTATCTCATTAATCGTCTTCCCAAGACAAATCTCTCGATGCTCTCCTCCTTTGAGTCTCTTTCCATAGGCGCCCCAACCTTGCCAAACTGCGTGTCTTCGGCTGTCAATGCTTCCCTTGGCTTCGGCCCTACACCTCACACAAAATGGAACCTAGATCTCGTGCCTGTGTCCTCTTCGGCTACTCATCTACTCAAAGCGCATATCTATGCTTTGATCCCTCAACGTCTAAAATCTTCGTCTCGCGTCATGTCACCTTCCATGAAGATATCTTCCCATTCTCCAAATTGTCTAACCTCGTGTCTCCAGCCGTACCCATTCCGATCACCCTAGAAGTCCTTCCGCTGCTTCCGCCAGTACCTGCCGCCGCTCCCACTAGCGATCCTTCACCGGACGCACCGCTGGCGCCATCGCCCGAGCCACCAGCGCCTCTTACGGCATCGCCAGCGGACCCCGCCGCCGCTACACCCACTATGCCGCTACCTTCATCCTCTCATGGTGATCATCACATGCAAACTCGCGTCATTGTGGCATTCTCGGTTTGGTCATCCGTCAGCTAAAATCCTGTGTCATTTAGTGTCATTTAGTGTCCTCTAGCAACGTCCAGTAGTGTGTCTGATTATGATTGTGTCTCTTGCAAGCTTCATAAGTGTCATAAGTTACCTTTTTCTGAGTCAAGTTTATCTTCTACTGCTCCGCTGGAGCTTATTTTTTCTGATGTATGGACCTCTCCAATTATTTCTAATGAAGGATTTAAATATTATGTCATTTTTGTTGATCATTTTTCTAAGTATGTTTGGTTTTTTTTCCTTTACTCCGTAAATCTGATGTCTTACAAACCTTCCCCACTTTTAAGTCCATTGTAGAAAAATATTTCTCTACTAAAATCATTACTCTGTATACTGATAATGGGGGTGAATTCCTAGCTTTACGCTCTTTTCTTGCCTCCCATGGCATCTCACATCTCACTTCACCTCCTCATACACCTCAACACATCGGCTATGCTGAATGCCGTCACCGTCATATTGTCGATACTGGTCTCACTCTCCTTCATTATGCCTCTGTCCCTCTCATTTACTGGCCTTATGCTTTTGCCACAGCAGTCTATCTCATTAATCGTCTTCCCAAGACAAATCTCTCGATGCTCTCCTCCTTTGAGTCTCTCTTCCATAGGCGCCCCAACCTTGCCAAAATGCGTGTCTTCAGCTGTCAATGCTTCCCTTGGCTTCGGCCCTACACCTCACACAAAATGGAACCTAGATCTCATGCCTGTGTCCTCTTCTGCTACTCATCTACTCAAAGCGCATATCTATGCTTTGATCCCTCAACGTCTAAAATCTTCGTCTCGCGTCATGTCACCTTCCATGAAGATATCTTTCCGTTCTCCAAATTGTCTAACCCCGTGTCTCCACCCGTACCCATTCTTGTCACCCTAGAAGTCCTTCCGCTGCCTCCGCCAGTACCTGCCGCCGCTCCCACTAGCGATCCTTCACCGGACGCACTGCCGGCGCCATCGCCCGAGCCACCAGCGCCTCTTACGGCATCGCTAGCGGACCCCGCTGCCGCTACACCCACTATGCCGCCACCTTCATCCTCTCAGGGTGGTCATCACATGCAAACTCGCAGCAAAAATAACATCTTTACGCCCAACAAGAAGTTTGGTATGTCTACTGTAACCTCTCCAGCTGTTACAGAGCCTCAGATTTTGTCTAGTGCTATGTCTGATGAGCACTGGCGCGCTGCTATGTCATTGGTGTTTGATGCTCTGCTACGGAATGGCACCTGGGATCTTGTTCCACCTGATTCGTAACAGAATGTTGTGGGCTGCAAGTGGGTTTATCGTATCAAATGAAAGCCTGACGGTACTGTGGATAAGTTCAAAGCCCGACTTGTTGCGAAAGGCTTTCATCAGCGACCAGATGTCGACTTACAAGAGACTTTCAGTCCGGTTATTAAGCCGGCAACTGTGCGTTTGGTTCTCAGTCTAGCTGTATCCAAGGGCTGGCATCTTCGTCAAATGGATGTGAACAATGCCTTTCTACATGGGAGGCTTACAGAGGATGTCTATATGGCACAACCACCGGGTTTTGTTGACAAAGCCTATCCATCTTATGTCTGTAAGTTATAGAAAGCTTTCTATGGTCTCAAACAGGCACCCCGGGCATGGTACAGTGAGCTCCGCCAATGCCTTTTGGCCATGGGTTTCGTCAACACTACCTCTGACACTTCGCTCTTTGTCTTTCAGCATTTTGGTATTACAGCCTATTTTTTGGTATATGTTGATGATCTCATATTGACTGGTAATGACTCTGCTTTCTTGAACCGTGCGATTGACTCTCTTGGGACTAAATTTTCTCTTAAAGACATGGGCGATCTAAGCTACTTTCTTGGTGTTGAGGTTCTGCGCAGCTCCAAGGGGTGTTTTCTTTCTCAGCGTAAGTATGTTGTTGATCTTTTGACTCGTCATAATATGCTGGAATCCAACCCTGTTCAGACGCCAACAGCGGCATCCACCCGCCTTCATCTGGCCGACGGCTCGGCTCCTGTCGATGCATCCGCTTATCGACAGGCCCTTGGGGGCCTCCAGTATCTATCCTTCACTCGTCCTGATATCTCCTTTGCTGTGAATAAACTCTCACAGTTCATGCACGCTCCTACTGTCACTCATTGGGGTGCAGTTAAGCGCCTCTTCCGGTATCTGAATGGGACGCGTGACTTCGGAGTCTGGCTGCGTCCTTCATCTGCTGTACCTCTGCATTGTTTCTCTGATGCGGATTGGGGTGGAAACTGTGATGACCGCTCCTCAACTGGTGCCTATGTTGTCTTTCTGGGGCCTAATCCTATTTCCTGGAGCTCCAAAAAGCAGCGTTCCGTTGCACGATCCTCTACTGAGGCTGAATATCGTGCCATTGCTTCTGCTGCCGCTGAAGTCCGTTGGCTTCATTCCCTGCTGCGCGAGCTTCATGTCCCTCTTCCGGCTGCTCCTGTCATTTACAGCGACAACATTGGTGCCACTTACCTCTGTGCCAACCCTGTGTTTCATTTGCGCATGAAACACATCTCCATTGATTATCACTTTGTTCGTCAGTTGGTTCAGAATGGGTCTCTTCATGTTGCTCACGTATCCTCTGCTGATCAGCTTGCTGATGCTCTTACTAAGCACTTATCTCGTCCTCGGCTTCTTCTGCTGATGTCCAAGATTGGCGTGTCCTCCGGCCCTCCATCTTGAGGGGGCGTATTAGAATATATTGTGTGTATCTTTTTATTATTGGTAGAATATTCTTTCATTATTGTACAGTCCTATAGTTGGTAGGATTTGATTTCTTTCATTATTGTACAGTCCTATAGTTGATAGGATTTGATACCTCTCTGTACTCTATATATACTTTTGTAAGCAATACAAAAAAATTAATTCTCCCAAAACTCTCTACAAATTTTATTCATAAAATTATTCATCCTTAATTCTGGATCTCTATACCGTTTGTCATGTTGTATAGAAACAATAAATTTTTTAAAACTTCTAAGCTTCGAAGAACACCACAATCTTATAGGACCATTTTTTTTTTTGTTAGAATAAGAGTAGGCTTCTAAAGCAAATGAATTTAGCATTCGCTATTATTTTTAGCCACCTGTTTGTACCATTTCAAAGACTTTAAAAAATAAAAATTGACACATCCTCGCTTCGGCCATATACCACATTTATCCTTTTCTCAAATTTTCCTTTGTTTAGTTTTGAAAACCAAGTCTTTTTTATGAATGACACCTCTTTTGGAAAGAATAGGCACCTTTTCCGGAGGTTTTTTCTTTTTAAGATATTTTTAAAGGACATTTAAGCAATTTAACTTTTTACCTAATCAAGGGCTTAGATATTTTTAAAGGGTATTTTAATAATTTAACTTTTTAATTAAGGACTTTTCACTTTTATAATAATATAGATAGATAGATAGATAGATAAACAAATCAAAGAAAAACTACTCATTAAAAATTTAAAAGGAAAATCTTTTGCTTTGCGAGGCGGGACTGTAAGGCCCTATTCGGAAAAAAACGTTTCCTACCAAGTATTTTTTCTTACTCAGAATTCGAACTCGAAACTTAAAGATCATTCTTTGAAATTCCAGCACCAATGTGGACCTATCTAAGTTACTACTCCCTTTTTTCTTCGGTGGACCAAACATCTGCTAGAAAAGAAGATATTTTTGAATTCTCTACTCTCAAAAGTCGAAACATTTCGTAATTTTCATACTTTCTCTCGAAGATTTTTTCGCTAAATGTTAGGTTGGCAACGAGCGAAAATTGTATGCCAAGCTAACCGAAGATAATGTACCTAGACTCCGTGAAATTCTTTAGAAGAGCGACGTAAGGCTAAGCAATTGATGTCAGTGCAGATCCTATCCGCCAACTGACGTCCCTTCCATACGCTAGACTAGATTGTCAGTTTCGTACGGGAAAACCAATATTAAAAGCAATTGAAAGACAGAAATGAGAATTAAGAATGAAAGAAAGCTTGATTGCATTAATGAAAGCTAATACAGAAAAATAATACGGTGTTGAGGGGGAGAGACACCAGTACAGAGAATTGTTGCTTGCTAGAAAGTTTTGAATGCTTGTTCCCCCCTAATAATGCTTAAAAAATATAATCCAAAGCTACAAGACTGGACTTCAATAAACTAGAGAAACATAATGGAAGTACTTAAAATAAAACTACTCTATATTACAATGAAAAGAAAAATCCAAAGCTACAAGACTGGACTTCAATAAACTAGAGAAACATAATGGAAGTACTTAAAATAAAAGTACTCTATATTACAATGAACTTAGTATTTTACAAAGCAGAAACAGGTCAGTTGTCAGCAACAGCGTCTTTGGCATCACGATCGGGGCGCGCGGCACTGTTGGCATCTGCCTGCGTCTGGGCGCTAGCAAGGGATATCGGTGGGGCGACAGAGGCACCTGCGCTTTTGTCACTTGACGCGGCCAAAACCACGGAGTCGTCCATTGCGCTAGGCATTAAGAGGCTTGCTAGGACGCTAAGGGGCGCGCCCAAGGGGTCATGGGGCATGATTGAAAAGCTGCCCATGACATTCACATGACTAAGTGTTTGATACGAAGAAAAAAAAATCGAAAAAGAGTTAAGCATTTCTCAAAAAAAGAGAACAATTTATCACTCTTTAAAATTTAGAATCAATTTCAAATAGGTTAACGGAAAAATATCATAACCGAATAAAGTCAAGAACAAACAATGCTATGACAACTTAATAAACTAAGCTAACGTTTGGAAATAGAATTGGTTAAAATTTGACCAAAAAATTGAAATTTTGTTGAAAAATAATTTTTCGAAGGTTGTGTTTGGACATATATTTTATTTGGAAAAAAATTAAAGTTTTACGAGTGAAAACAAAATTTTCACCCCAAAATTGGTTTTATATTTTCATTAACAAACAGTGTTTCCAAAAGAACTTTGACAATAAGTAGCCAAAATCTATAGCCAAACAGGAGCTAAGACTTGAAAAGAGTTACATTCTCGAAAAGAATAAGCACCACAAATGTAATAATACTGGAAAGATTCAAAGAAAATATAACGCCTTCGAGAAGGAAAAACGTGAAAAATGAGAAATCAAACAATTAAATAAACATTATATTTAAATAATGGAAAAGTCAAAACATTCGGTTGATAATAAATAATAATTACTAATACATAAAAGATGATCTGTAAGCTAAGCTAAGCTTTGCTGGAAAATTTTCTTGAAACCACTGATCTAAACAATATTCTATACTATCTTTACTTATATCCAATCGCCAACCAAAAAGGCTCGTGGAATTAACTGTGGGACTGTTCACTATAACTTGAAATTGAGATCAAGCTGATCTTCGCAATCCTTTGAAGATGATTCCCCATTATTATTTGAAGATGAAGGCAACGGATTATTACGTACAACTTGGTATGGCGCTCTAGCCGTTGCCCTGAATACCAGGAAAAAAATGTAAAGGAAATAAGTCAGATTTTTGCCGAAATGCTAAGGTAATAAAACAAGCAATTTGCAAACAAAGGGCAGTCCGGTGCACTAAGCTCCTGATATATGCGGGGTCCGGGGAAGCGCCAGACCACAAGGGTCTATCGCAGCCTTACTATGCATTTCCTGCAAGAGACTGTTTCCACGGCTTGATTTGCAGACAATTTTGCTTAAATTGCTTACCTGTCTTTCCTCTTCTCAAGAAACCTATGTAGTGATGATCTTCTTGCAATCGGTAGCTCTGAGAAACCAAACATGTAAAATGCATATTAGAAGCAGTCTTAGAAAATTATCTTATGCCGTATAAATTAGTAGTAGTAGTACTTAGCTCTGTCTCATTTTATACAACATTTTATTAGTCCGTTAAAAACGCAACACATTTCTACATTTGAAAACTTTTTTAACATAAATTCACATTTAACCCTTAACAAAACAATCCGATAGCCACAAAAATGTGACCACAAGAGTACTTTTTGTAGGTACCAATAGTCGATCGATCTCTATTATATCCAGCTAAATACTGTCATATAAAATGAAACAGAGAAATTAGAGGCTCACCAGAGCTGCTAGTTCCAGGTGTCTGTGACTGCGTTTGCTGATGTTGCTCCTGCTGTTCTTGCGGTGCAGAAGACGTTGATCCTGGCTTAAGCTGATCAGTTTTACTAGTACTAGAAACATGGACAATCTGCTGATGTTGTACTTGCGGTGCAGGCTGGTCACTTATACTATAAGAAACATGAATTTGCTGCTGCTTTTGTTGTGGTGGTGCAATAGAAACTGTACTTGGTTTAAGCTGATCAGTTTTATTACATGTCAAAGAAGCTGTGGCAGCAGTGGCAGCAGCAGCAGCAGATGTGTTAAGTTTGTCAATGGTTGTAGTATGAAAAGTGCCAAATGAACTCTGAGGACATCCTTTACTAGCCAATAACATTACTGCTCTGGCTTTGTCAGCTGGAAAATCATCAAAAACTATCACTTTACCATCATAGAACATAGTCAATTGTGCTGCCTTAGGCTCCTTTGGTGCCTCTTTGCTGAAAAAGGAAACCAACATAAAGAAACATGTGACATTAGTACCTTCTATTCATACACCGTTAAACGTACGCAAGCAGTTCCAGATTAAAAAAAAAAAACTAATAAGTAGCATGTTTGGCTAATGTTTTTCTAAAAAGGTATTTTTGACGAAAAACAGTTTGTATTTGACTAATTAATTTGAAAAATACTACTAAGCGACAATTAATGTTTGGCGAAACTTTAAAAGTAAAGTTTGACCAAACTGGCTATAACTATGCTAAGAAAAACTTTACATTATCAGATTATTTAAAAACGATAACCATACGTAAGCCTGAAAATTAAGCAAATGACATGTTACAACAGGTAAAAGTATACGAGACAAACCTCGTGCTGGGCTCATTTACGACCACCTCCATATCTCTAGAAGACTCTGTTGAAGCACTCTGACGAACGGGATCTATGGATTTTTGTTCTCGTTCCTTGGTTTCAATAGAGGGTTTTTCCATAATTGTCAATAAATCCATAGTTGCAGCTTCTGTAACATCACTTTTACCTGAAAAAGGAGTGCATTACAAGTGAGAACTTAGATCTCTTTGGAGCAATATTTAATTAATTACAGATTAGGACTTCTTTTGCTCCTTCTAAAACATTAAATTCAACCTTATTTCCAATTAAAAAATACCAGATCCTCCTGCTACACAGGTACAGTAGACCAAAATATATATTCAATCCACATATTTCCAAATTAAGATGATTAGAAATTCGAATTACGAGGAGAAAATAATTATATATATATATATATATATATATATATATATATATATATATATATATATGGAAACTCTATAAATGGACTAGATTATTTCAAATATTTTCAATCAATTGGTGAAGATTATTACCTGAGATTTCAGATTTTCCAGCAATTCCGAGATTCAGATCTCTAACAGTAGCTTTTCCTTTAATAAACTGACTTAATAAATTACAAGTCTGCACGAAATTCGATCTCTCCGGCGCCTTTCCGGCCCTTCTGCCGCCGTCAAAAGAATTTTGCGAATTTGACATGTTTTAAAAATCACCAAAAATTCAACAATTTTCCAACTGAACAAGTTATTGTGTAATTTCAGAAACTTTGAACTAGAAAAGGAAAAATGAAGGCTCTACTTATTTCTGGTGTAAAATAAAAATAAAAATAAAAGGAAATAAGAGGAGGAACATGTGAATGTAATGGTGGAGATGATAAGGTTGTAGGGTAGATAAAGGAAATTACTACACACTCAACTTTTTGGGTGTTTTGAAAAATCCATCGCTATCACGCTTCAAGTTGGATAGACTTTTTCAACTTTCCATTAAACACGTTTTAATTGTTTCGGAAAATAATAAAATATTGTAAATAATAATAATAGGAAAGTGGAGGGAAAGGAAAAGGAAAAGAAAAAGGACTTAGTGGAGGAGAGCAATTCAAAGATAGTGGACGGCAGTGGGGGCTAGAAAGTAAGAACGTTAGAGTGCCTATGGAAACACGTGCTTAAAATTCAAGATTTGTAGATTCCACCAAATCTTATTATTACGGCAAGCCCTTCTACTTCTCAGATTTAGCACTTACCCCCTCCAAATATAAGGACGTTTACAATCAAAGGGCTCTCCATCCTCGTAACTCCTTCCACTTCTCCCAATGACAGAAATTACGACTTGACCTTTGGGGAAGAAGTCTGTGGGACCCCTCCTTCGAGAGGACTTAGATAGTGAAAGGTAATTCTTTTGCAACGCTAGAAGCTATGCAAAGTCACGAAGTTGGCTGACTATGCTAGAGTAGCGCTCAGACCCGAAGGTAGTGGCTGAACTCACCGCAGAGTTAAAGAGTTAGAAAGATTATCTTGGTGAATGCAATAAGAACCGGCTGCTCACCGCAGCAGTGTGCTTTGCCCATGCTACTATCTGTAGCCGAAGCGCTCAAGGGATTCGTGCTTGAACGTCGAAATTAGGGTGGCATCAGTCCTACATTGTCTCTTTGGACCGTGGAGAAAAGGAGCTCGGCGGGAAGAGGAACGTATCACGAGAGAAGTAAGGAGGTCAACCTCTTTCAAATATACAACATGGATGTAGTTGGACTTTTATGTCGATCCGAATGAATCAACCTTTCAATTCTACTTGGGCATTATACAACCATCGAACCTTCTTTACCATGATTCGATCCATACCTCATACCCAAGATCGAGCACCAGAGTTTTTCAGGAGAACGTACCAAAAAGAAGAGTGCGAGAAGTTCATATTCTCCAGATTCAACTATAAATCAGGTAGTGAGGATGCAAAAAAAAATATAAACTACCTCGTTTGTGTTCCCTCTTTCCCGCTGCCATCTTCGGTGGATGCGCCCCTTCACTTAAAGACGGATAGGGCACTAAGCCAACCTTTTATATTGAATAAAGTTAATATGCTAGTCATTTCACCTCTCTTTCTTACCTGCCCTTATTAGTAGTAGGCAACATTCCTTTTTCGTTTGCATTTCATTTTTGCTTTTATTTTTCTACGTTGATAACAGGCTTGTGAATCGAACATCGTCGAGTCAACGCTGAGCAGGGCTTAATTTAATTATTAAATGGTCGTTTCGTTTGAAAATAAGTTATGCTGAAATTAGTTATTACGGTATTATTTCTTATTAAGTGTTTTATATGTTGTTTTAATCTTGGGATTATCTATTTTACTACTTTATTCTAATATAACTTATTCTAAAATTACCGCCCTCTATCAAATATAAATTATCCTTTTTACTCATGAGATAACTTATCCCAAATTTAGTAACCAAATAAGGGATACTAAATTTTTATCTCATGATTATTTTTGTTTATCCATAGTACCAAAAGACCCCTAAAGTATCCAGTCGATCAAAGTTCATCTAAGTTCTTTTGTGGTATAGGTGACATAACTGAATCTTGTTAGATCTGTGCTTTAATGGTGAAAAATAATTCATTCCTATTGCAAGCAATAAAAAATCTGGAAGCTATCCAAAGAAGGAATTAAGAGCCAACTAAAGATCCAGAAAAGGAAGGCTAAGATTGAAGTATCAATTATGCTCTTAGGTTCCACATCACCGGTATCAAGGAAGATCAATATTAAGTCTCGAAGTTAAGGAAAATAATATCAGACCCATTGTAGGGAAGAATTTGCAAAAGATACCAAGTTACGCTGATCAAGGAAGCAACATGTTACGGCCTTAGAACTCAAGCTAAGTGTCGTACGACGCTAAATGATCGGTACGGGACGTGTCAAACACCTATCACGTTGTGTCTCAGGGTTCAAGTATAAAAAAGTTTCAACCTTATTTTTCGGAAGGAATCAATTAAGATTCTTTCCAAGGATCAATTCTTATAGGTTGCAAATCTCTCAAAGATCTTCTCTCAAGTCTTCTCGAATTCATATATATATATATATATAGGGAGAGAGAGAGAGACGGACACACCCAACAACACACCTATAATTTGATCGAGTTTATCAAGCTTTTTGTTCTACTCCAAACAAGCATTATGATCTATTCGAGTTTATCAAGCTTTTTGTTCTACTTCAAACAAGCATTATAATCTATTCTAGATTTACTATATAATAAGCGGAGAGAAGAAAGAGTGAAATGCACAGGTGAGACATCGTATCAAAACTCATAGAGATACTTATACTCTGAAAAGTTGTTGGTGTATGTTCAGCAACATCAACACACTTATACTGAAAAATCTCAAGGAACTTAAAGAGAGAACTCCCTTGCAACCTAAAGGAACTGGATTAAGATTCACATTGAATTCGAACCAATATAAAATATCTAAAGTCATTTATTTTATGCAGTTTACTTTGCATCTACCTCACATCTAGTCGACTAAGTGAAAAATTAGTCAACTACTTCATTACAAAAAAGAATGGATAACAATTCCCTCCATGTTGTACTTTCAGATACAGAATTCAGAATTATTTCACATTTTATTTTGGGTTCAAAATCTATTATTTATTTATTAAATATTTTACTAGTATAAAGGTTTGAGCTTAGTTGAGTTCCAGTCTAGCCTAATCAATTAAAATGATTTTTAAATGTTTGTTTCGATTTAAATGTATATTGAAACAGAATAATTCTCATAAGAATTTGATTGATTAAGAAAAAAGTATAAAAATTAATATTTTATTTTTATTATTAAATTAATTAATTGAGTCGAGTCGAGCTATATTTTAACCAAATAAAATCGAGTCGAGTCGAGCTATATTTTGACCAAAATTAAGTTGAGTTGAGCTGAACCTAGACTCGTTTGGATGTGTCAATGGCGAATCTAATGTATAAATAAATCATGTATATTTTATTTAAAAATCTCATTAATATTCCAATTTAGATTTCTCCTCTTTTTTATTAAGTTTGTCCTTTTATGTTTGATGGGTGTGAAAATCGTATATGGAGCTTTCTTGATTAATGGGTACACCTCCATTTCCATTTCTAAAAAGTAGGTTTACCTGTTCTTTTTTATTTTATTTTTTCCTTTATCTGTTCGATTTTAAAGTCAAATTTGTTTTGTGAAAAAAATAGTGTATTTTAGCTCAGTTTGTATAGGATATTGTGCGCCTTCGGTCACAAGTCAGCGAAAGCAAGTGATTTGTACTTGCTCCGTTTGCGACATGCTTTACTGGAACAATGACTGCAGTGACATTTTACTAAGCTAGTGTTTGGCCACGCATCTTAAATTTATTTTAAAAATTTGAATTTGGGTGAAATTTGATTTGAACATAAAAATATGTTTGGACATGTTATTTTAAAATATATTTCACTTTTTATTTGAAAAAACATGGGGGCTAACTTATACCCACAAGTTCTAAAAACTATAAAAAAATACCTAATAGTACCAAACAAATAAACTTGTTATCTTGTATATACATAACTTTCATCAATAACATTCATTATCACAAGCCATATTGCTCAACACAAAGGAGAAGATGCCATGAAAATTGGCATAAGCTGAGTACTGCTCAAGAGCAGTAAGTCACGTTTCCGGTGACATTCATAGCATATGTTCTATGCCAAAACTTTGTATAAAAACACATACCGAAAGTGTACCCCTTAAGACAACCTCTGCAAAGTGACTTTGCATATATTGCCTTAAACAAATTAGATTATTTTTTATGTTATTAGCCTTCTCATCACCTAATTTCCTTCAAACAGCACGAAAAGTCCCAGATGAATATAACATCTTCTCCACAATGCAATCCCTTAACTATACAAGAAGCATTCACTATATTGCAATAAATTAGAAGTCATTACTCATAAATGTGGATTTTTTTATAAAATATAAAAGTTTGGGGTAACATTGAGGATTTTGGGAAAATATAACGGTCATAATTTGGCCGAAATTCAGCTTATTAGCTGAATTTGAGATTTGAAATATGTGATTTGGGTTTTGGCCAAGATATGGGTCAAATTTATGGCCAAAATTGGGTTTTGAAAATAAATTTCAAATTAAATTTGGAAAAATGTATGGTCAAACAAGGGCTAAGATTTAGAGCCCGTTTGGAAAAAATTAAGTGAAAATAATATTTAAAAATTAGAATTTTATTTGGACATAAATATAATTTTGGGGTATTTTTAATTTTTTGTGAGTGATTTGAGTGAAATTTTTAAAAAATAACCTTTTGGAGTTTTTTAAATTTCAAAAAATCCCAAAATTCATCTTCAAGTAAAAATTAAAAAATTTATGGCTACACTGATTTCGAAAAAATATGAAAAAGAATCTTATAATGTCGAAGCGGGCTCATTACAAAAAAAATAGCCTATCTGCGGAGGTTATTTTCACGTTTTGCAGCGATTAGAGACCCTCGTTATTTGAAATCGTGGCGGTCTTCAAAATCCCAGTTGTAAGGTTCGCCGCAATCATTTTGTGGCAGTTTTTTAAAGCCCGTCATAACCATATAACGAAAGTTATTTCGCAGTGGTTGAATCCCCACAAATTATAATTTTAATTAATGCATAACTTGTTAAAAATATATTGCGGAGGTTGAAACCGCCGCAAAATAATCATCTGCGGCGGTGTCAACCTCCGCAATGTATTTTCGAAATATGTTAAATCTGTTTCATAGCAGCTTTAACCCCCTCAATTTGTTTAGCGCTAAATTTCCGTTCACTTTTACTTTTTTACTATATTTAAAATATATTTTTATTTGTCCACTATACTGAATCAAGAGAAAAGTAATATTTTCTCTTCATATTTTACCCTTATAATTAACTATTTATTTCTCAAATTATTTTCCTAAGACTTTTAAAAATGTTATCATTATAATGGATAAAATTGTAAAACACATACTTTAATATTTTTTATTTAAAGTCAGTGTAAATCAAAAATAGACAACTAAAAATAAACGGTGAGAGTTCGATTTTGCCTATATTGTAAAAATGTATTGTTAAAGTCTCCATAAGTTTCAATTCGTTAGTAAATGCCATAGCAAAACTTTTAGAATTGACAATGTTACTCCCTTCGTCCCATATATTTGTTGACTGTCATGACTAATAATTCTCTTCTATACGCCTCAGAGAAAAATTAATTAGGATAGAATTTCAATTACTTTACCCTGTTGGTCTGGCTAAACAATAGTCTCTCCATCAAGTCTTGGCAGATCCAGATAGACGAAAGGTAGCGAAGCCGACCCCATTAGTTTCCAAAATACCCATGTCCCGAAGAACCTCATGGCAGCTATATAAGAAATCCTGAGGGTTCTCTGAAGAAGCACCACTGAATGTGGTAGTAAAGAGCTTGGTGAACATATCCATCCTCGTCAAAGCATCTGCGGACATAGTCGATGAACCACTGGAACCTAAGCTTGGGGAGCTACCTGCTCCGGAGTACGTGTAGCCGGAGTCTCAATCCTTCCTCCAGCATGAGAAGTGGCTGGTACTACTGGAAGTAAACCCGCTCGAGTAACGTTCTCCATAAGGCCTACCAATCTGACCAAAGCGTCCTGAAGAACTGGGGTGGCTATAAACCCCTCTAGGACCTGAGCTGGGCCCACCGGAGCTGTAACCTCTTCGTCTTAATCAATTTGAGGCTCCACCTCTAGGTCTGCTGCTCAAGGCTGACTTCTGCCCCTGCCTTGGCCTATAGCATGGCATCAGCCTCGCCCTCTGCCCCTTATAGGAGCTGCTACAAGGGGCTTGGGCTTGTACGCGGTAGAAGAGAAAGCACGTGCTCTCACCATATGTGAAAGAACATATTAGAAAGATAATCAGTATTTGAGAAACAAAATCGTACGACAAGAAAGAACAAAAGTGAAGGTTCCTGACTCTATAGCCTCTGGGGGATAGATATGGACGTCTCCGTACCGATCCCTCAAACTCTACCAAGTTTGTCCCTGAGTTGTGAGACTCATGTAACCTAGTGCTTTGATATGAACCTATCACGACCCGGATTTCCTACCTTTAGGAGTCATGATGGTGCCTACTAACAGGAGCTAGGCAAGTCGACTTAACTACTTTTTCTCAGCACATAGTAATAACATAAAATCTTTTTCATTTAAAACAATAATGCGGAAGACTTAACATTTAAAGAAAACTGAATAAAATGCGAAATTTTAACACAATACAACCAAAAACCTAGTGTCACATATCTCATGAACGTCTAAGAGTATTCTAAATAAAGTGTTTGGAAAGAAAGTAAAAATGTTTGTCCCGAAATATAATGGGATAACTAAAACAAGATAAGGGAGACGCTAGACCCCCGGACGCCTGCAAGGCTACCTCAGAATCTCGCTCTGGACTGAAGTCAGCTCCCAAATCTCCTACTGTTGTCCAAAAGGTGCTCCGGCTGTGTGATCTGTGCAAAACGATGTACAGAGTATAGCATCAGCACAACTGACCTCATGTGCTGGTAAGTGCCTGGCCTAACCCCGGTGACGTAGTAACGAGGCTAGACTAGACTACCAAATAAACTTGTGCAGGTACATATACAAGTACAACAACAAACTAATAGCGGAAAATAAACAATTAAAGATGGGAGGGGGAACATGCTTATGGGGTAGCAGATAAAAATAGAATATGAGGAATAACAAAAGAACTACATCTGATTTCTTCTAACGCATAATAAAGGAAAACAAACCACTTTCACTTGTTTTAAATTCCTCTTATTACAGGCGTGCAACACGATCCCATTTTCTCATATCACATGGTAGTCATACCACACGATCCTATTTTATAATATTACGTGGTAGGCGTACCACATGTTCCCATTTCATAACATCACGTGGTAGGTGTACCACATGTTCCTATTTCATAATGTCTCATGGTAGGCGTACCAAATGCTCCCATTTCCTTTTAACACAATATCACATAGAAATCTCGACAAGGGATTAAGGTAACATAGTAATTTCTGGCAAGGGATCAAGACAATACAATAAGTTTCCCGGCAAGGGAACAAGACATCAATTTAACTATCTCGGCAAGGGAGATCCAACTATAACAAAACTTATTGAGTTTCTACTTCACACAATTAAAATACCCAGTCTCAACAATTTCTGGATCGGTGTTAAATATTTCCAATCAGGTTATCATAAACAACAATTAAGAATTCGATAATTTAGCAATTTAGGACTCACGGTCATGCTCGGCGCCCAATGTATGGATACTCGTCACCTTGCCTATACGTCAGATACAACACGTAACAAGTAGCAACTAAGACTCACTCGTAATCCCTCAAGCCAGAGTTAGACCGAACACTTACTTCGAATGCTCCAAACTTAGCTCAAGCCTCTTGTATAGCTTTACCCCTCGAATTCACCACAAAATCGCTCAAATCTAGTCACAAATTACTTGAATGTATCAACAAATGCTAATTGAATCAATTTGAATGCACAAGAATGAATTTCCCAAATTTTTGATAAAAAATTCCCAAAATATCCCCAAATCACGTGGTCAAAACTCGAGGTTCGAACGAAAACCCGGTTATGGATTTCCCCACGAGTTCATATCTATGATTTATTTTGAAATCAGACCTCAAATTAAGGTCCAAATCCCTACTTTTAAGAAAATCTAAGTTCTACCCAAAATCCTCATTTTCACCCATGAAAATTCTTGAATTTAAGATGAAAACATGATTAATGATATTAGAGACTGAAGAAATGAAGTAAAATTTGACTTACAAATGATTTGGAGAAGATATATTTATTGGAAAATTGCATATGGAGTTTGTGTTTTGAAATTAAAATTCGTCTAAGTATGAAATAGCCGGGCCTCGGATATGGAAACTGCGAACATGGGTTCGCAATTGCGAACCTAAACAGGTCTGGGAAAAGCGAAGTTTTTGTTTGCATTTTTCAAAGCTTCAGAACTTTGGACCTTCGCATTTGCGTTCAGGAACGTCGCATTGCGAAGGCTGAGATTATAGGCAAGCATCGCATTTGCGAAGAATGCTGCGCAGGTGAAGTTCTCATTTGCGAAGACTGCAGGTAAGGTATACCAGCGGATTTTTACAAGGTTCAAAATACAACTCGACATCTATCCAATCTCACCCGAACCCTCGGGGCTCCAAACCAAACATACGCCCAACTTTAACAATATCCTACGGACTTACTCGTGCGATCAAATCGCCAAAATATTATTTATTTACATCAAATTAAGCCTCAAAATCCATAATTTCTTTCAAATTTTCATAAAACATAAAATTTTCATTTCAAGTCCGTAACATATCAAACGAAGTTCGTTTTCAACCAAACTTCATAGAAAGCGCTTAAATCACATATAAGACCTGTACCGAGTGCTGGAACCAATTTACGAGCCCGATACCAATACTTTCTAATCCCTTTTCATTTCCATTTTCCTTAATTATTTTCAGAAAATAATTTCACACAAGAATTTATTCTCCCGCTTGGGACCTCAGAATTCAATTTCGGGCATACGCCCAAGTTCCATATTTTCCTATTGATCCTCCAGGACTGTCAAATCATGGATCCAGGTCCATTGGCCGAAGTCAATATTAATCATACTAATATCAAAATTTATCATTTTCACACAAAATTTATATTTAAGCTTTACGGCTACGCGCTCGGACTGCGCTCACAAATTGAGGCAACCCTAAATGAGATTTTCATAGCCTCGGAGACATAATATGAGTGAGAAAACAGGTGATGACCCTTTGGGTCGTCACTTAGAGTGCACTATGAGATGAAAGTGAAAGAAAGAGAAAGAGTTATTGGATATTATTCCCTTGCTGGGATCTAACTGTTTAATTGCATTCCCTTACCGAGATTCCCATTATTATTTATTTACTTTCTTGCCCCTTATTTGTGATTGTTGTTTGGATGAAGAAGAGTGATAAAGCATGAAGGGTGATCTGTGGATCGGGTTGCACGCCGCAACAATGCTAAATGATATGGATCAGTTTGCACGTCGCAACGATGATATTTGTTGATCGGGTTGCATGTAGCAACAATGTTAAATGATATGGATGGGGTTGCAAGCCACACCAATGATATTTGTGGATCGGATTGCATGCTGCAACAATGCTAAATGATATGGATTGGGTTGCACGCCGCAATAATGTTGTTATATATTGGGATCGGGTTGCGCGCCGCTACAAGTGTTGATACACGTGTGTTTATTTTGGGCATTAGTTTATTTGTTTGCTGTAAATTCCAAGCTGCCCTCAAACCATTACTTTGGATTTACTATTAATACTAATATACCCCTACAACATGTTTGCCCCTCCCATCTTTATTTGTTTATTCCTGCTTTATTCTCTGCTGTATATTATATAACTGCACAAGTTTATTTGTTAGTTTGGTCCTAGCCTCATCACTACTTCGCCGAGGTTCGGCTAGACACTTACCGGGACATGGGGTCGGTTGTGCTGATACTACACTCTGCACTGTGTGCAGATCCCGGAACAGCTATCGGACGCTAGTTGGAGGGCTTCATTCAGTACACTCAGAAACTCAAGGTAGACCTGCAAGCGTTCGTAAGCCTTGGCGTCCCCCTCTATCTTATTTCCCGTTTCCTTAACTCGTCCAGAAACAATTTATGTATTTTTTTCCAGACTTTGTATTTAGTGACTCTTAGACGGTCTGTGATACCGTGACACCAGGTTTTGAATTGTAAGTTTTTAAGTTGTAATAGACATAGTTTGATTATATTATGGATGACTTCCGCTTTAGTTCTTAACATCTTGCATTTATTTACATTGTTGTTCCGTGCTGGTTAAAAGAAATAATATGAAAAGGTTAATAATTAGTTAAGGTTTGGATTGCCTAACTCACATTAATAGGCATCACCGCGACTTTCGAGAGTAAAAAATCCGGATCGTGACAAGTTACTTAAAAAATAATAAGAAACAATTTCAAATGTTACTATCGGTTATAGTAGGTGGTATGATTTTTTAAAATTTGAAAACCACCTGAAAATGTTAATTCACAAGGATTTTTTTTAATTTCACGGGAGAAGATGAATAAGGTTTTTTAATTAAAAATCTTAAGGCAGTTAAATAAAATTTACTCGTTATACACTAATATTATTGGATATTCTAGGTGATTATTCTATTTTTTGAGGGGAAAAAAACATATTATACTCCATCATAATTAAATGTCATCTTCGATACTTTCAGAAAATTTGAATATGTAAGAATGATATGAATATTAAATGAATGCTTTATACAAAATGAATTGTGAAAGAAAATTTTCAATCCTTGCATTAACACACGTGAAAAAAATAAATCAAGACAATTTGAAGATCTTTAATAAAATATTTCATGTAGTAAAACGATGTTTTGAAAGTCAAAAGAAATCTTTAAAGGATAGAGAAAAGAGATTATTAAATGTAATTTATATATAATACTATTGCTTAATCTCCTTAATTATTGAAAAATAAATGTTATAATTAATAATTTCAAATTAGTTTAAGAATTGATGAGGAAATGATTGGCAGAGTAACGTGGTGCCACTTGAAGGGACCAAAATGTAATGTGAATCAAAGGAAAATAACGCCACGCAATTATGACTAGAGCTGTCAACCGGGCCGGGTTGACACGGGACCGGCCCGGACCGGACCGGTAAAACTCGGGACCGGTAGGTTGGGGTCGGGCTGGGCTGGGTTCAAAGGGGGTAGGAGGTTGGCCCGTTAAAATATTTTTGTTTCGGAACCGGACCGGACCGGCCCGGTATGGTGAACAGTACTGTGAACCGGTACAGCCCGGCCCGGACCGGCCCGGTTCAACGGTAACATTTTTAAATTTTTTTTTTTAATTTTTGAATTGCTGGGGCCCACATTTCCATTGGCAACGGCTACAGATCCGTTGGCCAACAGATTTCTTTGCAAAAATGGTCATTTTTTATTTTTTTTGTATTTATTAAATTACAATATTAACCCTTCTTAAAATCTATAAATACCCCTCATCTCTTCTTCATTTCTTCACTCAAAATTCTTATCTCAATCTCAATTCTCAAATTATCAATCTATCTCTTCCCTTCAATTTGCAAGATTACATATTTTATTTGTTACTCTTTTTCCCGAATTTAATTTATCGCAATTTGTCATTTGGAATTTGAAGCTTGAAGTTCAAAATTGAAATACTTGCTTGACATTTGTTCGTGGTAACACCGGATTTGCGTAATCAAGTGCTCAATTTATTGTCGAATTCGGTGCACTCCCTCCAACTCTTTCTCTTATTTAATATTTTAATTACATATTTGATTTTAGCTTATATTTTAATTTTTATAATATGTTTAATGCTGCTAAAAGAGCGTGTAGAAAAGTTACTGGTAGGGGTGGAAGTAAAAAAAGAGGTAGTCATGTAGCTTCTGGTAGTAATAGTAATGACCCAATAACACATGTTTCTGAATCATCGCCTAATTTGCAAGATGTAGAGATTGATTACGAACAATTACAAGAAGATTTTGGAGTAGAAGATAATGAAATTGGAATAGAAGATGAGATACCACCTACACCTAGTAGTGGAAATATTGGTAGTATTGGAGTTGGAGTTGCTAGTGCTACAAGGGGTAGAAGACCACCAGTGGCTCCAACTTCTACTCGTAAAAAAAGAAGTCCGGTTTGAAAATTTTTTGAAATAATAGAAGGTACTGATAGAGTTAAGTGCAAAGTTTGTAATGAAACTTTTAAACATTTGGACGGAGGTAATTTAGGGGGGACTGGGACACTTACTAGACATATGTCGGCTATCCATCCCATAGAATGGGGAGTTAATGGGGATGGAAGTCAAACAACTATTAACCCTACTACTGGAGGTCTATTAAAATATGATAAAATGATGGATCGGGAGGAACTAGCAAAAATGATTACTTTGGGTTGTTTACCTTTTTCTTTTGCTTCTTCATCGTATCTTATTATGTATATTCAAAGGATTTACAATCCATTATTTAAAGGTATCCCTAGAAGTACTTGTAGAGCAGATATCTTTAGACTTCATGGACAATATCAAACATACATACGTTATTTGTTTAGTCACCTTCCTTCTAGAGTATGTCTAACTTCTGATATTGGTCATGCTGTTAATGGAAATGATTATTTGACAATTACATGCCATTGGATAGATGATAATACTTGTATGCAAAAACGTATTATCGCTTTTAAATATGATGAAGATCAGAGTCATACTGCTACGTTTATAAGTAGTACAATTGTTGCCGTTGTTGAATTTTATAATATACACCAAAAAGTTTTGTGTATGTCTTTTGATAATGCTTCAAACAATAATGCTGCAGTTTCAATTTTAAAATTGCATTTGCAACCACCTCTTGATGATATTTTTCATGTTAGGTGTGTATGTCATGTTTATAATTTAATTGTTAAAAGTGGCCTTGATTTATTTTCAGTTGAGATTACTCATGTTAGAAGAGCAGTTGGTGTTATTCAGGGAAATAATAGACAATGTAGAATAAAAGAATTTAAGACAAAGTGTATCCAGTATAACCTTACACCTACATTCATGCCAGACGAAGTTGTTACTAGACGGAATTATACATATGTATTTTTAAAACGTTGCTACAAATATAGATTTCCTATAACTGAAATTGCTAATGCACATTGTACTGATCCTATGCGTATGTTAACAAGTGATACTTGGGATGTCATTAATGATGTTGTTAATGTTGGAAACACGTTCTCAAGGGGCATTATACTAAACGTGTGTTCATATTTGTAGGTTTTGATGAATGACAAACTATGCGCAAAATTGATATATAACGAGATTCAAGCACAAGACAAAGATCGAGATTAAGTTTTATATGAGTCGGTATTTAATTGTGATCTTGATCCGACAACTTAAACTCAAGACCTGGCTTCTCTCGTAAAAATATTTTTAACAAATCATGCATATTTAATTTAGAGCAAAATGATTTTAAATATTGCATATTTACTTTAGTCAAAATGTTTTTTAAACATGCCTCTAAAATTTGGACTAAGATAATCGATTATGTACTTATGATAATCGATTATGTTTAAGTCAGCTGCTTGACAATCGATTGTGAACTTATGACAATCGATTGTGTTAAGGCAGTGAGCATCAGATTTTTCAAATCTGCATGACAATCGATTGTGAACCTTATGACAATCGATTGTGATGAGGCAGTGTCCATCAAAGTTTTTCAAAGCTCAAAATAATCGATTGTGAAGCTAATGACAATCGATTGTGAAGAGACAGTGTCCATCAGATTTTTCAAAGTCACAAAATAATCGATTGCGAACTTATGACAATCGATTGTGTTGAGGCAGTGTCTTCCAGACTTTTTCAAAGTTATTAAATAATCGATTGTGAACCTATAACAATCGATTGTCAAGAGGCAGTGTCTAAATTGATTTTTCAAGACTGATATATAATCGATTGTTTACTTAGTATAATCGATTGTATAACTGACCGTTGCCAAAATGTTTTCAAATACCGTCAGGTAATCGATTATTGATTTCTTATAATCGATTGTTTTAATTAAAATCTGGAAAGGATTTTTTGAACGTTGCTGAGTAATCGATTATTGATTTCCTATAATCGATTGTTTTAATTAAAATCTGGAAAGGATTTTTTGAACGTTGCTGAGTAATCGATTGTAGATTTCTAACAATCGATTATTTTATGTAAAATCTGGAAATTATTTTTTGAACGTTGCCAGTAATCGATTACTGATCTTAGATAATCGATTGTTCTGCGTAAAATCTGGGATTGATTTTTGGAAGAACTGGCAAACAATCGATTGTGGTAATTTGACAATCGATTGTCACAGAGTAAAATCAGCAACTCTTAATTGACAATTAGGCAACGGTAATACCAAGTTTTTCAACTATAAATACAGCTTCAATTCAGTCTTTTAAGAACAACAACACACAACAACTGATCATACAATTGCTAAAGCTTGCATACTTTATTGCTTATCATTTTATATTCATTACATAAGCTTTTGAGAGCCAAATTCTTGTCGAAAGTTGTTGCGATCTTGAGCGTATTCTTTTTACTCATATCTACTCTTAATAGAGTGTCTTGTTTGAGTGCTAAGTGTTTTTGTACACTTGAAGGGAAGTGTTAGTCCCTTGTGTTGTAAGAAGGAACTTGTGTTTCCTTGGTTGAAGTCTTGGAGTGTTGTATCTCCGAGCAAAGGTTGTTGAGGCTTGTGTCCTCAAGTTGTAACGGTTTGTTGAGCACCCATAAGCTTAACAAGTTAGTGGAAATCTCGAGAGAGTCTCTCGGGGACTGGACTAGCCACGGGTTGTGGTGAACCAGGATACATCAGTGCGTTTGTTCTAATTTATTTACTTATCGCACTTATTTATTTCCTGTAATTTTTAAATTCCGCAAGTTTACGCTAATTTTTATTATAACGCTATTAATCCCCCCCTCTAGCGTTAAGCGTATTATCTAACAGTTAAATTTTTACATAAATTTTATACTGCTACTGTTGTATTTTCTGGCGCATATTACCCAACTGTTACTATGTCTTTAGTACATATAGCTGAAATTTCTTTGCTACTATATGAATTTAAGAAGAAAGAAAAATATATGGATGTTGTTGTAAATATGCAAGCGAAATTCAAAAATTCCTCCAATTTACTTAATTGGTGCAGTTTTAAATCCTTCTATTAAAATGTCTGATTGTCACCAATTAATGAATGATTTACATACTTATATGGAGATTGGAGAATCTGAAACCCCAAATTTATATGATTCTATGAACAAACTAAATGAAATTTGCAACAACTATATAATTATTATGCAAATGAATGTGATAATACTGCTCGTGCTTCTAACAATGTTAATCCCGCTATGCAATGTAGCAGTTCTTCTAATGTGGATGATGTAGGCCTTGATATTTTAATATTTTTTCTACATTTTTTAACTCAAACCAGTAGCAGGAATATTGACGAGCTTCAATTCCACTTGCAGAAGCAAAAGGAGCCCCGCACAAAAGACTTTTCACCGTTGGGATGGTGGCATGAAAATGCAAAGCAATTTCCCGTTCTTTTCGCTATGGCTCGTGACGTGCTGAATGTGCCAATTTCTACCGTTGCATCGGTGAGTGCATTTAGCCAAGCAAGACAAAAACTTGGAGACACCTGCCACTCATTGGGAAGTAATGCTTTGGAAGTTTTAGTATGTTTCAGAGATTGGATTAGATCGGAGGAAGAAATCAAGGAAAGGAAGATGTTGATAGCCCAGAAGACGAAGAACTTGGAGATATATTAACCCATGGAAACCCATCGAAATTTAACTCCCCAGAAGAAGGTCAATCGGTTCATATTGATTATGATGAACTTGCTAAGGCGATGCAAAACATTTGAAATTACTATTTCACTAGTTTACTTGTTAGAAAAAATGTAAACATTTTATTTTCTACTTATTAATTTGAAATTGAGAAATAAAGTAGCACTTGCAATAAGTGCAAATTTTTCCCATCTTACTTGTATTCATTCAATGATTACAAAGTATTAATATAATTATAACTTAATAGTTATACTTAATTTCAAAAAAAATTGAAAATATACTAAACCCGGCCCGACCCCTTTCAACCCGTAACCCGTATGGTTCAATTTTAACCCGAACCAACCCGGCCAATTAAAAATCCGGTACTGTTCAACCCGGCCCGGACCGGTCCGGAACCCGGACGGGTCGAACAAAATCCGACCCGGCCCGCACCGGTTGAACCATTAAACACGTCTAATTATGATAGATAGCAAACGGGCAAAGTCACTTTTCTTCTTCGACGCTCACTATGCCATTGCTAAGACCTAAGAGACAACAGTGTCAATTCCTTTAATTCGTCCGGGATTTTTATACAAATAGCCTGTCAAATTTAATGTTACTTTTTTAGTCGATATATATAAATTATAGACTGATTATATATAATTATACATATATTATATATTAATTATACGTATATTATACATATGTAGGTTATTGTTAATTTAAGTGATTGAATGTGCAGCTATTTGAGCTAATTTTTCGGAAAAGAAACCTCTACATGTAAAAGATTTATGACCCATTTGTTACTAGATATTTTTTCCCGATTTTGTTTTTGCAAAAATGTGTTCATCTATAAAATTTTGTAAGTTTTTTAAAAATTTTTGAAAATGAGTTTTTCAAAAATCAGCGATTTTGACCATTTTTTCAAAATCATCATAAATTTGTTTCCCGCTCACTAAACTACAACAGTTTTTCAAGTGACATATATATATATACAAATATAAGTTTAAATTTCAAATATTATTTTTCAACTTAACTTTAAATATTTATTTTTTTCAAAATCACTACTTATACGTATCATAAAAAATTAGCTTTATATACATTATAATAATTTGATTATGTAACTATTTTGACACTACCAGTAAGAAATTAAACTCATATTAAATGCATCCATTTATCAGTTTAATTATAAGAAAATCGGCATTTTTCGTGTAATTAAATATCTGCACTTTGACTTAAACGTATTTAATACAATCTAATTTAATAACGGCTCATTGACTTGACGTTTACCAACTGCTCATTAACTATACAACGCAAAAAGTATCAAATGCATTAAATATCTTTAACCAATTTTAAATGTGTCAGTTCACCGTATATTAGTTGCCAAAATTTGAGACACTTCAATGTGGCTTTATTCATTAACTTATTAGATTCGAGTCATAGGTTTTGGCTTATTTTTTAATTTTTTTAATATTATTTGGTTATAAATATAATTATATTTTGAAAAAAATACTTTAAAAATTTTTAAGTTCCAAAAAAATTGGTTTTTTGGTAAAAAAATTTCTTTCACTTACAAAACTCCGGAAGCGGTCCCCTAGTATCCCTTGAATTCATCTAGTGCGCCTTTAATTTTATCACACCTGTCAACTATTAGATCTAAGTGCCAGTACTTGTTTAACTAAAACACCCCCTTATACTATGGTTCAACGAAAAAAATATGGGTTAGCTCAGTACCACTTACGGAGTATTAGGCAAGGATAAAACACGCATCCGAAAATTTTGTTAAGGAAATTCCTTTTGGTTGGAGAAAATATCTTCTTACATTTAGACTCAAAAGTTATTAAATGTTTTATAAGTAAAAACAATTAAAATAAATTAGAGGTGAATCGTAATTGAAGATAATGAAACCTAAACATGTGTATTGTGTTTCTTGTTGCTTTCAATAGATTGGATATTTAAGAGAGGAGAGAAAAGAGAGAGAGAGATAGAAATTTGTTCAATAAAATATCCCATATCCTTTATAACATTGGGATCCTCCTTTATATAATAGGAGATCCTCTTTGAAATAATAAAAATAGTACATAAGTTGGTCGCGTCCCTTCAAGGGGACGACGAGGCTGATGATACGCTTCACTCCCACACTCTTAGGTCGTTCCCTTACTTTGGTTATCGCATATTCGTTATTCGTGCCTACCGACGTGGATACATAATGGGCATAATTTGACCCTATACAGTTAGTCCCTTCGTTCGTTGGTGACACATCGAGGTGCGTCCCCGATAGACGGAACCATGAACCTTGTTTTGGGAGAATTTGACCATGCTTTATGGCGGCAAAGCGAATGAGAAAGCACGAGTGAACATTTGAGTTTATTGAAATGCTGACGAGCAATCTCCATTCTTAGGATGACGTCATCACACGCATGCGTCATCATTATGCGTATTCCTGAGGAAACACAAAAGGTATTCTTTTGCTCGGTTTCCCACGCCTGTTCGAACTCCGTCGATTCGATTTCCATGCCACCCAACCCTATAAATAGGGAAAGGGTTTAACTCGATCTAACTTTCGATCATTTGCAAGTGTTTTCTGACCTTCTAAGGAAACTTTTCCTTTCTTCGAAACCCCGCTATTTCTCTTAAAACACACTTTCTGTTGTGTCACACACCACTTTCTGAACGAAAACTATGGCAAAACCCCGACGGGATGATAATCTGAGGGCTCGTGATGATGCACCATCCGATGCACCGCCTCCATCTGGCGGTGATGAAGGAGAAAGGAAAAATAACCTCACCTCTTTTACCGTGGACAACGTGTTGTCGAAGCAATTTCTTATTAGAAAAGACTTCCAAAGGGCTCCCCTGTGCCACTTACGGAGAATTCTGTGTTAACACAGGATCGCTTAGATGGTCTTCGAACGTCGTTCGGTGTTCCTGCTCATGTGGAGATGGTACCAGCGGGAGCAGACTATGAGAATGTCCACCGATCGGGATATTGCACGTTCTACGAATATCCCTTTTTAATTGGTTATGGCCTTCCCATCATTCCTTTGGCAGAGGAGTTTGCCGCTTTTACAACATGTGTCCATTTCAACCAACTCCTTACACTTTAAAGGTGTATTGGATAATGTCTACATACGCAGAGCTGGCCAGGTGTGAGATCTCTATTCACCACATTTTGCAGTTATTCAGCGCCAGTTATTTAAGGGGTACCATGTTGCATCTGAAAAGCCGTGGCTCGAATGGGTTGGTTGTCATGACCGATGGCCTAGCCAGCCAAGGTTATTGGCGTATGTACTTCTTTATCAAAACGGAGCACCTGGTGTCTGACCCTACGGGGTTCCCAGAGAGGTGGAATCCGAAACGTAAGCATTTTTATTCGTCGAATTTATTTTCATACGTGACCTCAGAGGTTATGATCGTACCATCATTATGATTATTTTTTAACCTTGCAGCAATAGCTCACATACCCCGATTCCTAGTTTACTACCTTCAGAAGAAACCCATACATGGTCCACCTTTCTTCAACGCTACGGCCCCGTAGGCCCTTCAGGCAATTTTTGGACTTTAGTTGGTTGTTTCCACGAACTTCATCGACTGAACTATTTGTGCCATCAGGTCTCAATGTTCCCAAAAGGAAGGCAATGGTATCTACCTCCGCTCGATTGGATGTCGGCCCGGAAGCTCAGAAGATACTTTGCGCACCCGTTAGGGAGGGTGTTCCCGTAGTTCCTTTACAAAAGGTCTTGCCTGTGGAGGCGGCTGCGAATGAAGTGACACAATCGACACCATCTCTACAACCTACGCATGAGAATTACTAGGGTGAGGAGCCCGAAGAGAGAAAAAGATGGAGGCTTGAAACAGGTAAGGCGGTGGCGACTGGGGACGAGAAGAGTAATGTACCTTGTCAAGTGAGTATACATTTTTTCATGGCCGACGCCATTTGCTCGGGGAGGTCGGTCCAACAGGCAAATGCTGTTGCCGATACCAGCTCAGTTCGTGCTTCTGAGGACGGCTCGGCGTCCATCGTTGGCGAGGATGCTGAGGGATCAGACCCCGAGATCGCCCAAGAAGATATGGACGGGATGGCGTAAGGTCTCACGCATGTGGAGATGACGGAGGATAGGTTCGATCGCCGAATCGTGATCCCAGGGACTTATAATTTATTACCACACAACGAGCAAGCAGCGTTGGATATAGCCTTGCTATGTGCCGCCCCCGAGCATGAAATGCTAAAATCTATCACTGATGTGGAGTTATCTCAAAGGGTCACCGACATGACTTTACAGATAAACTTCTTCTCTTACGCGCGTTGTGAGGTTAGATTTTATGTGTATTAGCTAATGTTTTCTCCTTAGGCCCTTATTTTGGAGGTGGAGAGGAGGCATCGCGAGCAGAACAAGCGGCCATTTTTAATAAAATAGTGAAGAAGTATAAGAGGCGCCCCTCCAAGCATCAGGCGGCGGTAGACCTTTTCAAATAGGACCCCAAATTTTGGGTGTTCCAGAAAGGTCTTGAGCAGAAGGAGGCGCAATTGGAGCGCAGGGTGGCCAAGCTGGAGAAAGACGATGAGGAGTTAGTGAAGTATGTGGCTCGTAATAGTGAGCTGGAATCGCTCTTCAATTGATGGAAGAGGAGTTGGAGATTAGTTACGGGGTGGCGACAGAGGTTGCCGATTTGCACCGTACGCTACGGCCTTGACTGCCGAATTCGAAGCAAAGACGGTAGAGGACGACGTTCTTAGGTGGACTGCCCCACCAAGGCCTAAAGACGAAACTCGACCTTCATCTTCCCAACTCTTGTTTGAAGAGGGTGCGTGTCTTGAAGCGCATGAGATGTGGGTTTATGTGGAGGCCCACCTTGACGTATACAAGAAACTCCTCATTGCAGGTCGTGCCACTAAGGAGGAGGTTCAGGAGCAGTGGCGTGCAGTTCGTGTCGCTCGAGCAACTTGTGGCTATAGTTCCGACTCTCCCAACCGGGAGGGCTATACTTCGGATGTTAACCGGTTGGATTCCGTCTCCTAGTACAATTAAACCTATTGCCCTGATGGTGATGGTCATGAACAGACGGGGGGAAAAGGACGAGATGGCGAGGATTCTTGAAATTTGTATATGTTTTACGTTTTGTAGAATGTAATGGGAGCCCTTTGCGGGACCGAATGTATATACCTTTTTTGTCATAGTATATGAATCATACTTTTGATGTTATTCTTTGTGTGTTGTTCTTTGTTTTTGGGAACTTTTATCTCCGCAAGATTGATATTCGTAGAAAAGTCATAAAGCCGCCCTTAGTAAGCGAACAAGACAAAATTTTTACCTTTGTCTGAATGTTGTTCTTCGTAATCGAGCTTGACTGACGCTTACTGGCGATGGCTTTTTCCAAAAGGATGTAACTTTGACTGTCATCGAAGAGTCATCCGTCGTTGTCGAACTGGGTTGGCGTTTAGTGGTCCTGGCTTTGGCTAATACGACATAATTTTGAATGTCGTCAAAGAGTTTTCCGTTATCGTCGAATTGGGTCGACGTTTGATGGCGATGGCCTTGACCAATAGGATGTAACTTCAACTGTCGTCAAAGTGTTATCCATCGTCGTCGGACTGGGTCGACATTTAATGGCGATGGCTTTAGCCAGTAGGATGTAACTTCGACTATTGTCGAAGTGTCATCCGTCGTCGTCGAATTGGGTCGACGTTTGATGGCGATGGCCTTGACCAATAGGATGTAACTTCAACTGTCGTCAAAGTGTTATCCGTCGTCGTTGAACTGGGTCGACGTTTAATGGCGATGGCCTTGGCCAATAGGATGTAACTTCGTTTGTCGTCGAAGTGTTATCCGTCGTCATCGAACTGGGTCAACATTTAATGGCGATGGCCTTAGCCAATAGGATGTAACTTCGACTGTCGTTGAAGTGTTAACCGTCATCGTCGAACTGGGTCGATGTTTAATGGCAATGGCCTTAGCTAATAGAATGTAACTTTGACTGTATTCGAAGTGTTATCTATCGTCGAAGTGTTATCTGTCGTCATCGAACTGGGTCGACGTTAAATGGCGAAGTGTTATCCGTCGTCGTTGAACTGGGTCGACGTTAAATGACGATGACCATTGCCAATAGGATGTAACTTCGACTGTCATCAAAGTGTTATTCATCATCGTCGAACTGGGTCGACGTTTAAAGGTGATGGCCTTATTCGTTTACACAATGGACAAGGTGGCCTTAGCCGTTTACACAATGAAGAAGGTGGCCTTAGCCGTTTACACAATGGAGAAGGTGGCCTTGACTGTTTACACAATGGAGAAGGTGGCCTTAGCCGTTTACACAATGGAGAGGTGGCCTTAGCCATTTACACAATTGAGAAGGTGGCCTTAGCCGTTTACACAATGGAGAATCAACTAGGATAGTCGTTTTATTATATTGGCTTGGAGATCATGTCGAGTGGCTGATATGATACACTTTGTTCTCAGATACCCCAGGTGTCCCCTCCACCGCCTCGTTAAAAACCTCTCCGATAAAACCCTATTAGGACGAAACTCTGGTAAGGGAAAAAGAGTACGACTCGGGAGACGCCATTCAGAAATGGAAGTACTTGAGGTGGGCGACGTTCCAGTTGTTTTGGAGTGTTTCCCTTCCATTGTTTCCAATTGGAATGCTCCTTTTCTTGCTGTTGCTGTGATTTTATATGGTCTGTCCCAATTGGTGCCCAACTTTCCTCCACTCAGGTCTTTTGACGCCAACATTTTGGCTTTGAGGACATAATAACTCACTTTGAGTGGTCTTATTTTGGCTTTTTTGTTGTAATACCTTTCGACCTGTTTCTTATGTAGCCCATGTTCCTTTGTTCTTCGGCCTCGTCGAGGTCTTGAAGTCTATCTGTGTCATTATCTGCACCACTGGTATGGGAATACGTTAGGCTTGATTCTCTGATTTCGAGAGTATGACCGCGTCGGTTCCGTAGACCAGTGAGTATGGTGTTTCTCCTGTGCTGGATTTGGGTGTGGTCCGATCATCCACAACACTTCTGGTAGTAGTTCGGGCCACATCCCTTTGACTTCTTCGAGTTTCTTTTTCAGTATGTTCAGTAATTTTTTGTTGGAAGATTATGCTTGGCCGTTTGCGGCAGGGTGATATGGCGTGGAGAGTATTCGCTTTATGTGCCATTTCTCGAAGAACTCAGCTGTCTTCTTGCCAATGACTTAGGGGCCATTGTTGCAGCTAATTTCCTTAGGGGTGCCGAAATGACATATGATGTTCTTCCATATGAAGGCAATGACTTCTTGCTCGCATATTTGGGTATACACACCTGCTTCCACCCACTTGGAGAAATAATCAGCTAAAACTGATAGAAATCGTTTCTTTACTCGTCCCGCTGGTAGAGGACCTATTATGTCCATTCCCCACTTGATGAAAGGCCAAGGTGAGGTTACTGAATGGAGGGGATCTCCTGGTTGACGTATCATGGGGGCTTACTTTTGGCACTGTTCGCACCTGCTAATGTACTCTTCTGCCTCTTTTTTCATAATGGGCAAGTAATAACCGGCACGGATGATGCAACAGTGTGATTACCTGTATGGGCACCACAGTGACCCTCGTGCACCTATTCGAGTACTTGCCTTGTTTGGTACGGCCCTAGGCACTTGGCGAGGTGTCCGCCAAACGTCCTTTTGTAGAGGTCATGTTTTATCAGGCAGTATCGGGCGACTTGTACGCGGAGCCTCTTGACCTCTTTTTTGTCGAGTGGAAGTGTCCCGTCATGTAGATAGGATACGAATTGGTTGCGCCAGTCCCAAGTCAAACTTAAAGAGAGTACCTTAACGTGATCGATGGCTGAATGGAAGAGGGTGACTACGCTCTCCCTATTGATATTTTTGGTAGATGCTACCAATTTTGCTAAGCCGTATGCTTTGTTATTTTGTGCCTGAGGGATTTGCTCAAAGCGGCACTCGTCTAACTCAGGCATCAATTTGTGGATTTCTGATCGGTATCTTTGAAGTCTCTGTTCCTTGAATTGGTAATTCCCAGTGACCTAGTTCACTACGAGTTGGGAATCGCAATGGCGGATGAGTTGTCGAGCCCTGTATTTGATGGCTAAATTCATACCTACAACCACAACCTCATACTCGACCTCGTTGTTAGTCCTCTTGGGGCATCGTATGGACTGAAAAATTACTTCGCCCATGGGAACTTCTAGAACGAGTCCCTGTCCTGATCCCGAGGCATTAGTGGCACCGTCGGTGTAGAGGGTCCAAAGGTCGGTTCTAGGGGAGGCACGAATGGCCTCCAGCTCCGCCTCTGGCAATATCTCTGTGCTAAACTTGGCAACAAAGTCGGAAAGTACCTGCGACTTGATGGCATTTCTTGGGAGATACGATATGTCGTGCTCGCTGAGCTCTTTGGCCCATTTAGCGAGCCTGCCCGATAGTTCAGGCTTATGTAGGATGCTTTTCAGAGGGAAGTTCGTTATTACCTTTATGGGGTGGCACTGAAAATAGGGTCTAAGCTTTCGTGAAGCTACAACCAGCACCAGGGCCAACTTCTTGAGGTGTGGGTACCGTATTTCGACATCCACTAGGGTTTTGTTGATATAATAAATAGGAGACTGCATACCTTTGTTTTCGTGGACCAAGACTGTGCCGATGGCAACTTCGGACACCGCTAGATACACCAACATAGATTCGCCTGGGTTTGCTTTGACTAGCAATGATGGCGAAGATAAGTATGCTTTTAGTTTTCTCAAGGCCTCGATGCATTCTTCGTTCCACTGCAATCCGTGATCTTTTCTCAACACGTTGAAAAGCTTGTGGCACTTATCAGAGGACCGCGGGATGAACCTGGATAGGGCAGCTATTCGTCCTGTTAGCTTTTGTACCCACCTTTTCTCGTTCAAAGTCTCAGGTATTGCGTCTATTGCCTTGATTTGGTTTGAGTTGACTTTGATACCTCGTTGTGATATGAGAAAACCTAAAAACATTCCCGAAGCCACACCGAAGGTGCACTTTTTCGAGTTCAACTTCATCCCTAGCATATCATCGATGTAGACCTCCATGATCTTGTCGAGCTGTTCCTTGAACATTTTGGTGACCAGTCTCTGGTATATTGCCCACGCATTTTGAGTCCAAATGGCATTACCTTGTAGTACTATGTCCCTTGGTCGCTGATAAAAGTTTTCTTTTCCTGGTCTTCCTCGGCCATCATGGTCTGGTTGTAGCTGGACTAGGCATCTAGGAAAGCTTAGCATTTCATGTCTTGTGGTGGTGTCGATCAACTGCTCAATGTGGGGTAATGGAATGAATCTTTCGGGCATACCTTGTTGAGGTCGGTGAAATCCACGCACATTCTCCATTTCGCATTTTTTACCATAACGACATTGGCGACCCACTGGGGTACTTTGATTCTCTGACGGACACGTTGGCTAGTGACTTATCTACTTCTTTACTTACCGCCTCGTTGATCGCGACGTTGAATTTCCTTCTGATTTGCCATACGGCGGGTATAGTGGATCGACGTTCAGCTTGTGAGTGACGATGTATTTGGGATTCCCGGCATATCTGAATGGAGAAGGCAAATAAATCTGCATGGTTAGTTAGTAATTCATGATACTTACTTGGGTCGCAGAGGTTGTGCTCGATGTAGGCTTTCTTCGTGTGGTCGGTGCTGTCTAGTTGGATTGGTTTGAGATCCTCGATCGTTGCTTTGCGGGCTTCTACGACATCTGGATCTTTGATGGCTTCCATCGTCGGGTCGACCTAAGTCCCCGACATGGCTGATTGTTATGCTTCTGCACTTGCTCCTTTTAGTTGTTTGGTGTGGGCACAATCTTGAGCAATTTGGTAGCATTCTTGTGCGGTGCGTGGCTCGCCCCGAATTCTAAATACTCCCCATGTGGCGAGGAACTTGATCACTTGGTAGAAGCTGGAGAGGATTGTTCGCATGGAATGCATCCAAGGGCGTCCTATGATGGCGTTGTAGGCCATCTCCTGGTTCATGACATGGAAATTGGTTTCCAGAGTGACTTCCAACACTAAAATCGGCAATGATATCTCCACGGAGGTCTGTGTATTGTTAAAACCTGTTAGTGTTATGTAACGCGGTAGTATCTTATCTTCGAGTCTCATTTGTACAAGAACTCTCGGATGGATAATACATGCACCGCTCCCGTCGTCAACCATGATTCTCTTAACATCAGTATCAATAATACGTAAAGTTATGACTAAAGCATCGAAAAGACAAACCGTCGACAACAAACTTATCGAAGGTGATACTATCTTCGAAGTCGTCATACCGTTCGTGGGCTATTATTCGTTTGCGAATCGTCGCCGCCGCCGATGATCATCGCCGCCGCCGTCGATGATCATGTTTATGGTGCGTGGTGGTGAAGGTGGTTTAGGCAGCCCTTGAGGTTGTTTCCTCCCTCGTGCGAAGTTGGTCTTTCCTTTATCGCTGAGCAGCTCGCTCAGGTATCCTTGGTTTAGCATCCTGACTACCTCTTGTTTTTCTTGCATAGATCTATGACACTTTTTTATTTTCTGCAATCGTCTGCGAGATGTTGTAGACGTATGCAAGAAAAACACGAGGCTCTTAGAGTTGTTCCCTTCCTCGTGCGAAGTTGGTCTTGCATCCTCTTGTTTTTATTTCATAGGTCTAAACTTGTGTCCTCATTCCTGATGGAATTCCCAGAGGACGTTCAAATTTCTTGTGGTAGGATCTAATTTCATCTTCGATGGCCATTGCACCTTGGTGTGCACTTCTCCTGTGCGTACATTATTTCTGAAAGAGACACGCAAAAGTTATGGGCAGATAATAAAGGAGTCATACCTCTTTCGTTTCGAAGTGGAGCGACATGTCGTTGTAATGCCTCTGTGTGCCTTGGAGGCGGTGGGTGAGAGGATCTGACGTAGGGTCGATGCCTTTCTTTGTTTAAGCGCGGGAGTTGTTCCCGTCTCCAGTCGTTGCGTCGATCCCTTCTTGCTTCTGATTAGATTGTTGTTAGTCGTTGGGTCAGCCTGTTAAGGTCGTCCTCATCCGCTCATACTTCGGCATAGTAGGCTTTGTGGATTTCTTCCCATATGGTGGGGGATATTTCATGAGTCAACTCAGCAGCTTTTTGGTCGCCCTTGAACCATCTCTGTTTAGCCCATTTTGGGAAGCTGCGACCGCCATGCCTTCTGATACATTTGGTAGACTCATCCTTACCTTGTTGAATCTAGCTAGGAAGTTCCTGAGCCCCTCTCCCACGGTTCGCCTAACGCCAAAGATGTCGTTGACCCTGGCTTTTGTTTTTTCTGCTCTTGCATGGGTGGTGGCGAACTTATCCCCCATCTCTTCAAATGTCGATATCGTCCTTGCTGGTAGTTGTGAGTACCATGTTAAGGCCCCACCTATCAGCGTTTCTCCGAACTTTTTCCATAGTACGGATGGTAGTTGCTCTTTCGTTAAGTCGTTGCCCTTTACAATGGTCACATAGTGGATTAGATTATCCTCGGGATCTGTTGTCCCGTCATATATCCTCAAGTAGGGCGGCATTTTTAAAGTTTTCGGGATTGGGTGAGGGGAAGCCTCCTCGCTGTACGGCTGTTCGACGAACCTTATTACGTCACATTTTGGATGCAACTTAGGAGCGCCAGGGATTTTGTCCACTCTTTCTTGATGCTCTTTCATTTGGTCACGAAGTACCTTGTTCTTGTTCTCTATTTCTCCCATTTTCTTAAGGATGGCCGCGAGTGTACCGTCGTTGGCCTGGACATCGGTGTGGGTATTTTTTTCTCGTACAATTCGGGTTCATCGGTGGTAGCGATGGCGTCTTCCACTGATGGATTTCTGATTTGGCTCTGGGGTGATTTTTCAAGAAAGCTACCTAAGGTGTTCATCAACCACTCCTCCAATAGCTTCTTGACCACCGGAGGTGGTGTTTCTTTAACTGCAGATGTAAAGGCTCCTTTTTCATGCAAGATTATCAGATCTTCAGATAGAGAGGGTGAGATCTCTCTATCCGTTGCACTACAGGTGTTGTACTTAAGATGTTTTCTCTACTGGCCTCGTTGAGAGGACCTATGAGATTAGCTGTGACGCTTGTTATTGCTTTCATTCTTGCGTCATTTTTTGCCATCTTTGGCTTCTGTATGGTGTGAAGAACGGTGGTTCATTATTCTTCTCGATATTTTAGGTGCAAACTATGATTTGGATTGCCGAAATCCCCACAGACGACGCCAAATTGTTTGACTCAAAAGTTAGTTAATGCTTTATAAGTGAAAACAATCAAAGTAAATCATAGGTAAATCGTAATCAAAGATAATGAGACCTAGAAATATGTATTGTATTTCTTATTGCTTTCAATAAATCAGATATTTAAGAGAGGAGAGAAAAGAGAGAGAGATAGATAGAGAAAGAAAGAGAAAGAGAGAGATTTGTTCAATAAAATATCCCAAATCCTTTACAACATTGGGATCCTCCTTTATGTAATAGGAGACCCTCCTCGAAATAATAAGAATAGTACAGAAGTAATTGGTCGCGTCCCTTCGAGGGGACGACGAGGCTGATGATACGCTTCACTCCCATACTCTTAGCTCGTGCCCTTACTTCAGTTATCGCATATTCGGTGTCCGTGTCTACCGACGTGAAGACGTAATGGGCAGAATTTGACCCTATACACTTACCATCAACAACATGCATTCAAGAGAGAATTGGAGATCAAGAATAACGAAAGATCAAGCTTTTTACATGGTACAATTGCAAACGATTGCAAGAAAATAGAAAATTATTTAGTGAGCAAAAGTTTTTCTAGATTTTAATAGTGTTTCAGGATCATAAATTGATGAGCCTGCTCCATGTCTTTTTTATTTGATCAATATAGAAGGATCAATCTTCTATTTTTGTTATCAGTAATACAACAATTTGAAAGAGCTTGGATTTGGTATGTATGCGGTGTGGCAATATTTTGAAGCTTATTTGGACAAGTGTTTAGGTCTTCTAGAAGGTTAAGATAAATGGCAAGAAGCATGCAAGAACCTTGACAAATGGCAAGAAAAATCTTGAGCCTTTTTGCCTATAAAATGGTCTTTTCATAAGACAATTTCCATCATCAGACATATTTCATACGTCTCTCTCTCCTTCCTTCCAAATTTCTTTCTATATTATTTAATTAACATTACACATATTAGTTGGTATCCTTTTTTATTTTTAGCTGGATTTGTATAATATTTAATTTTGCTGATTCTTGTATCCTCTAAATAAAATAGAGGTATGCTTGTTTAATCCTGGGGAAATATTTCACATTGCAGAAATAGTTTCTTAGGACAGTGCCTAGCATGACTCAAGCCAATTCGTGTGTATGCTTACAAATAATATTATTATAGTATTATAGTTATTATTTTTCGGTGTCATTTCCCCACAATCTAAGAAACTATGGCAAATAATACTTCTACAGAAACTTTTGATGGTGCTACCAATTTTGGTGTTGTCTCCATTGCTACTAATCCAGTTGTCCTGCCAGATATCCATGGTGTTACAAATACGTTATTGCATCCACAACTTTGGCAGATACTAATATCCAAATACAGGTATGTGAAAGACATGGTTACATATCCAATGCTAATATTAAAGGCTTCAAGAAAAATGCACTTCAATGCAATAGTAGAGTTGGGATAAATGACAATCTCGCTAAGTTAAAATTAAATTTGACTAAAGCGGATAATATAATTGTCGCAGTCATTTCCCAATAAATGATGTGGCCAGCGTGAGAGATTGGGTGATAGACTCTGGTGCTACTACGCACATTTGTGCAAACAAAAATAAATTTTTGTCTTACATCCATGAGGAAGGAGAAGATATTATTTATCTTGGTGACTCAAGAACAATTCGCGTTCTTGGGATAAGAAAAATTCTTCTCAAATTCACATCTAGTAAAACTCTAGAATTGAGTGACGTATTGCATGTTCCTAATATCCAAACCAATTTGGTTTCTGTGGGTTTATTAAAAAATGTTGGAGTAAAGGTTTAATTTGAAATTAATGAGGTCGTATTGACGAAAAATGATATATTTATGGGCAATGGATATTGTAACCATGATTTATTTGTGCTTAATACTTTCGATACTAACAATAAAATTGCATATCTTCTGCTTATATGGTTGAGTCTACTTCTTTATGGCATGCTAGATTAGGACATATTAATGTCGCGTATATAAAGAAAATGCAGTCGCTAGGATTAATATCTGGTTTAGACTCAAATAATATTAACAAGTGTGAAATGTGTGCTGAAGCTAAAAGTAATAGAAAGATCTATTTTTCTGTAAATAGAGAAACTGAACTGTTATACTTGATTCATACTGATTTAGGCGACTTGAAGCAGACTATGACTAGATGTGGTAAAAGATATTATGTGACTTTTATTGATGATTTTTCTAGATATAATAAGTTGTATTTACTTAGAAATAAAGATGATTCATTTAATTCTTTTATTTCTTATAAAACGTAGGTTGAAAATCAGTTTAGTAGAAAAATAAAGAGAATTAGATCAGATAGAGGTAGAAAATATTTATATTTAAATGAATTTTGTGAAAATAATGGAATTATTCATGAAGTAACTCCGCCTAATTCATCTGAGTCAAATGGAGTTGCCGAAAGAAAAAAATAGAACATTGAAAGAGATGATGGACTATATGTTAGTTAGTTCTAATACTCTTGATAATTTGTGGGGTGAAGCTATTTTATCTGCATATCACTTACAAAATAGAACACCACATAGAAGAACAAGCAAAACTCCTTATGAATTGTGGAAGGGTTACAAACCTAATTTGAAATATTTAAAAGTGTGGGGTGCCTTGCTAAAGTTCTTTTGCCTGAACCTAAAAAGAGATAAATAGGTTCTAAAACTACTGATTGCATGCTAATTGGATATGCAGGACATAGTGCTGCACATAGATTTCTTGTTTTAAAAAGTGATGTGCTTGATTACAATACTATAATTGAAACAAATAATGCTGAGTTCTTTGAATATATTTATCCGTTATCTGATAAAATTTCTCATAAACCTGTTAAAACAAATAATGAAATTACTTCTAATGAGGAACTGAGAACGAGCAAAAGGCCTAGAAAAGAATATTTTTCTTATGGAAATGATTTTCAAACTTTTCTTGTTGATAATGAACCATCTAATTATTTCGAAGCTATATTTTCTTTAGATGCTAAATATTGGAAAGAGGCAATTAAAGTTGAAATTGATTCCATTATGAAAAATAGTACATTGATTTTAACTGACGTGCCTCCTGGTGCAAACCTATTGTTGTAAATGGATTTTCAAAAGAAAATTTAATCCTGATGGATCTTTAGATAAATATAAAGCTCGGTTAGTAGAAAAAGGATTTTCTCAAAAATAAAATATAGACTATTTTGATACATTTGCACCAGTGACTAGAATTTTTTTTATTCGAGTTTTAATTGCCTTAGCTTCAATCCGTAAGCTTTTTATTCACCAAATGGATGTCAAAACTGCTTTTTTGAATGGTGATTTAGAAGAAAAAACTTAGATGGTTCAACCCGAAGGATGTGCCATTCCTGGACAAGAAAATAAAGTTTGTAAATTAAATAAATCTCTTTATGGCCTTAAACAACCTCCTAAGCAGTGGTATGAGAAATTTGAACAAGTCTTACTGAGAGACAATTTTTCTTCAGTTGAGGTGGATAAATGTGTTTATACTAAAGTGGTAAACAATGATTATGTGATAATATATCTGTATGTTGATGACATGCTTATATTTGGTACAAATTTAAATATTGTACAAACTACAAATTTATTTATGTATGCTAATTTTGATATGAAAGATCTGGGTGAAGTAAATACAATAGTGGGAGTTAAAGTTAGAAGGAGTGAAGATGTACTAATGTTGTCTCAAGAACATTATGTTGAGAGACTTTATAAGAAGTTTGAATATTTTAATATCACATCTTCGAGCACTCCTTTTGTTGCTAACTCTACGTTGAAAAAGAATAATGGTGATCCAGTTGCTCAGTCTAAATATACTTAGAATATCGGGAGTCTGATGCATTTGATGAATTTTACGAGGCATGATGTAGCCTATGCTGTGTGTAGACTGAGTAGATATGCGTATAGTCCCAAGATAGATCATTGGTCTGTATTAGATAGACTAATGAAATATTTGAAAGGAACCATGAATTATCGTATCCTATATAGTAGATTTCCTTCTACTTTAGAAGGGTAAAATGATGCAAACTGGATCTCTGATTCAGATGAGACAAAATCTACTAGTGGTTATATATTCACCCTTGGTGGTGGTGCAATATCGTGAAAATCCGCTAAACAGAAAATCATTGCTAGATCGACTGTGGAATCAGAGTTTGTAGTTCTGGAGTTAGTTGGTTCAGATACTGAGTGGCTAAGAAACTTCTTAGCTTATATCCCTTTAATAAAGGACATATTGCCTCCTTTGTCTATACACTATGATTGGCAAGCGTCAATAGCTATGCAAAGAATAAATCTTATAATTGTAAAAGTAGACACATGAAACTAAGACACGATGTCATAAAACAACTATTGAGAGATGAAATAATTTCCATTGATTATGTGAAGTCAGAGATAAATTTGGCCGATCCTCTAACTAAACCTGTAGGAAGAAAATTAATTTTTCAAACCTCAAAAGGGATGGGGTTAAGGCCGATATATTTCAATAGAGATGGTAACCCAACCTATGTGATTGGATATCCCATGAAGTAGGTTCATACGGGTAATAACAAGTCAATATTGACACTAATGTACCAAAAGAGAGTGTTTGATTGCTACTAATTGAGAGGCTGAGTTATATCTCTTAATGAAATTCATAGTCCTTATGGATGGTGTATTTAAAAGCAGTATACACTTGATAAATTCACCTATATGAGAGTGGAGTGGGCTGCTACTATGAGATTTTTGCCTAATGAGTAGATCTCTTATGAATAACCAGGCACGCGCATGACCTATTGGGCGCAAAATCGCGCTGAACAACAAAATTATCGGGGGTCAAAATGTAACTGATAAAATCTCTGACTTACAATTAGAGTTATTGATTCATAAAAATATTATATTTCACCAGTAATTCTGTTAGTTAAGTTTTATTGGTCTAAGTTTGGTTCATAGTCCTGAAAACACCAAACCTATTACATTTGGACCATTCAAATCCAACAATCTTTTTGAAAGTCTTTAAAATAGTGGGGACTGTGGCAATATTTTAAAGCTTCTTTGGACAAGTGTTTAGACCTTCTAGAAGGTTAAGATAAATGGCAAGATGCAAGCAAGAACCTTGACAAATGACAAGAGCCTTGACAAATGGCAAGAAGAATCATGAGCTTTTTTGCCTATAAAATGGTCTTTTCATAAGACAATTTCCATCACTAGACATATTTCATATGTCTCTCTCTTCTTCCTTCCAAATTTCTTTTCTATATTATGCACATATTAGTTGGTCTTACTTTTTCTTTCTAGTTGAAGTTGTATAATATTTAAATTTTCTGATTCCTGTATCCTCTAAATAAAATAGAGGTAGGCATGTTTAATCCCAGAGAAATATTTTACATTACTGAAATAGTTTCTTTGGATAGTGTGTAGCACGACTCAAGCTAATTCATGTGTATGCTTACAAATAATATTATTGCAGTATTATAGTTGTTATTTTTCGATGTCATTTACCTGGGGGGGGGGGGAGGGGAGGAGTTACTGATTTTTGGAGACATGAACCATAAAAAAATATCATGAAAGTTTTTTTGATTCTTGCTGGGAAGTAGTAAATCTCCCCGAGGATTGGAGGAGTAACACGATTTAGCGTAGACATTATGTGTCAATAGGGAAAGAATAAAACATACAATTAGTGGGACTTAACCATTGTCACGATCCAAAATTTTCTAAGGATAGTGATGGCGCTGGACACCGCTGTCAGGTAAGCCAACCAAAATACTTATTTAAATTTTAATTTTAATATTTGCTTAAGTCATTTTCCTTCATACATTAAGTAACAAATAGTGAACTTTACAGAAATAACCATGGAGTCTTTAACAAATTTAATATTGAACAATCCTATAATCATTCCAGAACCCGGTGTCACAAGTACATGGACGTCTACTAAGAAGGAAATAAAATACAATATCCGTCCGGAATACAGTGGACAAAAAATAAATACAATATACTGGAAGGGACTATACTGGCTGCGGGCCACCTCGAATAATGCAACTCACCTAGTCCCCGAATCTTCCGTGTTGCTCGCCCAGTAGGCCACTAGAGTTACATATACATGTGGAACAAAAATGCACAAAATTGTAGTATGAGTACTAAAATAATGTGTACCCAATTAGAATCTCTTCTAATCTCGAAGAAGTAGAAACAAGATGATCGACTTCGACACTTACTCGCGGTCCAATAATAATGTCAATAATACATTAAATCGTGACTTTCTATGAACATAATTTTAATCCAATAGAAGGAAATAAGTAAACAATCATTTCTTTTATAGGAAATTTCCAAAATTCCTTTTCATTATTATTCAATTATTCCCAAGTCATGAAGAGGCAATAACAACTTTAATAAGTTCAAGGCAGCAATAGAAGCATTCGGAAATCATGCCGAGGTCGGCGACCTGCTCCAATAGAAATGTAAACTGTGCACTGCCGAGGGTCGAACAAATCAAACCATAGATGTATCTATTTAATCTGCCGATGCGTTCGGCCCGCTCCAAAAATAAATACAGACAGACAGTCAACCAGGAAGTCCATACGATGAAATTCTCCAAAGAAAGCAAATCCTCTTTTAACCATTCAAACAAAATGAAGTTTAATTAGTTTAGAAATTTATTTACTATTTCTATGTGATTTAGGCAATTCAAGCTGTCAATAGGTCCACAAATAATCCAAGTATAACATGTTCTCGTCAACTCGTACCCTCCACAAATAGGAGAACATAACCAATTAACCCACCTATGAGGAAAATTCCCTCTTATAAGGTTAGAAGGGAGACTCACCTCACTCCGAAGTTCCATAACCGGCATTCCACGCCCTTTTGAAGACTCAAATCGATGCAAAAATGCTCCAAAACTATCCAATAATTATAATATATGTTCAATTATTCATTACAGTCCAATTTATAACAAATTCCTAACCCTGAATGAGAAGTTAACAAAATTGGCCTTAGGCCCAAACCACCTGATGGGAGAACGACATCACCGACCATATAAAACCTTAAATGGAGCCATCTCGATGCTAGATTGATAATTGTTGTTGTAGGAAAACTCTGATGTTGATACCTAATTTTTTTCCTATATATTTTTCAATTTGCAAGAGACCTCAAAAATAGCATATATATATAACCATGTCCAAGTGTTTGATTATTTTTTCCATAATTTTAAGGGTTTAAATTGATTTATTTTCTCCCCCTTTACCCATAAAATCTCCAATAATTATTTCCAAAATTATTATTTGGATAATTCATCTATTGGTTTTTTATATTTATGCCAAAATATGGCTAAATTAATTTTACATATTTTTACAATTGTATTTAGTATTTTTAAAGCTAAATAGCACATAATCGCAATATTAGCCATTTTAAGGTTTAATTGTGTTTTATATGCACAAATTTGGATCCTGTATTTTTAAATTGTTAATTATGTATTATAAATAACATAAGTACTTTAAATTAGTTTTCAAAAATTATTTACTATTTTATAAATTAAATAGAAAAAATGGCTATTTAAAATCCAGCGAGATTGACTTTCAATTGTAGCCCGAAATAGGACCCATCCCAGCCCAATTCTAATTAAAACCAAACCTTCATCCAATTAAATCCTACCCGACCCAATAACCTTCTCTTCCTGACAGTTGATCACAGAGATCAACGGCCACCGTTCACTCTTACCTTTTTAACCCAAACGACCCCCCCCCAACCCTCTCATTCTTACAATCTTCCGCCCTTGAATCCCCTCTCTTCCGACGTGTACTTGTCTCCTATGTCTACTGGTGGCCCGTTTTTGTGATCTCGTGGAAAGATCTCGAAGAGATCTAGTTCAGACCTTGGTCAACTTCTATCCATGCTCTTTTATGCTACTTTTCAGCCATCCATGACCGTTCTAGTAAGATCCATGGCTTTTCCGGCTGAAACCGCTAACGATCTGATATTTTCTCATCTTATTTGGGTTCTACGAAACCCTAGCTCTTGAGACTTGTTACTTCTATTTAGATTTGTCTTCGATCTAGGTGTATCCATGGGTTTTAATCGATCTTTTCTACGTCTCTTTTGTTTTCTGAAAAGAAACCTAGCTAAAAATCCTTCGATGCTTTTAGAATTGTAATGGATATATGGGTTTCTTAAGGTTTTCACTTGTTTTCCTTAAAATATTTCTTCGATTTGTAACAGTTTCTTCATTTTCCAAACTAGAGTTTCAAAACCTTTTTTGCAAAAAGCGATTTCTTTCTGATTACTGTGATTTTTAGCATGTTTAAACATTACATGAGTCTTTCCTTTTGGTTCGATTTGTTTTTTTGTCAAGAAACCCTAACACTTATTGGTTAGATTCGAAGTTTAATTTTGTTTGCAGTATATTTGCATGACTATCATGAAAATTCTGGGCTTTATATGTGTTCTTTATGCTCTTATGCTTCTTGTTTTGTTTTGTTTTTATGGTTTCTTTGATTTTGTCCAAACCCGTGTTATTTATGGGTCTAGCCATTTGTTTTACTTATTGTTCACATAATGTATGTTGATTCTATGTAATCCCCTTAAACCTAAAACTTTGATTTTGTGCATTTTCCTTGTAATTCTTTATCGATTTTTCGAAATTGCCTCCTTATTTTTGTGATACTTTCCTTAGTCAGTGCTGATTCCCTGTGATTTTCAATCTCATTTGTGATTCTCTGATCTAATTTTTAGAATCAAATCGTACTCTACTTTATTTATGTTCACAAATATGCTGTCAATTAACGTGTACTTTCCTTATGTTGAAGCTATTCTGCACTTAGTCCTTTTTGCATACCGCATGCTTTACTATTCCTATTGTAGTAAAAATCAGTCTCACAAGCAATTCTTTTCCTTATTTGATACAACCTGTACCTGTTTGAACTATGACTCACTTATTGAAAGGAGTCCAGGTCTTTAATTGATTATAATTTGTATTATTTCTGTAATTATGATAAGTCAGTACTTGTTACCTTATTTTCCTGTCTGTTTTCAAAAACTATAAATACTCTTCCTTCTTTTTTTAAACGCACGAAAAATAGTTCAGAACACACACATATACATTCAAATTCTCTTTTCTTTCTCTACTACTTATGCTACTGCTTTGTCTAGCCGGCTGAAAGCCAAGGCTAGACTATGGAGCTGTGATTGCTTTACTTTTTTCTGCACTTTGCTTCATCAACTCGTATGTTCCTAGTTCAAATTCTGAATCTCAACTCTATTTGTTCCCTTGTCTGTCAATCCCTCTCTTTCTGCACTGACTTAGAGCACATGTTAAATTGCACTTCTTGTTTACCGCTTTACTTAGCATGCTTAAAATTCTGCCCTCGTTTGTTCAAAATGTAATTTGTATGTTTTCTTGTTCCTGTTTAGGTCCCTCAACTAGTATGTCTCCTAATGTACTTGATTAACACTAATGCATGACTAATTATGTGTTTCTGATTTGGGTCCTCTATGTCCCCAACCCCTACTTCCCTGTTTGTATTTGCCAAAGCTGCATTATTCTCTGAACTTGTTCTATGTGTGTGTTGTTGCTCCAATCCCCTTTCCCTTTCAAGAACTATTTTTACTAAGCAACTCTTCTGCTATTTTACTAACTTATTTCAAACCTTTCGATACTGCACTTGCTCTTGGTTATGCAATCTGGGTGTGAGAACTTTCCGGGATCTATTGAGGTCCTTAGGGAACTCTGACACACCTAGATATGAGAAAGGATATGGAACAATATTGGCATTTGAGGTGGTTTATTATATAACTCAGAGAGGAAGTCCAAATCAGGATTCCTATAGTTGTAACTTCTTATTTTTCATTTATCATATAATTCTATCACATGCTCTGTAATAATTTGTAAACAAGTATTGGATTGGCTAGCTAAAATGGATGGGGAAATATGCATGCTATAGTTGTTAAAGGGTAGAAAACATGTTACGAGGGTTATATTCCTAATTATGTATTAGAAATCATGCTCTTAAGACCTTTGTTTCCTGCTTCAGCATCTCATCCATCACTAATCCATGTTTTATCACTTATAAATCCTGCTCCTAAGTAACAACATTGGCATAAGGTGTTACTCTTGTACTTTCAGAAGTCATATTTCAACAATCCTGCCTCTTGTGTATATTTAGAAATCATTCCTTAGGGACTCTGTTTTTCAACAACCCTGCCATTTGCATGTGCATATTAGATAAATGTCCTAGTATGTTATTTGAATTTTGTTTAAACCACCTAGTTAATTATTGATTCATAAGTAATAATTTTCACATTATGATGTTTTTTGAATAAAATTGGCAACAATTTCTGCAACTAGAACAACACGTTTTAGGTAAAAATTAATCTCAATTTGTCTTAATGACTTGGAACAACTACTGCATATCGCTTTGCACCTAGGCAAGCCTTATGTAATAACTTAAATAAATTTGAAACTGTGTTTGTTTAATTATCAATTGTTAAAGTCATTAGGTAAACTTGATTCAGACTTCTTTTCTGAGTCATGCAATAAATATGGTTCTACTATTATCACTTAGACACCCGGCTTTAGGATTTTGAATTCAGACTTTAGTTATGCATGAGTCATGCTATCTCTATGCATTATTTGTGGAGGTATACCTGAGCCTTTTTCTTGCTTATATGTTTCCTCCCTAAGTGCAATCTTATATTTTTTTGAATTTTGCCTTTAAACCTGAGGGTCTGCCTAGAACCTCCTTCTTATAGGATATGAGTCCTAAATTCCTCCGGAACTAATAGGAAGGGATGGTTAACAACATGCAATAGGGGGCGAGACCAAACTTTGCTCCAATTACATTCACGTGGTGGGAAATAGTAGATATGGATATGATGACTGGTGCGCTAATATCACACGTAGCCCCTCTTTTGAGGAGTGTCATACTGGGTATTGCATTGATGTGATCCATATTACAAAAAAACCTTGGACACCTCATTTACATTCATAAGCATGCTTAGATTGTGACTCTTTTCAAAACCTTGCTTTCATTAATCGTTTTCAAACACTTGCATATTTAAACATAAATCCCTATTATTTCAGCCTTACCTATTTATTTCTAATTGTACAAATTTACAAAAACTGTCTGGCCGGGAGCAATACTAGTGGATCACGAGGGGTACCTAACATCTTCCCCTTAGGATAATTTCAAACCCTTACCCTGTCTCTAGTTATCAAACATAGTTAGAAATAAACCCTATAGGTGCCCAATGCACCTTAAAATCGTTAGGTGGCGACTCTTCAAAATTTCAAAATCCCTTTACCAAAAGGAATGAGTTGTCCCATATCCAAAATGTCATAAACTCGATTCTCGCAGAAGGAAAAAGGGGGCGCGACAACATGGCAACTCTGCTGGTGATCTTTAGTCTTTTACCATTTTAAATTGTTCTTGTGAATTTGTACCTCCATGCGTGCAATTATTTCTTTAATTTCTTCTTCAAAAGCAAAACTAAAATATCTTTGTTATTTCCCTCTTTTATCGTTGCTTTAAATTATAAAACTGATGTATTGATCGTTTTCTTAAACGTGCAAATACATGTGAACATGCTTTTAATTATTGCATAATCATGCTCAACATCATACTCCACTCGTGCCAAACAAATACTATTGCAATGTTTGATGAGTGGTTCTCTTTCTATATTATTACCCCCTAAATTCAGAAAGGCGTATTTGCAGTAAAACTAGTCGATAGTGATGTAGTCGACAACTCCGTGCCTTCCCCATTGAGTTGTCCGCTCAAGGGTACCGGTCTAAAATCCCATAGAAGTCTTGCTCCATTTAAATTGAGCATGTATCATGGTCTGACCTAGGCGGGTCAGTTATGTTGTCCACATAATGACCCTTTAAGATAGCCTCGTCCAAAAGTCCATTGGGTTTCCTTAAACCCAAACAGATGTCATGTTGTTTTATGCATTTATTTGGAGAACTAAATGCTTCATGCTAATTGTTGATATTAAATAGTCGAGTATAGGGGGGGTAAAGGCCTAACCTTATTTTTCTTGCAGAAGTATGAAGCACGAAGTCCCCAAATTCGGCGTGATCACCAATATCCACCTAAGATTGCTAAGTTGGTGGGAAAATTTACATTCTAATGACAAAACTCTCGTCACAAAATATTTGGGAAATCTACCATCCCTCATAGAGATCCAACCTAACAATATGATCATAGAAGCTGCTACATTGTTTTAGGATTGTGAAACGGCTCTGTTCCGCTTTGGGGATATCTAGATGGCACCTTTTCTATAAGAGATAGGGGACTGGTTGGTCTAGTATGGGAAACTCCGGGTTTGCTAATACTTGAGAACCGCACGGGCAAGGGTTTCTTTAAAATGATGGGTTTTAAGAAAAATGCATAATTGGTTTGCCTGAAAGAATCATATATCCCTTTGAGTACCTATATGAAAGATACGGTCACTGCAAATCATACCATACCTACCCTGACGAGTTTTCCATCACGTCCTAGCGACATATCCATCGTAGGGTTTTCGTCTTCATATTTTTCTTCCTAGGTCTAATTGTGTTTCCAATGAAGAAATGGAGAATCCATACTTGGCTGGCTATGGTAACCAAGACCTTAATGGAGAGGATTGGTGGGCATATATTCATCATCGTACCCATGATCAATGCAGACATATACCGAGCCTTAGAGAACTGTCAACAGGGAGCAAGACATTTCGAAGGTTGCAATCTACTACTTTGACTTTGGCTCATGGAACATCTCCAAAAGGGCGAATATTGACAAGAAATTCAATGGAGGGACTGCGATGACCACATCGCTTTCCATCATCCGACGCGAATGAATTATATTCCCGACATGTTCGCTCAGCTTGAGGATAACAAAGGATGTGTTGAGCTCTTTGATAATCTGACTGAAGAACAGGTTCAATGGATGTTCGAGTGGTTTCCGACAGAAGAATTCATCGCATGATCCATAGATGCACCTTTCCTAATACTAATTTATCTAAGAGGAACATACCCTTACGTCCCTCTTCGAGTTATGAGGCAAATAGGTAGGAAGCCAAGTCATACCCAGGGTCGATAAGATGAGCCATTTCCGAACTGACTTCAAAAATGATGATAGTCCCTACAAGTACCAAGCCCAACACATATGGCGCTGCAAGATCGTAATGGGAAAAGACACCATTAAGCTAGACAAATATTATACCGGTTATACTCCTTTCTATTCAGGTTGGTTAGAAGACAATTGGGATGGTCTGGGACAGCCAGGGTTCGTTCGAGGTCACAGAATTATAGATGAAAAGGAGAAGGCGCAAGTCAAGTACATCCAGCTGCACAAAAGGATCCATGAATGAGAGAGCGAATACTTCCAGGTACTAAAGTCCATCCAGAAGCTGATTGAGGAATGGAGAGACATGGCTATTAGTGCCAAGAAAAGGCTAGGATACTTAGAGCGAGGCATATTAGAACTGGAAAGAAAATTTCTCAAAATGGTTGAAGATTGTCAAAAGGCTGAAGGGAGCAAAGGGGGGCATCTAGCTAGAGCATACATGTTGTTAGGAATTCGCGCGCTGGGGAAGCTGTTCGACGGAGCCAAGGATGCCGAATCTGGGGATGGTCCTTCTGCGACCAAATAGACAGGAATCTGCTTTTCGTTTTATGAATATAATAAGGTCAATGACCATTAATGACTTTTGTTTCTTGCTTATTTAGTGTCATTTTGGGATTCGTATATTTTTATCAATAAAATGAGGCATTTAGCATTTTAAGTTCTCCAAATCAATTTGTCGCTAGGACTACCTGAAAGTACCGGGGGGGGGGGGGGTGAATTGTAAATGTTTAAACTTAATCGCTTATTAGTTGACTAGTTAATCGAATGGTCAAGTAGCTATAATAACTTAACTGTTATAATGATAGAAAGCAAGATATAGGAATTGAAGACACCAGGATTTTATACTGGTTGTGTTGTAAAGGAGTTTTATTTAGAAATGTGTTTCAACGAGGACAGTTTAAGTGAATTGACAACACAGTTTCTCTAGCACTCGTTCTTTTTGATACAATCCCTCACAAGTGTTATACTCCATTTTTTTTCTCTGACTTGTTAACAACAGATCTTAGTGAACTACAATGTTTGTTTGCAGTAGAGAAAAGAGAGGAATTTTTGGTTCTATTAATGTATATTTGACTAAGGTTTAAGGCTGGATATAAATACTTTGATGAAGAACGAGGCTTGACAACCAAGAGATTGATTCTTCCAAAGAAAAAGATAGCTAGTTGTTGCTTTTCCTTGATTCCCTTCTTTAGCAGATGTATGTAATGAAGACTTGCTCCTTGATTGTTGGTTCTTCCGATATTAGTCGCATAACAATCTTTACAGGCAATCTTCCGGGAAGATGGCCTTGATTCATGCCTTTAGGTTTAGGCTCGCTTGATTCTCTCCATCGCACTTGGCGGTTACTCTTTAGTGATTGATTTACTGATTAAGTTCTTTCCTTAGTTATCTAGATTTGTGAGTTCTTTCCTTGGGCATCCAGATTTACTGATTGGATTGTAATCTTTGCTGATTGATTTCTTTCCTTAGGCATCAGGATTGATTCCAACAATCTTGTAGTATCTTCTTGATTCCTTATAATTGATTCCCTGCATATGTATATTATTTGCATCATTAAAACTGGATCTAACAATATCCCCCTTTTTGATGATGACAAAATAATATATAAATGTAAACACAAGTTGACTTGCCTGCGTTTTACTCCCCCTCAATGTATGTAGTTGACTAGTCCATGATACTCACCCTTAATGTATGCAGTTGGCTGGTTTATGGTAGGGTCGACTCCTACCACAAATTGTACCTTACAGATAGAACATATACTCTTTCTCCCTCTTTTTGGCATAAGCAAAGAGGGAATAAGCCAAGAACTAAACAGAATATATAGCATTTAAATAGGAGAGTTATAGGAATCATCCAATGACTGAGAAATCAGCCCACAAAAATAGCACATCAAAAAATATAAATTATCCAAAGGTTGAAAACACATCCCAAAACCAGCAGAGCAAAAGAAATTGTCGTAAAACAACCACACTAATGGCGCAGAAAATAAGTAAGAGTGTTGCAGATGGCCTCCTTTAACTGTTCAAAGCTTGCATTGGCTGAGATGCTTACTCTATCCAACCTTTCATGAATCTCCTTGAAGGCTTTGACAACATTCTCCCAAACTTTGAGAACAACAACTCTAATTTTGGACACATCAGACCTCGTTGACTTGGAAATGCCATGAATGTCACCAACAGTAGACTGAGTACTTGTGAGATGATTTTTGATTTCAGATAGTTAAGAGTCTATCGACCCCAAATACCGATCATGATGGCGCCTATCACATTAGTAGGCAAGCCTACCAGTCAACTAACCATATCCCATTTCCTTTAGTAGGAAACCAATTCCAACACAAGTTTTGAATACAAATATCATAATAAACATTAAAAAAACAAAAAATATGCAGAAGTCATAAATGACAGAAAACTACACAGTCCGCACTGATCTGGTGTCACGAGTCTAGAACCTCTAATACAAGTCTGAATACCTACTACATCAATAGTCTAGAAAATGCAGAAACTAACTGTTGAAACACGTTCTCAAGGCACTATACTAAAACGTGTGTTCATATTTGTAGGTCTTGATGAATGACAAACTATGTGCAATGGACATATGACGAGGTCCAAGCACAAGCGCGCAATTGATATATAACGAGATTCAAGCACAAGACCAAGATCAAGCAAAGATATAAAGTTATACATGAGTCGTTCTTTAATTGTGATCTTGATCCGATAACTTGACTCAAGACTTGGCTTCTCTCGTAAAAACATTTTTATCAAATCATGCATATTTAATTTAAAGCAAAATGATTTTAAATCATGCATATTTACATTAGTCAAAATGATTTTAAACATGCCTCTAAAATCTGGACTAAGATAATCGATTATGTACTTATGATAATCGATTATGTTAAGTCAGCTGCATGACAATCGATTGTGAACTTATGACAATCGATTGTGTTAAGGCAGTGTGCATCAGATTTTTCAAATCTGCATGACAATCGATTGTGAACCTTATGACAATCGATTGTGTTGAGGCAGTGTAGATCAAAGTTTTTCAAAGCTACAAAATAATCGATTGTGAACTTATGACAATCGATTGTGTTGAGGCAGTGTCTATCAGACATTTTCAAAGTCACTAAAAAATCGATTTTGAACCTTTGACAATCGATTGCATTAAGGCAGTGTCTAATTGATTTTTCAAAGACTGATATATAATCGATTGTTCTCATAGCATAATCGATTGTGTAATTGACCGTTGCCAAAATATTTTCAAACACCGTCAGGTAATCGATTATAGATTTCTAATAATCGATTCTTTTAAATAAAATCTGAAAAAGATTTTTTGAACGTTGCCAAGTAATCGATTGTAGATTTCTGACAATTGATTGTTTTAAGTAAAATCTGGAAATGATTTTTTGAACGTTGCCAGTAATCGATTATTGATCTTAGATAATCGATTGTTAAGCGTAAAATCTGGGAATGATTTTTGGAACGATTGGCAAACAATCGATTGTGGCATTTTGACAATCGATTGTCAGTGAGTAAAATCAGCAATTCTTAATTGGCAATTAGGCAACGGTAATGCATGGTTTTGCAACTACAAATACAGCTTCAAAACAGTCTTCTAAACACAACAACTGATCATATTTTTGCTATAGCTTGCATACTCTATTGTTCGTCACTTTCTATTCATTACATAAGTTTTGAGAGCCAAAATTCTTGACGAAAGTTGTTGCGTTCTTGAGCGTATCTGTTTACTCATATCTATTCTATTAAGAGAGTCTTGTTTAAGTGAGTGCTAAGTGTTTTATACACTTGAAGGGAAGTGTTAGTCCCATGTATTGTAAGAAGGAACTTGTGTTTCCTTTGGTTGAAGTCTTGGAGTGTTGTATCTTCGAGCAAAGTTTGTTGAGGCTTGTGTCCTTAGTTTGTAAAGGTTTGTTGAGCACCTGTAAGCTTAACAGTGTTAGTGGAAATCTCGAGAGAGTCTCTCGGGGACTGGACTAGCCACGGGTTGTGGTGAACCAGGATACATCGGTGCGTTCGTTCTTATTTATTTACTTATCGCACTTATTTCTTTCCTGCAATTTTTAAATTCCGCAAGTTTACGCTAATTTTTATTATAACGCTATTCACCCCCCCTCTAGCGTTAAGCGTATTTTCTAACAATTGGTATAAGAGCCTAACTCTCTGAAGACTTAACCGTTTGAGAGAAACAACCCATGGCTTCTACTCGTGTTTCTTTTGCAGGAATAGGTGAAGGACAATGCTCCACCCGACCACCACTATTCGACGGTACAAACTATACATACTGGAAGGAGAGGATGAGAATATTTGTTCAATCAAATAGTTTTCATCTTTGGAAGGTTATAATGAATGGAGAACAAATTCCAACCAAAAAGGTTGAAAATAAAGATGTTCCAAAGTCCGAAGATGAATACGATGCGGATGATATCCGAAAGGTGCAAAACAACGCTAAAGCCATTAATTTATTATATTGTGCTGTAAATGCTGATGATTACAGGAAAAGATCATGTTGCACAACGGCGAAGCAAATGTGGGACAAGCTGGAAATTACGTACGAAGGTACGGACAGGTAAGGGAAGCTAAAATTGATTTCCTAACCCATGCATATGAATTGTTTCACATGAAGGAAGGCGAAAAGGTCGATGAGATGCTCGAACGATTTTCAAAAATCGTTAATGATTTACATGCTCTTATGAAGACCTTCACGGATAAGGTACTTGTCCGAAAAATTCTCCGAAGTCTCACTCCGGCATGGCGATCCAAGGCCGACGCGATTCAAGAATCTATTGGCGTTTCAAATGTCACCATCAACGGATTAAGAGGTAATCTTAAAACTTATGAATCCACTATTCTTAACCCTCTTGTTGATGATCAAAGGAAACAAAAGATCGCTCTCAAGGCAAGCACAAGCCAACCTCAAAATGATGAGGACGAAGACAACGAGTTCGGACTCGTTATCAAGAGATTTCAAAAGTTCATGCGAAAAGAGTATGAACGAAAGGGCAAAAAGCAAGGAGATCAAATAAAGTGCTATGAGTGCAGAGAAACCGGGCACATTAAATCAAATTGCCCAAATGCCAAAAAGGAGAAGAAACCCTTCAAGAAACAACGAGCATACATATCTTGGGGAGGCGACTCCGGTGACGAGTCGAGTGAGGAAGAAGAAGACGAAGCCGCAAATCTTTGTCTCATGGCTCACGAAAACAATCAAGAAGAGGTATGTCAAATTTCTTCCAAAAATTTCTATTCTCTTGAGGAAATGCAAAATGCTTTTGATGAGTTGTATAGTGAATTTATTAAAGCTTCCAATACTGTTAAAAGCATAAAAGAAAATGCTTCTTTAAAAGAAAAATATTTTGAAAAACAACTCTCTTTGAAAGAAAAGGATTTGGAAAAAACTGATTTTGGAAAATGAGAAGTGTAAAGAAGAAAACAAATTTTTTGGCAAGAGAAGCGCCGACAAACCCGAGAGCTCTAGTAAAAGTTGTACTTCTTGCATGCATCTCAGAAATGAGGTAGAAAGACTTAAGGGCACCTTAGATAAGTTTAATTCTTCTCATAAAAATTTGAATAAAGTCCTTGTTAATTTGAAGTCGACCAAGCATGACATAGGTTTTAAAAATGAGCCTAAAGAAAAGGTTGAAGCCAACTCCCAACAACCTAAGGCTCAACCTAGGATTAATAAAACAAACGCTCATCCTAGATATAACAAACCTAGAAATGGCTTTCAACAATCGCAACCTAGAAATAATCATTCTAGAAATAATGCATGTTCTAGGCTAAACACTAGAAGGAATTTTGAACCTTTTAGAACACCTAGAAATGGCTTCCAACCTAGAAATAACTATTCTAGAAATGTTGCATATCCTAGAACAAATAGTAGGAGAAACGACTTTCATGAATTGCGAAATAGTCATATTGTCAAGAATAGAGTAGATGAATTTCGTCCGTCCAATTACTATCAACCTAGACGAATGCAAAATCCTAATGTTGTTTGTCATTATTGTAGACGAATTGGACATATTGCTCCTGCTTGTTTTACACGACATAGACATAACACTCAATCACATCACTATGACTTGCCTAACCTCCAAGGATCCAAGATGGCATGAGTACCTAAAACTCACTAATCTGTTTTGTAGGTATGTTTGAAGGGATCAAGTGTACTTTGGTACCTTGATAGTGGATGCTCCAAGCACATGACTGGAGACGAATCCAAGTTCCTTCAACTAGAACACAAGGAAGGAGGAAGTATTATTTTTGGTGATAACAACAAAGGAAAAATTATCGGCATTGGATCGGTCGGTAAGGATGACTCCTCTTCCATTAAGCATATATTGCTAGTTAAGGGTCTAAAACATAACCTCTTGAGCATAAGTCAATTATCTGACAAGGGAAATCTTGTTTTATTTGATTCGGATGAATGCTTAGTTTTTCGCCGTAGTGATTTTAAAATTATCCTTCGAGGTTTTAGAATGGATAACATATATATGGTTGATCTTGCAAATTCTTCACCTGAATATGTGAATTGTCTTATGAGCAAAGAGGATGATACATGGTTATGGCATCGTAGAGTAGCTCACATCAACATGCATCTTTTGAATAAATTGGTTTCACAAAATTTAGTCATTGGTCTTCCAAATTTGAAATTTGAAAAAGACTCTATTAATGATTCTTGTCAAAAAGGGAAGCAAACAAAAGCATCTTTTAAATCGAAAAATATTGTTTCAACTACTAGACCTTTGCAATTACTTCACATGGACTTATTTGGACCATCTCGCATTGAAAGTCTTGGTAGAAATCGTTATGCTTTTGTTATTATTGATGACTATTCTAGATTTACATGGACTCTATTTCTTGCTCATAAAAGTGAAGCTTTTCATAATTTCAAATATTTTCTTAAACGTGTTCAAAACGAAAAGGACACAACCGTCACTTCAATAAGAAGTGATCATGGGGGAGAGTTTGATCACAATCTCTTTGCGGACTTTTGTGACGAACTCGGTATTGAGCACACCTTCTCCGCTCCACGAACACCACAACAAAATGGGGTGGTGGAAAGGAAAAATAGGTGTCTCGAAGAGATGGCTAGAACCACGCTCGATGAGGCTAAGATTCCCAAACACTTTTGGGCGGATGCCGTGAGTACCGCATGCTAAGTTTTGAATAGAGTAGTCATAAGGCCAATACTCATGAAAACCCCTTATGAACTCTACAAGGGAAGGAAACCAAATATCTCCCATTTTAGAGTATTCGGTTGTAAATGCTTTATTCATAACAATGGAAAAGATCAATTGGGAAAATTTGATGCCAAATCCGATGAAGGAATTTTTCTTGGATATTCATCACGTAGCAAAGCTTATAGAGTATACAATAATAGAAGCAAAACTGTTGAGGAATCTCCGCATATTGTGTTTTTCGAAAATAATGCTCGCTTGGCGAAAAAGGATTCTGGTTTTGATCTTGCAGGTACACTAAATAATATAATCCCTCAAGTCAAAGTATATGAGGAAAATCCGAAGGAAACTCAAGATGAAATTTTGGATCAATTATCGGAGGAAGCGCCACAATTGGAAAAAGAAACGAAACTACCTAACGAATGGAGGACAATTAAAGATCACCCTCTCGAACAGGTAATTGGTGACGTTTGAGAAAAGGTAAGTACCCGAAACACTCTTAAGAACACCTTAGGACACACTTCTTAAGAAATCACATTCTCACTTGGCCACATTGATCTAAGTCATTATTTCTTTACAAATTACTAACTTGAGCGTCGGAGACGTCTAATTTTCTTTTGCAGGTATCGCCCTAAAGGTAGGGGGAATTATAAAGCAATGGCATAGAACAATCAATTGTTACAGCAAAATAATCGATTACTTCTTTTCTTATGTCTCATGTTTACTGTGCGGACAATCGATTAGCAAGTATCACTAATCGACTATTTACATTTTATGCTTATTATGCAGTTTTTATTAAAATCAATTTTTTTTCTGTATAATCGATTACCGCCTAGGCCATTCAGTACTACTTTCCTAAAACAATTGATTGTTTCAAAAATACAATCGATTATTTTCCGAGTCAGAAAATCACTATGCACACTGTTTCACAACAATCGATTACCATAATTCAACAATCGATTATTTTTTGTCAGTAATTCAAATATTTGTTACCGTTTGGGTCCTGCCAGATTCCCACAATCAATTTTTGTCAGTTCCGAGTTGAAGTCAAAACTCCATAACAATCGATTGTTTCAATTCCACAATCGATTGTGTAACGGTCAGTGAAAATTTTTCTTACCGTTTCTGACCGTTTTAGCTCATAAATTTTTGCATATTTTCACCATAAATGAAATTCCATCTTCCTCATTATAAATAGGTACCATATGCCTTCAAATTCTTCACTCAAGCATCAATCTTAGCTCCCAAAATTTCAAAAATCCTTCAAGCTTCTTACAAAGGCCATTTCTACTTACTCAAAATGTCGGACAGACACACTAAACGTTCCCGTTCAGGTAGACATGGTGCATCTTCTTCAGCTGCTCCTCCTCCTCCAAATTTCCCTTACCAAGATGGGTCTATTTTACAATTCAATTCTGAAACCGAGCTAACTAGATTCTTGACAAAATTTGAAAAGCGTGACATTCTTCCTCCTCGCTTTTCTACAAGCAAATATCTTGAATCATGTGCCCCCGCTGCAAACATGCTTAGGGAATGCCAACTTCTTGATTTCCTATATCTATCCTATCCTCACATTAATCCTCTCTTGATTCAAGCCTTATACTCTAATCTTCATGAGGACGACGAGGGTGAGCTTGTGACAAACATTAATGGTGTTGACATTCTTTTAACCAACAAAAATTTACATTCTATTTCTCACCTGCCTCGAAGTGGGGAAAACATTTCTCGCTACATTAGAGAAGCCGGCGCCTTATTTGATGAGAAAATTCTCCTAAACCAAATAGGACTTGGAGCTTATGATCCTAATCTATCTACTCGACGTCCTACCATTACGGGAATGCTCCCCGAATATCGTTTGATTTTCTATTTCATAACCCGAGTCCTCAAGCCTCGCAAACATAACCATACCACTCTCTCCCAAGAGGACGCAAAGCTCATGCATGCCATTATAACCGGAGCTCACATTCAATTGGTGTAAGTTCGTCAAAATTCACATGCTTGATGCCATCGGGGACGATAGACCACTTCCCTATGCCCTCCTTATTATGAATTTTCTTGAAGCCTCCGGGTTCAGCACCTCTATTGGTCCGCTCAAAAAGAGCACCAAGAAATGGGAAATTTCAGAATCCTCCTTTCCCCATGAGGGCGATCAAGTAGCTCCTGCTCCTCCTCCAACTCGTCGATCGCGTCAGCCTCAAGAACCTACTCTTCAATCTATTTTCGACCAACTTGCTTCTTTGTCCACCTCTGTCAATCAATTGACATATGAAATCCATGGATATTTCGACCATGTTCATTATCCATATGCTGGACTTGTTCCCTATGAAGCAGTGCCGGTAGACGAGGCGGGAAATGATGATGAATAATTTCTTTATTTAGCTTATTGTTCTACGTTTTATTGTCTTTCTTTTGTATTCGCATCTTTGATTAATAAATAAACAAGTTATTTACTTATGGCATTTTTTTGCTAATGGAAAAAGGGGGAAGAATAAGGGATATGCACTAATTTTTTATTGGCATAAATTGAGGGGGGATTCATATGTTGAGGGAGAACTAATTTCACATCTAGAATTCATATGTTGAGGGGGAACTAATTGCACATCTAGAGACTTGTTGCATATTGTTGCATATATTTACCTGTCTTGAATCGTCATTATGAATTATCAAATATGCATATCCCGACTAAAGTTTGCCATTATCAAAAAGGGGGAAATTGTTGAAACACGTTCTCAAGGCACTATACTAATGTTAGAAACTACGCTTAACGCTAGAGGGGGGGGGGGGTGAATAGCGTTTTAATGAAATTTAGCGTTTTCTTGCGGAATTTAAAATTTTACAGGAAGTAAATACGTGCAATAAAAATAACTTACACAAGGATATATCCTGGTTGGCCACAACAGTGGTTAGTCCAGTCCCCGAGAGACTCTCTCGAGATTTTCTACTAACTTGTTAAGCTTACGGGTGCTTAACAAACCTTTACAGTTGCTCGGAGATACAATCTCAAAGACTTCACTTGCTCGGAGGTTCCTCACCTCAAAGACTTCACTTGCTCGGGGATACAATCCCAAAGACTTCACTTGCTCGGGGATACAATCCCAAAGACTTCACTTGCTCGGGGATACAATCCCAAAGACTTCAACGGAGGAAGCACAAGTTCCTCAACACAAGAGAATCAAAATTCTCTTACAAGTATTTGAAATACTTGAACACTCACTTAACAAAGGTACTCCTTGATGAGTAGATATGAGTAAAATAATACGCTCAAGATCACAACAACTTTGAACAATAATATGGCTCTCAAAAGCTTTATGAAATGAGTAGAAAATGATGAACAATTGAATGAAAGCTTAAAGCAATGTAATGATCAGTTAGTGTATGTTGTTGTGTTTAAAACACTGAGTTGAAGCTGTATTTATAGGTGCAAAACTTGGTCTTACCGTTGTCTAATTGCCAATTAAGAATTGCTGAATTTACTCAATGACAATCGATTGTCAAGACCAAACAATCGATTATCTGCCAGTCAGATCAAAAATCAATCCCAGATTTTACGCTTAATAATCGATTACTTACAATCCATAATCGATTACTGGCAAAATTCAAATTCAGATAATCGATTATACCAAATCCATAATCGATTACTTCAGCAACGTTCCAAAAATCATTTACAGATTTTAATCAAAAACATCGATTATAGCAAATCAATAATCGATTACCTCATTAACGTTTTAAAAATTATTTCCGGATTTTGAGCAAAACATCGATTACAGAAAACCAATAATCGATTACTTTGAGGTATTTGAAAATCATTTGACAACGGTCAGCTTCAACAATCGATTGTCCCTTGCAACAATCGACTACTTGTCATTTTCTGAAAATCTCAAATCACACTGTTTCAAGCCAAAGTTTTTGCGACTAAGTATAAACTTTGACAATCGATTGTTGGACATAGACAATCGATTGTTAAACCCAGTTAACTCAACATAATCGATTACTATTAGTTACTAATCGATTACTTAAGTAATTTTAAAATCACTGGGAGACATCAACTCAACATAATCGATTACCATTAGTTCATAATCGATTATTCTGAGTATTGGAAAACTTTACCTCATCAATAATCGATTGTCATTAGTTCACAATCGACTATCTTGCAGATTTGGAAAAACCTGATGTTAACTGTCTTATTCACAATCGATTATCATTAGTTCATAATCGATTGTCATGCAGTCTTGGCTTATAAACAATCGATTATCATAAGTACATAATCGATTATTCTTTGCCCAGATTTCTGAGGTATGTTTAGAAAACATTTTGTCTAATGTAAATATGCATCATTTGAAATCATTTGATACAGAAATAAGTATGCATGATTTTGGAAAATAGTTTTATGAGAGAAGCCATGTTATGGAGTCAAGTTATAGGATCAAGATCACATTTAAGAATAACTCAATAATAACAATTAAAAACAACGTCTTGAGCTTCAATCTCAACATTTGTGCTCTTGTACTTGAACTCCGTCATATATCAATTTGTGCTTTGTTTGTCATTCATCAAAACCTACAAAAGAATACACGTTTAGTATATCGCATTGAGAACGTGTTTCCAACAATTTCCCCCTTTTTGATAATGGCAAACATTAAGCGGGATATGCAATTTTGACAAATAATATTGACGATTCAAGACAAGTAACAAGTATGCATATTTGTTCTTGTTCCCCCTCAATTTAAGAATTCCCCCTCAATTTAAGCTTATAAGCAATTAAGCAATTTAGAGGTGGTGCATACCCGTTATTCCATTATCTTCCCCCTTTTGCCATTAGCAAAAAAAAAAAAAAAAAAAGGAAGGATGCACAAAGACGAAATAAAACAAAGTTTATTTATTGGAAATTAGAAAGGTGACATTCGATTATTGATACGGGATAATCGATTATATGTCCGATGATTTGCGGTTTGCCCAAATAAAATTTTCTTTTTCTGTAGGGCGATACCTGCAAAAAGAAGTTAGACGCCTCCAACGCTCAAGTTAGAAATGTGTAGGAGAAGAAATGCAATGCATGACTTAGATCAATGTGGAGTCAAGGATCCCGAGTTCATTGCGAATTCGGAAGAAGGACTCTTTATCCAAAGGCTTTGTAAAGATGTCTGCCAATTGGCTTTTAGTTTCAACAAATTCAATTTCGACATCGCCTTTGAGAACGTGATCTCTAATAAAATGATGTCTAACTTCAATGTGTTTTGTTCGCGAATGAAGAACGGGGTTCTTCGTCAAGCATATGGCACTAGTGTTATCACATCTAAGAGGAATGTGATCAAGTCTTAGGCCATAGTCCAAGAGTTGTTGTTTCATCCATAGGATTTGAGCGCAACAACTCCCGGCGGCTACATATTCAGCCTCGGTTGTGGACAACGCAACACTTACTTGTTTCTTGCTAAACCAAGAAACGAGAGAGCTACCGAGCAAATGGCAAGTGCCACTAGTGCTCTTGCGGTCCAATTTGCATCCAGCAAAATCAGAATCGGAATAGCCAATGAGTTGGCATGAAGAGCCTTTGGGGTACCATAGACCCACATTTGAGGTACCAACAAGATACCGTAAAATTCGTTTTACCGCCGAAAGGTGAGACTCCTTCGGACATGATTGATAACGAGCGCATAAGCACACGCTAAACATGATGTCCGGACGACTAGCAGTAAGATAAAGTAGAGAGCCAATCATACCTCGATACTTTTTGGTGTCGACTTCCTTACCTTTTTCATCTTTGTCTAGAAGATCGGATGTGCTCATGGGAGTTGCCATTTCTTTTGCATTGTTCATATCAAAGCGTTTAAGCAATTCTTTGCAATATTTGGCTTGGCAAATGAATGTACCTTCCTTCATTTGTTTTACTTGTAGTCCCAAAAAGAAGGTTAATTCGCCCATGATAGACATCTCAAATTCGCTAGTCATTAGATTGGAAAATTCCTTGCATAAAGCATTGTTAGTGGCACCAAATATAATGTCATCTACATATATTTGAACTAATAAAATATCATTATTTTTGTGTTTGACAAAGAGAGTTGTGTCAACTTTTCCCCTAATGAAATCATTTTTCAAAAGAAATTTACTCAACCTATCATACCAAGCTCGGGGAGCTTGTTTTAAACCATAGAGAGCCTTTTTGAGTTTGAAAACATGATCGGGATATTTAAAGTTTTCAAAACCAGGGGGTTGTTTGACATAAACTTCTTCTTCAATAAAACCATTTAAAAACGCACTTTTCACATCCATTTGATATAAGACAAAATTCATAGAGGAAGCGAAAGCAAGCAATAAGCGAATAGCTTCTAATCTAGCTATTGGAGCATAAGTCTCCTCATAATCAATACCTTCTTCTTGATTGTAGCCTTGAGCCACAAGCCTAGCTTTGTTTCTAGTGATTATACCATTTTCATCTAGTTTGTTGCGAAAAACCCATTTCGTACCAACTATGGTATGATCTTCGGGTCTTGGCACCAAATCCCAAACGTCATTTCGTTCGAATTGGTTAAGCTCCTCTTGCATTGCCAAGGTCCAAAATTCATCCCCAATTGCTTCAGAGATGGTTTTGGGTTCAATTTGAGAAACAAAAGCAGTAAGTTCTAAGGTGTTTTTAAGGGAGTTTCGAGTACTTACCTTTCCTCCAACATCGCCGATTACTTGATCAAGAGGGTGATCTTTGATCGTCCTCCATTCCTTTTGTTCTTTTGTTTCACTTTCCAATTGTGGAGCTTCTTCCGTTGATTGTTCTATAATTTCATCATTGTTTTCCTTTGGCGGTTCTTCATGTATTTTGTTTTTCAAATTACTCAAGATATCTGCAAGATCAAAACCACAATCCTTTCTCGCCAAGCGAGCATTATCTTCGGAAAACACAACATGTGGGGATTCCTCCACAATTTGGGTTCTTTTGTTAAAGACCCTATATGCTTTACTACGTGAGGAATAACCAATGAAAATAGCTTCATCCGATTTTGCATCAAATTTACCTAATTGGTCTTTGCCGTTATTATGAACAAAACATTTACAACCAAAAACACGTAAGTGGGAAATATTGGGTTTTCTACCCTTATACAGTTCATATGGGGTTTTCAAGAGTATCGGCCGAATTGCTACTCTATTTAAAACATAGCAAGCGGTACTCACGGCGTCCGCCCAAAAGTGTTTGGGAATCTTAGCTTCGTCGAGCATGGTTCTTGCCATCTCTTCGAGACACCTATTTTTCCTTTCCACCACCCCATTTTGTTGTGGTGTACGTGGAGCGGAAAAGGTATGCTCGATTCCGAGTTCGTCACAAAAATCCGCAAAGAGATTGTGATCAAACTCTCCCCCATGATCACTTCTAATTGAAGTGACGGTAGATTCCTTTTCGTTTTGAACACGTTTAAGAAAATACTTGAAATTTTGAAAAGCATCGCTTTTATTTGCAAGAAATAGCGTCCATGTAAATCTAGAAAAGTCATCAACAATTACAAAAGCATATTTATTTCTACCTAGACTTTCAATACGAGAAGGTCCAAGTAAATCCATATGAAGTAATTGTAAAGGTCTAGAAGTTGAAACAATATTTTTGGATTTAAAAGATGCTTTGGTTTGCTTCCCTTTTTGACAAGAATCACACATAGAATCATTTTCAAACTTTAAATTGGGAAGACCAACTACTAAGTTTTGAAAAAGCAATTTATTTAAAAGATGCATGTTCATGTGTGCTAATCTACGATGCCACAACCAAGTATTATCCTCTTTGCTCATTAAGCAATCAACATATTCGGGAGAGGAGTTTGCAAGATCAACCATATAGATATTATCAATTCTAAAACCACGAAGTATGATCTTGAAGTCACTACGTCTAAACACAAGACATTCATCCGAATCAAATAGAGCAAGATTTCCCTTGTCACATAATTGGCTTATGCTCAAGAGATTATGCTTCAACCCTTTCACAAGCAATATATGTTTAATAGAGGAGTTTTCGTCCTTACCAACCGATCCGATGCCGATTATTTTTCCTTTATTGTTGTCGCCGAAAATGACGTTTCCTCCTTCTTTGTGCTCTAGTTGAAGGAATTTGGATTCATCTCCCGTCATATGTTTGGAGCATCCACTATCAAGGTACCATAGTACACTTGATCCCTTCAAGCACACCTACAAAACAATTTAATATTCTTTAGGTACCCATGCCATCTTGGGTCCTTGGGGGTTAGACAAATAATGATTATAGTCATACGAGAAGTCTCTATGCTTTGCGAAACACATCGGTGCAATGTGACCTATACGATTGCAGTAATGACATGTTGCGTTCGGATTGTGCCTGTGTCTAGGTGGAGCAAAATACGTTCTGGGTGATCTATAGTCATTCCTAGATGCGTTGAAATTTCTAGAATCATTTCTAGGTTGTCTAGGGTGATTTATCCTAGATTCGTTAACAATCATCCTAGAATTCTTTCTAGGTGATCTAAAGTGGTTAATTCTAGACTCATTGTACCAATTTCTAGAATTGTATCTAGGTGTTCTAGAATTATTAACCCTAGACTTGTTTTCATACATCCTAGCGTAGTGTCTAGGTGGTCTAAAGGAATTTGTCCTAGACTCGTTTACAGCCCTAGAGTTATTTCTAGGTGGAGCAGTAGGATTTCTATTGTAATTTCTGTTTTTATGCCATTGATTATTCTTAGACATTTCCTTTTCTTCAATAACCTTAGGAACGTCTACACTATGTGATTCTAAGGTTTTCCTAAGTTCTGCGTTTTCTAACTTCAAAGAGTCGCAGGAAGTACAAGTAGAGCATTTATCAATATAAGAAGCTTCATGCATAGTCTTAATGACTTGTCTAAGCTCTACACTATCATTTTGAAAAAATTGATTTTCTTTTACAAGATTCTCGTTATCACGAGACAGATTTTCAAAATCCTTTTGTTTTAAAGAGAATTGATTTTCGAAATCTTTTTCTTTCAATAAAAAGCGTTCTTCAAAATCCTTTTCTTTTAAAGAGAGATTTTTCTGGAAATCTATTTCTTGCTGGGAAAGTGATTTCTTCAAATCTCTAATCATTTTAACAGCATTTTCATATTTACCAAACATATCTTCATAGGCATTTTGAAGTTCTTCAAATGAGAGAGAGTTAGAAGTGCTTACCTCTTTTTCTTTGTCGTCGGCCATCAGGCACCTGATATTTGATTCATCATTTGAGCATTTTTCCACTTGAGATGTTCTTTCATGAATTTCTTCAAGCTTATCCCACATTTCCTTAGCAGTTTTGTAGTGGGAGATTTTTCGCCAGATTTCCTGGTTCAAGGATTTATACAACATATTTATCGCATTAGTGTTGTATTCACTTACCTTGGCTTTCCCAACTTTTGTCGTCATTTGATTTCCATGCTTGATGATTTGCCATAGATAGAGGTCGTTTGCTATCGTAAAAACTCTCATTCGATCTTTCCAAACTGAGTAGTTGTTTTCACCCAATTTTGGAGGCGACGTGTTGCATTCACCTTCACCTATTCCTGCAAAAAAGTCACGAGTAGAAGCCATGGATGGTTCTCTCAAACTGTTAAGTTTTTCAGAGAGTTGGGCTCTGATACCAATTGTTAGAAACAACGCTTAACGCTAGAGGGGGGGTGAATAGCGTTTTAATGAAATTTAGCGTTTTCTTGCGGAATTTAAAATTTTACAGGAAGTAAATAAGTGCAATAAAAATAACTTACACAAGGATATATCCTGGTTGGCCACAACAGTGGTTAGTCCAGTCCCCGAGAGGCTCTCTCGAGATTTTCTACTAACTTGTTAAGCTTACGGGTGCTTAACAAACCTTTACAGTTGCTCGGAGATACAATCTCAAAGACTTCACTTGCTCGGAGGTTCCTCACCTCAAAGACTTCACTTGCTCGGGGATACAATCCCAAAGACTTCACTTGCTCGGGGATACAATCCCAAAGACTTCACTTGCTCGGGGATACAATCCCAAAGACTTCAACGGAGGAAGCACAAGTTCCTCAACACAAGAGAATCAAAATTCTCTTACAAGTATTTGAAATACTTGAACACTCACTTAACAAAGGTACTCTTTGATGAGTAGATATGAGTAAAATAATACGCTCAAGATCACAACAACTTTGAACAATAATATGGCTCTCAAATGCTTTATGAAATGAGTAGAAAATGATGAACAATTGAATGAAAGCTTAAAGCAATGTAATGATCAGTTAGTGTATGTTGTTGTGTTTAAAACACTGAGTTGAAGCTGTATTTATAGGTGCAAAACTTGGTCTTACCGTTGTCTAATTGCCAATTAAGAATTGCTGAATTTACTCAGTGACAATCGATTGTCAAGATCAAACAATCGATTATCTGCCAGTCAGATCAAAAATCAATCCCAGATTTTACGCTTAATAATCGATTACTTACAATCCATAATCGATTACTGGCAAAATTCAAATTCAGATAATCGATTATACCAAATCCATAATCGATTATTCTGAGTATTGGAAAACTTTACCTCATCAATAATCGATTGTCATTAGTTCACAATCGACTATCTTGCAGATTTGGAAAAACCTGATGTTAACTGTCTTATTCACAATCGATTTTCATTAGTTCATAATCGATTGTCATGCAGTCTTGGCTTATAAACAATCGATTATCATAAGTACATAATCGATTATTCTTTGCCCAGATTTCTGAGGTATGTTTAGAAAACATTTTGTCTAATGTAAATATGCATCATTTGAAATCATTTGATACAGAAATAAGTATGCATGATTTTGGAAAATAGTTTTATGAGAGAAGCCATGTTATGGAGTCAAGTTATAGGATCAAGATCACATTTAAGAATAACTCAATAATAACAATTAAAAACAACGTCTTGAGCTTCAATCTCAACATTTGTGCTCTTGTACTTGAACTCCGTCATATATCAATTTGTGCTTTGTTTGTCATTCATCAAAACCTACAAAAGAATACACGTTTAGTATATCGCATTGAGAACGTGTTTCCAACAACTAAAACGTGTGTTTATATTTGTAGGTTTTGATGAATGACAAACTATGCGCAATGGACATATGACGAGGTCCAAGCACAAGCGCGCAATTGATATATAACGAGATTCAAGCACAAGACCAAGATCAAGCAAAGATATAAAGTTATACATGAGTCGTTCTTTAATTGTGATCTTGATCCGATAACTTGACTCAAGACTTGGCTTCTCTCGTAAAAACATTTTTATCAAATCATGCATATTTAATTTAAAGCAAAATGATTTTAAATCATGCATATTTACATTAGTCAAAATGATTTTTAAACATGCCTCTAAAATCTGGACTAAGATAATCGATTATGTACTTATGATAATCGATTATGTTAAGTCAGCTGCATGACAATCGATTGTGAACTTATGACAATCGATTGTGTTAAGGCAGTGTGCATCAGATTTTTCAAATCTTTATGACAATCGATTGTGTTGAGGCAGTGTAGATCAAAGTTTTTCAAAGCTACAAAATAATCGATTGTGAACTTATGACAATCGATTGTGTTGAGGCAGTGTCTATCACATTTTCAAAGTCACTAAAAAATTGATTGTGAACCTTTGACAATCGATTGCATTAAGGCAGTGTCTAATTGATTTTTCAAAGACTGATATATAATCAATTGTTCTCATAGCATAATCGATTGTGTAATTGACCATTGCCAAAATATTTTCAAACACCGTCAGGTAATCGATTATAGATTTCTAATAATCGATTGTTTTAAATAAAATCGGAAAAAGATTTTTTGAACGTTGCCAAGTAATCGATTGTAGATTTCTGACAATCGATTGTTTTAAGTAAAATCTGGAAATGGTTTTTTGAACGTTGCCAGTAATCGATTATTGATCTTAGATAATCGATTGTTAAGCGTAAAATATGGGAATGATTTTTGGAACGATTGACAAACAATCGATTGTGGCATTTTGATAATCGATTGTCACTGAGTAAAATCAGCAATTCTGAATTGGCAATTAGACAACGGTAATGCATGGTTTTGCAACTATAAATACAGCTTCAAAACAGTCTTCTAAACACAACAACTGATCATATTATTGCTATAGCTTGCATACTGTATTGTTCATCACTTTCTATTCATTACATAAGTTTTGAGAGCCAAAATTCTTGACGAAAGTTGTTGCGTTCTTGAGCGTATCTGTTTACTCATATCTACTCTATTAAGAGAGTCTTGTTTAAGTGAGTGCTAAGTGTTTTATACACTTGAAGGGAAGTGTTAGTCCCTTGTATTGTAAGAAGGAACTTGTGTTTCCTTTGGTTGAAGTCTTGGAGTGTTGTATCTTCGAGCAAAGTTTGTTGAGGCTTGTGTCCTCAGTTTGTAAAGGTTTGTTGAGCACCCGTAAGCTTAACAGTGTTAGTGGAAATCTCGAGAGAGTCTCTCGGGGACTGGACTAGCCACGGGTTGTGGTGAACCAGGATACATCGGTGCGTTCGTTCTTATTTATTTACTTATCGCACTTATTTCTTTCCTGCAATTTTTAAATTCCGCAAGTTTACGCAAAATTTTATTATAACGCTATTCACCCCCCCTCTAGCGTTAAGCGTATTTTCTAACACTAACATGATAGAAAGGAGAAAACAGGGCTGCGAACGCCATGTAGCTACCTCGAAATCCCTAATAGAAGCTGAATTGGCTGAAGATGCTCACTCGGCCGTTCGAGCACCTGGATCTGCACACAAGGTGCATGGAGTAACGTGAGTACGCCAATCCAGTAAGTAACTAAAGTAAATAATAAACTGAAAGCAGTGATGAGGCGTTCAAAAACATATAACTTTAAAATCAGTTCTGTCATAAATTCATCAATTTTTAGTTTAAAACATTAATGTCCATTACTTAGAAATATACCCAATAAGGAGTGAAATAGTAGAAACTGTTAGAACGAGTGCTTAACGCTAGAGGGGGGGGGGTGAATAGCGTTTATAAAAATTATGCAGAAATAAAATCAAGTTGCGGAATTAAAAATAGCAAGAATGAAATAAGTGCAGAAAATAAATAGGTAAGGGAAAGAACACACCGATGTATACTGGTTCACCACAACCTGTGGTTAGTCCAGTCCCCGAGAGACTCTCTCGAGATTTCTACTAACTTCGTTAAGCTTACGGGTGCTCAACAAACCGTTACAACCTGAGAGCTTGAATCACATAAGCCTCAACAAACGTTGCTTGAAGATACCGCACTTCAAGACTTCACTGTTAAGCTTTACGGGTGCCTAACAAACCGTTACAACTTGAGAACTTGAATCACACAAGTCTCAAACAATCTTGCTCGAGGATACCTCACCCCAAGACTTCTCAAGAAGAAATACAATATTTCCTCTTGCAACAAGTGTATGAACACTCAATACTCACTAACAATAGCTCTCTCAAAAGAGTGGATATGAGTACAAAATAATCAGCTCAAGAACAACAACTTAATCAAAGATTGGCTCTCAAAAATAATGAATTTAAGATAGAATGATTGCAATGATAATATGTAAAATTTATGCTCTGTTGTTGTTAGGAAAAAACGTATTTCAGATGGGTATCTATAGCATTTAAAGAGTATCAGACCGTTGCCTAATTGTCAAACAAAATCCCTGAATTTGTGCTGTGACAATCGATTGTCAAGACTCAACAATCGATTGTGTGACTGATTTTTCAAAGACAAATCTTGAAAGATCGATTGTAAGAAATCAGTTTAGGATTCTGTAATGCAACAATCGATTGTCAGATGTATACAATCGATTGTGGTTCAAATATTCAAAATATTTCTGACAAAGTTTTGAATATAACAGATTGTGTAATTAATTCTCAACCAACAGATCTTGACTTTAAGAAGAAAATTTATTGTGAAAAATCTGTTTGGGATTTTGTAGTCTCAACAATCGATTGTCAACCTATTGCAATCGATTGTTTTATAAGGTTTCAAAACATTTCCGACAACGGTATGCAAACAATCGATTGTTAGACCATGACAATCGATTGTTGTGATTTATGAAAAATTTCAATAACACACTGCCTCAGTACAATCGATTGTTTACATAACACAATCGATTGTGCTGTCTTTTAAAAAATTTATTTAGACACTGTCTCACGACAATCGATTGTTCCAAGTCAACAATCGATTGTTTAACTTATTTGAAAAATTCATTTGGTCACTGTCTCATGACAATCGATTGTACCAAGCAGACAATCGATTGTATGACTGTTTTGAAAAAATTTGTTTAAACACTGTCATAATAAAATCGATTGTTTAAAGCATATAATCGATAGTGACATTGTACAATCGATTGTTGATATCAGATAATCGATCGTTTACTCAAATTTGAAAGTTCCAGTTTTGGCGGTCTTTGCAACAATCGATTGTTGGTTCTAGACAATCGATTGTTGTAGTCCAGATTCAAAAGACATGTTTAAAAAATCATTTTGGCTAAAATGCAACTTATTTGATTTAACTTAAAGATGCATGGTTTGATGAAAAATGATTTTATGAGAGAAGCCAATACTTGAATATGTCGTTGAATCAAGATCACAAAATAAAACGACTCAATAATAAACTCAACAATAACTTCGTTGCGATTCTTGATCTTGTACTGTTTCTCTTGTACTTTGACTGTTATCGTCCCATCCTCGTTGGTTTGTCATTGTTGGTTTGTCATTTATCAAAATCTACATAAATCAACACACGTTTAGTTTGAGAACGTGTTTCAATAATTTCCCCCTTTTTGATAATGACAAACCTATATCGGGATATGCATATTAATAACAGTTCAAGACAAGTATTCCCCCTCAATTTGTGATTCCCCCTTAATTTATGCAAATATATTATAGTATGCATAGCCCGTTTTCGTCCCCGTTTTGACATTAACAAAAATTGCAAGAAGAAACATTTCATTAAAAGATCAAGAAGTACAACACAAATAAAAAACTGGGCAGAAAATAAATTACATTATACAAAATAAAACAAATTTATTCATCATTCTCTTCGTCGTCGACGTTGTCCGGCACTGTTTCATATGGGACAAGACCAGCATATGGATAATTAACATAATCGAAATATCCATGGAGTTCATGTGTCAATTGATTGACGGAAGTGGTTAGTGTAGAAAGCTGGTCGGAAATATATTGAAGAGTGGGATTTTGAGTGCGACGTGGTTGAGGACGAGGAGGAGGAGGAGCAGCGTGTTCGCCAACAATGGGAAGGGAAGATGCTGAAATTTCCCAATGTTTAGTCCCTCTTTTGATCGGACCATTAGAAGTGTTAACACCGGTAGCTTCAAGAATTCATTATAAAAAGTGCATAAGGAAGGGGTTTATCGTCCCCAACGGCATCGAGCATGTGAAGCTTGACGAACTTGCACCAATTGATGCGAGCTCCGGTGATAATGGCGTGAAGTAATTTTGCGTCCTCTTGTGATATAGTGGTGTGGCTATGCTTACGGGGTTTGAGCCCACGAGTTATGAAGTAAAAAATCAAGCGATACTCAGGGAGCATCCCCGTGATTGTAGGACGACAAGTGGTAAGATTAGGATCAAATTATCCAAGCCCGATTTGATTTAGGAGGAGTTGTTCATCAAATAATACGCCGCCTTCTCGTATGTACATAGAGATGTCTTCCCCATTTCGAGGAAGTCGAGAAATCATTTGAATGTTTTCTTCGGATAAAAGAATTTGAACACCATTTATGTTTGTGACAAGATCGCCATCATCGTCCTCCTTAAGATTGGAATAGAAGGCACGAATAAATGGAGGATGAATATGTGGATAGTTAAGAAATAAAAATTCAATAAGATTGCTTTCCCGAAGCATATTCGCAGTTGCTGCGGGGGCGCTTGATTCAAGATACTGAATAGTGGAAAAGCGAGGAGGTAGAATTTCTCGATTTTCGAATTTGGTTATGAATCTGGTATGTTCTGCTTCAGACTCGAATTTTAGATAGGAACCGTCTTGATAAGGGAAGACGGGAGTAGGAGCAGTAGAGGAAGAGGCAATATTCTTGCCATGATGGGATCGTTTTTGATGTCTGCTTGACATTTTGATTAAGATCTGATTTTGAGAGAATTTTAGAGATTTTTGAAGCTTTGAATTAATTTGAAGTGAGAAAGATGTAGAGAGTAACTCCTATTTATAGAGTGGAAAGAAGAGATAGCAATTAAGGGTGATGGTTGGCAGAAATAAAGTCTGAAACGTTATGATTTTTGAGCTACTGCCGTTACACAATCGATTGTTGAACTGTCACAATCGATTGTGAAGGAATATTTGATCGGTACTTGAAACTGAAAAAATTAATCGATTGCAGAAGTCAGAACGGTAAAAAATTTGAATACTGACCGCTTGACAATCGATTATTGAGCCCAAACAATCGATTATTGAAGATTTTGAATTATGGTCAGAAGACAAACAATCGATTGTGGAATATTGACAATCGATTGTATGTAGGCAGTGAGTTGTAAGGACATAAGTATTTGCTGAACAATCAATTATAGGGATATGACAATCGTTTGTATGAAGGCAGTGAGTATTTCATGGTCCAGTGATTTTAAGACAATCGATTATAGATATACGACAATCGATTGTGAATGTTGAACAATCGATTATGGACATTTGACAACCGATTGTGACGAGGCAGAGAGGTATTAGGACCTTAATAATTATTGAACAATCGATTATGGACGTTTGACAATCGATTGTTACGAGGCAGAGAGTTATAAGGACCTAAATAATTATTGAACAATCGATTATGGATGCTTGACAATCGATTGTGGGATAACAGTGCAAAAACGGACAACACAGATGATAAATGACAATCGATTATGCAAATTTAACAATCGATTATAAAAAAAAATCATACAACTGAATCTTGACACAATCGATTATGGATACATATAATCGATTATTGTATATATTTGCCAAACACCTGCACAGCAAAAATGTTAGCAACAACCGATTGTATCTAGTACACAATCGATTGTATGACGCCAGAAAGAAATTCCCCCTGTCTTTGGGGCGATATCTGCAAAACAAAACTAAGCGTCTCCGACGCTCAAGTCAGTAATTATTCAAAAGATAAATGCAACCTAAGTGTATGCATTAGATCAACGTAGAGTCAAGAATTCCGAGTTCACTTTGAATACGGAAGAACGACTCTTTATCTAAAGGTTTGGTGAAGATGTCAGCCAATTGATGTTTAGTTTAAACGACTCAATTTCGACATCACCTTTGAGAACGTGATCTCTTATAAAATGGTGCCGAATTTCAATATGCTTTGTTCTTGAATGAAGAATTGGATTCTTCGTCAAGCTTATGGCACTAGTATTATCACATCGAAGAGGGACGTGATCAAGACTAAGACCATACTCCAAAAGTTGCTGTTTCATCCAAAGGATCACAACAACTCCCCGCGGCAATATATTCGGCCTTGGTTGTGGACAAAGCGACACTAACTTGTTTCTTGCTAAACCAAGAAACTAAGGAGTTACCGAGCAAATGGCAAGTGCCAATTGTGCTCTTGCGGTCTAATTTGCATCTAGCAAAATTAGAATCGGAATAGCCAAATAATTGGCATGAAGAATCTTTGGGATACCAAAATCCCACATTCAAAATTTCTAATAATGTACTTCATTTTCCGTTTAACGGTATTAAGACGTGACTCCTTTGGACATGATTTATATTTAGCATATCAATAAACGCCAAATATTATATCAAGTCTATTAGCAGTAGGGAACGATTATACCTTGGTATATCTTGGTGTCAACCTCCTTACCTTTCTTGTCTTTGTCAAGATGGTCAAATAAATTGAAGTGGCTATTGCTTTGGTGTTGCTTACTTCAAATAGATTTAGCAACTCCTTGCATAAAACTCATTAGTTGCTCCAAATACAAATATCATCAAAATAAAATTATTTTTGAAATACGAGAGATATTATCAAGATAACATCATCAATAAATTCATGCAATCTATTTTTCTTTAATGAAAAATTCCTCCCTCAAATAAGGCAAACTAGAATGTAAAGACATTCTCTCTTATTTGAAACATATTGCCTAATCACTTCTTCTTTTGGCATTTATCAAGAAGAGAGTATATTAAGACTACTTCCTTTTTCAACATTTCTTGAATGTCAAAATAAAATAGGAAGGACATTGAGGAATATGCAATATGAAGATTGCTAGAAATTTATCAAGACATGCCAACAAAACATATCAATAGATATTTCAAAATATACCAATTGTTTGAAAAACAAAACATATCAATTTGACATTTTTCAAAATATGCCAATTGTTATAAAAACAATGATAAAACCGTTTGTTGGAAAAACATAACAAATATATCAAATGTTATTTAAACCACAAATAACAATCATAAATGAAATGTTTTTATCAGAAGCAAGTTAACAGTTAATACATACCAACTGTTATCAATTGTTGCACAAACATTTCAAAAATTATTTTGATAAAAAGGATACTAATTGTTAACGCATATCAACAATCAGATTCTTATCAAAATAACTAATAAAACATGGATCAATTATTTTTAACAAAACATAATTGATACCAATTGTTATTTGAAAATAGAAATATTATTAATACATGAATTAAAATAATTGATAATAATTATCAAAACATGTATAGTATATATCAACATATATCACTTAATGCATCAAAAATTATATTCAACAACACAAGAATCAATTTTTACCAACAAATGCATTAATGCCAATTTATATCAATGATTCGGTTTTTATTGAAAATGATAACTAACCGAAATTCCCCTTGATGCAATAAGGTGTCGTGCTTGGTGCATCTACTACAATATTGTAGTCTTCAAGCACACCTGCAAAAATACCTAAACATAGGTTTTTGGTACCAAAATGCTTTTGCGTCCTTGGGGGTTAGGCATAACGTAATGTTGTGATTGGCTATTATGCCTATGTCTTGTAAAGCAAACGGGAGCAATATGACCAATCCGATTGCAATAGTGACAAATCACGTTTGGATTATGCATTTTCCTAGGATGATAATAATTTGAGGATCTAAACTTATTCATCCTATTTTTCTGAAAATTGTTTTCATGCAATTTTCGAGATTCATGTCTAGGTGGTCTAAACATGCTAATATTTCTTCTATTATTTATTTTAGAAGAATTATCCACTCTATGATTAGTTTTTCTAGGTGGATTAATTTTACCTTTCCTAGGTTGAGTCTTAGGTGATTTATGGATGGACTCAACTTTTTCTTCATTTTTAAACCCTATTCCGTGCTTAGTGGATTTCAAATTATTAAGCACAATATTGAGGTTTTTGTGTGAGGAATTAAACTTGTGCAAAGTACTTTTGAGTCTATCTACTTCTTCTTTCAAAGATTTGCAAGAAGAACAACCTTTGCTTGAGCTTTCCGGTTTATCGGCACTTCTTTTGCCGTAAAACGATTTTCCTTTTTCAATTTCTCATTTTTCCAGATTTAATTTTTCAAAATCTTTTTCTTTTACAGAAATTTGATTTCTCAAATCTTTTATAATTTTTGAAGCATTAATAAATTCAACGTAAAGCTCATCAAAAGCGTCTCGCATTTCTTCCAAAGAAAAAATATTTTTGGAGTTGTTACTTACCTCGATTTGGGCTTCCTCTTGTGCAACAAGACACACGTTTGCGGCTTCTTCATCTCCGTCACTTGACTCATCTCCTGAGTCGCCTCCCCACGAGATGTATGCCCGTTGCTTCTTTTCGGGCTTCTTCTCCTTTCTCACATTTGGACAATTTGGTTTGATATGCCCAAATTCTCCACATTCATAGCACTGTAGCGGTCCGCCTAGCCGCTTCCCTTTTCGTTCATATTCTTTGCGCATAAATTTGTTGAACCTTTTAATGACGAGTCCAAACTCGTTTTCTTACTTGACTCTTCCTCGATTTTGGGTTGAGCCGTGCATGCCTTTAGAGCAATTCTCCTTTTCCCTTGATCAATTAAAGAAGGTTTAAGGATAGTAGATTCGTACGTATTAAGATTACCTCTTAACCCGTCGATTGTGACATTTGTGACGCCTATTGATTCCTGAATAGCGTCAGCCTTCGAACGCCATTCCGAGGTTAGGCTTCTCAGAATTTTACGGAAAAGTTCTCGATCCGTAAATGTCTTTTTCAGGGCGTGTAGATTGTTGACGATTTTTGAAAATCGTTCAAACATTTCATCTATTTTCTCTCCTTCCTGCATACGAAATAACTCATACTCATGGGTTTGAAAATCAATTTTTGCTTCCCTAACCTGGTCAGTGCCTTCGTATGTAATCTCCAGCTTGTCCCACATTTGTTTGGCAGTGGAGCAACATGATATCTTCCGATAGTCATCGGGATTGACTGCACAGAACAACATGTTGATAGCCTTGGCATTATTCTCCACTTTTCTAATGTCGTCCGCAGTATATTCTTCTTCCAGCTTTGGGACAAGTTTATCACCCTCTGCTTTGGTGGGAATCTGTTCACCATTTTAAATAATTTTCCAAATTAGAAAATTATTTGCCTGGATGAATATCCTCATTCTTTCCTTCCAGTAGGTGTAGTTTGTTCCATCAAAAAGTGGTGGCCTTGTGGTGCAAGATCCTTCACCTATTCCTGCATAAACACTACGAGTAGAAGCCATAGAAAGATTCTCTCAAACTATTAAGTCGTACAGAGAGTTAGGCTCTGATACCAATTGTTAGAACGAGTGCTTAACGCTAGAGGGGGGGTGAATAGCGTTTATAAAAATTATGCAGAAATAAAATCAAGTTGCGGAATTAAAAACTGCAGGAATGAAATAAGTGCAGAAAATAAATAGGTAAGGGAAAGAACACACCGATGTATACTGGTTCACCACAACCTGTGGTTAGTCCAGTCCCCGAGAGACTCTCTCGAGATTTCTGCTAACTTCGTTAAGCTTACGGGTGCTCAACAAAACGTTACAACCTGAGAGCTTGAATCACACAAGCCTCAACAAACGTTGCTTGAAGATACCGCACTTCAAGACTTCACTGTTAAGCTTTACGGGTGCCTAACAAACCGTTACAACTTGAGAACTTGAATCACACAAGTCTCAAACAATCTTGCTCGAGGATACCTCACCCCAAGACTTCTCAAGAAGAAATACAATATTTCCTCTTGCAACAAGTGTATGAACACTCAATACTCACTAACAATAGCTCTCTCAAAAGAGTGGATATGAGTACAAAATAATCAGCTCAAGAACAACAACTTAATCAAAGATTGGCTCTCAAAAATAATGAATTTAAGATAGAATGATTGCAATGATAATATGTAAAATTTATGCTCTGTTGTTGTTAGGAAAAAACGTATTTCAGATGGGTATCTATAGCATTTAAAGAGTATCAGACCGTTGCCTAATTGTCAAACAAAATCCCTGAATTTGTGCTGTGACAATCGATTGTCAAGACTCAACAATCGATTGTGTGACTGATTTTTCAAAGACAAATCTTGAAAGATCGATTGTAAGAAATCAGTTTAGGATTCTGTAATGCAACAATCGATTGTCGGATGTATACAATCGATTGTGGTTCAAATATTCAAAATATTTCTGACAAAGTTTTGAATATAACAGATTGTGTAATTAATTCTCAACCAACAGATCTTGACTTTAAGAAGAAAATTTATTGTGAAAAATCTGTTTGGGATTTTGTAGTCTCAACAATCGATTGTCAACCTATTGCAATCGATTGTTTTATAAGGTTTCAAAACATTTCCGACAACGGTATGCAAACAATCGATTGTTAGACCATGACAATCGATTGTTGTGATTTATGAAAAATTTCAATAACACACTGCCTCAGTACAATCGATTGTTTACATAACACAATCGATTGTGCTGTCTTTTAAAAAATTTATTTAGACACTGTCTCACGACAATCGATTGTTCCAAGTCAACAATCGATTGTTTAACTTATTTGAAAAATTCATTTGGTCACTGTCTCATGACAATCGATTGTACCAAGCAGACAATCGATTGTATGACTGTTTTGAAAAAAATTGTTTAAACACTGTCTTAATAAAATCGATTGTTTAAAGCATATAATCGATAGTGCCATTGTACAATCGATTGTTGATATTAGATAATCGATTGTTTACTCAAATTTGAAAGTTCCAGTTTTGGCGGTCTTTGCAACAATCGATTGTTGGTTCTAGACAATCGATTGTTGTAGTCCAGATTCAAAAGACATGTTTAAAAAATCATTTTGGCTAAAATGCAACTTATTTGATTTAACTTAAAGATGCATGGTTTGATGAAAAATGATTTTATGAGAGAAGCCAATACTTGAATATGTCGTTGAATCAAGATCACAAAATGAAACGACTCAATAATAAACTCAACAATAACTTCGTTGCGATTCTTGATCTTGTACTGTTTCTCTTGTACTTTGACTGTTATCGTCCCATCCTCGTTGGTTTGTCATTGTTGGTTTGTCATTTATCAAAACCTACATAAATCAACACACGTTTAGTTTGAGAACGTGTTTCAACAGAAACATCACATCAGGGCCCCTCGGGCAAAGAATCATTGAGAATATGACGCCTCAGACAGCCTCTCAGTCACTCGTGACTCAACTCTCGTCACTCAGTACTCACTCTCAACACTCAGATCATTTAATCTCATAATAATAGAAATCATAAAAACCGCTGCGGCGTGCAACCCGATCCATATATTTAGTCGACTATGCTCACTAGGGGTGTGCAGACACCGGAGGGGCTCCTACAGTCCAAGCGTCATATCGTTGCAGCATGCAACCCGATCCATATAAGCACCACTGCGATGTTCAGTCCGATCCATAACTCAAATATATATATATATAAATATTCTCACAACTGGGTTCTCAAACTCTTTCAGTCTTTAACCTCACAACCTCTCAGGTATAGTAATGGAAATTAGGGAACTTAGCCCAAATAGTTCTCATAATTAGGGGTAGAGTAGTAAAACCAGTTTTAAACATTTGAGCAGGTAAACATGAATGAGGATAAGCTTCTAGCAAACAAAGTGAGGAAAAAAAATCAAAATGCCATAGGGTGTCACAGGACGACACAAGGCCCCAAACATGGCATAAAACCCATAATACAGTATAAGAATCCAAAATACAGAGGTTTAATAGTCGCTACGGGATGAACCGAGTCACAATCCCTACCGATGCATGCCCACACGATAGTCACCTAGCATGTGCATAACATCTTTTATCAAATCAAGTCAAATATCGGGGTTTGTACCCTCAGTTCCAGATTTACAATGGTTACTTACCTTAAACCGGTGAAAATACTACTCCGCGATGCCTTTGCCCCTCGAATTTGCCTCTACTCGCATTGAATCTATTCAAAATAGGAATCATGAGGTCAAAATATACTAAGGGAACAAAGCCCAAGCGAAAACAATAGAAAAATACCAAAATTCCTGAAATTGGCCAAACCCGACCCTCGGGCCTACGTCTCGAAACTCAAAATATTTTACATTAATAGATTCCTTATCTTCCCTCGAGTTCATACATATCAAAAGTTCTCAAATCCAACCCCAAATATTCCTTCAAATCCCAAATCAAAAGTCCAGTTTCTCAAGCCCTAGTTCTTCAATTTTTGGCTTAGTTTTCATGTTTCTAGGTGGAATTCATATAATAATCGAGTTATTAGTCCAAATATCTTACCTCCCAACGGCTCCCCTTGAATCCCTCTTCAAACTCCTTCAAAAATCTCAAAAAATGAGCAGCCATGGGTGAAATAAGCCCCAAAACTGCGGACAAGATGAGCTTAAAAACATTCTGCTCACGTCCAATTTCCTTCTTCACGAACGCGGTCAAACGCTCGCATTCACGAAGCACAAACTTACCTTGACCAAATTTTCTTTTTATGTGATCGCGATCAAGCCCTCGTAAACGCGATGCTTAACCTAGGTGACCCTTCGCGAACGCGACCCATCTCCCGCGAATGCAAAATACAACTTGACTTCCAACCGAGTTGACCCAATTCTTCTATGTGATCGGGGAGTCCTTCTCGCAAATGAGATGCACTGCTTCCCAACCCTTCACAAACGTAGAGCCCATCTAGCGAATGCGATGGATTAATCTGTGCCTTCCTCAATTGCCTCGTCGTGAACGCGAGGCTCCTCTCGTGAACGAGAAGGGCAAAATTCCTACAACAGCTGAACAAAATTTTCTTCAATTTTTGAAACTCCAAAATGGTCTGATTGACCATACGAAACTCACCCGTGGCCCCTGGGACTTCAACCATAGGTACAAACACATCCCAAAACCTTATTCAAACTTGTTCCAATGATCAAAACACCTCAAACAACATCAAATTACCCAAAACACATCAGATTCAATCCTAAGTTTTTAAAACCTTCTGAAATACGATTTTCCTCAAAAATCCAACCAAACCACATTCGAATGACCTGAAACTTTACACACACATCCTAAGTAACACAACGAAGCTACTGAAATTCTTGGAATTCCATTCTGACTCCTATATCAAAATCTCGCCTATCAACCGGAAAGCACCAAAATATCAACTTCGCCAATTCAAGCCTCATTCTACTTCGAACATCCAAATCCTATTGTGATCATACTCCTATGTCATAAATCACCTCCCAATGCTGACGAAACTATCAAAACTCACATCCGATCCCTCTAACACATAAGTTAGCATCCGTTGACTTTTTCTAACATAAGCCTTCTTAAAAAAGACTAAGTGTCTCAAACTTCACCAAACTCATTCCGAACTCGATCCGACAAACCCGATACGAGAAAATACGGATAACAAAGCACAAAGAAGAATAGATGGGGGAAACGAAGCGGTAACTCATGAGATGACTTGCCGGGTCGTCATAGAGTCAATAGCATGAAGCTTTTCACCAGGATCAGGGCTGTCAAGACTGGGATGAGGGACATCTGGTGAAAGTTTGGGCTCTACAGGGGCATTCTTTGCTTCACTATCATGCTTCTTAACCCAGGATCCTTTTACACTCACATATCCCATACTAGCAAATGTTCTAGAATTGTAAGACTTAGAGACTGTGATAAAGGGATAGTTGGACAGGGAAATTTGATGAGCTTCCAGAATGTGAGCGATTGCCATGCCATAGGGTAGACTAGCGGGATCTTCAGCACTTTCGATCATGAAATTGGTAACCTAGGAGGAAAGCTTGATTTTGAGTTCGATCACGAGGCAATTGATGAAGAAGGTGTCTTTCAGAGAGAAGGTTTAAATGGAACCAATAAGGGGAAGAAAAATAGTTGCTACAATGTGGACCAGAACCCGAGTTTCAAAACTCATATCACTGGGACTTAACTGGTTTAGAAGGGAGTCAGAGGGACACTCAGCAATATACTGTTTGGCTTGGTCAAAGGAAATTTCAAAGTCATCAGGCTAGTGTTTTTAAACAACAGAGGAAAACTAGAACAACGACACTAAAAGAGTGAATCAAATAGGGCACAATAAAGAACAATGTGCTTACCTAACACTAAAGATTCCAGCCTATCAGGTATGCTAGAACGAAGATTTGCATAAAATATTTTTCCAGGGGTTCATATACCTTAGGCGAAGTAATAAGAAGAACTTAACCCAATCTTGATGAATGAAAATGTCTTTAACCTTGCAATTGAGGGCTTCCATGCCGTAAAGGTCAAACACCCTTACATGAGTAATGGGCTTGTCTTTTAGAGCAATGAAGAAATCCCTATTTGGGGAATCCTAAAAATTAAGGTCATATTTAAGAGAGTCAGAGAAATAAACCTCGGATTTCTTTGGGGTGGACGAAACAGGTGGTTCTTCCATAGACCGCTTACCTAAAGCTTTTTCTCCTAGGAGTTGAGAGTGTTCAGAGAAATCTCCCTGAGAAGGGGAAAATCCCTTACAATGATCGGACCCTAGGTCTACTTGTCCTGGGGGGCGTAGAAGGGGGTTTTGCTTTGGAGCATGTATTTATTTTGGTGGAGGCAGGTAGGTTTCTGGGATGTTTGGCCATTGTAGAGAAGGGGTTTGATCAGATCTTTTGGAGAGGAGATAAGGACGAAAGTGTGAAAAGGGTTCTCCGCCTTAAGAATAGGGTTTTTGACGGTTGAGTACAGAAAATGAAAAGTTGTCAGTTGAAGAGACGTGATGATTGACTTTCCAACTTTGAAGATGTGAAAGAAGAGAAAAGAGATGGAAAAACAGTGGCATAATTAATGCATGGGTAATTAATAGTACACATAGTTCCTAAGGGTTATTAGTAATGCAAGTAATACCAAGTAATTTTCTGATATCACAAAATCTCTCTTCTAATAAAGGTTTAGTAAAAATATCAGCTAACTGATCAGTAGTTCCAACAAAAGATATTTCTATGTCTCCCTTAAGAACATGATCTCTAATAAAATGATGCTTGATATCTATATGCTTTGATCTAGAATGATGCACAAGATTTTTGGAAAGACAAATAACGTTAGAGTTGTCACAAAAAATTTGTACAGGCTTAAACGAAAGTTCATAGTCAACTAGTTGATGAGACATCCACAGTAGTTGTGCGCAACATCATCCAATAGCAATGTATTCAGCTTCAGTAGTAGACAATGCGACTGATGCTTTTTTTTAATGTTCCAGGATATCAATGCCTTTCCGAGTAATTGACATGTATCACTTTTTCTCTTTTTATCGTCCTTATTATTTGTAAGGTCAACATCCAAAAAACCTTCTAATTCAAAAGAGTTAGAGCGAGGGTACCATAGTCCATAAGATACAGTCCCAATAAAATATCAAATAATTCTTTTTACGGCATTCAAATGTGATTCTTTGGGAGCTCACTGAAACCTGACATATTTACATATGCTAATCATAATATCCAGTTAACTTGTTGTCAAATACAGAAGTGATCCAATCATTCCACGATATCTAATTTTATCAACATGAATACCCTGCTCGTCTTTGTCTAGGTTTGCGGAAGGGTTCATTGGTGTGCCAATGGATTTTGCATTGCTCATATCAAAATTTTAATCAGCTCTTTTGTGTAGTTGGTCTGACATATAAAGGCTCCTTCTTCAGATTGTTGAATTTGTAGTCCAAGGAAGAACGCTATCTCACCCATCATACTCATTTTGAGTTCGCTTTGCATGATTCAAAAATTTCTTGCACATGAGAGGGTTAACACTACCAAATATAATATCATTGGCATAAATTTGAATAATGAGGTTACCTCTCGATGATCTTTTAATGAATAGGGTAGTATCTATTTTACCTCTTGTGAAGGCATGATTAACAATAAAGGAACTCAGTCTATCATACCAAGCACGTGGAGCTTGTTTTAGCCTATACAATTCCTTAGGGAACTTGTATACATGGTATAGGAATTTTGAATCTACAAATCCTGGAGGTTATTTCACATATACTTCTTTTTCGATAAATCCATTCAAAAAGGCACTTTTAACATCCATTTGAAACAGCATGGATCCTTTAAATGATGCGTATGCCAAAAGAATTCGTATGGATTCCAAACGAGGTACCGGGGGCACAGTCGACTCCTTGTTGTGAATAGCCCTGAGCAACTAGTCTGGATTTATTTCTTACGACCTTTCCATCCTCCTTCAATTTATTTCTAAATACCCACTTTGTTTTGATTACAGACACATTATCAGGTTTGGGTATCAGATGCCACACTTGATTCCTACTGAACTGATCTAACTCTTCCTACATAGCTTGCACCTAACTTGATTCTTTTAGTGATTACTCTATCTTTTTTGGATCAATCTGAGAGATTAATGCAATATTTGCTTTCTTTTTTAGAGCTCTCTTGGTTTTAATTCCTTCATTTGGATCCCTTATAATGAATTTATGAGGATATTCAGGCTCGTTTCTCCATTCATTTGGACGAACTACATTCGTAGTGGACTCGATTGGTTGATCTAATACATTGTTGATGTCTTCACCAGTTGACTCTGTCACAATAGATGTATCAGTCGACTCTTGAGATTTGCTTGTATCTTGAGTTCGTTGAGCTTGATCTTCATCACATGCAGTAATTCATTTCTCGACCAAGGGATTATTTTCATCGAGTACAACATGTACAGATTCTTCCACACATAATGTGAATTTATTATAGACTCTAAAAGATGTACTATTTAATGCGTAGCCCGGAAAAATACCTTCGTCACTTCATGGATCGAACTTGCCAATATTATCCTTACCATTATTGTGGATAAAACATTTGCTTCCGAAGGGATGGAAGTAATTAATATTAGGACATTTACCTTTCCATAATTCATATGGAGTCTTCTTCAGAATAGGCACTATGAGGCAACAGTTGAGAATGTGACATGTTGTACTTACACCTTTTGCCCAGAAGTGGTTTGGCAGTAAATGTTCCAATAACATGGTTCTTGCCATATCTTGGAGGCTTATGTTCTTTCTTTCTACAAACCCATTTTGTTGTTTTTAGCGTGGTGCAGAGAAATTATGGGTGTATCCTTGATCGTTACAAAAATCTTCAAATGCTCTACTTTCAAATTCTCCTCCATGGTCACTCTGAATTGTTCAAATCAGATGTCCCTCTTCTCTTTCATCATTTTTGCAGAAAACTTCAAAATTTCTTAATGCTTCATCCTTATGAGATAAGAAAATTACCCAAGTGAAATATGGATAATCATCAACAATAACAAAAGCATACCTCTTTCCTCATATGCTTGCAGTTATAGTCGGCCCAAATAAATCCATATGAAGTAATTGCAAAGGTTTTGAAGTAGATACTATATCTTTGTTTTGAAAGGGTTTTTGGTCTGCTTACCCATTTGACATGCATCACAAATATGAGTTCTAGAAAAATTCAGTTTGGGTAGACCCAACTAACTCATGTTTGGACAATATTTCTATCAAATGCATACTAGCATGACCAAGTTTCCTATGCCACAACCATGGATCATCAGACATAGAGGATAAGAAAATATGACCATCTATCTTTTCAAAACTATCAAGGATATAAATATTTCCATACCTTTTTCTAGGAAGGACTATTTTACCTGATTCATCTTCAATAACACATCATGTTTTCTTAAAATTTACCTTATATCATGAGTCGCAGAGTTGACTTATGCTCAAGAGATTATAGTTGAGGCCATTGACAAGATAAACTTCAATGATGTCACAATTGTTATTAAAGGGAATTTTTCCTGTACCAATTATTTTTGCCTTTTGAATCATCCCCAAACGTAGCACTTCCTCCATCAATTTTTGTTACTTCTTTGAACAGGTTTTTGTTACCTGTCATATGACTGGAACACGCATTGTCTAGATACCATTTTCCTTTGCGGCTTATTCTGTGGTATTCATGTAAAACAAGATGATTACTTTATTTTATGTACCCAATCTTGCCTGGGTCTTAGGGTTAGTGCTACCCGGTTCAGAATTTTTTGATTTCCAAACCCATCCTGAAACGTTTGTTTTATGAAAAATGACAAAAGGAATATTTATGCCCACTTTTTTTATAATAATGACATATAACTTCTAACCTACTTTTAGGTCTTTCATTAGTGTTAGTACTAGTTGACTTTATTCTGGCTGGTCCTTTTTAAGTTGACTTGTAAGTCATCTGGTTTGACCTAATAGAACTGTGACTGATGGACTTGTGCATGTCACTGAGTTGCATTAGAAATTCCTCAAACTCTTCTTGAAGTACTTCCTTTTCGATTTCACATACTTCATGTTTGGGTTTCTTGTATGTAACTTCCCTAGTGAGTCTCTTAAGCTCATTCTTCATTTTTTGAGACTCTTTAAAATTTAAATCAAGAATATCCGGCACTTCATTTCATCTTTTACAATTATAAGATCTTACCTCACTGGTTTTACCTCGTTCCATGAAATAGTTTTCATTTTCGTCATATAATATGTCCTCTTCTGTCCAGCATCCTGAGGATTTGTTCATTTATTTTCCAAAATTGTCATGAACCAAAGATTTGCTATCTCCTAGTGGTTTGAATTATCCTCATCTCTCCAGCTTCCGAAGTATTTGTGCTTGTCGAAGCCTCTAGAGATCTTCCTCTTCAGTTCTGGGCACTTAGCTTGAATATGCCCAAATCTTCCACATTCATAGATCTTTCCATCATTCTTATCTATTAGTCGTATTTCTTGGATCGTCTTTGTGGTATTCTTCCTTTCTTTGTGTTCTTGTATCTTCTCATCAATGCATCCATGTTTCTTGATTGCATTGTGTTCTCTTCTTGCAAAGCTTCAGGATCATCATCAATTTTATTTTCAGCTATTTGAGTAGAGGTTTTGAGTGCAACTATTTTCTTTTTCTCTTCTTGATTGGTCTTCTTGAGATGCGACTTTTTAAAAGCAATGAGTTCTCCTTGTAGTTCATCATAGGATAATTTGTTTAGATCTTGAGATTCCAGTGTGACTACATTGGTCTTCCAATTGGTTGGCATATTTCTGAGAATTTTTTCTAACTTGATCACCACTGGTGTAAGGGTTTCCAAATACCTTTAGATCGCTAATTATTTTGCTAAACCTGGCGAACATCTCTTCAATAGATTCTCCTTCTTCTATTAAGAAGAGTTTGCAATCATGGACCAAGATATTGACATGTGTGTCCTTTACTTTGCTGGTTTCTTCATAAGTGACCTCAAGTTTGTCCCACATTTCTTTGGCTCTGTCACAGCTTGAGATTTTCTCATATACTTCACCACTTATAGCGTCATGAAGCAGGTTTCCCATTTTGTTGTTAACTTGTACCACTTTCATTTGCTCTTTTGTATATGAATCTATATCTTCAGGATCAGCAAGTGGTGGAGCGGCAGCTAGTAAGGGATAGTTTCCCTTTATTGACGAATCTCTAGACTTTGACGTCATGAGCTTTGGCAAAGATCTCTATTCACACTTTCCAATGGGAGAAATGTTGTCCATTGAAGTATGGTGGTCTAATTTGTGAAGTTCCTTCCTGAAAGGGAGCTCCCATGATAACTTGATTTGCCATGATCTTTTCTCACAAGTTCTTAAGCAACAGTAAAATGTGAGCCTTGCTATGATACCAATTAAAAGTACAAGAGGGGGGAGGGGTGAATTGTAAATATTTAAACTTAATCACTTATTAGTTGACTAGTTAATCGAGTAGTCAACTATTAATAGTTATAATGATAGAAAGTAAGATGGAGAAAGTAAATACAAGAATTAAAGACGCGAGGATTTTATACTGGTTCTGATTCAATGTGAATCCTTGCCCAGTTCCCTTGAGTTGCAAGGGAGTTCTTTTTGGTAAATGCGTTTCTCCGAGTACATTTGAAGTAAATTGACAACACAATTTCTCTAGCACTCGTTTCTTTTCTATACTCTTTTTGTTGGCTTGTTACGTTGCATATCTTAATAAACTACAATGTTTGTTTGCAGTAGAACAAAGAGAGGGATTTTTGGTTCGACCAAAGTATATTTGACTAAGGTTTAAGACTGGATATAAATACTTTGATGAAGATCGAGGCTTGACAACCCAAGTGATTTGATCCTTGCAAAGAGATTGATTCTTTCAAAGAATAAGATAGCTAGCCATTGCTTTTCCTTGATTTCTTTCTTTTACAAGATGTATGTAATGAAGACTTGCTCCTTGATTGTTGGTTCTTCCGAAATTAGTCGCATAACAATCTTTACAAGATCTTCGATCTTTCGAGATACTGTCCTTGATTCATGCCTTTAAGTTTAGGCTTGCTTGATTCTCTCCATCGCAGCTGGCCATTACTCTTTACATTCACGCACTATGTTTTTAAATATTGCAATACTTTTTATAATCCTCACTGATTTGATTATCTTTTGTTTTTATTTTGTTTTGTTTTATTATTCCCCTTCCCATAGGTTAGTTCGTTGACACTGGCATCATCATCTGATTTCACAAGATTGAGCGACCCTACACCCACTCATCCTCTTAGTCCTATCAAAGGCAAGAACAAAGGGAAAATGGAAGATATAAACCACATCAAGAAGGAGAACACAGTTGAACGGGTAGAAGCCATTGATAGCCATGGTATTCGCGTTCCAAACGATAATATGTCACAACTTGAACAGAAACTGATGAAATTCCAAGAAGAGCTCGATCAGGTTGCGAATCTGGCGAGCGTGTCATTTCCCTCAGCACCCCAGATGTCAACTTCCCCAACACTCAAACACTATACTTTCTCAAAATATCCCAAAACCATAGACTCATACGCTCCTCACCATCATGCTGCTCCACCAAAGAACCAATGTAACTCTTACCATACCCCAAACGACGCTCCACTACTCAAATAGAACCCCAAAACTCCTCAAACGACCATTTCCACACCCATACACCAGGACACCATAGCACTCCTATCTACGTGTAAACCATGCCACACTCCACCCAACCTATCTTAGGCATACCTGAATCTGATGAGAAGGATCTGCTTATCAGGAACTTAACCGAGGAACTTAAGAAACTGACCAGCTAGATTTAGGGTGTTGAGGAAAGCAAAGGGATCAAGGGGATTAACTATGGGGATATATGCATACAGCTTGATGTCGAACTATCCGAGGAGTACAAACCTCCTAAGTTCGAAATGTTTGATGGTACTGGTGATCCAAGGATCCATTTTAGAAAATATTGCGATAAGCTGGTTGGAGTAGAGAAGGATGAGATGATCCATATGAAGCTGTTCATGAGGAGCCTAAAAGGAGATGTATTATCTTGGTATATCAACAAAGATCCCAAGAAGTGGTCAAGCTAGGTAGACATGGCATATGACTTTATGGATAGATTCAGGTTTAATATACAGAATGCACCAGACGTGTTCTATATTCAGAATTTGAAGATGAAGCCCACGGATACGTTTCTCGAGTATGCTACTCTCTGGAGGTCAGAAGCTGCTAAGGTCAGACCCGACTTAGAAGAGGAGCAAATGAACAAGTTCTTTGTCCGAGCCTAGTACCCGCAGTACTATGAGCGGCTGATGATGATTCAAAACCATAAGTTCTCTGACATTATCAAATCGGGTGAAAGAATTGAAGAAGGTATCAAAAATGGTATTATTACAAACTTTGAAGCCTTGCAAGCTACAAATAAGGCTTTACAGTCCACTGGTTTGTCCAAGAAAAGAGACATAGGGGCCGTAATGGTTGCACAGAGGACCAAATCTCCCCTCAAATATCAAACTTACTAAATACCTCCACTCACATACTAGCCAACCCCAAATTATCAAGCACTATCAACATCATACCAAGCTCTGCCACCAACTTATCAGTCATCTCCACCTACTACATATCAAGCTACTTCACCCTAATACTCCCAAACCGCTCATGTATACCAAACTTATAATGCTCAACCATCCTACTATTAATCAGCCCCTACACGCCAAACTTCCCTAGACCTCGACCTAATTTTGATTGCAGACCTACAAAATAATATACAATCATCATTGAACCCATCGACCAGCTATATGAGAGACTCAAAGCTACTGGTTATGTCACCCCCACCCCTGCCGGAACCCCTGAGAATACTTCTCAGTAGGTTAACCGAAACAAGTCTTGTGCACACTACTACGGCATGAAAGGGCATACCATTGATGAGTGCCACTCCTCGAAAGACAAGATACAATCATTGATCGATAACAAGATCATTGTGGCAAAGGAAACCGCTCCAAACATCTGAAACAACCCTTTTCTAGACCATAACGGTGGAGGTATCCATATGATTGAAGTTGAAGATCATTGGGATCCCGAGCGATCAATCGGGTTGATCGCAGAAGGTGATGATCCAAAGAAGCCAACAATTACTCTCAATCTAATCATAGTCCAAATACAACCGTCTGAGCATGTTGAGGTGAATATGTTTGTACCTCTTGAGTTTTAATAGGGATGTCAAATTTGGCCCAAGCCTAAATGACCCACCATACCCGCCCAAGGTTGTGTTGGTTATTGACCTGCCCATTTATTGAACTTAGACCATCTTGACTCCACCCATATTAGCCCATTTAAAGTTTGGCTAATTTTTAGCCCAAATTGATCCATGAGTAAGTTTGTCAAAATATCTTAGAAATAGTTTTGTTTTTTTGTTTAATATTTTAAATATGACCATAATAAAATCAAAAAACCTTATTTAGTAATTATACAATTTATAAAAAAAGAACAAATATTAATTAAAGTTTAATAAGAGTTGGGCGGGTTGGGTTATGACCCGAATTTTATCCCATCTTGACCCAATCTATCTTACCCCAAGTAACTTTTGGGAGGGTCAAATGGGAGGGTTGGGTTATGACCCGAATTTTAACCCATCTTGAACCAATCCATCTTAGCCCAAGTAACTATTGGGTGGGTTATTTGACCCGCCCAATTATTGACTCAACCTGTTTTGACCCGTCCAAAATTAACCCAACCCGCCCATTTGACATATATAAGTTTGAAGCAGCACCATTCGCAAAGGCACCAATACTGATTGAGGTTAAATTCATGTATCAAATTGCACCCGGACCATTTGAGGTGGTAGTCTTTCCACCCAAGCCACGTGGTCCACTGGAAGTGAGGATAACCGATCCTAGTGGTGATGTCTACCATGACACCATTCTATAGAAATACCGTATCCTACGATTATACAGCCGAAACGCGAAAGAAAGGCAAGGTCAGGATTGTAGAAACTGTCACAACACAGAGTATGACAAGAACTAGTAGAGTCTACACCACTGAATATCTAGATGAATCAAGCAAGCATGCCTCCAATCGGCCATCCCTCATTGAGACAGGTCCGGACGACCTTTGGAGGAAAATACAGGCCAAGGAATATTTAGTCATCGACCAGTTAAACAAGACGCCTGTATAAATATTCATCCTCTCCTTCCTGCAAAATTCTGATACACGCAAGAATGCTCTGTTCAAGGTGCTTAATGAATCGTAGGTACCAAGTAACATCACTAGCGGGGAAGTGGCTAATATTATAGGAAAAGTTCTGTAAATCCATAAAATCACCTTATATGAGGATGAGCTGCCACCTGAATGGCTGGGGCATAACAAGGCATTGCACATAACCGTGCAATGTGAAGATTATTTTATCACCAGAATCCTGATCGATGGAGGTTCATATCTTTAATTCTGTCAGCTGGTAACACTCAAGAAGTTTAGTAAAGGGACGGATGAGATGAAAGACGGAGTAAGCAATGGGAAAGCCTTCGATGGTTCTCAGAGATCCACCATTGGTTAGATTATTCTATGCTTGTAGATGGGACCAACCTGGTTCGAGGTCAATTTTCAGGTGATAGATGTACCGGGGTCTTACAACTTACTGCTGGGAAGGACATGGACTCATGCTGTTGGGGCTGTAGCATCAACGCAACATCAGACAGTAAAGTTCGAATAGAATCACCAGGAATTGATCATTCATGGCGACAGTAGCAACCCTATATACAGTCGCCATACCATTTTGGCGATCGGGGGTAGAAGGAAGCTGGGTGGAGAGACTTACCACCACATCGAACGGGTCAATGCTATCGACAATAACAAATGGTGGGATATCAAAATTTAGAGTACACTAAGTTGGAGTGGGTAAAAACCTGGCAAAGGGCTCGGCAAGAACCTCCAAGGAATCTCTAAACCCATAAAACTTAAGAAACATGGCACTACCTTTGGTCTGGGATATGAATACACCTGAGAAGAATTCAACAACAGGTCACCTACCATGGCGCGGTCCTTACTATCCACTGGAGCATCCAATATCGCATCTGGAGCAGAACTTCCAACATGCCGACATTATTTATGGTTCAGACGAAGAAGAAGCACTTGCGGCAGTGAAGAACTTATTTTTAGATGACAGTGACATGGACTATTGTGTTATTCTCGAGAAGGAGGGGGAGGAAGGACCTTCCAGATAGGCTCTGAGAAGAGGGGCACATCTCAATAATTGGGACCATTAGGACAACCAAAGCCCGACGAGCCTCGGGGTAGCAAGGCTAAAACAAATATCATTCACTGTTTTTATTTACTAAATGATTTTCTTCTCATATTTCTCAATTCCCGCAATAAGATCTTCGATGTTCATAATAGTTATTCAATTTATCAAAAGCATGTTTGATTTTTCTCATGAATTGATATTTATTGCTATCGTTTTCTCTTCTTACTTCACCAGTACAACATTATTATTACTTATCTTGATGAACCAATGATTGTGACATGTAACGAGGCAACGCAACAAACATACATTGATTCAGAGGAAGATGACATACCTGACGAGATTGTCAAAGAGGTTGAAAAATTTGAGAATAGACCTAATTCCAACCTGGACAAGACCGAGATTGTCAACTTGGGAGATGCTGAAAACGTCAAGGAAACACGGATCAACATTCACCTATCGCCATCAGAGAATAAAGAATACACAAAATTTCAGAAGGAGTGTGAGGACATATTCGCCTGGTCATATGATGACATGACTGGTCTAAGTACGTCCATGTGGCTCACAAACTGCCAACCGATCCAATGTGTCTACCGATAAAGCAAAAGCTCAGAAAGTTCAAGGCTGATATGACTTTGAAAGTCAAAGAAGTCAACAAGCAGATCAAAGTTAAGGTTCTCAGGGTAGTAGAATACCCGACATGGTTAGCAAACATTGTGCCAGTGCCAAAGAAAGATGGGAAGGTCAGGGTCTATGTCGAATACCGGGATCTCAACCGGGCCAGTCTGAAAGATGACTTCCCTTTGCTAAATATACGCATCCTAATCGACAACTGCACCAAGCATGAGTTACAACCATTTGTAGATTGTTTCGCAGGTTATCATCAGACCTGGATGGATGAGGAAGATACTGAGAAAACGACTTTCATTACGCCGTGGGGAGTGTACTATTACAAGATAATGACATTGAAGAATGCAAGGGCCACCTACATGAGGGCTATGACTACCATTTTCCGTGATATGATACACAAGGAGATAAAGGTATATATAGATGATGTTATTATCAAATCCAAGAAGGCCACTGACCACGTGGAAGATTTGAGGAAGTTCTTCAAAAGACTGCGAAGGTACAACCTAAAAACTAAACCCCACAAAGTGCGCATTTGGGGTTCCTACTAAAAAATTGCTTGGATTTATTATAATCCGCCGAGGAATAAAACTAGATACATCGAAAGTTAAAGCCATTCAGGAACTACCACCGCCAAAGAACAATAAAGATGTGATGAGTTTTTAGGAAGGCTTAAGTACATCAGCCAATTCATAGCGCAGTCTACAGTTATCCGTGAGCCGATCTTCAAGATGTTAAAGTAGGACGTCGCGGCCAAATGGACTGATGACTACCAAAAGGCCTTCAAAAGAATCAAAGAGTACCTATCAACACCACTAGTATTAGTCCCGCCCAAGCCAAGTAGACCCTTACTACTCTACACATTGTTAGATGGAGCTTTCGGCTGCGTTCTGGGGCAACATGATGAAATGGGAAGGAAGGAACAAGTCATTTATTATCTCAGTAAGAAGTTCACCTCGTACGAGGCCTGATATTCTCTATTGGAATGCACTTGTTGTGCTCTCACTTGGGTAGCTCAGAAGTTGAGACATTACTTCTATGCTTGTACTACATATCTCATATCGAGAATGGATCTCTTGAAGTACATCTTTCAGAAGCGCATGCCCACAGGCAAGCTAGCAAAATGGAAAATCCTGTTGAGTAAGTTTGACATTCTTACGTAACTCAGAAAGCGATCAAAGGACAGGCACTGGCAGATCACCTTGCCGAAAACCCCGCGGATGGAGAATACGAACCCCTAAAAACATATTTTCCTAATGAAGAGGTATCATTCATAGGAGAAGATATTGCAGAAATCTTATGATGGTTGGAGAATATTCTTCGATGGAGCAGCAAACTTAAAAAAAGTTAGCATAGGAGCAGTCCTAATATCAGAAACCAGTCAGCATTATCCTGTGTCTGCAACACTCAGGTTCCCTTGCACCAACAATATGGCAGAGTATGAAGCCTGCATCTTAGGGCTCAAGATGGCCATTGACACGAACGTTCAAGAGCTTCTAGTGATTTGAGATTCAAAATTAATTATACATTAGGTACGAGAAGAATGAGCAACCAAGAACTCCAAGATACTCTAGTATCTGCATCATGTATAGGAATTAAGAAAGAGGTTAACGAAGATGGAATTCCAGCATGTCCCCAGAGTCCAAAATGGGTTCGCCGATGCATTGGCTACCCTATCATCTATGATACCACATCTACACAAGAATCTCATTGATCATATTCCAGTGAAATCCATGATCGGCCGGATTATTGTGCCCATGCTGAAGACGAAGCAGACTGAAAGCCTTGGTATCATGATATCAAGGAATATTTGCAAAAAGGAGAGTACCCGGAGCTTACTAATCCTACTCAGAAACGCACGCTCTGGAGATGGTCCAGCAAATTCTTTCAAAGAGGAGGAATCCTGTACATGAGGACTCCCGATTTAGGATTATTGAGATATGTCGACGCAAAGGAAGCATCCAGGCTGCTAGAGAAAATTCATGCTGGGACTTGCTGTCCACATATGAACTGTTTTGTCTTAGCAAAGAAGATACTCTGGGTTGGTTACATTTGGATGACAATAGAAACTAATTGCACCCAATATGTTTGAAAATGCCATTGCTGTCAGATTCATGCAGACATGATAAAGGTACCTCCAAGCAACAAGCTCACCGTGGTCATTCGCCGCCTGGAGAATGGACGTTATTAAATCAATTGAGCATGCCGCTTCAAGTGGACACAGGTTTATCTTAGTAGCCATCGACTATTTCGCCAAATGGGTCGAAACAACATCTTACAAAGCAGTGACTAAGAAAGTTGTGGCAGACTTTGTCCGCAACCACATTGTTTGTCAATTCGGAATTCCAGAATCAACCATTACTAATAATGGCTCCAACCTCAAAAGCGACTTGATGAAATCTATGTGTGAAACTTTCAAGATCAAACACAAGTTTTCTACATCCTATAAGCCTTACATGAATGGAGTTGTAGAAGCCGTCAACAAGAATATCAAGAAGATATCGAGGAAAATGATAGAGAAGCATAAAAAATGGCATGAGAAGTTATCATTTGATCTTCTGGGGTAACGCACCACAGTCCACACATCAACTGGGGAAATCCCTTATATGCTGGTCTACAGAATAGAGGTTGCCATTCCCACTGAAATGGAAATTACTTCACTAAGGATCATACAAGAATTTGAGCTCGATGATGCAGAGTAGGTAAGAAGTCATTATGAACAACTGGCCCTTATCGATGGAAAGAGAATAAATGTAGTCTGCCATGGTCAACTCTACCAGAACAGAATGTCCAGAGTCTTCAACAAGAGAGTTAAGCCGAGGTAGTTCACACCGGAACAATTGGTGTTAAAGAAAAGTTTCCTGCATCAAGTTGAAGCCAAGAGGAAATTCTCTCCCAACTGGCAGGGTCCATACATGGTTCACCGGGTTCTGACAGGAGAAGTCTTTGTACTTGCAGAAATGGACGGAGAAGTTTGGCCAAAGCCGATTAATTCAGATGCAGTCAAATGTTAATATGTGTAATCTCTATGCTTTCCTTATATGATGTAATTTGAAATACGCCTGACCTGATTCTCGTTCAAGATGGGATACATAGGCAGCCTTATGCGTTTGGTCACAATTCAATAAAATTTTCATTAACCCCCCCCCCCCCCCCCAATTGGAAACTAGAATTTTTAGGAGGATCCCCAAAATTCCAAAATAATTTCAGCCGATCGCCGCACGAGCAACAATAAAAAATGTCAACCTATGAAACTAGGGCAGAATTTTGAGGAGTACCCTCAAAATTCCGTAGCAAGAGAGGTTGCAATATCACGAATGACGACACAATCGTCGGTTCATCTAAAAGTTATTTATTATTATTATACACTTATGTCATACTTTTACAAAATCATGCATGATTATTGAAACTGCTTTGTATAGAAATGCTACCCTAATGAAACAGACGGTACCACCAGATCAAAGTCGAACGAGTCAAGTAAAGCCAGCGGTGATACGAACTAACCTCCCCCTTACAAAATACATATTTTTTCTTTAGATGTAGGCACTAGAATCGCGAAATCATTAAACATATTATACGCCATGGAACAAACATTGTTCAAGAATAAAACTTTCCTAGCTGTTTCACTTGCCGACATTTGCTATCAACACACTAGTGATGTCCCGTATATCACAATGCTCCTAGTAATCACAATGCCGTAATCTCCTATTATCTAAGAAAACTCTACTGTCATTTGTTATCTTATTTCTTGCATAAGGCTACTATTCGGCCTTCCGAGACTAAACGTTGTCTCCTTCTGCATCTGCATTGCATAAGCCTACCATTCTGCCTTCCAACTTTCATAGGGCTACCATTCTACCTTTCGACACTAAACGTTGTCTCCATCTGCATATAATATGCATAAGGCTACCATTCTGCCTTCCAAAGATAAATGTTGTCTCCATCTGCATTTTTTTTGCATAAGGCTACTATTATGCCTTCTGAGACTAAACGTTGTCTCTATCTCAATCCAATATATATAAGTCTACCATTCTGCCTTCCGAGGTTAAGCTCTACCTCCATCTGCATTTCCGCGTAAGGCTACCATTCTGCCTTTCGAGACTAAACGCTATCTCCACTCCCTTATCATACGCTTCATGGCCCAGGACGTCATGGTTGAAGGACATCATGGTTGAAGGACGTCATCCTCACCGTCCAAAGATAACATTCATGGTCCAACGGGAATTTGCATTATGTTTAAATTTATGCATGGTACGCACTTGTATTGCTTCTAATTGCAGGTAAACTGGCGAGCAATGGCTACCCCCATTAGGAGAGATTTCTCTCCAGTGCCCGCAGCCATATGAAACCTAACCAATCCCGTAAACCTTTCACTCACCCAACACTAGGTATTGCATCTGTTCTTAAAATATTTTCATCGGCATACTCCGCATGTGAATCCTGAACTATATATGACCCGAATCCTGTAAAACCAGAGATATGTAGGCAACTTAGAAGCCACAGCCTAAACCTCTTCAAATACTTTCGCTCGGTCAAAATTGGCCATCATTTCTTTACCCGAAAACTCTTTCCCCGTTAAAGAGGGACAACTGTTGATACCCAATTTATTTCCTACATATTTTTCAATATGCAAAAGACCTCCAAAATAGCATATATATGTATATATAATCATGTCCAAGTGTTTTATTATTTTTTCTATAATTTTAAGGGTTTAAATTGATTTATTTTCTCCCCTTTTACCCGTAAAATCTCCATATTATTTTGATTATTTATCTATTGGATTTTTATATTTATATCAAAATATGGCTAATGTAATTTTTATAATTATATTTAGTATTTTTAAAGCTAGATTGTACGAAATTGCAATATTAGCCATTTTAAGGGTTGTTTGTGTTTTATACGTACAAAATTGGATCCTTTATTTTGAAATTATTATTTATGTATTATAAATTACTTTAGTACTTTAATTTAGTTTTCAGAAACTATTTACTATTTTTATATATTAAATATGGAAAAATAGCTATTTAAAATCTAGCCAGATTAGCTTTCAATTGCAGCCCAAAATCAAACCCAATTTCCCAACCCAATTCTAATTAAAACCCGACCCTAACCCAACTAAATCCTACTCGACCCAGGACCTTTCTCATCCTAGCCGTTGATCACAGAGATCAATGGCCACCATTCACTCTTACCTTTTTTAACCCAGATGAACCCCCCCAAACCCGCTCATTCTTACAATTTGCCGCCTTGAATACCCTATCCTCTCCAACTCCCTATGAAACCTAAAGCTAACCCTAGACGCCTCCTCCCAAACTAACCCTAATATCTTCAATCCTCACTCAATCCATGGACTCCCATGGCTATTTGAGACGTTTACTTGTCTACTATGTCAATTCTCTATGGGTTTCTTAATGTTTTCACTTGTTTTCCTCAAAATGTTTCTCTGATTTCAAACAGTTTCTTCATTTTCCAGACTAGTTTCAAAACTAGTTGTGCAAAAAATGATTTCTTTCTGATTACTGTGATTTTTTTATGTTTAAACATTACCTAAGTTTTTCCTTTGGCTTGATTCATTTTTTTGTCAAGAAACCGTAATACTTTTGGGTTCGATTCGAAGTTTAAGTTTGTTCACGGTGTGTTTGCATGACTATTATGAACATTTGGGGCTTTATGTGTGTTCTATATGCTCTTGTGCTTCCTGTTTTGATTTGTTCTTAATGTTTCTTTGATTTTGTCCAAACCCGTGTTGTTTTTAGGTCCGACCATTTGTTTTACTGATTGTTCACATAATTTATGGCAATTTTGTGTAATCTTCTTAAACCTACAACTTTGATTTGTTGTATCTTTCTTGTAATTCTGTACTGATTTCTCGAAACTGCTTCCTTACTTTTGTGATACTTTCCTTAGTCAGTGCTGATTCCCTGTGATTTTCAATCTCATTTGTGATTCTCTGAACTAATTTTCAGAATCAAATCATACTCTGCCTTATTTGTGTGCACAAATATGGTGTTAATTAACGTGTACTTTCCTTATATTGAAACTATTATGTACTTAGTCCTTATTACATGCTGCATGCTTTACTATTCCTATTATAGTAAAATCAGTCTCGCAAGCAATTCTTTTCCTTATTTGATACTACTTGTACCCGTTTGAACTATGACCCCCTAATTGAAATGAGTATGGGTCTTTAATTAATTCTAATTTGTATTATTTCTATAATAAAATTAGTACTCGTTACCTTATTTTCCTTCATGTTTTAAAAAACTATAAATACTATAACCTCTCTTCTTTAAACGCACGACAGTAGTTCATTGCACACGCATACACATTCAAACTCTCTTTTATTTCCCTACTACTTGTGCTACTGCTTTGTCTAACCGGCTGAAAGCCAAGGCGAGACTGTGGAACTTTGATTGCTTTACTTTTTTTTCTGCACTTTGCTTCTTCAACTGGTATGTTCCTAGTTCAAATTCTAAAACTCAACTCTATGTGTTCCCTCGTCTGTCAATCCCTGTCTTTTTCTGCACTAACTTAATGGCTCATGCTGTTAAATCACACCTCTTGTTTACAGCTTTACTCGGTATGCTTAAAATTCTACCCTCCTTTGTTCAAAATGTAATCAGCGTGTTTACTCCTTCCTATTTATGTTCCTCAACTAGTATGTCTCATAATGTACTTGATTAACACTAAATCATGACTAATTATGTGTTTCTGATTTGGGTCCTCTATTTCCCAACCCCTACTTCCCAATTTGTAACTATAGAAGCTACACTACTCTCTGAACTTGTTCTCTGTGTGTTGTTGTTGCTTCTATCCCCTTTCCTTTCAAAAACTATTTTCACTAAGAAAATCTTCTGTTGTTTTACAAATTTATTTCAAATGTGCTGTTTTCAAAACTATTTTCCAACTCAACTACTTTAAATCTATGTCAAGCACTCTCACGTGCACTTTTAGATCATTAGGTTATGCCCATTTAGCATGAGACTTGCTTTGGGACCCTTGAGCTCCCTATGAACTTGGACACATAAGAGCTAAGAGCTGGCCTTTCCACACTGCACTTACTCTTGGTTATGCAATCTGGGTGTGAGCACTGCTCGGGATCCCTTGAGGTCCTTTGGGAACTCTGACACACTCATATATGAGAAAGGCTATGAAACAATATTGGCATTTGAGGTGGTTTATTACATAACTCAGAGAGGAAGTCCAAATTAGGCTTCCTATAGTTGTAACTTCTTATTTTTTATTTCTCATGTAATTCAATCACATGGTCTATAATAATTTGTAAATAATATTAGGTTGGGTAGTGAAAAGGGATGGGGAAATATGCATGCAATAGTTGTTAAAGGGCAGAAAATATATTACTAGGGTTATATTCCTAATTATGCATTAGAAATCATGCTCTTAGGACCTTTGTTTCCTTACTTCAGCATCTCGTCCATCACTTATCCATGTTTTATCACTTAGAAAACCTGCTCCTAGGACAATAACAATATTGGCATATAAGGTGTTACTCTTGTACTTTCAGAAGTCGTATTTCAACAATCATGCAACTCTTGTGTACGTTTAGAAATCATGCCTGAGGGACTCTATGTTTAAACTTCCCTGGCATTTGCATGTGCATGTTATATATCAAGTCCTAGGATCCTATTTGCATTTTGTTTAAAACGCCTAGTTAATTACTGATTCATAAAAAGGCAATAAGTAATAATTTTCACATTGTGATGTTTTCTGGAAAAAAAAATTGGCAGCAATCTCTGCAACTAGAACAACATCTTTTAGGTAAAAAATAATCTCAAACTTTCTTAATAACTTGGAACAACTACTGCATATCGCTTTGCACCAAGGCACGTCATAGTTAATAACTTAAACAAATATGGAACTGCCTTTGTTTAATTATCAACTGTTAAAGTCAGTAGGTAAACCTGATTCAGACTTCTTTTCTGAGTCATGTAATAAATCTGGTTCTACTGTTATCACTTAGACACCCTTCTTTAGGATTTTCAATTTAGACTTTAGTTGTGCATAAGTCATGCTATCTCTATGAATTATTTGTGGAGGTATACTTGCGCTTTCTACTTGCTTATATGTCCCCCTCCCATAAGTGCAGTCTTATATGTTTTTGTATGTCGCTTTAGTATTTTAGACTTTAAACTTGAAGGTCTGTTGTCATGCCCCCTTTTTCTATGGCGAATTTGGGTTCATGACATTCGGGAGGATTACTCTTTCCCTTTTGGGATTTGGATTTTTGAATTTGAAGAGTCGCTACCTAATGATTAAGTGCATTAGGATACTAAGAAGGGTTTGATATTGAAGAACTAGAGTTTGGGTAAGGGCTAAAAATTATCTCGGGGGGAATGTGTTAGGCACCCTCCAAGATTCACTAGTATGGTTCCCGGCCATGTTATAATTGTGACTTCACATAATCAAGTAAGCAGTTAAGGGCTCAAATAAAGGGGTTTGCATACAATATTGCAAATAAGCTTAAACTTGAGAAAAAGTAAAGATGACAGAAATTTTAAGAAAAAGATTTAAACAATTTTAAAGAAATAGACGAAAGCAAGTAAAAGGAGATGGATCCTAGGTTTATGATTAATATGGATCACATCAATGCAATACCCGGCAATCGCTCCTTAGAATAGGGGTTGCACGTGGTAGTAACGCACCGATCATCATGTCCATATCTACCATTCCCACCCCGTTAAGGTATTAAAGCACGAAATAATATAGTTACTTATTTCATGCTATTATTCATCCCGATCCTATCAGTCCCGGAGGCATTGAGACTACTAATACTAAATGGGAGTGTTGGGGGATTTTCAGAGTTTTAAAAGGATAAAAATCTAGGCGACAAACAAAACACATAAGCAATTAGGGGAAAAATCAAGCAACAGTTAAGGCTCAAATAGTCCTCCACACTTAAAGGCAAATATATATACCATGACTTCAAATACAGGTTATGGTCTGAATTAAATTTAAAAGCGTTAGGACAGGTTGTTTTATCATATATTTCTCATACGAGGAGTCCAAAGTAGGCCTTGTCTGGTTGCAGTTTATTAACACTGACACAATTAAACAATTACCTACTGCTTTCCTAGGTGGAAGTATACTGATTTTTAAAGAAGGATTACTGATTTTAGAATCAACTAAACTCTGCAGGTATCAAACAAACATTGCTACTGATTTTAGACATATAGATACGATAGACGAATCTGATTCAGACGGCTGCTCCTATAGGTATGATTTCTAAGCGTTATTGTTTATTAAACGATTATGTATGTACAAGAGCCCTATAGGCATGGTATCTAAAATGAAGTTGATTATTGTTATTAAACCTACGTTTGCCTAACGATAGATGAATATGCAGATATGCAGAAATTGTAATCATGATTTCTATATGCAGAAGCTTATAGGCATGGTTTCTAATGTAGTAATGAAACAACATATAGGCAGGATTTCTAGATGCATGAGTGCAGAATCTTATACATGATTTCTATATGCAGAAACTAATAGGCATGGTTGCTAATGCAATAATGAGACGACTTATAATCAGGAGTATATATGATATGCAAAATTTTTTAAATAGTAATCCCTATGAGCATCATGACTACCCATATACATAAATAAATGACCCTCCCATTTTTTACTAGAACCCTGTAGTTATTACAAATTATTACAGACTCTAATGAATCAGAAAACAAAAGAAAATATTACATCAGAAGTTCCAGCTGCAACCAAACAGCCTAATTCAGATTCAAGGTCTAACAACATTAGATAAACCAACTTCTAGGATCCATTTTCCAAAAGTCTTTCTCATATTTGGGATGTGTCAAATTTCCCAAGAGTCTCAAAAGGACTCAGGACAGTGCTTACACCCAAACACATTGCAGAATTAGATTATAGTGCAGTGTGGAAGATTCAGCCCTCAAATATCCAATTTCAGAGGGAACTCAGGGTCCCAAATCATGGCTCATATGAGGGGGACGAAACATAGAATCTAAGAGTAAGTGTAAGTACATAATGGAGAATTAAGGAAAGCCATGGTAGGCTGGTGGCCATGCCCAACAATTAGGAATACTGGCACACCCCTGACAGCCTATAGCCAAATCTTAGGAGTTAAGATCCATTATGGATCAGGTTCTGACCTAGGCAGCAATTTGGATGCTGCCAAGCCACTATCCTTAACTCAAACACATAAAAGGGAATAGGGGGAAGGGATTCATAATAGAAACAGATGCAAAGAAAGGACATACATAGTTTAACCACTGAACATCAATAGAAAAGTAGAAAGAACGACTGAAGCTATGAAATAAACACATAGGGGTGAGGTAGAAAATTAAATAAAAAAGATACCAATTTCAGGGGGAAAAAAGGAAAAACAGTATTCTTGAAAAGAAGAAGCCAAGCTGCAAACAATGCAGTTCCAAAAGCTCTTAAGAAAACTAGATTGTTGAAAGATTATTGAATTCATAACAGTATTGTAAATACTAAATTGAAAGTTTAAAGATTGGTAGCATGAAGGTCGTGTATTGAACTCGAAGTGTGAAGATGAAGTTGTAAGATGTAAGGTAAGGTATTTTAAAAGTGCAGAAGGGCAGTCCCTTTAATAGTGCAGAGAAACCCAGTAAGAAAGGCAAGGAAATATCGTTGAAATCAATCTCCCTTTGGTTAAGGGATTCTGATTCCAACTGATAAAATCCAGTTAAGGAAAGAAAATTTGATTAAAACCTTTCAAAGAAGCACAAAAGGGTTAAATACACACAACTTATTTAAGGAAAACAAACAATAGTACACGGTTTGTGCCAAATATGGCAAAGGATTCAATCAAACAGCCATGACACCAAAATTACAAGTTTAATTTGGATGAACCAAGTCAAGAAAGGTAAAAGAGGTTCAATCGAAGAAAAATCAGTGACAGTTCATCATCTTTATTAAAGGGATTTCAGAATCAATCACTTAGTTGGTAAACAACCTTTCGAAAGAGAAATTTCTCATATATAAAGCATACCAATCAAACAGAAGGAATCATCAGGTTATTTAGAAAAACAGTCTAACATTGAAAGCCTTATAATCACAAGCAAAAGGGATTCAACTTCAATTATGGACTCATAGTGAGTCTAAAAGCCTAGGGTCCCAAAGTAGAACCATAATACCACTTGCCAAAGAAACCCCTAAAACCTAGGGTTTCGAATGGAATTAGACATACAGGTGAGGAAATAGGTCACTGAAAGAGGCTCAGAAGTCTCTTCCAAAGAATTATGAGAAACAAACACACATGATAGAAAGAACATTTATTCAAGGTCAAGAGAACAAGCTTGAGGAAACTTGGAGTTTAAACAAGCTAAGAAGAAAGAGATAATACGAGTTTTAAACAAAAGTAGAGAAAATATGCTTAGCAAGAACACAAATAGAGTTCAGTAAAGTGAAAAAAATCAAAGAACTCAACCATAAAAACATACAGCAGAGAATAAGGAAAACAACACGAACTAATCATGCGAGCATGAGAGTATTAGCAAAGAATAGAAGAGTCTTGCATAATAGAAAAGGAGCAAGAGAGCAAACTCATGCGTAATAAAGAAAGCATACTAGCACAAAACACACATAATGAAAGAACGGGACGAATCAGGAAGATATTTGAAGAAACCTTATTAGAAACCCTAAAAACTAAATTGAGCGATTTTGAAAATGAAATTTGGGGAAAACCTTTTAAAAAGTAAAATAAAGCCCAGACATATCATAGATCTAAGAAAAAATAGGCAAGTATAGAACCTCAGATGGCTTAGAGTTGCAGAGAAGACCCTTGAAATGAGAAAGGTCTTGAGGAAAGTCAGATCCTAAGTCGAAATGACTCATATTGTTTGAACATGCCAGAAAGCCAGAGAAGTCATAGATCTACAGGTATGCGAAGGATCTGAAGGGAACCATCAAATTTGGGCTTCAAATCATCAAACAACTTAGGTTTAATGGTGAGATAGGGTGAGTACAGGCCATCCATGGCTTGAAACGCCATGGATTCTAGTGGAAACATGGTAGAATAAGGTGGGAGACGATTAGGGATTCTAAGTGGTTAGAGAGTGTTTGAGAGACGAAGGAGTTTCAAAGGTGACGTAATGAATTAGGTTAAGGGGTTTTATGGAATTAAAAAAGGAAAGGAAGAATTACAGTCGTTGATCACGACCTGAATTAAAGGGAAGCGAGTGGGGTATTAAATCGGATCAGAGGCCTGGTAATTTAGGGATTGGGCTGGTTTTAATTTGGGGCGGAAATTGGGTCATTTTAAGGGTTATAGTTGAAAAGGAAATGTGGCTGTAATTGAAATAAAATGAGCTAAATGTTAAATAACCAATTTTCCTTTTTATTTTACAAGAAATAGCAATAATAATTTTAAAAAGTAAATTAAAACACTGAGCTAACAAATACTATGTAAATATTAATCTAAAAATACTGGAAATAATTTTATAATTATAAAATGCCATTAATTGTAAAATATGCTATAATTTAATTTATATGCAATTTAGGTTTAAAAAATACCAAATAAATTTGTAAAAACATACAAAATCACTTAATTCTATTTTGGTTTAAATATAAGAATAGAAATAAATTATTCACCAAAATGATAATCTTGGGAATAATTATTGGATTTTGTACTGCTAAAAATAAATATTAAATTGGTTTTAAAATCTTTACAAATTAAGGAAAAATACCAAAACTCTTGAACATGCTTATATACGCATGTACACGCTATTTTGAATGTATTTTTCATATAAAAATACGTAGAGAAAATTTGGGTATCAACATTTTCTTAGAACCTCCTTCTTAGAGGATATAAGTCCTAAATTCCCTGGGGACTTATAGGAGAGGACGGGTAACAAAATGCAATAGGGGACGAGACCAACCTTTGCTCTAATTGCCTTCATGGGGTGGGAAAGGATAGATATGGATATGATAAACGGTAGGGTGTAATGTGGCCCGGGCCTAAGCGGGCCTCACGGCCCGGGCTTCGCGGTCCCGGGCTTCGTGTGCCGGGCCTAGCGGGCCCGGAGGTCACGGGCCTGGCGGTTCTGGCGGGTGAGACCAGCCCATGACGGGCCTAAGCCCACAATGGTCCTGGGCTTAGCGGTCCGGGCCCGACGGGCCTGGCGGGGATTTTTTTTAAGTCAATATCTTGTATAGTAGTTACTAGTATAGTATAGAATATATTTTATAATAGTATACTAAGTTATTAGTATAGTATATATAATATATATTTCATTGTATATTGTGTTGTAGTAATTAGTATATATTGTATATTATGTATATATTGTGTTGTAGTAATTAATATATATTGTATATTATGTATATATTATTACCCAAAATGGCATATATTTCTTATTCTTCCTTCCCCCAATGGGATGAACACAAAAAGGTACTAATACCCCCATTAAAAGAAAAAAAAACTAAAAGAAGATGTGCCAATGGTGGTACTAGTACTTAGTATATTGTGTTGTACTAATTAGTTTATATTGTATATTTTGTATATATATATATATATATATATATATATATATATATGCATATATTCCCTTATATATTTTCTTGTAGTATAATATATATTGTATGTTATGTATATATATATTCTCTTATATAATTCCATGTAGTATATATATTGTATATCTTATGTATAATGTATATATATTTATTATATATATTGTATCTTATATATATATATATATATATATATATATATATATATATATATATATATATATATATATATATATATATATATATATATATATATATATATATATATATATATATATATATATGTTATTACTTATATATTTTCTTGTAGTTAGGTTGTATGTTATGTATATATATTCTCGTATATATTTTCTAGTAGTATATATTGTATGTTATATATAAATAAATATATATATATATATATATATATATATATATATATATATATATATATATATATATATATATATATATATATATATATATATATATATATATATATATATATATATATATATATATATATATATATATATATTGTAGCTTATAAATAATTCGAAGTAAAGACAAAGAAATTTGAGAAAAAAGATATTCAAGGAAATGTCTTCTAATTTTTATTACCCAAAATGGCATACCTTTCTTAGTCTTCCTTCCCCCAATGGAATGATCACAACAAGGTACTAATACAGTTATTAACCGGTGCACCAATACTATGTTTAGCCCCTCTTTTGAGGAGTGTCATACCGGGTATTGCATTGATGTGATCTATATTACAAACAAACTAGGACACCCCCTTTACATTCATAAGCATGCTTAGATTGTGACACTTTTGAAAACCTTTCTTTCATTAATCATTTTAAAAAACTTGTGTAGTTAAACTTAAATCCCAAATTATTTGAGCCCTACCTGTTCATTTGCTAAATACATAAATTCACAAAAGCTGTCTGGTCGGGAACCACAGTAGTGGGTCTTGAGGAGTGCCTAACACCTTTCCCTTTGGATAATTTCAAGCCCTTACCCTGTCTCTGGTTATCAAACATAGATAGAAATGAACCCTATAGGTGCCCTAACGTACCTTAAAATCGTTAGGTGGCGACTCTTCAAAATTGCAAAAGCCCTTTCCTCAAAAGAAAGAGTTGTCCCTTATCCAAAATGTCACAAACCCGATTCTGGCTAAAGGAAAAAGGGGGCGCGACATCGGCCAAAGGCAAGAACTGATCCTACTATCCCCCAAAGTCAATCACACATGCTCTGAGCATGTCCTCCAAGATCTTAACTGTCCACTGCGACCGCCAGTCGGTCTTTGGATGAAACATAATGTTGAGCTCTATCCAGATCCCCTACTCATGATGTGCAACTCTCCAGAAGTGCGAGATGAATTGAAGGCCTCTATCTGATATGATGGAAATAGACACACCGTGCAACCGAACTATCTCTCGAATATAATTCAGGGCCAACCTGTCTAAAGTATAAGTAGTTGAAACTGGAATGAAGTGTGATAACTTGGTCAGCCTATCAACAATGAACCAAACTGCATCGAACTCCCGCAAGGTCCGCGGCAACCCAACTACAAAGCCCATAGTAATGCGTTCCAATTTCCACTCTGGTATGTCCTCTGCTGGAGTAGCCACCTAGCCTCTGGCGCTCAAACTAAACCTGCTGGAAATTTAGGCACCTAGGTACATACTCAACTATGTTTTTCTTTATTTGTCGCCACCAATAATGATGCCTGAGATCACGATACATCTTCATAGCACCTGGATGAATCGAATACCAAGAACAATGTGACTCATCTAACATCCTCTTCTTCAAGACATCGATCTTAGGAATACATCGACGACGCTGAAGTCACAGAACACCATCCTCGCCAATAAAAACCTCTTTGGCACCACCCTCTAGTACTGTTTCTCTGAGAACTGCCAAGTGTGGATATAAAACTGTCGAACCTTGATTTGCTCCAATAGTGAAGACTAGGAAATGACACATGTAAGAACTCGGTTGGGCTCTAAGATGTCCAACCTCACAATTTTGTCAGCCAAGGACTGAATGTCCAAAGCTAGTGGCCTCTCCTTTGCTGAAATGAATGCTAGCTACCCATAGTATTTGCCTTTCTGCTTAAGTTGTTCGTGACTATATGTGCCTTGCCCGGATGATGCAGAATGGTGATGTAATAATCCTTCAGTAACTCAAGCCATCTGCGCTACCTTAAATTGATATCCTTTTGCTTGAACAAATGTTGTAAGATGCGATGATCTGCGTAAACCTCACATGACACCCCATAAAGATAATGCCTCCAGATCTTAAGAGCCTAAAAAATCGTGGCTAAATCTAGGTCATGCACAAGGTAATTATTCTCATGAATCTTTAGCTGACGTGAAGCATATGGAATAACTCGCCCTCTTGAATCAATACACAACCAATCCAATGCGTGAAACATCGCAACAAACAATATACATCCCCAAACCGGAAGGCAACACTAGAACTGGTACTATAGTCAATGCTGTTTGAGCTTCTGAAAGCTCGCCTCACAATCATCGGACCAATACAATGGAGCACCCTTTTGTGTTAATTTAGTTAGATGTGCCGCAATGGATGAAAACCCTGCACAAACCAGCAATTATAACCTACTAAACACAGGAAATTCCTGATATCAATCACCAAAGTGGGATGAGGCTAACTCTAAACTGCCTAAATATTTTTGGGACCCACCTTAATACCCGCACTTGATACAATATGCCCCAAGAATGCCACAGACTCTAGAAAAAAGTCGCACTTGGAGAACTTAGCATACAACTTCTGTTCTCGCAATGTGTGAAGCACCACTCTTAAATGCTGCTCGTGCTACCCCAAGCTATGTGAGTAGATCAAAATGTCATCAATGAAGACAATGACAAAAAATCAATATATGTCATGAACACCCTGTTCATCAAATCCGTACACACCACTTGGGCATTAGGCAAGCCATAGGACATCACCAGAAACTCATAACGGTCATATCTAGTACGGAAAGCAGTCTTTGGAACATCTGAACCCAAAATCTTCAATTGATGATACCCTGACCTCAAGTCGATCTTAGAGAACACCTTATCACCCTGCAACTAGTCGAACAAATCATCAATACGTGGCCATGGGTACTTGTTCTTGGTGATAACTTTGATCAACTAGGAGTAATCAATGCACATTCGTATAGTCCTATCTTTCTTCTTCACAAATAACACTGGCGAACCCCAAGGTGATACACTTGGTCTAACGGACCCTTTGCTAGCAACTCCTCAAATTGCTCCTTCATCTCTTTTGGATCCATACGATACGGTGGGATAGATATAGGATAGGCACATGGAGCCAAATTAACACTAAAATCAATATCACGTTCTGGTGTCATGCCTGGAAGGTCAGAAGGAAACACATAGGAAAACTCTCAGACTATTGGCACTGAATCAATCGTCAGAGACTCTACGGTGGTGTCCTGAACATAGGCTAGATAAGTCAAACATCCCTTCCCGACCATATGTCGAGCCTTCAGAAAAGAGATAACCCAACTAGATCTACTAACAGATGAACCACCCTTCCACTTCAATCTAAGAAACTTTAGTATCGCTAAGGTAATAGTCTCGGCATGGAAATCAAGGAAAGCGTGATAGGGGGATAACCAGTCCATGTCAGGATGACCTCAAAGTCAGTCATATCGAGCAACAAAAGATCCACTCTAGTCTCATAACCATAGAATGTGACCACACAGGACAGACAGATCTGATCCACAACCACAGAATCACCCAAAAGAGTGGACACATAAACAGGAGTACCCAAGGGCGCACGAGGAATATCTAAGGAATAAGAAAATAGAGATGATACATATGAATACGTACTCCCTTGATCAAACAATACTGAAGCATCCCTACCGAAGACAAAAATAATACATATGATTACGACATTTGAGGCCAGTACATCTTGGCTGGAAAAGCATAGAATCTAGCTGGAGCATCGGTTGGATGGCCTCCACACGACTAAACAGTAGTTGGATGACCTTCCCTTGCCTGGCCTCCACCTCTAGGACGGGCCCTACCAGCCTGCCATTTGCCTTTAAGCGGCCAGATTGCTGGTGCTGTTAGCCCTCCTACACTGCCTTGCCCCAAATCCTGGGGCAGAATATTCTCATATGACTAAGATCTCCACACTCAAAACAACCCCTCGATGTGGTGATCTGCTGCCCTGAAGTCTGACCCTGATGGACTGAAGACCTACTAGGAGAAGCCTGAATAGCTGGCCAACAGTATGAACTTTCTTGCATGGAAGAACCTTGGTGGCCTGAGTACTTAATGGAAGAACCCTGGATGGCTGGTGGACGGTAAGAACCCTCTGGTATGGCACTAAAATAGGATCGCGCAGGAGCACCCGAAAGAAGTGGTGGTGCTGGATATGCGGGCTTGCAAGGCTGATTAGGGTTGTTCATTTGGATTGGATATCCTAAATCTGTACCAATCCATTCAATTTTGAATTTCAGATTTCGAATTGGATCGGATTTTGGATTGTGTTTATTAAAATTTTGGACTTCGAATGGGATTTGGATTGGTATACTTTTAATATGATTCGATCCAAAATCCAAAATTATTAGGGCATGTATAAATATTAAACTTTAATTTTGGATAGTTAATACTTTTTTTACATTTTCCTCCAAGTTATTATCTTTACAATTGATGATTTAGCTATATTGGTACCTTAGTACTCTCATAATTATAGAAACATGAATTTTTCTTACTGTATTGCCTCTTTTACAAAGAAAATATACATATGAATTTGCAACTTTGAGGCATAATAATTCGATTCAAAATTCAAAAATTCAATCCGATCCAAACTTTAAAATCTAATCCGATCAGATATTTATTCGAATCAGATTCAGATTGCATTTTCTAAAATACAAAATTTGATCTAATCCTTGCACATCCCTAAGGATGCCTCCTTCCAAACTGACCTCTGCGCTAGCCTGGGCACCTCTAAACACTCCAAAGAAACATGTCCTCTTGTCTTGCTGCATCTGCTCTCTACCTCTCTGATAGTAGCCCTTAATTCTCCGAGCAATCTCCACTACCAACTGATAAGAAGTCCACATCTCAACCTTCCAGGCCATATTAGCCCTAATATCGGAGTGTAACCCCGTAACAAACCTCTGCACTCTCTCTGTGTCAGTAGGAAGTATCATAAGTTCATGTTGAGACAACTCAGAAGATCTCGCCTCACAATCAGTCACTGACGTTTGAACCTGTTTGAGCTACTCAAACTGATACCGCAACTCTTCCCTCTCGGATGGTGGAATAGACCTATCCAAGAAAAGCTACGTAAATTGGCTCCAAGTCATGGGAGGAGGACCCGCTGGTCTTCCAAGAAGGTAAGACTGCCACCATCAATGGGCCCTGCCCTCCGGCTGGAAAGTAGTGAAATCCACTCCATGAGACTCCACCATCCCCATGTTGTGCAGTATGTCCCTGCACCGATCAATGAAGTCTTGGGAATCCTTATGACGCTCACTTTCGAAGACAAGAGGGTGTAGCCTAGTCTATCTGTCCAATAGCTTTTGCGGCTCGCCTTTCGTAGCTGGTCTAGGCTCAAGTACAACCGCTACAACTGGCTGGGCCCTGTCCGCGGGTAGTATACCCGGAGTCTTATAGACTGTAACTGCGTTTCCAGGAGCCTGAGTAGTAGGGGTATGTGCTCCCCCTCCCGTATGAGATGTGGATAAACTAGTATGGGTCATAGAATCCATGAACTGCAACATACGACCCATGAACTCCTAAAAGACAGGTGCTGTCATTAAATCTACCGAGGTAGGCTCTGCTGTGGGAACCTCGCCTTGATCCTCGATATTGGGATTCTCTAATGGATCCGTTGGTGGTGCAACTGGGGAATGTCTGTGACGTCCTTATTCCCTAAATCAGGGCGGTGCTCTCCTTTAGCCTCTGCCATAGTATCTAACAATGGGGGGAGCAGCTCCTCCCGGGTCTGGAACGTCTTTTGCGGGTGCTCTCACCATCTGTGAGAGAATAAGAGAAAGAACTTAGTATATTATTAGATGCATGATAGTTGATGAATAAAGAGCAGTTTCCTAACACCCTATAGCCTCTCGAAGATAAGTGCAGACATCTCCACACCGATCCGCAAGACTCCATTAGGCATGTCCATAACTTGTACGACCTACATGAACCTAGTGCTCTGATATCATGTTGTCACGATCCAATTTTATTATAGGCCGTAGTGGCGCCCAAAACCATTGATAAGAAAGACAACACTGATTGAACTAGTGATTTCCCTTTAGATAAATTATTAAATGGTAACATTCCCATATTTGTTAAAAAGGTTTAGAAATTTGCAAGTGTAACATAAATAAATGGAAGCTGTGAGTACAAATCGAAATCATGTAAGCAACTCCAAAATAAACATACGTTTGCGATGTCTTTGCGGACCACATTATGGTTATGCGATCGCAAAACATGTTGCATTTTCATCTTTTTCTTTGAATTCTATTGTTTCTTCTCAGTGCTGCTTATAATGTTACTTGCATTTCACCTTTGCATAGATATGGGTCCCAAGAAGCATGCTTCCTCTACACAAAAAATGCATCCTCCAATCTTTACGAGCCACAAGAAAGCGATCACAGACGAAATCTAATGAACCATACACCTCCCAGTCTGATGAGTAGGAGATCTTTCCCGAAGTTAACTTACTGGCTGAGGCAAGAAGGAAATAAGGAGATAACTTCCACCTCTGCTTTGGGGTAAATGGATCCAGGTAACTGTACAAATAAGGGTTTGTCAAATGAAAAATCTTGGGCGAGAAGCAATTGAGTTTGAATGGGTTACAAGAACAGTACCCTCACATCTTAGAAAACATAAAAACAAGAAGATGGGAGTGCTTTATTGAGTCCCACATTTGTGAATATTATGCATCATATGGGGCCTCCAGGACTAAGTACCACAAACATAATAGAATTTTCACGGCGAGGTACTTGTTTGGGGAAAGACTGTGTTATGCAACAGTGAGGCAATTAATGAGTTGTATTTCCCTGGTTGGAGAGCAGGCACATCTGAATATGATGCCAAATTTAAAGACAGGGAAAATAAGCAGGGTTGGATTGCTTCGGTGATATAAAAAGGTACCTCGGTTTGGATCAAACATAGTCATAAGATATACAAGGAGGATCTCTCAAGAGAGGGTCGATTCTAGCTCAGGTTTCTTACTTCTAGATTGATACCGTCCCGGAACGAGACTGGCGTAGCCCTTGAAAAGGCTCTTATCATTGCATGTATCATGGAGGGAATCAAGATTAATGTGGGAGCACTAATCTTCCAAGAGATAGGGATCCGAGCAACGAAACATGCCACCTCATTTCGTTCCCTTGTTTAATCATAGCGCTCTGTAAAGCTGGGAAGGTCCCTACTTGTACTCGTAAGTAGCATATAATAGATTGTTTTGAGCAGTTTTTTGTGGGAATTGAGATATATATATATATATAATTTTTTAATATTTGTGAAATTTTACCTATTTATAAACATTTGCTGTTATTATATTACTTTATAAAATATTAAAAAGTAAATACCCATTGTGTTTACGCCCATATCTCGGGGCTTAAACCTAATTATAGCATACGTAAAATGCCTCGCCTTATATCCACGCCGTTTAAAACATTGTATGTGATCACCCTAATTGAACGAGAAAATTTGGCGGTGAACAAATTTAGGCCTCTTAGACAGGTTCCTGACTCTAATCTAATAAGTTCGAGAATGAAGACCCTTTGAAGTGTCTCCAAGTTTAGCAACGTATTATATGGGGAATTGACACATTTAAATATTGGTTAAAGATGATAAATTTATTTGATATTTTTTGCTTTTTAAAAAATCTATGAGTAGTTGTTAAACGTTAAGTCAATTAGTAGTTGCTAAGTTAGACAGAATTAAATATGTTTAAATCAAAATTTAGATATTTTTAGTATTAGTATCAATTTTTATTAAATTAAATGAAAAATGGATGCATTCAATATGAGTTTAATTACTCCTAGTGTCAAAATATTTATACAGTCAAATTAATTATAAGGTAATATCAAGTAATTTTTATGTAATGACCAGATCAATTGTTCTACTTTCTAGAACTTTGTTTTCCTAAACGAGACTTTTCTTACTTAATTTTACTGATTTATGACTTGCGGGGATAGTTAGTTCGGGTTGAAATTGGAACACTTGCTTCCTTAAGGTTGGCGTAAAAGGCCAAGTTTGCCTTCGTCAATATTTTTATTAAACGACCTCAGAGTCAAGAATAGTTCCGTAATACCATTGAAGACTTGCATGCAAAATTTGGTATCAATCCGCGTAGTCTAAGTACGTTTCGGCGCATTTTGAGCGAATAGAAGAACCTGAAGTTCATAAGTTTGAATCAATTAGTATTGGGGTGAGATTATTAGTTTTAATGTTGTTTTGGGCATTCCGAGGGTTCGAGTGAGTCCGTTTTACGACCTCAAACTTGTGAGTATATTCGAGTGGGGCCCCAGGGGACCCGAGTGTCGATCGGATAAGTTTCGAAATAAGTTAGAAGTTGGGAGCAACTATTGAAGCTCTAGTTGTGTCATAACCGCACCTACGCTTGGCCAGTCCCAGGTGCGAGCCATGAGATGCATAAGCGGAAATGCAAAGGAAGCGCAGGCACTGGAGATGTGCAAGAATTTACGCATCTGCGAGACCACAGGTGCGAGCACTTTGGTCGCATGTGCGGAAAGGGCTCGCAGATGCGGCTCCTTGTGTAGACAGATGCGGAGCCCGGTCAATAGAGGAAAAGGCGCACCTGCGAAGGTCTTATTACAGGTGTGGGACCACAGATGCGACCAATGCACCACAGGTGTGACAGTCGCTGGGTAGTGGGGTTCATTTGATACGGACTTAGGCCATTTTTTCACATTTTCTTCCACACTTGGGCGATTGGAGAGCTTTTAAGGAGGAGATTTCGACCTATCTTTGTGAGGTAAGTAATTTCTACTTAATATGTATTTAATACATAAATTATGGGTAGATTTTACATAAAAATTGGTAAAAATCATGGGTTTAGATAAAAACCTAGGGATTTAATAAAAATTATATTTTGCCACGAATATGATTATGAACGTAGTAAATCATATATTGATATTCCTTAGGGTAACAACTTTCTTTGAAAATTTCTAGAATCTAGGCACGTGGGCCTAGGGGTGAATTTTGGAATCTTGAATTTTGGGTTGGGTAATTACTTTAAATAGGATGGATATGAACTTTTGAGCATAGATTGATTAATTTGTACAATGTTTGGCTAGTTTCTAGTCTTTTGGTACCAAATTTGGAGGTTTGAGCACGTTCTTGAATCTGGAAGTGGGCTTTGAGACGAGGTAAGTCTCTTTTCTAACCTTGTAAGAGGGAATTAAACCCCATAGATAAATTAAATAATGTATGTGTACCTATTTGTGGGGGCTACGTGCGTACGAGGTGATGAGAGTCCGTAGGGAGCATCAAGTTACCCATCAGGCGCGCATAGTTGATCCCTACTTCGAGACTTCACGGTGAGCTGCCTTCTGAGCCGTTCTGCAACAGCTAGAGTCTCCTTTGTGTTTTTACTTTTCTGTCTATTTCCTTTCAAACAGCATGCTAGTACTCTTTTATATATTCTACTAGATTGCCCACACACTTGTGACACCAGATCTTGGCACACATACTAGTATATTTGGTTGGTCTCTATGGGTCTCAGTCTGCAGTGGGTTATGCGATTGCATAACCACTATGCGGACCACATAACCATCGCAGAACTGATTTGCTCACAACATAAACAACAAAATGCAATCACAAACTCTACCGCAAAGTGGTGAATGCGATCGCAAAACAATCGCAAATGGCATGGTTCACAACTGGGTGGTCTTGTTCAATTTGCGATAACTTTACATTTAGCATATTGATTATGCGACCGCAACTGTTACTGTATTTCATAAGCGTCCTCAGGAGACTTAAGGTTTAATTATGCGGCCAAAATGCAAATCGCGTTTTGACTTTGCGGATCGCAAATGTCATCGTCCCCAGGAGACTTAGTGTTTAATTATGCGTCCAAAATGCGGATCACATTTCGATCTTTGCGGATCGCAATTTCCATCATCCTCAGGGCTCAAGTTATCATTTCAACAATGACGGACCTATTTCTTTCTACCCATTATCCTAGATGCATTTCCTACCCAAAAACAACTAATCTATGGAAAAACAACTAAGAAAAATAGCATACAACCAAAATTTTCAGAATGAAAGTAAAAAAAAAAAAAAGAATAAAGAAGAGATAACCATTAACCTTAAACTCGAAAATAAGGGCAAAGGCATATACCAGTGAGGATGAGTGTAGAACGATGGAGATTATGAATGGGTTTTCGTTGTTTGATGGATTCGATCACTTAGTCGTGCTTGCTTTCTTCTTAGTTCTTCCGTTCTTTTCTCTTTTTTTTCTTTCTCTTCTTCTTTTATATTTTTGTTTTGTTTTAAATAGGGAGGAGTGAAAAAATTTGCGATCTCACTTACCTAGAATTTTTACGATGGGAAGGGTACCAAATAACACACTATGCGACCGCATATGTGATATGTGGTGTGTTTACTTGGCCTGCTCAAAGGTGACAAATACGGTGCAAAATGTGGTCCCTAGAGTTTAAATGTGCCTAAATAGTACACCTCCTCTTCGCATTCATACCAACAATATTAGCCAAATTCTCTGCTTGAGTTTGCGACCAGAATGTGATCTGCATAGTGAAAATGTGACCGCATTTTTGTAGCAAACTTCACAGGGTGGTTTTCTTCCCTTTGTTAAGCATTCCTACCAAGTGTTGCGATCTTTTGAACCCCTTGTACTTTAATGCACAATTTAAATTACTCAAGTAAATTTATCTATCAAAAATTAAAAATTGAAAAAGCAAAAGAGTGTTATCACACATGGGTTGTCTCCCATGAAGCGCTTGATTTAACGTCCTGGCACGACCAAGTTGATGTTCTTTTGGATTTATTCAATGGTCGGACATGGACCATCTTTTAGAGCAAGATGCATTACCAAAGGTTTTTCTCCATATGAGCCCAAGTAGTTCTTGATGTGTTGTCCATTTACCTTGAATGCCCGGGACCCATCTTCCAATGCTAGTTCCACAACTCCATAAGGAGAGACATTGACCACTTTGAATGGACCTGACCATTTTGATTTGAGCTTGCCTAGAAACAATTTTAGCCTTGAGTTAAAGAGCAAGACCAAGTCACCCGACTTGAACTCTCTTTTCAAGATCTTTTTTTCACTGACGAACTTCATCCATTCTTTGTACACAGCTGCACTTTCAAAAGTATGGAACTGGAATTCCTCCATTTCATTGAGTTGTGTTAACCTCAAATTTGCAGCTTCAGCCAGTCCAAGTTCAACCTTTTTAACGCCTACAAGGCCTTGTGTTCCAGCTCCACCGGTAGATGACAAGCTCTTCCAAATACCAACCGATAAAGAGAGGTACCAATAAGAGTTTTGTACGCCGTGCGATATGCCCACAACGCGTCATCTAGCTTCCTTGACCAGTTTGTCCTATTTGCATCAATAGTATTTACTAGAATACTCTTGATATCCCGGTTAGAGACCTCAACTTTACCACTTGATTGTGGATGATAAGGAGTGGCTACCTTGTGCTTGACGCCATATTTCTCAAGTAGTCGTAATAAAACCTTGTTACAGAAGTGAGACCCTCAATCACTAAGAATGGCTCTAGGAGTACCAAACCGGGTGAAAATGTTCTTCTTCAAAAATGTGGTCACACTCCTTGTTTCGTTGTTTGGTAAATCAATTGCTTCAACTCATTTGGACACATAGTCCACAGCCACCAAAATGTATTTCATCTTGTAAGAGCTTACAAAGGGGCCCATGAAGTCAATTCCCCATACGTAAAAGATCTCTATCTCCATCACAAAGTGCATTGGCATTTTATGCCTCTTGGAGATTGAACTTTGTCATTATCATTGGTCACAAGCCTTTACCATTTTATTGGCATCATGATAAATTGAAGGCCAATAGTAACCATATTCAAGAACCTTAGCCGTTGTTCAATTTCCTCCATGATGACCTCTAACCGGTGAGTCGTGGCATACTTTTAGAATTGGCATAATTTCTTCTTCTGGAACACATCTTCTGATAATATTGATAGCACAAACACAGAACAAGAATGGTTCCTCCCAATAGTATTGCTTACAGTCTCTCAAAAACTTCTTCCTTTGATAGGATTCCAATCCCTCTGGGATAAGGTCAGTAACTAGATAGTTAGCAATGTCGTCATTCCAAGGAGCAAAAATGCTAGATAATGCCAATATATGTTCATCCGGGAGTGCATCATTGATTTCAAGATCTTCCTTTAGTCTCTCTGCCTCCTCAAGTCTTGACAAATGATATGCCACTTGATTTTGAGTTCCCTTGCAATCTTTGACTTCAAAGCCAAACTCTTGAAACAACAAGACCCATCGAATCAACCGAGGTTTGCATCTTTCTTTTCCATGAGGTAGCAAAAAGATGCATGATCTGTGTACACTACTACATTGGATCCCAACAAATACGATCAGAACTTCTCAAAGACATAAACAATGGCAAGAAATTCTTGCTCTATTACCGTGTAATTCATTTGTGCCCCATTGTGTGTTTTGCTTGCATAGTAGACTAGGTGAAGAACTTTGTTGCGATATTGTCCAAGCACTTCTTCAATAGCTACACCACTTGCGTCAAACATGAGCTTGAAAGGAAGAGACCAATCAAGAGTGAAAATAATAGGTGCCTTGGAGATCCTTTGCTTCAATTCTTCAAAGGCTTTGAGGCATTTCTCATCAAACACAAACTTGGCATCCTTCTCAAGGAGCTTGCATATAGGATTTGCAATTTTTGAAAAATCCTTGATGAAGCGCCTATAAAATCTAGCACGCCCCAAGAAACTTCGAACACCTTTTACGGAAATAGATGGAGGAAGCTTAGAAATAATCTCAATATCTGCCTTGTCGACCTCTATGCCATGCTTTGAAATTTTATGCCCCAACACTATGCCTTCGTCCACCATAAAGTGACATTTCTCCCAATTCAGTACAAGGTTGGTCTCCTCAAATCTCTATGCACTTGTGTAAGATTTCAAAGACACTGCTCAAAAGAATCACCCACTACTGAGAAGTCGTCCATGAAGACTTCTAGGAAGTCCTCTATCATGTCAGAGAAAATAGACATCATGCATCTTTGAAAAGTGACAGGAGCATTGCAAAAGCCCAATAGCATCCGTGTAAAAGCAAAGAGTGTCGTATGGGCAAGTAAACGTCGTTTTCTATTGATCTTCTAAGGCAATGTTGATTTGGTTGTAGCCGGAATATCCATCAAGGAAGCAATATAATGACCTCCCTGCTAGCCGACCAAGCATTTGATCAATAAAAGGCATAGGGAATTGGTCCTTTCATGTATCACTGTTTAGCTTCCCATAATCAAAATAAACTCGACACCCAGTTACCGTTGTTGTTGGGATGAGCTCATTTTTCTCATTTTTGATCAATGTCATGCTTCCCTTTTTTTGGCACACACTACACCGAGCTCATCCACGAACTATCGGCAATGGGGTAGATTACCCCGGCATCCAATCATTTGATGATTTCTTTCTTTACCACTTCTTACATTGACGTATTCAACCATAGTTGATGTTCCCCACTTGGTTTCGTTTCACTTTCCAATTGGATTTTGTGCTCACAAATTCCCGTGGGAATCCCACGAAAGTCTGCAATTGTCCATCCAATGGCTTGCCTATGCTCCGTCAAGACCTCCAGTAATTGGTTTACCTACACATCATTCAACAAAGAAGACATAATTACTGGTAAAATATCATTAGAACCAAGAAATTTGTACCTCAAGTGCGATAGAAGTGGCTTCAGCTCTACTTGTGATGGCTCAATGATAGATGACTTTGCAGGAGGTGTGGCCCTATTCTCTAAGTCGAGAGATAGCTTTTCAGAGCATAAGTGTAGGAACTAATACCCCCCAATGCACTTACTGAATCCATGCACCCATCCATGTCTTCGCCATCAAAGTTCACCAAAATAGCAACCAATGCCTCACCAAGGCATTGTTCTTCCATTTTCATTTCGACGGCATCTTCCACCTTATCAACAACGTCAATCACTAAAATACTTTCATACTCAAGGGGTAATTTCATACCATTACTCGCTTGAAATGTGACCTCTTCATCATTCACACGGAATTTAAATTCATTCCATTCCAAATCTATGAGTGCTCTTCCCGTGGCTAGGAATGGTATCCCCAAAATGATGGGGATTTCTTTGTTAACCGCACACTCTAGGATCACAAAATCAGTGGGTAAATTTAACTCTCTCACTTTTACAATCACATCATCAACAATTCCTATCGGCCGCTTAAAAAAATGATCGGCCATTTGTAATCTCATGTTTGTAGGCTTTGGCATTTCCAATCCCTCTTGCTTATAAATGCCAAGCGGCATCAAGTTAATGATAGCCCTATTGTCACAAAGGACCCTTGCAAAATCACGTGCCCCGATAGTGCATGGAATAGTAAAGGCTCCCGGGTCCTCTTTCCTTTGCATAGTGGTTGTGGCAATAATAGAGCTAACCCGGTGAGTCATGTTTACCACCTCATTCCAAGGTCCTCTTTTTTGTAATCAAATCCTTCAAATATTTGGCAAACCCCGGCATCTCTTAAAAAGCTTCCAAGAATGGAATGTTTATCGACGATTGCTTGAGAATGTCATAGAAATTCTCAATTTTGCTATCATCCACTTTTCTCACAAGTCATTGAGGAAATGAGGGAGGAGGTCTAGGAATAGGAGGTAGAGCTTTTGATGTCTCTTTCTCTTCTTTCCTTACCTCTTCCATGTTCACTTCTTGCACCTTCTCTTTTTTGGAACTATTTCAACTTCAAAAACCCTTTGCTCTTCCACTTCAATTTCTTGTTCGGGCTTTTCCACTTCAACCGCTTGCTCAATTTCTCTATGTAGAACTTTCCCACTTCGAGTAGTTATTGCCATGACATGAGAAGTTGAACCACTTCCTCCACCCTTTGGGTTCGCAATAGTATCACCTGAAAGTTGCCCTTTTTGCTTAGGTTTTGTTCTCTATAGAGATCTCTCATTTGCATCTCTAGTTTTTGAATGTATGCGGTATGAGAGCCAACTATATCGGTCATGTTCCTCATGGAAGCGTCGAACTTTTCTTGATTCTGCAATACTCGTTCAAGCATGCTTTCTAACTTAGAATCACTTAAGGAACCTTGGTTTGCATATTGACCTTTTGGGGGGAAATTAGGGGTTGGAGCTCCGATTCAAAAAGTTGCTATTGTTCAAATTTCCTTAGTGTGAACTACCTTTGTCGTTTCTCCATTGTTGGCTACCTTGCCTTTGCGGGTTAGGCCTCCACTGATTCTGTTGTCCTTGACCTTGGTAACGCTGCCTTTGATTTCCTCCTTGAGGGTTATTGATATAATTTGTTTCCTCAAAATCTTCATTTGATATGGGTGGCACATCTTTCACTCCATTCATTTTCGTAGTTTTGCTCTCGGTGAGCATCTTTATCAACACATTGACATTTGTAGCAAGCCCTGCTATCAGTTGATCCCTCTCTTGATTTTCTTTGATTAGGTTGCTCAAGTAAGGAGAACCATATGTAATTCCACCTATAGTGTCCTCGGAGTGCCATGCTTGGTTGTGTTTTGTCATTTTGTGTAGGATTTGTGTCACCCGTGTGAATGATTTGTCCATGAAAGATACGTCAGCTGCCATTTTGGCTATAGCTTGATTCATAGGATCCAAACCTAAACAAAAATTTTCCAACAACAAGGAATCCGGAAAACCATGGTTTGGATACCTCACCAAATATAATTTAAAATGGTCCCAAGACTCATGCAATTGTTCTCCCTGTATTTGCTTGAAAAAGAATATTTTGTCCCTGAGCTCAGACTTCTTACTTTGCAAAAACCACTTTGACAAGAATGCTCGGACAAGTTCGGTCCACGAATGGATGAAGTTTGGTGGCAGATTCTGGAGCCATTTCCTTGCATCCCCAGCTAGAGAGTTCTTGAAGCATCTCAACCTCAATGCATCATTCGAGACATTATTCTGCTTGTGCATTGCACAAACACCCAAGAAGTTTCTTAGATGTTGTGTTGATCATCATCAGTGGAATTTCTGAAAAATCCCTCAGCTTTAAGCATAAGGATTAAACCATGTTCCACTTTGAATGTTGTAACACCAACAGCAGGAGGTACGATAGCATTTGTGTCCTCAATGTACTCCTCGATGTCTGCAAAAGGATTCTCTCCCATTTCTGTCTCTACGTCATCATCATATTGTGACATGTTTTCCTATCAAGACCAAGCAAAACAAGCAAAGTGTGATGGACTAGATAGGATGTAAACTAAAGCACACACTGCTTAGTAATTTCAAAACTGTATTCCTCGGCAACGGCACCAATATTTGATTCTCTTAAATTACACTTTAATAAATAGTGTAAGGCAGTCAATGTCAAATATAACAACCCAACAAGGTTGGGGTCGAAACCTATAGGAAATAGGTGTGAAAAGATCACTCGAGTATAGTGTTGCTCGACTAAAGTCGCAACTCTATCCAGTTAACAGTAGCAAAATATGAATTAATGGCAACAATAATATGAGTTGAGTTTTGTTTTAAAATAATAGCTAGTTGAAAAATAGAGAGTGTAAATGATTTGATTAAAGAAACCAGGGTTGTGTCCCCTTTAATGAAGTGTAATGCTACTGGTGTTGATATAATATATTTTTAATGGAAGGTTATTTTGATATGAAAATGATGTTTAAATGGCTACCCAATATTTTCAGTAGTTGGGTAATATTTTCTCTTTATGATTTTTCCAAATATAAAAGAGTTGAAATTAAAAACAATCAATATATGCCAAATAAAATTCACTTATTCCTAAGAGATTATATTAAATAACGTTTAAAACCTTGAGCCTTTGATATTTACTTCTAAAAATTCCAACTCACTTTCCCAGGCAAAGAAGAATTTAATGACACTTGTCAATGTTTGCAACCACCAACAATAATTGAAGAATGAGAAGTGAAAAAATATCAACCAATCAGTATACATATAATCAATGCTAAACACCCATTAATATTACACTCATTTAGGGTTCACAACCTTGGTATTTAAAGTTAGCTACTCATGCTAAAAAATGCAAAAGGAATAGAATATTTAATGACATAAAGCTTAAAATGCATAATTCTTCAACCCAAAAGCTTCCAAAAGAGATTATTATTATTGTATTGTCTTCTAGCTTCAAAGTCAAAACAGATACCCCCACAAAATCACCATAAATCTTTTAATAGAGGTTCAAAGTCGGGACAGAAAACGGATAAAAATTCCCTTTCAGGTAAGATATGTGACCGCATTTCTGTTGCAAAGAGGATATGCGGTCTGCACTTTTGACAAGTCTATCGCAGATTGTAACCCTAGTTTCCAGTACTTCACCGCATTTACGTTTTGCGGTCCGCATTGTAGAAATGCAACCGCATTATGGCATTGCATTTTTTTTCTTCATTAGTCTTCATGTTGGTTTGCGATCCAGTTTGCGTCTCGCAAACAAGTTATGCGATTACAAACATTACCAAATTCTTGGCATTGAATTTTTCCTAGAACTTTGTTTAGATCTGCGATCCTTTGCTAGGTATACGGCTCGCATGTGACGTTTTCGATCGCATAACCTCATTTTTGCTAAATTTTGCTCTTTTCTTGTCTTTTTGCGTCCATTTCCAAGTTCTTGAGTCTTTAAACCTTATGTTTTGTAAAAAAAAAAACTTACATAAGTAAAGGGAATACCTTCAAAACAAGCTAAAATCCAAGCAAATGGTTATGAAATGTGCCAAAATTCTCTGTCACATCACCATTCAGTTTGTGAGATTGGATCTTTCAGAGCCCATACGGGTTCTAGCCTGTGTGGTTTCTTGGTCTTTGTTATTCGATCGTATCAGGAAGCGACACTATGATGACCCTCATTACTTGTCCTCAATGACAAGGTTCAGCATGGCGATGTCAGGGATGTGACTATCGGTGAGGACGAGGTATTGAGGATACAAGGTCGGGTCTGTGTACCCAGTGTTAATGGTATTCGGGAGTTGATATTGGAGGAGGCTCATAGTTCGCGGTATTCCATCCATCCGTGTGCCACAAAGATGTATCAGGATTTGAGACAACACTACTGGTGGAGGCGGATGAAGAAAGACATAGTGGGATTTGTAGCTCGGTGCCTCAATTGTCAGTAGGTGAAGTATGACCACCAGAGACCAGGTGGGTTACTTCAGCAGATAGATATTTCGGAGTGGAAATGGGAGAGGAACACCATGGACTTTGTAGTTGGACTCCCTCGGACTGCGAAGAAGTTTGATACTATTTGGGTAATCGTGGATCGGCTGACCAACTCCGCTCATTTCATTCCAATATGTAATACTTATTCATAGGAGCGGTTGGTGGAGATTTATATCCGGTAGATTGTTCGTCTACATGTTATTCTAGTTTCCATTATCTCAGATAGAGGTAATCAGTTACATCGGGATTTTGGAGGGCCATTTAGCGTGAGTTGGGCATTCTGGTAGAGTTGAGTACAACATTTCACCCTTGGACGGACAGACAGTTCGAGTGCACAACTTAGATTCTTGAGGATATGCTCTATGCGTGTGTGATTGAGTTTGGAGGGTCTTGGGATCAGTTCTTTCCATTGACAGAGTTTTCTTACAACAATAGCTATCAGTCCAGCATCGTATGAGGCTTTATATGGTAGGTGGTGTAGATCTTTGGTGGGTTGGTTTGAGCCAGGTGAAGCTAGGTTATTGGGCACAGATTTGGTTTAGGATGCTTTGGAGAAGGCTAAGGTAATTCAGGATAGACTCCGTACAGCCCAGTCCAGACAGAAGAGCTACAAGGATTGGAAGTTTCGTGATGTTTCCTATATGGTTAGAGAGCGGGTTCTGCTTCGGGTTTCGCCTATGAAGGGCATTATGAGATTTGGGAAGAAAGGGAAGTTGAGTCCGAGTTTTATTAGCCCTTTGGAGATATTGAGGCGTGTTGGGGAGGTTGCTTATGTGCTTACCTTACCTCCCAGCTTGGCAGGGGTTCATCCGGTAATTCATGTTTCGATGCTCTGGAGGTATCACGGTGACCCGTCGCACGTGTTGGATTTCAGTTCAGTCCAGTTGGACAAGGATCTATCCTATGTTGAGGAGCCAGTGGCTATATTGGATAGGCAGGTTAGAAAATTGAGGTCAAAGAACATTGCTTTAGTAAAAGTTCAGTGGTGGGGTCAGCCGCCCGAGAAGGCGGCCTCGGAGACCGTGCAGGATATGTGCAATCGTTACCCTCATCTTTTCACTAATTCAAGTATGTATTTATGCTCGTTCGAGGATGAACGACTGTTTAAGTGTAGGAGGATGTGACGACCCGGCCTGTCATCTTAAGAATTAACACCCCGATCCCCTATTAACTGCTTTCCCAAGTCTATTTCCGCTTATTTAATTTGTCGGGATGTTCTATTTTGGCTTTCGGAAAGTTTTGGGATACTTAGTCCCAAAATGAGAGCTTAAGTGTTGGAAAGCTGTTCATAGTTGAAATAATGTGAAGATGGCCTCCAAATGGAAATTCGATGGTTCTGTTAGCTCCGTCATGTGATTTCGAGGTTGGGAGCATGTTAGGAATATGTTTTGGAGGCCCGTAGCTTATTTAGGCTTGAAATGCCAATGTTTGAATTTTTGAAGTTTCCGGTTAGATGGTGAGATTTTGATCCGAGGGTCGGAATGGAATGCTGGAAGTTGCAATTACTTCGTCATGTCATTTGGGATGTGTGTGCAAAAGTTTAGGTCATTCGAACGTGTTTTCGTTAGATTTTTTATCGAAAGAATATTTGGAGGGAAATTGGAGTTCTTAGGTTTAAATCCTTGATTAGTTCGAGTTTTTGACGTCGTTTTAGGTGGTTTAAGGATCTGTGCAAGTTTGAAAGTTGTTATGGGATATATCCGTAGGTTTGGTTGAGGTCCCGGGGGCCTGGGGTGTGTTTCGGATGCTCAACGAGCCATTTTGAGTTGTTAGATTTTGGTTGAGGTCTGTTGCAAACTTATCCTTCTTCGCGTTCGCATTTCCTCCTTCACGTTCGTGAACCTTTGCCTTTTTCCTTCTTCGCGTTCGCATATTATTATTATTTGGCTTATTTGGCTGAGGTTTGTGACTATTTTTCCTCATCGCATTCGCATGCCTTTACTCGCATTCGCGTAGCTTTGCAAGTTCACCCTTTGCATTTGCGTACTGGTTCACGCGTGCGCGTAGAGCAAACTCTGGGCCACCATATTTTCCTCTTCCAAGTTTGCAAGCTTGCTTCCACGTTCGCGAAGCACATTTGAGCAACCTTCATTTTTCTTCTTTGCGAACGCGAGACTTCTACTGTGTTCGCGATGCATTAAATACCTGGGCAGATATAAAATTTCAAAAACGAGGCCTTAGCCATTTTGTCCAAAACTTAAACTTGAGATCTCATATTTGAGCGATATTTCGATGGATTTTTGGAGATATCGATTGGATATCGATTCTAAACTCATTTTTGCATGTAACCCACTAATCTAAGTGTCAATTCCTACTTTAATTTCATATTTTGAATGAAAAATTGATAAAAACTTCATAGAGGAAATAATTGTGTTTTGAGTGGGTTTTTGACATCTGATTTGAGAGATTTTTATATGGTTAGACTCGTGTGAGTGTGAGGATTCTAAAAATATAAATTTCACCCGATTCCGAGATATTGACCTGAGAGGCGTTTTGGTCATTTTACCTAATTTCGCATCTTAGATTTAAATTAAATCTTAGAATCAGTTGCTTGAGATATTATTTATGATATGTAATTGAATTGAATAGATTCAGGATATTTGGAGTCGGATACTCGTGGCAAACATGTGGTTTCGAGTTGATTTTGAAGCCGGTTAGAGGTAAGTGGCTTGTCTAACCTTCTGTGAGGGACCTTTCCCCTTAGGATATGATATTTGATAATTGAATGCCTTGTACGTGAGGTGACGAGCGCGTACTTGAGTTAATTGTTGAAAATTTGATTTTCTTTAAGTATTTAAACTGAGTTCTCTTACCTGCTTTATTATACTTGCAAATATAGCATGTGTTAGTATAAAAAAGCATGCTTAGTTGACTTGACTTGCTTATTTGCTTAAATTTCTTTGTTTGCATTGCGTGAATCATGTAAGGCTAGGACTACCAGTTGTATTGAACTGTATTTCTGACTATCTTGTATTTGTGTACTTACATTGGGACTACGCATGTGGGATTCCGATAGCTACCCCTTATTTATTTACTTTGAGACTACGGGTTAGATTCCCAGTAGATCCCCTGCACATTACTTTGGGACTACAAATCGAATTTCGGTAGATCCCCATGCACTGATAGTTGGACTACGGGACTGTATCCCGGAAGATCCTTCTGATAAATACATATGATGGACTACGGGACGGTATCCCGGGAGATCCTCTGGACAGTTGATGAAAGGGACTACAGGATGGCATCCTGGGAGATCCTCGTTGTTGCTATTATTATTGAGGTGTTTATTTCGTGTTACTCTGTTCCTTGTGTGTTTATTGCTGCCTTGTATAACCTATCTTATTTCATTGTTGTACTCCTTTATATTGTTTATTTTATACTATGAAACTTATTACTATGTTTAACCTCAGTAGGGCCCTGACCTTCCTCGTCACTACCCTAACGAGATTAGGCTTGGCATTTACTGAGTACCGTTGTGGCGTACTCATGCCCCTTCTGTCCATCTTTTTAATATGCAGATCCAGGTACCTACACCCAGGCATATCACCCTTGAGGCGGGGAGATCTATCAGAGACTTCAAGCTATATCTGTCGCCTCTGCTGACCAAGGAGTGCCTATCTTCTTCTATCTTTTAGAAGCTAGCCTTTCCTCTTACTGTTGTTTTTAGACATTCTGGAGTTAGAGAATTGTACTAAATTTCTTTCCACTTGTGTTCCCGTGAGTTTCCGAATTTCGGGATAATATTTTAGGCTTCCGTGATGTTAAGTTGTATATGTCGAGCGGCATTTATATACATTTTTCTTCTAGTTTTTAAATTTTAAATTATTTATTTTTGCAAGTTATTTTGTTTCTGCATTGTTAGGCTTACCTAGTCGTAGAGACTAGGTGTCGTCAAGACATGTTCACGGAGGGCGAATTGGGTCATGACAGTAGTCAAGGTCATGCAATTTAACTATTAATCTAATCATGCAAACACCGAATAAAATAATATGCAAAATGTTTAAACTAAATTGCATTAAAATGCAAAACATGGATTCAAAGAAATCGTTAATTCTGAACAAAAGAAAAAGGTCAGGAAGTTACCTATTGAGGTCAAATAGATGCTGGTCCGGAGAAAAATTCGTAATCGCCCAACTCTGATGTTTTCGAAATGAGCCGAAATTAACATCAGTTGATTGTTCTCAAGAACAATCAAACAATGCAAATTTTGGGCCGATTCAAGTCTTGGAAATCTTGAAAAATCCAAAGAAGGACCTAGGACTTTTGGCCGTTTCTAAGATTTGAAATTCGTAAGAATTGAGTGGCTTTTTGGGAAAATTGATGAGGGTTAGGGATGAGAAAGGGAAGGAATTGTCTGGTGTTAATTTGGGGTCGTTCGGAGGTGGTGTCGCCGTTGGAAAGACTTAGGACGGCTAGGGTTTGGGTCTTCAGAGGAGTAATAGTTGGAGAATGGAGAGTCTTTAGGGTTTGGGGGGACTTAGGACAGTTATAAGGGGAAGCTTGATCAGTTCCCATCCGTTGGATGGAGATTAAATGAACGGCCAGGATTAGGGGAGGAAAAACCGGGTCATTTGGTTTGTAGGGGTAGGGGTGAGGGGAGATCTAGACCGAATTAAAGGGACTTGGGCCAGGGAAGCTTGAATTAAAAGGGCATTGGGCCAGTGAGGCCGGCCCAATCTCAAATAAAAACTACACAACCTCTTTCTTTTCCTCCTTTAATTTTACAAAGTTAACTACTTTAAACTCACATAACACTTAGAACTCAAATTGCAATTAACCTTTTTACTACTTTATCTATCAATTAATTAATCAATTAACCTAACAAATGCAAACTAAAAGAAGAAAATTAAAAACCAAAAGATAAAATGCAAAATGACTGGTATTTTTGTGATTTTCAATTAATAATGTATTTAATTAACGTAATTAAATCCTAAATGCGGATAAAAAAAATCTAAAAAATACAATGAAGAATTAAACACATTGTTTTTATATTTTCCATGACTTTAAAATATTAAGTATGCACAAAAATGCAGCTAAATGCAAACCAATGATTAAAAGAAATTCCTAGAAATTCTATAAAAGTTAGAAATAATAAGAAAAAATCTATTTTTGTGGATTATTTAGGAGCATTTTTTGTGAGACAAAATTTACATGCTCACAGTAACAAGCAAACTTTTGAGAATTTGGATAATATATGAATGACTTATTCAACAAATTTTATTTTAGTTTTAAGAAGTATTTGGAGCTTACGCCTCACTACAAAAACACACCTTAATGCCCAGGCGCACGCGCCAAATTGCTGGGCGAACTGTCTCTTGAGACTTTCACCCTCCATTATCGCCTCGGAACATTTTTGGTGCGTCTCGCCTCCACGCTCGCCCCGAAAATGCCTTTTAGAACACTGTTCATATATAACCTAAAAATCGCACCAAACTGTAAATTTTCTTTGGTTTGACATTAAACTTTGGGAAACCGAGAATTGGGAAAGCAAGACGGCGAAACCAAACCAATGAAATATACACCTATACATATAATACTAACAGGATACTCCATTTTTGCTGGCATATTTTCTTTTCTTTTTTTCTTGGTGGTTTTTTTCTCTTTATTTAGTCGAACACAATCTTAATTTACACTCGTCTAATTTAGTTTCTAAATTAATATTTCCTAATAATTATTTGTTAATATTAAATGTGTGGATGACTGAAAACAAAGTACGCTTAGGACAACAAGTTAAAAACCAGGATTTCAGTTATTGCAGTTATCGGTTTAATATCTGCACAAATTCAACGACAAAAACGGTTCTCCAATTGTTTTTTACTAGAAGTCCCATGTGGTCCTTTGTTCTCAGGTTCTTTTGCACCTTTGCCACTTTCATCCCCTAAACTTGTAAAACAGGGGGGAAAATAATACAAATAAAAACATAAAAACCAGAAATTAACCAAACAAGTAAAATTTCTTCGTACCTCAGCTAACAAATGAAAATTCCTGAATTTTACTTGCAAAATTCCATTACTGGGACGGAAATTTTCCAGAAATAGTATGGCCAATATTTTCCATGTTATGATCAAAACATGCCTTATTTGCATTGTTTTCTTGATCAATTACCCTATGCCTTCAATTTCTGTTGCACATACTGATGCCTTATTGAAGCTGAAGCAATCATTTACAAATGCAGAGTCTTTGGATTCTTGGAAACCGGAGACCGATCCGTGTGACAAAAATAGTCGTTGGGTTGGTGTCATTTGTCAAAACCAAATTGTTAGGAGTGTTCTACTTGGACGAATGAATTTATCAGGAAATATTGATGTTGATTCGTTGTCACAACTTCCTGGTTTACGAACACTTAGTTTTCGTAGCAATTCGTTCTCTGGACCGATCCCTGAATTCAATCGAATGGGTGCTTTAAAAGGACTTTATTTGTCTGCAAATCAATTTTCTGGTGAAATTCCATCGAATTATTTCGATAAAATGCAGCCGTTGAAGAAGTTATGGCTTTCTCGCAATAAATTTAGTGGTGTAATTCCATCATCAATATTACAACTGCATCATTTGATCGAGTTGCATTTAGAAAACAACCAGTTTTCAGGTCCAATCCCAACGTTGAACCAGTCGACATTGTTATCACTCGATCTTTCGAATAATAATTTGAAAGGGGAAATTCCAACAAGTTTATCAAGATTCAATGCAAGTTCTTTTAAGGGAAATGCTGAGCTTTGTGGAGAGAAATTAGGCAAAGTTTGTGATCAGGCCCCAAATAATAGCAATAATAATACCACAAATAACAAAAGTCATGGAAATTCGAATAAAAGCATCTCAATTTGGGTCATGATAGCGTCAATTGTACTGTTATTGATCATGGTAGTAGGAATATACTTCATGTGTCGTAGGCAACAAAATCGTCGCGCTGCTATTGAAAGTTTTGAGGAGCCATCACTCGGGAGGAGAATTTCGAGCGATAGCAAGAAATCATTTGAATTAAGTCGAAGAGGCAGCTCGATACGCAAAGGATCAATAAATGGAAAGCGCTTAGGCGATTTGACAATGGTAAATGATGATAAGGGTGAGTTTGGTTTAGCAGATTTAATGAAAGCTGCAGCAGAAGTTTTAGGGAATGGACCATTGGGTTCTTCTTATAAAGCAATGATGGCAAATGGATTAACAGTAGTAGTAAAAAGGATTAAAGAAATGAATAAGATTGGAAAAGATGGTTTTGATGCAGAGGTTAGGCGTTTAGGAAGATTAAGACATAAAAATATTCTAACACTTTTGGCTTATCATTATCGTAAGGAAGAGAAGTTGTTTGTATATGAGTATATTCCTAAAGGCAGCTTGATGTTCCTACTTCATGGTAAAGTACCTTGCTCTAACTATTTTAACTCATTTCTCTTACAAATTATCTGCACACATATACATGTGTACAGTTAAAATATACTTGTTAAACGTCTCGCATTGATTGAGGGAATGAGTTGATGTGCTCTATGTGGTCTAGGCAATTCGCACCTCATAAGCTGACTTTTTGAGATTCGATTTGACCTAATGTCCTTTTTCTTAACATGATATCAAAGACATACTTCTTCCTAATCTTGGATAATCCTTATTTCATGAGCTAATTTTTAGAGTTGATTTAGACTCAGGGTCATTTCTTCATAAATAATTTTTTCCTTTTTTGTTTTTTTTTCCTTTTCAAAAATGTGAAAATTTGCAAATTTTTTGATATTTTTCAAAAATGACCACTTTATTTCCCCACTCACAAAACTGAAATATTTTTTCAAGTGCAATGCATGTCCAAACATAATTTCAAATTCTAAATATTATTGACTTAACTCTAAATGTTATTTTTTTTCAAAAATTATAATTTTATGTCCAAACGCCAACTCAAACTAATCCTTGTTGTTTGTTTACCCAATATTGAGCCCCACGATATGTTATTCAATTTCTATATGTCCAATCCTTGCTGTAGGGACCATTAAACGTTCTGATTTAGTTGAGGGAATGGACTACTGTCTCCTTATATTGTTTAGGATTGTTCTCACCTACTGACCTAACTTTTAGTTTAGGTTGAATACGACCCAAGATCCATTTTTCGTAACAACATGAAACCATATTTACTCTGCATTTATAGTTTGGCCAATGCATGATGAGTTTATGATGTAAGTATTTCTAATATAGATTGCTGCATCGTTTTATGAATGATGACAGGTGATCGAGGAATTCCCCATGCTGAGCTCAACTGGCCAGTGCGTTTAAAGATTGTACAAGGAATAGCTCAAGGATTAAGTTATCTTCACACTGAACTTGCCTCTGATTTGCCTCACGGCGATCTAAAATCGAGTAATATACTTATAAACACAGACCACGGGCCAATACTCACAGGTTACGGATTCTACACCTTAATCAACAATGCACACGCAGCTCAAGCATTAATCGCGTTCAAATCTCCAGAGGCAGTACAAAATCATCAAGTTACACCCAAATCCGACGTTTATTGCCTAGGAATTGTAATTCTCGAGATATTAACAGGGAAATTCCCGTCCCAATATCTAAATACCGGTAAAGGAGGGATTGATATTGTGCAATGGGTGAAATCTGCGATTGCTGAGGGAAGAGAAGCTGAATTATGTGATCCAGATTTAATAGCAAGTGCCAAAAATTCAACGAGTCAAATGAAAGATTTACTTCATATTGGTGCAGCTTGTGTAGAGAGTAATCCACAACAAAGGATAAATATTACAGAAGTAATTAGGAGGATTGAAGAAATACAACAACAAACGATTCAGATAATGCCATCGCTTAGAGATGGATGTGCGGAAATACCAGTGTCACAATCCCCGACAAGGAACACCTAATTGGGAATTTCGCGACTGGTAATTCGAGGCATGGTTAATGTTGCAGCTTCTCCTATGGTCGTCAGACTAATGATAGTTTATTAACTAGTTGCTAGAACATATATTACTGACTAAATTTTTCTTTGAATTTGTGTTTTTTTTAGTTAGATGCTCCATTATGTGTCATTTCATTACCTCATAGAACAAGAAATGATAGGAGCAGCTGCATCCTGTGGAGAGATGAAAGAGCGTATGATTGCTTTTTAGGAATGTCAAAGAAATACAATTTCCTATTTCTATCATATTGTTGAGTGTTTACATAATTAATTTTGCGATTTCTGCTGGAGTTATTAATGCCTTTTGTATTTCTTTTCTTTTCTTTTCCTTTTCCTGAGTCGAGGTGCGATTGGAAACAATCTTTCTGTCCTTTCAGCTAGGGGTAAGACCTGAGACTATACTGGATATTTATTGTTATTGTTTATCATATTGTTGAGTGCCAACTCTTGTAGATATGAAATTTCTGAAGTACAAAATACAATTATGTTCTTATATGACAGTGAGGATCGATTTTATCTATTTATATTTTTCACACAATTAATAGAGAAGTACGGAACACAGTGGGGGAGCCATATTGAACCAAGAGGCGTCAAGCGACATCTCTTTTTCGAAAAATTACACTATATTGTTAGATAATATTTTATATTTTATACATATTTAATATACATTGACTCCTCTTGACTTTTCGATGTAACTAATTATTTATTTTCTGGCTCCGCCGCTGACGAAACACTAGATCGAATTACTAGATATTTTCAACGTATATAAAGTTCTGGTGTTTCCGGCGGACATACCGCATAGAGATTCCGCTTAGAGATTTCTCTTTTGTTTTTGTTTCTCTTCCTCTTTAAATTCTGATTCCCGGAAAGTTATTTGTTTTGCAAGGAATAGTCAGTAATTGTCTTTACATTAAAACATAAATTCAAATTATACACTGGAAAGAGTAGAGTTTTTATTTTAACGTTATTTTAAGAACGCATTAAATGAAATGTGTGTATCTTTCATTGGCCATGTATATGTTTTGACGGTGACCTAAGTGATCATGAAATTATACATTACAGCTGGAGATAAAAGAACTAAAACGTCACACATAAAGGATTTTCTAATCTGGCAAATAACAATTAATATCCCACCCTATTGTATTGGAGGAGTTTGCATCTATAGATTAAAAATTATTTGGTATTTTTTATATATAACAACAATATTTTAATAAAATTCCACAAAGGAAGTCTGGTAAGGGTAGTTTCCGGCGGCTCGACATATTTTGTGGCCTAAAGTCAAATAGTAATATGAGGCCTGTTGGAAACATGTTCTCAATGCGATATACTAAACGTGTATTCTTTTGTAAGTTTTGATGAATGACAAACAAAGCACAAATTGATATATGACGGAGTTCAAGTACAAGAGCACAAATGTTGAGATTGAAGCTCAAGACGTTGTTTTTAATTGATTGAGTTATTCTTAAATGTGATCTTGATCCTATAACTTGACTCCATAACATGGCTTCTCTCATAAAACTATTTTCCAAAATCATGCATACTTATTTCTGTATCAAATAATTTCAAATGATGCATATTTACATTAGACAAAATGTTTTCTAAACATGCCTCAAAAATCTGGGCTAAAATAATCGATTATGAACTTATGATAATCGATTGTTTCTGAGCCAAGACTGCATGACAATCGATTATGAATTAATGGTAATCGATTGTGAGTAAGACAGTGAACATCAGGTTTTTCCAAATCTGCATGATAATCGATTGTGATCAAATGCCAATCGATTGTTGTTGAGGTAAAGTTTTTCAATACTCAAAATAATCGATTATGAACTAATGGTGATCGATTATGTTGAGACAATGTCTTCCAGTGATTTTAAATTTAATTAAGTAATCGATTATGTCTTTAGATAATCGATTATCACTGAGACAGTAAGTTTTATGATTTTCAGAAAATAACAAGTAATCGATTATGGCTTTAGATAATCGATTATCACTGAGACAGTAAGTTTCATGATTTTCAGAAAATAACAAGTAATCGATTGTTGCAAAGGACAATCGATTGTTGCAAAGGACAATCGATTGTTGAAGCTGACCGTTGTCAAATGATTTTCAAATACCTCAAAGTAATCGATTATTGGTTTTCATATAATCGATGTTTTGCTTAAAATCTGGAAATGATTTTTAGAACGTTGCTGAAGTAATCGATTATAGATTTTATATAATCGATGTTTTGCTTAAAATCCGGAAATGATTTTTAGAACGTTGCCAATGTAATCGATTATGGATTTGGTGTAATCGATTATCTGTTTTTGAATTTTGCCAGTAATCGATTATGGATTGTAAGTAATCGATTATTAAGCGTAAAATCTGGGATTGATTTTTGATCTGACTGGCAGATAATCGATTGTTCGGTCTTGACAATCGATTGTCACTGAGTAAATTCAGCAATTCTTAATTGGCAATTAGACAACGGTAAGACCAAATTTTGCACCTATAAATACAGCTTCAACTCAGTGTTTTAAATACAACAACATACACTAACTGATCATTACATTGCTTTAAGCTTTCATTCAATTGTTCATCATTTTCTACTCATTTCATAAAGCTTTTGAGAGCCATATTATTGTTCAAAATTGTTGTGATCTTGAGCGTATTATTTTACTCATATCTACTCATCAAGGAGTACCTTTGTTAAGTGAGTGTTCAAGTATTTCAAATACTTGTAAGAGAATTTTGATTCTCTTGTGTTGAGGAACTTGTGCTTCCTCTGTTGAAGTCTTTGGGATTGTATCCCCGAGCAAGTGAAGTCTTTGGGATTGTATCCCCGAGCAAGTGAAGTCTTTGGGATTGTATCCCCGAGCAAGTGAAGTCTTTGAGGTGAGGAACCTCCGAGCAAGTGAAGTCTTTGAGATTGTATCTCCGAGCAACTGTAAAGGTTTGTTAAGCACCCGTAAGCTTAACAAGTTAGTAGAAAATCTCGAGAGAGTCTCTCGGGGACTGGACTAACCACTGTTGTGGCCAACCAGGATATATCCTTGTGTAAGTTATTTTTATTGCACTTATTTACTTTCTGTAAAATTTAAATTCCGCAAGAAAACGCTAAATTTCATTAAAACGCTATTCACCCCCCCTCTAGCGTTAAGCGTAGTTTCTAACAATTGGTATCAGAGCCCAACTCTCTGAAAAACTTAACAGTTTGAGAGAACCATCCATGGCTTCTACTCGTGACTTTTTTGCAGGAATAGGTGAAGGTGAATGCAACACGTCGCCTCCAAAATTGGGTGAAAACAACTACTCAGTTTGGAAAGATCGAATGAGAGTTTTTACGCTAGCAAACGACCTCTATCTATGGCAAATCATCAAGCATGGAAATCAAATGACGACAAAAGTTGGAAAAGCCAAGGTAAGTGAATACAACACAAATGCGATAAATATGTTGTATAAATCCTTGAACCAGGAAATCTGGAGAAAAATCTCCCACTACAAAACTGCTAAGGAAATGTGGGATAAGCTTGAAGAAATTCATGAAAGAACATCTCAAGTGGAAAAATGCTCAAATGATGAATCAAATATCAGGTGCCTGATGGCCGACGACAAAGAAAAAGAGGTAAGCACTTCTAACTCTCTCTCGTTTGAAGAACTTCAAAATGCCTATGAAGATATGTTTGGTAAATATGAAAATGTTGTTAAAATGATTAGAGATTTGAAGAAATCACTTTCCCAGCAAGAAATAGATTTCCAGAAAAATCTCTCTTTAAAAGAAAAGGATTTTGAAGAACGCTTTTTATTGAAAGAAAAAGATTTCGAAAATCAATTCTCTTTAAAACAAAAGGATTTTGAAAATCTGTCTCGTGATAACGAGAATCTTGTAAAAGAAAATCAATTTTTTCAAAATGATAGTGTAGAGCTTAGACAAGTCATTAAGACTATGCATGAAGCTTCTTATATTGGTAAATGCTCTACGTGTACTTCCTGCGACTCTTTGAAGTTAGAAAACGCAGAACTTAGGAAAACCTTAGAATCACATAGTGTAGACGCTCCTAAGGTTATTGAAGAAAAGGAAACGTCTAAGAATAATCAATGGCATAAAAACAGAAATTACAATAGAAATCCTACTGCTCCACCTAGAAATAACTCTAGGGCTGTAAACGAGTCTAGGACAAATTCCTTTAGACCACCTAGACACTACGCTAGGATGTATGAAAACAAGTCTAGGGTTAATAATTCTAGAACACCTAGATACAATTCTAGAAATTGGTACAATGAGTCTAGAATTAACCACTTTAGATCACCTAGAAAGAATTCTAGGATGATTGTTAACGAATCTAGGATAAATCACCCTAGACAACCTAGAAATGATTCTAGAAATTTCAACGCATCTAGGAATGACTATAGATCACCCAGAACGTATTTTGCTCCACCTAGACACAGGCACAATCCGAACGCAACATGTCATTACTGCAATCGTATAGGTCACATTGCACCGATGTGTTTCGCAAAGCATAGAGACTTCTCGTATGACTATAATCATTATTTGTCTAACCCCCAAGGACCCAAGATGGCATGGGTACCTAAAGAATATTAAATTGTTTTGTAGGTGTGCTTGACGGGATCAAGTGTACTATGGTACCTTGATAGTGGATGCTCCAAACATATGACGGGAGATGAATCCAAATTCCTTCAACTAGAGCACAAAGAAGGAGGAAACGTCATTTTCGGCGACAACAATAAAGGAAAAATAATCGGCATCGGATCGGTTGGTAAGGACGAAAACTCCTCTATTAAACATATATTGCTTGTGAAAGGGTTGAAGCATAATCTCTTGAGCATAAGCCAATTATGTGACAAGGGAAATCTTGCTCTATTTGATTCGGATGAATGTCTTGTGTTTAGACGTAGTGACTTCAAGATCATACTTCGTGGTTTTAGAATTGATAATATCTATATGGTTGATCTTGCAAACTCCTCTCCCGAATATGTTGATTGCTTAATGAGCAAAGAGGATAATACTTGGTTGTGGCATCGTAGATTAGCACACATGAACATGCATCTTTTAAATAAATTGCTTTCTCAAAACTTAGTAGTTGGTCTTCCCAATTTAAAGTTTGAAAATGATTCTATGTGCGATTCTTGTCAAAAAGGGAAGCAAACCAAAGCATCTTTTAAATCCAAAAATATTGTTTCAACTTCTAGACCTTTACAATTACTTCATATGGATTTACTTGGACCTTCTCGTATTGAAAGTCTAGGTAGAAATAAATATGCTTTTGTAATTGTTGATGACTTTTCTAGATTCACATGGACGCTATTTCTTGCAAATAAAAGCGATGCTTTTCAAAATTTCAAGTATTTTCTTAAACGTGTTCAAAACGAAAAGGAATCTACCGTCACTTCAATTAGAAGTGATCATGGGGGAGAGTTTGATCACAATCTCTTTGCGGATTTTTGTGACGAACTCGGAATCGAGCATACCTTTTCCGCTCCACGTACACCATAACAAAATGGGGTGGTGGAAAGGAAAAATAGGTGTCTCGAAGAGATGGCAAGAACCATGCTCGACGAAGCTAAGATTCCCAAACACTTTTGGGCGGACGCCGTGAGTACCGCTTGCTATGTTTTAAATAGAGTAGCAATTCGGCCGATACTCTTGAAAACCCCATATGAACTGTATAAGGGTAGAAAACCCAATATTTCCCACTTACGTGTTTTTGGTTGTAAATGTTTTGTTCATAATAACGGCAAAGACCAATTAGGTAAATTTGATGCAAAATCGGATGAAGCTATTTTTATTGGTTACTCCTCACGTAGTAAAGCATATAGGGTCTTTAACAAAAGAACCCAAATTGTGGAGGAATCCCCACATGTTGTGTTTTCCGAAGATAATGCTCGCTTGGCGAGAAAGGATTGTGGTTTTGATCTTGCAGATATCTTGAGTAATTTGAAAAACAAAATACATGAAGAACCGCCAAAGGAAAACAATGATGAAATTATAGAACAATCAACGGAAGAAGCTCCACAATTGGAAAGTGAAACAAAAGAACAAAAGGAATGGAGGACGATCAAAGATCACCCTCTTGATCAAGTAATCGGCGATATTGGAGGAAAGGTAAGTACTCGAAACTCCCTTAAAAACACCTTAGAACTTACTGCTTTTGTTTCTCAAATTGAACCCAAAACCATCTCTGAAGCAATTGGGGATGAATTTTGGACCTTGGCAATGCAAGAGGAGCTTAACCAATTCGAACGAAATGACGTTTGGGATTTGGTGCCAAGACCCGAAGATCATATCATAGTTGGTACGAAATGGGTTTTTCGCAACAAACTAGATGAAAATGGTATAATCACTAGAAACAAAGCTAGGCTTGTGGCTCAAGGCTACAATCAAGAAGAAGGTATTGATTATGAGGAGACTTATGCTCCAGTAGCTAGATTAGAAGCTATTCGCTTATCTTGCTTTCGCTTCCTCTATGAATTTTGTCTTATATCAAATGGATGTGAAAAGTGCGTTTTTAAATGGTTTTATTGAAGAAGAAGTTTATGTCAAACAACCCCCTGGTTTTGAAAACTTTAAATATCCCGATCATGTTTTCAAACTCAAAAAGGCTCTCTATGGTTTAAAACAAGCTCCCCGAGCTTGGTATGATAGGTTGAGTAAATTTCTTTTGAAAAATGATTTCATTAGGGGAAAAGTTGACACAACTCTCTTTGTCAAACACAAAAACAATGATATTTTATTAGTTCAAATATATGTAGATGACATTATATTTGGTGCCACTAACAATGCTTTATGCAAGGAATTTTCCAATCTAATGACTAGCGAATTTGAGATGTCTATGATGGGCGAATTAACCTTCTTTTTGGGACTACAAGTAAAAAAAATGAAGGAAGGTACATTCATTTGCCAAGCCAAATATTGCAAAGAATTGCTTAAACGCTTTGATATGAACAATGCAAAAGAAATGGCAACTCCCATGAGCACATCCGATCATCTAGACAAAGATGAAAAAGGTAAGGAAGTCGACACCAAAAAGTATCGAGGTATGATTGGCTCTCTACTTTATCTTACTGCTAGTCGTCCGGACATCATGTTTAGCGTGTGCTTATGCGCTCGTTATCAATCATGTCCGAAGGAGTCTCACTTTTCGGCGGTAAAACGAATTTTACGGTATCTTGTTGGTACCTCAAATGTGGGTCTATGGTACCCCAAAGGCTCTTCATGCCAACTCATTGGCTATTCCGATTCTGATTTTGCTGGATGCAAATTGGACCGCAAGAGCACTAGTGGCACTTGCCATTTGCTCGGTAGCTCTCTCGTTTCTTGGTTTAGCAAGAAACAAGTAAGTGTTGCGTTGTCCACAACCGAGGCTGAATATGTAGCCGCGGGGAGTTGTTGCGCTCAAATCCTATGGATGAAACAACAACTCTTGGACTATGGCCTAAGACTTGATCACATTCCTCTTAGATGTGATAACACTAGTGCCATATGCTTGACGAAGAACCCCGTTCTTCATTCGCGAACCAAACACATTGAAGTTAGACATCATTTTATTAGAGATCACGTTCTCAAAGGCGATGTCGAAATTGAATTTGTTGAAACTAAAAGCCAATTGGCAGACATCTTTACAAAGCCTTTGGATAAAGAGTCCTTCTTCCGAATTCGCAATGAACTCGGGATCCTTGACTCCACATTGATCTAAGTCATGCATTGCATTTCTTCTCCTACACATTTCTAACTTGAGCGTCGGAGGCGTCTAACTTCTTTTTGCAGGTATCGCCCTACAGAAAAAGAAAATTTTATTTGGGCAAACCGCAAATCATCGGACATATAATCGATTATCCCGTATCAATAATCGAATGTCACCTTTCTAATTTTCAATAAATAAACTTTGTTTTATTTCGTCTTTGTGTATCTTTCCTTACTATTTTTTTGCTAATGGCAAAAGGGGGAAGATAACAGGATAACGGGTATGCACCACCTCTAAAGGATAACGGGTATGCACCACCTCTAAATTGCTTAATTGCTTATAAGCTTAAATTGAGGGGGAATTCTTAAATTGAGGGGGAACAAGAACAAATATGCATACTTGTTACTTGTCTTGAATCGTCAATATTATTTGTCAAAATTGCATATCCCGCTTAATGTTTGCCATTATCAAAAAGGGGGAAATTGTTGGAAACACGTTCTCAATGCGATATACTAAACGTGTATTCTTTTGTAGGTTTTGATGAATGACAAACAAAGCACAAATTGATATATGACGGAGTTCAAGTACAAGAGCACAAATGTTGAGATTGAAGCTCAAGACGTTGTTTTTAATTGATTGAGTTATTCTTAAATGTGATCTTGATCCTATAACTTGACTCCATAACATGGCTTCTCTCATAAAACTATTTTCCAAAATCATGCATACTTATTTCTGTATCAAATAATTTCAAATGATGCATATTTACATTAGACAAAATGTTTTCTAAACATGCCTCAAAAATCTGGGCTAAAATAATCGATTATGAACTTATGATAATCGATTGTTTCTGAGCCAAGACTGCATGACAATCGATTATGAATTAATGGTAATCGATTGTGAGTAAGACAGTGAACATCAGGTTTTTCCAAATCTGCATGATAATCGATTGTGATCAAATGCCAATCGATTGTTGTTGAGGTAAAGTTTTTCAATACTCAAAATAATCGATTATGAACTAATGGTGATCGATTATGTTGAGACAATGTCTTCCAGTGATTTTAAATTTAATTAAGTAATCGATTATGTCTTTAGATAATCGATTATCACTGAGACAGTAAGTTTTATGATTTTCAGAAAATAACAAGTAATCGATTATGGCTTTAGATAATCGATTATCACTGAGACAGTAAGTTTCATGATTTTCAGAAAATAACAAGTAATCGATTGTTGCAAAGGACAATCGATTGTTGCAAAGGACAATCGATTGTTGAAGCTGACCGTTGTCAAATGATTTTCAAATACCTCAAAGTAATCGATTATTGGTTTTCATATAATCGATGTTTTGCTTAAAATCTGGAAATGATTTTTAGAACGTTGCTGAAGTAATCGATTATAGATTTTATATAATCGATGTTTTGCTTAAAATCCGGAAATGATTTTTAGAACGTTGCCAATGTAATCGATTATGGATTTGGTGTAATCGATTATCTGTTTTTGAATTTTGCCAGTAATCGATTATGGATTGTAAGTAATCGATTATTAAGCGTAAAATCTGGGATTGATTTTTGATCTGACTGGCAGATAATCGATTGTTCGGTCTTGACAATCGATTGTCACTGAGTAAATTCAGCAATTCTTAATTGGCAATTAGACAACGGTAAGACCAAGTTTTGCACCTATAAATACAGCTTCAACTCAGTGTTTTAAATACAACAACATACACTAACTGATCATTACATTGCTTTAAGCTTTCATTCAATTGTTCATCATTTTCTACTCATTTCATAAAGCTTTTGAGAGCCATATTATTGTTCAAAGTTGTTGTGATCTTGAGCGTATTATTTTACTCATATCTACTCATCAAGGAGTACCTTTGTTAAGTGAGTGTTCAAGTATTTCAAATACTTGTAAGAGAATTTTGATTCTCTTGTGTTGAGGAACTTGTGCTTCCTCTGTTGAAGTCTTTGGGATTGTATCCCCGAGCAAGTGAAGTCTTTGGGATTGTATCCCCGAGCAAGTGAAGTCTTTGGGATTGTATCCCCGAGCAAGTGAAGTCTTTGAGGTGAGGAACCTCCGAGCAAGTGAAGTCTTTGAGATTGTATCTCCGAGCAACTGTAAAGGTTTGTTAAGCACCCGTAAGCTTAACAAGTTAGTAGAAAATCTCGAGAGAGTCTCTCGGGGACTGGACTAACCGCTGTTGTGGCCAACCAGGATATATCCTTGTGTAAGTTATTTTTATTGCACTTATTTACTTCCTGTAAAATTTAAATTCCGCAAGAAAACGCTAAATTTCATTAAAACGCTATTCACCCCCCCTCTAACGTTAAGCGTAGTTTCTAACAAGGCCTTCTTTTATAATTTCTCTAGTTCAGTATTATTTTAAAGAAAAAAAATGAAAGTTTAACCCAAATAGTAGGCCACCTAATCTCTTAAACTAAAATTAGCCAGCAAATATATATAAAAATATATATAAATATCTATGTAATTATGTATAACCATTGTATAATCTATATATATTGGCCGGAAAAAGTCACTCAAAAAAATGGGGCCCTCAAAAATTGGGGCCTAAAACACTTATCTTAGTGGCTTGTGTATTAGAGCCGACCCTGGATAATGTGTACACAAACTTCACTCCTACTCCGAAGGAGTAAAAAAGCTATTTTAAATAGTCTTTAATTCAATAAAACGAAAAGAGACGGTAGATTAGTAACAACACAAAACCAATAAGATAATATTTTCTTATTTAAGATATCTTAATATGTGAATGTACATAGGAAACAGTAAGAAATTGCAACAAGTTGTATCCAGAAGACCAGAGCCTGTCTGAATACAGAACCAAACAGGTTAGTTTTCGAAAATGTATGAGCTGTTTTTGGAGCTGAACACCACAACACTAGTATTTCTATATACACCAATTTAGGATTTCAAAACTTGATCCATTAAACTTATATATTTTGAAGTTAGTTATATATATAATATATTACTACTATTATAATACTTCTTCCGGTCCAAAATAAGTAATTTTGACATTTTTCTTGTGGTCCAAAATAAGTGATTTTTTCGGATTTCAAAAGTGAACTAATTATTTTTTTTCTTACAGTAAATAGTGTTAGAATATGTGTTAGGAGTATTTATGTGAGATAGTAAAGATTAATATGGTCAATTTTATTATTAACTAATGTTAAAATGTGAATTTCTTAATCTGTATAAAAATATTCAAAAAATTACTTATTTTGAACCGGGTAATATCAGAACAGACATCTTGAGATGATATATATTCGAGTTGTTAATTGGCTATTATAGTGCAGCACTCGTGTGATCCTGACTTGCTTTGTTAGATTGTTTGCCAGCTATGAAACAGCTTTTGTTGCACACATAATTTTGGATCATTTAATGGAGGAAGAAAGGTTGCACACAACACAAGTTAGCTTAGCTAGATTCCTCTTCTTTTTTTTTTTTTACATTTTCAAATGTATCGAAATAATATTGCTTGCATTTCAAACATACAAAATATGAATTCCAGCTTTCATTATTATCTCTCTCCGTCACTCCATCACGCGTATGTACGATTCAAAATCAGTCGCGAATTCAAAATTTTGACGTGTTAATTGTTGACATAATTATATAACTAAAAATACTATAACAACTACAGCACAAAATTTAGTATTGTCCCGCACATAGGATTTGAGGAGGGTAGAGTGTGTAAAGAGTTTTGGATAAGTTAATTGGTTTGAGGCTTCTCATTAAAATATATTGCTTACAAAGGTATTTATAGAGTATAGGGGAATCAAAACCTACCAACTATAGGATTGTACAATAATGAAGGAAAATCAAAACCTACCAACTAAAGGATTGTACAATTAATGAGAGAATATTCTACCAATAATAAAAAGATACACAAAAGATATTTACAATATTTCCTAATAGAGTGTACCGTACGCATATCATACCCCTTCCTTTAAAAAGCCAGACAAATTGTTTTCGATAGACCCTTGGCTCGGGAATGCAAAAAGAAGAGGATAACAAGCATATTAATCTAACAATCGAAACAAAAATACAAATTACCACTAAGTAATGCAAACCAAAAATCGAAGCAACAAGCAATAACATCAATCTAGGGATTTAAAAAAATATCTGAAGGACACTAACAGATGTATTAAAGCTACTCGGCTACCTAAAAATATACTAACACAAAATTCAGCATAGTTTGAATTTGAATTTAATAATCATCTATTATTGAGATTATGCCAAAGTTTTTAGCCTATATCTAAATCTATTTATTGTGTAAATGAGATAGTCGAATACTATACTTGTTCTTTCGCACATATATATAAATTTCAACTGTGAAACACTAGGTTATATGTTATTGTCTGAACCCATAGCTGAATGTATTATTGTCTGAAATTATTTACTGAATATATTGTTTTTATGTAGAAGAATTGTGTACGTGCAAGCATGCACGCACGTGAGTGCCACACAGTACGTACGTAGATAAGTTGACTTCATTAAATTCTATCATTCGTTTACTTACTCTCATTAATTAATTTTTGCTGTTGCCTTTCTACGTGTCTTGCCTTGTTTAGGTAACCAAATTAGGTTAAGGATTTAAGTTAAAACTTAATAGGAATGTATGCTTTCCCCTTCATTTACGCCTTTACTCTTCATAGCGCACTAATTGTACAAAATGCACGCAACTTGAATTTGTTAATCTCAAAATTAAAGGCGTTAGCATGGGCTTATTTTAAGTGTTTTAATTAACTTTTAAATATTTTTCTAATTTGTATGGTGTTTGATAACGATAAAAGTACTTAAAGCATTCACTTTTTAGGTATGAAAAGTATAAAAATAACCCAAAAGTCAAAAGTAAGACCTTTATGTAAAAATTGCACGGAACATCCTATTTGATTGTCCACATTTAATATATACTTAATTTTTTAAAAAGGTTTTAACTTGTACCCTCGGTTGCCCATTGTTGACTTACAAGACATGGCTTCTAAGCCATTTCAATAGTTGTGTAATTGTATATTTGATGTATATAGAGTGTATATAAATAGGCAGTGATGATATATGTTCTGGGCTCATGTGTTGGGCCACTGACACTTATGAGCCTAATGGGTCATATCTGAGCCCGAGTCATTTGACCCAATACCCGATCCGGTCCTGTCCATTCTTTATTTGTAAATGTATATATGTGTGGTAGGTGGGAAGCTTCTGGACAGAGATATTTTCATTTTCACTCTTTCCAACACCGACTCTTCGGTTCTCTCAATCTCTCCTCCTTCTCTCTACTTTCTCTCTCTAGTTTCTCTGTGATTTTATCGATTAATCTGAACATTTACATATTGTAATATCCCCTCCCCATTTTCCCGTCAACAAGAAAGTAATTATGTACTTCCTAAAACGAACCAAAGAATCAAACAAGTACTTGGGGAGATTAAAAGTTTAAAATCAAAGCAATAAGGTACGATTATCCTTGGTTCAGAATGTAGAGGTGTCGCATTGCTCAAAACTGGATAGCTTGCCGGGAGAGATAAAAGCTTTATGATCCATTGAAAAAAAAAATTTAACTTTTACTGCTAAAGTTTTTACAAATAAACTAAATAACTTAAGTATTTTCTGGTGAAGTTTTTGAAAAAGCTTATTCGTGATCAGTGACGGCTCTAATAGGTATGGGGTAAGGCAAGTGCCTTAGGCCCCCAATTTTGGGAAGCCCCATTTTTTAGAAATAATATATATTTTATATGTTTATAGGTTTTTTAAATAAAAAATATTATATATTTATTATTTTTGTACTTTTCATATAAAACAACACAACCCAGTATAATCCCACTTAGTGGGGTCTGGGGAGGGTAGTGTATACGCAGACCTTACCCCTACCTTGGAGTAGAGAGGTTGTTTCCAAATAAAACCCCGGCATCCTTCCCTTCAAGAACTTCCCACCTTACTCTTGGGGAGACTCGAACTCACAACCTCTCGGTTGAAAGTGGGTGTTGCTTACTATCAAAGCAACCTCTCTTGTCTAAACTTTTCATATAAAAAGAAAGAATTTTTTTTAGGTATATTATTAAACTAAAGCTTAAAATAGTAGAAAGATGATTTCAATTTGATTTGATTTGACAATTTCACTTTTTACTCTTCTTTTCCCAAGTTATCCCAAAGTTTCAATTTCATTTCACCCTTCATATTTCGTATATCAGACATGCTCTTTTTCCTTTCTCATTATTCATGCTCGTATTCTTTCTATTAGATTTCATTCTTTCTCCCAGGCTCCAACAAGCCAACAATTAAATATTTTGGAATTAAATTCTTCAAAACGTTCTTGAATTATTCGGTCATTGAGTGATATCATTTTAACTTTCTAGTATTATTTTCATTTGTTATTTATTATTTTATTAATTTTACTCCATACATATTGTTTATTTTTTTTAGAATATAAATATCTTAACAAGAAACTATGCATCTGGTTATTTAAAATTCCAAAAGAAAAGAAAAGTTGAAGAGTTAAAAATAAATTAAATAAATTTAAGGCCTTACTTTTTATTTTCGCCTTAGGCCCCACACAATGTCGAGCCGCCCCTGTTCATGACAAAAAAACTTCAATTTATTTAGTGCCGAAGTTTTTATTAGTGAAAAAAATAACTTCAACATCTTTTACTGAAGTTTTTGAAAAAACTTAATGACAAAACTAATGAATCTGGGACAAAAAAACTTCAGCTTATTTAGTGCAATTACAAACAAAAGCTTCTACTACTAAAAAAATCAGGTTTTAGCGACGAACTTATTCTGTAGCTAAACAGAAATATCCGTTGCTAATCTCATTTAGCGACGGATTATCAAAAGATTCTACTCGCTACGAGCGTTTTAGTGACAGATAATCGACGACATTCGTAGCTAATTCCAATTTTTTTTAGTGTTCAGCTACTATGCTTAAGTTCAAACAAAAACTTCAGTAAATAGAGAACAAAACTTCAGCAAGTTCAGCAATTACAAATAAAAACTTCAACACACTTGGTTCAGCACACTTGCTACTTCAGGCTTGTCTACTAGAATGCTGAAGTTTTGCGTGATTGCCTTTGCTACTTCAGCCTTCTATGCTGAAGTTACGCGAAAAATTAGGTACGCTTGTAATTGTTTTTGCAAAGCGGACATAAGTTAAACGTGACCTAAAAAGCGGGTATAGATGCAAATGTCCTGACTTTTGCCTTTTAACTTAAAACTACTTTTTAAAAGCCAATCCAAACACTCTCTTATAGCCTGTTTGGCCAAGTTTCTCTAATCCTGGAAGCACTTTTTTTAGTGCTTATTTTTCTAAGTTGAAATGTTTGGCCAAGTTTTGAAGAAAGAAGTGTTTTTGAGGAGAAGCAAAAAAAATGTTGGAGAAGAAGAATAAAAGTAGTTTCTCTCCAAATGTGCTTTTTAAAAAATACTTTTGAAAAAAATACACTTAAAAGTAGTTTTTAAAAGTTTGGTCAAATACTAATTGCTGTCCAGAAGTACTTTTTTAATTAATTAGCCAAACAAAAACTGTTGTTCAATGAAAAATTTTGAAAAAAATTATTTCTCAAAATAAATTAATTTTTACGACTTGGCCAAATAGGCTATTAGTCAAATGTATCTAGCTCCCCTAACTCTTTCAAAATAACACATTGAAGTACTAGTAGATGTTAATTCGTGTATAATGTAGTCAACCAATTGCTACCTTTTCATGTTTTTAAAAAGCTGGTCACCAAGAGTGTAATATATGTTATAGGAATAACTTAATTACTATTACTAAAATTTGGAAATTTTCAACTTATTGACAATCTGATAAACTCTAAATTTTCTTTTTATTTCACTTTCTTACTCTTATATGCTCATAATAAGAATAAGTGATATTTAATGGTTTGATACAACTCTTTTTTACTTCTGTCTGTTATGCAAAATCCGTAACATTCATATTTATGAGATCAATTCGTTGTACTATAACTTAAAGAATAAATTATCCATCATAAAAAAGTTTTGGATCAACCGTAACATTATTTTTGTGTGACCTGCAGGTCAAGCATTCGAGTCGTAAAATCAGCCAATGACCCTTGCACTTAGGGAGTGCGAACTTTTTCAGATCTTGGGTAATAAAATATTTTGTGCACCAAATTTCTTTTTTTAGAGAAAATACTGATAAATAAAAATAATGTTGTAACCATACTATTATGTTAGATTAAAAATAAAAAAAAAATTAAAGTTAGCTATTAAAAATTTCAAAAGATTCGTTCGGGTGAAGTCAAGTTTAGTCTAAATTCAGACAAATTTACTTTTAACCGGACAAATAGAAACGACACTACAGTTCTCTTCTCAATACTGTACTTCTTTTCTTAGCGCAGTATTTCTACCACTGCTAAAATTGATAAATTAATACGTACGGAGTATGTAAAATTCAATGCGCATCCATTTTTTGATTCCTCAATCTTCATCATCATTAATAGGTCTGCATCTTCTTCACCAAAAGCTCGAATCCTTTTTTTGTTTCTATTTTTCAGATTCTAAATTTCAAAAAATTTAGAATCATCCGATGGATTCACCAGAAAAAAACGACGCCGTTGCATTTGAGTCAGCTGAGAAGATAATTCTCCGGTGGGATTCAACGGTATCTGAAGAAGCTAGAGAGAAGATGATATTCAACGGCGATCGTCACGAGATCGATCGTTATTTACAAGCGGTTGATGAAATCCAACGGTCAATGGAGTCCACCACATTCTCCGTTTCCGACGACCATGATAAAGCCAACACTGCGATCCAGATCGCCATGGCTCGTCTCGAGGACGAGTTCCGCAACATACTCATCGCTCACACAAACGCAATCGAAGCCGAATCATTAACTGATCCAAGTCTTTCTGAAGAAGACTGTCGCGATACTCCACGCGCCGGCGACGATGATTCGTTCACCAAAGAGCTGGAAAAACAAGAGAGTAGCACCAGCAGCAGTTATCGATCTACTAACAGCATTCGTGAAGTCGATCTCATGCCGTCAGAAGCAATATACGATCTCCGGTGCATCGCGGAGCGAATGATTTCAGCTGGATATCTCCGGGAGTGTATTCAGGTGTATGGCAGTGTACGCAAGTCTGCTGTGGATTCGAGCTTCCGGAAGCTTGGAATAGAGAAGCTGAGCATAGGAGATATACAGAGACTTGACTGGGAGACTCTCGAAGCAAAGATTCGTAGATGGATACGAGCAGCAAAAGTATGCCTTCGCATACTTTTCGCTAGCGAGAAGAAGCTCTGTGAGCAAATCTTTGAAGGTTTGGGGACGGCGACGGATGATGCTTGCTTTATGGAGACTATTAAATGCCCAGCTATTCAGCTGTTCAATTTTGCCGAAGCCATTAGCATTAGCAGGCGATCGCCTGAAAAGTTGTTTAAAATATTAGATCTTCATGATGCTTTATCGGATTTATTAACTGATATTGAAATTGTTTTCGAGTCAAAATCTTCAGAGTCAATCAGAGTTCAGGCAGTAGAGATATTGTCTAGGTTAGGGGAGGCTGCTAGAGGGATATTATCGGAATTTGAGAATGCAGTGCTTCGTGAACCTTCTAGGGTTCCTGTCCCCGGAGGGACAATTCATCCCTTAACTAGGTACGTCATGAACTATATAAGTTTAATCTCGGATTATAAGCAGACGATGGTTGAATTGATTGTTTCAAAGCCTTCAACGGGATCAAGGTATTCGAGTGATCCTAATACACCTGATATGGATTTAAGTGAGCTAGAAGGGCAAACCCCGTTGGCGCTTCATTTGATTTGGATTATTGTCATTTTGCAGTTCAATTTGGATGGTAAGTCTAAGCACTATAAGGATACCTCTTTGGCTCATTTGTTTATGATGAATAATGTCCATTATATTGTTGAGAAGATTAAAGGATCACCTGAGTTAAGGGAGATGATTGGGGATGATTACTTGAGAAAGTTAACTGGGAAATTCAGGCAAGCTGCTGTCAATTACCAGAGAGCAACATGGGTGAGGGTTTTGCATTGTTTGAGAGATGAGGGATTACACGTGAGTGGGAGTTTTTCATCCGGGGTGTCCAAGAGTGCATTGAGAGAGAGGTTTAAGGCGTTCAACGCCTTGTTTGAAGAGGTTCACAGGACTCAGTCCATGTGGTTGATACCAGATACGCAGCTCAAGGAGGAGCTGCAAATTTCCATATCCGAAAAGTTAATCCCAGCATATAGATCGTTTCTTGGACGGTTCAGGAGTCATATAGAAAGTGGGAGGCATCCTGAAAATTATATAAAGTATTCTGTGGAGGATTTAGAGAATGCTGTCTTGGATTTCTTTGAGGGATACGCTGTATCACAGCACTTGCGGAGAAGATCTCAGTGAAAGAATACAAGTTTCACCATTTAGTACTTTAGGACATTCTTTTGAATTTTTTCATGCAGTCATTCAGGAGCTGAGGTTCAGACATTCTGGTGTTTCTCGAGTTTGTGCATTCATTTGTAGTATTCCAGCGTGATGTGCTGCTGAAGACTTCGGGAAGATCAGCTGTATCTATCAAGAAGGGTCAATGCCTCCAGCCCCTGGATGCTCTGCCCTGTAAGCATGGTGTTGTTGTATTTCTCCCATACTAGATTTTATCTTAATTTGTCCATATCTGAATTGTTGTATTGGTTCACTTCCTTGAAAATTTTATCATAATCATGATTTTATTAACTTAGAGTCCAGAATTTACTTTATTCTCGATGACTTTACACTATTAGGGATGTTTTTCTTAGGGATGTCCTCTCCTAAATCAAGAATGTGATTGAACTTCCTATGAAGGCAAGAGCTTTGGAGACACAAAGATAAATAAAACCACAGGTCTTAAGAATTCGAAGACTTGAAATTTAGCATATTTGCTAACTGCTTTCTTCTTATTGTTTGCAAGTCTTTCTCAGTGACGTGAAAGAATTCTCCATGAATTTTCAATCATTACACTCAAAACGCATGACTAGTTGTGTACTGCTTGATATATGGGCGTGCTGATTCCTCGAAATGTTTTGTTCATACTTTTTTTTTCCCCCAGCTATGACGACTGGTGCAGTGGTGCTTAGTTAGCTGTCTTTGGATAAGCTAATACTAATTAGTTTTATTGACATGATTTTCTCAATCGTGGAATGGTTGAATTGGACATGCATCATGAATGCTGTTCTTGTAAGCTAGAAAATGAACTCCGGCATGAAGATTAGATTAGAAGGGCATACTTTTGCTGTATTTGCTTCTGCAAGTACTGTTCAGATGTTGCAGCACATCCTCTGTGCTTATTTATATATAACATTACCTTACCTTTTCCCAGAAAAGAAAAGAAATTGAACACCCCCATTTGCTTTGCTTCGCAGTCATAATAGAGGAGGCTAATTTGTGCCTACTAGCTGACTAATCCGGCAGATTTAGTGCAGCAGTTCATTCAATCCTTGTTGCTTGTCCGCCGAATGTTTCATCTCTATGTGGCCTCTGTTTGAAACTTTGAAGTCTACTACATCTGACAGCAGAACTTAGAAGGGGTGTACCTTCCTATATTACAATCTTCCTGTTACCTCTTCACTCACCATGTATCACTGTTTCTAAATATCAGTTTCCAGAACATAATGTAATTACATAAAGAAAAAGGACAAAGTCGAGGTTGCACACTCTTTTTGTGGAGATACAAGACATTTTCTGCTCTCTTCAAGTTAGTGTGATTGTTAATACCTCACATTTAGGGTTTAGCTATTCATTGCACATGCTTGCCTGTTGGATCCAACTAGGATCTCGAACTCTTGTGTATTCTCGAATGTGGTAATCTGTGTCCAAAGTAGAAATCTCCCTCTATTCTTACCTAATTGTAGAAGATGTAGGATATTACTGACAAAGATGTTCAATTTTGAATCTGTGCAAATTTCATTTGCAGATTGATTACTCTAAAGTATCTGGTAGACCAAGATAAATATTTCTATCTTTACCACTTTAGCTGGTATTGCCTCTTTAAAGTACATTGTAAACTGGACCTTTCCATTAATGATGAGTTACGATGCAAGATCCGGTAAACCAATAATTCTTGAGCCATGTTCATTCTTCTGTCTCAACAGAAAATAAGGATCGTTGAGCAGATGCAGAGCTAAGATTTTAAAGTTTATGGGTTTTGAATTTACCTCCCATAGATCATCTTAATTATTGGGTTCGCAATTAAATATTTGTACATAGTTAATAAATTTTTTAATATAAATACAGTATTTAAGCAAAAGTGACTGGGTTTGACCGAATCTACACTTATAAGGCTAGCTCCGCCTCTAACGTTGAGTGGATGTTGCCTATTTCTCTGACTTGGATTTAAAAGTGATAGGCAACCTAATAATGTCTTTTTCAACCCAGGGGAACTGGATATTTAAATTTGGAAGCTCAACTAGTGTGATGCTTCATCTGCCATCTATCTATCTGACCTCTATTCGTCCTTTTCAATTTTCGTGGTCCTTATTTGTCAGTTTCAAGAAGAGCCTATGTGTTCCATTATTGAATGAACTCCAAAGGTCACAATGGACACAAAGGAGGGAAGAAAAAAGGATCAGTTAAGTAAACATATTCCCAACTAATTGGTCTTGCCTATAAAGATCTTCCATGGGTTCCAAGAGGTGTAGATTCTTTGAGGTAAGATCCTATGTGATTTTAGGTCTATTTCATTCTCTTTTAACGTCTTCATTTATCATGGTTTCACATCTACGAATTAGTGCAACTAGAGGTCAACACATAACATAACTAAACCATATCACATGATTGTGTGCTACTTGCACTTTCTGCCCAATGCCGTCGTTTTTTTTATCTTGTTTAATCTTGTATGATCGTACATCCATCTTAACATTTATATTTCTGCGACCCGCATATTGGGGATGTGTTGGACATTATGTAGGATTGCATATAGGTGTTCGTGACACGCAGTGGAAGGCAATAACAATCCTAGGCAGATTTTTTCGTGTTTAAAATTTATTTACGTGTCAAAGATCGGATTTAAGACGTACTTGAAGAAAGTCACGTTTCAAAATTTCTTCAATAGTGCGAAGACTCTATGCGTATCCACACCGAGACCGATCCTTACTATCAATTCTTTGATCAATGAAACCGCGAACAAATTGAAGGAAGAATATTGCGTTGAAATTTTTCTCAAAAATCTCAACTCAAATTAGAACAACAAGAAACACTTTGTCTTGTAATTGTATTTTCTCTCTTGGCTTTGTATTGCACGCTCACACAAAGTGGATTTTCTTCTCAAGAATAATAATAGGGCAAATTTTCTTCATCACCTTTTATATAGCATCACCTACAAACATTTTTCTATTTGGTTGAGATAATAATTTACTTAGGATAAAAATTTATTCCAAAAGAAACTTTATGGGATTTGTATGAAAATTCGCAATCCCATTTTCAATGGGCAGCGTGACTGCCGTTCTTATTGGACTATGATTTATGGACTTTCCGTAAATTTCAATACCAAATTGGATTATAATATCCTTATAAGTATTTTACTATAGAAAAATACAAATTTGTTATGAAATAATATAAGAACAAGAACAATATAGAGAGAAGTAGAACAATATAAAGAGAAGTAGAGAGAGGAGTATTCTTATTGATACTTTGGGATGATTTACAATGGGAGAGAACCCCTTTATTTATAGGGAGGTGGTGGCTTAGCCACCAAGAAGTAAACCCTAGAATCTCTCGAAATATAGACATTCACCTTAAATAGAAGTCTATTTATAACACTCCCCCTTGAATGTCTATTCAATAATGTGTCTCGTTAAAACCTTAACTAAAACAAAACCCAATGGGAAAAAATTATAGAAAAGGAAAAAGAGTACACATGTTTGAATATGCGCCTATTGGTTGCCTCGTTAAAAACCTTGCAAGGAAAACCAGTGGCACAAAACCTTGTAAGGGAAAAAGAGTGCAACGCGCATTAACTCCCCCTGAAAAGAGTATCAATTCACATCCTTGAGCATTTGCATTCCAATCTTGTGCATCATCTTCAAAACGATCTTTTGTAGAGATCTGATAAATAAATCAGCCATATTGATTTGAATAAATATTCCGCACTTTGAAATTATCATTCTTGATAGATATGAACATCTTCATATAATGTCGTGGAATGACTCTTCAATATCTCCATAGATGTATTCTAGATGCCATCATGCTTATAGCTATAGCAAGATACATATGTACACAAGTTGCACTTAGGATGTGGTACTTCAGGACCAAGAATTGTATATGCTTCAAGCAACTTCAATCTTTCTTGGATTGACATATAAGTTAAGTCATATAAGCCATATAATAGACTTTAGATGCATATCAAGTTTTCATGTCATGCTAAACAAATAAGATATCGAAAACTGATTACACATACCATTGACTTTATACTTTCAAGTATTTGAACTACATGTCCAAAACTACATGTCTTTCATATGGAATCAATTCTGCTTGAATTGTATCTCTTCCATTTATGATCTCTTTGATCATTTGCTCATCTTCTTTATTAAGAAGTTATTTTGAAACCGATTTGTCTATACGCTTTAAGCGTATCAAAGACTTTGTCCTTCTGGGACTTAATATGAGTATTTGCAGTGAGAATATAGTTACTTTCTTTGGGTCGGCAAATGCGTATAGCATGCTTTGCAATATCTTGCAATTGAATTATCCTTTTATGAACTTCAGGTTCATATTATGATATTCGAGGATCTATATATACAAATGATAATTCATCCCATGTAACCTTTTCTCAAGTGTTTATCATGTCTCCCCCTCATGTTAGAAAAGCTAACTTGTTTCCTCAACTTTGAGAGTCCATCTTTGTGCATTATGATGTTAATGAAAATATACACTGCACATCAATAATAAGATGGAGTTATTTGGTTCCTGACCCTGAACCAATTGTGAGGGGAGAATATAATATACGCTCGTATACAACATATATCAAACTGATATATATAACTTTGTTCTCATAAGAAACAGTTTAGCTATTAAGTGGAGGCACTCAATAATTATCTTGCTAAACCAACTATGATATAAACCAACTTATCAAGATGAACTATCTTGAATAGAAAATCTGAAAATTATGCTCGAAGTTAGATTACTGAGCAATTTACCTCGCAAGCACCGGCCAGGCTGCAGGTTAATAACAATCGCGCATGTAACCATATCATAGATGCATCATATGTCGTATACATGGCAGGTGAATGGGCCCATATTCACCTTTGATATTTCCAGAATTTATGGGATTCAACCCGAACTCTTTAGTTGGTCAATCAATTAGTGAGAACAAGTAATATAAGAGAATTCGTAAAGAACTTTCTAGTTCTTTAATATTTACCCATGTGAATTCTCTATTACTGCACATCATACTTAAAATGAGATGGCTAATCCGAATGCCAACTGAATAAATTATCAATATTGATAAACTTCAAATTTACACCATGACATGTGCAATTATCAATAAACTTCAAGTTTATTATGATATGGGTTTTTATATCAATAAACATCCACTTTATTGTGGTATTCTTGTGTAGTACAAACTGGAGAATAAAGCGGGTAGTTTTTCACATACAGATTATCCCGCTACAAGTTGTAGTAATAGAAGATATCAAATCTTTCCTTTATTTATAGTCTCAATATAAACAATCGCTTTCGCATATACTTTGGAAACTGAATAAGTTTCTTTGAGACTTACTACAACACAATACCTTATTGGTAATCAATTGTGTTTCTCCAACATAGTAATAATTGGCTCTTCTAGAGCTCTCAATTAATTTTGTACTACCACAGATTCATCAACATCCATGTGGTGAATATCTCTTTTAAAGAGAAAGTTATACCATTATGGTCATGGTCAAAATTATATGCAAGATATGTTTCTTGCATTATCGTTGTCCGTTAATAGTCATATTTCCAAAATATTTTGGCGTACAATAGGTACGTGACCAACGATCATTCATGCCATAACAATGACATTATTTTCATATATCATCTCAAACCTCCTTCTAGGGGTGAGTGTGGTATATTCAATACCAATGCGTCTGGCATTCGATTTGCTATTCTTTGCAAATGGATAATATTTTGCACCTTTTTTCACAAATAGAGGTATGTGGATCAAGATGAGATAATGATGCATTTTTCCACAAAATTTCCCGTTTGGTTTCACCAACTTCCCCCTAATTTTGGGAAAAGTGTCTCATCGAATTGACAGTCTGCAAATCGTGCAGTGAACAAATCCCCTGTCAATGTTTCGAGGTAGCGAATAATGGAGGGCGATTCAAACTCAACATATATTCCTAACCTTCTTTGCAAAACCCATTTTGGTGCAATATGGCGGTGCTACAGGCACATATATTGCACATCCACAAATTCTTAAGTGGGATATATTAGGTTCATGACCCAAAACTAATTGCAACGGGGAATATTTGTGATAATTCGTCAGTCAGAGACGAACTAGCATTGCTGCATGCAAAATGGCGTGACCCCAAACCGAAGTGGGCAGCCTCGTTTTCATGAGTAAATGAGGTATTCAAGATTATACTCATGTATTGTCTCAATCTGATATCCATTTTGAATGATATCTTTAAAACTCAACAAGTTCCTTTTAGACTTGGAGGAGAACATTGCATTCTCTAAAATGTTGTTCCTTTAGGCAGAGCTATAGTTGCTCTTCCGGAGCCTTCAATCAATTTACTACTACCAGAGATTGTAGTAACATCTGCCTTACACATACTTAGTTGAGAGAAATATTTCTTTTCTTTGAGTATCGTATGTGTAGTACATGAATCAACTAAACAAATATTTGATCCAAGTTTGCTTTGTGAGATATCCATATTTGCTTTCCCATGGTTTGACATACAAAAGAAAATACACGAACATGAGAATAAAAAAATTCAATCCGTTTGTTTCAATGTAATCGATTGTTAAACATACATAATCGATTATTTGCTAATTTGAAAAACTTCAGATCACACTGTCTTAATATAATCGATTGTTAAACATACATAATCGATTATGTCTTAATATAATCGATTGTTAAACATACATAATCGATTATTTGCTATTTTGAAAAACTTCAGATCACACTGTCTTAATATAATCGATTGTTAAACATACATAATCGATTATTTGCTATTTTGATAAACTTCAGATCACACTGTCTTAATATAATCGATTGTTAAACATACATAATCGATTATTTGCTATTTTGAAAAATTTCAGATCATACTGTCTTAATATAATCGATTGTTAAACATACATAATCGATTATTTGCTATTTTGAAAAAACTTCAGATCACACTGTCTTGATATAATCGATTGTTAAACATACATAATCGATTATTTGCTATTTTAAAAAATTTCAGATCATACTGTCTTAATATAATCGATTGTTAACAAGTATATAATCGATTGTTTTGCAGTTTTAATGCGAAATATTAGATAATCGACTAACCGTTAGGTTAGTCGATTAACTCTACTGAAAAATAAAAATAACTTTGAAATTTAAGCATATTGAAACATTCTAAAGAACTAATACTAACATTATATCATAAACTAACTAATACGAATAAAATCAAACAATTCCATCTACCTTCATCACAGATCCATCACCGATTAAGTGGTCTATTTTCCCCTCAGGGAGCTCAAAGAAGTCTGACATATCCAAGTGGGTGATGTCAAAATTGTCGTCAGAGACAAAATTGGTTTCAGGGTCTTTACTCTTTAGAGATGCTTGATAAAGCTCAACCAAATGTCTTGGTACACGGCAAATTTTCGCCCAGTGCCCTTTTCCACCGCAACGATAACATATAGTTTCTGAACTATTTGTTTTTGGATTCTTATCATATCGTGCTTGTGGCAGAGTGACCAACTTCAAGTTGTCATATCTTTCTTTTAAGCCATTCCACAAGATAGGTGGACCTTTGACTATGATATATTCAATTTTCAAACCTTCATCAAGGTGATGGCGCAAGAAAATTAGGGCCTTAGCACAGTTTTGGGTGGATGCATTATTTCTGTCTTTAATGGCGTCTCCAGTACCCATTGCATCCAAATGGATTTCAGCATCCAACACCCATATAGTTCTTGCCCGAAATTTCAAGGGCAACGAACTTTCTTTTAATAATGTCAGACATAAAATTACATCAAGAGCGTGTTCATACTTACGGACTTTATTACAATTATCACATTCACTTCAGGAAATGGATCATAATCATCTGTATGTGCTATATACAATCTCATGTCAAATATTACTTTCATAAAGTGAAAGATTATTTTGAGAATCTTTATTATTCTCATTATTACAATGATGACGATTATAATTCCGTCTATTGTCACGTCCACATTCATTGATACCTTCATGGTAATAATTTTGTCTTCTTTCAGACTTATCACATACTGCTACCACATTCTCTAAAGGGAATGGAGCAAATTCAATTGGACGGATTTTGTCTTCTTTCAGACTTATCACATACTGCTACCACATTCTTTAAAGGGAATGGAGCAAATTCAATTGGACGAATTTTTTAATTCTTTGCCCACAATCATACATGAATTTGATCATGGCAAGGCATAGAAAGTTTACCACTTCATGTGAGTGTAATTTCTTACAAACTCCATTAGAGTTATAATCAAACTTTGTTGTCTTTGTTTGTATATGAAATCAAATCGTAGAATTTCAAGAATTTGAAAGAGAAAAGTAAGTTACTTACCTTTAAGGTATACCAATAAATGTTGTGATATCAAATATACCTTTTGAGTTTCCATCCCGTTGCATTACTTTATGATGATATCATCTCTTCTATTTTTCTGTATAGAAATTTTGGATTTGAGTCATTGATCTTCAATTCGTCAAGAAGTCACTGTCATGATCCGCAGGCCAGATTCCAAAATAAAAATTCAACCTTGCTAGTGCTGATTTGCTCTCTAATTCGGCAAACATAAGAATAACAAAGGCGACGTTTATATAGGAGAATGAAAGTGATGGCAATATAGTGATTTGTTGGAATTGGAGGGGATATTGAGGTCAACTGGCCACAGGCTGAATATGTTGGGGGTGGGGGCTAGGGTCTATTGGATTATGATTTGTAGAAAAGAGCAAATCAAGAAAAAGGCATGATTCTCAAAGAGCTTCTTGAGACGGTAGAGTCTCGTGCTGATAACGTGTTATGAAATAATATAAGAACAAGAACAATATAGAGAGAAGTAGAGAGAGGAGTATTCTTATTGATACTTTGGGATGATTTACAATGGGAGAGAACCCCTTTATTTATAGGGAGGTGGTGGCTTAGCCACCAAGAAGTAAACCCTAGAATCTCTCTAATTATAGACATTCACCTTAAATAGAAGTCTATTTATAACAAAATCCCATTTTTATGGGTTTAGGTAGCGACTCGTCGGATTATGGACTTTGACGTGAAAATCCAGTTCTGATTTGATTCATATGTCCTTTCATTAATATTTTATATACATGCCTTATATAAATAAATATTAATTATATATATCATATATATATTTCAACAAAAAGATATAATTAATTTCTATTCCAAATAGAAAAGTTCAATTTGTTCACAATATTAATTATAATCTCTGTGCTAGCAAAGAATATAATAATATTTCATTTAGACTAACAACTAAATTTATTTGACTAATTAAATTCCTTAATTTAATTATTAAATAATAAGTTAATTAATCCTTTAGTAAAGATGAGAACAATCGTTAGTGTGCGACAACATAGGTTCAATACTAAACCGGTAGTAAATTGATCATATCAATATACTAATCAAGGGTGGCGTCTAGCAACACTCCTTGCCGACCGGATAGCATGAAGTATACAATTTACTCTCAAGAACCAGTAAAAGAATAATGTAGTAATTCCTTCTGTACTTATAGCTCTGGATCACCCTAGGATATGGTTCAACTGTCAAATCCTAATATACGACCAACTATGTGTTCACATCAAATATAATCGACCATTGAATGACCTAAGAAACTCATTTCTTCTTTCATTCAATTGCCCTGGCCAAGGTCTTAGTTTGGTCGTTTATAATTCATGACAACATAGAGCTTAAACTCATTACCAAGAGTTGACAGATTCCATCTTGATCAAACACTAAATCTATAAGCATTTAATTATACCCAATATCCTTTCAACTATCGCCCTAGGGCCATAGGTGTCTAGTATCAGCACAATAAATAACTTGTCAATTACTATGACGATCTCAAGTCAAAGGAAACGGTTATATCACATTTTTCAAGAGAATATCCTATTGACAGTTTATGATAATTCTAACCATTAGGAATTATTTAATGAGTCGGTTCAACGATCATATCTCTATATGCATCATCTATCTATGTAATTTAGTTAATGAGATCAACTAATCTTTATCCCATAAAGACGATAACATAAATATTGATCGAACTGGATTACTAATGTCCAAGTTAATAATCCTACAATCAAGAACAATTAGATTAAATTGTAAGAGACTTTGGTCTCATTATCATGATCTCTATCACGATGACAAATCTCAAAATTTTAATCAAGGACCTTATCAAATTAATCAAACAATTAATAATAATGATAAAAGAATATCAAATGCCATATATTTTATATCAAATGAAGTTTACAGAAATATGTTCAAGTCATCAAATATAATATTGGATCTAGGGCATATCTATTATATCCGTAACACTCAACATTAACTGAATCACTGTATAACATTGTTGGTCTTATAATTCTCTCAGCACCCCTGAAGAGGGTTTGCATGATTACCTAAAATCAATAACGAATGCCACTAAAGAAAAACTATGCCAACTTTGGGCTGCAAAACCAGTGCTAATATGAAGTGAAAAACTGAAGGCTATCCGCCGCACATGAATTGGTGAGTATCTTGAGCCGTATTATGGTATCATAATTCATAGGGATACAACTGGGTTAGGGACTCCAATGAGAAACAATAGCTGATTTGTTGATATATCATTGCTACGTAGTCATGCTACCAAGCAATAAAAGATGCAAAAACAGACTGTCAAGGCCCAATATCAACTAGCAAATTCCGCGTCAATCAACATCGAATATTTATATTATATTTTAGCATTGAATTGGACAATGACCACGTCCTTGAATATGTCTGTTGATTTTTTAAACCAGGGACCAGCTAAGACGTCGACCGTAAATAAAATTTCCAATTTATTAAAGCCATTTCTTCTGATAAACGGTGAGAGCTTATGCAACTTAAGGATTTCATGATACAGAAGAACAAAAAAAGGAAAGGGAAAAGCAAGAAATGGAGTAACGTATGAGTGCTGGAGTATTGAAGTTCCAAATGGTTGAGACAAATAAAGCCAATAAATATAAGAAGAGTGGCAAAAGAGATAAAGCCATTCTGTAATTAATTCTTCAATGATGTAGCATCTTATAAGATAAACGAACATTACTTTTGAAAAACAATAATACAAAGTTGTCTTACCTATTGCCTTCTCCTGATTAACCTTCGTACTTTTTGTACAGACAGCATGGGCTACAAGATTCTAACAATTTACTCAACTCATGGCACCTCTCTTTATCATACTATAAAAAAATTTGTGTCTTGCTTTACTCTGTCTTGTCTTCTACCTCATCACCATCAGGTAACCCATCGTTACCCAGTGTTGGCCTCACTTCAGGTTGGCTTCTAACATCCTTTGGCAGAGGGGAGGGCTTTATGAGTGTCAACGTAACGTCCTTGTCGAACTCTTCACCATCATCGGAGTAGGCATATCTGTTATGTACGCGTATAAAATAAACCAATGAGATTATAACACCAGAAAAAAACGAATATTTCCTGAATTAGATCCCATTGTGAGGCCAACTTTTATCATAATAAAGACTTGCTCTTTTGATATTTTGAGGAAAACAAAGAGATGCCGTGAGATGGTTCGAACAAAATGATTCGGGATCTTTCAGTATGAAAGTTTCCTAAGTACAGGAAACGATAACAAATGAAGGTTTGGATCCCATTTATTGGTTTCTAAGAAACCCAAAATATAAAGCTGCAGCACCAAATAACAATTTAATTAAGTCAACATTTCACATGGATACCCTGTTCAAAGGCAGATAGGATGAAATGACAGTGCAACAATAGTGCATCAAGAGCTTTTATCATAATTATTCTACTGTCAGGCTGTGAGAACTCTGTAAAATGCATATACATGCATAATAAGGTGGAAGCAGGGTAATACCTCATGGAGTTTTGAGATGGTGCCCAAAGAGCGCAGATTATGCAAAGGAGAGAGAAAGATAGCACTTGCCAGAAGGCAGGAATAATCCAGGCATTTTGCCATTGCTCATTGTACACATCAGTGGACTTGAAGTATAGCTGCCAAAAGGGGGGAAAAGGGTTGATGCTTTGTGCTATAATACAATAACCGGAAACAGTTGTGAAAATTAAGAACTCTATGTCTGATGTAGTCAGAAGAATATAAGACAGACTGCACTCAATATCTTGTAGGTGTCCTTTATCTTGAAGGTACCACATAGAGTGCCACAACCCAACTCCAAATTACATGGAGATGAGGGAAATGGCTAACTAAAGACTTAATAGCTTGTAGAAGTTTCTTTCTTCACTAGCCAAAGATGAATTCAGGGCAATAAACAAAAACTTGATCTATGATGCTTTGACACATTTACTTGGCCTAATTATGCTTTTACTTTCCAAATTTATTGGAAATTTAGGTCCCCTCTCCAGAGAAATAAATTTCATCCCAAGTTTGGTGGATTAGACACATTTCCCTGTTTGGTATTTCGTAATTCTGCAAAAGTCGTCCTGTTCACATCAAGCAGACAAGTTGACAATAAGGTCCTTAACCCCTTCCCTTTATTAAGTCGGACTATTGGAAAAGATGATCCGAGTGTGTCAGTACTGGGTTCTTTTCTGAAAGAAAACACAAGCTAGGAACAGGCAACAAAGATACTTGACAAAAGTAACTAAATGAAAGAACCAGCCTCATCTTGTAGAAACTGAAAAGTACCTCGTAGCACGTCCATCCAACAGATACTATAACAGCGACGACCAATGCATTTGTGAACTTCCGGTAAATGTCTAACTTGGCCAACAACCTCCTTGCCTGTCAGATCCCAAATCCAGCAACTGAATTAGCATTAATAGAGCCTAAATTGAATGATAGTAACAACCGAATGACGTCATCATGATCAACCCCAATCTCAAAAGCTCCAAGATAATGAAAAGAAAAAGAGTTCCTTTATTCAAGAATCAGGCGCCGACCAGCGTATCATTCACCATGCATACGTAGATACACAGTCTACACAGTGAATAGGGACGGATGTAGTATGTCACCAACGGATTCAATTGAACCAATAACTTTCGACGCAGACAAAAACTTTATATGTAAAGATTCACTAAAATTGCAAAATCAGTAGATATGAATCCATAACGTTAAAAACATAATGGGTTCAATGCTAAAACCCTTAAAAGTTGAACTCATAGAATTTAAATCCTAGATCCGCCTCTGACAGGGATCATAAGTAATCGGCAAACCAAAACATGCAGCACTCGGCTAATTCTTTTTTGCACTTTAATCATATAAACCTACACCGACCAAATAGTCACCAGCACATCTTTTTGAACAAACTTCATGATTGCAATAATATTTAACATAACATAGAGCTAGTTAGCTTAATATCAGCAAGTGTTTTAACATGAATCCATATGATGAGAATGTGAACTCCTATCAAAAGCCAAAAACAAAAGCTTTCGCATCACTGCAACATTCATCTTGTGGATGTGCAATGCCTCAGTGGCCCAACATTCACTCCCATATAACATTGGTGATCTTATAATTTTTTTATAGAACTTACCTATCACGTTAACAGGCATCCATTTAATACATAATATCCCAGTAGCACTTATCCATTTTAGCCATTCAATTTTGCTTATGTGAAATGGGATTCAAAGTGATAAACAGAAGTCACCAATGTACCTGAAGCTTATTCAAAGTTGCTGACAGGGAGGTGAATATCCAAAGGATAAAGAAAGCATCCAAGAATGCCACAGGAAGTACGAAAAATATCCTTGCTTTTCCTGAGAAATCACTTACAGCACCAACATTTTCTACCAGTTCAAGCACTTCAGAAGCCAAAAAGAATGTTCCTCCAAGCAAAAGGACCTTTGATGTGAGACCACCTAAAGTAGGTCTAACGACACCAAAGCCCATAGAGACCATCAGAATGACCAAACGTGAAACTGTGCGCTTTACTGTACCAAAGGTCACAGCCCATACAGTGGTACCAGTGGGCCTGACTCCAGTTTCATTGAATTCAGCATAGTCAAAGTACCAAAAGGCCATTTCAAGCATGCCCAATGTTATCACGAGTGTAATACAATTTTGTAAGGGAATAACTTCTCTCCAGAATCTTGCATACTGCGAAAACCAAAATATCCCAAGTAACACAAATGCAAGAGACATGAACCCATAGAAGTTCATAAGGGGAGCCATTCTACCAGGTAGGTAACCAGTAGGATTCTTCCATATGGTTTTCCCTTCAACAGTAATATCCTTAAGATATGGTTCACAGTGAATAAAATACACATTATACATCCCCGTTTTTGTAATGGGGATCGATCTTAACTGCAGTGCTACTTCAACCTCATCAATGCTGAATGAGGCACTAAAAACATTAGGCCATCCGGGATTATTAGCAGATGGGCGGTGAATGATTTTCCCTTGTGTACAAACTCCGAGTTTTGCAAGATCTGTTGTGCAACAAACAGCTCTTTGGCCACCATAGGCTGAACCCCCAATTGATTCTCGATCATCCACCTCAAAAACAATTGCATGAATTGGGTCTGAACTAAAGTTTGACAATTCTTTTGGCCTCCGAAATATAATCTTTTCAAACCTGTTGAAAATGAAAAAGTTCAGAATTTACAGACTCCTGCGCACAAAACTGGATAGAAACATGAACCGTCATATTCATTTCCAAAGTCTGGTATGGATCAGAAAATTCATAAAAGCAAAATCAAGCTCATTAGATGTCATCGAACATAATTTGGGAAAACACAAAAGTTAATCGATCAACAGAACTTTGGATCATCTGTACGAGTCCTCTATATCCATCTGACTCTATTCGGCCCAAACTGAGTACAAACTACTTAATATAGTGAGAAAGCACAATTCGTTTATCTTCTTTCACCCAACTATGGATTCCATATATAAGCTGTGAATTAACAAGAATAATTCAACATTGATGGTTAAACTAGGCATGCATTTGTCAGCAGAAAGCCAAAATAAAATTTAGCTTTAGAAGTAGCAGTGGATTTTAGCTTTTCCGATCGATACATTCGACTTAGGGAATGTCACTACACAATTCCGAATTAAGCAGAACTTTACTTCTAACTACTTAGTAAGAAAGACAAATTGATTAACTTTGATCCTCGAAATTAACCACAAATATTCATTGTGGAGTATGAAATTAACAAATTTCACACAGATCTGGATATATTGCATTCTGGAGAGAGCAATTACCGAATGAAAGAGTCAGAGGAAGGAGAATCAGTGAAGTTAGGAGTAGAGGCGTAAATTCCTTCGCTGCCACCGTGGACAACAAATGCATTGCCTTTGCTCACGAATTTCTCACCATTGTAGTCATGCACTGAAGCTTCTGTGAAATGGAGCAAACATAAGCAGAGTAGGATTATTCCTGAAGCTCCAGCTGACTTCAACCACCGCATTTGCCCAATTGAGAGATCACCTCAGCTCAGTGTGGAAAGTAAGTGAAAGTAGATCTGCTGTTGCTAGAAGGAGGAGGAGAGAGAGAACTATAAATCTGGATATTCTAGAATGGACCCACTAAGTCAAAGAATCGTTTGCCAAAGATTGATGGCCAAAATAAATTTAGTTTTTTTTTTTTGCAACATATATTTGGCCATATATTTTATCTATATTTTGGTAAAATCTTCCAAATTCCAAATTTCAAATACCAAAACCAGTTTTGAGCCAAAATATTACTATTATATTTTTCTTATATTATCCCAAACTTTGGTATGTTATAAAAGAGCTCACCATTTATTATTTTATAATAATATTTCTTTTTCTTCTCGGTCATCTGGTAGTGTATCATGTAGTTTATTATAAAAATAATAATTTTGTACCAAATTTATTTATGTTCAGGACTATAATTTATGATAATATAATGAATGTTATTGTTAATGTTATTGTTGATTTTTTGTGATAGTTTTTAGAACTTGTTGGTATAAGCCATGTTTCATGTTTTTTAAAAATAAATTTAGGAAATATGTTTTGAAGATTGATATCCAAACACATTTTTATCTTCAAACTAATCCTCACCCAAATCACATTTTTCAAAATAAATTTGAAAATCTATGGCAAACGCTAGCTAATAATTCTGGTTTGGCTATTCATTTTTCAAAAACAAATTGAAAATATTATTTGTTTATAAAATATGATCATATTTTAAAAAAATAAAAACTCTTACAGTTCCCAAAAACTGGTTTAGGACAGTTTTTTAGTAAAACTCTTTCACTCACAAAAGTTTTTTTAAATTAAATGCATGTCCAAACACAATTTCAATTTTCAAAAATTATATTTTAAAACAACTTCAAAAACTTTTTTCCTAGCTTCAATCAAATGTATGTCCGAAAACGCAGCATATGAAGCTGCTTCTATACCTGGAACACCCCAAACCACAATGTCTTCTATAGAAAAGCGGTATATGAAGTTGTCTCGGAGTACATGGGCAACCCCATAAACTTAGCCTGGATTTGAAAAATTAACTCTCTGAATAAATTGAAATTCTTTCTTTGGACTATCTTTTGGGATAGGTTACCCACAAAGGAGCTGCTAAAAAATAGAGAGATTTGCCTTGAAGACACTTGTAATATTTGTGAAAATGAAACGGAAAACATAGAACATATTTTCTTCCACTATAACTACTCTAGGCAAATCTGGCACCAAGTCAATTCCAAGCATCCCTTTGGCCAAAATCCTAAAGGTATTAACATATTCCAAGAATGGCTAAAAAAAAATTCCTATCAAGAGAACCATTTGACAACTTACTTAGTTGGTGGATTTTTCTTCCCTTTCTCCTATGGCACATATGGAATTTTAGGAATGGGACCTTATTCCATAAGAATATAGCAACCATCAACATAAGTCAACCCATTAGTAAGGCCATTAAATTGTTCTATATGGCAAAACATAATCGTTTAAACCCCATTAAAAAAGTCTTCTATGTAAAATAAGAACCTCCGGACTCTAATTTTTTTAAGCCAATATAGATGGAGCCTGTGCGGGAAATCAAGGAGTGGGAGGAATAGGAGGGGTGTTTAGAGACAACGGGGGGGAACTGGATCCTAGGCTTCAATATGAGCTATAAGCACGCTACCAATATCTACATGGAGGCCCTAGCCCTATTCCATGGAATCAAGCTAGCAATAGAAAAGAAGCTTCTCCCTTCAGTAATAGAGACGGACTGATTGGAGCTTTTAAACCTCTTAAATTCTAACAATGGTCTCTACCAAAACTTAATTGATGATTGCAGGTACCTACTGCGGATGGCGCATGACCCACAGCTGAAGCAGATCTTTAGAGAGGTTAATGGAGTAGCGGACCTGTTAGCTAAAAATGGTTGCAGCCTGAACAACTTTTGAACTTTGCAAACATTTGATGTTCCGCCTGTCTTTACTTTTCATGTATAAAAATAGGCAGTTTAGGCTTTATGTGGCCTAGACTGAGTTCTTGTTGTAGTAACTCTTAGTGCTTGTTGAGTAAATCTTTGAGTACCAAAAAAAATGTATGTTCGAACGCTAGCTTAATTTTTTCAAAAAGAATATTTACTAACTCTATAACATTACTTTTTCACGTGAGATATTTAATACCACAAGATTCAATGATATTTTGAGTATTACATACTACTCCCTCCAGTTTACTTTAATTTATTTTTTGACTTTTTTTGTGGTCCATATTTTTTAGTTTTTCCTTATATCAGAAAGGAATTAACGAGTCTAGGTGTTTTTATTATATTTACAATGAATAAAATTAAGGCTAATATGGTTAGTTTCATTGTTAGATAATACTAAATAGTGAATTCTTTAATATATTGTAAAATCAGTCAAAAACTCAATTAAAATGGATTGGATGGAGTATATTGTTAGATTTTAACAACTACATAGTATATGAGTTATTACTTCTTTACTTAAGTTCAATATATATATATATATGAATGAGAAATGGGTGTGCAAATTACGTCTCAATTGCTAGTTCAATAGACTAGAAATCTACATATAGAATTTCAGAATCTCTTAATTCTGTAAAGTTTTATGAAAAAATCCGTGCGAATTAATTTAAAACCATAATATCACACTATATTAAAAATATATTTGAATTAATTTAGCCCAAAAATTAATCACGATTTCTCAAATTTGGAGGACAGCTGAAACCGATTTCTCAAATTTGACACGTATTCCATTTTACTAGGTACGTTTTAATTTATAAAATATAAAGTTGATGTCGGCGTTGTCTGTTGGTCATTCTTTTATACTTATTAGTACTGGTAATTTTCTGGTACTCATTGATGGTCACACCATATACTGTATACATTATGCAGTAATAAGGGTGGCCAGTCCTGGGGCCAACCTGGAACTATGGCCCATGTGGGCTTTTGGACCTAAGCGGTCCTTAACCGAATAAGCTCGGGACCGTGATGTGGGCCGGTCTTCTTGGACTGTCCTTCACTTTGGGACCGCAAGATCGTGATCGGACCGGTCCTTGATTGGCCTAAACTGTCCTAACTGTCAATTTCTCTCATTCTTTCTCTAATTTGCTTCTCATTTTTTATTTTTCTCAAAAAATTATTAATCTCTTTTTAATTTTCTTCTATAATTGCTACTATTGCTTACTTTATTATTATAATTTGTCAAAAAATTATGAAGTTGGTGAACTGAAGTCTTCAAGTCTTCAACGATAATCAATTTTTAACAAGTTATTCGTTAATTCGGTAAACTAGTTCCAACTCTTAATTTTTAATAGTATAGTTTTGTTTATTTTATTATTTTCTATTATTTGATTAATTAAGATGACCTCCTTAAAAAAATTGATAAAAATAAGGAAAAATTTAATAGTGGCCAATCTGTTCCTCCTCCACTTCCCCTAGCTCCCCGACCCAAACCCCATAGCCGTCCTACACCTTTTATTCTTGATAGTGATAATAGTTTATTATAATTTACTAGAGCCAATTTTTCCATAATGTTGGAGCCGATGAACAATTAGGCCATGAATTAATTAATGATCTTTATTCTAATCCAAATATTGATGAAAATGATGAAGAGGAAATAGATTTTGATGAAACGCAACCGGATGACGATACATCCAATAGTCCTGCTCATGAAATTAACCCAACTAATGATAATCTAAATGATTCCCCGACCCTCCTGTTACTAACCTTACTTTTTCTAGACAACATACCAAACGGATAGAAATATCTATTATTTGGCCTTTTTTTTCTCAACTAATTGCAAAAAAAATAAGGCTAAGTGTAAGATTTGTGGCATGGAATTAGATTTTAAATTTGAAGATCGGGAAAGGGGGCTGGGATTTTGACTAGACACATATTGATACACCCTCGAGATAAAGCCAAATATCCTCGTATGAAAGCCTTGGCCGATGGGACATGTGTACCTACTCCTAGTCAGGCTGACCCTAGTACCGGGTCAAATCAATTTCAACCAAGAATCCACACTTTTGGTGGTGGTATTTTATATTATGATCCAAAGAAATCGGGAAGAATTGACAAAAAATGGTTACCGTTATGTGCTTACCCTATAGTTATCCTTCTAACCCTCACTTTGTAAATTATATTAGAAAATTTTGAAATCCTACTTATAAAGGTTTTTATCGCACAATCGTAAAGCGATATTTTGTAAATATAAACATGAATATGAACAATATTTGGGCTATTTAATTACTCGTATAAATTATCGTGTTGCTATTACAATTGATATTGGTTTAGTAATGAATGTGATTACATTACTGTTACCAGTCATTGGATTGATGAGGATTGAATAATGCAAAAGCGCATTATTGCTTATAGAATAATTAATTCACGTCACACAAGGCAGTTTATTGCTGGCACAGTACTGATATTTGTATATATTTTTGTATTATTGATAAAATCATGTCAGTTTTAATGGATAATGCTACTAGTAACACAAATGTTGTAACTTTCCTTACCACTACACTAAGTCCTGCATTTAGTAATATTTTTCATGTTATATGCACTTGTCATATTTACCATTTAATTGTGGGTGATGGTATGAGAATTTTAAAATATTGAAATTGAAAAGGTTAAACTGGCTTTTAACTTGCTTTTTATTCAAACGTTAGAAGTAGACTTGAAGAATATTTTAAAAGATGCGATGAATTTGGCCTAAGAGAAAGAAAGGTTCTTAAACCTTGTCCAACTAGATGGAATTACATGTATGAAATTAGTTGTTAAATATGACTATAGAAATCCCATAAACTTACATTTAATGCTCGTGTAAATGATGATGATGAGTACCTTGCAAATGCGGATTGAGCTAATGTTAAAAGGCTTATAGATTTTTAAAAAAATTCATGTTGCTACAAATGAATTAATATTTCTAACAGTTTAGTTTATACTGCACAACTTGCAAATTTATTTGCTCATTTTTCAGAGGGTGGGAAAATTTATCAACGTGTTATTGATTCAATGAGAAAAAAAGCTTAAAAAATATTTTTTTTCCTTATTCCCCCTATTTTGGGTGTTACTGCCTGTTAAATCCTACTATGAAATTAGCATATCCTCAATTTTGGTATGAAAGTGTCTATAATGATTTAACACTTAAAGAATATGAGTTGTCTAAACTTCTGAAAGCAATAGTCTCAATTAAAATAAATGTTCAAACTATTTATAAAGCTTATCAAGTTGCATTAGATCAGGCTAGACCAAATGTTCCAACTCCTTCTTCTTCTGATTCTCAATCATCTATAAGAACTGCGGCAGTAAGAGCACTTAGTTCTTGGGCGGGGTTCAGAGGTTCTCAAGGTTCTACTACTAATAATTTTTGACAACTAAATGAGCTTGAAGTTTATTTGTCACAGGAAATTGAGGAAAGTGAATCACGGCGGCTCCTTTAATATTTTGAAATCGTGGACGAACAAAGAACAATATTTTCAGATTATTTCAAGGATGGCCCGAGACATTTTAACTATTCAAGCTTCAACAGTGGTATTGGGTTGCCCTTTCAGTCAAACAAGACTTCAACTGGTGATTATAAAGCGTCTATGAGGGAGAGCTTGGAAAAATCAGTTCTTTTCATATATTGAATCTGTTCGGAAATACGAATATTTGGACTTGCTGAATCACAACCAGAGGTAGACGAAGCTTACAAAGAAATGCTAGCTGAACTTGTGGAGGATTATGCTTTGTCCGGAAGCGGTGATGACCAAGCGTAGTTTTTGCCACCACCAACAGAAATTCCTCCGGACCTTAATGGATTTATGAAGTTTGTAAAAGATACCTTGTAACTTGTATGGACAAAAATTAGTACGTATTATATAACTTGTATTTTGGTATATCTTGGTTAGTTTTTTTTTCTTCTCAATTGTGGTATTAGCACCTTGTTGTGCTCATTCCATAGGAGGAGGAAGACTAAGAAAGATATTATCATATTTTTTTAATGCTATAATAAAGTTTTAATGCTTTGCTTTGAATATCTCTTTACTATATATTTATCTTTAAATTTGAATTAAAAGATTTAGGTCACAATTCTATAATATAATTTACAAAGAATTGTGTTAGATATTTTTATTACCATCTTTTTTCTCTCACTTCTATAAAAAAAATTAGAAAAAAAATCGTAGGGACCACTTAGGCTCGAGAATAGCCCACTTAGCCCGGGACCATTAGTTTGTGGGCATGGTCCCAGACCAGTTCCTATAAAAGGACCACGAATCCCGTTTAAATTGGGATCGACCAGCGATTAAGACCGGCCTACTTAAAACCGGTCCATTTGGCCCACTTAGGCCCGAGACCCGCCCACATGCTACCTTTATACAGTAATAATCGTGATATTGTTCCGTTGCATTAGACTTGTTTTTTGCGAGTCCGAAACTGAAATGATGATAAACTGGACTCAAAATTTGTTTTTAATGTTAAAAAAATTAATTTTATCGGTATTTCGCAATATTTCACTGCGAATTAGGTTAACAAAATTTTTATCGTTAACGTAATTCTAGTAAAATATTCTGAAATCATAAAAATTTATTTTTTTAAATGTAATTCACAGTAATTTACTGCGAGTTACGTTTAAATTATAAGTTTAATTAAGCATATGTGTTAGGCCAAAAATAAAGAGGCAATTCGTAGTAAATTACTGCGAATTACCTCTTTATTTTTGGCCCCATCTAATTATTTTAACTGACACAACAACAATAATTCAAAAATATAAAATGCATTATTTTATTGTGAATTCCTTTGAAAAATTTTATGCCCGAGCTCGGACTTGCCTTATTTATAGGCGTTTCATTTTCATGAACATTCATTCAATAAACTTCTCTCTCTCCTTCCTATCAATCTTTTTTACAATGTCTGAAGTGCAAAAAATAAGGGTTTCTCTATATTGGGGTGGTGAATTTTGCTAGAGAATAACTCTATGAGGTAGAACTCACCTCCACAGTGTCCTGTTAAATTGCCGCTTAATATGGAGTACGATACATTGGTATCGTTGTTATGTAAAAAAAATGAGTGAGATGAGGCGTTCGGTTAACTTTAAAGTAGCCGGTAGATTTCTGTATTCAGTGATTCCGCAAGGTTTTGCTCATTATTCAGAGTTTAACATTGAGGATTATGATACTCTTAGAGATTTTTTGCGGATTCCGAAGGCATACAGGGAATTTATTGTAATAAAATTATTGAAAATGTACGTCATGGTGTAAGAGGGCGTCAATAGCAGAGATAACCCCCAGTCACCGGGTTGTTATTCTGGAGCAATTTTTGCCGGAAAGATTGATGAAGAAAGAGCTTGTTGATTTAAAATTGTCACCAACGCCGAATGAGCAGCCACAAAATAATTTATCGACTTCATATGATCAACAAGAGTATTGGTAAACTTCAATTTTTCTACGCTTTAGCTCTGTTTATATTATATTTGAATTGGATTTGTATTAACGGTCATATTTTTCATTGGGGTTACTATCCGGATATGAATTTTACGAGTTCTGAGCCGACCCCTAGTTGGAATATGCGTAGTTCTGGAGTATTGGACCACGGTGGTCCATCTGGGAGTCATCATCAACAAGAAATGCCAAGACAATACGACTTGTAAGTAAAGTGATATAGATATATGTAAAGTATTTTTCCGGAGTATTAGGTAACTTATCTTTTTGTTCTTTTTGTGCAGTGAAAACCATCTTCTTGAAGTTTTTGACCTCACACAGCTTCCCATAGATGACATATTTACTCGTGATTTGGCATATGCGCAGAGTGAGGAAGATGATAGTGATTAAGACAATAATGCGGATGAGTCTGGGGATGACACACCCTCCCCTACCTTGATAATTTCCAAGCATGCCGAACGTGGATGTCCTCACAAGGGATGATGATGAATTTCAGCCACAAATGTGGGATGAGTCCAGGCCATCTATTCTGAATAAGGGCATGTATTTCCCCGATAAAGCTCGCCTAATTAGGGCTGGAAAAATCTACAGCATAAAAGAGTGCCATGAGATGACGGTACATGAGTCAACTACGAAGAAATGGAAAGTTGTATGTCGTAGGTGGTATATAGGTTGTCACTGGATGTAGTGTGCCACCAAGAAGAAATCAGGTTTGTGGAAAGTGGGTAAACTTATTAGCGAGCACATATGTGAAATGGACACATACAATGAGAATCACTTCAACTTGGATGTCGACTTGATTTCTCTTGTCTTGATTCCATATTTGGAAGTGTTCATTAGGTTCATGATTAAAGAATGTATTGCAATCGTCCATCAGGAGTATGGTTGTACTGTAACAAAAGGAAAGGCATATCTCTGTCACAAACGTACCTTTGAACTTATTTATGGCAACTCGGATAAGTCTTTTTCAAATCTGCCCAGCTACATGGCCACATTGCAACACTTTAACCCCGGAAATATTGTTGAATGGAGGCGTGGGCGGAGCCCGGACAGACTCGAGTATATTTTCAACTATGTTTTCTGTTCATTTAAATCGACAATTGATGGTTTTGTGCATTGTCATCCCGTTATTTCCATAGACGATACTCATGCCTATGGAAAGTATGATATTACACTTTTGATTACAGTTGTTGTAGATGCCAATGGGCAAATATTTCCATTAGCTTTTGCCATATGTTCCAATGAATGAAAAGAAACGTGGATGCTTTTTTTGAACCACTTGAAGCAGCACATTGTCAAACAGGGTTCAGGTATTTGTCTAATATCTTATTGGCATGGTGGTATTTTAAGTTCTGTGTGTCATTTGTCTGAATGGCAGGAACCATATGCATACCACTGTTACTGTGTGCGGGACCTGAAGGCCAATTTTTAGAAGAAATTTCCTGACAAGACCTTGCATGACTTAATGTGGATGACTGCAACTGAGCACCAGCAATGCAGATTCACTAGGTACATGGAAGCGATCTGGCAGATAGAACCAAGAGCATATACTTGGTTGATGGGGAATGAGCTTCACATGTGGATATTGCATGCTGATAGCGGCAGACGATGGGGAGCCCTGACTACAAACGTATCGGCGTCATTCAACGGCTTGCTGAAATCTGCCTGTCACTGCCATGGTCCGCATGACATTCAAACAGAGCACAGAGAGGTTTATTGAAAGGCATGCAGCTGCCTCAGCATTGATGGACCGGGGTATTGAATTTATGCCAATACCCATGAGAGATTTGAAAGGTCGATGAGGCGAGCACAATGACATTTATTTCTTCAGTACTATCACGAACGGGGTATTTTTAAAGTTAAGACATATATCAGCGGACACCATGGGAATAATCTACATACGGGGAATGAAAATAGAAAGTTGTTTTCGTGTGGGAAATGAACCATCTACCACATGCCGTGCGCACATGCGTTGAAGTGCTTTCAATAAGTTGGATACGGGGTAACAAACTATATTGATGGGCAATACAGTGTTGCTGCATATGTAGACACATATAGTGGAAAGTTGCAGCCATTAGGTGTTAAGCATTATTGTCCGACGGAACCTTTTAAGATGGTATGTAACAAGGACTATTTGTGCAAGCTGCAACTGAAAAAGAGAATGCGCATTCGAAACCAAATGGATGTTGGTGACACAGTTTATGCGCGTAAATGTGGCATTTGCTCGCAAACAGGACAGGACCGTCGTAAATGTCATTCAGGTAGTGTGCGTGGCGGTGGTAATCCCGGTGCAAGTTTGTTTAACATACCCAACTATAAAGCAAACCCCTAGTATTTAATTTTGATTTTTTTTAAATTCATGTTTGTACTTGCGTAAGTTTCAATTTATATGAAATAAAAGAAAATTCCAAAATCTTGTTACATCTTATTTTTTAATGTTATATTTTGATATCGTTGTTCAAATATTAAAGTTGTTTGTGTTGGAAAAGCATGTGAAAAGCTAAATATGTAATTCGCAGTGAAATACTACGTATTGTTGAGTTGTCATGTCGTTCTGCAAAAGCTGAAAACCGCATGTGAAAAAAGCAATTTTTTCAGAATAATTGAATACGTAAATCGCAGTATAATACTGCGCATATATGAAAATCTTGACAATAAATAACGGTTGCACGCTACTTGTTTTTTTTCACTTAGCAATAACCAAAATTTCTCTTTACGAAATGTCTGAACAAACCGTTTATGTCCCAAGGTGCTACTGCGGAGAAAAATGCAGCTTGTTCAAATCGTGGCCAAATGGTAGACGCCGCTACTAAGGTTGTATGAACAAGCTTGACGAGCAACCAAAGAAGCTCACATGTGAATTTGATGTATGGTTTGATGAAGAGTGTAGACAAAAGCGTTACAAAGAGCGTATTTATGATCTTCATTGTACCTGTACGAGGCAAGCGATACGTGAGCGCCAAACCAACCAGCAAATGGATGAGTTGAAGGACAAACTCAATGAGGTAGAAGAAGAGAAAAAAGGTTGGAAGGCCAATTCGAGTGGTTGGAGAAAATTGTAGGAAGTGGATCGTGATTAAGCAGTATCTTCTACGTGATAAGCGTAATAGTTTAAATTTATGTTTAACTTGTATGGCGTTTTTATCAGTTGTACTATTTGTATCTTTACATTTGTCATGTTTGTGTTTGTGTTTACCCGTTTTAAATAAAAATGTTGTTCAAATTCCATTACAAAAAATATGTTGTTAAAATACAATTGTTGTAATTATTTAAAAGATGTTTTTGCCTTAAATAATGTGCATGTAAATTGTCATATAATACTGCGTATTGTTAAGCTATCATGTCGTTCTCAAAAAGAGAAAAACCATGTGAAAAAAGTTGTTTTTGAATTAAATAATGTGCATGTAAATCGTCGTATAATATTGCGTATTGTTAAACTATCATGTCGTTCTCAAAAGGAGGAAAACCATGTGAAAAAGCTGTTTTTCCTTGAATAATGTGCATGTAAATCGTCGTGTAATATTGCGTATTGTTGAGCTGTCATGTCGTTCTCAGAAGGAGGAAAACCATGTGAAAAAGGTTGTTTTGCCTTAAAAAATATGCATGTAAATCGTCGTATAATAATGTGTATTGTTGAGTTATCATATCATTCTAAAACGGATGAAAACCAAGTGAAAAAATCTATTTTTGCCTTAAATAATGTGCATGTAAATCGTCGCATAATACTGTATTGTTGAGTTGTCATGTCGTTCTAAAACGGATGAAAACCATGTGAAAAAGCTATTTTTGCCTTAAATAATGTGCATGTAAATCGTCATAAATACTGCGTATTGTTGCAACTTATTGCCTATAAATAAAGTGCGGATTCTTTTTATTTTCTACACTTAACAGCAGCCTCTAATCGAGCTTTTTCATAAACCAAGACTTCATTGAAGAAATGTCTCAACAATCCCTTCGTGCCCCAAATTGCGAATGTGGAGCTAAGAGCATGATGTATGATGACTGGGAAGAAGTTGGACGCCGCTATTGGGATTGTATGAACACTTTTATAGACAGCCTGACGTACCTATATGTAATTTTAAGGTATGTGTTGACAAATCATGTGAACAAGAATACTACAAGGACAAGATATATCAGATTCATGATGTGTGTACGAGCTAGTGACAAATAGAGCGCCAATCCAGGCAAAAAATTGAAGATTTGAAGGCGAAGATCAAAGAGGTGGAAGAAGAGAATAAAAATTGGGAAAAAAGTTCCAGAAGATGAAGCAGAGATTACTAGGCGGTAGTAACTAAGCAATGACATTTACGTGTTGAGTGTTGTAATGTATCTTCATGTTTCCTTTGTCAAGTGATTTCATTAGTTCTACTGTTTGTTTTGTTTTAGGTTGTCAATGTTTGTGGTTGTAATGTACTGTTTAAGTAATATTTCTGTTCAAACGCAATTAAAATAAAATTGTTCTAAAAATATAATTATTAATAGTATTTACATAATGCACTATTTACATAATTACAAACTAATTAAGTAAATCAATGCGTCCCGCAGCCAGCGTGCTTTAGTGTCGTTGTTGGCCTGAGTCGCATCCCTCGTCGGTCGGGTACACTATTTGGATCATCGTCATCTAGCTGCCTCTTTATGGTAGGATGTGTAACCGCATCGACACCATAACTTGCAGGATCGAAAGAATAGGGCGTAAGGCCGTCAGCAACCTACAAAACAAGTTACAAATTAGCATATGAAAATAGGATTAGTTTGATATTTGTGTTGAATAATAAATTATTTTCTCACCGTGGTCTCCTCGGCCTCCTGGGTATATGCATCCGTGATATGCTCATCACCTACTGTAGTTGCCTCGAAGATGGGCTGGGACGAAGACTTCATAAGAAAATTAAAATTAATCATTGATGCCATATTAAGGAAAAGAAAACAAATTGAATTTTAAAGTAATACATACCGTCGCCTGTGATAGATCCACCTGAACCGCCGGGGATGGGGGATAACTCAACCTGTGCCCGCCATCCACGTCCCGGATTGGCCGATCGTCAGCTGCGAAAGATGGGCATGTGAAGTACTGATCTACATCCGCATCAAATTTACCCATGATCGACAACGCTCCTGATGGGTTGACCTGCGATATTTGCAAAGATAACTGAAGGCCATACGAAGGCATGCTACTGTAGGGCTCGTTTGCATGAGGCATATAATCCTGTTGATCATCTCCAAGCCCCTCAAGCCCAAGGTCCTCATCATGTCCCTCAACAGGTAGGTTGACAGGTACCTCAACACCACCTTGCTGACCACCTCCTCGTCGTCCCCCACAACCCCGTCTGGCACCCCTTGCTCGTGGGGCACCCCTCCCTCATGGGACGAGTCTACCCCGTTAGTAGGCCTCTGGCGCTATATAATGAGGAGCATGGTCCAAACTCTCAGCATCTCTCGCCTGCAACAGTGTCAGGCGAGCCATCTGTTCTATCTGCCGGCCAAAGTCAACCAATTCAAGGATGTCGGTACGCTGCTGCATCTGCTGTCCCAACTGGTAGAAGCGATAATGCCCAATAGCGTGTGAAACATTTAAAATAGTAATTAAATAATGCTATATCAATATTATAACATATTAACAAGCCAAAAAACATACTAGTGCCTCGTGCCTCCCGACATACGATCTGTAACGCTCACCCAGTACATGTACAGGGTTCCCGATCATTAGTCGGGTCTGACGGTGGTACCACTCAGGATATAGATGAATAGTGCCCTCCTGGAATATCGTAGGTGGTGGCAGAATACGCTCAACTCGCTCGTCCCAACCAACTATCTGTTGTTGTAGCCATTCCGTATACTGCCCGTCCATAGTGCCATAATCATCGCGTTGATAGTGTGTGGCAACCCATACAGGCTCCCTCGGTATAGTATGGGGACAGCCAAATTGTCGAAGGACACGCTCCGAGGCATGATACTTAATGTAATCCCATAATATCATCGGGATGGAGGTACTCCAAATAAGTCGGTCGACTTAGCAACAAGCTGGTAGCTCAGCAAGCAACTAAATGATGTATGACATCCGGATGAACTACCAAATAATAACATAAATGTTAGTACGCAGAACAGAACTCAATTCGGAAAAACCAACTGTAGGTACATATTTACCTGTCCGTCCCCTAACATATCTAAGACATCCCAAAGAAGGGGAAGATTATGGTGAGCCTCATTCCCTCGGTATTGCCAACGCCGCTCAATCCACCTGATAGCTAGAGGGAGAAACGGATAAAGCTGACCCGACGGAAGTGCTGGTATAGGTGGCTGCAACGGCATGATCCGCTGCCAGGCCCAAACCTAATATAAAATGTTGATGTAATATTTATGATTCATTTAACGATATAGAATTTGAAGTAAAGAACAAAGTATTCGGTAATTTTGTCACATGTGGGAGGGGCAGAAAATCGCATATATCAACCGTTGGACTCATGCTTGCCCGACACATGCTCCTATACAAGTAAGCAAAAACACTAGCACCCCAGCTGTTCTGGGATACCTGACCCAGGTCTACTAGATGATGAATGAAGCGCATGCTCACTTTACTTCCCGAAGTGTCCGGGAACAAGACACACCGGAAGAGCAAGAGCAACGCACACCGCGTATACCTCGATATCCAGAGATTCACCGTCTCATGGGTAATATCAGGGTGCAAATCCGTCATATGATCTCTGATGGCTGATAAAGCAACGCGAACGCCCCCTGCTGACCCTCAGGTCTAAAACCAGTCCACTGCCCCATCAGATCCGCCAACTGTGCACGTGACGCTCCTCTAACGTAGTCGGGCAGTGTTAAGGCGCGTCCCTCTATACGCAGTCCGTATAACACCTGGACATCCTCCAGTGTGATAGTGGCCTCTCATGTGAGCAAATGAAAAGTATGCGTCTCTGGTCGCCACCGCTCTACCAAGGCCGTGATGAGCAACCAATCTAACTACATCCGTCCTAGCTCAAAAATGGTATATAATCCCATATCCTGGAGGATGTGTACTACGCGCTCGTGTAAAGGATTGCCAGCAATAAACTCCCAAAGATCATCAGGTCTCCTGGGCCGGAGAGCCTGCTCCGACAGATGCCCCTCCCAAACATAGGAGGACCTATGGTCGCCCTGCAGCACTAATAGTCGATCCTCTGCAGGTCCGGGATGCGCAAGCGGAGGAAAGGCCATGACGTCTACTATAATTTAAACAAAATTAATTGGTTGTGTTAGTTTAATAAATTAAATAATTTATTATGATTGGAGAAAATAGTTATATATGTGTTCCATACTCGATTTTTGAGGCCCGGTACCACCGAATTATGTATGGATAAAATATTTTGAGAATTTTCTTACCTTACAGATTTTAATAAAAAAATATGATTAATAATGGAGAGAATAATTACGTATGGGTTCCAGACTTGATTTTTTACTCTCCGTATCACCGAATTATCCTTAGTTATTATGCTTCTCAATTTCATCATTTTTCAAATTTTCTTTCCTTATTATAAATTCTTGAAATTGAGAGAATAATTATGTATATGTTACAGGCTTGATTTTTTAGGTCCGGTAGCACCGAGTTATCCTTAATTATTATGCTTCTCAATTTCAATATTTTTTAAATTTCTTACCTTATTATAAATTGTTGAATTGGAGAGAATAATTATTTATGGGTTCCAGACTTCATTTTTTAGGCCTGGTAGCACCGAGTTATCGTTGATTATTACGCTTCTCAATTTCAACATTTTTAGAATTTTCTTACCTTATTATAAATTTTTGAATTGGAGAGAATAATTATGTATGTGTTCCACGCTTCATTTTTAGGCCCGGTAGCACTGAGTTATCGTTAATTATTATGCTTCTCAATTTCAACATTTTTAGAATTTCCTTACCTTATTATAAATTTTTGAATTGGAGAAAACAATTATGTATGGGTTCCAGGCTTCATTTTTAGGCCTGGTAGCACCGAGTTATCCTTACTACAAGACTCTATATTTTACTATTGTGCAAGGCTATAACAGGCTCTATATCTTTACTACGCTAAAAAGCTATATTTTATTTCGCTAAAAGGCTATATTTTACTACGTAAAAGTAACTATATTTTACTACACCACAAGACTCTATATTTATCACATTTTAAGCATTTTGTTTCACAAAAAATAATATATTTTCGGGTATATAAACCAAATATAAGACCAACAATCCGTTAGCATTTTTGGTCACACACATAACATAAATTTTGGTAAATAATTCAAAAATAACAAAACGGTGTAATTTTTGTTCCAAGCATAACATAAATTCGGGTATCAAATATATTAATCCGAGTATATTAAAGAACACAAACATAACATAAATTCATATGTAAACATACTAAACAATACTAATATGCATAAATATACGAGTTTCACCATAAAGTAAATTGAAATACCTCGATATAACTTTTTTTTAATATTTTACCGAAACACGAAATCGAAACCTTCTTTTGTGTGTGGGACCTACACTACTTGTTCTTTATGGGATGGGTGGGGCCAATTTTTTTTTTTAATCAATAACGTGGGAGAGGGGGACCAGAACGGGGGGAGCTCTTTTGTATTTTAATGGAGATATCGATCAAGGAAGACGACCAGGCCATTTTTAAATGTGATTCGCAGTAATTTACTGCGAAATGCATATTTAAAAATGGCCTGGGCCCAACTTTTAATGAGAGGTCTCGTTTAAACGTAATTCGCAGTAAATTACTGCGAATTACATTTTAAAAAAATATTTTTTTATAATTTAAAAATATTTTACTGCAAATTACATTAACGGTAAAAATTCCATTAACTTAATTCACAGTAAAATACTGCAAAATATGTATTAAAGTAACTTTTTTTTAAACATCAATTTCGAATTTTGAATCCAATTTTACATCATTTCGGTTTCGGACTCGTGTTTTGCTACTATATAGAAAGGACATTATTTGTTGCTTGTATCATACCTCCCCAACTCAATATTTTTCAACTTTTAACTTCCCCCCTCGTACCAAACTAAAATAATTTTTTATCTATATTGAAGTGACTCAAAAGTGCCAAGATCAGAACGAGGACAAACTCCTTACGTGTTGTTTAAGACGTGTATGTACCCAAAAAGTTGATCGTGCCAACAGGGTATAAACCAACAATTACATAAATAATTAGTACTATGATTTGAACAATGCTAAACTACAATGGTAAACGTGATTAACAAAATTACATAAGTAATTATTTTCTGAAAAGGCAAATGCCAATATCCGATCTCACAACATTTACTTCTGGTGGTCTACCATAAAACTAAAATTCCTCCAGACTAGCATAAAAATGAAAATGGAAGAACTCACGATTTGTTTTTACCATTTTTATGGTCCGCCGCTCCCATATCACCAGGTATAAAACCAGATCATGCCGGTAGATAAAGGAGATTGGCAACCTTACTTGAAACATATAACCACAAACGAAAAATTCAATAATAGCGTAGATGTTACAATGAACACTTTATGCAACAGAAAGCACAGCCCAAGAGGAAAGAGGAATCCCAGGAAACCATGCAGCAACCACGATAATATTTGCAGAAGGCATGGCACGATCTCAAGCAAAATCCAACATAAGAAATAAGAAACATCAATCCATATCAAGGAATTCCATCCTCTTTCTCATTGTGCCTTTAAGATCTGTAGCATCCCTTTCTGCTTTCTGCGCCTGATGGATAACCGATATATACATTAGAAATAGTCAACGATCTCTTAAGACAGTTACCCTCATCTTAACCATGATTTTGCACTTGAAAGAACAGATGTACAGATAGATGGAAATGTCAGTTTGAAATAATTATAACATACAGACACAATACATACTATTAGGGAGAATTACTGGTTTTTCTTCAGCTTTATAATTTGTTTCTTTGTGTTGCAAAAGGAGAAGGCTAGCTACAAATAACATAAACCACTAAAAACAAAAACAAAAAACGGGAGTCAACCCTCTTTTTGTGAATTACTCACTAATGATGGGACAAATGTGTGTGCAATTGTTAGTTTAACAAAGTGATTATAGAGTATGACAGAGAACCTGTACTGATGCAACCATATCGATATTTTCATATTTTCCACTCCATCAGCCCCATTGTTATAATATTGGCTTTTCATCCATAAATTCCCAGAATTTCACAAAATACCTTCAATATTTGTTCTTCACTCTAAATCTTCACCAATTTTCACATTTAGTCTTTTTCCTATTTACAGTGGCCCACACCCCAAACTTCACAAGTCACGCACCTGACACAAGTCCATTAAGCATCGCTAGTAGTGAAACTAAGAATAACAGGATCTTACCCTTCTTATCTCCGCTTCTGAAACACGTGTCATATGGGGCGGAAGTTCCTCCTTATATACGTCCTGACCAATCATAACAACATTGCATAAGCCAAAGGGTATAGGGTTATGGGATAGCAAAGAACTTTCTGTATTGATACTTTGATAGTGAAAATAAGACCTACCAGTTCACCAATTAACACGACATTTTCCCCACGTATAATGTAAAGACCTAATGGGATATCACAATATAGATCACCAACAATAACACGGTCACATGCACCTTCAAGAACAGCATTAGCTAGAAAGAACAAGATGAAATTTTTGTCAGCTGGTTAACCACTGTCGTGAAATAGAAAGTAATGATACGATAAACCTACCAAATTGGTCAAAAGAACGAAGTGTTCCTAATAGCTTCCGCCCATCTCGTAGCAGTACAAGAAGTTTCTCTGTGAAGGATATTAAGTTAAACTCAAAAAAGCAAGAAATAAAATGAATGAACCTATACACAGGTTTAGTTAATGCGAATAATATATGAGCGCTTGGACTTATATAAAAAAAAATAAAAAAATTTAGCCCCACATTTATTTTTCTTATGAAGTAACTGGCACCCCAAGTACTATAGCATTAACTCCTGCATTCCATCCCTTAACTAATCGCTCAATAGTCAAGAGTGAAATAAAATAATTCTTCACTTTTCACTTTACAGGAATAGGCCTCTACTGCAGAATAAGTAGAGCATCATAGCCTCTTCTAGAAAGTATATGGACCACAGATATGATATACCTATACTAATCGTGGTTTCTACCGTTCAAGCAGCCAAGACGAGAATGCAGGAACAGAAGAAAAAGGGTGAAAATCATTTTTTTTATAAAAGTGAAATACGAGTCAACTAACACACACTTCAACTATTCCATCGGGTACTTGTTACCCCCCCCCCCCCCCAAATCCATACCCAACGCAGGTGTTAGTTAACCCTGTCCACTTAGGCTTAAGCAGATAGGAAGAAATCACCTGTTTTTTTTTTTGCCTATGCGGGATTTTGACCCCTAGTCCTGTCAAACCCACTTCACTGACCACTAGGTTACACCCTTAAGCGCAAAAAGTCATCTTTCTTTACAAGGAGAAACCATATTGCAAACCAAAAATTTTAAAAATTTGCACAAATGTCAAGACTACACTCAGCAACCCTTATTAAGAAAGTTGCTTGTTGAGTAAGGCAGAATTTCAAGCCCCAGCCCCTTGTATAATCAAGTGCTTGATTGCAATTTTATTTTATCATCAGTCATCAAGGCTTTCATTGTGTTTTCAATACATGGAGAAACACAAACCACTATGTATTTTTTGTGGCCTTTGACGCAACAGTAGAAAAGACCTATTTTATCTTAAGGAAGGAAATTACTGAGTACCCCACTTCCCTCACAATATATGATATTCTCAGGCAGTGAAAAATCTGCACTTTGGTCATTACAGGAAGTATACATAGGGCATCGCCCATAAAGCCCATCGATAGGGAAAGGCAATGTGGTTGAACATGGTTTAACAAAGCAAGGTTGGATGGAGACTTTTGAAGGCCTAAAATCTACGGAATACCCTGATCAGCGATTACATAATTGAAACAGTGAATGATATTTGTTCATTCAACATTAAGGACGAGTAAACCAGCAAAAATCGGGTGTAATTTCTCATTGTGAACGCTCATCAATAACTTTATCAAAGAATAACAATCGAATACTGTTAAACAGCCTAAAAGAACATAGCAAGATCATCAGCAAAATTTAGCAAGACCAAATTTTGAACACAAACAACAAGTACAAAACATAAATAACATATACAGCTTAATCACGGCAGGAAACAGATCGTTGATAAGAAAAAATGAAAAAAAAAAACTCACTGTCAAGATAGCTTGCAAGAGAAGTTGAGAGATAGATATCTTCTGGACTTGCCCAAGACATTGATGAACTTTACACCTTTAACGTTTTCGGTATTCCAAAAACAACCGAAAAACTCTCAGATTTCAATTCAATTTGCATTGGCAGCTCAGATAGCCCAGTAATAATCCCCTAACAAACACTTCACTGAGAACATGAGCAACTAAACCCTAATTCTATCAATAAACCAAGAATTAGAAAAGCTCCAAAATCCTAAACCAAATAGGAGTTTGAAAATAATGGACTTGTTGACTTTTGGTTGCTGAGTTCTCTAAAAACCCTAACTTTTGGCCTATCCCCAAATTAGGGGCAGAGGCATACACAATTTGAGAGTTGTACCATCTGCTGCTCTTTCCGCTTCTTATTTGTTAGGTGTGTATATTCTGCCGGGGCCTTCTCTTGCAAAGTTTTTTGTAGGTAGCCCCTTGAAATATGAGAGTATTACGTATGTGGCCTCTCACTTTTAACTTTTTGCCTCATACCATTCTTTTTATTTTACAACGTACTATTTTATTGCATTATTATATGCATTACATTGTCAATTTGTCACCATATGTACTATAAATAATACTTATTGACTTTCAAAATAATAGTATTAACTAAATATATTGGGGGAGGGGTTGTATGGGTCCAATTTTGAACAGACACGACTGTTGATGAGTATAACGAACGACGAGATCCTCGTAGCTCGAAATCTTGCAGAGTACGACTTTAAGGCGAACAAGAGATTGTACGTCCCTTGCAGTAGTACAGGTCCATTAGGGGACATTAGGAATATTCTTTCGAATATTTTCTATAACTTGTCTTTTAGAGCTCAGAAAGGTTTGGTTCCTTATATATATAGACTGAAACAACTTTGTAAGGGAAGCACTTTTGCTAATCCATAATACTTGTTGTAAACTTGCTTACATAAAAGATTGAGAAGATTATTGTTGAAGGTTTTTTGGTCTGGATGAGATAAAGAGTTCTTATCATCCGTATTCCTGTCGCGCCCCCTTTTTCACGCGAAATCGGGTGTTATGACATTTGGGAGGACAACTCATTCCCTTTTGGGAATTGGGTTAGAATTGAGGAGTCGCCACCTAATGATTTAAGTGCATTAGGACACTAAGAAGGGTTTGGTTTAAGTAACCACAGAATGGGTAGGGGCTTGAAATTATCCCAAGAGGAAGGTATTAGGTACCCCTTAGGATCCACTAGTGTGGTTCCCATCCAAACTATAGTTGTGGCTTATGTGCAAATAACACATAGGCAAATAAAAAACCTTCAAGTTAGAGGGGATTTTCACATAATGGTTACAAATGAGCAAAGTTAGAAAGAACCAAAAGGAAACTGACTATTCTTAGAGAAATAGTTTAAAAATTGGAGAAGAAGCAAAAAAACAAAGAAAAAAAGGGAGGGGGTCCTAGGTTTATAAATAATATGGATCACCCCACACAACATCTGGTAATCACTCCTCAGTGAGGAGCTACACGTGATGTTATCGCGTGGTCATTATATCCATATCTACCCTTTCCCACCCCGTTAAGGTATTAAAGCGCAGAATGGTCTCATTTTCTTATGTCATGCTATTACCCACCCCAATCATATTAGTTCTGGAGGCATTTGGGACTACTAATCCTAAAGGGAAGGGATATTATGCTTGTTTATAGTTTCAAAGGCAAAAACTCTAAGGCGACATACAAAAACACGTTTAGCAAGTTAGGGGAAGTACATAACAAGTAAAAGGCTCATATATACCTCATTTGATAGACAAGCACATAATTTAGCATGTCTTGCACATACTGTTTAGGGTTTGATTAAAACTTAAAAGTTGAGGCAGATTGATTTATTACATAGTTCAGATAGGAAGCCCGAATCAAGTCTGCCTGCTGGTTGTAGCTAATAAAATCTGATTCAGTTTATAATTTTTACCCTAAAGCTTGCCTAAGTGTTAGATGAGGATCCTATAGGCATGATATCTGCTGATTTCTGAAAAACCATAAAATAAGCTGGATGAATGCTTATTAAGAAAGGTTGCCAGATTATTAAAGGAAGACAAGTTTTAGCAGAGGTTATAGGTTCTGCAAATGGTAACACCTCGTTATTACTGGTTTTAGACTTATAGGCGAGTAATGCGAGTCAGACTTGATTAATAACTCCTATAGACATGCTTTCTACGCGTGTTGATTTTAAATCCTTTTTAACAGACAGGGTAAAATGCAGAAACCCTATAAATATGATATCTAGGTGTTGAACTTCATTTGAGGCCTATGAACATTATGTCTAATTGTGGTTGATTGATTAAGACCTATAAACATGATTCCCTGATAATATATATAAGATTCGGAAAGACCTATAGGCATATTTTCTATATGCATATGCAGAGTTATGATTTCTAGATACCCATGGACATGATTTCTATATGAGAGAATGCAGAATACTTATAGGCATAGTATCTATATGAGCGTGAAAATTTTCAAAAATGCCTATAAGCAGGTTATCTATATGAGAGTATAGAATTTCAGAAATACCTATAGGCAGGTTATCTATATGAAAGTTCAAGATTTCAAAAAATCACCTATATGCAAGTTATCTATACGAAAGTGCAAAATTTAAGAAAAACCACCTATATGCAGGATATCAACCCATTGCATGCATATTTATACTCCTTTTTAACTATCTATCCCCAAGAGTTTATTACAAAAAATTATTACAACCCAGAATAAAGATAAAAAGAAAATACATCAGAAATTAAAAAGTACAACCAAGGAGAACCTGATTCAGACTTCCTATCTGAAATATGAAGTAAACCAACTCCAAGAAATCATGATCCAAATCCTTTCTCCTATTTGGATGTGTCAAAGTTCCCTAATAGCCTCGAAAAGGACTCCGGGCAATGCTTACACCCAATTGCATTATCAGATTAAGGCAAGTGCAATGTGGAAGGGCCAGCCCTCAAGTTTCCAAGTTCAGAGGGAACTTAAGTCTCAAGGAAAGGCTCACAAGAGGGGGGCAGAACTTAAAACTAGGAGAGAGTGCAAGAGTAGGAACATAATTCTGAGAGAGGCAAAGGAGAAGGGGAGTAGTTACAGAAGGTACACATAGGGGTTCAGGGGAAAGGGGGAGTTGAAATAGACAAGGCAGGTTATGGGCATACCCAGCAAATGAGAGTGCTAATATACCCCTAAACCTATAAGATCACACTATTAGAGGCTAGGACCCCAAGTGATCAAGTTCCGTTCATGGACAATAATTTGAATATTGCCATGCCTTAAACCATAGCTCAAACACATGGGGGCATGGTTTTGGGATTCATAATAGAAACAAGCAGGAGGAAGTCAGCATGCTAATTTAAGTGTTGAACTCTACAAAAATAATAAGTAAACATGGATACAAAGCAGTAAATACACATTGTTGAGGTGCTAAAGATTAAATCCGGACATACCAGTTTCAAAGAGACTAATTGAGAAAAGCAGTAGATCTTGTAAACAGGACACAGTGCAGAAAAGATGAGAAAATCCTATTGTGTAAGTGTGAGTCAGGAAGACTGTGAATGTGTGTTGAGTTTGTGAAAGAGTTGTGCATTTATAGTATAAAAATCAGGCAGGAATAAGGTAAGAAAATAATTGAGGAACTGATTATCAATTACGAATCAGTCATACAAGACTTCCCTTAAATAAAAGATTCAGATTCAAACGGGAAAATATTTAAGGGAAGAAGTCTAATAAATGTCTTGTGCAAAGCATGCAATTAGGGGAAAATACATAAAAAATTATTTAAGGACTGAATTTCGAAGTACACGGTTGTAAAGATAAGGTAAGAAAATCAATTAGTAGCCAGTAAATCAAAGTTCAGGGAACTTGTAATTATTGATCCATGAATGAACCAAGTCATAAAAGCTGAGAAAGGTTTTGACTTAACTCTGATCATAGGGAAATCCACAAACAAAGAAAGAAAATCAATCAGTCCTATTTAGAAGGAAGTTTGAACTAATCACAAAATTTTAAAGTCATTTTAGGAGGAAGTCCATCACATATAAAGAGCATACATACAAGTCAAGTATGAAAGAAAATGTTGTGTCATTGTAAAATCAGTAGACAAATAGACCACAGAAGCATGGTTGTCACATAGGTTAGCAATGTAGAAGAGAAGTAGCATCTAATAGCATACAAATGATCCAATGTAAAAGAGTTTAGAAAAAATCAGAATCGTATGAAAACGAGGATCCCAAAACTCAGTTCAGAGACTCGAAGCAGGTATGCAAAAGTTAGAGTTTTGAAAAAAAAACAATTCAAACAAATCAAACAGCCAATGGTTTCCAAACTTGGAAGAAGCCCCAAATTCTAGGGTTTCTACCACTCAATCGAGTGCAGAGATGAGAGAGCAAGTAATCAAGGCAAAGAATACTGACGAATAACTTTTGAAATCTTAGAAAGAAGTTGAGACCTTTGACATGCATCTTTCAGTATAAGAAGCAAAGTAGGAGAAACAACATAAATATAGAGTAGGAGACACTACATAAGAAATATAGTAGCACAATCGAAGAACACAACAGAAGAAATACTATAGAAAATACAATAGAAGTAACATATAGGAAATACATTAAAAGAAATACATAGGAAATACACATAAAAAATATGATAAAACATGCTAAGAATTAGAGAAATTTTAAAGGACAACTTGAAGAATCCCTAGATCGGAAAAATATGAAGGTTCAAAAGGTGTAGTTTTGAAAGGTCTTTGAGAAAAAAGCATAAGAGCTTAGAGAAAACACAAATATACAACAGATCTAAAGGAATCGAAAAAACCTCAAAAGGTTAGGGTTTAAAAAAAACCCAATAGTGAGAAAGTCTTGGAAAAGTCACTGATCTAAGCCGGAGAAGTCAAAATCAGGCTCGAGCAACCATAATATGCCGGAACAAGGATGGGGATGGTCGTAGAGCTCGAATCGAATGAAACTTGGACCAAATTTTGTCATGGCCATGCCTTGAATCATAAAAAACCAGGCATATAAGAGTAATCGGAGGTGGGTATAGGACACCAATAGCCTTGGAAGTCATGGATTCCGGTGGCTTTCAGGGCGGAAGTGGTGGGAGGCGGCTAGGGTTTGAGAAGCTTCGAGAGAGTTTGAGAGAATGTGGGGTTTCAAAGGCGGCTGGCGATGGAAAATGAATAGGGTTTGGGGGTAATGGGGTAATTAAAAATGGTAAGGTTGAAATGTGGTCGTTGATCATTTTGATCAACGGTCTGGATTAAACGGGGAGTCGGGTGTCGGGTAACTTTAGCAATTGGGATGGCCAATTGAAATTAAAATTGGGTTGGGATAGGGGTGCCAAATCTAGCCAAAATCGAAATAAAAATAGGCTAACATTTAAATATCCATTTTCCCTTATTTATTTTATAAAAATAGTAAACTAATTTCAGGAGTCAATTTTGTAAGTATAAACATAATTAAATCTTAAAATAGGCTAATATTATAATTATATGCAATTTAGCTTTAAAAATACTAAATAAATTTGTAAAAAGGTGCAAAAAACATACTAGCTATATTTTAGTATAAATATGAGAATTCAATAAATGAATTACCAAAATGCTAATTTTGGAAATACTTACTGGGTTTTTCTCGATAAAATAGGGTAATAAAATTGATTTTCAAAACTTTAAGAATTGAGATAAAATAATAGAGCCTTGGGACATACTTATATATGTATATACATTCTATTTTGAAAGTTATTTTGTATATAAAAAATACAGAAAAAATTGGGTATCATCAATTCCCCTTATCTATCTTTTGTTCTAGATATTATTATACTTAGCTAAGATTTACCCCTTCATTTTCTTTGATTGATTTGTTCAAAAAGGTTCCGATATATTTTGAGTCAAATAATTTGGCGCCATCTATGGGGATTTCTATTGCTGAGATCTTAGTTTCTTCTAGATTCTTGAAACAAATAATCACCTATTTTTAGCCTTACAAAGGCCAACAATGGCAGGAAAGGGAGAAGCAAGGCTAAAGGTGATAGTAGGTGTCACGAACAACCTCCTGAATTCCCTCAATGAAGTAGTGGAGAAGACAACGAAAATGCAACGCCAAGTGCTACACCTGAGGGAGAGATCTCACCCCCCCCCCCCTTCCCGCACGAGGGTTTAACTATCTCGCGCGAGAGGAAAACCTCAACATCCCCAGTAGGAGAAGCATCACCGGCCGTTAAAAGGCTATCAAAATAATGGTTGATAAACACTTTGAGCAACATACTCGAGAAACGCGTTTAGAGATATATCAAAGGCACATTGCCCACACAAATCACAGTGTTCGCCGATGAACCAGAAACTACACGAACATGTAACACATGTACTGTCATTGATGCAGGCAACGATGCACTTGCAGCCATCTTAAAGAAAATGGAAGAGATAGAAAATGAGAACAAAACACTCTGCAACCAGATAAATGAACATCAGGAAAGGGTTGATAAAATATTGAGCGCTCCGAAGTTGTTACCAAAACGTGATATGGGCCAATTCGTCGAACAACCATACAACAATGGGGCGGCTCCCCACTCTATTCCAAAAACCTTCAAAATTCCCCATATATGAAAAATATATGATCGCACCATGGACCCGAAGAATCACTTAATCCATTACGTTACTGCAGTAAAAGGTAGCGATCTATCAAAATAACAAGTGTCGTCAGTGCTGCTAAAAATGTTTGGCGAAACTGTGACCGGGGGAGCGTTGACATGGTATTCCCAACTACCAAAACGATAAATATCACGGTTCAAAAAACTGGCAGATAAGTTCCTCACCGCTCACGCGGGAGCAAAAAAGGCAGAGGCCAGGGAAAATGATATCTTCGCCGTCAGGTAGACGATAGGCGAGGGATTTCAGGATTTTCTAGCCCGATTCAACAGGGTAATGATGGGCCTACCAAATGTGTCAGAAGGGATGGCGGTAGCAGCCTTCCAAAATAGGTTGAATAGAAACTGGTCAAAAGCAACAAAAAAGCTGCTAAGTAGACTCATGTAGTACCCCACCACCACCACCACCACATGGGAAGATATCCATAATGCCTATTGCTCCGAAGTGAGTGCAGACGAGGATGATAGATCGCCGCAACGACGGCCGAAGGGACCAACTACTACGTTTCAATCGATAAAGGAACCAACCCTATATCCAAACATCCAACCCACCTCCTCCATGACATACAGATGACGTGCCTCGACACATCGCACCACCCTTAAACGAAAGAGGTATGCCTCCACTGTTATCTGCTCATAACTTTTGTGTCGTCCCTTCAGAAATAGTGTCTGCACTGGAAAAGCTGAGCACAAAGGTGCAGTGGCCGCAAAAGATGAAGTCAGATCCGAGCACCAAGAGATCGAACGTTCTATGTGAGTTCCACCAAGAAAGGGGACACAAGACCGACGACTGCTTAGGTCTGCGACAGGAATTGGTAAGAATGTTAAACCAGGGATACCTGAGAGAACTGTTGAGCGACCGAGGCCAACTTCGCTTGTGGACATGATCAACCTCAGGGACCACCAAAACTACCATCACCAGCTCGTACCATACAAATGATCATTGGCGACGGTGATGATACAATAATCAACCACGTGAAATTCACCACCACACACAAACTCAAACGGACAGTCACCTATGAGACGACCTCGAAGACAGTATCATCTTCGATAAGTCGGATACCAACGGTGTCTTGCCCTCATTATGGAAGAGGCACGTGTATTGTTCACCCACGAGTTCTCATGCAGATAAGGCTAGAGAGATAGTGCTGCCCGTCTCTCTAGAAAGAGTCACCCTGGAGATGACGTTCCACGTCATGAACCAGGAAACAACCTACAACGCTATCATAGGGCATCCATGGATACACGCCATGCGAGCCATCCCATCAAGTTTCTATCAAGTAATCAATTTTCCTACCCTATGGGGAATATTCAACATCTTATACGAGCAACACACCTCCCAAGAATGCTACCAGATCACCAAGATTGCATACACACCAAACAACTAAAAGGGGCAAGTGAGGAAGCATAGTAATCAGCTATATCGGGAACCAAACCGACGTACAAATAGAGGCCATCAAAGACCCAAATATCGTTGAAGCTTTCAAGGCAACTGTAGAAGACCTCGACCCTGTCCAGCTGGACAACACCGATAGCACAAAAAGGCTTATATCGGACATAACCTCTCAGAACCAGGTAAATATTGTGATTTCTTAACTAACAATGCCAATTTGTTTTCCTTTTCCCATTTAGATATGCAAGGAATCCCAAGGGATATCGCCACACACAGGCTGAATGTCGATCCTCTTTACCCGCTAGTATGGAAAATGAGGAGAAAGTTTAATGCCATCATCAATGAGGTGGTCGGCGAAGAGGTCGATAAACTACTCGCTAATGGTTCCATCCGAGAGTTGAAATATCGCCAATATGGTCAATGGTAAAAAAGAAGAACGGGAAATGGCGGATGTGTGTCGATTTCACTGACCTAAACAAAGCATGCCCGAAAGATTCCTTTTCATTGCCACACATTGACAAGCTTATCGACGCAACAACGGACATGAACTACTGAGATTCTTAGATGCCTACTCTGGTTACAACCAAATTCTAATGGATGAAAGGACTAAGAAAAGATCGCTTTCATCAATTATCGAGGAATGTACGACTACAAGGTTATACTGTTCGGACTAAAAAACACAGGGGCGACGTATCAAAGGTTAGTCACCAAGATGTTCAAAGAACAAGTCCGTATTACAGGATGAAACTTAATCCCAAAAAATGCGCCTTTGGCATAACTTCGGGAAAGTTCCTTGGTTTTTTGGTGTCACAAAGGGGTATCGAGGTCAAACCGGATCAAATCAGAGCCATCGAAGGAATACTGAAGTCATTGACCAGCAAGAAGCAAGTGCAGAAATTAACAGGATGAATAGCCACCCTGTCGAGGTTCATTTCACGATCATTGGACAAATGCCATAAATTCTTCAATGTGCTAAGGAGAGACCACAGACTGCAGAGGAATGCAGAATGCGTCGATGCCCTGAGAAAGCTGAAAGCGTATCCATCCTCGCCACCACTACTCATCAAGGCAGACCCGGGTGAATGCCTACTAGTATACCTAGCAGTCTCCATAGTCACGATAAGTGCAGTCTTGATCTCCGAAAAAAAAGGTACGCAATCACTGATTTACTATATCAGCAAAATCTTAGTTGATGTTGAAACAAGGTACCCTCACCTTGAGAAACTAGCTTTGGCATTAGTCATAGCTTCACGAAAGTTTAGACTATACTTTTAGTGTCACCCCATAAAAGTGGTGACAATCTTCCCCTCTCAGGGGCATCCTACATAAACCCAAATTATCTGGTAGATTTGCTAAATGGGCCATAGAATCAAGCGAGCATGAAATAACTTACCAACCGTGAACTGCCATTAAGTCGCAGGTGCTTGCCGATTTGTCGCAAAAATATTGCCTGAAGTATAGTAGGAGGCGCTCCGCGCTTCCGCACATTTCAGCCTATGGTCCTATACACTATCTGGGTATCCAATGTATCGCGATTGGGACTCGTCCTCGAGGTTCCCACGGGAAAAGTAATTCGCCAGTCCATAATGCCTCGAGATGACTAACAACGAGGCCGAGTATAAAGCTATGATTGCAGGATTGAAATTAGCACTCAAATATGGCGCTCGACGACTTATCCTCCATTGTGACACTCAACTCGTGGTGAACCAAGTCACTGGGACTTTCCAAATCAAAGAATAAAGACTACAAAAGTACCAGTCAGAAATTCACAAACTGATGTCAGAATTCGATGAATGCCGCCTCGAACAATTATCCAGGGCACTAAATATCGAAGCAGACAACCTCACCAAGCTAGCAGCAACCAAAAATATCAACAAGGAAAATGTGGCCACCCTTCTCCTTTCCGCCATAGACCAAGTCGAGGTACATTATGTAAAACAACCATCTCGTAACATGTTTGCAGGATGGAACGTTCCCACAAGATAAGAAAGAAGCGAAAAAGCTTCGAATACAGGCAGCCAGATACAGCCTCATAAACTGTAATCTCTACAAGAGAACATTCGGCGGTCCCTGGCAAAATGTCTTGGGAAAAATCAAATAAGGCGAGTACTGGAAGAAGTACATGAGGGGAATTGTGGCGCCTACACAGGAAACCATGCCTTTGTCCAATGCCACATCTACACCGGATACTACTAGCCTACCATGAAAACAAGCTACAGACTACGACAGGAAGTGTGAATAGTACGCCCCTATGATACACCAAGCAAGGGAACTCTTGCACTCCATCACTTCTCCATGGCCATTCATAAAGTGGGGGATGGATATTGTCGGAACCCCCCAGTAGGACTAGGTAAGGTACGTTTCCTTTTGGTTTTAATTGATTACTTTCCTAAATGGGTGGAAGCATGTGCATACACTCAAATACGTAAGCAAGAGGTCATCAAGTTCATATGGAAAAATATAATATGCCGCTTCGGCATCCCTAAAGAAATCAGTTGTGACAACAAACCTCAATTCGTCGGAAAGAAAAGGATCGAGTTTTTTGAAAAATGGCACATCAAACAAATATTCTCAACCCCATACCATCCCGCTGGCAATGGTCAAGCCAAATCCTCCAATAAAGTAATATTGAATATATTGAAAAAGAATCTCGCGGACGCCCAAAGGGTTATGGCCTGAACTACTACCAGAAGTACTATGGGCATACCGCACTACACCAAAAAGCAGCACATGCGAGACGCCATATTAACTAATCTACGAGGCTGATGCAATTATACCCGTCGAGGTCGGAGAGCCTAGTTTGAGATACTCCAACGAGAGCATACCAAACAACAACAAAAGTAGGATACAAGATCTGGATGAAGTCGAAGAAGAAAGAGGCATGACCTACATAAGAATGGTAGACAAAAAGCAACAAGTAGAAAGGTATTACAACTAGAAGGTCAAAGTGCGACCGCTCAAGGTCGGAAATTACGTCCTCAAAGCTAAAACACAAGCAGTGAAAGACCCTAATGAGGGAAAAACTAGTAGCACACTAGGACAGACCAAACAGAATCACGATGGTGGCAAAAAAAGAAGCATTCCAGTTAGAGATAATGGAGGGAAAACTATTCCAAAAAATTGTAATGTCACCCATCTCAAATACTTCCACATTGAAAGGAGGCGCCAACTAAGTCGTACTCTTTTTCCCTCATTCATATTTTGACCCAATCAGGTTTTCTTGGTGACGTTTTTTATGAGGTGGCAAGGGGGACATCTTGAGTTTTGAAGTATTGTTCATTACCCCGCCCGTCGACGTGTTCTACGATCGAGTAATGAAGGGACTGGATATAAATAATCAAATCTCCATTATATGTACAAAGTGGACATGTGATTCTTACAATAATATAATTAAATATCCATTGTGTGAATAAAGTCGACATGTATTTTCCTACGGGAGTATGATCAAACCTCTAATGTGAACATCCCAATGGCCAAGGCCATCGGCAAAAATATGAGTTCAACCGCATTCGAACTACGATGAGATCCTACTTCGACGACAATTCGAACATCCCAATGGCCAAGGCCATCGACGAAAACATGAGTTCGACCTCGTTCGAACTACGACAGGATCGTACTTAGATGATAGTTCGAAGCAACATCCCAATGGCCAAGGCCATTGACAAAAAATATGTTCAAACTACAACGGCATCATACTTTGATGAAAGTTCAAAGCAACATCCCAATGGCCAAGACTATCGACAAAAATATGTGTTCGACCTCATTCAAACTATGATAGGATTCTAACTAGATAACAGTTCAAAGAAATATCCCGATGGCCTGGGCCATTGATGAAAATATGAGTTCGTCCTCGTGGAATCCTATTTCGATGACAGTTTGAATAAACATCCTATGGCCAAGGCCATTGACGAGAATATGAGTTCGACCTTGTTCGAACTACGACATGATCCTACTTCGATAACAGTTCAAATCAACATTCCAATGGACAAGGTCATTGACAAAAATAGGAGGTCGACCTTGTTCGAACTACGATAGGATCCTACTTCGACGACAGTTTAAAGCAACATCCCAATGGCCAAGGCCATCGATATGAGTTCGACCTCGTTTAAACTACGACGGGATCCTACTTTGATGACAGTTTGAAGAAATATCCAAATGGCTAAGGCCATCGACGAAAATATGAGTTCGGCCTCGTCCAAACAACGACGGTATCCTATTTCGACGACAGTTTGAAGTAACATCCTAATGGAGAAAGCAATCGACGAAAATAAGATTTCTACCTCGTTCGAACTACGATGGGATACCATTTCGATGATCATTCAAAAATAGCATCCCAGAGGCTTAGCCAATCCCCAAAAGAAAAAGGAATCAACCTCACCCAAAAGCTAAATCGTCTTAACAGTTTGACAGGTACCCCGGATGCCATAGATACTGCAAAGACATCACCGGATCGACAAAACAAATTCTACATTGCATTAAAATGGTACTTACACCTATATTTACCCCTTACAAGAGTCACAAAACAAAAGGTAAGTACAAACAAAAGGCTATACGTCATCCCAAGTTCGGCATGCATCTTCGTACCAAGAGTCAGAAGCAAAAAGATTCACATCATCAGAGTTGATGTCATTCCCATCAGGTGTAAGAGGGTCATGACCGCACATCTCTCGAGCTTCGGTATGCACAACTTGAAGCTCTATGTTAGTTGCCCTCCCCTCGGCATGAAGAGCCTTGTACACATCAAGTCGGGCCTCAGTATGGACCTACAACTCATATAAGTGACGAGGCAATGTTTGACCCAAAAGTTGTAAAATAATTTTTAAGCAAATCAATCAAAAAGATGAAGGGGTAAATTCTAGTTAGAGATAATTAATTCTAGATCCGAGATGAGTAAAGGGAATAGAGAAAAAACATAGTCGAGTATAAATATTGATGGCGATTACGATCAGATTTATACCATAAATAAAGATGCATTAAGTAGTAAAAATATGAATAAAGGAAAAGATTCACCTGGTCTTCAGTGAAGCGGATTTTCTTTCATTTAATAAAGATCAACGGTAGACAAATACAAGAACCTCATGACGCTTTTTTGGATCCGATGAAGGTATGGGATCACTGATCCTCTCCACTCTTTAGAGGGGTGCGTTTACGTATTTTCTAGAGAGAGGGAGAGGGAGACAGAGAGAGATAGCCCCCTTTTTGTGGGAAGTTCTCCCCTCATATTTATAAAAGGGGGTACCCAAAGAAAATCCTAAAAAGGTACAATTTACAGGGAATATTCGTTAAATATTCCTTTTGAGTTTTCCAAAGCAAACCAAATATTTCATAACCGTACGATCACAACCATTGATGACGGTCCGACCTTGGCCATGACCACGACCATTGATGACGGTCCGGCCTTGGCCACTACCACGACCTCATGTCGAATTGCTCTGATCTAATTTTGTCCCATACAGTTGGTCCCTGTGTTTGTTGAGGTTGTCTCTTGGTCGAGCTCGATGAGCGAACTTCATTAATTGTACTTTGAGAAATCTGGATGGGAAGGTGGAATATTGTTTCGTATGAGGTCGTATTATTTCGATCGAGGAAAAATTCTTTTTGGCGAGGGCCCTTCGCCATAAGGGTCGATTCGAATGAGGCCGAATATTATTTTGGTTGAGGCCAAATGTTATTTCGGTCGAGGACGAATTCATTTTGGCGACGGCCCTTGTCCATTGAGGTCGATTTGGACGAGGCCTAATATTATTTCGGTCGAGGACAAATGTTATTTTAGTCAAGGCTGAATTCTTTTTGGTGATGGCCCTTGGCCATTGAGGTTGACCTCCTCTTTTTGGGCGATGGCCCTTGGCCATAAGGTCGATTCGGATGATTCCGAATGTTGTTTCGTACAAGGCCCAATATTATTTCAGTCGAGGCCGAATTCTCTTTGGCGATGGCCCTCGGCCATTGGGGTGTTATTTCGAGCAAAGACCGAAGTGTTAACCCGTTGTAATTCGAGCGAGGTCGAACTATTCTTTTTGGAGAAGGCCCTTGGCCTTAATGGGTGTTATTTTGACTTATCAAAATAATAACCCGTGGTTGTTCAATCGATGTCAAATTCATCTTTTTTGGCGAAGACCCTTGTCCTTAAAGGGTGTTATTTTGACTTATCGAAATGTTATCCTGTCATCGTTAAATCGATGTCGATTCTTCTTTTTTGGTGAAGGCCCTTGGCCTTAAAGAGTGTTGTTTCGACTTATCGAAATGTTAACCTGCCGTTGTTCGGTCGATGTCGAGTTCTTCTTCTTTGGCGAAGCCCCTTGGCCTTAATGGGTATTATTTCTACTTATCAAAATGTTAACCCGTCGTTGTTCGATCAATGTCAAATTCTTCTTCTTTGCCAAAGGCCTTTGGCCTTAATGGGTGTTATTTCGACTTATCGAAATGTTAACCCGTCGTCGTTCAATCGAGGTCGAACGTATCAGACTTTGGTGGCGAAGGAACTTAGCCTTTAACTCGGTTCGAATGAGGTCAAACTTTTTTATACTTTAATGGAGAAGGCACTTAGGCTGAGTCCCAGTTCGAACGAGGTCGAACTTATCAAACTTTGATGGCGAAGGCACTTATCCTTTAACTCGATTCGAGTGAGGTCAAGCTTTGTTATACTTTGATGGAGAAATCACTTAGCCTGAGTCCCAGTTCGAACGAGGTAGAAATTATCTAAATTTGATGGTGAAGGCACTTAGCCTTTAACTCAATTCGAGCGAGGACGAACTTTGTTATGCTTTGATGGCAAAGGCATAAGCCTGAGTCCCAGTTCGAACGAGGTCGAACTTTGTTATACTTTGATGGCGAAGGCACTTAGACTTTAACTCGGTTCGAGCGAGGTCGAACTTTGTTATACCTTGATGGTGCAGGCACTTAGCCTTTAACTCGGTTCGAGTGGGTCGAACTTTGTTATACTTTTATGGCGAAGGCACTTAGCCTTTAACTTGGTTCGAGCGAGGTCAAACTTTGTTATACTTTGATGGTGAAGGAACTTAGCCTTTAACTCGGTTAGAGCGAGGTTGAACTTTGTTATATTTTGATGGCGAAGGCACTTAGGCTGAGTCCCAGTTTACTTATTTTTTCTTGCATTGGAGAATATGATGTATTTATCGGGTGGTTGTCCCTACTTTTCTTCCATTTAGAGAAATAGTCAGTTAAAAAAAATAAAAGCAGTTGATACCTCAATTTGATCGTGTTTTCTTTTCTGGTTATGCTTTTAGTGGACATTGCCAATTTTGGCATGGCTGTCCACTTTAGTAAAGTTTCATGCTGTACATATAGCATATTATCTGATAGAGGAACAGTTGAGGACGGAAAGGGCACCAGATGACCATATCTCTTTTGTGCACTTTCTTGTAGATCCACGCTATTGTGATAGTATGTCCCTGTTCAGCTTCTATTTACCTTTCCCCATGTGGTGGCTGCACCAGATATATGGATGTTGGGTGGTTAAATAAAAATACTCCCACAAGATGATCACTAACTAAGTTTGGTTTTGTTGGATTCCCAAAAATGTTTTAATTTGGTTTTGAGCTTTGAATGAATAAAACTGGTGAAAGAACTCTAGTGGATGGAGTTAAAGGTTGTGGTGGTGGACTAGACTTAGAAGTAGCAGCTTCATCAACTTTCAAATTTTCCTCAGTATCTGTAATTCCCATTGGTTGAGATCTTGCACTTTCTTGAGCCAATGCATCACAAAATGCCCTATGCGTTATAAAGCTATCCCTTCATGTTATCTACAAAAGTGTTTCTTAATTCCTGTAAGATCACCTAAAGCTCTAGATGGATCGTGATGAATACACATGGCTTCCGGACAAACATACACACGTTTTTCACTTCTTTACTCGTATGTTGCCGGAGTTTCCAAGGTAAATTATGTCCTCTTCTATGTAGCTACAAATTTTGGTCACGTTGAAACTCTTTGTTACAAATCTCACACACAAATCTATTTATTGCCATTAGTGTTTTTGGTGATAGTGCTATTGCTTCTGGAACTGGAGGGTTCCGTTTCTTCTTTACTGAAAAATTTTGTTGGGTAATTGTTTCTTTTAATGAATTGCCGGCAACAGTCATTGATGATGAATTTTCCATATCTGTCATACTTTTAGCTAAGAAAAACTTGAACTTTACATGTGTTTTTTCCATCTATTTTTCTCCACTTCAACTCAAATTTCTGTCCCCTTTAAGTAAAAATGGGCAGTCAAAATCTTGATTTTATTTGAAAATGTTTTTTTTCCAGCCCCAAATGAAAAAAAGAAACGTTTTACCAACTATTTTCGAAGTAGGAAAAAATTGCTACTACTGTTTTTTGGGAATTGTTGTGTTCCCCAAAAAGAGGAAGGACATATGTGAAACTTGGAACTTAGAGTTCAATACTAAATCTGCCATGAACAGAATGTGGAACTTAGAGTTCAATTTTAGATCTAGAGAAAACTAAAATTTTAACTAGAAAATCCCTACAGGCGGCGCAAAATTGTTTTACTCAAAAGTTGTAAAATACTTTTAAGCAAATCAATCAAAAACATGAAGGAGTAAATTCTAGTTAGAGATAATTAACTCTAGATACGAGATGAGCAAGGGGAATAGAAAAACATAATTGAGTATAAACATTAATGGCGACTACGATCAGATTTAACAGCATAAATAAAGATGCATTAAGTAAGAAAAATATTAATAAAGAAAAATATTCACCCAATCTTCAGTGAGACGGATCTTCTTTCATTTAATAAAGATCAACGGTAGATCAATACAAAAACCTCATGACCCTTTTTTAGATCTGATAAAGGTATGGAATCACGGATCATCTCCATTCTTTGGAAGGGTGTGTTTGCGTATTTTCTAGAGAGTGTGAGAGGGAGACAGAGAGAGCCCCCTTTTTGTGGGAATTCTCCCCTACTATTTGTAAAAGGGGGATACCCATCGAAAATCCTAAAAATGTATCATTTATAGGGAATATTCTGTAGAATATTTCTTTTGAGTTTTTAAAAGCAAACCAGATGTTTCATGACCGTCCGACCACGACCATTGATGACGTTCTGAACTTGGCCATGACCGCGACCATTGATGATGGTCCGACCTTGGACACGACTACTACCATTTATGAAGGTCCGACCTTGGCCACGACCATGACCTCGTGTCAAATTTCTCTAATCTAGTTTTCACCCATACATGCATGACCAGATTGATCGAGGCACGAGATGTAGAAGGTTGTGAGCGTCGACTTTCATCTCACTGAGGCCACTTGTCCATTTAACACAGATAGCTCAAAATCCAACTCCTTAACACGCCCTTCAAGCCTCGCGACCTTAAGCTTAGAGGCCTCCTTCTCCTCGATTAGCTCTGACCTACAAACATGGAGAGTATTCTCCAAGGCCGCCATTCCAGAAATAGTTCTCGCCAGATTACCAACACCGGCGTTCAACTTTCCTTTAAGCCCCTCAATATCTACTGCCTTCGTACTTAATTTAGCAGCCAAACTGCCTACCTTTGTGTGTCAGTCGGCATTCTCGGCCATCACCCACCTGCTTAACTCAAGCTCACCCTCCTTCACCTTAAGGGAGGCCTCATATTCGCTATTGCAGGAAAACTCCTTCATTATCTCCTTATCTCGCTCCCCCAGATCTTCGACCTTGTGTGCTAGTTGGTCCTCCCCTTGTTTGAGTCATTCTTGGAACAACTGAAAATCAGGGTCCTGATTATAAATATCAGCCATTACACGATGCTTAGCGCGATATTGTTGACATTTGGAAGACATCTTCCGTAAATAGCCATCCTCTTCCTTTCCTGGCTCTCGCACTCGGTCTGCATGATAAGGGTCTAGCACAAAATAATGGGAGTAAGTTAAAGACAAATACATAGTCGACAATCACAATGTAAGACCAACGATAAAAAGGAAAAGAAAGACACTTACCCGCAAGGCCATGCCAGTGATGTTCTGAGACAACTCCATGTCGCTCATCGCGCTAAGCACATCGCTCTCAGGGGCAGCACAAAGAGGGGATAAAATGGACGCCACTTGATTGTAGTTCAACACAAATTGTAGTCCCCCAAGATAACTATGTGGCGATCAGATCCTTCCAATCTGACCTCCACATGATCATGGCACTCTACGAACTCGTGAACGTCCTCCGGGTCGACATCAAAACCTGAGCCTTCTCCCTCAACACGATGGCCCCTCCAACGTCGGATGATGCGCCACTCTCAATGGAGCGCACAGAGCCGACCCCTGAGTAAATTCATTTCATTTGGGAAGATCTCCCCGCTAAAATGTGATAATTGTTATTTGTACATGTTTTATACCCATTCTTACCTGAGTTTTGTGCATTAATTGCCATATATGAGTCCCAAAATGCTTACAAATTGCACTTGATTGCAGGTTTGAGTGACAAGATGATAAATATCAAAGATCGGCTCAAAATGGAGTGAAATCTACCAAGTGTCAAAGGACAATTGAACTGGGGAACAAGATGACCTCCTCGGACCGCACTGATTTGGTGTGCGGCCGCGCAGGAGAGTTCAAAGGCTGGGTTAAGTTCAAGTTCACCTATGCGGTCCGCACTGCTTTTCCACGTGTCGTGCAGGATAGTTCAGAGACCAGGCAAATGCAATGTCAAGCTACGCGGTCCGCGACTCTTTTTACGCGGTCCACACTTGTGAAGGTTCTGAGACCCAACCATTCAAGGCAGAAGCTCATGCGGCCATATACCAAAGCAGTGCGGTCCACATGGGTAACGTTTATAGAGTGAAGATTTTGATGAGTTTTGCTACGGGGCCGCATACCATTTCTGTAGGTTTGCGTCCCTTAGCTAACGCGGCCACGAGACATACTTGTGTGGTCTGCATCCCCTAGTTCAGAAGCAAGATTTGAAGACCAAATACCATCCGCGGCCGCGTGACATTTGTACGCGGTCGGTGCTAGACCCTTAGGGATATTTTTGTCCGGTTTTTCCTGTGTAGTATAAATAGATTATTTTATTTTTTAGGTGAAGTTTAATGCACTAGAAAGATGTTGAACTTGAGACTTCTTAGTATTAGCCTATTTGGGGCAATTTCTTCTTGTATTAAAGTGTATTCAAGCAGATTAACGTTGTAGTTAATTATTATGCAATTTCATCTGCTATTTCTTCAATTTCTGTTTTTGTTATGACTAGCTAAACCCATTAGCTAGGTTTGTGGCTCAACCCTAGTGTGGGTAATTAATGGGTGTAATTGTTTAGTGCATGAATGATATTGGATATTTGTTACTTGGATTAATCTTATGTTTTTACTAAGATTTGGTGGTTGCAAAAACTAAGTCTAGCTTAGTGGGTTTTGACGCTTCTTGAGAAAAAGAGTATATGACCCCAAGATTAATTCCAACAGTGAATTGGGATGGACCCATGAGAATGATAGTACCAATTAATGGGTTAAACCACGAGAGAGTAATTACACAACTTGAACCATAAGTTGCTTGGGCAAATTGTCTTAACCAATTGGTCTCGAGAGAGTCAATTGGGCAAAAAACTCTCTCTAATGAGAGGTGTGAGAGTGGGTGCAAAAGTGCAATGGTTATAGCATAAGTCTCATATTCATCATTCTTGCATTAGGAATCTCTACCCGTAAGTTGACCCACCTAGGTAGATGTCACGACCCTAGTGACTTTCTCTATATTTCATACAACTTAGAATCCTAATTCTAGAATAACTAAGTTTTACAATTGTAGTTGATAAATTGTAGCTATTAATCAAAAGAAAACCAAAAATTTTAGACGATCAATTAGGAGCCAAAATGCACTTCTAGGCTTAGCAAATACTCAACTCCAAATCGAAGCTCTCTATGGAAAATTTACGGGGTAAAAGTACTAACTCCCGCTCTTTCTTAGGATTGAGTTTGCACGGATCACTTTTTGGCGCCGTTGATGGGGAGCTTTACGGCGTTTGACTATTTGTTGGCTAGTTTTGTGTTTTGCTTCTTTTTTCTTCTTTTTAATTACTTTTTTTGTGTTAATTCACTCAGGTACCAATGGCTTTAAACATACAAGATGCTATTAACGTGGGAGTGGAGGAGGTGGAAGACGTAGAACAAGAGGAGATTTCACCCCAAGCATAAAGACGGGGTAGAAATGCTAATGCAAATTTTAATGCTAATGACAACATACCAGACCCTCCTCCACCTCCACCAAGAGTGGCACCAAGAGTTCTACCCAATCAAGGGTACGCAAGTGCAATAGTTCCCCCCCCCCCCCCCCCGAATCCCGGTGGGGAACTTCTAAATCACCAATATCATGCTCACTTTGCTCGAACAACGAAGGTACTTTACAAGCGCCTCGAACCGAAACGCATAAAAGCATTTGAAAGGGTTTGTGAATTTGTTGGGGGAGCAAGCAGACAAATGTTTCGGAAGATCCACTGAGGTTAAGGTTTTTCCCCTTCTCACTTTGGGGAAAGCATTGGATTGGTTGTAGAGACTCCCAATTCATTCCATAACTACGTGGGATGAGTTGGCCGATAAATTCATTGCCAAGTTCTTTTCTCCTTGTCATATGGCGGCTCTTTGAGATGAGATTCTAGCTTTCAAGCAAGAGCCGACGGAGCCTTTACATAAGATATGGGACATATTTCGGACGATGGTAAAAGAGTGCCCCAAAAACGATATGAATGATGTTATGATCCAACAGACGTTCTATCGGGGTATAAACACAACAAACCAGTGCATTGTAAATCAGTTGGCCAGTGGTAATTTTATGAAGCTTCCATACAATGAAGCTTGTGATGTTCTTGATGAAATGGCCGATACTTCTTAGGCATGGCAAAGTAGGGCTAATGTTCCTCTAGGTGATCCTAATGTTATACACTTTCAGAAAGAGTTGCATGATCACGATCAAGCCATTGTCGAACTTACAACAACAATGAACCAATTGGCTAAGGCGCAACTTCAACAAGTTCAAAATCCGTGCCAATTCAATGCTATGGAGGGAGTGAAAATGATGAAAAGAAGGCAAAGAGGACAACAACAACCTCAAGAAAATTTTGACAACTATGATGATGGTGGTGGATATTCGAATGAAGGTTTTGATGACCAAAGTGAGGAAGTCCAATATGTCAATAACTACCAAGGGAATAGAGGTAATCAAGGTAATCAACAATTGAGACCAAGGTAGTTGGGGCAATCAAGAAGGTGAAAAATTGGAATTACAATAACACTCAAGGAGGAAATTGGGGGAACAATAACTCGAGGAAACAAGGTAATTGGAGCGGGAAAAACAATTGGAACAACAACAATGGTGGTCAAGGTGGGTGGAAAAATAATGGTGGTCAAGGTAATAGGGGGCAAGGCTTTCAAAGGCCCCCAATGTATCAACAACCCAACAACCCGTCTCCGTTTCAATCTCAAGGGCCGAGTTCATCGGGAAATGTAATGGGTCGAATGGAGAACATGTTTGAGCAAATGATGAAGAAGAATCATGACTCCGAAGCTCAATTGGACTCCCATAACACTTCAATCTGTTACTTGGAAGTACAACTTGGGCAAATTTCTCAATCTCTTAGCACTCGCCCAAAGAGTGCGCTACCAAGTGATACGGTAGTAAACCCCAAGGGTGGGTATAATAATCATGTGATGGCGGTGACCATGAGAAGTGGAAGAGGTGGTGATATGTAACCCTCAAGAGGAACTCAAATTGTGATTAATGAAAAAGATTTACAAAATGATGAGATCCCGTTGGTAGTTGAGGATATTGTTGAACCAAATGCAAATGATGATGGGAGAATTGAAATTGATGATGGTAAGGAGGAGACTCAAGAGGCCGTGAACCCATCTAGGGAACACATCATTGATATGCCCAAACTGGTGGTTCCAAAAGCCAAGGCACCCTTTTCTAGACCTCCTCCGCCATATCCTCAAAGGTTGGCCAAGCAAAAAGGTGACAACAAATTTAAAATATTTATTGAGATGATGAAGAGTTTGACTATAAATGTGCTTGGTAGAGGCACTTGAACAAATGTCGGGATATGCAAAGTTCATGAAAGACTTGGTTACTAAAAAGAGATCGATGGAGTGTGAGACAATCAAGATGACACACCAAATGAGTTCCATTGCACACTCAATGGCTCCAAAACAAGAGGATCCCGGACATTTACAATACCAAGTACCATTGGAAGTTCCAATTTTGAAAAAGTCCTATGTGATTTGGGAGCAAGTATCAACCTTCCATATTCAATTTTCAATACTTTGGGTATCGACAACCTTGTCCAACTTCCACGAGGCTTCAAATGGCGGATTGGTCAATGAAGCGACCTTTGGGGATTATTGATAATGTCCTTGTTCGTGTTGATAAGTTCATATTGTCGGCCGATTTCGTGATCTTGTATTGTGAAGTGTATTTTGAGGTGCCTATTATTCTTGGAAGGCCTTTCCTAGCTACGGGGAAGGGCTTGGTTGATGTGGTAGCAGGAGAATTGACCTTCCGTGTTGGAGATGAAAAGGTGGTGTTCCACGTATGCAAATCAACGAGGCAACCAAATAGCATCGAGGTGTGCTCGTTTGTTAACATTATCACGGCGGTGATAGTGGATGACACAAGCGCAATGGCAAATGTTGAGGACCCACTTGAGGACATGCTCTTAAACATAGATGTTGATGATTATGTCGGAAGTGTGGAGTGTGTGAACGCATTACATGGCATGGGCTCGTATTCTTATGAGCCGAGGAAGTTATCTCTTGAACTTGAAAATAGAAAAACTCCACCCACCAAGTCGTCTGGAGCCACCGGTGTTGGAGTTGAAACCACTTCCTCCTCACCTCAGGTATGAATTTCTTGGTCCTAGTTTCACTTTGCCGGTTATTCTTTCTTCTTGCTTGACTAACGTGCAGGTGGACGCCACATTGGCTGTTCTTCAAAAGCGCATGAGGTTGATTGGATGGACCTTGGCAGATATTCAGGGTATTAGCCCTGCATTTTGCATGCACAATATAATATTGGAGGAGGATTATAGGTCGTCTCTTGAACATCACAGGAGACTCAATGAGGCCATGCAAGAGGTGGTCAAAATAGAAGGCATCAAGTGGCTTGACGTCGGTGTGGTGTATCCAATTTCCGACAGTTCGTGAACTTCTCCAGTACAGTTTGTGCTAAAGAAGGGAGGAATGATGATGGTGACCAATGAGAACAATGAACTTATTCCGACTCGTACTGTGACGGGTTGGAGGGTATGCATGGACTACCGGAAGTTGAACAAGGTGACTAGAACGGATCATTTCCCACTGCCGTTCTTGGACCAAATGCTTGATCGTCTTGCGGGCCGGGCTTTCTATATTTTTTTGGATGGGTATTCAGCTATAACCAAATACTCATTGCCCCAGAAGACCAAGAAAAGAAAACCTTCACATGTCCTTATGGCACATTCGCCTTCTCTCAAATGCCATTTGGATTATGTAATGCACCGGCTACCTTCCAACAATGTATGATGGCAATCTTCATAGACATGGTAGAGGACATATTGGAGGTCTTCATGGATGATTTTAGTGTGGTTGGGGACTCATTTGGTGAATGCTTCCAAAACTTGGATCGTGTGTTTGCCCGATGCGAAAACACAAACTTGGTTCTCAATAAGGAGAAATGCCATTTTATGGTAGAAAAAGGAATTGTGTTGGGTCACAAAATTTCAAAAAGAGGGATTGAGGTTAATAAGGCAAAAATCGAGGTGATCTCAAGGATCCCTTTCGCTACTTCTGTCATAGGGGTGAGACATTTTCTTCGACACGCGGGTTTCTACCAAAGATTTATCAAGGACTTTTCTAAGGTAGTTAACCCATTGTGTAAATTTCTAGAGGAAGAAGCCAAGTATGTGTTTGATGAGAGATGTATGGAGGCTTTCGATCTTCAAAAGCAATAGTTGATGACTACCCCCATCATTACCGCACCAAATTGGAGCTTGCCCTTTGAGCTCATGTGCGACGCTAGTGATGTTGCGGTGGGGGCGGTCTTCTGCCAAAGAATCAATAAAATGTTCGATACGGTGTACTACTCAAGTAAGACAATGAATGAAGCTCAAAGGAACTATACGGTCACCGAGAAGGAATTTCTTGCCATTGTTTTTGCAATGGAGAAGTTTTGCCCATACCTTATGGGGGCCAAAGTGATTATTCATACTGATCACGCCGCCCTTAGGTACTTGATGACTAAAAGTATTCAAAGGCGAGGTTAATGAGATGGGTGCTTCTTCTTCAAGAATTTGATTTGGAGATTGTTGATAGAAATGGTAGTGAAAATCAAGCAGCGGACCACTTGTCTCGATTGGAGGAGGAAGAGATGCCTTTGGACGACCTTGAGATAAATGATGCTTTTTCGAATGAAAAATTCCTCTCGGTTTCAATGCTAGACATGCCATGGTTTGACGATATTGCAAATTATCTTGTTACCGGTGTGGTTCCATATGAGCTCTCTTCTAACCAAAGGAAGAAGCTAAAGCGCGATTGTTTGGACTACTATTGGGATGAGTCGTATCTATTCAAAATTTGCAGCGATGGTATAATTCTCTGGCGTGTTCCCAAAGAAGAGCAATTGATTATTGTGGAAGCTTATCATCCTTCGCCCTATGGTGGACATCATGGTGGGGCGAGGACGATGTCTAAAGTGTTGAGTTGTGGGTTCTATTGGCCTTCTTTATTTAAGTATGCCGCTGACTTTGTGAAAAGATATGATGAATGCCAACGTGCCAGAGGGTTTTCTAAGAAAGATGAGATGCCTCTTAACACAATTCTAGAGGTGGACATTTTTTATGTTTGGGGGATAAACTTTATGGGACCATTCGTAACTTCTTGTAACAACATCTACATCTTGGTAGCGATTGATTATGTGTCGAAATGGGTTGAGGCCGTCACTTTTCCCAACAATAAAGCTTGATTATGTGTCGAAATGGGTTGAACTGCAAAAGAAAGAGTGACAATGTGTCTCTCTAACCCCTTGAAAGAAGTGAATTACTCAATTAAGTCAGGAAAGTGTACCAAAATAAACCAAAAGAAGTGCTTAAGGGAAGATTAACCCATTTGAACAAAATCATATCCTACCTTCACCCAAAATCCTTCATAATGACTCCTCAAAAGCCCTATATGATCTTGAGTTGAAGGAAGCCTACATTAGTGGATACTTACATAAGGGGCAAGCATATATGGTACTTAGAGCCGGACTTGGGGTCTTTTATTAGTGAGAGATGAGAGAGAAGTCCATTCACCTTGATTTGTGTAAAAATACTCCAAAAGGCAAGGTTCACTTAGGAAAAGTCGAGGATGTGTGAGCTTGGGTTCCACAATGACCAAAGTACTTGAGAAAGGATCCTTGATGAGATGTGTCAACTCTTGATGCTCTTGTGTCACACTTGATCCACAAGTTTTTAAAGTTTAAAATGTGTTAATGATGCATTCGCATTGAGGGAAATTGCTAGTCCCAATAGATGCTTGTTGAGGTTACCTTAGGATGAAGAGAAATTACTTGAGTGTTTTCCATTGAGGGATATGTCTCATTTTTATTTGTTTGAGGACAAGCAAAGGTTTAAGTTTGGGGGAGTTGATAACTGTGATTTCTACATGTTTTATACCCATTCTTACCTGAGCTTTGTGCATTAATTGCCATATATGAATCCCAAAATGCTTACAAATTGCACTTGATTGCAGGTTTGAGCGACAAGATAATAAATATCAAAGATCGCCTCAAAAAGAGTTAAATATGCCAAGTGTCAAAAGACAATTGAAATTGGGAACATGATGACATGCTGGACCGCACTGATTTGGTGTGCGAAGTTCAGAGTTTGGGTTAAGTTCAAGTTCACCTGCGCGGTCCGCACTGCTTTTCCACACGACCGCGCAGGATAGTTCAGAGACCAGGCAAATGCAATGTTAAGCCACACGGTCTGTGACCCTTTTTATGTGGTCCGCACTTGTGAAGATTCTGAGACCCAATCATTCAAGGCAAAAGCCCACGCGGTCGCATACCAAAGCAGTGCGGTTCGCGTGGGTAAAGTTCAGAGAGTGAAGATTTTGATGAGTCTTGCTACGCGGCCGCATACCATTTCTATGCGGTCTGTGTCCCTTAGCCAATGCGGCCACATGACATACTTGTGCGGTCCGCATCCCCCAATTCTAGAAGAAAGATTTGAAGACCAAATGCCCTCGCATCCACGTGACATTTGTACGCGGTCCGCGCCAGACCCTCAATGGTATTTTTGTTCAGTTTTTTCTAAGTACTATAAATAAAACTTTTTACTTTTTTAGGTGAAGTTTTATGCATCAGAAAGCTGTTGAACTCGAGACTTCTTAGTATTAGCCTATTTTGGGCAATTTCTTCTTGTATTAAAGTGGATTCAAGTAGATAAATATTGTAGTTTTATTATGTCAATTTCATCTACTATTTTTTCAATTTTTGTTTCTATTATGGCTAGCTAAACCTATTAGCTAGGGTTGTGGCTCAACCCTAGTGTGAGTAATTAATGGGTGTGATTGTTTAGTGCATGAATGATGTTGGGTAATTGTTATTTAGATTAATCTTATATTTTCATTAAGATTTGTTGGTTGCAAACACTAAGTCTAGCTTAGTGGGTCTTGACTCTTCTTGAGAAAGAGAGTATACGACCCCAAGATTAATTCCAACAGGGAATTGGGATGGACCCATGAGAATGGTAGTCCTAATTAACGGGTTAAACCTCGAGAGAGTAATTACCCAACTTGAACCATAAGTTGCTTGGGCAAACTGTCCTACCCAATTTGTATCGAGAGAGTTAATTGGGCAAAATCACTCTCTCTACCGAGATATGTGAGAGTTGGTGAAAAAGTGCAATGGTTATAGCATAAGTCCCATAAACATCATTCTTGCATTAGGAATATCTACCCGTTAGTTGACCACCTAGGTAAATGCCACAACCCTAGTGCCTTTCTCTATATTGCATAAGACTTAGAATCATAATTCTAGCATAACTTAGTTTTACAATTGTAGTTGATAAATTGTAGCTATTAATCAAAGAAAACCAAAAATGTTAGAAGATCAATTAGGAGCCAAAATGCACTTCTAGGCTTAGCAAATACTCAACTCCAAATCGAAGCTCTATGTGGAAAATTGACCCCGATACCACTATTGGGTAAAAGTCTTAGCGCCCCCTCTTTCTTAGGATTGAGTTTGCACCGATCAAAATGGCAACGGCCATAAATGTGGGAATAGGTGCCGTCTTCGACACCCTTCTTCTACGAGCATCCACGACCATATCCTCCCCAAGATCCATTCTCCTCCTTTTCTCGACAACAACTCGTGCTAGTTAGAATATTCGTCCAAAAGATGCAGGGTCAGTACTGAAGAAGCATCATCCCTCACGACCATGTCCCGAGAGGAACCTTCTACTTGAATCGATTGAGGATGACCCCCTCGAACAGACTCATTCAAAGTAAACTGCCTTCCTACGACAACGACGGCCTGTCAGAATGCAGGGAGTGGTGCCCTATGCCTGGAAGCTCCTCGACATGTCGTCATGAAGAGTCGTATCAATAGACGGTGATATATAACCAACAAAGCGATAAGGGGGAAACAATTACCGGACGGAACTCTCGGGCCATAACATTTTATGAAGGTGGGTCAATCTCGAGTTTCCGCTGCATGGGGCAACAGACGGGCTACCCAATCCCTAATGCCAGCAATAGGGCGGGGCGGGCATCCCATAGCTGCAAACAAGAATAAACAATTCCCATAATGAATATAGATGAAGGAAGAGCAAAATGAGTGGCGACACTTACGGGTCTCGTTCCACCGCTCCAGGAACCTGGCAGAGTCAGAAATAATGTGTTCAGTTTTGACAAAGAAATACTTATGCCAAAACTTGCAACTTGCTCGGTCATCAGTTCCAACCACCAGCCATTTTGTGTCATGATGCCTCAAATTCACCATAGTACCCCTATGGAAGCTGGGCGAGAACAGGTGCAAGTGGTGATGGATAGAAATATCGCATTCTGCCAACTCCACATACTTGGTCAACAACAGAAGTATCTAAAGCGTATATGGCGAAAGTTGTGCTGGGAAATGTGGTAAAACCTAAAAAACTCCTCCGCTAATAGGAGGAGGGGAAAATAGTAGTCAACCACAAAAGGATACTCATAGAAAGAACAACCTCCAAGTCTGTGGACCTCTACAGAATTCCTTCCCGCTGGAACCATGTCAACATGAGCGGAAATGCCATATTTTTCACAAAGAGTGTCGATGTGAACTTGTTTCATCTCAGAAAGTACGGGGGTAGGAGTAGAAGGGGGATATTTGAGGAATTCACTTTGAGATATGGGGTGTCTTGGCAGTAACTCCTCCATAGGAAGACTATCACCTTCTTCTACCGCCATATCCTCACCACCTGAAGGGGGCGCTATGGACATAGGGCGGCCTCATAAACCCCTTCGCAAGATTGATGTGTTTGGATGGTTCGAATAAAAAAGGTAGTGACACAACAACAAAAAAAGAGGAAGAAGAAAAGGTTGTGAACGAAGAGTGTGAGAAGAAGAAGCAGAAGGGTGTTAGGACAAACTCAGAGAAATAAAGAGGGATAATCAGAAATGAAATGGCCAAGAATTTTTGAAAAAACAAACCCTCCACCTATTTATATGGTTGTATGGTTCCATAATCGAAGCGGAAGGTCGCAGAGTTGCACCAAAATCGAAGCGATAAGCCATCAATCCCCATCTTGAAAACATGTGTAATGATGACGCACGTAAAGATAATGTCTTTTCCCGATAAAATGCATTACTTGGTGTCGTGATAAGCACGCCGACCGCCTACCATTGGCCAGGAAGTAACGCCTCGTAGGGTTAAATTTCTCCATAAGAGCGCATGGTGTCCGCTCATCGAGGATGCACCGAGGTGCAACCCCGACAAGCGAAGGAACTAACTGTATAGGTCCAAATTTGAACAACCACGACAATTGATGAGTACGATGAACGACGAGATCCTCGTATCTCGACATCTTACAGAGGACATCCTTACGGCGAACAAGAGACTGTACGACCCTTGCAGTAGCGCAGTTCCATTAGGAATATTCTTTCGAATATTCCCTATAACTTATCTTTTAGAGCTCAGAAAGGTTTTGATATATATTTATAGCGTGAAACAACTTTGTAAGGAAGGTACTTTTTTTAATCCATAATACTTGCTGTAAACTTGCTTACATAAAGGATTGAGAAGATTATTGTTGAAGGCTTTTTGGTCTGGATAAGATAAAGAGTTCTTATCATCCGTATTCCCCTTATCTATCTTTAATTCTAGAGATTATTATACTTAGCTAAGATTTACCCTTCAATTTCTTTGATTGATTTGTTCAAAAAGGTTCCGATATCTTTTGAATCAAATAAGGGTTCCCTCGGCCCTGTAGCTAAATTCAAGCCTCTTCATTCATTCACAGCAATCGGTCTAGTAAAGAAGAAGTGAGCTCTAGCCTTAGTCTTAGCACGCGCTCCGACCAATGGCTTTTCGATGATTTTGATCAGATGGAAGTTGAGAGCGGTGATATTTTCTTCTAGTCTACTATGTCACACAGTAACACACTTTCTCTTCGGTTAATAATAAGTTTCTAATCATTACTAAGGTCTATAAACTATGGGAGCATGGATGATTCTAATTATATATAACTAGCTATTGGATATATTTGCATCAAAATTAATCACTTGCACTACGTGAATTGAACAACAAGAGATTTATTTTTGTATTAAAATTAAACGCTAATTACTGTTAATGTACTCTCTTCGTTGAGTAATTTATTTTCCTCTCTTTTTTTGCATTGAAGTTCCAAAAGGAAATTGTGATGATCCAAAAGGTCATCTTATGTTTTAGAACTCGATTCTGCGCTCTTAAGCATCAAAATCTCATTTTTATCCTTCTCGATTTACCTGCGCAGTTCGGATGTATTTCCGAAAAGCATTTATGTTAAAAGTTAATAAAAATAAGATTGTTTGCCTAAAACGTTGATTTAAGTTGACTTCGGCCAACGTTTTGAATAAATGGACCCGGTCCATATTGTGATGGTCTCGATAGGTCCATAATGAAATATGAGACCCTAGCATATGCCCAAAATCAAATTCTGAGTCCTAGCTCGAGTTATGATTTTTTGTTGAAAATTGAAAATCTGAAAATCTAATAGTTTAAAGAATAGATTGATGTTTGGCCTTGTTGATGCTGGGCCCGTATTTTGGTTCTGAAATATGGTACACGTACAATATAATATTCATAACATTGGAATTTTAGTGATAAACATTGGTTTGACGTTATTCGGACGCCCAATTGTGAAAATAGGAATTTTAAAGTGTTCTTTAGAATTTCATGTGATTTGATGCTAAATTCGTAGTTCTAGGTGTTGTTTTAGAGATTTGATAACACGAGCAAGTTTGTATAATATTTTAAGACTTGTGTGCATGTTTGATTTGAAGCCCCGAGGGCTTGAGTGAGTCCTGGATAGGTTACAGAGTAAAAATAGGTCTTAGAACACTGCTGGTTCTTGTTGCAGGCCTCAGACCTCGCAAATGCGAGGTCAATCATCGCATTTGCAATCTCTGAAAGGTTGACATTTGAGATCTTCTCATCGAAAATGAGAAGAGACATTGGGCTAGCCTATGTTCGCAAATGCGAATATTTTGCGATGGGGACGTGGAGGGGAGGGGAGAGGCAGCCCTTGCAATTACGATCAATGGATCGCATTTGCGACCAGCTTAGTTCGCATTTGCAAAGAAGGCAGGATTGTGGGAATCTTCTCAAATGCTATGGATTTCTTGCATTTACGGGCTTTGCATTTGCAAAGCCGAGGTCGCATTTGAGGCATCTGCAGCTGGTAAAACTTGACTTAGACGGGATTTTTGCTTATTTTTCAAAGCAAGAAACCTTCTAAGCGATTTTCCAAAGACCACTTCTTTCCCAAATCATAGATAAGTGATTCTTAACTCGTTTCTTTAGATCTTTCACTTTCTTTTATAAGATTTCAACCTAGAATCTAAGATTTTCATGGTGTAATTAGGGACTTTTGGGGTAGAAACTATAGATTTCAGATTTTAGGGATTAATTTAGACCTCAAATTGAGATCAGACTCCAAAATCAATTATATATCCGAGTTCGGGGGTGTATAAGTAATCGAGTTTTGGTCCTAATTTCGGATTTGGACCAAGCGGGCCCGAGTGTTGACGTTTGTTGACCTTTTCAAAAATGGCCTAAATTGAATTCCTTGCAATCCCGGGTAGTTCTTAAGGATATGAATTATTTGGTTGGTAATTTGTTAGATGCTATTGGTTCGGAGGCTTGTGTGAAGGAAAAAAAGGTAATAAGAGCTTTGAGTTTGGCTGTTGGAGCGAGATAAGTGTCGTGGTTAACCTTGGCTAGAGGGATTAAGCATTAATTGCCTATTTGCTATGTGATTGGATGTTGAGTACAACGTATAGGTGAGGTAACGAGTACTATGCATTGTTGTCGAGTCATAGCATGTGAGTGAGTCTTATTCTTGTAAATATTGTACTCTTTGATCACATTATTCATGTTTAGACTATCTATTCAATATGTTGAGCAATTTCTTATCATGTTTTACCAAATTTAATATTGATTGAGTATTGACTCAAAGTTGATGTTGTATTGTGGAACTAAGTGTTGAAGTAAGATTTGTTCTTGATATTCATATCTCCCCGTTGTCATTGTTATTTTTTGGTGAGGGAGAGTACTAAAGTACGAAGGGTGATGCCGTGCACGTTTCTATGTTTTTTATCTGGTGATATTGAGAGTAAAAGCAGGAAGGGTGATGTCGTGCACTTTCCTTTGCTGTGTTTACTTGTTTCTATCTGTTTAAGGTATATTGATTGATCATGTTCTCAGTTCCGTTGTAATTCTTTGTCTTGTAATCCCCTCAACATGCCCCCTTCCCAATATTTCTGCCTTGTTTTTTTAGTTGTTGTTATTAGTGTATATGTATTGATAAAATGCACAGGTTTGCTTGGGACTGTCTTGTCCTAGCCTTGTCAGTACTTCGCGGATGTTAGACTCGATACTTACTAATATATGGGTCGGTTGTACTGATACTGCACTTTACAGTTTCTGTGCAGATTTTGGTATTGGACTGTATTGGCCCGAGTTGAGTTGTTTGACTTTAATCCTATAGGAGACCCAGTGTAGATCTATCGGCGTTCGCAGACCCTGAAAGTCACCTTCCAGTTATTTTGGTCTACTGTTTCTTTTAATTCAAAAATAGTTGCACTTTCCTTCAGCCAATTATTTGTCGTTACTCTTAGAAGTTCGTGAATTGTGATACCAGATTATGGGTAGTTGTGTATAATTATTTAGGTTATTATAAAATCCCGTGCTTCTTTTAATGTGTTATGGTTTAATTGTTGTTATTTACTGAATTGTTTAAGAGTTAGCGTATTAATCTTTAATTGTTGGCTTATCTAACAACTGAAAGCAGACGCCATCACGATCCCGACAGTAGAAAAATTCGGATTGTGACGTAAACTTATCCCGCAAAGATAACAAATATCATTATTTCACATGGCAATTGGCTTCAAAATTCGATATTAGCAACATTACACAGCATGAATTGCATGAGTAAAAAATCAATTTAACTTTATAATTTGAGATTTTTTTACATTTCTAGCACAATTAACTTAAACTCAACAAGATAATTTATGGGCGCACTTGCATTGTGTGACCAAATATAGAAAGTGGAAGGCGTACTGCATGGCAGTGCTTGAAACCATTATGAAAAGGAGGACAAACTACATTTATGGCCGTTCGGTACTAACTTTTGACAACCGCTAATCCATTATATTTGATTGCAAGTTATAGCCAAAAACTTATTACATTAGTTACACACAAAAAATCCTGACCTATTTGTGCGTTGATCCATTTGTGGCGCTGACCCATTTTTAATCTATTTTGGTCTACTACTCTTCATTATTTCTTCACCATAAATTGTTAAATTTCTAAAAATAAATTAATTTTCTTATTTAACTCCATTTGATTTGCAGGATTTAGTAGACAACTGAAAGTTATTTTATAGTCGATATCACTTCTGTTTTAATAACTGTTACATAATTCATATCAACGGTTGTACCATAAATTCATACCAGTCTATTTCCACATAGCAAGGTTGTACCATTTGCAAAACCAACTCGCTAAGAAATAATCAAATTAATTAAAGGAAGAATTTCATAGACCTTCCTTCAGTTTTCTTGTTATACCGAACTCCCTTATGGTTCACGATATTTTGCTTACTTTTATTATATTAATTTTTTGTAAAAACTATTTTAGTCGTTTTTTATTAATTCATATCAACAGTTACTATATAAAATATATAAAAATAGACTGTTACTATAAAAAATATATACTAAATAGACTGTAACTATACAAAAAATATACAAAATAGATTTTCACTATACAAAATAACTAAATAGACTGTCATTATACAAAATAGACTATCGTTATACAAAAAATATACAAAATATATACAAAATAGACTGACACTATATAATTTGTATATACTAGACTATTATTATATAAACGGAAAAGGGTCAGAACTGCCCCTAACATATTGACGACAGTTTAAAAATGCCCTCCGTTAACCTATTTTGAAAAAAATGCCCCTACCGTTAAAATTCTGGCATATTTGTGCCTCTAACGTATTGACTCCAGTTTAAAACTGCCCCTACCGTTAACCTATTTTGAAAAAAATACGCCTACCATTTTAAATATAAGTACAGTTAGTTGTTAGACTTAGGGGCACAAATATGCCAAATTTTTAATCGTAGGGGCATTTTTTTCAAAATAGGTTAACGGAGGACATTTTTAAACTAGAGTCAATACGTTAGGGGCAGTTCTGACCATTTTCTCTTATATAAAATATATACAAAATACGATGTCATTATACAAAATATATACTAAATAGACTGTCATTATATAAAACAGATTTCCAATATAAAATAGTAGGCCAAAATATGGGCTATTAAAATTTGGGATTTTTAGATATACATACCATATAGCAAACTTTATTACCACTCATGTTTAAGGTTTGTGTTTATTATATTTAAGTATACCACATTTCAATTTATGTACCAAAATTATATTTAAGGTTTAAATATCAACTTATTAATTATAGCCTTGATTTGTGGAAGTAACTTCCCATATTTAAGGGGAATGTTATCAGATCCTTAGAGAACGTACTTCCCCTTAAGTAACGTACTTTAATTTTTAGTGTATGGTAAGCGTAGAATTAGGCCCTAAATATTCTCTAATTTGTTAATATTAATTATTAATATAAACCTATTATGTTTCCACTAGAACACTACCTTGTAACAAATACTCTTCTTATCTTGAACAATGAAGAATAATGAATTGACGTTGCCTAATGCCATTTGCAGTTTTCAGCTACACATACAAGCGAGTAGATACAAAAAAATACATTAGTCAGACATATTTATTAAATACTACACTTAACTACAACTGACTACAATTAGCTACAAAGTTCATATAACTACAAAAATTGAACTACTGCTAGTAAAATTCAATATAACTACATTTGCATATAAATAAATTGAAATACAGTTTAACTACAAATTCACATTAGGTGATTCAAGGTAACACATTTAGAACACACTTACAGTACATTATAACTACAATTGACTACAATTAACTACAAACTGAATACAATTAACTACAAACTGACTACAATTAACTACAAACTGACTACAAGCAACTACAAACTGACTACAATTAACTACAAACTGACTACAATCAACTACAAACTGACTACAATTAACTACAGTCTTACTACAAGTATTTTATTTCTACAATTTTATCCAATGTATAAATCGATAATTGTTCTGCAATTGTAGACTGGAGAATTCCGTTGCTTGCATTATCATCAACCAAAATGGCATCAACTTCAAAATCTCGGAATCTGCCATAGTTATCCCAATAACCATTAGATTTCACATTATCGGGATTTTTGACATTGTAGAAGCTCCGCACTGATTGACTATCACGATTTCAATTCTGATTTTTGGTATTTGATGTAGAAGAATGAGTGATTTCCGAAAATGAAATCTGGAAGAACTACAATTTTATTGACTATCACGTTGTAAATTCTGATTTTCAGTATTTGATGTAGAAAAATGAAAGATTTTCGAAACTGAAATCTGGAAGAACTATAATTTGATTGACTATCACCCTGTAAATCCTGATTTTCGGTATTAGATGTGGAAGAATGACTGATTTTCGAAACTGAAATCTGGAGAGATTCACGCTGGTTAAGAGTTTTTACCGTTTTTGATTGACCATTTAATTGGGACAGAATCAAATATTAATTGGGAGCCTTAAAAACAGGAGCTATTTTAGGCTACAAAATCAGATTGATTTCGTTGGGAGCCTTAAAAACAGGCGCTATGTTAGGCTACAAAATCAGATTGATTTCGTTTGGTACATTTTTGGTAACGAAAACATGGAATATGCGGGTAATAACCAAACAAGGCACAATAATGATAATAAGGTTTGCTATATGGCATATTTAGGTAAAAATCCCTTAAAATTTTGAGGGGTTATAGAGGGTAGTTTTCTCAATATCATTATGAAAATTAAACTGGCTATCTCCACGCGTCAACATAGGGTAAGCCCATCAAATCATGTCGGAGGTACCAAATAGGAAGGAGTTTATCCGGACCAAAAAAATTACATCAGGATATAACATACTACTATAAATTATACCAGTTCTAAATAAAGGTTCATCGCTTTATCTTTTATAATTCATTACTTATATTTTATAATTTACTAAAAAAAATATTTACAAGAAAGTAAGTGTGCTAAGGAAGATATCAAAAGGACAAAAATAACTTGATATTTAATAACATAATTTAAAGTATGTAAAATGATTCCAAATAAACTATAATCATAAATTAAAAAAGATGTTTTAATATTTGATTAATTTGTGGGCATATAATTTCTAATCAAAGGTAGAAATAAAGAAGATATATTAATAGATTATTTTGGTTTTTATTCATTAACTACTCATAATTTCATATGGCCATAGTTTATGCTAGAAAAAATATGATGATTAAAGTATAGGTTTAGATGAAATTCAGAAAGACCCAAATTATTAAACAACATCCAAGAATTAACTTAATTTATCATTAACTCATTAATACTTTATTTTTAAAAGAAAATTCCGCTACCCAATAATTAAGGATTATATGATTTTTAAACAATTAAATTATTTTAAGAAACAAAAAATTTCGTTGTTTCAGTAGCATGTGACCATCACCTATATTAATTATAAGTTAATTGTTTGCTAAGCGCATCTCTCTTTTCCTCTATTCTATCCTCACTTAATTAAGTAAATTGGATAAAATTGTATTTTTTAATTTTATTTTCAAGATTCTAATCTATCAACTTTTAATAAGTTTTGAAATTTATTTTCTATTGTACTAAATTTATATTTTCAAAATAATTTTACTATTAAAAATAATCGAAGAGATATTTAATTATAATTTTAGAATTACTAAGAAAATTTGATTGAAGAGTACTCACCAATATCAATTGAGTTCTTCAAGGTTATTGTTATCAGCATTTTAGATTTATCTTTATGCGTAATTATTCATCATCATTCACAACTTTTCAAGCAGTTTTGAAGGGCGCAGAGTTTAATAAATTTACTAAATTAAATATAGGAACCAAAGCAAAAAATAAATAAAGTAGGGGCAAAAAACTTATGGTACATACTTCACCTGCCAAAAATTAGATTATATATTACCAAACAGAATTTGAAAGTATCTTCATTTATTGGAAACATATTTTAGTACATGAAGTAATAAATAACAAATACAAGGATATATTTGAAAGAGCAAACCCTTTTGGTTGGCAAGCTAACAAGATAGTTATAATGTAAATAAGGACTACAAAACTTTTTATATGGTCCCTTATATATAGGAATAACTAGTATTGTTAAGCCCGTGTTGAGCCCGGACCCAAGCCTAATACTAAAAATTAATGATAACATCAGATTTACTATTTCTTAGTTCTAGTCGATATAAATAGATTATATGCAGATTGTACATGGCTATAAACATATCAAGTACGTCACTATTTTAGTTTAATCGATTGGGTGAACGGTAATTTGGGTTAATTCTTCTGATTATTTATAGACATAATTTCAAAAACATTTCTCTTGGTTTGCTTTAATGATATTAATTACTTCTCATATGATTTAAATACTATAATTACCTATTTTGTTTCTATTTTCTTGTTAAGAAACTAGTTTCAAGTGATATATTTGCTATAATATTTCATAATTACCTTCCTCAATTTTAATTATTAGTTTTTAAATTTTGTTACATAACTATCTCTTTTATAAAATAGAAAAGGATACTATATTGTATTATTTGACTAATCCTTCAAATCTTAAAAAAGATATAAAAATTAATTATTTATGAGAAAGAAAAATTAAAGAAAGCTTCACAGGTTTGCATTCGAATTTTTTTTAAGCAAAGGTCTATGTAAATTTGCTAATATATGGCGAGACATGTGCTTATCTCTAATATTGCTTTTTATCTCTATTATTTTAAGATGGAGTTTATCGATAATTTTTATTCTTGTTGGACAATTTTATTTTATACAAAATATTTAATATTTTTGTGCTTTCAAATATTTTTATCTTTTATTATATACTTTTAGTTATTCATTATTATTTTTACTAAGAAAAGTTTATATTTATATTGGATGTTTATTACACATGACTGTAAATTATAAATTTTGCTTTATCGTTCTTGATTTTTTTTGCTTCAGGTGCTCTTACATAAATATAATGGAGATTTGTAACTCTAGCCAAGTAATGTAATATAGCAACATTATCTTATTCTTTATTTAATTAGCCGCAGAACCTTGAAAATAACATGGAAGGTAAATATAACATAACAAATCACGACGTTGATAAGTATTATAAACGGTAAACATGGTTGTGACGACCCGATTCGTCGTCTCGTGAGTTACTATCCTGTTCTTTTCATTTTCTGTCTTCTTATGTTTCATTATCAATATTGGGTGCGTTAGAATTAATTTGGAGTGATTATGATAAGAAATGAGATACTTAGTCTCTTTTAAAAAGGCTTAAGTTGGAAAAGTTAATCGGATATCGACTTATGAGTTAGAGGGCTCAAAATTGAATTCCGATGATTCGGTTAGTTTCGGGGGATGATTTAAGGTATAGGAGCGCAATCGGAAGTAATTTTGGAAGTCCAGTGAAGAAATTAGCCTATTTTGGCGAAGTTAATATTTTGGCGATTTCCGGTTGATAGGTGAGATTTCGATCCGGGAGTCGGAATAGAATTCTAACATTTTCAATAGCTCCGTTAGGTGATTTTGGACTTGTATGCAAAATTTCAGTTGATTCGGGGGTGTTTAGGCAGGGTTTTTGATTGAATGTTAGTTTTGAAAGTTTAGTTTAACTTAAGCTTTGATTTAATGGAAATAGACGATTTTGATGTTAACGATAGAGTTTTTATGGTTTGAGCAGGTTTGAATGAGGTAATAGAACATATTTGTGCTTTTGGTTGGGATCCCGAGGACCTCAGGGTGATTTCGGATGGCTAACGGGAGTTTTGGAGTTGAAAAATGCAGTAGAAAAAATGCATAGAACTTTTGTTCTATGCGATCGCATAGAAGGAATTATGGGAGCTTCTTGGTTGTGCTATGAGATCGCATTGTCAGTGTTGCGATCGCACAGTGCTATTGGACAATGCCCTGCGATCGCGTAGGTACTGTTCCGATCGCATAGAGTAATTTGGGACCCTGGAAAGTTGTGCTATGCGATCGCATTGAGGCTTATGCGATCCCATAGGGTTAATTTGGAGGACAGAAAATTTGTTTTATGTGATCGTGTAGGGATTGTTGCGATCGCATAGAACGAGCTACAGTAACTGGGGAGAATGTTAAAAACATTTCAGTCGCGAACCCAACTCATTTTCCACCATTTTTGGTCGTTTTGGAGAGCTTTTGGACGCGGATTGAAGGGAGTTTCAACTAAGATTGATTTGAGGTAAGTTTTATGAGTTAAATACATGATTTTATTAAAGAATCATCCTTGAAATCCATGAAAACATAACCAAATTATAAGAAATTAGGGCGTGATATTGAAATTCTAAAATGGTAATTTGAGGGGTCAAATGGACTCAGATTTTAGTGAATTTGGCATGTATAGACTCGTGATGAGATAAGAATCACGTTAATATAAAAATTTCTGGATTTTGAGATGTGGGCCCGGGGCTCAATTTTTGCAAATTTCGTGATTTTTGATATTTTTTGAGTCTTTTCGGAAAATTGTTCCCTTAGCATATTGTGATATATTCGCTATGATTTTGCCTAGATTCGATGCGCGTGGAGGCCGGTTCGAGGGGCAAAGGCGTCGCGGGCTAGAGATTTCACCGACTCGAGGTGAGTAATACTTGTAAATGATATCTTGGGGGTTTGAAACCCCGGATTTGCACATTATAGTACTGTATTGAGGTGACTTGCACGCCGAATATGAGCGTGGGGTAGAGCACCGTTGGGGATTATGACTTGGTCCATCCATGTTGTTGATTTTACTGAGTATTTGATCTAACTTACTTGTTATCATCATAATTTGGGTTGATTGCCATGTTTGGGGCCTTATGCCGAATTGTAAAATTCTTCGAGGATTGATATTACTGCTTAGAATGATTTGCATATCATCTAACTTCAGTCCATGGTTTTATATGATATTTTGCAAACTCAGCCGTATTTCTAAGTTTTGAAAACTCATTTTAAATGTATTTCGAGCTGGAAACTTCGATTTTGCAAATGCCCAAGGGCTTACTATATTATTTTCTGGACTGATAATAAAGTGACTTAAAACAGGTAGCAATGACACTGTATGTTACACTTGAAATAATGGTAACAGTCACACTGAAATATATACTTACTACAGTGGTAACAATGACACTATATGATATAAATTGGTCAGGTAACATTGGCTGACCGGTCAGGTAATATTGACTGACCAGTATATTGCGCTTGGGTTGTAGTAGCTCCTCCGAAGTCTGTACACACTCCCAGTGAGTGCCATCAACGATAAATAAATATGGATGGCTCGGGCTGCACGCCGCAGTAGGTACTGGAATGTACCATCATATGCATTGCATTGCATTCATGCATCTGTTCATTATTTGTTATTTGTGATGTTTCTGGAGATATTTATCTGCTTTTGTTGGTGCTATCTGATCATTGAGTGTTGGGCTCGAGTGGCTGACCAGGAACAAAGATATTGCCCGATGGCCAGGTTTCTGTGCATAGTGACACTGATGGCAGGAATTATTTTGCAACTGTTAAAAAGATTATTTTCAAAAGAGGTTTAAAACTGAGCCAGATATTTTATAAAGGATTTTCATGGAATTACTGTTTTCTAAAAGGGTTGTACCGTTTTATATAGCATGATGAAGTGTTCTTACGTGATTTCTTATCGCTCAGTTGTTATTTACTCTTATTACCACAGAGTTGGAAGTACTCACTTTACTCCCTGCACCTCGCGTGCAGTTGCAGGTATTGTTTGTCCGGTAGCGGGTTATTAGCCGATTGAAGAATTGTTATCGTAGCTGAGCAAGGTGACCGCTAACGTCCGCGGCACCGGATCTTTTCCCTTATTTGATTTTGTTCATATTAATTTCAGACTGTGTTTCCAATTTTCGGACTTGTAGTTCTTTAGCAAATTCTGTAGTAGCTCATGACTAGGTAAACCTCGATGTAGGGCTATGACGGAATGGTTCCCAGTTGTTATTATTGTTTTCCACACTTTTGATTATGCTAATCATGTTTTAGCTTTATAAATGTTAAATAACTGTTAAAAGGAAGCGTTTATTTTGTTGGTTGGCCTTGTCTTCACGAGAGGTGCCATCACGTTCGGGTTAGGAATTTGGATCGTGACAAGTTGGTATCAGAGCCTAGGTGACTAGGTCTCACGGGTCATGCAGAGAACCTTTGTTCTATGCGATCGCATAGAAGGAATTATAGGGGCAGCTTGGTTGTACTATGCGATCGCATTGTCAGTGTTGCGATCGCACAGTGTTATTGGACAATGCTCTACGATCGCATAGGTACTGTTGCGATCGTATGGAGTAATTTGGGACCCTGGAAAGTTGTTCTATGGGATCGCATTGAGGCTTATGTGATCGCATAGGGTTAAATTGGAGGGCATATAATTTATTCTATGCGATTGCATAAGGACTATTGCGATCGCATAGAAGGAGTTACAGTAACTGCACAGAATGTTAAAACATTTCAGTCGCGAACCCAACTCATTTTCCACCATTTTTGGTCGTTTTAAAGAGCTTTTGGACGGGGATTGAAGGGAGATTAAACTGAGATCGATTGGAGGTAAGTTTTATGAGTTAAATACATGATCTTATTGAAGAATCATCCTTGAAATCCATGAAAATATAGCCAAATTATAAGAAATTAGGGCTTGATATTGAAATGGTAATTTGAGGGGTCAAATGGACTTCTAAAGATTTTTGTTAATGTGGTATGTATAGACTCGTGGAGAGATACGGATCGTGTTAATATAAAAATTCCTGGATTTCGAGATGTGGGCCCAGGGCTCGAGTTTTGCAAATTTCATGATTTTCGATATTTTTCGAGTCTTTTCGATTGGGAATTGTTCCCTTAGCATATTGTGGTATATTCGCTATGATTTTGGCTAGATTCGACGCGCTTGGAGGCCGGTTCGAGGGGAAAAGGCGCCGCGGGCTAGAGATTTCACCGATTCGAGGTGAGTAATACTTGTAAATGATATCATGAGGGTTTGAAACCCCAGATTTGCACATTATAGTACTGTATTGAGGTGACTTGCACGCCGGATATGAGCGTGGGTAGAGCACCGTTGGGGATTATGAATTGGTCCGTCCCAGTTGTTGATTTTACTGCGTATTTGATTGAAATTACTTGTTATCATTATAATTTGGGTTGATTGCCATATTTTGGGCCTTGTGGCGACTTGTAAAATCGTTCGAGGATTGATATTACTGCTTAGCATGATATGCATATCATCTAACTTCAGTCCAAGGTTTTATATGATGTTTTGCAAGCCCAGCCGTATTTCTTAGTTTTAAAAACTTAAATGATATTTTAAATGCATTTCGAGCTGGAAACTTCAATTTTTCAAATGCCCAAGGGGCTTAGTATATTATTTTCTGGAGTGATAATAAAGTCACTTGAAACAGTGGTAACAATGATACTGTATGTTATACTTGAAATAGTGGTAACAATGACACTGAAATATATACTTGGAATAGTGGTGATAATGGCATTGTATGATGTAAATTGGTCATGTAACATTGGCTGACCGGTCAGGTAATATTAACTGACCAGTATATTGCGCTTGGGCTGTAGGAGCCCCTCCGGAGTCTGTACACACTCCCAGTAAGCGCCGTCGACGATGAATAAATATGGATGGCTCGGGCTGCACGCCGCAGTAGGTACTGGAATGTACCATCATATGCATTGCATTGCATTCATGCATCTGTTCAATATTAGTTGTTTGTGATGTTTCTGGAGATATTTATTTGTTTTTGCTGGTGCTATCTGATCATTGAGTGTTGGGGCCCGAGTGGCTGACCAGGAACAAAGATATTGCCCGAGGGAAGGGTTTTTATGTATAGTGACACTGATGGCTGGAATTATTTTGCAACTCTTAAAAAGATTATTTTCAAAAGAGGTTTAAAACTGAGCCAGATATTTTATAAAGGAATTTCATGGAATTACTATTTTCTAAAAGGGTTGTATCGTTTTATATAGCATGATAAAGTGTTCTTACATGATTTCTTATCGCTCAGTTATTATTTACTCTTACTACCACTGAGTTGGAAGTACTCACTTTACTCCCTGCACCTCGCGTACAGTTGCAGGTATTGTTCGCCCGGTAACGGGTTATTAGCGGATTGAAGAATTGTTATCGTGGTTGAACCAGGTGACCACTAACGTCCGTGGCACCGGATCTTCTCCCTTAATTTTATTTTGTTCATATTAATTTCAGACTTTGTTTCCCATTTTTGTACTTATAGTTCTTTAACGAATTTTGTAGTAGCTCATGACTAGTGACACCCCGATGTAGGGCTGTGACAGGATAGTTCCCAGTTGTTATTATTGTTTTCCGCACTTTTGATTATGCTAATCATGTTTCAGCTTTATAAATGTTAAATAACTGTTAAAAAGGAAGCGTTTCTTTTGTTGGTTGGCCTTGTCTTCACGAGAGGCGCCATCACGACCAGGTTTAGGATTTGGATCGTGACAACGATGGATATCTTTAAAATCACCCTATTTATTTTTCGCCCCTTCTGATCTATATTACGAAATAAAATGCGAATTTAAAAAAGTTAAGAAACTTATATATGAGTTTAAAATTCACATCAAAAATTAAATGCCTGACCACCTATGCATTGCACTATTTTTATGTAGACAAATGGAGTAAAAGCTACAACTTGCATTGTTCATTATATTACGACTTAAAAAGCCAAAATACATAAATAACCTTTTTTAATTGTCCTCAACAACCAGATAGAAAATTCAACTGATGCCTCATGAGTATGTAAAGTAAACTCATTTCCATGACAGGGCAAAGTGTATTTTTATTCATATTTGAACGTGTAAAATTCTCAAAATTAATTATTTTTTTCTTTTCTTAAAAATTGACCTCACTTACCTAGTTACCTTTATCTTCATATTTTTCGTTTTCAAATTATTCACATTTGATGAAAATAACAATTAACATTTGGGAAAGAGTTGTTATTTGTTGAAATAGTAGGTGCAACTTTAGTGTATCTTGGTAATGGAGAATATGAAAAGGAGGATGCAAATATAAAACATCAAGAGTTAAAGTGTAGGGTGTAGAGAATTTTGAGAGAAGTGAATTTCTCGTATTGCTCATAAAAGTATATATAGAGTACAGAGGTATTAAATCCTACCAACTATAGGATTGTACAATAATGAAGGAAATCAAATCCTACCAACTATAGGACTGTACAATAATAAGAGAATATTCTACCAATAATAAAAAGATACACACAATTATATTCTAATACGCCCCCTCAAGATGGAGGGACGGAGGACACGCCAATCTTGGACATCAGCAGAAGAAGCCGAGGACGAGATAAGTGCTTGGTGAGAGCATCAGCAAGCTGATTAGCTGAGGATACATGAGCAACACGAAGAGACCCATTCTGAACCAATTAACGAACAAAGTGATAATCAATGGAGATGTGTTTCATGCGCGAATGAAACACAGGGTTGGCACAGAGGTAAGTGGCGCCAATGTTGTCGCTGCAAATGACAGGAGCACCCGGAAGAGGGATATGAAGCTCGCGCAGCAGGGAATGAAGCCAACGTACTTCAGCGGCAGCAGAGGCAATGGCACGATACTCAGCCTCAATAGAAGATCGTGCGACGGAACGCTGCTTTTGGAGCTCCAGGAAATAGGATTAGGCCCTAGAAAGACAACATAGGCAACAATTGAGGAGCGGTCATCACAGTTGCCACCCCAATCAGCATGAGAGAAACAATGCAGAGGTATAGAAAATGAAGGATGCAGCCAGACTCCAAAGTCACGCGTCCCATTCAGATACCGGAAGAGGCGCTTAACTGCACCCCAATGAGTGACAGTAGGAGCGTACATGAACTGTGAGAGTTTATTCACAGCAAAGGAGAAATCAGGACGGGTGAAGGAGAGATACTGGAGGCCCCCAAGGGCCTGTCGATATGCGGATGCGTCGGCAGGAGCCGAACCGTCGGCCAGATGAAGGCGAGTTGACGCCGTTGTTGGCATCTGAATAGGGTTGGATTCCAGCATATTATGACGAGTCAAAAGATCAACAACATATTTACGCTGAGAAAGAAAACACCCCTTGGAGCTGTGCAGGACTTCAACACCAAGAAAGTAGCTTAGATCACCAATGTCTTTAAGAGAAAACTGAGTCCCAAGAGAGTCAATCACACGTTTCAAGAAAGCAGAATCATTACCAGTCAATATGAGATCATCAACATATACCAAAAATAGGTCGTAATACCAGAGTGCTGAAAGACGAAGAGCGAAGTGTTAGAGGTAGTGTTGACGAAACCCATGGTCAGAAGGCATTGGCGGAGCGCACTGTACCATGCCCGGGGTGCCTGTTTGAGACCATAAATAGCTTTCTGTAACTTACAGACATAAGATGGATAGGCTTTGTCGAAAAAACCCGGTGGTTGTGCCATATAAACATCCTCTGTAAGCCTCCCGTGGAGAAATGCATTGTTCGCATCCATTTGACGAAGAGGCCAGCCCTTGGATACAACTAGACTGAGAACCAAACGCACAGTTACCGGCTTAATAACCGGACTGAAAGTCTCCTGGAAGTCTACGCCTGGACGCTGATGAAAGCCTTTCGCAACAAGCCGGGCTTTGAACTTATCCACCGTACCGTGAGGCTGTCGTTTGATACGATAAACCCACTTGCAACCCACAACATTCTGTGAAGAGTCAGACGGAACAAGATCCCAGGTGCCATTCCGTAGCAGAGCATCAAACTCTGATGACATAGCAGCGCGCCAGCGCTCATCAGACATAGCACTAGACAAAGTCTGAGGGTCAGTAACAGCATGAGAGGTGACAGCAGACATACCAAACTTCTTGTTGGGCGTAAAGATGTTAGTTTTGCTGCGAGTTTGCATATGATGACCACCCTGAGAGGATGTAGGCGGCGGCATAATGGGTGTAGCGGCGGCAGGGGTCGTTAGCGGTGTCGGAAGGGGCGCTGCTGGCGCGGGCGTTGGCGCCGGCAGTGCGTTCGGTGAAGGATCGCCAGTGGGAGTGACGGCAGGTACTGGTGGCGGCAGCGGAAGGACTTTTAGGGAGACCGGAATGGGTACAGGGGGAGACTCGGGGTTAGACAATTTGGAGAACGGGAAGACATCTTCATGGAAGGTGACATGACGCGAGACGAAGATTTTAGACGTTGAGGGATCAAAGCATAGATAGGCGCTTTGAGTAGTAGAGTAGCCGAAGAGGACACATGCACGAGATCTGGATTCCATTTTGTGTGAGGTGTAGGGCCGAAGCCAAGGGAAGCATTGACAGCCGAAGACACGTAGTTTGGCAAGGTTGGGGCGCTTATGGAAGAGAGACTCAAAGGAGGAGAGCATCGAGAGATTTGTCTTGGGAAGACGACTAATGAGATAGACTTCTGTAGCAAAGGCATAAGGCCAGTAAATGAGAGGTACAGAGGCATGATGAAGGAGAGTGAGACCAGTATCGACAATATGACGGTGACGGCGTTCTGCATAGCCATTGTGCTGAGGTGTATGGGGAGGTGAAGTGAGATGTGAGATGCCATTGGAGGCAAGAAAAGAGCGTAAAGCGAGGAATTCACCCCCATTGTCAGTATACAGAGTAATGGTTTTAGCAGAGAAATATTTTTCTACGATGGATTTAAAAATGGGGAAGGTTTGTAAGACATCAGATTTACGGCGTAAAGGAAAAAACCAAACATACTTGAAAAAATGATCAACAAAGATGACATAATATTTAAATCCTTCATGAGAAATAATTGGAGAGGTCCATACATCGGAGAAAATAGCTCCAGCGGAGCAACAGAAGATAAACTTGACTCAGAAAAAGGTAACTTATGACACTTATGTAGCTTGCAAGAGACACAAGGAAGATCAGACACATTACTGGACGCTATATTGCTAGAAGACACTAAATGATGCAGGATTTTAGCAAACGGGTGACCAAACCGAGAATGCCACAATGACGCAGAGATCTTTTGTGCCGTGAGGGCGTACAGGAGACTGGGAGCCGCCGGCCAGTAGTAGGTGTTGCCCCTAAGCAGGCCGCAAACGAGCGTTGCCCACGTGCGACGATCCTTCACCTGAAAATCAGTATCAGAAAGAATAACATTAACATTATTATGACGACATAATTGGGCAACAGAGATCAAATTTTTACGCATATGTGGAACATAGAGAGCCCCAGGTAATAAAAGAGAGGAATAACTGTTAAGTTGTCCAGTGTGTGTAATTGTCAAACCTTCACCGTTACCAATAACCACATTGTCGAAACCAGTGTAAGGACTGTGAAGAGACATGTCGGCAAGATCAGAGGTGATGTGATGGGAGGCACAAGAGTCCAGGATCCAATCGGATGCAGAGGGAATCGTCGGAGAGTGATGGGCTGTGTGAGCAGCCGGATAAGGCGGCGAAGCATAAGCTGGCCGCGGCAATGGTCCACCGTAAGGGGGCTAATTGGCGCCGGAGATGGGATAGGACGGACAGCGGCGTGCGGAGTGGCCAAATTCACTGTAGAGATGGCACTTCCCATGGTACCCGCGAGATTGGCCATTGCTGGAGTAACCATCGCGACCGGATGCTGAACCGCGGCTGCTACGGCCGCGCCCGCGGCTACCGAAGCGGTGACGGCCTGACTGCTATTCGGCGACGAAGGCAGCCGACGGAGCCAAATCAGATGCGGCGGAAGTGGCCGGCACACGAGCAGTAATCTGAGCCTCCATGCTTAACAACTTGTCATGTAATTCAGCAAAAGATATAGGAGATTCGCGGGCTTGGATGGCATGAGAGAGTTCCATATACGAATCATCAAGACCATTTAGAACCTTAATGACAAGATCCTCAGAATCAACAATAACACCCAGGAGAGATAATTCATCCACAATCACGCGAATACCGTGCATAAAATCAGTAACAGATTTAGAACCTTTTACCGAATTATGGAGCTGTTTTTTGAGAGCCATGATACGACCATGAGAAGTAGTGTCGTATGTGCGCGCGAGGATGTCCCGGGCCTCTGTAGAGGTTTCCGCAGCGGCAATAAAGGAGATGATCGTCAGTGTGATCGACGAGATGATGGCACTGAGAATAAGATTGTCCTGGCGAATCCAGTAAGGATATGCTGGATTGGGGGAAGTCACCTCCTTGTCGACGATGGTGGCTGGTGGGCACGGCTTCGATCCGTCCAAGAAGCCGAGGAGGTCCTAACCAGTAAGAAGGGTTCGAAATTGGAATTTCCACGCCAGGTAATTAGTGAAATCCAATTTGAGTGGGATCTGAGCCGATGCATTGATGGCAATCGGCTGGAGAAGCTCGTTTGACGTCGTAGTGGCCATGATGCCCAAGGCAAAGGAGAGGAAGCGATGATCGACGTCGAGAGACAGAGGGTTACCGATTAGTGCAGCGGCGGCGACGGGCTACCGATAATAGCAGCGTCGACAGCGTCGACGCGGGTAGGGTAGAATTAGGGTTTCTTTGACGATAAGCCACTGGCGTATGATTCCATGTAGAGAGCTTTGGGAGAAGTGAATTTCTCGTATTGCTCACAAAAGTATATATAGAGTACAGAGGTATCAAATCCTACCAACTATAGGACTGTACAATAATGGGAGAATATTCTACCAATAATAAAAAGATACACACAATTATATTCTAATATAGGAAAGGTACTTCAGAAATCACAGTGGAAGAAGTTAACAACAAAAAAATATGTGTTCGCTAAATTTTTCCTTAACTTCGATAGTGGCATGATTGACAATGAAGGAATCAGTATGGCACATAGAAAAATTGGCATCTCAAATTTTGAAGTTACAGCAAAAATATCAGTCACCTATGTTGTGTGCGTTCTCTAACGAAATTATTTGGTGCAAAAATAGGTGGAAAACTGGTTGAAGGCAGCAACTCTGGTCCCTTTGATGGAAGCAACGATTGGCGAGGTTTGAAGAATTTTACTCCAAGAAGAAGAAGAAAAAAGGGTAGGGTTGTGGAGTGACATTGCCGGAGGTTTACCATTAGTTAAAAATAAATCAATGACAGTTGTATGGAAAAGATTGTATCTGTTGGTGACATTGAGGGAGGGGGTAGTTTTGAATTTTATTATTATTGTGGTTTCCTTTGAGTTCCAAAATTACATATGACAATATTTTATTAGCCATTTAACAGTTAAATAAGAGTGTATGTCATGTGGTATACGGGTTGAGAGGAGTGTCTATCAGGTCATTAGCGAAGTTAAATCATCTATTTGATCGTTGTGGACAATTTAAAGATGTCGTTTGTACTTCGTCAAAAAATTAAAAATATTTTAAAATGACCTTGAAATTTCTTAGTTTACCAAAATAGAAGTATGAACCTAAGTAATAATAATAATAAAATATAGTATGAGTAAAAAGGAGGCTTATGAAGAAGTTATAGTACTATCACATCACTTGTAAAAATTAGTGTAAGGGTCTATGATGTCTTACCAAAACGGCTTGAAAGTGACTTGATTTATGGACAATATATTTTACTAGATAAAATAATATTGGATAAATCAAGGGTGAATTTGAAAGAGGAAGCCTTTTGGTTGGAATGCCTAGTTGTATTGTAACCAGACCAAAAAAACTTTTCATTGTCCGTTATTATATATAGTAATATATACATATTTATATTAAACGATAAATATTGAATTTCCTTAACTCCCTTTCTATATATATATATGGTAAATACATGTTTGCGCCTCTAATTTAAATATTTGCTATTTTCCCATAAATGCCAGATTTCTTCTGTCTTCCTCTTACGTCTTACCTGCAGGCGGGGCTTATTTTACTGAAGTTAACCCAACAATTTGCTCGTTACGAGTCTATTTGGTCAAACTGTCAAAAATTATTTATTTTGATTTTTCTTTTCAAAAGTGTTTTATTCAAAAATACTTATTGAAAGAAAAATAAACAGCTTGTGTTTGACCAATTATTTAAGAAATACTTTTTACAACATTTGGTAAGCAAATTATATTTGACCGATCTTTCTAAAAAGTACTTTTAAATGTCTAATTACCAAAACGGACAGTACCAACTTCTTATAATTATTTTAAAGAGAAAAATAAACTTTAATATTTATCGTAAGAGACTTTTATTATGTTTTATTTTATTTAATTAAAATTTAAAGTATAAAGTAAACATATATATTAAAAAATTAAATCAATACAACATATATAGTTATACCAAAGCAACAACAACGGCTCGGTGTAATCTCACTAGTGGGGTCTGAGGAGGGTAATGTGTACGCAGACCTTACCCTTACCCGAAGAGCAGAGAGGTTGTTTTTAGGAGACTCTCGGCTCAAGAAGACGACAAAAGATGATATATTAGTCTCATCAATAGAGTCATAATAAAATAACAGCAATATAGGAAATACGAAATAGATGGAAAGCATAATAATAATCAGTAGATAAAGCCACGCATCAGTAGATCATCACTAGTATCCTAACCTACAATTTTAATGCTCGACATCCACAATACCCAGTCAAGGGTCATGTCCTCAGTAATCCTAAGTTGCGACATGTCCTGCCTGATAGGACTGCTTATCGGGCGGATTGAGCGGTTATTTATTTTTAACGGTTTGAATTATCGGTTATCGGCTTTTAAATGTATTAATCCGCTAGCCACCCGATAAGATGTCGGACGAATTGGTATCGATTTAACATTTATCGGATAATTTATCGGCCTAATTCAATTTATATTGCACATGACGCAATTTATCAAATTTAGCTATTATCTCTCTGCATCAACGCATTCTTTCCTTTCTTTGCAATTACTTGAACTCGCTCCAAGTCATACACCACTATTGACTATCTGAAGGAGTTCCATTTTCTCTCAGGCACATCTGTAGTGTGGATGTCGTTGCAGTGGAATGCACACCAACAAATTAAACTAAGAGTCCATGAAAGTGAATCAATAACACTGATTTGCAGCAAATTTTTAGGACGTTATCCCTTTTGGCCTATCCCTTTGCTGCTGCGATTTAAGTCTCAAAGTTTCAGTTGGGTGAGCTTTGGAAGAATCTCTCATTAAACTTGGCCGCAGTTTTCTCAATGTAATGTCTCAATGCTTTCCTTCTAATTGGCTTTTGTAGCCATGCAAAGGATTTCGTGCATCTCAGACTTGGTCTACGAATTTTTTTGAATATTTTCCAAACATGTAATGCCATAAAAAATTCTACAACTATTATTACATGGTCAATCCTTAACGGGTTAACGGATTACCATATAAAGCCTCATACAGAGCCATTTGAATACTAGATTGGTAATTACCGTTGTAGTCAAACTCTGCTAAAGGCAAAAACCGATCCCACGAGCCTCCAAAATCAATGACACAAGCTCGGGGCATATCCTCCAAAATTTGAATAGTCCGCTCGGACTGCCCGTCCGTCTGAGGATGAAACGCTGTGCTCAACTCAACCCGTGTATGCAACTCTCATTGAACTGCCCTCTAGAAGCGTGAGGTAAACTGCGTACCACGGTCCAAAATGATAGACACGGGCACACTATAAAGGCGAACAATCTCCCGGATATAGATCTCAGCTAACCTCTTAGAAGAATATGAGACTGCCCCAGGAATGAATGCACTGACTTGGTCAGGCTATCAACAATGACACATACTGCATCGAACTTCCTCCGAGTCTATGGGAGTCCAACAACGAAATTCATAGTGATCCGCTCCCACTTCCACTCGGGAAGCTCAATTCTCTAAAATGAACCACCGGATTCTAATGCTCGTACTTAACCTGCTGACAATTCAAACACCGAGCCATATCCTTTAAGAAATTGAATAATCCACCTCCAAACTGATAAGCTGTTAAAAAAAATCTTAATTCATTCCCCGTCCGTTAAACTGTTAACCCGATATCAATAAGCCATTAAGCTTTGATTTTGGTTTGGTTTATGGTATCGATTCGGTTTTAAACACCCAACTGCTTGATCACCTCTCCCTAATATTTCTGGACCGCTCTCTACCTCTCCTAGTGCCTATCACAGCCAGTCTCTCATACCTCCTCGTCGGTGCATCAGTGCTTCTCCTCTGAATGTGTCCGAACCACATGAGTCTTGCTTCCCGCATCATGTCCTCCATGAGGGTGATGCCCACCTTTTCCCGAATATCTTCATTTCTAATCCTATCCATCTTAATATCAGGCACATCCACCTCAACATCCTCATCTCTGCTACTTTTATCTTTTGATGTGTGAGTTCTTAACCGGCCAATACTCAGCCCCGTACAACATGATAGGCCTAACCACTGCTCTATAAAACTTACCTTTTAGCAATAGTGGTACTTTTTTGTCACACAAGACTCCTGACGCTAACATCCACTCCACCCCTATACGATGTGTGACATCCTCGTCAATCTCCCCAATTCCCTGAATACCCAACCCAAGGTACTTGAAACTACCCCTCTTGGGAATGAATTGAGAGTCAAGCCTCACGTCTACTCGAACTTCCATCGGCTCGACGCTAAACTTGCACTCTAGGTATTCCGATTAGTCCTGCTTAATTTGAAACCCCTAGACTAAGGGTCTGTCTACAAACCTCTAGTCTCTTGTTGACGCCGCCTCGTGTCTCATCAATCAGAACTATGTCATCAGCAAATAGCATACACCATGGCACTTTCCCTTGAATATGATGAGTCACTGCATCCATCACCAGGGCAAATAGGAATGGGCCGAGCGCATACCCTTGGTGCAACCCCATAACAAACGAAAAATGCTCTGAGTCGCCTCCTACTGTCCTAACCCGAGTCTTAGCTCCATCATGCGTAGTTATACCAAAGCATATAATGTTATCTAATATAGTTACTTATTGTTTACATGATAATTTGAATAATCAAAATACATCATACAGTATGGATTAAAAGTCAATTCCACCAATTACTATTTATTGATAATCCACCATAGAGTAATAAGCAATGTCACTCAACATGATAACAATTTCATCTTTAATTCTATCGCACAACACATCCTTATTAGTAGAAGACTTGTCTTTCATGTCCAAAGGAATACCAGAAAACTCACCCCCTTCCTCATTCTCTCCAGTGGCGTCTTCATTTGCATAATCGTTGAAGTCTTTATCGATAGAAGAATATCGCCGTATGAATTTTTGTATAGCTATGATAGTTGTTACAAGATGATTATGAGCGTCGAACTTGAAATATGGCATTGAGCTTAAAATACAAATAATGTTAAATATATTAAAAATTATTATTTTCATACAAAAATAGTTAAGTATGTTTAAATTAAACTTCAAAAAGAGTAACGCGTAATTTATTTATTTTTTTGTTAAATTTAAATTCAAATAAAATAATTATTACCTAACCTAACTAACTTTGTCTTAAATTGTCAAGTGGCCCATTGTGAAGCTGTCATTTAGCTTAATGTGGAGGTTTTTTCTTCTTCTTTTAGTAATATATAAATTAAGATGCAATTATAAATTTATTATCTATTTGTAGGTAATTTTCACAAATTATATTTGATAACTGCTTTAAAGATTCGGGAATTAATAGCCTATAAGAGAAGAAATTATAAATGATTACTTGCAAGAAGAGAATTGATAATCCAAGAAAGGATGAAGATAATTTGCTTTAGCGTGGAAAAAGAAAAGGATGATTTGGAAAGTTACAAGACATTATACAAAGGAAAAATCAAAAATAAGAGAAGTCAATAAAGAATTTGGAAAGTTACAATATGATTCAGGTATATGATATTTTTAAATTTTAAAAAAATGGTAAAAACTAAAAACAAAAATGAAAAAAATACTTAAATAAATAAGGATAATTGGAAAGCATAAATTTATAGTGAGAATAGTTTTCTCTTAAATAATTATTTTCTACTTCTGCTTTTTGGAAGAAGCTAGAATTTTCTGCTTCTTCCCAAAAGCAGAAAAAGTGATTGTGATGCTGGCCAAAAGTACTTATCTGTCTTGACCAAACAGATTAAATTTTTTAAAAATACTTTTTTTTGAGAAAAAAATACTCTTGAGCTCTTAGAAGCTTGGCCGCTCGTTGTTACGACCCTAGTTCACCAATTGTGAACATGTCATTACAACACCCAGTCTTCGCGACTAGGTAAGCCTTATCACATTTCGGAATTTTACAGTGCGGAAATAAAACAATAAACAATGCTAAATAGAACATGAAATGTATACGGTGCCACTTGGCACATACAATGATGCACACCACTTCTGAAAAATAACATCCCAAAATTTGGAATCTCACGGGCAACACAGGTCTAAGAGAACGTAAATACAGTCTAATGTCTGAAAATCTAATACAACGAAAATAATAGGGAAACAATACTGCTAACAAAGGTAGAAAGGACGAAGACTCTCTTGTCTGCGGACGCAGGAGTATACCTCAAGTCTCCGATAGCAAGCTCCAAACTCACTAATGATACGCCTGGCCGGATGCACCTGGATTTGCACAACAAAAGTGTGCAGAAGAGTAGCATGAGTACACCACAGCGGTACTCAGTAAGTGCCAAGCCTAACCTCGATGGAGTAGTGACGAGGAAGGTCGAGGCCCCTACTTAGATAAACATAAGAATAAATATGAAATGAAATAACAGTAGGAAATACGTAAATCTCGAATATCTAACAAAATAATAAAAAGAACGGAATAGGCTATAATAAACTTCTACAACTAGAACAATCACTACAGGCTAATTGTCATCGGGGATCTCCTGGTATCCTCATTATATACACAAGGGATCTCCAAGTATCACGAGGATCTCCCAGTATCCTCCTCATATACACAAGGGATCTCCAAGTATCCCGAGGATCTCCCAGTATCCTCATCATATACACAAGGGATTTCCAAGTATCCCGAGGATCTCCAAGTATCCTCATCATATACACAAGGGATCTCCAAGTATCCCGATGATCTCTTAGTATCCTCCAATTATTCAGTCCTGCACTGGGGATCTCTTAGTATCCGCCAGTTATATAATCCAGTGCCGGGGATCTCTTGGTATCCCGCACTTCCAAGTCTCGGAAAAAAATACGAACAGGAGAAGCTCCAGGGATGCCGTCCCGTAGTCCCAATAGTAAATACACCACAACAATCCAATATTTAATAGGAAGAAGCGAAACATGAGCAACAAGTAAAATCTAGAGTCTAACATGTTTCACAAGAAAAGACAGATATTGCAATTTAGTCAAATAGAGCAAATAGGTTACCAATATGTTTCACAAGAAGATACATGTATTGCAATTTAGTCAAATAGAGCAAATAAGTTACTAACATGCTTTCCCTAAGTCAAAACAAGTGAAATTGTATTTTTTAACAATTAAATATGTGAAGAAACACAGTCTAAATAAGCCAAGTAAGGTGAAGTTTTCAACAACTAGCACAAGTACACGCCTGTCACCTCGCGCACAAAGCATTTAAACAACGGCAAAGATATCATAAGGGGAGATGTCCCCCACACAAAGTTAAGCAGGCCACTTACCTCGAATTAGTACAAAACTGCTAAGAAGCAATGCTCCTGCCACGAGTATCTGACTCTGAGTGACCCAAATCTATTCAAACCAATTGCACATTGTAAATAACATCCCAAGTAACTAATTAAGCTGCTAAAAATAAAGTTAAGGCGCGAAAATATGTGAAATGACCAAAATGCCCCTCAGGCCAACATCTCGGAATCGAATAATTTTTATATTTTCAGAAACTTCGTACTCTCACGAGTCTAACCATATAAAAATCTCCCAAATCGGAGGTCAAATGTCCCTTCAAAACTCAATAGTTTAGCCAAAGAAGTTTTTCCCAAATTATCCAATTTTTTTATCCTAAATTCGAATTTAAAAGATGGATTTAACCTCAAAACGATGGAATATAACCAAAAGGGATCATAGAAACGTTACTCAATAATCTTTTCTTCAAAACTCACTCGAAATCGCCTTCTCCCGAGCTCTCAATTGATTTTTCAACTTATAAAATTAAGCCATCGGATTTTCTCTTAACACACAACGATTTCCGCTTTTGCGGATCCCACTTAAATTGCCAATTTTCGCTTCTGCGGACCTTATATCGAGGAAGCGAACCCCGCTTTCGCGGAAAATCCACCGTTTCTGCGGTCCTCACTCATCCCCTCAGGTTCCGCTTCTGCGTTCCACCACTCGCAAAAGCGAGTCCGCCTCTTCGGAACCACGACCGCTTCTGCGGTTCCTGGCCTCATGGCCCCCTTCCGCTTTCACGACTGACCAGCCGCTTATGCGGCACCACTTCTGCGGTCCCCAAGCCGTAGAAGCGGAAACAACAGAAGCAACAACATTAAATGCCTTCTAACTCCCAAAACCAACCCGTCAAGCATCTGAAACACACCCGAGACCCCCCGGACCTCAACCAAACCTACGAACCTATCCCTTAACATCATCCAAACTTGCATCAATCCTTAAAATACCTAATACAATGCCGGAAACATAATTTAATCAATGATTTGAACTTAATACTTCCAAAACTTAACCAAACTCGCTTTCGATTCAAAACTCAACCAAAACACGTCTGATTGACCTGTAATTTTGCACGCGCGTCCCAAATGACATGACGGTGCTACAGCAATTTCCGGAATCCCTTTCCGACTCTCGGATCAAAAATTCACTATCGGACCAGAAACTCCAAAATTCTAACTTTCGGCATTTCTAGGCTAAATGAGCTACGGACATCCAAAATACATTTCGAACACACTCACAACCCCGATATCACCTAACGGAGCTAATAGAACCATCGATTTTCCATTCTGAGGTCGTCTTGACACTGTTCTGATTACGGATCATTTCCAACACTTAAGGTCTCACTTAGGGATTAAGTGTCCAAAACACTCTGAATTCTATTACGGAACATCCCGGAAAACTAAAATAGCATAAATGAACTTAGGGGAAGCAGTAAATGGGGGAACGGAGCGCAAATTCCAAAGACGACCGGCTGGGTCGTCACACTCGTACCGTAAAGTATTGGGTTAAGTTCTGCAACGTGCAACCCTCGTATTTAGTTGAGCTCGTTGAATTTGGAACCCTAAACAGACTACCGGTAATAACTCGGAGGAAGGTGAGAATGACATCAAATCATCATATCTCTTTTGTCTTGGGTGACATACGTGCTACAATGCCCGGAACGAAAAGTTACAATCCCGCGAGGGTGAGCTAACCCCAAAAACCCGTCATTGCAGGGGAGTTGCAGGCTCTAAAAAGCCTATGATTTAGCCTTTCTAAATATGTTAATTGCACATTAGTGAGGACGTTTAGTGGATCTAAACCATTCGATCAATTGGTTAAAGCAATTTCTGTCAGAAACTCATAGAGATCATATGCCACCCTCCCTACCTACCGAAGTGGACCACTCAACATGGGCGGAGGAAGGGGGTTCGAAAATTTCACCACTCTTCGCCGGATATTATATTATTTTTATCAGGTTACTATATATATATATATATACATATATATATATATATATATATAGATTTATATATTTTTATTGACTTCTCTATATGTTTTATTTTATTTTCTTCTCTTTGGTAAAAATTCTATCTCCTCCACTTACCACTCAAGCCCTACTGCCTTCAATAATATGATGGATGGACGAAAAAACTTCGTCGAACAATGGTTTTAAAATTTATATTGTTATAAACTAAAGCAAAAGACAAGAACAATTATGCAAGAACAATAGCAATAGAGAGAAGAGTAGAGAGAGTTCTTCTTATTGAGTTGAGAGGGGTGAATTACAATGGTAGAGAGCACCTCTATTTATAGGGAGGAGGAAGATCTTGCTACCAATAATAGGACTCTAAAATCTCTCTAATTAAATACATTAAAGACATTCACCTTAAATAGAAGTGTAAGAATCTTCTATTTCATAACACTCCCCCTTGAATGTCTATTCAATGATGTGCCTCATAAAACCTTAAAACCAAAACCCAATGGGAAAAATTAAAGTAAGGAAAAAGAGTACACATGTTTGAATATGCGCCTATTGGTTGCCTCGTTAAAAACCTTGCAAGGAAAACCCAGTGGGACAAAACCTTGTAAGGGAAAAAGAGTGCAACGCGCATTGACTCCCCCTAATGAGTACATCAATTTAAATCCTTGAGCATTTGCATCCCAATCTTGTGCATCATCTTCAAAACGATCTTTAATAGAGATTTGACAAATTAACCATATTGACTTGAATAAGTATTCCGCACCTTGAAATCATCATTCTTGATAGATATAAACATCTTCATATAATGTCGTGGAATAGCTCTTCAATATCTCCATAGATGCATTCTCAATGCCATCATGCTTATAGTTATAGCAAGATACATATGTACACAAATTGTACTAATGATGCGGTACTTCAGGACCAAGAATTGCATATGCTTCAAGCAACTTAAATCTTTCAAGTTAAGTCATATAAGTCGCATAATAGACTTTAGCTGCATATCAAGTTTTCATGTCATGTTAAACAAATAAGATATCGAAAAATTGACTATACATACCTTTGCCTTTATACTTTCAAGCATTTGAACTATAGGTTCAAAACTTCATGTCTTTCATATGGAATCAATTCTTCTTGAATTGTATCTCTTCCATTTAGTTACTTTCTTTGAGTCAGCAAATGCGTATAGCATGCTTTGCAATATGTTGCAATTGAATTATCCCTTTTATGAACTTCAGGTTCATATCATGATATTCGGGGATATACATATACAAATGAGAATTCATCCCATGTAACATTTTCTCAAGTGTTTATCATGTCTCCCCCTCATGTTAGTAAAGCTAACATGTTTCCTCAACTTTGGAAAATCATCTTTGTGCATTATGTCAATATACACAGCACCTTAATAATAAGATGAAATTATTTGGTTCCTGACCCTGAACCACTTGTGAGGGGAGAATATACTCTCGTATACAACTTATATCAAACTGATATATATATAACTTAGTTCTCATAAGAAACAGTTTAGCTATTAAGTGGAAGCACTTAATAATTATCTTGCTAAACCAACTTTAATATAAACCAACTTATCAAGATGAACTGTCTTGAGTAGAGAATCTGGAAACTATGCTCGAAGTTAGATTACTGAGCGATTTACCTCGCAAGCACTGCCAGGCTGCGGGTTAATAACAATGGCGCATGTAACCATATCATAGATGCATCATATGTGGTATACATGGCAGGTGAATGGGCCCATATTCACCTTTGATATTTCCAGAATCAAGGGGCTTCAACCCGAACTCTTTAGTTGGTCAGTTCATTAATGAGAACAAGTGATACAAGAGAATTCGTAAAGAACTTTCTAGTTCTTTGATATTCACCTATGTGAATTTGCACATCATACTTAAAATGAGATGGCTAACATGAATGCCAACTGAATAAATTATCAATATTGGTAAACTTCAAATTTACACCATGACATGTGCACTTATCAATAAACTTCAGGTTTATTATGACATGGGTTTTATACCAATAGATATCCACTTTATTGTGGCATTCTTTCTTTTGTGTAGTACAAACTGGAGAACAAAGCGGGTAGCTTTTCATATACAAATTACCCCGCTACAAGTTGTAGTAATAGGAGAATCAAAGCCTTCCTTTATTTATAGTCTCAATATCATCAATCGCCTTCGCGTGTACTTTTGGAAACTGAATAAGTTTCTTTGAGACTTACTACAGCACAATACTCAATTGTGTTTCTCCAACATAGTAATAATTGGCTCTTCGAGAGCTCTCAATTAATTTTGTACTACCACAGACTGAGGTTCGAGATCCTCTCATTCTTGCATTCCGTATTTTCAAGAGTCTCAGGCTCAATAGATTCTTCGTGAATCTCGGAATTAATAAAATCATGAGCGTCCTCATGTGATTCTTTCATAGTGTCATTTAGATCGTTCTTTTTCCTCTTTCTAGGATTTCGATCTTTGGAACCTAATGGTCTGCCACGCTTCTGGCGTGCATTTGACTCATTGGATATGACACTAGATATTTGTCCAATAGGGACTTCAATACGGATCGGAACATTTTCCGCGTGAATGTGGGATTTCGTTATCCTCTTCAAGTCCGTAAATGCGTCAGGCATTTGATTTGCTATTCTTTGCAAATGGATAGTCTTTTGTACCTCTTTCTTTCAAATAGAGGTATGTGGATCAAGATGAGATAATGATACATTTTTCCACAAAATTTCCCATTTGGTTTCACCGACTTCTCCCCCTAATTTTGGGAAAAGTGTCTCATCAAATTGACAGTCTGCAAATAGTGCAGTGAACAAATCTCCTGTCAATGTTTCGAGGTAGCGAATAATGGAGGACGCGTCAAACTCAACATATATTCCTAACCTCCTTTGCAAACCCATTTCGGTGCGAGATGGCGGTGCTACAGGCACATATACTGCGCATCCAAAGCTTCTTAAATGGGATATATTGGGTTCATGACCCAAAACCAATTGCAATGGGGAATATTTGTGTTAATTCGTTAGTCAGAGACGAACTAGCATTGCTGCATGCAACATGGCGTGATCCCAAACCGAAGTGGGCAGCCGACGAACTAGCATTGCTTCATGCAAAATGGAGTGACCCCAAACCGAAGTGGGCAGCCGACAAACTAGTATTGTTGCATGCAAAATGGCGTAAACCCAAGTCGAAGCGGGCAGCCTCGTTTTCATGAAGAGTTCAAGATTATTCTCATCTATTGTCTCAATATGATATCCATTTTAAATGATATCTTTAAAACTCAACAAGTTCCTTTTAGACTTGGAGGAGAACACTTTGATTGATATCATTAAAACTCAACAAGTCCTTCTTAGACTTGGAGGAGAACATTGCATTCTCTATGATTAACGTCATGCCTTTGGGCAGAGTTGCAATTGCTCTTCCGGAGCCTTCAATCAATTTACTACTTCCATAGATTGTAGTAATGTTTGCCTTACACAATTACTCTTCTTTTCTTTGAGTATTGTATGTGTAGTACATGAATCAACTAGGCAAATACTTTTACAATTGGACGTTGGTCCAAGTTCGCTTTGTGAGATATCCATATTTGCTATCCCATAGTTTAACATACAAAAGAAATACACAAACATAAGAATAAACAAGTTCAATTCTTTTGTGTCACATAATATTTTCAAAATCTGCTACTAACAGTTGGCTAACAAAATCAGATATGTTATCCATAATCAATTCCTTTGCAGTTTGAAAGTTTCAGCGTTTTTCATAAGACAATCGATTATTAAACACACACAATCGATTGTTGGAACATAGACAATCGATTGTTAGACATACACAATCGATTATTTGTTATTTTTGAAAAACTTCAGATCACATTGTTTAAGACAATCGATTGTTAGATATAGACAATCGATTGTTGGTCATTTTTGAAAAATTCCGGACCTCACTGTATCTGACAATCGATTGTCAAATATAGACAATCGATTGTTGGTCATTTTTGAAAAATTCTGGACCTCACTGGATAAGACAATCGATTGTTGATCATTGACAATCGATTGTTTTGCAGTTTTATGCGAAACGTGAGATAACCGACTAGTTTTTCAGGCTAGTCGATTACCTCTACTGGAAAATAAAGATTTTATTGATATTTGAGCATATTGAAAACATTCTAATGAACTACTACAAACATCACATCATGAACTAACTAATACGAGCTAATGCTAATGACTATTAATTTATTCATTGACTAATACAAGTAGAATCAAACAGCTCCATCTTCTTTCATCACGGTTCCGTCACCGATTAGGTGGTCTATCTTTCCATCGGGTTGCTCAAAGAAGTCTGCCACATTCAAGTTGTCGTCAGAGACAAAATTCGTTATGGGGCGTTTACTCTTTCGAGATGCTTAATAAAGGTCAACCAAATGTCTTGGTATACGGCAAGACTTAGACCAGTGCCCGTTTCCACCGCAACGATAATATATAGTTTATAAACTATTTGCTTTTGGATTCTTATCGTATCGTGCTTGTGGCAGAGTGACCAACTTCATGTTGTCATCTCTCTTCTTTAAGCATTTCCACAAGATGGGTGAATCCTTGATGTTGAGATATTCAATCTTCAAACTTTCATCAAGGTGATGGCGCAAGAAAATCAAGGCCTTCATACAGTTTCAAACCTTCATTAAGGTGATGGCGCAAGAAAATCAAGGCCTTAGCATAGTTTTGGGTAGATGCACTATTTCTGTCTTTAATGGCGTCTCCAAGACCCATAGCATCTAAGTGGATTTCATCATCCTACACCCATGTCATATAGTTCTTGCCCGAAATTTCGAGGGCAACGAACTTTCTTTTCATATGACACAATTACATCAAGAGCGTGTTCGTACTTACGGGCTCTATTACAATTATCACATTCACTTCAGGGAATGGATCAAAATCATGTGCTTTACACAAGCTGCTACCACATTCTCTAAAGGGAATGGAGCAAATTCAATTGGACGGAATTCTTTGTCACGTGCACAATCATACATGAATTTAATCATGGCAGGACATAGAGATTTTACCACTTCGTGTGGTTATAATTTCTCACAAACTCCATTCGAGTTATGATCAAACTTTGTATATAAAATTTATAGAATTCCAAGAATTTGAAAAGGAAAAGTAAATTACTTACCTTTAAAGTATATCAAATATATTTTCTTCCTTTCTTCCTTTCCTTTCTTTCTTTCCTTTTTTCTTCACGTTTTTTTTTCTTTCTTTTCTCTTTTTGCTTTCAAGAGAAATTTTGTTTTCTACTTCTTTTGTTTTTCTGCTTTTGCTTTCCAGAGGCACGTTTTTCCTCTTTTTTTTTTTTTCTTTTTCTTTCTTCATTCTTTCTTTGAAGCAAAACCCTACACAAACAAAAGTTAAGACAATCGAAAATTTCAATTGGTTAGAGACTCGTGCTGATAACGTGTTATAAACTAAAGCAAAAGACAAAAACAATTATGCAAGAACAATAGCAATAGAGAGAAGAGTAGAGAGAGTTCTTCTTATTGAGTTGAGAGGGGTGAATTACAATGGTAGAGAGCACCTCTATTTATAGGGAGGAGGAAGATCTTGCTACCAATAATAGGACTCTAAAATCTCTCTAATTAAATACATTAAAGACATTCACCTTAAATAGAAGTGTAAGAATCTTCTATTTCATAACATATATAACGTTTTTGTAATGCATGTGATTTTTAAAATTATGTTGTCATTGAGAGGATGTTCACGCGCACCCTAAGAGTCCAAGACTAGTTCAATTATACACAAAAAAAGGACAAGATTATACGTCAATGTATAAGAAAAGAAACGACTAGTTAAGTGACCCCTCTTGCAGCAGTCCGACTCGCAACTTGAAGCTTGTAAATTTACAACTCAGCTTCTATATTTTATTTCGTCAATTATCTTATTACAACTATACATATAAGAAATGACGGTCCAACTACATATCTGATACACTGATGTAGTTGCTGCCATTAGCCGCATTCTTCACAGACTTCACAACAAAAACTAAAACACTCAAAACAAGCAAGTGCTGTACAGAGCTGTGCTAAAGTAACAGCACACCGATCATTAACCCGAGAACAGAACTGTATGAAACACATGCAACAGCAACAGTCACATAGTTTGCCACATAAGCTTGAAGCAGCTGCAAATACCATTTCTGAAGTTTCATGCAATTTGGGTTCTGCTGCTTCCACAGGAAGATTGTCTACTGTGGCCTTCAAGTTGCCGAAACCATAGCCTAACGCTCGAAGGTATATGACCTTCTTGACATTCAAGTCAGAGGTTTTCTGCATATCCATTCCATCACCAAACTTTCATGAGAAATTCAGGAACAAATCAGCATTTGAAGGCTAAAGAATTGGGGGAAGAGGGGTTGGACGTGTGTTTTGCACTTATCACTATATCTACTAGAGCAAACTAGGAGTATTGTATCATACATGTTTGCTCCATACATCTAATCACTACCACAAAATTCTGCTGTCGTCAATTAAGGCGAGAGGCATAATTTTCATTAACAGATTCCTTAGCTAAGCTTAATGCGTTATTGCAGTTTAGAAGATTTTGATAATCATGGACATACAGAAAACACAATAAAGCTAGTTTAAATGTTCAGAAGTATATATCCAGTTATAATTACCTTGTACGAGTAAAATGATATACAAATCAGACATAATTTAATTCACATAATTACTGTCTAATGTCGAAGCATCCTTTTAACTTTGGTCGTCCATGAATAATTTTTAATTGATTGCGCAGACAAGTTATCAGGAGATTATGACAATTGGATATTTGGATTGAGCTCAAGAGAGTTTCTGGAATGTGAACTAGTAGTTATATATTTCACACACCCAAAAGCATATAATGATTATTTAAAAAAAAAAAAGTGTATTTTATAGATCCTTACAATCAAAATCTTTATTTGGTATGCACCTTTGGCTTACGAATATACAAATTTAGGAAGTGATGGGCATGAATCACCAATCATGAATCACAGAAGATAGATATATTAGAACATCTTAAGATGAGCCGATGCTTGAATCTCAGGCCATCGCCAAGAGGAACAGTTTCAGATATCTTGGGTCGGTGATTCAGGGGGACAGTGAGATAGACGGGGATATCACTCACCGTATGCGGGCCGGGTAGTCGAAATGGAGGCTTGCATCAGGAGTCTTGTGTGACAAGAAAGTGTCGCAGAAACTCAAGGGGAAGGTTTATCGAGCTGTAGTTAGACCAGTCAAGTTGTATGGGGCGGAGTGCTGGCCGGTTGAAGAAATCTCATGTTCAGAGAATGAAGGTTGCGGAGATGAGAATGCTTAGGTGGATGTGCGGGCTCACCAGGTTAGATAATATTAAGAATGAAGTTATTCGGAAAAAGGTGGGGGTGGCCCCGGTGGATGAGAATTTGAGGGAGGTGAGGCTCAGGTGGTTCGGGCATGTGCGGAAGAGAAGCTCGGATGCTCCGGTGAGGAGCTGTGAGCGGTTGGCGGTGGTTGGCGCGAGTCGTGGCAGAGGGAGGCCAAAGAAGTATTGGGGAGAGGTGATTAGGCATGGCATGGCTAGATTGCGGATTGCCGAGGACATGGCCTTTGATAGGAGAGTCTGGAAGTCTAGCATCATGGTTGTTGGTTGTAGGATAGAGGCTTTTAGAAATTCTCGCAATTCCCTCTCGGGGTTGGGCGGGGATCGGTGGGGCTCTCCATAGATGGTCCAGTGTGCCCTTTTGGTAGTTAGTAGTCGTTGTTATTGCATTCCATTTTATTTACTGAATGTGGCTAAATTTACATCTGTGATGTCCTTTCACTTTGTTTTTGTTTACCTCTCCCTTTTGCATGCCATGTTATTTATGGTCTATGTTACATAATTATGTATTGTGATCTCCGCTGGAGTTACAAATGCTCTTTTATTTTTGTTTTATTTCTTTATTTATCTAAGCCGGGGATCGATTGGAAACAGTCTCTCCACCCTTTCGGGTGGGGGTAAGGTCTGCATACATATTACCCTCCCCATACCCCACCTTGTGGTAATATACTGGAGAGTTGTTGTTGTTAAGATTAGCCGATGAGGCGGGGTGTTTTCTATAATTTAAAGACTATGCTAGTCAGTGGAAATGGGGCTCACCACAGATCATTTTAAAATCATAAAGAACTTTAGATCAAGTAAAAGTCAAACTAGACATTAACAAACCAATCAAATCAAAGCATACATCATCTGTTACCTCTAATTTAGAGGTCTGCCTCTCCTTTTTATTTTCTACCAAAATCAAGTTGGTATACTCCGAAGGTACTCCTGTATGCAAGCTCAATTTCACAACCTGAACGCAGAAATATAATTTAAGTGAGCATAATACCATAAAGAAAAAGTAATAGTGATTTTCACACAAAGACGTTATAGCGGTAGGACCAAAAGCACCGAAAGAATGAAGAACACACAGCTTCTAAGGATTGGCCTATAAGTCCAAAGCACGAATATTAAATTCTTAATGTTGCATGGATTTGGTATGAATGTTTCACTATTTGTCAAACTTCTTTATGCAGCACTATAAGAACTCAAGAGTCATTAGACAAACCATCTCCTCTAGTTGCTTGCTTCCAGAACACCAGGCATTGGCAGTTAGTATTTCAATTTGTCTCCTTGCAAAAACCTGTGTAAGGTAACAAGATAAGTTTTAATGGAAGGTTGTGGAAGATTGCATATTTCTACATTTTAGTAAGTTCATGTAAGCACGCAGACACCAGAAAAAGTACAAATCTGATATTTGTTCCATTAAATACAGGGAATAAGAAAGCTAGATGGTTTATAGAATTAACCTGTTCTCACATAGGGAAAAGGCATGCAAAAACGAAATCCAGGATAAGCTAGACAAACATACACAGAGTACTTTCTCTTATGACTTTCTCCTCTTCATAAGTAGATCAAATTAGCATTTCAGTAAGGAATTCAAGATGGAAGACCTTACTCTTTCCAAAGGAAAATCCATTGCCTTTTGTACGTTGACATCCACCACGAAATTGCTCGAATCTGCTAAAGTGCCACTAACTTTAATAGAGTCAGGACAATTCCCGAATAATCTGCCAGATACAATCAGTGGTCTTGAAGACAACAGGTCTGGCAGATAACATGGATACAGCTGCAGCAAGAACAGTGGTTAGAACTGTCAGATAGGCAGCAGAGGTTAATAAAAATAAGGACATGTATGATGCTGCTGATTAAGCACATTTGACCTATGCAGAGTTCAATTTCAAACAAGCACATTAATTGATCCTGATTCTCTTGATCTCTTCTACAGAAGTACCAGACTATATCACCTGAACTTAGTTCTGGTTGTACTGAAATCACATTTTTAAAGTATTACATGTAGCATTGCAGAAAAGTTGTGCTTCTTATTGATTTCTACATCTTTATATAATAAGGACCATAATATGGTAAAAGAATAATAAACTAAGCAGTGTATTCTATAGTGGAAATTTTATGAGAGTGATACTTTGAAAGCAGCAATGGGGCTGCAAAAATTATCTATTTACACTTCGGATATTCTTCTCTCCCCTCAGGTTAAAATGTAGTTGTTTACATACCTCAAACGAATCAAGATTTTCCAAATCATTGATTCTCAAGTCCGCAAGAATGACTGATGATGTGCTGTTAAGTAGTCTTTCCAGCCGAGAACTGATTGAATCTGATCAGGGAAATTGATGGGAAGAATTAAAATCATTAGCCAAAATTCGAGTGCTTTTGAATCATGTTGTGTTAAATAAAAGTTAGTTGTAAAGACTTTTTGGGCTGAGGGTGATAACATGCAACTATTCCAGAACATCTTTCTAAGATGGAAATATAAGGAGGATACTGACTCCGTCGACATGTTGAGACGCATAAATATGGGATTAGTGAAGAAAGAGGCTATAGATTTTATCTTCTATTTTTACATTATAGTTGAAGGTGATCTTCATGACAAGTAAAGCTCCTTGTAATATTTCATTTTGGCTAGGTTATTTATCGACCATAGTAGTCCAGGCATCTTTTTCGCCAAAATGTGTATTTGAACAGATGATAGAATACCAATATGCAGTAGCTTCTGTTTTTAAGTTTATCCTAAACAGAAGGAAACTTCAAATGCAATAAGAGTCCATGAATGGCTTTTCTGCAATTACTTAGTAAGCCTTGAAGAGGTTCAACAAGTAAGTCGTTGAAACTCGAGGATAAAAATAAAATCTGTTGGTTAAATGCACAAATTATTGCCCCGAGAAAAGTAAACAGAAATACTAAAGATGCAATATTGTAGAATTAAACGCACCTACATCGTATGCAGCATCATAGTAACCTCTCCCCATCTGAGCAAGCATTTGCAAGAAGTAGTGATTACAGTATAAACCTGAGAGTGCATCGAAGAAAAGCTTGAGAAACAGAACTACTTAAGCTCACTTATCCAGAAAATAAGCTAGCTGCTGCAGATGACAGGATGAGAACGAGAAAGGGACATAAATAAGCACACATGCAAAGTTAGTTATCTATGATGGAACAATCAAGTAAAGCAACACTAATTTGACATGATCGACGGTGCTGATAACAGACACAACATGCCTTTGAAACTCGATGATCTTAGATATGGACTATACAATATTCTTGAAGACATGGATAGTTAAAATACACTTTAAGACTTGTCTAGAGGCACTATGTGTACTAGTTTCCTCATTAGGGTATTTTCTTAAAGAAAAAGTTCCCACATTGATATGACTTGAAGGGAACTCCCTCTTAAGCTTTTATAAATGCTTCTCTTATTTAAAATTCAGGGTGATTCCAGTTTGGGTTCTTGTCACAATTGCTCCTGACTCAACTACGCGGTTATTCAGATACAAAATGATGAACTAGTGTAGACATAAATGATGAATAATTAAGCACTTGAGAATCACTATTGAAGCAGGGGTAGAAAGTAATTTAGAGATGTGAAAGAAAAACAAACCCACCTATGCCAAAGGTCGAAATTCGTGGAGCTTTCAAGCCTCTCTTCATCAACTGTTCCCTCAAGGCTTCACAAATTTCTCTTTCATCTCCAACAGACCCATCAGTGATTAGAAAAACAAGAGGAATTGAATCACCATTTTTTGATAGCATCTCTATTGCCTGACTTAAACGAGTTTATAAAGACAGATTATGAGACTAAAATGTGGGGAAAAAATGTGAAATCAACATAATGCCGCATCTTTTGATCAAGTAAATCATCATATTATTACATATGTGGTGCGATAAGATTTAGGATATTAACTTGGTAAATAAAAGGATAAAAGGTCTAACAGTTAGAGCTAGTAGCAATAGTCCTATTCTAAGCCGCTGCCTCAAGTGAATAATAACAAATGGCCTAAAAATCTTCTCTATCAAATTGAACACATCACGTGTCAAGTTAGGATGCATCATCCATATGATCTTTTTGTTCAATTGTTTTGTCCTCCCAGTACATGTATATCATCTACAGAAAATAATACGTATTATCATGCCCGTTCATAGTAAAGGAAAGTCACACTACTAAGCCTGAATATATAAATCTTAAGGAAAGAGCCAATAAGTAGATTTGTCATCTTGAGCTGAATGTCATGGTCACCTGATTTAGAGGCAAGGAAATGTCAGTACTTCCCTCAGATACAAAATTTTGATTAATCCACTGAATTGCTTTTCCGATTGACTCCTTTCCTGATGGCACCATGGATAATGAGAACAATAAGCTTTTCGCATTGAAAGCTATGATGTTAAAAGTATCCGCTGGACTGAGCTTAGAGAGGGCAGCCAGTAGTGCAGCTTTGACATTCTCAAGAGGCTTTCCTTGCATGCTTTCACTTATATCAACAATATATACCACTTCCTTCCTGAAAACCTAAAAATCAACAATATATGCCATTTAAGTACCCAAGAACAGATAAAAAATTGGTAAAAAGAAAAATTCTTTTCTATATAAAAAGAAGAGATCCATGCCTACTCAAATTGTGCAGGAATCATACTCTATAACTCCAATAGCGGTTTGCAAAGAGGGATTATAGAGACAGATTCAAGATGACAATAGAAACAAGTAATACTATGTAGAGCAAGAGGAGAGGCTGAGTTGAGCTTGAGCTATAAGTTCAAGCTGCAAGCTTGAAGGCAAAGCTACATCAGTATTATGCGAGATGCCAGAGGAGACAAGGTGTATAAGGTAGTTTGGATGTCCTATGAACTGTAGTTTCCAATGATAACATCCACGTCAACAAAGGGTTAACACAATCCTTTCCTTCTTCACCTATTTTTCTGATTTAGCAGGCTTGACCTGGTTTGGTTGGATCTTAGCTTAATATGTACAGCAGAATCAAGAATAACACCTAGTTGAACATGTAGTGTGACGAAATATAACATTTTTAGGATTCAGCGATCAAAGGTTAAACTACATTTTGATCAAAAATTAATTCATGTTCAAAACATTAAGTTATAACAAGGTTAACTAACCTTTTTCCTATTGACAGTTGGTGGGTTAAGATATAAGGAAAACATGTCTCTCTGATCAATATCAAGCATAGATGGAGAGTTCAGGAGCACACTCCCATGGATCTCGCTTGAAGGGACCTGAAGGTAATATGCACATATTAGTGAAGCTCTTCAAAATAAAGAAGGAAAGAAAAGAAATGACTAATGAAAGACAAATATTAGTTCACAAAGCAGGTCCAAGTACCACTTGTCATTCAAACTGAGGGAAAATAAAGAAGTAAAAGGAAGCAAAAAAGTTAACCAAGGAGGTGCTCTTACCTTGTACGAGAAATTGAAGTCATTCATCGACCATGCCCGAACTTCCCTCTCGTATAAAAATCCTAAATTACTGGCCAGACGTCTTGTTTCCTAGAGAGAAAAAGTAAAAGGAGTTAGAAATTTTTTTATCAATTGTTATATTCATGACTAGATAGGTTAAAAAAGGTTCACCTGTAAAGGATGATTAGAACTTTCGCATAAAATCTCTGTCCCCATACCAGAGTTCACGTTCAACCTGATCCTTTCTTTCTTACACAATAGCTTTGCAACTGGATTCACATACCATGGGAAACTGAAAGGTATATTTAAGGAATATTGACCATCTTGATACAGTAATTTCTGTGACCAACTGACTTTAACGGAGAGAATAGAACCTCCGGCAACCTTGAAAGATCCAAAAGTAAACAAATATAGCCCCTTTCTTGAAACTCTAAAGGAATGAAGAAGAAAGCCAAAGCAAGAGAGAGATAATCAATTTGGTAGTGTGAGATGGTAATCACCTGAGGGACCTTTAACGTGTATATCTGGCGTTTCACTAAGAAGCCATCTTTAGCATTGGCTACTAAACTGGCATCTTTGGTATCATTTGATGCAATCAATTGGGTAGAATATGATCTTGATGGTGTTTCAACTTCCACACCTAGAACTGAACCCTGTTAGGAAATGATTCTATTTTGAGAACGAGAGAATGACAAACAACGCAATCAAGAAGAAGTTCCAATGAAACAGCAGTGTGGAATAAAATAATCAAAACTTAAACTAAACAGTCAAGTGGTTATATCATATATTTGTCCGGTTTATATGAATGATACATCTAGGTCGTTAGCTACGGAAGTGACACAGAGGTTAAATCAGTTGGGAGGACACTACCAATTATTTGGCATATTGGGAAGGTTAAGGGTAGGAGATATATAAGTTTCACTGCTGGATGTTGCCGCCTACTAATTATTCATGGTAGTCTCGTTTATCAGGTAAAGATATTGCACAAATTGCACCTCTCACCAGCACACTTAAGACATATATTAGCCTCAGCCTCAGTAATTCATCTGTCAAAGTAGGGGCCATATGCAATAGTTTTATTTTTCTGTTAATTTTTCTCTCTATGCAATGCCTAGACTTGATTCTAATCAAATGAGAAATCTACAAGTGTTCCCCACATTTAGATAACCAAATAGTTTAATTTACTTCAGAATACATTGTCACTCTCCATCAAGAAAAATCTCAAGTAACTACAGACATTAAAAACCTTTTAAATGATGTATACATACATACTAAAGAGAAAATGTTGGGCAGAAATTGCTGTCAGTTTGCTTCGTTTTCCTTGAGCAAGAGTTAATGCCCCCCAAAAACGCAATTTTAGAACGAACGGCAACATAGAATATCCGACCAATTTAGTAAGTCATTCGAAAAACATAGGAAAGGAAATAGGGTGGAGAGAACATTTTATTCCTTAAATGCTCTAGCTTCCACGACAGAAGATTTATCCTCCTAGCTGTATCGTCAATCGGATTTAAGTTATACACACCACCAGTGAATTTTAACGTGTAATAGCTGGAGTACTTAATAATTGACCTTTTTTCATATGAGGTAATAAGTGACCCGATTATAAGTATTTTACACACCATTAGTGCATAAAACTTATTTTCAACCATCAGGAAACTTGTACCGTCGCTCTCTTTACCATGAAAAGAAAGAAAACAGAGCGAACCAAGTTCATTCCGTATGGAAAAGGCCAATTTTCGTTTCATCAAGCATTAAAACAGAAATCCATGTATCTCGCAATCAATGACTTCAAATAACACTTCAAAAATAGTATCTGAAACTCAAACTCAGAAGTTCAACGTTCGTAGGAAGAGAAACAAAATCATTATAAAAGAGTGTGTGAGAGAGATATGGGCGAAGCCACAATTACTCCATTCGTCCAAAAAATTACACTAAATATATATATATATATATATATATATATATATATATATATATATATATATATATATATATATATATATATATTTAAAATATTAGGTTTAGAAATAAATAACATACATTGAATACCTTTTGCGCAGAAATTATTTTTATTTCTTTCAGATTTGAATATTCTATAAATTTTTAGCTTGGCCATTTATGAGAGAGAAAAGGAGAGTGGAAGATAAACAGAACGATTTCCAGAAAAGAACAACAAACTTCCAAATAAACAAAAGATACAAAACCTGTTCTCCCATTGTTACAGCGAAGCGACAATCACAGCAACGGCTAGAAGCAACACAGTGCACGCGCCAGCTCCCGTTGACCGTTACAAACGCAGTGTCCATATAACAGTCCACCTCCATCCCAATCGCGTGCATGTCAAGCGGAATCAACGCCGGCGGATCACAGCGACCGTGAACGTAGGGCTGATAGCTCGGAATATCAGGATTATCCACCATCGATGGGTCCCTAATTACAGCGTACATCATTGGCCCCGTCGGCAGGTAATTAGTCTCCGTAAAAGATGACTTTTTCTCCATTACCAGTGGCTTCGGTGGATCTTTACCGTAGTAAATTCGTTTAGCTAACTGTAATCCCATGTCCACCGACGTTGCAAAATCATCAGCCATATTTTCCGGCGAAATGCTATTATTCTTCAACAGAAAAAAATGAACAGAATCTAATAAAGCAACTAGAAAATATAGTACTGCATTAATGGAGACAGAGTATTAAATTCAATTTTCTCATCTGCTCTCTGCTGGATAAAAGGTACAACAAATAATTATGGAAAGAAGCAGGACTTGATTAAGACATATGGAATGGAATCCTTGTGGTCAACTTTACGACAAGTTAAGCATGTTCAGTAATTACTCATTAACGTAGCGTGCTGTAATAGGCTATAGGCTAAACAAGTTAAAATGGAATCTTGTTTTTATTTTGCCGTAGAAAAGTGCAATAAGGAGAAATTATATTGAAAAAATCTGATTTTATGTTTAGTGACAAGTTTTAAGAGCCACAAATCGAGGCAGACCTAGAATGCAGTGGTCACAGGACGTCATAGCATTCAAAATTAATTTATTATTGCTGGTAAAGATTAGTACGAGAACTTATACTAATATCTAACTAAATATCTAATTATTTCTTGAAAATATACATAGTGGGTGTTTGGACATAAGAATTGTGAAATATTTAAAAAAGAAGTAACAAAAATATTTAAGTGAAAACGGTATTCAAAAGTTAAACTTGTATTTGGATATGAATAGAGCTTTGTGTTGTTCTTGAATTTTCTTTTTTGATGAAGAGTGAAAATTTTGAAAAATAATTTTTTTGAGTTTTTTCAATTTTTTAAAAAATTACAAAATTCATCTCTTTAAGTGAAAATTAAAAAATTTATGGTCAAACATGCTCATAAAATTTTTGCCAAAATTTTCAGTGAGTGTACATTTGCCTCTGACTATAGAGATATGACATATTTAAAATTATTACAATTACCAAATATTATATGACATCTTTTAAATCCAAATTATAAAAGTTTTATTTTTTAAAAGAGAACTCAATTCCCAATTAAATTATGCCGAATCAATTGAAGGGAGCATTAAATTGTTAAAAACAATCAAAACTTGTTATGGGTGACTTACAAGAAAGAGACAAGCCTTTTTGTTGAATGGATAAACTGCTAATTTAGTGAAAGGAGACTTTCGTAGATATGGTTAAGATAAGCATATTCCTCGTGTCAAATAAAGAAAATAGTAAGGCCAAGACAACTCCTTTAAGGGCTACCAACACCTTCAAATAATTGACGTACTTTTCCACCCACCATAATAAAGAACGCAAATACTCGCATATTTGAAGGTTTTACGTTATTGAACTCTTTTTTTTTCCTCGAACATTGAATTAGTATTTGCACCCCATGTATTTGTATTAAAAACTAGTCAATGGAACAGTAATCAAGCTTTCATCACTGTGTGAAGCTGTGCTTCAACAAAAGTGGAGTTGTGGATCGTCCACCATGAAAGCCCAGAAAGAGAGAAAAAGAGAGGATGAAAGAAGATTCTAGAATTGTGCAAAATGAACTGAATGACTAAATAACTCCACTATATACAAGCTAAGACAACTAACTAACCTGCTAAGCTAATTGTACAGCTGGCATAATAAGCACAACTAACATAATAAGCAACTAACTAAAGATAATAATTATAGTTCTTAACATCCCCCCCCCCCCCCCAAGTTGGAGGTATAGCAAACACTGACAACTTGCCCAGTGCAGCACTATGCTTAATCCCTGTCAAGGCCTTTGTCAAAACATCTGCAAGTTGGTCATCAGTCCGGATATGTTGAAGAGAGATCAGGCCCGCTTGGTGTTAATCGCGCACAGAGTGGCAGTCAACCTCTATATGCTTGGTTCTTTCGTGAAATACTGGATTCCTGGCAATGTGTAATGCGGACTGACTGTCACAGTAAACTGAAACAGGTAGAGAAAAGGGGATGTTAGTTCTTCAAATAACCTGCGTAGCCACACTAATTCACCTATAACTTTTCTCAAGGCTCGATATTCTGCTTCTGCAAAAGACAGTGAGATGGTCTCTTGTTCTTAGACTTCCAGCTTATGGGGTTGTTTCCTAACAACACCAAATAGCTACTGATGGACCTTCTAGAATCTGGACAAGCAGCCCAGTCAGAGTCACAGTAAGCTCTGACTGTGTGATCTCCGTCTTTTGCAATACCACTCCTTCCTTGGCCTTTAGTTTCACACTTGGATCCAATGTGAAGAGCAGGTCCTGCATTCCAGACAATCATACTTCTTCAGCAGGTTCAATGTAAACTTCCTTTGTGATATAATGATCTCATCTTCTCTATACATAACTTCTAATCTCATAAAATAGTGAAGCTGCCCCATATCCTTGATCTTGAATTGTTCATGTAGGAACCTCTTAAGTTGAGCAATTTCTTATTCATCAGTGCCATTTAATAGTAAATTGTCCACATACACAGCAATATACAATATACACTGATTCATTTCCATTTCTCTTGTAAAAAAGTGAGTAGTCATACATGGAGTGTGTGTATCCTCTTGAATAAAGTGCCTCAGTCAATTTTGCATACCATTGCCTGCTTGTCTGCTTCAGCCCATAAAGATATTTATTCAGTTTGCATACCAGGCCTGGCTTCTCCAATACTAACCCAGATGGCACCTGCATATATACCTCCTCATTGAGGTCTCTGTACAATAAGGTATTGTTTACATCAAGTTGTGAGATGAGCCAACCTTTCTTGACTGCTGCTATTAAAGCTCTGATCGTTATCATCTTTACAACTGGTGAAAAGTTTTCTGTATAATCTATTCCTGCCTGTTGAGTGTACCCTTTAACAACTAGTCTGGCTTTGAATCTCTCAATGCTACCATCTACTTTGTGTTTCACTTTGTACACCCATCTACATCCAATTGATTGCTTCCCAGGTGGCAGCATTACTAAGTCCCATATATGATTTGAATGTAATGCATCAAATTCATGTGTCATAGCAACTTGACATGTAGGATCAATAGCTGCCTCCTCATATGATGATGGTTCCCTGTCATGACAAACATTTCTCACAAGAGCTTGACTATCAAGAGTTAGTAGATCAGAGGCAATGTGTTGGTTTACAGAAAATAAAGCATTTAGGGAAGTGGAATTATTCTTGAATTGAGGTAAGGAGTGGGCATAGTCCTGTAGATATGTAGGGAGCTTGTGAGTTTTGTGTGGCTGCCTAGTTGGATGGATTTGTTCTGTATCTGTTTGTTCAGTGTTGTGTTCTGATGATGCGTTGTGTGGTAAAGGGTTAGAAGTTCCATGAGATGAAGGTCTGGCTGCATGTATAGGTGACATTGAGATAGGTGTGTTATCCACACTTCCTTGATCACTTAAAACTTCAGTGGACTGCATGTTCCCTGTGTTATTAGGAGGATGTCCACCAAGTGAATCAGTGAAAGGAGTAGGATGAAAGACAAGGGAGTTGGAAGACTTGATTATGCTATAGTTAAAAGGAAAGATAGATTCATTAAATACCACATCTCTAGAAATGTAAATTTTCTTAGTGTCGGGCTCAGAACTTTGAACCCCTTTGTGTTGAAAGGATACCCAACAAAGACATGGGGGCAGTCCTGGGATTGAACTTATCCCTATATGGTACTTGTACGGTGGGATAGCATAAGCAGCCAAAGCTCTTGAGATGAAAGTATTTTTTCTTTCTTGGCAGCCTATTTATTATGTATGTAGCACAAAGGATACACTCACCCCAATATCTTAGAGGTAATTTGGATTGTAAAAGGAGTGCTCTTGCTGTCTCAATGAGGTATTTATGTTTTCTCTCTACTACACCATTTTGTTGTGGTGTATATGGGCAGGTTCTTTGATGAATGATTCCTTTGGATTGAAATATTTTGGTTGATTCTCCACTGGTGAACTCTAGTCCATTGTCTGATCTTATGGACTTGATGTTGATACCAAACTGGTTTTCCACCAAGGACATGAAGTTTTTACGAATATCAATAGCATTACTCTTGATGGACAAAAGATGTGTCCATGTAGATCTGCTATAGTCATCCACTATGGTGATAAAATACTTGTGTTTATCATGTCTAGGGACATGATATGGACCCCATAGGTCAACATGCAAAAGCTCAAATATACTATTAGACACACTAGTTTTCTGAGGAAAAGGTAATCTTTCCTCTCTAGCCATTAGACAAATGGTACATGTAAAGGGGTTTTTAGGGGAGAAGTTAGCAGGGATGGATGTGTTGGAAATCATGTATATCATTGATATGTATTCTTTGGTTGTATTAGAATGATTTCCAAGTACAGGTTTCGATGAATGACAAACAATGAAGTCAACTGTCAAACAATAATATTGTATGACAAACAATGAAGATGCATTAGCAAACGATCAAGATGGTTGACGAATCAATTATGATGAATCAAACAAATGAAGATTGAATGCCAAGAAGCATATTGATGACGGGATTGCATAGACAAGCCAAGTCGAGCCAAAGAGTTCAAGACCAAAGACCCAAGGCACAGGTCGTTAGGTAGAACCAATGTAAGAACAACGTTTAAGTTATCTTATCTTTTGGCTCAACATTAGGTCATCATAAATATGCATTAAATCATTTTATCAAATCATATTTATCATAAATATATTTCAAATACTTTAAACAAAATGATTTTAACGTTTTCATTTTAACCAAAATGGGTTTTGAAGCAAGTTTTTGATATGTGTATACTCTGGTATACTACAGTGTATATCAATGGTATATTCTGGTATATTCCAGCTTTGTTTTAAACTGGATTTTTACGCAAGCCTAGATAATCGATTAACCAAAATATATCATCGATTATCTCACTTAAATAATCGATTATCGCTTTTAGTTAATCGATTATCTTATATCTGTTGCCTTCCAACGACTAGTTTTTTGAACGTTTGAGCTAAGATAATCGATTATCTACTTAGGTTAATCGATTAACTTGCTGGAAAATCAGATTTTGGCTTAAACTTTGGGAAACGGACATAACACCTCCAAACTCTATAAATAGAGGTCTTTGGAGCTGATTTTAAATGAACAACTACTCTCAATTCTTATAAACATATTGATAATATTTGTGCATCATTTTTAGAGCTTTTGTTGAGTAATTTGAGAGACAACTTTGTGTTGTTCATAGAGCTTATTTTGTATCTCCTTATCTACTCTTCTTAGAGAGTCTTCATTGTAAAAGGGAGAAGTTCTTGAGAAGATCAATTCTTCTCATTGAGCATTAGGGTTGCTAAGTTCCTTGAATCTTAGCAAGTGAAGTCTTGAGGTGAGGTATCCTCGAGCAAGAAGTCTTGTGGTGCGGTATCCACGAGCAAGTTGAAGTCTTGTAGAGCGTACATCTACGAGCAAGTGTAACGGTTTGTTAGGCACCCGGAAGCTTAACGGAGTTAGTATAAACTCGAGAGAGTCTCTCGGGAAACTGGACTAACCAGACGTTGTGGTGAACCAGTATATCGGTGTGTTCTTTCCTTACACTTTTAATTGCTGCATTTATTTTATTATTGCAATTTTAATTCCGCAAAATTTATCGACATTCTCGTGCCTCACTATTCACCCCCCCCCCCTAGTGAACGGCATAAATCCTAACAGTTGGTATCAGAGCCCAACTCTCTAAAAGCCTTAACCGATTGAGAGAACGATCTATATATTTGTTGAGAATGTTGTACGCAGGAATGATGAGCGAAGGACACTCTGCCATTGAGCCTCCACTATTTGATGGAACAAATTATACATACTGGAAAGAGCGGATGAGAATCTTCATCCAATCAAATAACTTTCGCTTGTGGCAAATCATTAAAAACGGTATGCCGGCAAAGAAAGTTGGGGAAGCCATGGTTCCGAATGAGGAGAATGAATACACCGCCAAGGCCATCAATATGTTATATTGTGCGGTGAATCCGGATGACTATCGGAAGATTTCCTATTGCACAACCGCCAAAGAAATGTGGATAAACTTGAAGCCATCTATGAAGGTATGCCTCAAGTCCAAAAGCGCGTGACATGGGACTCGGACAGCTCGTGTGATGAAACGACTTCCCTATGCTTCATGGCCGATGAAGAAGAAGAGGTAAGCACTTCTAATTCTTACTCTTTTGAAGAATTACAAGAAGCCTTTAAAGAATTATTTGGTGAATTGAAAAAGGCTTCAAAAATCGCCAAAGAGGCCAAAGCTAAAATCAATTTTTTTGAAGAGGAAAATAATTTTTTGAAAAAATGACAATGTTGATCTTAAAAATAAAATTAAGGCGATGAATGAAGCATCTTCAATTGATCAATATTCTAATTGTTCTTCTTGTGATTCTTTGAAATTAGAGAACATAGAACTTAGGAACACACTAGAAAAACGTAGTGTAAACGATCCTAAAATAGTTGAAGAAATTAAAAAGAAAAAGCCCAGGAAAAATAAAAGGCGTAAAAAGAATACGAATCATGTTAGAAATTATGATGCACAACCTAGAAATAATTCTAGGAATTTTGTTAATAAGTCTAGAAACAATCATGCTAGACCACCTAGAAATGATTCTAGGAATTTTATTAATGAGTCTAAAATTAATCATTTTAGACCACCTAGAAATGATTCTAGGATTTTTGTAAATGAGTCTAAAATTAATCATTTTAGACCACCTAGAAACGACTCTAGGAATTTTATTAATGAGCCTAGAAATAATTATTTTAGTCCACCTAGAAATAATTCTAGGATTTTTGTCAATGAGTCTAGAAATAATTATTCTAGACCACCTAGATATAATTCTAGGAATTTCAACGCTTCTAGGAATAACGACTTTAGATCACCTAGAACGTTTTTGGCACAACCGAGGCACATGCACAACCCGAACATAGTATGTCATTATTGCAACCGGGTAGGACACATAGCACCCGTATGTTTTACAAAACATAGGGATTTATCTTTTGGCTATGATTATTATTTGCCTAATCCCCAAGGACTCAAAAGTGTTTGGGTACCTAAAAATTATTTTTAGGTACATTTGAAGGTGTGCTTGAAGAATACAATACTGTAGTATATGCACCAAGCACGACACCTTATTGCATCGAGGGGAAATCTCGGTTAGTTTTTATAAAATTTCAATTGTTGATATATGCTAATAGTTGGTATATTTTTGTTAAAAATTGATTCTTGTTTTGATGAATATAACTTTTGATGTGTTAAAAACGTAATAATTGATATGTGTTAACAATTGATATGTCTTTGTTAACAATTGGTATCAATTATTTTTGTTGATTCATGTTTTGATAAAAAAATTTCAACAACAATTGGTATCAATTATTTTTGTTAAAAATAATAATTGATTCATGTTTTGATGAATATTATTTTTGGTTTGAATAACAGTTGGTATATCCTTGAAAAATAAATGATTCATGCTTTTAACAATTGGTAACAGTTGGTATGTGTTAACTGTTGGCATGTTTTTTGTTAAAAACATTTTTTTTATGAATACAACTCTTGATTTGTTAAAAATTAACAGTTGATATTTTTTTAAATATGTTGGTATCTTTTTAATTAAAAACAAATGTTTGTTTTTCCTAACAGTTGGTAACCAATTGATTTTATCTTGTTTTTATAACAATTGGTATCATTTTGAAAATAACGATTAATATATTTTTAACAGTTGATTAGTGTTTTAGCTTATGTCCCCAGAGGGTTGTTAGTATGGTAGTTACTGCCTGTTATTATTGCATGCGACTGTATTTATGTTGCTTATGTTTCCATAATTATTTACGTTATTTCTGCGGGAGTACTTGGGCTTTATTATTTTGTTTTGTCTTGCTTGTGTTTCTAATTTTACCTTTGTTTCTTAATGCAGCTTTCCCTTTTTTATCCTATACGCCGAGGGTCGACTGGAAACAGCCTCTCTGCCCTTTCGGGCAGGGGTAAGGCTCGTCTACATATTACCCTCCCTAGACCCCACCTGGTGGGAATATACTGGGTAGTTGTTGTTGTTGTTGTTGTTGTTAACAGTTGGTATTGTTTCAAATTAATTGACAAATATTCATCATACATTTTCCTCAATATCTTTCCTATTTTATTTTGACATTCAGGGAAATGTCAAAAGGGGGAAGTAGCCTTAGTATACTCTCTTTTTGCTAATGCCAAAAGGAGGAAGAGCTTAGGCGATATGCATCAAATAAGGGGGAATGTCTCTACATTCTTATATGCCTTATTTGAGAGGGAATTATCATTAAGGGGGAATAGTTTGCATGAATTTAGGGGGAATCCTATATGCATGAATTTAGGGGGAATCCTATATGCATATCTCCTATTGTTTGTCATTATCAAAAAGGGAAAAATTGTTGGAAATCATGTATATCATTGATATGTATTCTTTGGTTGTATTAGAATGATTTCCAAGTACAGGTTTTGATGAATGAGAAACAATGAAGTCAACTGTCAAACAATAATATTGTATGACAAACAATGAAGATGCATTAGCAAACGATCAAGATGGTTGACGAATCAATTATGATGAATCAAAAAATGAAGATTGAATGCCAAGAAGCATATTGATGACGGGATTGCATAGACAAGCCAAGTCGAGCCAAAGAGTTCAAGACCGAAGACCCAAGGCGTAGGTCGTTAGGTAGAACCAATGTAAGAACAACGTTTAAGTTATCTTATCTTTTGGCTCAACATTAGGTCATCATAAATATGCATTAAATCATTTTATCAAATCATATTTATCATAAACATATTTCAAATACTTCAAACAAAATGATTTTAACGTTTCATTTTAACCAAAATGGGTTTTGAAGTAAGTTTTTGATATGTGTATACTCTGGTATACTCCAGTGTATATCAATGGTAAATAATCGATTATCGCTTTTATTTAATCGATTATCTCATATCCGTTGCCTTCCAACGACTAGTTTTTTGAACGTTTGAACTAAGATAATCGATTATCTACTTAGGTTAATCGATTAACTTGCTGGAAAATCAGATTTTGGCTTAAACTTTAGGCAACAGACATAACACCTCCAAACTCTATAAATAGAGGTCTTTGGAGCTGATTTTAAATGAACAACTACTCTCAATTCTTATAAACATATTGATAATATTTGTGCATCATTTTTAGAGCTTTTGTTGAGCCATTTGAGAGACAACTTTGTGTTGTTCATAGAGCTTATTTTGTATCTCCTTATCTACTCTTCTTAGAGAGTCTTCATTGTAAAAGGGAGAAGTTCTTGAGAAGACCAATTCTTCTCATTGAGCATTGGGGTTGCTAAGTTCCTTGAATCTTAGCAAGTGAAGTCTTGAGGTGAGGTATCCTCGATCAAGAAGTCTTGTGGTGCGGTATCCACGAGCAAGTTGAAGTCTTGTAGAGCGTACATCTACGAGCAAGTGTAACGGTTTGTTAGGCACCCGGAAGCTTAACGGAGTTAGTATAAACTCGAGAGAGTCTCTCGGGAGACTGGACTAACCACACGTTGTGGTGAACCAGTATATATCGGTGTGTTCTTTCCTTACACTTTTAATTACTGCAATTATTTTATTACTGCAATTTTAATTCCGCAAAATTTATCGACATTCTCGTGCCTCACTATTTAACCCCCCTCTAGTGAACGGCATAAATCCTAACAGGATGCAATCCTCTTCATTTTTACAAAGGGAACATGTCCAAGCCTGTTATTCCACAACACATTCACATTATTTTCAGACCAAGACTGAGAGATAAAACTAGGCCATTCAGAAGATGCATGATCAAAAGGAACATGTTTACTAGCACTTGCACATTAATTATTTACAATGAGAGAAGGAACAGAGACACACTTATTGGTGTGGACTGGTACATATACAATGGAATGGGTTGGATAGTATGTGATACAAGTGCAGCAAGTAGAAATGACAGGAAGTCTAGAATTGTCCTTTTTTGCAAGACTTGCATTGTTTTTCTTCAAGCAGCTTGCGCATAGGATGTATAGCCCATCCTTCACCTTACCAATCACCAGAGGCCTCTTCATTGAAGGGGCCTGCAACACACAACAGAGATTGACGAAGGCAACAATACAACTTAAATGAGAAGCTAGAGAATGAACGGAGATTAGATTATATCTGAAAGTTGGAACATACATCACTTTATCTAAAGCGATCTTAGAATTGATAATCACACTGCCTATTTCTGTCACATTTACTTTGTAGCCATTTGGAAGTATGACTAGCAAGGGATAATGTAGGTTGATTATATTGGTTAATAGGGATCTGTTGAAGGTCATATTGTTTGATGCCCTTGAATCCATGATCTATGAGTCAGCTTTGTTTTTGAAACATTCACATGAAAGTTTACCAAAGCCAATTGAGGAGGTACAGGCTGTCATACCTGCAAAGTTTGTTGTTCCTGAGCTAACATTGGTACCACCTCCATGATCTCCTATCCCAGATGATTGAAATTGTTGCAGTAGAGTCACCAACTGGTTGTAATCTTCCTTGGTAAGACTCACATTCTGAGGATTGTCATGACCAACATATTTATCATTCTCTGAAGGTTGAGGTTCAGTGGCTGCCACATGTGCATTGGCTAGGGTACCACTGTTGCCTTTGTTGAATCTGTTAGTACCAATGTTGTTTGGGTTATAGTTGTAGTTGTAGTTGGAACCTTGCCTTGTGTTTGGGCTGAAACTGTTTTGTCCTGTGTTTAAATTCTTATTGTGACCAAAATTCTGTGGATATCCATGAAGCTTGTAGCATTTCTCTTTAGTGTGTCCTTCCTTCTTGCAGTAGTCACAAAAGAGTCTGTTTCTCTTATTATGATTGCTGTTGGGAGAGTAATTAGTCTTGAATGTGTTAGGTCTGGTTGTGTTGGCATTCAAGGCTGATGATTCCACTACCAGATGACCAGTGGGTTTGATTTCTCTCTGCCTTTCTTCTTGGATTAATAAGGAAAAGGCCTGGGTAATTGAGGGAAGAGGATTCATCATCAATATGCTCCCTCGAACGACTGTATAAGTCTCATTTAATCCCATAAGAAATTGTATGAGCATCATGTCTTGTTCTGCCTTATGCATCCTTTCCTTAGCCCCACACGAACAGTTGCAAGTACAATGAGATTTAGCAATCAAAGTATTGAGTTCCTCCCACGGTTTCTTCATTTTTGTATAGTAGTTGGTAATATCAAGTGATCCTCGAGACAGATCATTGATCTCTTTCTGAATTTGATACAACTTTGTTCCATTTGTTTTGATCATATTGATCCTTAAGTTCTCTCCACAATTCAAATGCATCAGTTACGTATTCAACACTATCTGCAATCTCTTTAGTCAAAGAGTTTAAGATCCATGGTGTGACCATATCATCACACCTCTTCCATAAGCGAAAATTCAAAGAGTCTAGACTAGGCCTTTTACAGTCTCCGTTAATAAATCCCAATTTATTCTTCACAGACAATGCTCTCATCACACTTCTTCTCCATGGTCGATAGCCAAAGCCATCAAAAGGAACAGGAACAAAGGTTGACCCAGGGTTATCAGATGGATGCATGTATGAAGGATTACTAATGTCAATGCCTGATTGACTCAGAGGTTCATTCACAGTTGGTACTGCTGGATTATCATTTTCTTCGGAGGTCATATTTATGAATTACAGAGAGATCTAACAGATTTTTATATCTATATATGTGAGATGAATGAAATTCAACAATGATTTTTAAAAGATTGTTTATCAGAAGTAGAGCAAAAAATTAGCCTTGAGCTATATCTCGAATTTCATGGAGGAACAAATATGTATATATGTAATTAGGTTTGAACGATCATCAACAAGGAGAGAATCAACAGACCTCGTGAATTGAATCCAAAATCGAAGCTCCCTGCTCTGATACCATATTAAAAACTAGTCAATGGGTAATCGAGCTTCCGTCACTGTGTGAAGCAGTGCTTCAACAAGAGTGGAGCTGTGGATCGTCCACCATAAAAGCCCAGAAAGAGAGAGAAAGAGAGGATGAAAGAAGATTCTAAAGTTGTGCAAAATGAACTGAATGATTGAATGAATTGAAGGAGTGAGTGGAGACTTCACTATATACAAGCTAAGACAACTAACTAACCTGCTAAGCTAATTGTACAGCTTGTATAATAAGCACAACTAACTGACATAATAAGCAACTAACTAACGATAATAATTATAGTTCTTAACAAATTGTAAAAGAACATAGATAAAAAGGAAGAAGTCCTAGCATGTCATTTTTTTCTTGCTCGTGATTTTATTAAAAATATCATGGGATTCCTTTTTAAGTTTAAAAAAAAAATATTATACGGAGTTCTTATATTTAATTTTTCATTTTATTTGTAATTACATGCTCTTATATAATTATAGAAACATCATAATATGCCTAAGACAATAAATTTTAAAGAGCCATTTGGCCCAAAACAAGATATCTTATGATTATATTCCTAAAATTGTAAGCAGGAACAAAACTTAAATAACGTATTCTACCTTTTAAATAAGATAATAATATAATACTTATGTTCAAAAAGATAATAATAATACAACTAGGGACTGGTTAAGGTACAACAACAACACCAACCAAGTATCTATGGGAGGGGCCTGGGAGGGTAGAATGTACGTAGACCTTACCCTACCCAGAGGGGCAGAGAGGTTGTTTAGACCCTCAGCTCAAGAAAGCACCAAGTGACGATATATTAGTACTATGGATAAACTCATAATAAAATAATATAAAATACAGCATAACATAAAATAACCTAAAATAGAAAAATAAGAGCAATATAAGAAAATAAAGGAAATATCAGAAAGATGGGGAGGTAAACTAATAACCAGCATATAAAGCCATGCCTCAGTAGCTGATCAATAGCATCATAAGTTTACCACCTAACTGGCGTGTCTCACTCTAGTGCGTAATAAAAATATTCACAACTTCCCTTAGCCTACAACCTTAATTTTTTGCAGCCGAAATAACATGAATTTTAGCTAGTTTTAACCATACACGAGATAAAATTATTTCCAAAATTTATACAGGAATAATCTATCTAATTCCCTTGAACCAAAAGTGTTTATTTCTTTATAAGATTCATATATACCACCTGGGGGCGTATTTAGAGCGGCGAAAAGGGGGTCTAAACCCTTTTCCTTAAAAAATTATACTATATATATATAAAGTAAACTTTGTTATGAAATAATATAAGAACAAGAACAATAATACAAGAACAAGAACAATAGAGAGAAAAGTAGAGAGAGGAGTATTCTTATTGATACTTTGGGATGGTTTACAATGGAATAGAACCCCTATATTTATAGGGAGGTGGTGACTTAGCCACCAAATAGTAAACCCTAGAATCTCTCTAAATATAGACATTCACCTTAAATAGAGTTCTATTTATAACACTCCCCCTTGAATGTCTATGCAATAATGTGCCTCGTTAAAACCTTGAAACCAAAACCCAATGGGAAAATTTTAAGAGAAGGAAAAAGAGTACACATGTTTGAATATGCGCCTATTGGTTGCCTCGTTAAAAACCTCGCAAGGAAAACCCAGTTGGGACAAAACCTTGTAAAGGAAAAAGAGTGCAACGCGCATTAACTCCCCCTGATAAGAACATCAATTTATATCCTTGAGCATTTGCATTCCAATCTTGTACACCATCTTCAAAATAATCTTTGGTAGATGTTTGATAAATAAATCAACCATATTGACTTGAATAAATATTCCGTACCTTGAAATCATCATTCTTGATAGATATGAACATCTTCATATAATGTAGTGGAATGACTCTTCAATATCTCCATAGATGTATTCTCAATGCCATCATGCTTATAGTTATAGCAAGATACATATGTACACAAATTGTACTTAGGATGTGGTACTTCAGGACCAAGAATTGTGTATGCTTTAAGCAACTTAAATCTTTCAAGTTAAGTCGTATAAATCACATAATAGACTTTAGATGCATATCAAGTTTTCATGTCATGCTAAACAAATAAGATATCGAAAACTGATTATACATGCCTTTGACTTTATACTTTCAAGTATTTGAACTATATGTCCAAATCTACATGTCTTTCATATGGAATCAAGTATTTGTCTATACGCTTTAAGCGTATCAAAGACTTTGTCCTTCTGGGACTTAATATGAGCATTTGTAGTGAGAATATAGTCACTATCTTTGGTTCAGCAAATGAGTATAGCATGCTTTGCAATATGTTGCAATTGAATTATCCCTTTTATGAACTTCAGGTTCATATCATGATATTCGGGGATTTACATATACAAATGATAATTCATCCCATGTAACCTTTTCTTAAGTGTTTATCATGTCTCCCCCTCATGTTAGAAAAGCTAACTTGTTTCCTCAACTTTGAGAAATCATCTTTGTGCATTATCATGTCAATATACACAGCACATTAATAATAAGATGAAATTATTTGGTTCCTGACCCTGAACCACTTGTGAGGGGAGAATATACTCTCGTATACAACGTATATCAAACTGATATATATAACTTTGTTCTCATAGGAAACAGTTTAGCTATTAAGTGGAGGCACTCAATAATTATCTTGCTAAACCAACTTTGATATAAACCAACTTATCAAGATGAACTATCTTGAGTAGAAAATCTGGAAATTATGCTCGAAGTTAGATTACTGAGCAATTTACCTTGCAAGCACCGGCCAGGCTGCGGGTTAATAACAATTGCGCATGTAACCATATCATAGATGCATCATATGTGGTATACATGGCAGGTGAATGGGTCCATATTCACCTTTGATATTTCCATAATTTATGGGCTTCAACCCCAACTCTTTAGTTGGTCAGTTCATTAATGAGAACAAGTAATACAAGAGAATTCATAAAGAACTTTCTGGTTCTTTAATATTCACCCATGTGAATTTGAACATCATACTTACAATGAGATGGCTAACACGAATGCCAACTGAATAAATTATCAATATTGGTAAACTTCAAATTTACACCATGACATGTGCACGTATCAATAAACTTCAGGTTTATTATGACATGGGTTTTTATACCAATAGATATCCACTTTATTGTGGCATTCTTTTGTTTGTGTAGTACAAACTGGAGAATGAAGCGGGTAGCTTTTCATATACAAATTATCCCGCTACAAGTTGTAGTAATAGGAGATATCAAATCTTTCCTTCATTTATAGTCTCAATATAATCAATCGCTTTCGCGTGTACTTTGGAAACTGAATAAGTTCCTTTGAGACTTCCTATAGCACAATACTCAATTGTGTTTCTCCAACATAGTAATTGGCTCTTCTAGAGCTCTCAATTAATTTTGTACTACCACAAATTCATCAGCATCCATGTGGTGAATATCTCTTTTAAAGAGAAAGTTATACCATTATGGTCATGGTCAAAATTATATGCAAGATATGTTTCTTGCATTATCGTTGTCCTTTAATAGTCATATTTCCAAAATACTTTGGCGTACAATAGGTACGTGACCAACGATCATTCATGCCATATATCATCTCAAACCTCCTTCTAGGGGTGAGTGTGGTATCATCTCAAACCTCCTTCTAGGGGTGAGGGTGGTATATTCAATACCAACTTCATGTTCATATTCTTCCGATAATGAATATGTATTCGTGAGTCAGATGTTGTCACATTCACTGTGGGGATATGTGATTTTGTTATCCTTTTCAAATCTGTAAATGCGTCTGGCATTCGATTTGCTATTCTTTGCAAATGTATAATATTTTGCGCCTCTTTTTCACAAAATAGAGGTATGTGGATCAAGATGAGATAATGATGCATTTTTCCACAAAATTTCCCGTTTGGTTTCACCAACTTCTCCCCCTAATTTTGGGAAAAGTGTCTCATCAAATTGACAGTCTGCAAATCGTGTAGTGTACAAATCCCCTGTCAATGTTTCGAGGTAGCGAATAATGGAGGACGATTCAAACTCAACATATATTCCTAACCTTCTTTGCGGACCCATTTTGGTGCGGGATGGCGGTGCTATAGGCACATATATTGCGCATCCAAAGATTCTTAAATGGGATATATTAGGTTCATGACCCAAAACCAATTGCAACGGGGAATATTTGTGTCAATTCGTCAGTCAGAGACGAACTAGCATTGCTGCATGCAAAATGGCGTGACCCCAAGCCGAAGTGGGCAGCCTCGTTTTCATGAGTAAATGAGGTATTCAAGATTATACTCATGTATTGTCTCAATCTGATATCCATTTTGAATGATATCTTTAAAACTCAACAAGTTCTTTTTAGACTTGGAGGAGAACATTTTGACTGATATCATTAAAACTCAACAAGTTCTTCTTAGACTTGGAGGAGAACATTGCATTCTCTAAAATATCGTTCCTTTAGGCAGAGTTATAGTTGCTCTTCAGGAGCCTTCAATCAATTTAATTCCCATAGTTTGCCATACAAAAGAAAATATACGAACATGAGAATAAACAAGTTCAATTCGTTTGTTTCACATTTAAACAATATTTTCAAAATCTGCTGAGGTCAGTTGACTAATTAAATCAGATAGTCGATTATACGTTTTCCATAATCGATTACTATGCAGTTTGAAAATTTCAGTTTAAGCATTTTCTTAAAACAATCGATTGTTAAACACACACAATCGATTGTTGAACATTGACAATCGATTGTTAAACACACACAATCGATTATTTGCTATTTTGAAAAACTTCAGATCACACTGTCTTAAGACAATCGATTGTTAAACATAGACAATCGATTGTTGACTATTTTGAAAAACTTCAGATCACACCGTCTTACGACAATCGATTGTTAAACTTAGACAATCGATTATTTGCTATTTTGAAAAATTCCAGATCACACTGTCTTAAGACAATCGATTGTTAAACATAGACAATCGATTGTTGACTATTTTAAAAAATTTCAGATCACACTGTCTTACGACAATCGATTGTTAAACATAGACAATCGATTATTTGCTATTTTGAAAAATTCCAGATCACTGTCTTAAGACAATCGATTGTTAAACGTAGACAATCGATTGTTGACTATTTCGAAAAACTTCAGATCACACTGTCTTACGACAATCGATTGTTAAACATAGACAATCGATTATTTGCTATTTTGAAAAAATTCCAGATCACACTGTCTTAAGACAATCGATTGTTAAACATAGACAATCGATTGTTGACATTGACAATCGATTGTTGAACATTGACAATCGATTGTTTTGCAGTTGTAATGCGAAATATTAGATAATCGACTAACTGTTAGGTTAGTCGATTACCGCTACTGGAAAATAAAAATATTATTGAAATCTGAGCATATTGAAATATTCTAAAGAACTAATACTAACATTATATCATAAACTAACTAATACGAGCTGATACTAATGACTATTAGTTTATTCACTAACTATTACAAATAAGTGAAATAAAATCAAACAACTCCATCTTCTTTCATCACAGATCCATCACCGATTAGGTGGTCTATTTTCCCATCGGGTTGCTCAAAGAAGTCTGCCACATTCAAGTGGGTGATGTCAAAATTATCGCCAGAGACAAAATTTGTTTCAGGGCATTTACTCTTTAGAGATGCTTGACAAGGCTCAACCAAATGTCTTGGTACACGGCAAATTTTCGCCTAGTGCCCCTTTTCCACCGCAACGATAACATATAGTTTATGAACTATTTGCTTTTGGATTCTCATTGTATCGTGCTTGTGGCAGAGTGACCAACTTCAGGTTGTCATATCTCTCCTTTAAGCCATTCCACAAGATAGGTGGATCTTTGACTGTGATATATTCAATTTTCAAACCTTCATCAAGGTGATGGCGCAAGTAAATCAAGGCCTTAGCACAGTTTCAAACCTTCATCAAGGCAATGGCGCAAGAAAATCAAGGCCTTAGCACAGTTTCAAACCTTCATCAAGGCGAGGGCGCAAGAAAATCAAGGCGTTAGCACAGTTTCAAACCTTCATCAAGGCGATGGCGCAAGAAAATCAAGGCCTTAGCATAGTCTTGGGTGGATGCATTATTTCTGTCTTTAATGGCGTCTCCAAGACCCATAGCATCTAAGTGGATTTCAGCATCCAACACCCATGCCATATAGTTCTTGCCCGAAATTTCAAGGGCAACGAACTTTCTTTTCATAATGTCAGACATAAGACACAATTACATCAAGAGCGTGTTCATACTTACAGGCTTTATTACAATTATCACATTCACTTCAGGGAATGGATAATAATGACGATTATAATTCCGTCTATTGCCACGTCCAAATTCATTGGTACCATCATGGTAATAATTTTGTCTTCTTTCAGACTTATCACATACTGCTACCTCATTCTCTAAAGGGAATGGAGCAAATTCAATGGGACGGAATTTTAATTCTTTGCCCACAAATCATACATGAATTTGATCATGGCAAGGCATAAAAATTTTACCACTTCATGTGAGTGTAATTTCTTACGAACTCCATTAGAGTTGTAATCAAACTTTGTTGTCTTTGTTTGTATATAAAATCAAATCGTAGAATTTCAAGAATTTGAAAGGGAAAAGTAAATTACTTACCTTTAAGATATACCAATAAATGTTGTGATATCAAATATACCTCTTGAGTTTCCATCCCGTTGCATTACTTTATGATGATACCATCTCTTCTATTTTTCCGTATAGAAATTAGAAAAAGGCGGCGATTGAGTTGAGAGAGCCGAATCGGCTATGAAGCAAAAACCCTACACAAACAAAAATTAAAATAATCGAAAATTTCAATTGGTTAGAGACTCGTGCTGATAACGTGTTATGAAATAATATAAGAACAAGAACAATAATACAAGAACAAGAACAATAGAGAGAAAAGTAAAGAGAGGAGTATTCTTATTGATACTTTGGGATGGTTTACAATGGAATAGAACCCCTATATTTATAGGGAGGTGGTGACTTAGCCACCAAGTAGTAAACCCTAGAATCTCTCTAAATATAGACATTCACCTTAAATAGAGTCCTATTTATAACAAACTTTAATTTTTATATTATATATTATGTTTTTAAATTTCGTTTAACACAACTTAAAAAGTATAATTTGTGAGGTGAGTAGGTCGTCCACAAATTCTTTTAATGTGGTCACCAGAGAGTAGGATTGATTGGGAAAGGCTAGGGCATAGTGGTACTGGCCTATGACTAAATAGGATTGAGTGGGACAAGCCTACCACTAACGTTGGTCATTTTGTAATCTGATCAAGAAAGTATAAGCCGTTGGATGAAAAGTAATGGCGCCAGATATCCGAAAATATCTTACTCCAAACGAGTAATAATTCTCAAGAAAACGAAATACAACAAAAGTAACAGATAAGGCTATTAATGTACAAATAAGGCGTACAAATAAGGCTATTAATGTACACACCCAAAGTAAAAGTCAAGTAGACGGAAAGCAAAAAATGTGTGAAATGTAGAATTAAGTAAAAGGAGGTGAGGTAGGGTCCCAACAGGTATTATTTGGTTTGATTAATGTGGGAGTGGGAGTGGGAGTGGTAGTAGTTGAAATCATGTGACATAAGCGTGGTTTAATGTTAATTAAACAACATTATTGGGGGACCAGCGATATCTATTTGTCCCCATCTAAGCATAATTTATGATGAGAAAGAGGACCAAACATCGTGGATTGCGCTACACCACTAGTATTACACAATAGTAATACTGATTATTTTTAAGAAATTTCTATATTTTTATTAAGAGGGTAGCCTGTGCACTAAGCTCTCGCTATGTGTAGGGTTCGAACAACGGCAAAACTAAAGTACCGAGAACGAGTTCGATCGAATCCAATAGCTTTAGTTTGAACTAAAGTTGTCTAACGGGTGGTCCGGGCCGAGCCGGTTACGGGTTGAAACAGTAACGGGTTTAGCGGACTAGATTAATCCGGGTAAAAATTAAATCATAAGAGTAACTAATTGAGGGGGCCGGGCCGGGTTTAGTGTATTTTTTAATTTTTTGGGGAAATTTTGTATAACTGTTCTAAGTTATATTAGTATTTTGTATTAATTAAAAGAATAAAAGTAAGATATGAAAAAATTGCACTTATTGCAAGTGCTACTTTTATTTCTTAATTTAAAGTTTCGAACTTACAAAATGAAAGGTTTACATTTTTTTTCAACAAGTAAACTAGTAAAGTAATAATTTCAAATGTTTTGTATCGCCTTAGTAAGTTCATCATAATCAATATGAACCGATTTACCTTCTTCTGGAGTGTTAAATTCGGATAGGTTTTCATGTGTTAATATATCTTCAAGTTCCTCGTCTTCTGGGCTATCAACATCTTCCTTTCCTTTATTTCTTCATTCTGATCTAATCAATCTCTGAAACGTACTAAAAGTTCCAAAGCATTGCTTTCCAATGAGTGGCGGATGTCTCTAAGCTGTTGTCTTGCTTGGCTAAATGCACTCCCCGATGCAACAGTATAAATTGGCACATTTAGCACGTCCCGAGCTATAGCGAAAAGAACAAGAAATTGCTTTGTATTTTTCATGCCACCATCCCAACGGTAAAAATTCCTTTGTGCGAGGCTCCTTTAGCTTCTGAAAGTATAATTGAAGTTCATCAATATTTCGGCTACTGGTTTGAGTGTTAGAAAGTGTAGAAAAAATATTAAAACTATCAAGACCTTCTTCATCATCCACAATAGCAGAAGTGCTACATTGCATAGTGCGATTAACATTGCCTACAACACGAGCAACATCATCACATTCACTTGCATAATAATTATATAGTTGTTGTAAATATTCATTTAGCTTGTTCATAGAAACATATAAAGTTGGGGTTTTACTTTCTCCAATCTCCATATAAGTATATAAAGCATTAACTAATTTGTAACAACCAGACATTATAATAGAAGGAATTAAAACTGCACCAATTAAGTAAATCAGAGGAATTGGAAAGAAATATTTTTTTTACTTGCATTTTTTCAACAACATCCTTATATTTTTCTTTCTTCTTAAATTCAGATAGTAGAAAAGAAATTTCAGCTATATGTACTAAAGCCATAGTAACAGTAGGGTAATATGCTCCAGAAAACTCAACAGTAGTTGTATAAAATTTATGTAAAAATTAACAACATCATTAATGACTTCTCAAGTATCACTTGTTAACATACTCCTTGGATCAGTACAATATGCGTTAGCAACTTCAGTTATTGAAAATCTATATTTGTAGCAACATATTAAAAATATATATGTATAATTCTATCTAGCAACAATTTCGCCTGGCATGAATCCAGGTTTAAGGTTATACTGGATACACTTATTCTTAAATTGTTTTATTCTAGATTGTCTATTATTTCCTTGAATAACACCAACTGCTCTTCTAACATGAGTAATCTCAACTGAAAATAAATCAAACTTTTAACAATTAAATTATAAACATGACATGCACACCTAAAATGAAAAATATCATCAAGAGGTGGTTTCAAATGCATTTTTACAATTGAAATTACGACATTATTGTTAGAAGTATTATCAAAAGACATACACAATAATTTTTTGTTTAGATTATAAAATTCAGCTACTTCAACAATAGTATTACTTATAAACGCATCAGTATGACTCTGATCTTCATCATATTTAAAAATGATAATACATTTTTGCATACAAGTACTATCATCTATCCAATGGCTTGTAATTGTCAAATAATCATTTCCATTAAAGCATGACCAATATTAGAAGTTAGACAAACTCTACTAGGAAGGTGGCTAAACAAATAACGTAAGTATTTTGATATTGTCCATGAAGTCTAAAGATATCATCTCTACAAGAACTTCTAGGGGTACCTTTAAATAAAGGATTGTAAATCCTTTGAATATACATAATAAGATATGATAAAGAAGCAAAAGAAAAAGGTAGACAACTCAAAGCAATCATTTTTGCTAACTCCTCGCGATCCCTCATTTTATCATATTTTAGTAGACCTCCAGTAGTAAGGTTAATAGTTGTTTAATTTTCATCCCCATCAGTGCCCCATTCTATGGGGTGGTCAATTCTCATATGTCTACGCTTCCCAGACCCACCTAAATTTTCTCCAATCAAATGTTTAATAATATAGTTACAAATTTTGCATCTAACTCTATCAGTGCCTTCTATTATTTCAAAAAAAATCTAAACCTTACTTCTTCTTCTACGAGTAGAAGCCGGAGCCACGGTACCAGGAGTGGTGCCACGACCACCACCTCTTGTAGCACTAGCTACTCCAACTCCAATACTACCAACTCCAACACTAGTAGGTGTAGGTGGTATCTCATATTCAATTCCTATTTTATTATCGTCTATTCCAAAATCTTCTTGTAATTGTTTATAATCTATATCTACATTATCATTACGCGATGATTCAGAAACATGTGAAAATGATAGTGGGTCATTACTATTACTACCAGAAGCTCTAGGACTACCTTTTTTTTATTTTCATCCGTACCAGTAACTTTTCTACACACTCTTTTAGCGGCACTAAATATATTGTAAAAATTGAAGTATAAGCTAAAATTAAATATGCAACTAAAATATTAAATAAGAGAAAGAGTTTGAGGAAGTGCACCGAATTAGACAATAAATTGAACACTTGATTACGCAATTCCGGTGTTACCATGAACAAACGTCAAGCAAGTATATCAATTTTGAACTTCAAACTTCAAATTCCAAATGACAACTTTCGATAAATTAAATTCAAGAAAAAAGAGCCAAATAAAAATTATAAAATTAGAAGATGAAATCTTGCAAATTGAAGGGAAGAGAGAATTTGAAAATTGAGAATTGAGATTGAGATATGAAATTTGAGTGAAGTAATGAAGAAGAGGATGGAGGGGGGAGTATTTATAAATTTTTAAAAGGGTTAATTTAGTAAAGTATTAAATACATAAAATTAAAAAAATGACATTTATGCAACAAGTCCGTTGGCCAATGGATGTGTGCTGAAAAGACTGAAATTCCAACGGTCAGTGGGCCCCACTCTGCAGTAAAGTTCAAAAAAGTAAAAAAAAATAAAAGATTTTTTTGACCGTTAACCGGTCCGGGCCAGTTCGGGTTAACCGTTTCGGGCATTGTTCATGCCAACCGGGTTACTCGGGGCCGGTTAACCGGATCCCAGAATGGAACCGTCCATTCCCGGCCTAACCCCCTACCCAGCCCACCCGGTCCCCTTTGAACCGGGTCGATCCGGTTCCGGTTTTGACCAATATGGGCCGGTTCGAGTCTTACCCGGCCCGTTTGACAGGCTTAGTTTGAACCATATATTTATCTTAAAATTTTTGTTGAATATGTATAAATTATTAATTTAGAACTCAGTAAGTTAAGACGATTATAATCCCGAACCTATAAGCTTGAAATCTTGGTTGTGCCTCTGGGTCCGGGGAAGTACGGACCACAAGGGTGTATTGTTTGCAACTTTACCCTGCATTTATACAAGATGTTGTTTCTATGGTCCGAACTCGTAACCTCCTGGTCACATGGCAACAACTTTACAAGTTACGTCAAGGTTCATTTTCTTTCTATATTTTTATTGATTTATAAAATTTTGATAGGATTAAAAAACTCTTAAAAATAAGTTCTAAAGTTAATCTAGGTGACTAAAATATTATTTCTAACAAATAAGTATCATGTATATAATTTTCTTACTATACCCTAATTTTTTGATAGATTTTCGCAAAATATTCTTACATATTGTAATCTTCCAAAACTGTAACGTAAAACATTTATTTGCTCAAAATTCGAAGATCAGGATCAGAAACTCATAATTACATAGCGAATTTTGTTTGAGCTACTCTTCTTTCTCCCCGCATCAAATTTTCAACGGAAGGACAACTTTTTTTGTTAGATAAGAAAACAAACGATCATTTGCTTTGCTATCAAAATAAATTTAGTTAGACAACCGACTAAAATGTGGTACTAGCATTCATTTGTCAACTGGCGTAGAAATGGCTTGGGTAGTCACTATTTAACAATAATAATAATGGTCCAGTATAATCTCACAAGTAGATTTTATCCTTACCTCGAGGGGCAGAGCGGCTGTTTCCAGGAGACCCTCGGCTCAAGAAAGCAACAAAAAACGATATATTAATACTATCAATAAACTCATAATAAAATAACATAGCATAACATAACATAACAACAGTATAAGAGATATAGGAAATACAAAAAAGATGGAAGGTATGATAATATACAGCACATAAAGCCCTGCATCAGTAGCTGACCAACAACATCTTAAGACTAACTCCTAACTGGCTAGTCTCACTCTAGTGCGCTGTAGAATATTCACAACTTCCCCCTAACCTATAACCTTAATGCTCGACCTCCACAATTCCCTATCAAGGGTCATGTCCTCAGTAATTCTATGTCGCGTCATGTCCTGCCTGATCACATCGCCCCAATACTTCTTAGGTCTCCCTCTACCTCTCCTTGTACGCATCACAGCCAGTCATTCACAACTCATCACTGGTGCAGCAATGCTCCTCCTCTGAATGTGCCCGAACCATCTGAGTCTTGCTTGCTGCATCTTGTCCTCCATGGGGACCACGCCCACCTTCTCTCGAATTTCTTCTTAATCTTATCTATCCTTGTATGCCCAACATCCACCTCAACATCCTCATCTCTGCTACTTTCATCTTCTGGATGAGTGAGTTCTTAACCGGCCAACTCGTTCCCATACAACATGGCAGGCCTAACCACTGTTCTATAAAACTTACCTTTTAGTAATAGTGGCACTTTCTTACCATATAGGACTCCTGACGCTAATCTCCACTTCATCCACCCCACCCATATACGGTGTGTGACATCCTCGCTGATCTCCCCAATCTCTTAAATAACTGACCCAAGGTACTTGAAACTACTCCTCTTAGGAATAACTTGAGAATCAGGCCTCACTTCCCCTCCCGCTTCCATCGGCTCGGCCTCAAATTTGCACTCGAGGTATTCCGTCTTCGTCCTGCTCAACCTGAAGCCTTTAGACTTAAGTGTCTGTCTCCAAACATCTAGCCTCTCATTGATTCCGTCTCGTGTCTCGTCAATTAGAACTATATCATCAGCAAATAGCATGCACCATGACACCTCCCCTTGAATATGATGAGTTAGTGCATCCATCACCAGGGAAAATAGGAAAGGGCTGAACGCAGACCCTTGGTGCAACCTCGTAACAACCGAAAAATGCTCGGAGTCGCCTTCTACTATCCTAACCCGAGTCTTACCTCCATCATACATGTATTTAATCACACTAATGTAGGCAAACAGGACCCCTTTAACCTCTAAGCAGCTCCATAAGACTCCCAAGGAACCATGTCACACGTTTGCTCTAGATCAATAAACACCATGTGGAGATCCTTCTTCTAATCCCTATATTGTTCCACCATCCTCCTAATAAGATGGATAGCTTCTGTGATAGATCACCCCGGCATGAACCCGAACTAGTTGTCTGAAATAGACATCGTCCTTCGCATTCTCATTTCTACCACTTTCTCTCAGAATTTCATGGTATGACTCAGAAATTTGATACCCCTATAGTTGTTACAGCTCTGGATATCACCTTTATTCTTATACAACGGAACTATTGTACTCCACATCCACTCTTCAGGCATCATATTAGTCTTGAATATAATATTAAACAATCCAGTAAGCTATTCCAAGCCTGCTCTATGATGATAGGTTATAATTGTGTATTTTAGTCAATTATTACACTCTAATTTACTATACTTTAGTTGAGTTTGCGCTTTAGTCGATAGTGTTTTGCACTAACGATGTGTTTTATGCCTTGTAGAAGTGATTCCAAGTAAATAGATGTTGCTGAATGAATTCAAGTGATTTGGAGCTTTAAATTCTGAGTAAAAGCTCAAGGAATTAAGCCGGGATCGTATTCGGCGATCAACGGATGATAAAATAACAAAGCAAAGACTCAAGGAGGCATATTGTGCATTGTCTAGTAAAATAGACATAACTTTTCTCTCAAAACTTCATTTGGGCTTCATAATATATGGTTAGAAATATAACTCAAAAAGATACAACTTTCATATTTTACGTTTTTACAAATTCCAAACATATAGGTTGAAAAACATGGTCAAAACCGTGATTGCTGAATTGATCGCGGCAGAAAATCAGAGAGCTTGTCTGGCTGCAGTCCTACCGTATTTTGGCCGCAGTTGCGCCGCTCCAAGCGTCAAAAAGAAGTCCTATTTTGTCCGGGACAAGGTTATTTTGGCCCTACACTATTCCAACTTGTATAAAAGGGTTCCTAAACCTATTTTGAATAAGGGGAGGGGGGGGGGGACATATTTTGGACATAAATTAGAACTAAGGAGGCAGAGACACAATAGGAGCAAGGCTTGGAGATTCTTCTACGAGTTTTTCCTTCCTCTTCCTATTTTTCATTAATAGTTATAATTTTGATTGTTGTAGTTTTACATATTTTCATGAATAGCTAACTTTTCTAATCTAAGGTTTTGGGTGAAACCCATGGGGAATGAATTGGTTGTTATATTAATACTGTTTTGAGTTGGTTGTTATTTTCTATTTGTTCAACTATGTTTTGAGTTTGATTAATTGAAATGATCCTCAATTATTATGTATTAACTTGAGAGAGTGTGCATATTTAGGTAGTTGTTTAAACAACATCACTCTTGTAGTATAGGCGAGAGCCATAACCGAGGGTTTAGAGGTTGGATTGGAGATAACGATATCTTGGGTGCGATCTAAGTGAACTGTAATGCGAATCTAGCTAGCGTAGCTTGAAAGAGTGCGTCTAGTAAATTATCATAATTGCTTGAGAGATATTTATGATAGCTGGAGAGTTCATGATTGGTAAAAGCAACTAAGTCACAGCTATAAGAAATATGCAACCAAGGAAATCAACAATGGGGGAAACTATTACCTTAGACCTTTATTCCAATTGTTTGCAATTCAAGCATAGTTAGTTTTCAGCTATTTATTTATTTTTAGTTTTAGAACATTGTTCAATCTTGTATTCTTAGTGATATTAAATAGATATAGCTAAGCCTTAGTTCTTTGTGGGATTTGACTTCGGACTTTTAGACCGGGTTATATTTTCAGCGACCGCTTATCCTTTTTAGGACTAGAGTTGGACGTGATCCCTCTACCCATGCACCTCCAAAGTTCAACTGGAATTTCATCTGGCCCGGTAGCTCTGCCACTTCCCACACACCTCCAACGCTTAATTGTAATTTCGTCTAGCCCGGTAGCTCTGCCCCTTCTCATCTTACGCATTGCATCCATCACCTCATCGACCTCAATATCCCTACAATAACTTAATTATTGGGGACTATCGGCATTACTCAATTCACCTAGTACAATATCCTGATCCCCTTCTTCATTTAGAAGTTTATGAAAGTAAATTTGCCATCTCCCCTTAATCTGGCCATCCCCCATTAAAACTTTACCATCGTTATTTTTTATGCACCTCACTTGGTCCGGATCTCGAGTTATCCTCTCTCTCACCTTAGCGAGTCCGAATAACTTCTTCTCCCCACCTTTGTTACCTAGTTCCTCATATAGACGAGCAAAACTTGTCGTCTTAGCCTCTATTACTGCCATCTTCGCCTCCTTCCTAGCTACCTTATACCTCTCCTTGTTCGCTCTCTTCTCCTCCTTACCAGTGCTCCATATTAACCGTAGGTAAGTCGCCTCTTTTGCTTCCACTTTATCTTGGACTTGGACAACTTCATTCCACCACCAGTCTCCTTTATGGCTAGCGGTGTGGCCCAAAAATATCCTTAATACCTCTCTTTCCGCCTTCCTTATACAGTTCGTCGTCGTAGACCACATAATGTTTGCGTGGCCATCTACTTCTCCAAGCTTCCATTGTTGATAACCTTCCTTCCAACTCCTAGGCTTTATCCTTAGTCAAGGTGCCCCACCTAATCCTCGGGCAGCCTCGTACTAACCTTTTCTTCCTCCTTATCATAATACCAATGTCCGTCACCAAAAGCCTATGCTACGATTCAAGGGTCTCACCTGGGATAACCTTGTAATCCTCGCACAACCTTCTATCGCATCTCCTACTGAGGATATAGTCAATCTGCGTTTTTTCCACTGAACTTTGGAAAGAAACGAAATGCTCCTCGCGCTTTCGAAAACTTGAGTTCACAATCACTAGATCGAATACCTTGACAAAGTCCAACAACAAAGTGCCCCCTATGTTCCGCTCCCCGAAACCAAAGCCGTTATGCACCTCAGTAAAACGACCTGTAAACGACCCAATATGACCATTGAAATCTCCTCATATGAATAACCTCTAGGAAGGAGGAATAATACGAACGATGTCATCTAACCCATCCCAAAAACACCTTTTAATCTCCTCATCCAAGCATGTTTGCGGCGCGTACGCGCTAACGACATTTAAAGTACACGCACCCCCTACTTTTAAGATGATATTTATTTTTTATCCAACAATTCTAATGTTGAGAAAAATAACAATTACATTATTAAAATTAATATGAAAAGATATTTTTACCTTTTCTTCCATTGTTTTTCTTCCCAAACCATCGCTTCTCTCTCAAGTTTGATACCGACTCATTTTCCGTTTTCTTTCCAGGAGATATTCCAGTTTCAATTTCCTTTTCTTTCCACGAGACATTTTTACCCCTTTATTTCATTGTGCTTTGCTTTCTATCAGAATGTCATTTTAATTGACACTTAAAGAAAAAGGCAAATGTGCAGGTCATAACAAAATGTGTTAGACCATTTGGACGATAATTCACCAATTTGAGTTTTCATTTTTTTTACTCTAATTATAGATATCTAAGTCTCTACGTGTCAACCAAAGATCTTGGAATTATTGGCATGAAAACGAAGATTTTAAAAGTTAAGGATACTTGGTCCAGATCTTAGACTAACAACCTCAAAGGTTAAGGACAATAGGTTCTCAACTTACAATTACAAATTCAAAATTTAAGGATAATAGGTCTTGAACTTGGGCTGAAGCCCATAAGTTAAGGACAATAGGTCGTGAACTTAGACTAACAAGCTCAAAAGTTAATGACAATAGGTCCTCAAGTCTAGAGCTTAGACTAAGTTCAAAAGTTAAGGACAATAGGTCCTGAAGTACCGAATTTAGAGTTACAAGTTCAAAATTTAAGGACATGTAGCCCTGAAGTCCTGAACTTAGAGTTCCAAGTTCAAAAGTTAAGGACATGTAGCCGTAAAGTTAAGGACATGAGTGTTGATACCCTATTTTTTCCTATGTATTTTATACAAATGCTTTCAGAATAACATGTATATGCATATATAAGCATTCCCAAGTGTTTTGGTATTTTTCAAATTTTTAAAGATTTTTAAAATCAATTTATTATCCATTTTAGCAGTACAAAAATCAATAATTATTTACAAAATCACCCATTTTGGTGAACAATTTATTTTAATCCCCACATTTATACAAAATATAGTTAAGGTAATTTTTGCATATTTTTTACAAATTTATTTGGTATTTAAAAGACTAAATTACATATAATTATAATTTTAGCCTGTTTTACTATTTAATAGTATTTTATAATTATAAAATTAGTTCTAGTATTTTTAAATTAATATTCATATATTATTTACTGATTCAGTACTTTTAATTTAATTTTAAAATTATTTTACTATTTTTTTATAAAATAAACAGGAATACTAGCTATTTAACATTTAGCCTCATTCCATTGCAATTACAACCTATTTACATTTCAATTTTAGCCCTTAAATTGACCCCTCATTAAACCCCAATCTCAATTTCAAATGGACCGGACCCAAATCCTAAATTACCCGCCCATGACCTAATTAAAACAACAACTCGGCTCCCCTTTTGATCCAGGCCGTGATCATTTTGATCAATGGTCATAATTCCCCTTTCCTTTTTAATTCCCAAACACCCCTAACCCTAATCACTTTCACCTAATCAGTCGCCTTTGAATCCCTTTGTCTTCCAAACTCTCTCGAAGGTTCTTCAGAACCCTATTCATCTTCTACCCTTTTCAACCGCACTTTCACCTGAATCCATGGCTTCTCAGGCCATGGATGGCCTATACTCACCCCCTCCACCATTAGACCATGGGTGTTCAAAGTTTCGATGTCTGAACTCGATGGTTTTCCTTCAAATCTTCTCAGATCTATGGTTCTATGGTCTCTCCGGCCTTGCTTCGGCGTATCCAAAACATTAGGAGCCTGATTCTAACTCATCCGACTCAAGACTGGACTTTCTTACAAGCCTTTATCATTTCTAGTGTTTCTTCGAAACCCTAAGCTATTCGAGGTTTTTCTTTGTTTGTTTTCTTAGATCTATGCGATATCTGTGTTCTACTGGACTTTTAAAGTGTTCTCCCCAAACGTTTCTTTCAAAATTGATTCTCTTCGATTTAGGGTTTCTGAAAGGGTTTCAAAATGTCTTTCTGATTCTTCCTTTTTCCTTTTCTTTATGTGTGTTTGCCTATTCTATGTTTTACCATGCATGTGTTGTTCTTCTACTTTTCTTTCTACTATACATGACTCTTTCGTACTTTGTATTTTACTGTGTCTCTACATTAGGCTCACATGTTAATCTTTGTTATGTTTTCCTACATGTTCTTTGATATACTTTTCAGTATTCTTCTATTGTATGTGTCCTGCTGAATTCTTAAATTTTGTTTGCTTTACTGGACTTTGTTCGAGTTCTTGCTAAACATGTTTCATCTGCTGTTTCTTAAGTTTATATCACCCTTTTTCTCTTCTAAACTTGCTTAAGTTCCGAGGTTCTTTTAAAACATATTCTTTATGCTTTTAGATCAACCTTTCCACTCTGTTGCTTCAAACCTGCAATTCTATATGTGTGTTTCCTCATGAGGCTCTGAAACAGACCTCTGAGTCTGTTTCAATGGCTTGCCTTCTCAACTATGTATCTGATTTGAGTTGAAACCCTAGTATTTGGGGGTTTTTGGCAAGTTTAATTTTGTGGTTGGACTAGGGTTTTACTTTGGAACCCTCGACTCTCAGACTCATTCTGAGTCTATAAATTGAACTTGGACCTCTTTTCTTATGACTCTTTCTATGGCTAGTCTTTTCTAATTAACATGGCAACTCTTTCTTGTTTGACATGCCTGTGTGCTTTATATATGAGAAATTCTTCTTTCAAAAGGTTTCGCCAACTCATGATTGGATTTAGAATCTCTTTAGATTTGATTGAATGTTATTAATTTTACTTAAGTAAAACCCTTTCCTCAATCCTCCTCACTTGGTTCGTTCGAACAAAGCCTGCAATTTTGATTTTTTACTGGCTGTTTGATTGATTTCCTTTCCTTATTCTTACAAATCGTGTACCATTGGACTTTTGCCTTAAATAAACTTCTATGTATTTACCCTTCTTGGGCTACTTTGGAAAAGATTTTGATCAAACTCTTTTCTTAATTGTCTTTTACCCCGTTTGAAATCAGAATCCCTTAACTAAAGGGAGACCTTATTTAATTGATTGCAAAACTATTTTCTTACCTTTTTTTATTTTCTTTCTGCACTATAAAGGGGCACGGCCCTTCTGCACTTTGGCACACTTCCAATTCAATATTCTTTAAGACACCTTGAGTTCAACACTTACACTCTTAATTTTAATACTCTCACATTCTCATTTGAGTTTCTTCTGTTGTTTGCTTGCAATTTGGGCTGTACTATTGCTTTTTCTCTTCTTATTGCCTGAAACTGGTATGTTCTAATTTTGTTTTCAGCCTCATCCATATGTGTTTACTTTACAATTTCTATAATCTTGTCTACTTTGCTGTTTATGTTCAGTATTGAATATACTATTCTCTTTGCATCCGTTATTGTTGTGAATTCCCCTATACCCTTACTCCCTGATATGTGTTTGAGTTAAGGTTCAGGCATGACAGTAGTCAAAATTTTTGCTCATGTCTGGACCTGATCCTTAATGGATCCGAACTCCCAAACAATATGGCTAACATGCTGGTTAGGGGTGTGCCAACACTCCAAATTGCTGGGTATGACTACCAGCCTGCCATTTCCTTCGCTAAATACCCTCTATGAAATTGCACTCTTTCTTAGATTCTAGTTATGCCCCCTCCTATGAGCCTTTCTTTGGGACCCCGAGTTCCCTCTGAACTTGGACATTTGTGGTTCGGCCCTTCCGCACTGCACTATGCTTAATTCTGCAATATATTTGGGGTGTAAGCACTGTCCGGAATTCACCTGAGACTCTTAGGAGACTTTGAAAAATCCTAAATAAGAGAAAGGCTTTGGAAATCCTGATATTTAGAGTTGGTTCATCTCATATTTTAGACCTGGAGTTTGAATTAGGCTCTCCTTGGTTGTAGTTTAATTTATGATATAATTTTACTTTTTTATTTATTCTGGTCTGTAATAATTTGAAATAACATATGAAGTTTCAGTGAAAAGATGAGGGTTGTCGCACCTCATTTTTCCGGCACCCGCGAGGGCGCAAGGGAGTTTTTTCAATTAAAGGACAATCGAAACGAGATTATTTATTAAAGATTCAGAGTCATCACTAGGGAAATTTATGGTGTCCCAAGTCACCGGTTAAATCTCTAATCGAGGAAAAGTATGACTCTGTTTAACAGTTCGTCCACCAGAAATCCAGATAAGGAATTCTGTTAACCCGGGAGAAGGTATTAGGCATTCCCGAGTTCCGTGGTTTTAGCACGGTCGCTCAACTGTCATATTTACCTTATTTATCCGATTTTATTACATGAAGAACTTATGTGCTAATTTTACTTTTTACTGCTTTTATTTAATATATTAAAGAAGATTGAACATCGTCTGAAATATGTCTTTGGATTGCGACGCATGAAATGAACCTGCAATCCTGAACATACCTGAGTCGATGTTTTGGGATTTGGATTTGGGTTGCATGAAATGCACACCCGAGTTTAGGGAGATAAATTATTAAATACGCGCCTAAAGATACTAACACGTTATTATTTTGAGAAATTCCTGGAATTCGCTAAACGTCATGTCCCTCAATCTAAAATATTTGTTTAAACTTTACTTAGGGCCCCGCATTTTACGTATTTTTATTTGGCGAGGCACGCATCACTTTTAAAGGGAAACCCTAAAGGCCTAAAGTGACTACATTTCTCTTAAATTTGTCTCTAAAATAAAAGAGAGAAATTTTTTAATTAATTACATGCTAAAAAATAAATAAAAAATGTAACACACTAATTGCTAGATTAAGGCAAATATTAAAATAAAAAATCAAAATTATAAATAAAATACAAAATTCGACAACTAATATTCGAAAGAAATCAATAATAGCTAGATTAAAACTCGCATTGTTAGATAAATTGAGCCCCTGGAATTAAGGGTTTACAACTATTATAAATAAAACCAAACTTAATTACTAATGTTTGCAAAATATGTTAAAAACTTAATCGACACTTGAAAAAAATTTATTACAATTAAAAGATCTCTACCCCGCCTTGCTCGAACTCAACTTATGCCTATTAAATTAAAATTATCCCTTGCTATATCTTGATTCTACAAAATTAATAACCAACTATATTTGCCTAATACTTGCTGATCTTTGTTATTAACAAGATTCAAAAATCACAAATTTCAAATTACTTCTATTCCAATATTCGCAAGTTCAGAGCTAGATCTTACCAACAAATTAAAATAAATCGATTCTCCATATTAACTATTTACCAATTTTAATTGAAGGTAATTCCGAATTATCTTATATATGTAAAAGACGACTAAAGATGAAATCAAGTTATCGATATGCTAACTACATGTTCATTCCTACAAATCACACAACTATATGAAATATATAACTAAGCAACTACGAATTGCAGTTTTAAACAAATAAAGTTTCAGTTAAGTACGAACTACCTAATTTATTTTTGTTGAATTATAAACCAAAAATTACATAACTAATTATCATTTTATCTATTAAACTAGAAGTACAATATTTCATAATAATAAGGTCTTCACATTTCAACTCATGCTTAACTGCGCAGTTACACAAGTATTTAATGTTGGAAATACGTTCTCAAAGCATTATACTAAAACGTGTGTTCATATGTGTAGGTTTTGATGAATGACAAACAAGCGCAAATTGACATATGACGAAATTCAAGTACAAGCGCGCAATTGATATATAACGAGATTCAAGCACAAGACCAAGTTTTATAGTTTTACTTGAGTCGTTCTTAATTGTGATCTTGATCCGACAACTTGACTCATGACTTGGCTTCTCTCGTAAAATTATTTTTACAAAATCATGCATATTTAATTTAATGCTAAATGATTTTAAAACATGCATATTTACTTTAGTCAAAATGATTTTTAAACACGCCTCTTAAAACTGGACTAAGATAATCGTTTATGTACTTATGATAATCGATTATGTTAAGCCAAGACTGCATGACAATCGATTGTGAACTAATGATAATCGATTGTGTTAAGGCAGTGAGCATCAGATTTTTCAAATCTGCATGACAATCGATTGTGAACCTTATGACAATCGATTGTGATGAGGCAGTGTACATCAAAGTTTTTCAACGCTCAAAATAATCGATTGTGAAGTTAATGACAATCGATTGTGAAGAGACAGTGTCCATCAGATTTTTCAAAGTCACAAAATAATCGTTTGTGAACATATGACAATCGATTGTGTTGAGGCAGTGTCTTCCAGACTTTTTCAAAGTTATCAAATAATCGATTGTGAGTATATAACAATCGATTGTCACGAGGCAGTGTGTAAAATGATTTTCAAAGACTGATAAATAATCGATTGTTAACATTGCACAATCGATTGTGAAGCTGACCGTTGTCGTAAAGTTTTCAAATACCGTCAGGTAATCGATTATTGATTTTGTATAATCGCTTGTTGAAATTAAAATCTGGAAAGGATTTTTTGAACGTTGCTGAATAATCGATTATTGATTTTGTATAATTTATTGTTTTACGTAAAATCTAGAAACGATTTTTTGAACGTTGCCAATAATCGATTGTTGATCTTGGATAATCGATTGTTAAGCGTAAAATCTGGGATTTATTTTTGGAACGATTGGCAAACAATCGATTGTGGCTTCTTGACAATCGATTGTCACAGAGTAAAATCAGCAGTTCTTAAATTGCAATTAGGCAACGGTAATGCCAAGTTTCTCAACTATAAATACAGCTTCAATTCAGTCTTTTGAGTACAGAATAACACACAACAACTGATCATTCAATTGCTAAAGCTTGCATATTCTATTGCTTATTATTTTACATTCATTACATAAGTTTTTGAGATCCAAATTCTTGTTCAAAGTTGTTGTGATCTTGAGCGTACTTCTTTTACTCATATCTACTCATTAAGTAGTGTTGTTTGAGTGCTTAGTGTTTTGTAAACTCGAAGAGAATTGTTATTCTCTTGTTGTGAGAAGGAACTTGTGTTTCCTTGGTTGAAGTCTTGGAGTGTTGTATCTCCGAGCAAAGGTAGTTGAGGCTTGTGTCTTCAAGTTGTGAAGGAACTTGTGTTTCCTTTGGTTGAAGTCTTGGAGTGTTGTATCTCCGACCAAAGGTGTTGAGGCTTGTGTCCTCAAGTTGTAAAGGTTTGTTAAGCACCCGGAAGCTTGACAAGTTAGTGGAAATCTCGAGAGAGTCTCTCGGGGACTGGACTAGCCACGGGTTGTGGTGAACCAGAATACTGCGGTATGTTCTTTCTTATTTATCGCACTTATTTATTTCCTGCAAATTTTAAATTCCGCAAGTTTACGCTAATTTTTATTATAACGCTATTCACCCCCCCCTCTAGCGTTAAACGTATTATCTAACATTTAACTCAAGTGAATACCTGAATTAGAGAAATAGGACAGGAGAAGAAAATGATCAGCAGTAGCAAAGCAATAATAGCAAACAGCAACAACAGTAGCAAATTGAACACCCAGGGACAGATTTTAAAACCAACATAGATGATTCCACATCCAATAACATATTCAAAAATAATCCAACAGCAACACCAATACCAGAAACCCAAGCAGGAACCCAAGAATTCAATCCAAAAATCAGCAGTGCCAAATGCAAACCACAGAAGCCATAACAGTGTTCTGATGTTTAGCAGTAAATGAAGACTTCACTTTCAGTTTTTAATTCTCAAAGACGAATTTTCAGTTCTAAAATTTTTATTTATCTCCAATATTGAAATATTTTTTCTCTCTCCCAAATTCCTTCCTCTATTTTTAACATATTGTTCTCCCCTTAAGTGTCAAATTACTCTTCCTTTTTATATCCCAAAGCAAGACTCTTTTCTTTTCTTTTTACCTATTTCCTTTTACTTTTCAACTATTATTACTGCCTCTTTTACCTCTTTTACTTTCCAGCCCAATATTCCTATAACTATGTGTATCTTTTACCCTTTTATTATTACTTATACTATTTTTGATTTTTAATTAAGTAAAAAGTAGTCAATACAGACCCCGCGGTCCACCCTCTTTTTACTTTACATCATTATGCATTTGTCTACCACTACCCTTGTCCATTTTTTAACTAAAACTTATGTGCCCACATTTAATCAATTTCCAAAATACCCCTTAAATTATTAAAATTATCATTCTACCCATCCCTTCAATATGTACCAAAATTATCAACTGACCAACATTAATTCATAAAAACACCAACTTACTACAGCTATAACCAAATTCCTAATCAAATTCAACAACAATTCAAACTAAATGATGAACAACAAAGAACCAACTGAAATTATTTTGAACAACATTCTTAACAAGCATACTTTCGGATTCAACAACAATAATAAAATTGAATATAACAAACAAGTAGACTCCAATCACTAAATTCAGATTCAAGTTAAACTTAACAGAACAATAAAATAAATTCAACTCACTAAACTTAATCATCAATTGAATTTCAAATTAAATCTAACAATATTGCAACCAAGATGAAAGGTTTATTAAACTAACACACTTTTAAATTAACTCTCCTAACGTATTGGCTCCAGGTTAAAAATACCCTCCGTTAACCTATTTTGAAAAAAATTGCCCAACCGTTAAAATTCTGGCATATTTGTGCCCCTAACGTATTGACTCCAGTTTAAAAATGCCCATACCATTAACCTATATTGACAAAAATGCCCCTACCATTTTAAATATAAGTATAGTCAATTGTTAGGCTTAGGGGCACAAATATGCCACATTTTTAACGGTAGGGGCATTTTCTTCAAAATAGGTTAACGAATGGCATTTTTAACCTGGAGTCAATAAGTTAGGGGCAGTTCTGACCCTTTTCCCTTCTTTTAAATAAATAAAAACAAACCGAAGAAATAAACAAGAAAATGATAACCAACGAACAAGAAAATAACCAAACATAACTGATTTTAGATCCGAAAATATCAAACAAATACGGACAAAAATGAAACTTAAACCAACTAACCGGATCGAAAAAACAACGAACTCCAGCAGAAACAAATCTTCCCGAAAACTTTGAAACCAAAACAACTCGAATCTGTCAAGAAATTTTGTATATTTTACGGTTGATTTCAAGCAATGAAGCTGCGCGACGAAGATGACCACGAACCTCGCGGACGAATGGCAGAGACTCGAATCAGCTCCGAAAAGCCCGAAATCAAAATGAAGCTTGCTAAACCCAGATGTCCGACCTTATGCTTATGATTGTGTGTGTGCGTTTACGGCGGGCTGGCTGTTCGTGGGAGGTATGATGGTGCTGAAGGGTGGTTTAGTCACTGGTTTCCAGGTGGTTGATGACAATGAAGGGTTGTTGCTGGGCGTCACTGGCAGCGGAGGAGTTGAAACAGCAGCTGGTGGCGTGGGGGGACTCGTTTTTAGCTTCCCATGGTTGCTTCTTTTCTTGTGAAGAAGATGGAGATGTCCTAGGATTTCTAGGTTCAAATTAGAAAACGGCTGAAGAGTGTATTTAGATCTAGGGCTTTGTTTATTTGGGTTGTGGACCGGGTCAGGGATTTTGGGTTGGGTACGGGGTGTTTTGGGCTGGGTAGAATTAGTTTGGGCTTGGAGTTAGTTCAAGAATTAGCCTAATTCCGAATTTGTTCTTATATTTTTTGTTCTCTTTTTCTTTTACTAATTAATAAAACTAAGATGCTAAAATTAAATTATAAGAATCAAAATTATCATAAAATACTAATTAACTTCTAATAACAATCATCACCTAAAACTAAATAATAATTAAAACACAATCATACAATTTGGACATTTAAGGCTAAAAATACAAAGGATGCATTTTTTTGTAATTTTTTATTTCCGTAAAACAAACTTAATTACTCTTAATTATAAATTAAATCCTAAAAGCAAATGCGATATTTTTTTGTTATTTTTTCTATTAATTTATACAAATAAACATGCACACACCAATGCAAACAATTAATAAAATATCACGAAAAATTCTCGAAATGTACACAATAAAACAGACAATTTCTGTTTTGATTTTGTGGAAGTAATTCATTTGAGGCAAAAATCACGTGCTCACAAGGGTCACTCATGTATGCAAAGGGTATACATCATGCTCATAGGTGTTATTATTTACAGGTTCTGCACTTCTGTATATATCGAAATCATGCCTATAGGTTTCTGCACTTCTGCATATATAGAAATCGTGTCTTTACAGTTCTGCATTCATATAGAAATTATAGCCGCATGTTTCTGCACTTCTGCATATACAGAAACCATGTCTTTAAGGTTCTGCACTCATATTGATGCCATGACTATAGGCTTCTATACTTTTGCATCATATAGATAACTTGTCTATATGATCTCTTAAATTCTGCATAAACATCTATCACTAGGCAAACAATTTATAGTTTTAAATAACAAATTGCATTCTAGATATCATGCCTATAGGACTTTTGCATTTCTATATACGTTTTAAAACCAATTACGCTTAGAAAGTATGTCTATAGAGATAATCAACTAAATCTGAATCGTCTATAAGTTTAAAATCAGCAGTACCGTTACTCAATAGCTACATAACTTATTTTTTTTCTACAATCAGCGTGCCTTCTTTAAATCAATATACTTTCACATTGTTGGATATCATGCCTATATGTGTCACCTAGGCAAGCCATTAGGTAATTGACTACCTGCATCAGTTTTTGATAATTACAACCGGGGGCAGGCCTAATTCGGACTTCTTATATGAGAAATATGTGATAAATCAGCCTGCTTTGACGTTTTACATTTAATTCAGACCATAATCAGTATTTGTTAGTCATGCTAAACAATCTATTTTTAAGTGAGGAGGTCTGCCTGAGCCTTTTAATCGTTATGTGTTTCCCATATCTGCTTTATGTGTTTTGTTTGTTGCTCTAGAATTTTATCCTATTTCTAAACCATACAACATCTACATTTCCCTTTCCTTAGGACTAGTAGTCTCAAATGCCTTCAGGACTGGATTGGGGCGGGTACTAGCATGCAATAAGTAAACAAAATTATTCTGAGGATTAGATATGGATATGATGACTTGTGCGCTAATATCACATGTAACCCCTCTTCTGAGGAGTGATTACCGGGTATTGCATTGATGCGATCCATATTATTTATAAACCTAGGACCCCCTCCCCTTTACTTATTTATTACTTTCAAAAAATGTCAAAACTCTTTTTTCTCAAATTTCAGCTCCTTTGCTTCTTCAATCTTAACTTATTTGCAATCACAACGTGACAATCCCTCATATTTGAAATCTGTATTTGCTTATTTATTATTTGTACTTAAAGCCGCAATTGTAGCATGACCGGGAATCACACTGGTGGATCTTGAGGGGTGCCAAATAATTTCCCCTCGAGATAATTTCTAGCCCCTGCCCAAACTCTGATTTTCTAAATCAAAACCAACTTAGTATCCTAATGCACTTAATCATTAGGTGGAGACTCTTCAATTCAAACTCAATTCCCGAAAGGGAACAAGTTGTCCTCCCAAATGTCATAAACCGATTTTGCAAGAAAAAAAGGGGCCCGAGAATGAGCAGAATGGTACTTTTGTCCAGGCAGTTAATGTTTATTAAAGCAGTGGCAAAACACTAAATACAGTTTAAATAGTGGCTTAAAAGTAAGTACATGTGTTATTAGTGACTAACCGTGCACTTCCCCCTCAACTAGTCATGACGCGAATACCAACCTGGCCTGAAACGGAAGACATAAAAGAAATAAATATTTTTAGCCATCCGAAAAAATAATAATCAATTAAAATTACATATTGTATATACTTTTTGTCTAGCGAATATAGTTTGTTTCAATCAATCTGTCAACTATTTTGCTCGAGACATAAGGACTGAGTCCAGCGAGCTGTTCTCTCAGTAGTAATAACGTTTGACTTTCGGGTCACTGGACCATGAAAGACGGAAAATTTTATTTTGTGTCTCATACAATTGCCACTAGTTGTATGTGATAACTTTTTTGTCTCACAATTTTGTGGATCTAGATTTCTGTTGACCCAGAAGTGTAAGATTGGCCACAAATTTGTGAGACAAAAAAAATTGTCATACAATTAGTATTAGTTAAACAAGACACAAAATAAAACTTCTCTTGAAAGGCTACCAAAATTCTGATAGTTTCTTCAGATAAGAAAGCCTTTTTCCAAGATATGAAAAGCTTATATTAAAAAGTAAGATTGCAGTCCAAAATTTTATAAATCATTCATTACAAACCTCAGATTCATTCTAATATTTTGTGACTAACATAAAAAATTATATGAGCAAACATTGAAGGAATTTTTTGCACGTGTAGAATAGGTTAGTACCCTATTTATATTATATAAATACCATTTTAAAATATTACATTCTATAGATACCTTTTTCAGTTTATAGCAAAAAAATTAAATTTAGTTATATCCTACAATTAAGGCTTAATATATGTTACAAAATATTTTTCTCTCTCATTTTTTTTAATTTTCTCTCGCCTAATTACCGTATATCTCCTCTCATTAGTTTTTCTCTCTCTTCTTCAATACACTTTTCCCTCTTCTCCCACTAACACACGTTTCATACAGCTTCAAAAACCCTTTTCTGCCATTGTCGCCTCTCTTTCCCCGCCATATCACCTCTCACGCTTCCTGTTTTCAAGTTCAAAAAATTAGCCATTAACAGGTGTATTTTAGATTCTTGCTCCCCGTCTTCGAAATTGCTATGTCATTATTTTTTTTTCTCTAATTTGTTTATCGATTTTACATAATTTTATGAAACAATAACCATTTGTATTGTTAATCACCGGAAGCTTTGGTTTTTCTCCGCAATGGCGGATTCAACGCCACACAAGATGATAACCTTAGATAGACCCACCAAAATTTTCAATTTTGACGGGCCCTCTTTCTCGTTGTAACTGACTCAAGCGGAGTCAGATTTTGCAGGTTTATCAGCATCCAAAGTCGATGAAAGAAGAAGTAAAATACACAATGACAAGTTGAAAGAAGTCAAAGTTGATAAAGCTTCAAAAGAATCCAAAAATCAAGTTGGCTCAAAAAGGAAACAGCCTATGAAAGCTACACGAAACAAAAAGGTAATTGATATTTTTATCAATATGCATTCAAATAAACTTATTTATATTCATAATTATTCAATCCTTACTAGATGTATGTGGTTGTATTTTGTACCTTTTGTCTATTGTATGTATATGTATTCATGTGTATTTGGTTGTTTCCAACTGTTCAATTTTAATATAAGTTTTACTTGTATTCATATGTTATCCTCTTTTTTAATGTATAGTTGTGATAGTTCAACTGTCCAGTGGTTTTTAAAAGTATTCATATTCATTCATATGTATTCAGTTGTATTCATCTTAAATATATTTTATTGTATCTGTATGATACCAAGTATGTTAGCATATATTTAGCAATGTATTCGTCTGTATTAACATGTATCTTTCAATGTTAATTGTAGGGAATTGATTTATTTTTGAAACACCAGCCAAGATTAGCACCCCATATTAGTAGTTACACTAACACTGATATAGTATCCAATCTAAAAAATAAGCTTACTCCCGATCAGAACCAACACTTCGTCAATACATGCTTTGGCTCATTTCTTCAAATGAAGCGATGTGATGTTCAACATCAACTATTCAGATGCTTCATGGCTCTCCAATTAAACGACACTCTAAATAATGTATTTGCAGTATACGTCAATGGTACTGAACTACATTTCACATTAAGGTACTTTGCACTTGTAACTGGCCTCAAATGTGTAGGTAAAGATGTAGATTTTGAGTTTAGTGAAACTTCTCCTAACCGGCTTATTGTGACTTATTTTGGGGGTGCTAGTATTGTGAGAAGAAACATTTGATATAATCCTTCAATGACAAGGCATGGGGTCCCGACAATGATGAGGATGCCTTGAAGATATCTTCGTTGTATTTCATACACACCTTTATTTTTTCATCCGAGAAGAGCAGTGCAGCTATACCAAAGCTACATTTTGACTTAGTAGAGAGTGGGTGCTATTCTGAATATCATTGGGGTATAAATGCATTTGACCTGTTGATAAACTCGTTTAGCAAGAAGATGGATGATGTGAAGAAGTATTACAGGATAGCAAGTGTATCATCTGTATTGACAAGTTCTCCTGCATTGACAAGTTCTATAGCCAGTGTATTATTTGTATCGGAATCGTACCTTTGAACTTCTTCGTCTATCTTAACAATGTCGCCTTGATTTAAACCATCTCCGGAGATAAGCTCATTTTCCATAGTTTTTATGCACAAAGGATACATCCCAAATTCTCTGTTGTCTTTCTTCAATTCTACATACAGTATGTAACCCATATCATTGTGTATTTCCATTAGCGTTCGATTTACTTCAATATTGTATTGTATTTTAATAATTTTTGTGCTCAAATCTATACCAGTTGATTAGAAATTGAAGCAACTTGATTATTAAAGGAGGCATACTCCTTAATCAGTATTCCCTCAATGGAAAAATCGATATAATTGCCCTCATCGTTCCACTTTCCAAAGTGATGCAACAAAACTGTTAAGCTTGCTATCTGTATAGAAGAGTTATACCGTCTTTTGTTTTGAATTTTTTTTTGTATTGTGTCAATCGATAAGAAGGATAAGAAAATCGCACAATATTGTCGCCTCTTGCCCGGTTTCTCCATTTCTTTCTGGGTTATACCGTCTTCTTTCTGGGTTTCTTAATTTCTGAAGAATACATATTCATAGGGTATAAGTTTGTTGAGTAAAATTAGGAAAATCAAAATTGATTTGATTTCCTTCCATTTTTAAAAACTTTATTGATCCATATCTTGCGCAGAACCATTATGTATTTAGCGTTAATAGCGCTTGAATACATGTAAATACATATCGACCATTAGCTGGCATTCTTGTTTGTACGCCGATCTTTTTTATTGCATTATTAAATACAATACCTTTAATACATTAAAAAGATATCTATATGACGTAATATAGCAAATGGTTTCTATTAATGGCTAATTAGGACTAAAAGATGGTGCTTTGTGAAAAATTCTCAAAATTGAATCCATTGCCGAGAATAAGTAAAATTTCAAGGGCTATATTTGCATAAATTTTCAAATAGGGATGAAAATTAAAGAGTGGTCCAAGTAAAGAGATTTTTACATTCCTATGCACTATATGAAATTATATTATCCTCCCTACTCAAGTTTTACTATAGTTATATTTTATATATCCAATTACTATTTATGTATATTTAATGGAATTAATGATAATAATTAGCATCCTAAAATCACTTTAACATATCTTCCACTCCCCCACGCTTTTCTCTCCACATCCCACCCCCTCCCCCACATATCTTGTACAAGAGATCAACAATTCTACCATTGACAACCATTAAAAACCTGAAGTTTTTAATTCAAATTTGGGTTTTCAAAATGTATTATTTGTTTGAATTCGATGCTGTTACAAAGAAGTGAAAATTCTCTCTATGTCTCTCTCTATCTCTCAATTAATAATTTAAGTAATATAAAACAAAAGAAAAGAGAGTAACAATTCAACCATTGGCATCCATTAAAAAGCCTTGAAGGTTTGAATTCGAATTTGGATTTTTAAAAACCATTATTTATTTGGATTAGGTGTTGTGCAAACAATTAAGAATATGATTTGGAGTTTATATCTCAATTTTGAGGGTGTTTTGGTTAATATTAGACTTGATTGGCTGAATTTCAGACTGGAACTCGAAAAAGAAGAAGAAAAAGACATAATATATATTATATTTATGAAATTGTAGTAAAATTGTAGAAAAATTATATTATGTTGTTTATACATATAATTTTTATTTAACTATTGTATGAAAGTTGAACAATATTGTATCAAAATAATATTTAAGTTGTACGATATTGTAGTTGTATATAACTGAGTAGATTTAATGTAAGAAAATTGTAGATAAATTGTATAATATATAATTAGTTGTATAAAATCTATTTTTAATATGTATAAATCAGATACAAAATATACAAGAGACATATTGTATTAAATTTGTATAAAATTTGTATTTAGTATGTTATTGTACTTGTATTTAACTAGATAGAAATAATTTGTGAAAATTGTAGATAAGTTATATAATATATAATTAATTGTATAAAATTTATTTTTACTGTATATAAATCAAATACAAACTATATAAAAAAAACATGTTATATAAAATTTGTATAAAAATTATATTTAAGTGCATGCTAATAAATATACTGTCCCACGTTATATTTTTCAGATACACAAAATTATGTAATTGAGATACTAATAGACTTCATAAGATGAATTGTGCTTTCTGAGATTCAACTTCTTCTGAACAAATTTGTGATTCACTTTTTGTTCTTAGCATGTAGATGGTATTCTTACAGCCATGCCATTAGCCATATATGGATTCTCAAAGAGTATCGACATTTTTATAAATTACTATGCTCTAAGATTTATCTATTCACTATTTTAACTTTGGAAAGAACTGATGAACTTTAATTATATGACCAGATTACAAGGGTTGTTGAGTAAAGGTGCTTCCAGGAACTTATAAACGAGAATCTCCAATCTGTAAAGGTAGTCATGTGTACCTAATATTATTGAAAAAAAAAGAATATTAAAATGTTAACAATGGGAAACAACAAACGAAGATACTCAACTTAGTTTTTAACTCTGTGAAGATTTGGAGTGTGGGTGGAAGATCAAGAGAGACAAGGAGAAAGAGGAGAGAAAAAAGGAAATGGTGTAATTATATCTTTTGATTGAAGGCATAAATAATGGATAGAGAGTCTTTTAAGATGAGTTGTATATATTCTGTAAATAAAACTTGTTTATGTCAAGTAATTAACTAAATATAAACATTAATGATAATAAAGTTTCAAATAATGTATAGGAATAAAAAAATTCCAAATGTAAATCAGCTATCTCTCCGGCCCACTTAGGCCCAGTTAATGGTCCACTTAGTTGGGTTAGATGCCGTCTGAGAAGAAGTTACGCCCAGTGGGTCGGAGGCGTGTTCCACATATTTCAAGCTTCCATTTTACAATGGAAAATTTTATCCAAATGCGTTTTAATGATTTCTAAAATCCGAATTTTATACGTGTTTAGCTCAAAGTTATCATATACTTTGCAAGCATAAAATAATAAAAATAAATTGAGGGCCAATCATAAGAGATCGTAATAATCTAGGGACCAAATGAAAGACATACGAAGCAAGTGTTATATGTTAGAAAGAAATGTGTAGAGATCTTTTACTGATAGTATTGATTTGGTCTGCCCCTCCGTGGAGAGGTTCAGAGCCTTACAATCATATTCTTTTTTCTTGAGAATAGTGATGAAGAAGAAGAAGTAGTTCTAGGATTCCTTCTCTTAGTATTTATAGATGTAAGATGTATGAGCTGGCAATGACGGTCGTGACAATGCTGAGGTTCCGTCCTTATGATGAAGGATAGGCCGTAGCCTTAATGATCGAGTCCGCTGACAATCAGGTATCGTGATTAATAAGTGGTCATATCATTTATTAATTACAAATTAGCTTAGGATATAATTAATATCGTTAATTATCTCAGGGCCATATTTTGACCCATACAGTTAGTCCTTCCGCTTATTGAGGTTGTGCCTTGACCGAGCTCGATGAGCGGACTTCTCGGGATGCGGTTTTAGTCGAGGTCAATAATGGCCGTGTCTGTTTTCATGTGGGAGATTATGCCGTTGAAATTGATGGCCTTAGTCTTTTTGTGTTGATGGCCTTGGCCATGCAGATGACTTCGAACGTAGTCGAGTCACTTACATACATATTGGGGATGGCCGTAACCATTTATTCATTGGAGATGGACGTAGCCTCAATACTGCGGACGTCCTTAGCCGTATATACTAGAGATGGCCATAGCCTTACGATTGTGAACGGCTTTAGCCGCAATGGAGTCATGTTGGTGATCCTGGTTGCATTTTGTTGAAGATCTTAAATGTTCATTCTTGGGAGAGGGTCGTAGCCGTGTCTGCGTTAGGAATGGCCATAGCCGTTTGTGCATATGGGGGATGCTCGTAACCATTTATGCTTTGGGGATGGCCGTAGCCTTTTATATTTTGGAGATGGTTGTGATTATTTTGTCGACGACCTTTACCCTTGTACGGTGTCGATGTTATTTAAACATCGCGGCCAGGGAGAGTACGGACATACTTGTCATGCGTTTTAGCAACGTCCAAAATTTTGGAGGTATACAAGACGTTCTTGAAACGTTCTCGGGTCATTATAACCGTTTTGAAGACAGAGCACCGGTTGGTGACTGAAAAGCCGCTTCATGGAGTTTTGTCATTATGACGCACGTTTCTGTAGAACCGAACCATTTCGCAGTTGGTCAAGTAGTTAATGATGACTATTGAAATTCGTGAGAGCCACTTGTGTTGCTTATAAATAGGGGGTTAAGGGATTTGTCTCTCACTTTTTGTAATTTGTTTAAGTGAGATCTTTGAGGAATTTTCCTTGCTTAGTCAGTTCATCTTTGCTCTTGCTCTTCGATCGTCGTAGTCTTCACCTTTCTTCGCCGATTCTTTCTTCTTTCCATTTTTTTAAATCAAAAAGGGCATGTAGTTCCTCCATAAATGTTGCTCAGGCAAGTCTTTCGGCCAACCTTACAGTGGCAGAAGAGCCCTCTCCGATAGTAAGATGCGTTGAACTGGTGAAAGCCGATGGGGTTCCATCGGTGACTGATATCATGTCCTTTCCAAGAGGTCCGGCGAAAGATTTCACCACCGATGAGGGAGAAGATCAGGTGAATGAAGCCCTACTGCTGAGAGAAGTGGGGATTGGTCAGTTATGGGTGCAGTGGGGCATTCCCCGCTTTGCTGATATTTCTCTCGCTAGACGCGAAGAGAGGGTCCACATTGACCGTATGGGGTATTGCATTTTCTATGCCTATCCTTTTAGATTGGGATTCAGAATCCCCCTTCCGATGCTGGTGGTGGACTTCTGTTGTTATTGCAGGTTGTGCCCTGGCCCGCTCATTCCCTCCCTCTACAAGCTTTTTCCTATGCTCATTAAGTATACAGAGCTGGCCCTAAGGGATATCGCATTGCGGCACGTGCTGACCCTCTACGACTCTCAGAGGGTCTGTGGTACGATGATTCAGGCCGTTCCTCGTGGGGCAAGGGGCTTGACTGCGGAGTTAGATGATGCGGTCGAGCCTCACACTTGTGAGAATTTCTTTTACATCAAGATTGAACATTTGGTGGCGTGTGCTACTAAGTTCCCAGAGACTTGGAACCATGCACGCAAGTCCCTTATTCGTCGAATTCTTCTCTCCGTCTTTTCTCATGTCTTGTTCTGACAAGTGTTAATTTTACCTCATGTTTGTAGCTGAATGGCCGGCGATGGCTCCATTGCCCAGCATTCGTGAATGGATCGAGGCCGTGCTCCCTCACACAGCGAGGATTCGTACGTGGCCATCTTTCTGGGAAAAGCGTGGTCGTAGATCTACTTCTGGTGAGAATTTTAGCTTCCTTTTGTCCCGTTCTTGTTTTATTCCGTTTGGCATCTTCTCAACTTTGTTCTTTCTTTGATCAGGTAGGGTACGTCGCGTGAGGGCTCCTCAGCTATCTTTTCGCAGGCCGGGCACGTCCGCTCGACTTGTGAAAATATTGGTGCCACCCCCAGTTCCAAGGGCGAGTTCGGTTGAATTCTCGGTGGCTCATTCCCCGGCACGATCTGCACCTCGAGCCAAAGAATCATCGGGGGTCGTATGCCATTGGACGGAGTTGCCTCTAAGCGAGGATGATGATGAGGAGGAGAGGCCGTTGATCAGGTGAAAAGTTGCATTTTTGCCAGCTCCAGTGGTGATCAACTTGGATTCCATACCATCATATGCAGAGGGGAATATGACGACGATGCCTTTTCTTGAGGGCGGGCACTCAGTGGGGGTTGCCCGGTTGGCTCAGGCCAAGGTGATGCTATCGCTTCGACGATTCAATTAATAGTTCCAGTTGCTGAGAGGGGAGGTAGTTCCTCAGCGGCTGTTTTGGTTGGAGAATCAAGTGCCAATGCTTGGGGGGGGGGGCGAGAGCCTTAACTTCTCGGTCAGCGGACGAAGGGAGGGGCGCCGTAGGCGAAGGGTTTGATTCTGAATCCGACCTAGACCCTGACAACCTCCGTATGATTCAAGAAGGCCACACCTGCACAATGGTACATGCGGAAGGGCAGTTCCGTTATGTCGAGATTCCTACGGAGCAGAACTTGTTGCTTCAAGAGGAGAACTTGGTGTCGTTGTTCAAGATGTTGTGCTTGGAGGCAGAAAATATGTCGCTGAGGGGCATAACAGACGTTGGGCTAATTAGAGAAGTGGTCGCGCAGGTCCTGAAGGTACGTACAGTGACTTTAGTTTTTTTTTTGTTTTACTTAGTCTATTTTTCTGTTGCGATTGTCGCTTCGTTTTTATAGCTATTTTTGTTGGAGGCGGCGAGCATTCGCTGAGCTAACATCAGCCCGGGGATCTGTTCGCAGGCGCTGGAGGAGTACCGCTGCTACCGAGATCGGTGCTGCGAGATTCATGAATGCATAAGTAACGACCCCCGTAGTCGGGACCTCGTCGAATATTTGGCGAGGTGAGAACTTCAAACGCGGCAGACCCTTGGCAGGGTTATCACTCTTGAGGAGCATCTTTGTCGTAAAAACGAGGAAATGAAGGCCGAGAGGAGGGCTGCTGAAAGAGAATTCCAGGATTGGGCCAGGGTGGCAGAGGCCTCTGAGACTTTGACCAGGCAAGTGGTAATTTTGGAGGCCGAGGCTACTGCCTTGAGGCTGCAAGTGAGGTACGTCGAGTCGAGGGTTGGGACGTTGGAGACGGTGGATCGCGTTTGCGAACGAGAATGGGAGTTGGAGAGGGCTGTTGTGGCCTTACGGGAAGGAGATCAGGAGGAACGCATTGGCGCCTATGAACAGGATGCCCTGACCGCGGCGGATTAGATTACGGCCTTAGAGGCCGAGAATCAGCGCTTGAGGGATCAGGCTGCCTCTTTCGGTCCGGCTCGTGATCTTTGACGTTTGCCGAGGCTCAGCTTGATGTGCATAAGAGACTGTGGGAGGTCGGCATTGTTCCTGAAGCCTCTTATGAAGAGGCCTGTCGAAAGGCTCGTGAGGCCCGTATCGACTGCGGCTTTGATACAGCTATGCCAGGGGTTGATGATGGCGCTAAGGGTGTTGGTGATGCTGATGGTGGCGCGGGTGGCGCCGAGTGAAAAGGATTTGTTATATTTTTCTTGCTTTCGTTGCCGTTTGGCTAACTTTTTTTGTGTTGTTTTCCTTTCTTTCTTTCTCATTACCGGCCTTGGCCGGGTGTAAGCGGGGATGACCTGTTGTAATTAAAGATGTAATTATATGTAATTTTATTTTCCTCTAATGGCGGCGATGGCCTTGACCATGATAATGTTGGTGGCCTTGGCTAGGTACGTGACATCGACTGTCGTCGAGTCGTTTGCTTGCCTTAGTCATAAACTATGTTGGCTGTTTAGCGGTGATGGCCTTGGCTATGATTAAGCGCTTTTTTAATCATTTTCTTCTACTTGGTGTAAACTAGTTGTGGCCATTATTTGGAGATAGTGGCACTTAGCCTCAGTCCCAGTTCGGGCGTGGTCGAACTACATGCCCGTGATGGTAGGAAATGCAGCCTTGTACTTTGACCGGAGCCGAACTTTACGTGGCCCAAATTTTAGTTCGAGTTGGGTGTACTTACTTGAATGGCGAGTGATCTTAACTGGTATCTCCGTCTGTGGCTCTTTAGGCGTGAGGACGAAGGCGTTCGGCCTTGTTGTTTGAGCGAGATTGGGATTTTAATGGTGAAGGCATGTGGCCTGAGTCCCAGTTCGAGTTGTAGTTGAACTTTTTGGGCGAAGGCACATGGCCTGAGTCGTTGTTCCACCGTAGGTGGATCTTGGGATTTTTGATGGAGAAGGCGCATGGCCTGAGCCTCGATCTAATTTGTAGAACTTTTTGGTGAAGGCATGTAGCCTGAGTCGTTGTTCCACCATAGTTGGATCTTGCGATTTTTGATGCGCATGGCCTGAGTCTCGGTCAAATTTGTAGAACTTTTTTGTGAAGACACGTAGCCTGAGTCGCTATTCAACCGTAGTTGAATCTTATACTTTTTTGATGGTGAAGGCACACGGCCTGAGTCCCGGTCCAACTTGTAGTTGAACTTTTCGATGAAGGCACGTAGCCCGAGTCGCTGTTCAACCGTAGTTGAACCTTGTAATTTTTTGATGGTGAAGGCACATGGCCTGAGTCCTAGTTCAATTTGTAGTTGAACTTTTTGGTGAAGGCATGTAGCCTGAGTCGTTGTTCACCCGTAGTTGAATCTTGTAATTTTTTGATAGCGAAGGCACATGGACTAAGTCCCAGTTCAACTGTAGTTGAACCTTGATAAATTTTATGGCGAAGGCACATGGCCTGAGTTCCGGTTCAACTTGTAGTTGAACTTTTCGGTGAAGGCACGTAGCTTGAGTCGCTATTCAACCGTAGTTGAACCTTGTAATATTTTGATGGCGAAGGCACATCGCCTGAGTCCCAATTCAATTTGTGGTTGAACTTTTTGGTGAAGGCACATAGCCTGAGTCGCTGTTCAACCGTAGTTGGATCTTATAATTTTTTGATGGCGAAGGCACATGGTCTGAGTCCCAGTTCAACCATAGTTGAACCTTGATAATTTTTGTGACGAAGGTGCATAGCCTGAGTTCCGGTTCAACTTGTGGTTGAGCTTTTCGGTGAAGGCATGTAGCCTGAATCTTGTTATGTCGGTGTTTGAGAGTTGAAGCTCGATTTTGATTCGAGATCTTGAGCAGCTCACGTGCTATCTTCCCAATCGGGGTACATAGGCTGGCTTGAGGTGACCCTCGGTTCGAGATATCTTCATGCCGATTTCCGGATAGATCCCGCATCAGGGATGCGGAGGTGCCTTACAGAGATCCTCCCTCAGGGGGGGGGGTGCTTCTTATTGCTTGCACTATTCGAGAGAGGAGGGACAGAGAAGTCAGCTGGATTCGAGATTTTCGGGTTCTCTTTGTCCGATATACCACTTTAGCTTGTTTGAGCTGGGTTGTTCTTCGGTGTTTCTTTCATTTTGGTCCCGGGAAGAACTATATGATTCTGCTATGAAATTCCCACAGACGGCGTAAAATTGTTAGCTTAAAGTTATCACATACTTTGCAAACATAAAGCAATAAAAATAAATTGAGGGCCAATCATAGCAGACGAGGGACCAAATGAAAGACATAAGAAGCAAGTGTTATATATTAGCAAGAAATGTGTATATATTTTTTATTGATAGTATTGATTTGGTCTGCCCCCGTAGAGAGGTTCAGAGCCTTACAATCATGTTCTCTTTTCTTGAGAATAGTGATGAAAAAGAAGAAGCAACCCCTCCCCTCCTCTTCTAGGGTTCCTTCTCTTGGTATTTATAGATGTAAGCTGCATGAGCTGGCAATGACGATCGCGACTATGCTGAGGTTCTGTCCTTATGATGGTGGATCGGCCGTAGCCTTAATGATCGAGTCGGCTGACAATCGGGTATCGTGATTAATAAGTGATCATATCATTTATTAACTACGAATTAGCTTAGGATATAATTAATCTTGTTAATTATCTCGGGGTCATATTTTGACCCATACCATATGTAATAAAGATGTTTAAAGTTACATATGGTGTCCCTTTTATATTGTTGTTAACTTTATATTTTTCAAAATTTATCTGACTAGTTCTCGTATAATATATTAAATGTGAATTTTCGTTTATCTATATATAATGTAGTTTAAGATTTGTAGTGGAAAACATATTTTTTCAAGTGATGTAGTTTGTGCCAGATAAAAAGTAACAGATTTTTTGTTTGTTAACGAAACAAAGTTTATTTTCAGTCACCAATCAAAACATTTTAAAAAAAAGACTGAGAATGATGATGTTCGTGCTTATCGGACGGATTGAGCGGCTTTTTACTTTTAACGGTTTGGCTTAACGATTATCGACTTTTAAATGTGTTAATTCGTTAGCCACCCGATAAGATATCGGGCGGATTGGTATCGGGTTAGCTCTTATACGACGGTTATTGGGCGACTTATCGGCCTAACATACATGTTTAGTAAATATCTCTTATTCTCCTCGTCTTAGAAATAAAGAATTACCATAAAAAATAATATTTTAGAGGCAATATGATGCATTCAATTTTCTTTGCCAGAGCAACTCAATTTGATTTCCGTGATTAGAAAATTAGCTTTACCATCTCCGGCATGTTGCTAAACAGGAGGATTACAACCAAAAATAAATTAAAAATAGAACCAAAAAATTTCTAGATCCCGAGATTAAAAATGCTTAGAAGTAGAAATAAACTTTTGTTAATCATAGGGTTTTAATTTTTTTATATTTAATATATATAAATAAAAATAAATTATATATATATATACATATATATATATATATATATATATATATATATATATATATATATATATATATATATATATATATATATATATATATATATATATATATATATATATTCTTAACGGGTTAACGGATTAGCCGTTAAGAAAATGGAATAATCCATCCCCAAACCGATAAGCCGTTAATAAAAAAAATTCAATCCGTTCCCCATTCGTTAAGCCGTTAAGCCGTTATTAGTAAGCCGTTAAGCTTCGATTTGGATGGGTTTTGAACACCCTAGTTCAAAGTTAACGAAGTTATTTTTTATTAATGAAAATTGTCTTCTCGTTTTAGGTAATTATGAATTACCAGCAAGTTTATCAATACTAACTCCACCGTGGAGTCGGTTTATTTAGCCTGTTGGGGCGTAATTTGATTCTTAAATGCCACGTGTCTAGAAATTAAGCAAAACAATTTCGCCGATATTTATTTATATTCCGGAGAAAAGAAAGTCCCTAGTTTACACGCAATTAAAATCCAAACCCCATAGATAGTTCGTTCTAGTTTGAAAGAGATATATAGTCCACTTTCCCATTTAAGCATTGAAAATTTCTTTTCTCAAAATTCCCATACTTTACTTTTTCAACTCCAAGTTTTTGCGTTCCTTACAAATTAAGTTATCATCTAAGATTCATATTTTCTGCGCAATCGATCTCCCCAGGTTCGTTAATCACGTCTTCTTTTCCAGTTTTTGAATCGATTCTCAAATTACTGTAATTGGTTTATTGTGTCTTAATATATTTGGATTCTAGTTTTTCTCTCTCTCTTCTAGATGCTGATTATGTTCAGGTTAATTTCCATTACTTATTTGCTTTTGAAGATGGCTAGGGTTTAGGATAGGAAAAATGACGTTTTTATTAGTAGAAAGTGTTTAGCTTGCTGATTCAGCAAAATAATTGTTTTGCTTGTTTCTTAATTATCTAGGGTTCTAAGTCTGCCCACCAAGGGGTTTTACTTAAGGAATGTTCCCTTAGTTATTTACTGAAAACACGTAATTTATGACTTGCATTCTGGTAAATATGACGTATTACTGCATTTGCCGGTCTGTCATTCGGTTAGGATGAGTTTTAAAAAAAAAATAGAATTGTGGAGAGATTGTTTTGAATTCTAATGAACTTATATTTGTATTTTCTACTGAAAATAGGATTAGGAAACTGATGGCAACGGCAACTATTGCCACTGCAGCAGGTGCTGCTGCTCTATTATATTATACGTTAAATAAGAAATTGCAATCTGCTCCAACAACTGATGATGATGAAGAAGAATGTGGCAGCAGTGGCCAAGATCATGCTCAACTAGGGATTAATAGGGTTTCCAATAGACTTATACAGGCCCCTGCTACGTGGTTAGAGACAATCGCGACATTATCTGAGACTCTTAGGTTTACTTACTCGGAGACCCTGGGCAAGTGGCCTATTGGTGACTTGGCTTTTGGCATCAGTTTTCTTTTGAAGCAGCAGGTAATCATGAATCAATTGGATCCTTTTTTCCCAGTGAAGGTATTTGGTTGATGTCAAATGTTTTGCAGTGTACTGTCATATGTTTAAGCTCTGTTGTCATCATGCTGGAAAAGGGAGATATAGTATGAAATGCAATATGCAAATAATTGCACCATGGAATGGAGTAGAGGGAAGAAGATGTTAGACCAGATAGCAGTGTGTCAACTTGTCCAGTATAGACCAATTCTTTTAAACAAGTTTCTTCCTGTTTTTGGAATAAGTGATGTGAGGAGTTTTATATTCATATTCCTTTCTTTCTACACAGACGCATTTATCAAAATGTCTAGCCAGATGATTTTGGATTGTTTTTGTTGCTTTTCTGAGACTGACGCAGCGCTCTGTCCTGTTTTGTCGTTTCATTTTTCTTTTCTTTATGTTTTAATGTTGTAACTTTTCTTTATTTATGTATTGCTTTTTATTCAAAATGTCTAGTTTAGGTCCCTCCAACACACTTCATCTTTAAAAACAGTTGTGGAAGTTTGGTGGACTGTGGCCATTGTATAACTAAATACTAAAGGTTCCCAAAGGAAAAAATGCTTAGGGGAAAGCTCCGTCCTAGACTGTTACTGAAGCATGATACTTCTGTGATTTTTCCATAGATTTATATACCAAAGAAACTAGTTACTTAAGGAAGGTGTCGTGCATTTATGCCATGTTAGTAACCACCTTGAGTTGACTTATAATTATCTTGCTGAGCTTGTTCACCAAGTAGGTTTATTTAATGTTTGCAGGGAAACATACATATTAGTAGCATATTCTGTGGTGAAGACAGTACCCAGTTAAAAGGTTCTGATATTGCTGCAGAGCTTAAATTCCTCTTACACTTGTTGACAGTTTGTTGGCATTTCTCCAAAAAGCCTTTCCCATTATTCTTGGAGGAGACAGGCTATTCTCAAGAAAGTGTACTACTTCAAGAACCCAAAGCTGGAGTAAGTCTCCTCCATAATTCTCAAGTTCTGACTTAAAATATTTATGTCCTTTTTTCTAAATGACAAATTCTATTGTGCAGATTTTGAAGCCAGCTTTTACAATACTCGCTGACCATCGATCAAAATCTTTCTTCCTTGTAATCCGTGGAACTCATAGTATTAAAGATACTTTGACAGCTGTTACTGGCGCAGTTGTGCCTTTCCATCACACTATAGTACACGAGGGAGGAGTTAGCAATTTGGTGTTAGGCTATGCACATTGCGGAATGGTTGCAGCTGCTCGATGGATTGCAAAACTAGCAACGCCTTGTCTTCTTAAAGCACTTAGTATTTATCCCGAATACAAACTTAAGGTCCTTGATATTGAGTCTGATCTTTCCTCAGTTTTAGGATCTTTACTCTCCTTTTCTTTTTTTTAAAATTTATTTTGGGGTTAGAGATGTCGCTTTTTTTGTTAATGAAAATATTGATCACATAGGTTGGATCTGTTCCGTCACAGCCTGTTTTATTTTTACTAATACGTAGTTCATTTTTCTTGATTCCCCAGTAGTTTGTCTTTATTCTGTTTGGCATTGTTTTTTAATGCTTCTCTTACTCTTGGTATGAATCTGCCTCTTGTTGATTTTATTCGGGGTGTGAGTTACATGGAGCGTAGGTATACTATTCCTTTCCAATTAGTGTGTGCGCGTACTGTTGTATTAGGAGTTTTCTTGCAAATTCCCTATGGTTTCGTTAGGCTAATTCCCTTATAAAATTTAACTTCTTTTGGCGTGCAGATCGTGGGACATTCCTTGGGTGGAGGAACTGCAGCTCTTTTAACTTATATACTTCGTGAGCAGAAGGAACTGTCAGCAGCTACCTGTGTAGCATTTGCACCAGGTTTCATATATAACTTTGTTAATATTATTTTGTCATTTGACATCATTTATCCTGTTATGTTTTTTGTGGAACTGATATGAAAAGGGTGTCTGCTCTATGCTACGTCTATTATTGGAATGTTCTAATTTGACCTGGTCATCTGTCTACTAGTGCATGCATGTACTTATATATCCACATTCAGCCATTTTGTTCACTTGTCTTCAATCGTAGATATTGCTGGATTTTGCTCATTTAACGAAAATCTTTTGCAGCTGCGTGTATGACATGGGAATTAGCTGAATCAGGGTGTGAATTCATTACCTCAGTAATAAATGGAGCGGATTTGGTGCCTACATTTTCAGCTGCTTCAGTGGACGATTTGCGTACTGAGGTTAACTTCTTGGTCTACATTGTAGAATTTCATGACTGTTTTATGTGGCAATTGGTGCATTCTGTTGGAGTTTTTTTTCTTCTTTGGGTAGATCGACTAGCATGTTTCGTTTTGGTACAGGACACAACCTGTTTCTTCAAGTTTTTTTATATGTTTTGGTGAATATAAATTTTGATACTAGTCGTGGTTCCTTTTCCCTGCTCCTGTCCAGTTATTCTTCCTCCAATGGGATACATTGATCTGAGCTATGCTGCTGGAGAGCCTTCCACCGTAAGACTTGACAAGGACTTCTTCTGCATGCGTAAATCATATTGACGCGAGAGTTAGCTAATATCCCCTTGATACTACTTCCTCAAGCCAAACGATGTTGGTTGTATGACTGTATCTGCTAATCGTCCTATTCTTGCTGGCCGACCTCAACTAGTTCCTGGTTGATGCATTGTTAATCAATTGATTGATTGGCATCTTATTTTTGCTTTTAGGTGCAATATCCATTTAGATTAGTGTCTGCTATTGCCTTTCTAACTTTTCCAGGATTCTGTTTTTTGCTAAAAAACTGTCTATCTCATTTTTCACCTTAGAAGTAAACTGAGTTCATTAAGCTTAGGTATCTATTGGTCTAGTTTGGCATGGTGATCTTGATTGTCGAGTTTACAGATCCACCTGATGGTTCAGAGAAAATGGTTCTGTTTATGGTACATCGTGTTGCTACAGTGCTACTATCTGCATAGTTTTGTTAATAGCTTCTGGAAGCTTGTTCTTTGTACCAAAATTGCACCTCTGCCTCTAATACCTCTTTTGTCTTGAAGTATGGTCTCTGAAGAGGGGAATTTTTTTCTTGTTGCAGGTGACAGCATCTGCTTGGTTGAATGATCTAAGAAATCAGATTGAGCACACAAGGATTCTTAGTACTGTTTATCGTTCTGCATCAGCCCTGGGATCTCGTCTTCCATCAATTGCCACTGCTAGAGCTAAGGTTGCTGGTGCTGGTGCAATACTACGGCCTGTTTCCAGTGGAACACAGGTAGAATCATAGTTTACTCTGTTATTTCAGTTCTTCCTCACACTGGTAGTAGCAAAGCTGTAATACAGTTTGCTTATGTGTGAACTTGTTTGACCATTTGGCTGACCAGCATGTTTCCTTTGGTGCATATGAAGTTGTTAGATGCGCACCAAGACATGACACAACTTGACTGCACAGTTGTTTTTGGCGTTCTGTTTAATATGTTCTTTGTGAAAAATGTTTAAGGTGTTGCATTCTAGAGAACATTCTTTTGAGTTGGAAAATATCAAGAGAATCTGTTTAATACTTTAATTCATTTAAGGAGATGGCTGTTATATGTGGGATGGGACAATAGGGTGGTCGCCATATAGTTTCTGGCTCTGTTTCTTTTGTATCTTGTACTCTGCTGGAGTCATTTGACCACATTTATCAGTCCTCGAGGTGTATCAGTGGGTGTTGACATTGGCAGTGATCTGTAGGTCGTCATGAAGAGAGCGCAAAGTATGGCCCAGGCAGCATTGTCACGACCTGCCATGCAATTGTCGTCATGGTCATGCATTGGTCCCAGACGTCGACCCACAAATGTTCAGGTTAATTCTGATGAACAACAAAACTCTGGTGAAACTTCTTCCAGCCAAAATTCTGAAACATTCCTTCTGGAATCCGAGGAGACCAGAAGTACGACTGTGATGGAGCTTCCTGTATCTTCAACCGTGGGAATTACATGGAACTCAGACATCGATCAGTCTTTTGCAGATGGGATCAATATCCATAATGGCCTGGATCCCGATCTTGATGATAGTGAACATGTGGCCGATGACAGACCTGAAGACCGAATGACGGAAGTTGAGATGTGGCAACAACTAGAGCATGAACTGTATGATCAGTCTGAAGGTGAAACTGACGTTGCCAAGGAGATTAGGGAAGAAGAAGCAGCAGCGATCGCAGAGTCAGGTCAGAGTTCAAGTGAATGCTCTGTTCCAAACGCAAAAGAGGTGCACAGATTCTTTCCTCCTGGAAAGATAATGCATATTGCGACTCTCCTCTCTGAAGAGGAAGATCGTGAAAGTGACTGCGACATGTTGTGTGAGGATCATAACCAACCCAAGGATACAAAGGTTGGAATATTTCTCACTCCTAGATCACTGTACAGTAAAATAAGGTTGTCACAAACTATGATCAGTGATCATCTCATGCCGGCGTATAGAAAGCAGATGGAGCAACTAATTAGGGATCAGGAGAATGATGATGCTCGTGTCAGATTAAATGAAGCCTGACCATTAAGTTCTCAGGTGCAGTGTCAAGTGAAATGTTGGTTCGTGAATGACATAAAAAGAGAACTCGAGATTAGGCCGTGTCGGCTGTGTCATAGCAAAAATTTTGATACGTTGATACTTTTCACAGTTGTAGAGTTAGTGATCAATGGCTGCAGCGTCCTCCTCAGGGGATGCTTACTGATGGTATACTCTCAGCTAATTGTGCCTAAACCTTGTCACAGACTTGAAGGTGTTTAGATTGCTGTATATATCCTGAAGACGTCTTATTCTTTTGTCAATAAAATGAAACGGTAACTATTTAATTTAGCCCTTTATGCTTCCTTTTGCACACTGTACGTTACAGTTCATCATTAGAAATCACTGGAAAGCTGCAGCAGTTTCAACACGAATCCAATTAATTTATCTGAAGGGATTTCATGAACATTTGTTAGCTTCAGAGTTTATGAATGAGAGGGAAGGACGTCATATGCTGTTTAATCAATACTCCCTCCGGTCCATACTACGTAATTACTTGGTGCTAATCTTGTAGCAGCAGCGCAAGCTATTCCCTCGGTTCCTTTTTTATTTTATTAATTAGGGAACTACCCAGGTTTTTGTGCATTCGAATCGGTTTATCGATAAATCGAATCGATTATTTGTTATCGAAATCAAAATCGAAACCTTATTGAAACGATAAAGAGATAAACATATGTACAAATCGATAATGGATAAATCGAATGTACACCCATAAATTGGAGATACTTGTTAAATGAGTAATTATCTATTTATATATCTAACATACAGAATGTATATATATTCTGTTATTATTTTGAAAGTGGCTATACAATATTATTTTCCCTTATCTATACCCTTTTCTTTACCCGAAGTTCCTTACCTTATTATTTCCTCTACTACATTTAATGAATGATCATATTTAAAGATCAAGGGAATGAAGTTCAAATTAATGGAAAAAAACAGAATTAGCCGTGATGATGTTCTGTTTTAATTTGTTTTTTCTATATTGTTGGACTGTTGGTGGCATACATTTGATCCCTTACTTTAGTTTTGTTGCATGTGCTTGTTGACACAATTTTCATATTTTAAATGGTGTTCCTCTTATTTTAGCTTCTTTTTGTCCATATTAGTTAGACGCGATTATAGCAATATATTTTTCGTGGAATCCCGCAAATTTTTTTATTAGTGTAATCGATAAACGAATCGATAAGCCCCCAAAATTGATAAATCGAAATCGAAAAAATCGAAACCTTATTGAAAGCATATGGACAAATCGATAATCGATAAGGGTCAAAATCAAATCGTATATCGAATGCACACCCCTATTTCAAACTCGGATTTGTGGTGGGAAGTTCTACTAATACTCAAAGGAATAAAGTATCAGTTGTATCAGTATCTTTGCTAATGAATGAAAATGAAAGAGAAGCAAATGTTAAAGTGGACTTTGAGCAAAAAGCCAAAAATAGAAATATACCAAAGAAGTTGCAAGGTAGAGAGCGAAGCTTGATTTAATCTTCAGCAACTCCAACACTTGGCATTATTTATTAGTAATTGTGATCAACTGATGATGACTTAAGAGCATCATAGAATCGTCTTTAGCAATGGTTAATGGGAATATTCCATTAAGCAACATTTATAATTGTAACATATGAACCCCACTGCTTCATCAACCACGATTTACATCTCATCTCTTTTAGATAAATTATTATTTTCATTGTTATTGCGTGCAATGCTTCTTTCGATTGGTCAAAAAACTAACACCACTCAAGGCTATGGGTAATATATAATATAAGAAGTATAGTAAAGAGGGTATCATCTTGCGTGGCTTGAGAGGTATATAACTTGCAACTTGCTTGAGAGGTATATACCTCGCATCTCCCAAATCCTCTTTATTTGGACGGTTTGTAACTAATTGTTTCTTGAATTTTTAAAATTGATTCTGAGCGTGTGGCATAGACGGAAAATATTTTTCAAAAGATGAGTCATTTTCTGTTTTTTTTTGGTTCCAAAACATAATTAGGTCACCGACTTCCTTGACCTTCTGACATCGGGCAGGCGTCAACCTCCATACATGATCTTAGTGGAGACCTGTATTTTTCGTAAACAATGGCATGGGCCTGGTCACTGCGACTCCTTTTGTGAGGAGGCACCCTTTCTTGGGAGAAATTCAAAATTAGTCAAATTTACAAGTGATCATTCAAAAATAATCATAGTTGTAAAAGTAATTGAAAGTTAACCACTTTAGATAAATCAGAACAAAAACACTGTTCAAAATTCGAAAAATACTGCAGTATAATACACCGGTATAATATACCGGTCCAGTAGATTATGCCGAAAACCGTGTTGTGGCATAATAGTAGCTATTTCTCAATGACTTTGTAAACGCTAACTATTTTTAAATGACCAATTCAAAAATTGACTAACCCGTATTATTTTTACCTCTTTCTCCCGATGTTATGGAGCTAGTTTTAAATTTTCAATTCCCCCAACCCTCAAACCATATAGGGAAAATGACTTTCCTTGTGGATGAAAGTTTTTCCCCTTCACAATTAGTTTAATTCTTAATTTTATGTTATTGCTTTAACCAATAGTTGGACATTGTTATCATCCTAACTTGATTTCGTGAATTATTTGATTAACTGAAATTGTAGACGTGTAGTACGATATAAATGAAAATGATAGGCCGCTTTCCGATTTCTATAAACATGTGGAAGGAGAAATATTGACCAATGAAATGATGAAGAATTGGTCAGCAAAAGAATGGACATGTGTGTATGTGGGCCGTTCCTCTAATCTTTGCAATTTCGAGATGAAACTAAAGAAATGGCTAATGAAAATGACATGTACAATTTTGATTAGTATGTTACAAACTAATTATAGTTAAGTTAGCCATGTAATTGTAGGTAAAGAGCGCTGTGTTATGCCTCAATAAACCGCAAAAATAGTTTCTTTATGATTGCATGAGCTCATTCATGACAATCATGAAAGGCTGCGCTGTAAGATATATGGATTTATATCTAGATATATGGACTTATATCTACACACATATGAACAATATATGGATAATTATATGTTATGTGCTATCTTTTGGTTTGGCCTAATTATGTGGTCTTATGGACATTATGTTAAGGGGGCCAATGTATTGTCATACTAAAGTGTAGGACTAATGTGTAGATACCTAAAAGGGTAACCTTAGTTTATGATGGGCTAACTAAGGTTACAAATGTAACTATGGTTACATGAATGCTTGTGACTCTTGAGTTTTGTAACTCTTGCAAGACATAACTCAAGACATAACTTTTGTCTTGTAACTCTTGTCTCTTGGGTTATGTAACTCCTAGAGTTATAAAGTGGGGTTATGGTTCCCATTCTTTAGTAAGACAAGTTCTTCTTCTTCCCATTGAATCAAGAACCATATTGTCCATTGTCTTGCAAATATGGTGGAAAACCATAAGCCAAATTTGATCATTGTCATATTATTGTTATTGTGTAACAATTCTCATATTGTTAATGTTAAAGCTAGTTAATGATTAAAGCTAGCTAAGTTGGTGTGAATGAGAAATGGAGGGAAGAAGACAATAGAAGGAAAATGAAGTTTCAAAGCAAAGTTCCTTTGAAAAGGAGCTTTGTACCACATTGGTGGTAGAAAGGGAAAGTTATGTGCTTATATTAGAAAGCACTTCTTCTAGCTCTTAAAGGGTTAAGAAGAGGGACTCCCCTCGCGCCTTCGGCTTTGGATTTGGATTTGGATTTGGATTTGGTCAAATGATCTGATTGATTGATAATCTTTTTGGACCAAATTTATTTAAAATTCAATCTTCATTTTCTGAAATTATTTTTAATTCCCGCGGGAAAAATATTAATTTGTTAACTATAAACTTCCCAACGTTCTTATTTTTCAGAAAAAGGCATGGCCTTTCCCGAACAGGCACCAAGCCTTTCCGAACAGTCACAATTCGAGGCTATATAAACTGAGGCAATGCCTCATTTTCGAGTACTGGAGAAAAAAAAAATTATTCGTGCATTAAAAATTCTGCATTCTTTTCTGCAAACTGAAACATATCGAGTCATAGTGTGATTTCGTTCCCGAATTTGAGTTCGTCGAAGTCGTAGGCGTTTGAGGTACCGCCACTCCTACGACAGGTATATCCGTTATATCCTGGGAGGAAATAATCCACAACCTCGGGTACAGTGAGGGGGTTAAATTCCTTAAGGACACACAGTGAATTCTGTGGTCTCGGATTTCTTCATTTCTGTGATTTTTTTTTTTGTGTCTCTTCTTCTTACTGGTTTCCAGTTTCTCGTTGCTTTGAACACGGACAATCGATAACAAGCTTAAGGAATTTATATTATTATTTCCGTGTTCATCTGCTGTTGATTAAAACGTTACAGAACGATACAACAGTACAGAAAAAAAAAATTCTTACATAAAACAGTGACTACATACAGTTTTTCCTAACATAAAATTGTGACTGTCCAGAAAATAAAAGAAACTTGTAATTTTGTTGTTTGCATGTAACGAACTTGTATGTTGTTTGGAGACTAAATCTTCGGATTTTCTACTCCGGTTGAGATTAAAGTTTTCAGAACTTTCTACTCATTTGGGTACTTGATTTGAAGATATAAAAACTTCATCAAGTATACTACATACAGTTTATTACATTCTATTTGAAGTTTGTTTTAATTCTGTTTGTATAAATTTGATACGGTTTGAAGAAATAAAATCTTCACAGATTATTAAAGTGTTCTGTTATTTCCTACGACAGAAATGGGAGACCAAACTCCAAATTTGAATGCTACTGCTACTGTTACTGCCACACCAGCCCCCGTGGTTGGTTCTATGAGCAATGCTGCGTCCTCCAGTCGTACTGCACCAGCACCGGCTCCGGCAGAGAAGCCCGGAAAATTCACCGGGATTGATTTCAAACGATGGCAACAAAAGATGTTCTTCTATCTAACTACTTTAAGCCTTCAAAAGTTTATTAAGGAGGATATTCCGGTTCCGCCGGAATCAACACCTGAAAATGAACGATTTGTTGTAATTGAGGCGTGGAAGCACTCAGATTTTTTGTGCAAGAATTACATTCTTAGCGGACTGGAGGATGATCTTTACAACGTCTATAGTAATGTGGGAACATCAAAAGAACTATGGGATGCGTTGGAAAAGAAATATAAAACAGAAGATGCTGGCTTAAAGAAGTTCATCGCTGCCAAGTTTTTGGACTACAAAATGGTAGATGGCAAGTCTGTTGTCACTCAAGTTCAAGAGTTGCAGGTTATCATCCATGATCTCCTCGCTGAAGGTATAAATTTAATTAATGCCTTTGTCAAAAGTATTCAGTGGCCCGTCACTTACATGTTGTTTGTTGTAGGTTTGGTGATTAGTGGGGCGTTTCAAGTTGCGGCAGTGATAGAGAAGTTGCCTCCTTCATGGAAGGACTTCAAAAATTACTTGAAACATAAGCGAAAGGAGATGACATTGGAAGATCTCATCGTCCGGTTGAGAATCGAGGAAGATAACAAGGCAGCGGAGAAAAAGGCAAATGGGAGATCAACCATAGGGGGAGCACATATAGTTGAAACTGCCCCAACTAATATGAAAAAGAGGAAAAAGGCATCGTGACCAAGGAACTATCCCAACAAGAAGAAATTCAAGGGAAACTGCCATAATTGTGGAAAAATCGGACACAAAGCTGCAGACTGTCGTGCTCCGAAAAAGGAAAAGAAGAAGGGTCAGGCTAATATGGTTGAAACAAACGAGGAGGTTGATGACTTGTGCGCTATGTTGTCCGAGTGCAACCTAGTGGGAAGTCCGAAAGAGTGGTGGATTGACTCTGGCGCCACTCGCCACATTTGTGCTGTTAGAGAAGCCTTTGCTTCATATGCTCCCGCCGGGCCCGACGAAACAATATATATGGGAAATTCTGCAACGGCCAAGATTGAAGGTTATGGAAAGATACTGCTGAAGATGACCTCTGGCAAGGTGGTGACTCTCAACAACGTCTGTCATGTTCCTGAAATTAGGAAAAATCTTGTATCTACCGGACTTCTAGTGAAGAACGGTTTTAAATGTGTTTATGTTTCTGACAAGGTTGTAATAAGTAAGAACGAAATGTACATAGGAAAAGGCTACCTCACAGAGGGCCTTTTCAAACTGAATGTAATGGTTGTTGCTAATAATAATAAAGTTTCTGCTTCGTCTTACTTGCTTGAGTCAAATGATTTATGGCATTCACGTTTAGGACATGTCAATTATAGAACCTTGCGAAAAATGATTAGTTTGGAAGTATTGCCTAAGTTTGAATGCAATCAATCAAAATGTCAAATCTGTGTTGAATCTAAGTATGCTAAACATCCTTATAAGTCAGTTGAAAGGAATTCAAGTCCTTTAGACTTAATCCATACAGATATTTGTGACATGAAGTCAATTCCATCTCGCGGTGGAAAGAAGTATTTCATAACTTTTATTGATGATAGTACGCGGTATTGCTACGTTTATTTACTTAATAGTAAAGATGAAGCAATTGAAGCGTTCAGGCAATACAAAACTGAAGTTGAGACTCAACTTAACAAAAAGATTAAAATGATAAGGAGTGATAGGGGCGGTGAATATGAATCTCCTTTTGAACAAATATGTTTGGAATATGGCATTATTCATCAAACAACTGCTCCTTACTCGCCACAATCAAACGGAATTGCGGAAAGAAAAAATAGAACACTGAAAGAAATGATGAATGCCCTGTTAATAAGTTCTGGTTTACCCCAGAACTTGTGGGGGGAAGCCATTCTAACAGCTAGCCGAATACTCAATCGAGTGCCCCATAGCAAAACAAAATCTATTCCATACGAAAAGTGGAAAGGAAGGAAGCCCAATTTGGAATACTTCAAAGTGTGGGGGTGTTTGGCCAAGGTGCAAGTTCCTAAACCCAAAAGGGTAAAAATAGGACCTAAAACCGTTGATTGTATTTTCATAGGATATGCCACAAATAGTAAGGCATATAGATTTCTGGTTCACAAATCAGAAAATCCCGACATTCAGGTGAATACGGTAATTGAATCAGATAATGCTGACTTCTTTGAAACCATATATCCGTATAAAAAGGAATGTGCGTCGTCTAGCAAAGAATCTAAACGACCTCGGGAAGAAATAAAGGAAAACATTCCTGATGAGGAAAATCCAAGACGTAGCAAACGTCAAAGGACGACTACTTCCTTTGGACCAGAATTTTTAACATTTTTGTTGGAAAATGAGCCTCGAACGTTCAACGAAGCTACGTCTTCATCGGAAGCTCAATTTTGGAAAGAGGCAATCAATAGTGAGATAGAATCCATATTGAACAACCATACTTGGGAATTGGTTGATCTTCCTCCAGGGAATAAACCTTTAGGTTCCAAATGGATTTTCAAGCGGAAAATGAAAGCTGATGGCACTATTGAAAAATATAAGGCAAGACTAGTTGTTAAAGGGTTTAGACAACGAGAAGGTCTTGATTACTTTGATACATACTCGCCGGTAACGAGGATTACATCTATTCGGGTGTTAGTAGCATTAGCCGCCGTGTACGGTCTTGAAATCCATCAAATGGATGTGAAAACAGCCTTCTTAAATGGAGAGTTGGAGGAAGAAATTTACATGGAACAACCCGAAGGGTTTGTAGTTCCAGGGAAAGAGAAGAAGGTATGTAGACTTGTTAAGTCTCTTTATGGACTAAAACAAGCACCAAAACAGTGGCATGCAAAATTTGACCATACGATGCTGTCAAATGGATTCAAGATAAATGAATGTGATAAATGTGTCTACATTAAGAACACTCCGAACCACGTCGTCATTGTTTGTTTATACGTGGATGATATGTTAATAATGAGTAACAACATTGCTAACATAAATGCTACTAAGCGCATGCTTGCTAGTAAGTTTGATATGAAAGACTTAGGAGTTGCCGATTTAATTCTGGGAATTAAAATCCATAAGACTCCTCAAGGTCTAGCATTGTCTCAATCTCATTATATTGAAAAAGTACTTGAAAAGTTCAAGTATTTGGACTTTAAAGTTGCAAAGACGCCAATTGATATGAACCTTGCTCTTGCAAAGAATAAAGGTGAAAGTCATTCTCAATTGGATTATGCCAGAGTGTTGGGAAGTTTGATGTATATTATGAACTGTACGCGACCTGATATTGCGTGTGCTATAAGTAAACTAAGTCGCTACACGAGTAATCCCGACCAAAATCATTGGCTGGCAATGAAACGAGTTTTGGGGTATTTGAAACATACTCAAAACTTTGTTTTGCATTATAACAGGTATCCTGCAGTTATTGAAGGATACAGTGATGCAAATTGGATCACCGGTTCAACTGAAACTAAATCCACAAGTGGATACGTTTTTACTATAGGTGGAGGAGCAGTGTCTTGGAAGTCATCCAAACAGACATGTATCGCCCGCTCTACAATGGAATCTGAGTTCATAGCTCTAGACAAAACCGGTGAAGAAGCTGAATGGCTCCGGAATTTCTTAGAAGATATTCCATTTTGGCCCAAACCGTTGGCTCCTATATGCATACATTGCGATAGCCAAGCGGCAATAGGAAGAGCCGGGAACGTTATGTACAACGGAAAGTCTCGTCACATACGACGAAGACATAATACCGTTAGACAACTACTCTCTAGTGGAATTATCACAATTGACTATGTTAAGTCAAGAGATAATGTGTCGGATCCACTAACTAAAGGCCTAACTAGAGAAGTGGTTGAAAGATCATCGAGGGGAATGGGACTATGGCCGAGGACAAGTCATCGTGGCGGTAACTCTACCTAGAAGACATGAGATCCCAAGATCTAGGTTCAAAGAGATCAAACAAAGTCATTGATGACGGTTCAACATTGTCACAATAACTTTTTGGTCCATTCTCGTGATGAGACAATGTTCAGTACCAGGATAAAGCATTAAGGCTTTTTAATGGTTTCTAAGTTTGATACGGGGTATATCAAATAGTGTATCTACGGGATGACACATTTAGGAATCACCTATGTAAGTGTGAAGTGTAAGCCGCTTCAAGGAGAACTCTGTAAGGCCAGCTCTCTACGCACTTATGAACCAGGAAGTGTTCATGGCTGAAACGAACAAAACAATGAGAACCAAAAACGGTTAAAGGGTTAATTGTGTGACATGTGGTTGTCTAGGTATACACCAAAGCTCGACGGTTCAAAGATATCAAATCTACCGATTGACCGAGTATATCCGACATATGCTCACTACGGAAAGTTCAAAGAGAAATCTACTTATCCAGATGCAATTAATCCTTGCTTACGAATCACACAGTTTTTTTTTGTCATGCATGTTTTTCATCATATAGCCATTCCCCATTCATGTGGGGGATTGTTAAAGCTAGTTAATGATTAAAGCTAGCTAAGTTGGTGTGAATGAGAAATGGAGGGAAGAAGACAATAGAAGGAAAATGAAGTTTCAAAGCAAAGTTCCTTTGAAAAGGAGCTTTGTACCACATTGGTGGTAGAAAGGGAAAGTTATGTGCTTATATTAGAAAGCACTTCTTCTAGCTCTTAAAGGGTTAAGAAGAGGGACTCCCCTCGCGCCGTCGTCGTCGCTCGGCTCAGCTTCGGCTTTGGATTTGGATTTGGATTTGGTCAAATGATCTGATTGATTGATAATCTTTTTGGACCAAATTTATTTAAAATTCAATCTTCATTTTCTGAAATTATTTTTAATTCCCGTGGGAAAAATATTAATTTGTTAACTATAAACTTCCCAACGTTCTTATTTTTCAGAAAAAGGCATGGCCTTTCCCGAACAGGCACCAAGCCTTTCCGAACAGTCACAATTCGAGGCTATATAAACTGAGGCAATGCCTCATTTTCGAGTACTGGAGAAAAAAAAAAAATTATTCGTGCATTAAAAATTCTGCATTCTTTTCTGCAAACTGAAACATATCGAGTCATAGTGTGATTTCGTTCCCGAATTGAGTTCGTCGAAGTCGTAGGCGTTTGAGGTACCGCCACTCCTACGACAGGTATATCCGTTATATCCTGGGAGGAAATAATCCACAACCTCGGGTACAGTGAGGGGGTTAAATTCCTTAAGGACACACAGTGAATTCTGTGGTCTCGGATTTCTTCATTTTTTTTTTTTGTGTCTCTTCTTCTTACTGGTTTCCAGTTTCTCGTTGCTTTGAACACGGACAATCGATAACAGTTAAATCTTGGGGATTCATTCTTGTGGTAACATACAAACTTCAAGAAACTTGAAGAAAGGATCAAGAGGTTTAAAAGGAATCAAGGACAATTATCAAAGGTGGTTCATAAAATTCCACACATATGGATTCAGGTTAGCTTCCGCTCATGTAGTTGTAATTCCGATTATTCAATATGAAGGTTGTTGTTTTTAGTAGGAATCATAATCCTAACATGCGCCCATCTCCCTTTGTATTTAATTGTGTTTTGGAAAAAGAATCAAACTATAGTGTTTATTTAAGGAATTTATTTTTAGTATTGATTAAGAATAAAAACAATTATATTAATCTTAATTTATTTATTAAAAATGTAACAAATATCTTAGACTCTTTATTTTAAGAATTTTAAAAAAAGAAATTTATTCATTCTTGATATTTAAAAAATTAAATATTGTCGACCACAAAAAAATATCAAAACATCAATTAAAGTGAATCGTACGGAGTAATTAAATATATGAAAATGGTACACATAAATGTGGAGATAAAAGTGCATCATCTAAACATTCTCCTTCGTGACCAATATGGCACGATAAACCTCCCTTCTCCTGGCACGCTAAGAGTTAAACATCTAAAGCATAGACAATATAATATGAAAATTAATATTAAGTAAATCAAATATTGAGATGAGTCTGGTTTTAAACCTAACTCAACCACAAAATATTATTATAACTGTTAAAGCTAGTTAATGATTAAAGCTAGCTAAGTTGGTGTGAATGAGAAATGGAGGGAAGAAGACAATAGAAGGAAAATGAAGTTTCAAAGCAAAGTTCCTTTGAAAAGGAGCTTTGTACCACATCGGTGGTAGAAAGGGAAAGTTATGTGCTTATATTAGAAAGCACTTCTTCTAGCTCTTAAAGGGTTAAGAAGAGGGACTCCCCTCGCGCCGTCGTCGTCGCTCGGCTCGGCTTTGGCTTTGGCTTTGGCTTTGGCTTTGGCTTTGGCTTTGGCTTTGGCTTTGGCTTTGGCTTTGGATTTGGTCAAAGGATCTGATTGATTGATAATCTTTTTGGACCAAATTTATTTAAAATTCAATCTTCATTTTCTGAAATTATTTTAATTCCCGCGGGAAAAAAAAAATAATAATAATAATATTAATTCGTTAAAAAACTTCCCAACGTTCTTATTTTTCAGGAAAAGGCATGGCCTTTCCCGAACAGGCACCAAGCCTTTCCGAACAGTCTCAATTCAAGGCTATATAAACTGAGGCAATGCCTCATTTTCGAATACTGGAAGCATTAAAAATTCTGCATTGTTTTCTTTAAACCAAAAAACATATCGAGTCATAGTGTGATTTCGTTCCCGAATTTGAGTTCGTCGAAGTCGTAGGCGTTTGAGGTACCGCCACTCCTACGACAGGTATATCCGTTATATCCTGGGAGGAAATAATCCACAACCTCGGGTACAGTGAGGGGGTTAAATTCCTTAAGGACACACAGTGAATTCTGTGGTCTCGGATTTCTTCACTTCTGTGATTTTTTTTTTTTTAAACGTTACATACGTTCTGTTAGTGTCTCTTCTTATTACTGGTTTCAGTTTCTCGTTGCTTTGAACACGGACAGCCGATAACAAGCTTAAGGAATTTAATTTATTATTTCCGTGTTCATCTGTTGTTAACGAACTTGTATGTTGTTTGGAGACTAAATCTTCGAATTTTTTTTTTTTACTCCGGTTGAGATTAAAGTTTTCAGAACTTTCTACTCATTTGGGTACTTGATTTGAAGATATAAAAACTTCATCAAGTATACTACATACAGTATATTACATTCTATTTGAAGTTTGTTTTAATTCTGTTTGTGTAAATTTGATTCGGTTTGAAGAAATAAAAACTTCACCGATTATTAAAGTGTTCTGTTATTTCCTATGACAGAAATGGGAGACCAAACTCCAAATTTGAATGCTACTGCTACTGTTACTGCCACACCAGCCCCCGTGGTTGGTTCTACGAGCAATGCTGCGTCCTCCAGTCGTACTGCACCAGCACCGGCTCCGGCAGAGAAGCCCGGAAAATTCACCGGGATTGATTTCAAACGATGGCAACAAAAGATGTTCTTCTATCTAACTACTTTAAGCCTTCAAAAGTTTATTAAGGAGGATATTCCGGTTCCGCCGGAATCAACACCTGAAAATGAACGATTTGTTGTAATTGAGGCGTGGAAGCACTCAGATTTTTTGTGCAAGAATTACATTCTTAGCGGACTGGAGGATGATCTTTACAACGTCTATAGTAATGTGGGAACATCAAAAGAACTATGGGATGCGTTGGAAAAGAAATATAAAACAGAAGATGCTGGCTTAAAGAAGTTTATCGCTGCCAAGTTTTTGGACTACAAAATGGTAGATGGCAAGTCTGTTGTCACTCAAGTTCAAGAGTTGCAGGTTATCATCCATGATCTCCTCGCTGAAGGTATAAATTTAATTAATGCCTTTGTCAAAAGTATTCAGTGCCCCGTCACTTACATGTTGTTTGTTGTAGGTTTGGTGATTAGTGGGGCGTTTCAAGTTGCGGCAGTGATAGAGAAGTTGCCTCCTTCATGGAAGGACTTCAAAAATTACTTGAAACATAAGCGAAAGGAGATGACATTGGAAGATCTCATCGTCCGATTGAGAATCGAGGAAGATAACAAGGCAGCGGAGAAAAAGGCAAATGGGAGATCAACCATAGGGGGAGCACATATAGTTGAAACTGCCCCAACTAATATGAAAAAGAGGAAAAAGGCATCGGGACCAAGAAACTATCCCAACAAGAAGAAATTCAAGGGAAACTGCCATAATTGTGGAAAAATCGGACACAAAGCTGCAGACTGTCGTGCTCCGAAAAAGGAAAAGAAGAAGGGTCAGGCTAATATGGTTGAAACAAACGAGGAGGTTGATGACTTGTGCGCTATGTTGTCCGAGTGCAACCTAGTGGGAAGTCCGAAAGAGTGGTGGATTGACTCTGGCGCCACTCGCCACATTTGTGCTGTTAGAGAAGCCTTTGCTTCATATGCTCCCGCCGGGCCCGACGAAACAATATATATGGGAAATTCTGCAACGGCCAAGATTGAAGGTTATGGAAAGATACTGCTGAAGATGACCTCTGGCAAGGTGGTGACTCTCAACAACGTCTGTCATGTTCCTGAAATTAGGAAAAATCTTGTATCTACCGGACTTCTAGTGAAGAACGGTTTTAAATGTGTTTATGTTTCTGACAAGGTTGTAATAAGTAAGAACGAAATGTACATAGGAAAAGGCTACCTCACAGAGGGCCTTTTCAAACTGAATGTAATGGTTGTTGCTAATAATAATAAAGTTTCTGCTTCGTCTTACTTGCTTGAGTCAAATGATTTATGGCATTCACGTTTAGGACATGTCAATTATAGAACCTTGCGAAAAATGATTAGTTTGGAAGTATTGCCTAAGTTTGAATGCAATCAATCAAAATGTCAAATCTGTGTTGAATCTAAGTATGCTAAACATCCTTATAAGTCAGTTGAAAGGAATTCAAGTCCTTTAGACTTAATCCATACAGATATTTGTGACATGAAGTCAATTCCATCTCGCGGTGGAAAGAAGTATTTCATAACTTTTATTGACGATAGTACGCGGTATTGCTACGTTTATTTACTTAATAGTAAAGATGAAGCAATTGAAGCGTTCAGGCAATACAAAACTGAAGTTGAGACTCAACTTAACAAAAAGATTAAAATGATAAGGAGTGATAGGGGCGGTGAATATGAATCTCCTTTTGAACAAATATGTTTGGAATATGGCATTATTCATCAAACAACTGCTCCTTACTCGCCACAATCAAACGGAATTGCGGAAAGAAAAAATAGAACACTGAAAGAAATGATGAATGCCCTGTTAATAAGTTCTGGTTTACCCCAGAACTTGTGGGGGGAAGCCATTCTAACAGCTAGCCGAATACTCAATCGAGTGCCCCATAGCAAAACAAAATCTATTCCATACGAAAAGTGGAAAGGAAGGAAGCCCAATTTGGAATACTTCAAAGTGTGGGGGTGTTTGGCCAAGGTGCAAGTTCCTAAACCCAAAAGGGTAAAAATAGGACCTAAAACCGTTGATTGTGTTTTCATAGGATATGCCACAAATAGTAAGGCATATAGATTTCTGGTTCACAAATCAGAAAATCCCGACATTCAGGTGAATACGGTAATTGAATCAGATAATGCTGACTTCTTTGAAACCATATATCCGTATAAAAAGGAATGTGCGTCGTCTAGCAAAGAATCTAAACGACCTCGGGAAGAAATAAAGGAAAACATTCCTGATGAGGAAAATCCAAGACGTAGCAAACGTCAAAGGACGACTACTTCCTTTGGACCAGAATTTTTAACATTTTTGTTGGAAAATGAGCCTCGAACGTTCAACGAAGCTACGTCTTCATCGGAAGCTCAATTTTGGAAAGAGGCAATCAATAGTGAGATAGAATCCATATTGAACAACCATACTTGGGAATTGGTTGATCTTCCTCCAGGGAATAAACCTTTAGGTTCCAAATGGATTTTCAAACGGAAAATGAAAGCTGATGGCACTATTGAAAAATATAAGGCAAGACTAGTTGTTAAAGGGTTTAGACAACGAGAAGGTCTTGATTACTTTGATACATACTCGCCGGTAACGAGGATTACATCTATTCGGGTGTTAGTAGCAATAGCCGCCGTGTACGGTCTTGAAATCCATCAAATGGATGTGAAAACAGCCTTCTTAAATGGAGAGTTGGAGGAAGAAATTTACATGGAACAACCCGAAGGGTTTGTAGTTCCAGGGAAAGAGAAGAAGGTGTGTAGACTTGTTAAGTCTCTTTATGGACTAAAACAAGCACCAAAACAGTGGCATGCAAAATTTGACCATACGATGCTGTCAAATGGATTCAAGATAAATGAATGTGATAAATGTGTCTACATTAAGAACACTCCGAACCACGTCGTCATTGTTTGTTTATACGTGGATGATATGTTAATAATGAGTAACAACATTGCTAACATAAATGCTACTAAGCGCATGCTTGCTAGTAAGTTTGATATGAAAGACTTAGGAGTTGCCGATTTAATTCTGGGAATTAAAATCCATAAGACTCCTCAAGGTATAGCATTGTCTCAATCTCATTATATTGAAAAAGTACTTGAAAAGTTCAAGTATTTGGACTTTAAAGTTGCAAAGACGCCAATTGATATGAACCTTGCTCTTGCAAAGAATAAAGGTGAAAGTGATTCTCAATTGGATTATGCCAGAGTGTTGGGAAGTTTGATGTATATTATGAACTGTACGCGACCTGATATTGCGTGTGCTATAAGTAAACTAAGTCGCTACACGAGTAATCCCGACCAAAATCATTGGCTGGCAATAAAACGAGTTTTGGGATATTTGAAACATACTCAAAACTTTGCTTTGCATTATAACAGGTATCCTGCAGTTATTGAAGGATACAGTGATGCAAATTGGATCACCGGTTCAACTGAAACTAAATCCACAAGTGGATACGTTTTTACTATAGGTGGAGGAGCAGTGTCTTGGAAGTCATCCAAACAGACATGTATCGCCCGCTCTACAATGGAATCTGAGTTCATAGCTCTAGACAAAGCCGGTGAAGAAGCTGAATGGCTCCGGAATTTCTTAGAAGATATTCCATTTTGGCCCAAACCGTTGGCTCCTATATGCATACATTGCGATAGCCAAGCGGCAATAGGAAGAGCCGGGAGCGTTATGTACAACGGAAAGTCTCGTCACATACGACGAAGACATAATACCGTTAGACAACTACTCTCTAGTGGAATTATTACAATTGACTATGTTAAGTCAAGAGATAATGTGTCGGATCCACTAACTAAAGGCCTAACTAGAGAAGTGGTTGAAAGATCATCGAGGGGAATGGGACTATGGCCGAGGACAAGTCATCGTGGCGGTAACTCTACCTAGAAGACATGAGATCCCAAGATCTAGGTTCAAAGAGATCAAACAAAGTCATTGATGACGGTTCAACATTGTCACAATAACTTTTTGGTCCATTCTCGTGATGAGACAATGTTCAGTACCAGGATAAAGCATTAAGGCTTTTTAATGGTTTCTAAGTTTGATACGGGGTATATCAAATAGTGTATCTACGGGATGACACATTTAGGAATCACCTATGTAAGTGTGAAGTGTAAGCCGCTTCAAGGAGAACTCTGTAAGGCCAGCTCTCTACGCACTTATGAACCAGGAAGTGTTCATGGCTGAAACGAACAAAACAATGAGAACCAAAAACGGTTAAAGGGTTAATTGTGTGACATGTGGTTGTCTAGGTATACACCAAAGCTCGACGGTTCAAAGATATCAAATCTACCGATTGACCGAGTATATCCGACATATGCTCACTACGGAAAGTTCAAAGAGAAATCTACTTATCCAGATGCAATTAATCCTTGCTTACGAATCACACAAGTTTTTTGTCATGCATGTTTTTCATCATATAGCCATTCCCCATTCATGTGGGGGATTGTTAAAGCTAGTTAATGATTAAAGCTAGCTAAGTTGGTGTGAATGAGAAATGGAGGGAAGAAGACAATAGAAGGAAAATGAAGTTTCAAAGCAAAGTTCCTTTGAAAAGGAGCTTTGTACCACATCGGTGGTAGAAAGGGAAAGTTATGTGCTTATATTAGAAAGCACTTCTTCTAGCTCTTAAAGGGTTAAGAAGAGGGACTCCCCTCGCGCCGTCGTCGTCGCTCGGCTCGGCTTCGGCTTTGGATTTGGATTTGGATTTGGATTTGGATTTGGATTTGGATTTGGATTTGGATTTGGATTTGGATTTGGATTTGGATTTGGATTTGGATTTGGATTTGGATTTGGATTTGGTCAAATGATCTGATTGATTGATAATCTTTTTGGACCAAATTTATTTAAAATTCAATCTTCATTTTCTGAAATTATTTTAATTCCCGCGGGAAAAAAAAAATAATAATAATAATATTAATTCGTTAAAAAACTTCCCAACGTTCTTATTTTTCAGGAAAAGGCATGGCCTTTCCCGAACAGGCACCAAGCCTTTCCGAACAGTCTCAATTCAAGGCTATATAAACTGAGGCAATGCCTCATTTTCGAATACTGGAAGCATTAAAAATTCTGCATTGTTTTCTTTAAACCAAAAAACATATCGAGTCATAGTGTGATTTCGTTCCCGAATTTGAGTTCGTCGAAGTCGTAGGCGTTTGAGGTACCGCCACTCCTACGACAGGTATATCCGTTATATCCTGGGAGGAAATAATCCACAACCTCGGGTACAGTGAGGGGGTTAAATTCCTTAAGGACACACAGTGAATTCTGTGGTCTCGGATTTCTTCACTTCTGTGATTTTTTTTTTTTTTTAAACGTTACATACGTTCTGTTAGTGTCTCTTCTTATTACTGGTTTCAGTTTCTCGTTGCTTTGAACACGGACAGCCGATAACAATAACTTCTAAGGTGAGTTTAGAAAGAGAGCATTAACGTAATTGGTAAAGTTGCTGCTATATGATTAAAAAGTCATGAATTCAAGTCGTGAAAATAATTTCTTGCAGAAATACAAGATAAGACTGCATACGATAGACTCTTGAGGTGGCCCTTCCCCCAATCCGCACATAACGAGAGCTTAATGTACCAGACTATGTTTTTTCTTTTTCTTTTCTTTCTAAGGTGAGTTTAAAAGAGAAGATGGTGCCAATGAATGGAGTCATTCAATCAAGCAAGAGATGATCTATATACTCCATATTATATATATATATATATATATATATATATATATATATATATATATATATATATATATATATATATATATATATATATATATATATATATATATATATATATATATATATATATATATATAATGAATTTCTTAATACAAATATGTAGTCTACATAGAAATTATTGAATCCATCTAAACTCATACCTAATATTCTAGCTCCGTACCTTTGAACATGTAAAACCTATGATTCATGGGCGGATGCATCATTGATTTATCGGGTTCAACTGAACCCAATATTTTCAACGCGAACATAAATTTATATATAAAAATCACCAAAATTATAATAAATAGTAGATATGAATTCATAACTTTAAAATATAATAGATTCAATAATGTTAAAAAACTTTAATTATATACAAAAACCACCAAAATTATAATAAATAGTAGATATGAATCCATAACTTTAAAATATAATAGATTCAATAATATTAATAAAACTTTAAAGATAAATTCTTAACATTAAAATGTTAGATTCCCTCACCTATATGTTAACCAGAATTGATGAATGTATGAACAGTCACAAATTTAGGTCAGAAGACCTTTTGTCGTTCGATTTCCTATAAATTCATGTCCTATCAAATAAAATTGACCAAAGAAAAGCGTGAAACATGAGAAAGCTAATTATATGCCCTATTCTAAACACATAGCCATATAATTAATTGATGATCATGACTAATGCTTCCACATAAAAACCATCTTTCATCTCCTTTTGGGTGCTACCTACTTAATTGTATCGGTCAAAACTTAATCTCATGATACTAAATGAAATCAACGCATTTATTAAAATTTATTTATGACCAATAAATGGTATGACCATTTATTCACACGATTATCGGGTGGTTATTCAATTTGACAACTGAGGCCACGGCCTGACCATCCTCACGAGGACGTCCCTTCTATGTGGTCCCAACTCCTTGGCGCCAGTTGGCATATCTCCTAGCTATAAATACTAAGAGAAAGAACCCTAAAGGGGGGCTGCCTCTTTTTCTTCACATCGACTTCTAAAAGAAGAGATAATACAACATTGTAAGGCTCTGAACCTCTCCATGGAAAGGCAGACCAAACCAATATCATTAATAAAAGATTCTCACCCTCCTCCCTTCATCTAATATCAATTGTCTCTTGCTTCTTATCTTTTGGTCTTTGATTTTATTACGATCTGCTATGATTGGCCCTCCGTTTATTTTGATTGTTTTATGCTTATAAAGTAAGTGAAAACTTTGAGCTAAACAATTTGGCGGCGTCTGTGGGGATTTCATAGCAGAATCACATGGTTATCCTTAGACCAAAAATAAAAAATGAACAACCCAGCTCAAACGAGCCCAAGCGGCATATCGGGTCATAGGAAGTCAAAAAACTCGAGACGAGCTTGCTTTCACACCCCCACATCTTCGAGAAAAGGAAAGAAGAAGAAGAAGAAGGAGATCCCTCATTTCTATGGGGAAAATGAGCTCAAGGCACCTCACCCCATTTCCTTTCACATTGGATCTTTCCAAAACGGAGGGCAGCGCGAAAGAATCTCTCTAACCGAGACCTAAAACGAGGTGACCCGTACGAGCCAATCGAAAAGACCACAAGCGCAAGTTAGGCAAGATCTGAAACCAGAAGCAAATCCCAACCCCCAACACGGAACAGGTTATGTGGGAGAAATCACAAAGGTTCAACTACGGTTGAACTGGGACACAAGCTACGCGCCTTCGACACACGCTATGCGCCTTCAAATATTATAAAAGTTCAACTACGATTGAACGTCAACACATGCTACACGTCTTCACATAAAGGTTCAACTACAGTTGAACTGGGACTCAAGTTATGCGCCTTCGACACATGATACATGCCTTCACATAAAGGTTCAACTACGGTTGAACTGGGACTCAGGCTATGCGCCTTCGACACAGGCTACGCGCCTTCACATAAAGGTTCAACTACGGTTGAACTGGGACTCAGGCTATGCGCGTTCTACACAGGCTATGCGCCCTCAAATATTATAAAGGTTCAACTACGGTTGAACGGCAACACATGCTACGCACCTTCACATAAAGGTTCAACTACGGTTGAACTGCGACACAGGCTACGCGCCTTCGACACAGGCTACACGCCTTCAAATATTATAAAAGTTCAACTACGGTTGACGGCAATACAGGCTACGCGCCTTCACATAAAGGTTCACCTACGGTTGAACTGGGACTCAGGCTATGCACCTTCAACACAGGCTACGCGCCTTCAAATATAATAAAATTTCAACTATGGTTGAACGGCAATACAGGCTACGCGCCTTCACATAAAGGTTCAACTACGGTTGAACTAGGACTCAGGCTATGCGCCTTGGACACAGGCTACGCGCCTTCACATAAAGGTTCAACTACGGTTGAACTGGGACTCATGCTATGCGCCTTCGATACAAGCTACGTGCCCTCAAATATTATAAAGGTTCAACTACGGTTGAACGGCAATACAGGCTACGTGCCTTCACATAAAGGTTCATCTATGGTTGAACTGCGACTCAGGCTATGTGCCTTCGACACAGGCTACGCGCCTTCAAATATTATAAAAGTTCAACTATGGTTGAACGGCAATACAGGCTACGCGCCTTCACATAAAGGTTCAACTACAGTTGAACTGGGTCTCAGGCTATGCGCCTTCGACATAGGCTATGCCCCTCAAATATTATAGAGGTTCAACTACGATTGAACGGCAATACAGGCTACGCGTCTTCACATAAAGGTTCAACTACGGTTGAACTGCGACTCAGGCTATGCGCATTCAACACAGGCTACGTACCTTCAAATATTATAAAAGTTCAACTACGGTTGAACGGCAATACAGGCTACGCGGCTTCACATATATGTTCAAGTACGGTTGAACTGGGACTCAGGCTATGCGCCTTCGACAAAGGCTACGCGCCTTCAAATATTATAAAAGTTCAACTATGGTTGAACGACAATACAGCTACACGCCTTCACATAAAGGTTCAACTACGGTTGAACTGGGACTCAGGCTATGAGCCTTCGACAAAGGCTACGCGCCTTCACATAAAGTTTCAACTACGACTGAAGTGGGACTCAGGCTATGCGCCTTCGACACAGGCTACGTGCCCTCAAATATTATAAAGGTTCAACTACGGTTGAATGGAAGTGCAGTCTACGTGCCTTCACATAAAGGTTTAACTACGGTTGAACTGCGACTTAGGCTATACGCTTCGACACAGGCTACGCGCCTTCAAATATTATAAAAGTTCAAATACGGTTGAACGACAATACAGTCTACGCGCCTTCACATAAAGGTTCAACTACGGTTGAACTGGGACTCAGGCTATGAGCCTTTGACACAGGCTACGCGCCCTCAAATATTATAAAGGTTAAACTACGATTGAACGGCAATACAGGCTACGCGCCTTCACAGAAAGGTGCAACTACGACTGAACTGGGACTCAGGCTATGCGCCTTCGACACATGCTACGCGTCTTCACATAAAGGTTCAACTACGGTTAAACTGCAACTCAGGCTCTGCGCCTTCGACACAGGCTACGCGCCTTCAAATATTATAAAAGTTCAACTACGGTTGAACGACAATACAGGCTACGCGCCTTCACATAAAGGTTCAACTAGGGTTGAACTAGGACTCAGGCTATGCGCTTTCGACACATGTTACGCGCCCTCAAATATTATAAAGGTTCAACTACGGTTGAACGGCAATATAGGCTACACGCCTTCACTTAAAGGTTCAACTACGGTTGAACTGCGACTCAGGCTATGCGCCTTCGACACAGGCTACTCGCCTTCACATAAAGGTTTAACTACGGTTGAACTGCGACTCAGGATATGCGCCTTCAACACAGGCGACGCGCCTTCACATAAAGATTCAACCACGGTTGAACTACGACTCAGGCTATGTGCCTTCGACACAGGCTACGCGTCTTCAAATATCATATAAATTCAACTACGGTTGAGCAACAATACAAGCTAAACGCCTTTACACAAAGGTTCAACTATGGTTGAACCGGAACTCAGGCTACACGCCTTCAAACACTGCAAAGGTTCAACTACGTTGAACGACAGCTCGGACCACGGGCCTTCACCTCTGTCGCACAGTCGCAAGCTCAACCACAGACGAGTCAAAGCCAAGGACACACGTCCCCGAGGCTATAAAGCCAAGGCCGCAATCAGATGAGAACAAACGCCTCCGAATTTTTAACCACGGACAAACCCCTGGTCGGTCCAATCGCCGCACCTTTCAAGTAAGAACGACTCACTCAAATCAAAGTATTGGCCCGCGCAAAGTTCGGCCCAAGTCGAACCACAAGGCCGTCCTTTTCATTATCACGACCAGTAGTTCGACTAAGCCCGAACTGGGTCTAAGGCCATGTGCCGCCCCTGCCCAAATACGGCCACAATCCACTCCCAATAAGTGGAGGAAAGTGACGACCAAAAGCGTCTATCTATGGCCAAGGCCATCCACACCAACTTTCCTTGAGGCAAAGAATCAGTTCGACATTGGTCAAAATCACTTAACCGGTCGAGATTATGAACATGTCCACCATAAAAACTCTAAAGCAGAACCTTTGCAAACAGGCACAAAAATATATAATGTATTCAACACAAAACAAAGAAGAGAAGAAAATCTCATATATATCCACAATATTCACACGGGGTTACCCCTAATTACATTGGCCCAAGGCCGGCAAAGAAAAAAGCGAAAAAAGAGAACAAAAACTAAACAAACATTACAGATTTTTTTCACTCGGCGCACCCAGCACCCCCTCGACATTATCAGCTCCCTCATCGCCATCATCTCCACCGAGGGTAGAAGGATTAAAACCACAGTCAAGGCGGGCTTCACGAGCCTTTTGGCGTGCCTCCTCGTAAGTGGCTTCAGACATGACGCCAGCCTCCCATAGCCGCCTGTACACGTCGAGCTGATACTTGGCATATATCCAAAGCTCGCGAGCAGGACCAAAAGCAGCAGCCTGATCCCTCAGGCGCTGGTTCTCGGCCTCCATGGCTGCAATCCGATCCGCCGCAGCGCGAGCATCCCAATCTCAGATGGCAATGACCCCTCTAATCAAAAAACGACAGCAGCCCTCTCCAATCCACGCTCCCTTTCCTGGGCACGGTTGGTCACCTGCAGTGCCTCAACCCTTGCGAGGGCGTCCACTCCCTGCCTCCTTGAAGTGGCGGCTTCAGATTCTAGGGCAGCCACCTACCTGGTATAAGCCTCAGCAGCCTCCGCCGCTACAACCAGATTTTGGCGTCATCTCTCGGCAACCACCCTTCTTTCAACATCCGCCCCTTCGTTCGCCTGGCAGAGCTGCTCCTCAAGTGTGGATACCCTACTAAGGGTCTGTTGCAAATGAATCTCCCTCCGTGCTAGCTCTTCTACCAACTCCCAGTTCTGCAGGTTGTTCCTTATGCGCTCACGCAAGCCACAAAACCGGTCACGGTAGCGGCGATACTTCCCCAACAGCCACGCAAAAATCACCGAACGAGCATTAGCCCGCCTAATGCTATCCACCTCCAGCAAAAATGTCTACTACGAACATAGTGAAAGCTAGCACTAGAAGACATGCTAAAAAAAGAACAAATCAAAGTTTTTTGCACATACCTTTATACTTAGGGCGGCCACCTCTCCCATCAGTCCGACGTCTGAAATGCCCCTCACGGACGTGCTCTCCGCTTCCGAGCACAGGACCCCGAACATCATCACTAGGTTCTCCTCCTCGAACAACAAGTTCAGGCCATTAGAAATCTCCAAATAATGATAATCCCCCTCGGCCTGCACGGCTGAGTGGGTATAACCCTCCTGGGCAAGACGGATGTCCTCAGATCCATATCGGACTCTGAATCATCCCCCTCTCCTAAAATGCCTCTTCCTCCTGCCGCCCTGGAAGTTGAGGCTTTCGCTTCCCGAGATGTCGACGCGCCCACATTCGCCATGACGTCGAAGCCCGCCATCTCCACCAAAATAGCTACCGAGGAACCACATTCCCTCGTAGCAGCAGGAACAAAAACTTGAGTCGACGAAGCGACTGTATCACCTTGGCCTAAGCCAACCGGGGAAACCCTCACTGAGCGCTCACCTTTTGGTGCAAGGTCCACTGCGCCTCCCTTCTTCGCCGACGGCGAAGAATCTAAACTGATCACCACCGGGAGGGCCGGGGTGAACGCCACCCGCGCCAAGCCAGTGGCTTCTCATCTTCTTCTTCATCTCCATTCGGCAATCGCTCTGTCCTGGAGCGCACGACCCTTGGAGATTCCTCAACTCGAGGGACAGGCTGTACTAGAGAGTGTGTGGCTGAAGACTCCACCAAAGTCGCCCTCGGAACCGGGCGAGGCACCGGCATTGTAATCATTCGGGCAGTCGCCCCGGGCCTGCGGGAAGCAAGATGAGGAGCCCTCCTGCGCCGTGGTCGTTCTGACCAACCAAGGAAGAAGAGTTAGGTCAGAAGAACTAAGGACTACGAAGAAAAAGCAATAAAAAACAAATCATATTCTTACCAGCAGCCGGCCTACGGCCATGCACCTCCCAGAAAGATGCCCACGTGCGAATCCCCGTTGTAACAGGAAGCATGGCCTCAACCCACTCGTGGATGCCTGAAATTGGCGCCGGTGGAGCACCTCCCGCTACGGCACAGAAAGAAGATCATTACGCGCAAACATAAAGCAGAACTCTTAGCCCGAAAGAAATCAAGGCCAACATAAGAGAAACTTACGTGCATGGTTCCACTCCGCCGGAAGTCAGTGGCACACACCACCAGGTGCCCGGTCCTGATGTAAAAGAAATACTCGAAGAGACGGGTAACGACCTCATATTCGAGCTCCACAGTCAAGCCATCGGTCCCACGAGGAACCAACCAGATCATAGTGCCATATACCCTCTGAGGAGCGTACAGGGTCAACACGTGCCCAAGTGTAACTTCCCTCCGTTCCAACCCCGCATATTTAATCAGCATTGCCAATAATTTGTAGCAAGAGGGAACGAGCTGACCAGGGCGTACCCTGTAATAACGGCAAGGTCCACCACCAATATGGGGAGAGGAAGCCTAAATCCCAGCATGAAAGGTTAGGCGTAGAAGACGCAGTACCCTCGATGGTCGATGCGCACCCTGTCGCCGCTCCTGGCCAAGACGATGTCGGCAAAGCGAGGAATCTCACATTGCTCCTTCAGTTAAGCTAAGCCAACTTCCCCCATCAATTGAGCCTCGTCCACTTGATCTTCTCCCTCAGGGTCGGTAAAATTGGTCGTCGGGCCACCGGTAAGGGAAAGAATATTGGTCACCGACGAGAACCGATCAACGGTTGACAAATTGGTGGCTCCCGCCACCATAGATGGACCCTTCACCGCTGCAACCGCCACCGGAACTGTATAGGAACGGGAACTGCTCGCCATTAGCAATATAACAAAAATAAGGTGGTAAGATTCACCGAAAAAACAGGAGAATACGAAGGTCCGACGAAAATAATGGAGGATGAATAAACAGGGACCGAAAAACCAAAAAATCTGAAAGCAAGAAAGCTTATCTCCCTCAGAATTCCACTTAGACAGATACCGGAAAAGTGAGAACTGAGCAACACAACCCCTTATTTATAGGCAAAATGTGAATGACCCTCACGAATCCCAAAGGTCACCATTAACTACCAGGCCAACCGCAAAACGGTTCAAACCTGCAGTGACGGGCAACATTATGACAAACGTCATCGAACGGTCATTCGAACGTTAATCGGCACATCCCTCATGGAACAGCTGTAACGACCTCAAGACACCACGGGCACGCCCCATGCATCGCCATGCAATTAGGTGCCCCCCTTACACGCAATGAGCGTAATCGTACTTTCTCCAAGCACGCGTGAAAATGGATATGACCGTCCTCAAAGTATAAATGGCTATGAACGTCCTGAAAGTATAAATGGCTACGACCATCTCCAAAATATAAGTGGCTACGGCCACCTTCAAAGTATAAATGGCTACGGCCATCTCCAAAATATAAATGGCTATGGCCGTTTTGAAAGTATAAATGGCTACGACCATATCCAAAATATAAGTGGCTACGACCACCTTCAAAGTACAAATGGCTACGACCAATCTCAAAGTATAAACGGCTTCGGCCATCGGAGAAAATATAAATTGCTACGGCCATCTTAAAAGTATAAACGGCTTTGTCCATCATCAAAATATAAATGTCTAAGACCATCTTAAAAGAATAAACGACAGTGGCCACCCCCATATGTAAACAGTTTGTAACTCTCGACAAAGTGCATGTAGGGTCATTAAAATCGAATATGGCCCGGACCATTTACTCCACTACGACCAAGACCGTCAACACAAGATGGATAAGGCCATCAATTTTGACATTATAATATCCAATGTATAAATGACCACGGCCATCCTAGGTCACGACCAAAACAACATTCGATCTCCCCCTCCGAATTTCTTGAACTATACTCGGCAAAGTTCGCTCATAGAGCTTGACCCGAGCTTGACCTCAATAAGCAGTGGGACTATCTGTATGTGTCAAAACTTGACCTCATGATACTAAATGAGATCAATGCATTTATTAAAGCTTATTTATGACCAATAAATGGTATGACCATTTATTCACACGACTATCGGGTGGTTATCCAATTTGACAACTGAGGCGAGGCTACGACATGGCCGTCCTCACGAGGACGTCCCCTCTATGTGGTCCCCACTCCTTGGCGCCAACTGACAGATCTCCTAACTATAAATACTAAGAGAAAGATTCCTAAAGGGGGGCTGCCTCTTCTTCTTCACATCGACTTCTTAAAGAAGAGATAATACAACATTGTAAGGCTCTGAACCTCTCCATGGAGAGGCATACCAAACCAATATCATTAATAAAAGATTCTCACCCTCCTCACTTCATCTAATATCAATTGTCTCTTGCTTCTTATTCTTTTGGTCTTTGAATTTATTACGATCTGCTATGATTGACCCTCCATTTATTTTGATTGTTTTATGCTTATAAAGTAAGTTAAAACTTTGAGCTAAACATTAACAAATAAAGATGAAAAATTCTTTCAAACTTCTTATGTTTATACTTACTCATCCGAAGTTCGAAACTCTACTAATCCAAATTCACCGTACAACGTGGGTGTTTGGCTAAGCATATAAGCTAGTCAAGTACTTTTCAGTTTATTTACGCGTTTGATAATGTTAAAAGTACTTATAAGCCAAGTGTTTATAAATCAAAAATAAATCATAAGCTGGTCACCACCAACATAGGAATTTTTATCCTATAAGCACTTTATATCAACTAATCCAAATGGGCTCAAAGTCCGCTACGAGGGTTCTAGCGTTTCTTGTCAAGAAAATATCATCCCAAAAACTCAAATTTAAGACATCTGAATAAAAATTAAAAAAACATTTATCATTCCTCCTAAGGGTGGCAAGTGAGCTGGTTAGGCTCGGGCCCGGCACATGCCTGCAAGCCCATATTGATAGTGGGCCTAAACGGACCTACCCATTTACGCCTGGGACTAGGGGGCTTGAGGCCCAAGTGGGCCGGTTCATTGAAGAAGCCCGTTAGGATCGAGATCACTTAGGCTTGGGACCGGGTCCTAAGTGGGCCGGTTTAACCGATCCTAAACGGGCTCAAACGGGGCCAACGACAACTTTTAAAAAAATTCCAAATTTTTTTAGTCGTTGCAACATTTAAAAATGGCTGTTGACTTGCAAAAATGGCCTTTTGGGCTTTTTAAAATAGCTATTTAACTTCTCCATCTTTCTTTTAACCCCAAACTTTTATAATTACACTTTTCCCTATTTTCAACTATAAATACCCCTTATTCTTTTATTTTTCTCACAAAATCATCAATCTCTCCCATTTCTCAAACTCAAATTGAAGTATTCAAGTCTTCACTGATCTCTCATTTCTCAAATTCAAATCCTTAATTCAAGTTAAATCATGCCCGTTGATTCTAGATTGCGCCCATTATTTTGGAATACTTTAATGTGATAGAAGAAAATGAAGAAATTTACATAATAAAGTGCAAGAACTGCAACCGAGTCTACACTCATCGTCCAAAGTTGGAGGGCACTGGCTGTTTAATGAGGCATATAAAGAGTTGTCATGCGCTTTCTCCAGACCTTCGTATTTAAGATTTTAAGTTTATTTGAGATAATTTGTGTTATTTTAAAATTATTAGACGTATTATGCTTAATGTTTTAATTTGTTAGATTAGTTTGAAGTATTAAATATATATATATTTAGCTCAAAAATTATATTCGTATTTTATAAGCTTAAAAACAATCGAAAATATATAAGGGTAAATCGTACTCAAATATAATAAGCCCAAGAGATGATTATCGCTTCAAAATGTTTTTAGATCTATAAAAGTGTAGAAAAATAGACTTAGCTTAAGAGTGAAGCAATAGTTGGAAAACCAAGAAAGAGATAGAGATAGAGAAGTTGTATTATCTGAGAATACAATGAATCATATTACAATGTGAAGGTCTTCTTTATATAGTAGGAAACCTTTCCCGAAATAATGAAAAAGTTCAAAAGTTGGTGGCTTCCACTCAGTAAATGTCAGGCACTAAATGACGTCACTTCTTCTTCACCAATTTGGGTCGTGCCCTCACTTGGTTCGCCCATATTATAGGGGACGTGCTCACTTGGGGTGGGAGCGTTATGACCAAATTTAACCCTATACTGTTAGCCCCTTCGTTCGTTGGAGACGTACTCGATGATTGTCTTCAATGGACGGACATGCACAATTTACTTTTTACGGAAATTTGGCTGCGCCCATAGGCGCCTCTTTCACAGATCATGAGTGTGGATAATATTTGTTGTGACGTTGACATGCGACCCCCTTTTTTAAGGTGACATCACCAGTAACATGTGTCATCATTATACTTGTTCCCGAGACTGTTCAGAACATGACGTGACGTTTTGGTTTCCCGTGCCGGTTTCAGAATTGTGCCTCTTAGATTTTCGTGTGCCTTAGGCCTTATTTGTTTGCACTTAATGGAGTTCTGAATCTTAATCATTCAGATCTCAGATATTATGTGCGTTTGTTTTTAAAGTCGGAATCTTAATTATTCAGATCTTAATCATTAAGTGTGTTTTTTTACTTCACAATTACTTAATGGGTCTGTATGATTAAGATCTATAACAGAGACTTAATTTCATTAAGATGCTATTACATATTCATTATTAACTGCTGCCATCGCCTACCATTATCAACTACCACAATGCCACCACTACTACCATACTCACCCCACCACCATCATCCTCAATTATAGCTGCCATCATTATCGACCATCACCACTTGCTATCTCCACCACTCCGACCACCATAATTCTCACACACAATCAACACTCATCCACCTCAACTACTACAACTAACCACCCCATCACTATCAACAACCACAGGCGGCACCGCCCATCATTATAACCTACCACCACCCACCCACCACCTTTCTCAGTCACAACAACTACTACCACTCCCAATTATTAACTATATCCACCCACCACCACCATCCTCAATCATAATCACCACCGTTACCAATCTCTACTAGCTACTAGCATGACCCACCATCATCAACCAAAACTACCATCAACCACCACATCTAGTCGGCAATCACCTGTTATCCATCACTATAAACAGCTATCATAATTAAAAACACTATATATTTTATTGATAGAATATTAGATTAGTTAGTATTTTATTTGTATTTTATGTTTATTAGTTTTCAAATAAAGATAAATTTTATACATTCAGATGTTAAAAATCACATTCTTAATTATTTCTATCCAGATCTTAGTACACATCTTAATATATTCAGATTCAGATGTCTTAGTCTTAATACATATCTTAATATTCAGATGTGTATTCAGATTCAAACGCCTTAATTTTAAAAAAAATAAATGAGGCCTTACTCTTATAAATAGAGGAGTGGTTCAAAGAGATTCATCATTCGAACCTTTGGAGAGTTTCCCTTTGTTTGTTTCTTCATCTTTCTTTCTCGCAATAGTTGCATCGCTTCAGAGACATACCATTTCCGAGAATTGTATCTCTCATTTCTAACACTTCATGCTCTTATTATATATCATGGTGAAACACCGTGAGGGAAGCAAAAAGACTAAGGACAACGTTTCTTCTAGGGTTCCGCCCCCTTCCGATGGTGAAGGGGAAGAAGCGGAGAAAACCCTCGTTCCTTTAACGGTAAATAATATTTTACCAAAGGATTTGAGTATTCAAAAAGACTTCAATATGACATGCCCCTCTTATCCCTGGGAGCATAGCGAGTTACTTCCTGGACGCCATCAGAACTAGATACAACATTCCTGGCCATGTTGAAATGGCTCTGGTCGGGACGGACTATGTCAAAGTGCATAGGCTCGGGTTCTGTAAATTCTATAAGTACGCACTTAGGATCGGATATAATTTTTTACTTAACCCCTGGAGAAAGAGCTTTGCCACTTCTATCATCTATGCCCGGCTCAGCTCACACCTTATGCCCTGAAGGTGTGTCAAATTCTTACCATGCTTGCGGGTGAGGTTGACGACATTAGAACATGGGTGGCGGGGTTGATACTGCATGCGGAGAGATGACGTACTTGGGCTAAGTTCCATCGAATATACGACCCAACTGGTAACAACCTTCCCTGTTTTCTTTCATTTTGTTTTGGCTAGGAGACCTTTTTACCCGATATGCTTTCATTTGGTAGGTCGGGGGTGCTTCTACAAGGACAATGAAGAAGAAAACCGATGCTATCCCGTCTAGGTTTAAAGTCCGACTCCGACGAGGGAGACATATTTTTGGGAGGCTCGCTTAGAGATGGCCCCCTTTCGGCTCCTCAGCAGGGGGCTACATCGATAGATGTATCGGAGGCGGTGCCTGAGGCTGCTTCCGTAGAGATACCTGAGGCCGTACAAATAACGGCACCCAAAATCGTTCATGTGTCGGTATCTGAAGTTGCTCAAGCGGAGACAGCTTCTGAAGAAGAGGAGCCACCAGAGAGAAAGAGGCGGCAACTGATTACTAGAAAAGGAATTGCAACCATGGACGTGAGGCCTAGTGAGCCTCGTCAATAGACGAGTCCAACTTTTATGGTTGAGGCCATCCGTTCAGGGAGGATGACTCCCCATAGAATAGCTGCCATTATCCGCTCGGCCCGTGCCTCAGGAGGTGGGTAGTCTTTCACGGTTAGGGAAACAGACCTGGGATCTGAAGTTGCTCCTGGAGAAGCATCGGGCGGCTTGGCCCGCGTGGAGATGAGGGAGGGCTGGTCTACTTGCCGTATCATGATCCCTGGTGGGTATAATTTGTTAGAAGACAACGAGCAAGCCACAACGGACATGACCTTGTTATGTGCGGCTGCAGAGCATGAGACGCTCAGAAATGTTAGCAGCAGGGATCTGTCGAGGCGGATAGCCAGTTCAGCTTGCAGGTAGCTTTCGTTTTTTTTTGTTTTGAGTCTCGTGAAATAGATTTTGTACGTACTGACGCATTTCTTCTCTTCTTTTTAGACCCTCATCTTGGAGGTAGAGAAGAGGTGGCGTGGACAAAAGAAAGCGGCCACATTCAATAAAATGGGGAAAAAATATAAAGAGGTCCATGCCAAGCATCAGGCGTTGGTAGACGTATTTAAGCAGAACCCCCATTTCCGGACGTTCCGCAAGGGCCTTGGAAATCAGAGGTTCTTTTGAAGAAGAGAACGGGTGGGCTAAAAGAGAGTGATGAGCATCTGATGGTCGATTTGGCTCAAAATGTTGAGCTGGAGACCCTCCTCCAGTCAAAAGAGGAGGACTTAGAGATAAGCCGTGGAGCGGAGGCGGAGGTTGTGGGCCTAGGTGGACCTTACAGTTGAGCTTGGTGCTAGGACGGCCGAAATTGAAGCTCATAGGCGAACTTCCCCACAATATTTTGTGCATCGCGATGCGCACGAGGTGGAAGTTAAAAAGCAACGATACTTAACCCGCGCTGCCCATGAAGCGGACGGTTATATCTTCGACTCGCCTTATAGGTAGGGCTGCAATTCTGAGGACGTCAATCGTTTGGACTCCAACTCGTGGATATATAAGGCTTATCAGTCTGGAGACAGCAACGGACCGGACGACGACCAGGAAGGTCGTGATGGGAGGGGTGGCGAAGGCTCATAGTGTATATGTAGATGGGGCCTTTTCTAAGTCTAGATGTATGTATACCTTTTGGAGATAATGAAATATGACTTTTTTCTTCTGTGTCACTATTTTTCTTTTGTTCTTTAGAACTTTTATTGCGCTTTTTGTTAACTATCGGCATTGGCGGCCCTAGTCGATTCCTTGTAAAATTCTGCTTATTTTATGCCTCCAATAGACTCCTTGTAAAATTCTAATCAAGTTAGGATTTTGAATCACTCAATTTGACCTTATAATGAATGAGATATGTATGTTTTAATATTTGCAAATAGTGCAGATTTTTAAATACGCTGTTAGTGGCAATTTTGTAATTAAACCGAAAAATCTAGCAACGTAATTCTTAGTAAAATAGCCATAAAATTCTCATACGTTACCCAAATTAGACCATTCTTTTTGCTACGGTTCCGTAATTGCGATACGGATCTAATGCTTCAACCAAAAAAGAAATAGGAGCTCGTTTGTTCAATATGATATCATTTATGCTTGGAAACCCAAACTTATCCAAAACTCACCTGAGACGCTCAAGACTCCAACCAATAATTCCAACAAGTCATATATCACTACATGAACTTAGTCGAACCTCCAAAATACCCAAAACAACACCAAAACACCAAATCACCTCGAATTCAAGCCTAAGAATTTCTAAACTTCCAATTTTCGCAAATTTAAGCCTAATTCTACCACGAACCTTCAAATTATATTTCGGACACGCTACTAAGTCTAAAATCACCTAAGGATGCTAATCGAATCATAAAAATCCAAATCTGAACTCGTATACTCATAAGTTAACTTCCGGTTGACTTTTCTAACTTAGCTTTCTAACTAAGAGACTAAGTGATCATTTCACTCCAAAACTATTTCGAACCCAAACCTACCAACTCGATATAACTCAACACATCTGAACAACACATAAATAAGTATAGATGGGGTAGATGGGACTATAACTCTCAAAACGACAGACCGATCGTTACACCGGCACACCAGGCACGTTTAGGCTCGGGCCCGACTCGTTTGCTACCCTTAATTCCTCCACACGGGATAAATACTTTTTTTCTATCATTATTAAGTGGTTGTCGTTTTCATAATCATTCTTCTCCCCTCGCCCATAACAAATGAAGAATAAACAAAGACATGAGTTTCTTTTTTGTTCACTTGGTCCATGCACTACTAGTAAAAGTGTGTGTGTATATATATATATTACAATCTAGGGAAAAGACCAAAATTATACCCTTACTATTTAAATTAGCCACGTTAATACCCCGTTCTACTTTACGGCTAAAATTATCCCTACCGTTAACAAAGTTTGCAAAATTGTTCTGTCATTACTAAAGTAGATAAATTTATACCTAAATCTAAAGGATTTCCTATGTGATAACCGGGACCCCCTAATGTGTCAATTAGGCTTTTTCTACTCGCCCACCCTTTTAATAACCCTCCCCCTCCCCCACTTTATAATAACCCGCCCCAAAAAGTCATCATCCTCATCCTTTCTCTGTAAATAATTTCTGTATAACCCACCAAGAACTTCCGCTGTAAATTTCTTGTTCTCCCTATTTTTTTATTTGTTATTTTTCATATATCCGTATATTGTTTCTATTTGTATCTGTGCCGTATAATGCCAGGTAATTCCGTTATTCAAAAATCTCCGGCGGTCAATTTTCTCAACAGAAATTTCACGGCGGGAAGAAGAGAGTGGTAGAGCAGTGTGATGGTTGTCATGGCAGAAGCTGCCGATAATTGTATCTCCATCTGTCATGGCAGAAGATATATTTACTCTTCAACAAGTGAATCCCACATATGATTCTACATAATCTATTTTATGTCATAAATTGGTGAAAGAAGGTGGTGGACTGGTGAAGCGGTGGTTGTTTATTCATATTTGTGATCTTCGACTTTTCACAAGAGAAGGGTAAACGGGAAGGGAATGGTCCAAGAAATGGGCATGGATCAAGAAAATAGGCATGGGTCAAAAAAATGAGCATGAGTCTCTACAATTCGGGTTGGTATTTGCTTAGTTGACACATTAAACGAGGGGTCCTATTGCCACGTAGGAAATCTGTTAGAGTTAGGGATGATTTTGCATACTTTGTCAATAGCAGGGATAATTTTGCATACTTTATTAACTGTAGGAATAATTTTAGATCGAAAGTAAAAACGGGTATAAACGTGACTAATTTTCAATAGTAGGGGTATAATTTTCCCTACAATCTATATATGTCACGTCTCGATTTCTTTAGCCTAATAAAAATATATTGTCTAAGTGTGGTCAACTTCGGTAGCGTAAGTTTCACACTTTGTATTGTTAACGGCAGGGATAATTTTGCATACTTTATTAACTATAGGGACAGTTTTAGATCGAAAGTAAAAATAGGTATAAACGTGACTAATTTTCAATAGTATGGCATAACTTTGACAATTTTCCCTACAATCCATATATGTCACGTCTCGATTTCTTTAGCCTAATAAAACTATACGGGCTAAGTGTGGTCAACTTCGGTAGCGTAAGTTTCACACTTTGTATATAATAATTTACAACTCCAGTTGGGCCTCTGCCACCTGTCCTCGACCAAAGCTAGGAACATATTTAATTCTAATCTCTAATCTAAAAGCTTAAGTTTTTAGATGAAATGATCATATATTAACAAATACATTATTCCATCCTACTAAATATATTTGCTTTTTGTGTTCGATCTGAAATTTATGATGTTAAATGTCTTAACGTCATCGTATGGAGTAAGTATGACCAATAACCACCGGGGAAAAAATATACACAATGACAAAATAATAAAACAAATAATCAGAATGCATTGCATACTTTCTTTTTCCTTTTTTTTTTCGCACTTATATTTGCCCACAGACGAAAAATAGATGCTAAGATGCAATTTTTCTGTTCATGTCTCGTGTATTGCATGATACATGCTACGCAGCTGCCATCAATTACACTTGTAATGAAAGCATATTCCGTTTGCAAAAGAAAGAAAATGAAAGTTTATTCCTTGTTATCGTTTTCTAAAACTATAAGTTTGTTTTAGATTAATTAATATTGAAATAAATAAATCATGAAATAGTTTATTGAAATTTATTAAAGTTTTATGGAACAATCACTATGTTCACTGGAGACAAACTCAAATTGGATTCGAATCAAGCAAGTTGCTGCAAGTTGTATAAAGAAATTGACGTAAAATTGGAAACTAACTCATCAACAACAGCAACAACAACCCATTATAATCTCACATATTGGGGTCTGGGAAGAATAATATATACGCGGACCTTATCTCTACCCTGGGGTAGAGAGGCTGTTTCCAAATAGACCTCCGGCATCCTTCTCTCCAAAAACTTCCCACCTTGCTCTTGGGGAGACTCAAACTCACAACCTCTCGATTGAAAGTAGGGTTGCTTACCATCAGAGCAACCCCTCTTGTCTAACTCATCAATTTTAAGAAATGGTATCCCATTATTAACATTACTTTTCCTTCTCTTTGTCGTTTTGTTTACTTCTCTCTTTTTCTTTACCTTCTCAAGTAAGCAATAAAAAAAAAAACTCATATTTCGATTTTTTTTTAATAAAAGTTTATTAAGAAATCTCTAATGTACTTAATCATGGAAAAACGATCTTATACATAGTATTTCCTTTTCTGTAGCTTTTTTTCTTTTACAAAATAAAAGTCAAGTACAAAAATATGTCAAATATGTTGTAAAATAAAGATTGTAAAGTAAAGATAAGTATAGAGAGAAACTGATATATTATTCGAATTCAAATTGATGTTCATAATGAACTGAAGTCTCTTCTATTTATAGAAGAAAGAAAATTGTTACTGCAAGCTGCTGTGTAAGCTACTACAAGCTGCTACTATAAGCTGCTACACAAGCTGTCGTGTAAGCTGCTATTATACCAGATATGGATAATCTTCTACAGGGGGTAATGTTTATCCATGACCGGGTACCAAAGTGATAAGCTTCTTCAGGAAGCTTATTTCCAATAGAGTACTAAATGGATAAATATATTTACGGAGGAGTCACATATGGATAAGCTTCTTCAGGAAGCTTATTGACAACAGAGTACTAAATGAATATCCATAATATACTATATTTATAATACTCCCCTTAGATGTTCTTAAAAAATAATGTGCCTCATTAAAACATTACTAGGAAAAACCACGTGGGAAAAAAATCCTAGTGAAGAAAAAAGAATATACATATTTAGTAATACGCATTGCTATGTGCCTCAATTAAAACCTTATAAGGAAAACCCCATGGGAAAAAATCATAGGAAGGAAAAAAGAGTGCATCGCGTATTTTACTCCCCCCGATGAAAATCTTTTGAGTCTCTGCATTCCAATCTTGTATACCATCTTCTCGAAAGTTGAAGTTGACAAAGATTTAGTAAATAAATCTGCTGGATTATCACTTGAACGGATTTGTTGCACATCAATGTCACCATTTTTCTGAAGGTCGTGTGTGTAGAATAATTTTGGTAAAATGTGCTTCTTTCTATCTCCTTTTATAATTCAATTGGGCTATGCATCCAGCATTATCTTTGTATAAAATTGTGGGTCTTTTCTCACATTCCAAACCACATTTTTCTCGAATAACATGAATCATTGATCTCAACCATACACATTCCCTAATTGCTTCATAAATAGCTATTATCTCATCATGATTTGAAGAAGTAGCAACAATAGATTGCTTTGTAGAGCGCCATGATATGACAGTACCTCCATATGTAAATACGTACCCGGTTTGAGATCGAGCTTTATGGGGATCAGATAAATAACCTGCATCGGCATAACCAACCAGATCCGTACTATCTTTGTTAGCATAAAATAAACTCATATCAAGAGTTCCCTTTAAATATCGCAATATGCTTATTCCCGTTCCAATGTCTCTGTGTAGGAGAAGAACTATATCTTTCTAGTAAATTAACTTAAAATGATATGTCAGGCCTTGTAGCATTAGCAAGATACATTAGTGCACCAATTGCACTGAGATAGGGTACTTCGGGACTAAAGGAGTTCCTCGTCCTCTTCTGGAGGTTGGAACAAATCTTTATTCACTTCAAGTGATCGAACAACCATCAGTGTACTCAATGGGTGCGCTTTGTCCATGTAAAAGCATTTTATGCCCTTTCTATATATGCAGATTGATGGATAAAGATCCCATCTGCTAAATGTTCAATTTGCAGACCAAGACAAATTTTTGTCTTTCCAAGATCTTTCATCTCAAATTCTCTCTTAGATATTCAATTTCCTTTTGAAGCTCTTCTGGAGTTCCAACAAGATTTATGTCATCAACATAAATAGCAAGTATAACAAATCCCGATGTCATTTTCTTTATAAAAATACATGGTCAAATAACATCATTTATGTAACCTTCTTTTAGCAAATATTCACTAAGATGATTATACCACATGCGCTCAGATTGCTTTAAACCGTACAAAGATCTTTGTAATCTGATTGAATACATTTCCTGGGATTTTGCTTCATGCATTTTAAATCATTTAGGAATTTTCATATAAATTTCATTATCAAGTGAACCATACAGATAAGCTGTAACTACATCCATTAGATGTGTTTCAAGCTTTTCATGTAGTGCTAAACTGGAGATATCGAAATGTTATGGCATCCATAATAGGTGAATATGTTTCATCAACATCAACTTCAGATCATTGTGAGAATCCTTGTGCAACAAGGCGAACTTTGTATCTTTGAACTTTATTTTTGTCATTCCTTTTTCACATAAAAACCCATTTATGACCAACTGATTTTATACCAGCAGGTGCTTGGACTACTGGTCCAAAGACCTCTGTTTTAGCAAGTGAATTTAATTCCGATTGAATTTCCTCTTGCCATTTTGGCCAATCAGATCTTTGTCGACATTCTTCGACGGATCGGAGTTCAAGATCCTCATTATCTTGTATAATGTTTAGTGCAACATTATATGCAAAAATATTATCCACCACTATTTCAGATCAATTTAAATTAATCCCATCACCGGTCGAACTTATTAAAAGTTCTTCACTTACATGAGCTTCGGGTTCATTGATTTCTTCAGGAATCTCATAACTAATCAAATCACGGGTCTCTTCAGGAGATCCCTTCATAGTATTGTTTTGATCATTTGTTAATTTTCTTTTTCAAGGATTTTGATCTTTAGAACCCAAAAGCCTACCACGCTTCAGGTGTGCTTTAGGTTCACTAGCTCTCATGCTAGTAGATGGTCCTACTGTGATATCAACTCGGATAGACATTCTTTGCTGGGATATGTGACTTAGTTATCCTTTTCAAATAAGTAAATGCGTCGGGCATTTGATTTGCTATATTCTGTAAATGGATGATCTTCTGAACCTCCTGATTACATATTGGGATATGTGGATCAAAGTGAGATAATGATGAAACTTTCAACACAATTTCTCTTTTGATTTTCTTTTTCTCTCCCCTCAATTGTGGGAAATTTATTTCATCAAATCGACAATCTATAAATCGAGCAATAAATAAATCTCCTGTCAATGGTTCAAGATAGCGAATAATAGAGGGTGATTCAAACCCTATATATATTCCTATCCTTCTCTGTGGTCCCATATTACTGCACTGTGGTAGTGCTACTAGCACATATACAGCACATCCGAATTCGTAGATGGGCAATATTTGGTTCATGACCAAAAACTAATTGTGACATAGAATATTTATTATAGTGTGTCGGTCTGAGACAGATAAGTGATGTTGCATGCAAGATAGCATGGCCCCAAACAGTAGTGGGCAATTTTGTTTTCATAAGTAGTGGTCTTGCTATTAATTGCAGGCGTTCAATAAATGACTCTACAAGGCCATTTTGAGTATGAACATAAGCTACACGATGTTCAAATTTTATCCCAACTGATAGACAATAGTCATCAAAAGCTTGAGATGAGAATTATCCAACATTATCGAGGCAAATAGTCTTTATAGGATAATCTAGGAATTGTGCCCTTAATCAAATTATTTGGGCTAATAGCTTCGCAAACGCCAGGTTGCGAGATGATAGTAGGCACACATGAGACCATCTTGAAGATGCATCTATTAAAACCATAAAATATCTAAACAACCCACTTGGTAGGTGAATAGGTCCGCATATATCCCCATGTATATGCTCTAAAAAGGTAGGGGATTCAATGCCAACCTTCATTGGTGATGGTCTAGTGATCATTTTGCCTTGACAACAAGCATCACAAGAAAATTCGTCATTTGTAAGAATATTCAGGTTCTTTAATGGATGCCATACGAATTTTCAGTAATTCGTCTCTTTATTATTGATCCAGGATGGCCCAAACGGCCAAGCCAAAGCACAAAAGTAAATGAATATGTAAACTTCTGGTTTACGATAGAGTGTGCTTCAACTGTACTGATTTTTGAACAGTATAAGCCAGAAGATAAAGTTGGTAACTTTTCTACAATGCATTTCTAGCCAGAAATATTCTTTGTAATGCAAAGATATTCTACGTTTATTTTAGTTATTGTCTCAACATGATACCCATTTCGGCGGATATCCGATAAAACTCAACAAGTTTCTTCTGGACTTGGAGGAGAACAATGCATTGTCTATAATAAGTTTTGTTCCCTTAGAGAGAAATATAATGGCTCTTCCAGAGCCTTCAATCAAACTTATATTACCAGAAATTGTTGAAACATTTTCTTTTTTCCTTATGCAAATAAGAAAAGTATTTCTGATTCTTGAATATGCATGAGTTGTTCCACTAATTAAACAAATATTTTCATGATTCGTCTTTGATCTAAACATAATTTGAGGATTATCCATATTCTTCAAAATAAATATTGTAGTAAATATTATTATCAAAGCATATTTTTACACAACTATACTAACTAATACAAATAACCAAATTTAAATTTCTACAGATGCATCAGCGATCACATAACTTGTTTCTCCTTCTGGGAGTGAAAAATAATCAGCTACATTCAAATGCACGAAGTCAATATTATCTTCAGAAATAAAATTTACTTCAGCATTTTCCTCTGTCTTCTTTAGGGAGGCTTGATAAATCTCAATCAGGTGATTTGGCATACGACAGGTACGTGACCAGTGCCCTTTTCCTCCACGTCTATAGCATGCATATTCTACATTTTTGGCTTGCACCGCTTCATGATTTTGTTCCTTCCTTTTCCACTGCTGGTGGTTAGAAGGGTTCTTTGGTGCATTATTATTACCATGATTAGGGTTTCGTCCCCAACCACGGCCATGACCACGACTGGGGCCGCGACCTCTTCCATGTTTAGCTTGGTGGAAGTTCGTCTCATTCACTTCAGGAAATGGACAAGAACGAGTAGGGCGACTTTCATGATTTTTCATTAATAGCCCATTATGTTGCTCGGCCACAAGAAGATATGAGATAAGTTCAGAATACTTTTTAAATCCCATCTCTCGATATTACTGCTGCAGAAGCATATTCGAGGCATGAAAAGTGGTGAAGTTTTCTCCAACATATCATGATCAGTAATATTATCACCATATAATTTTAATTGTGAAATAATTTGAAATATAGCAAAATTATACTCACTTATAAATTTAAAATCTTTGCAGCCTTAGATGAGTCCAATCACATCGTGTCTGTGGAAGAGCGACCATCTGCAGGTGGTCATATCTATCTTTCAAATTATTCCACAGTATAACTGGATCTTTAACAGTAAGATATTTCATTTTCAGGCCCTCATCAAGGTGATGGCGTATGAATATCATTGCTTTGGCACGGTCTTGGTTTGATGCTTGATTTTTGTCTTTGATGGTGTCTGCCAGACCCATCGCATCAAGATGAATTTCAGCATCAAACACCGAAGACATGTAGCTTTTGCCCGATATATCCAGGGCAAATTCAATTTAGAAAGATTTGACGTTATATAGAAAAAGAAAGTTTGTACCTTAGATACTTTTAAAGTATTTGCTCGAGATGACAGAGTCTCGTGATGATAACGTGTTATAAAATAAAGACTATAAAGTAAAGACATGTGTAGAGAGAAACTGATATATTATTCGAATTCAAATTGATGTACATAATGAACTGAAGTCTCTTCTATTAATAGAAGAAAGGAAACTGCTGTGTAAGCTACTACTGCAAGCTGCTGTGCAAGCTGCTAATATACCAGGTATGATAATCTTCTACCGGGTAATATTTATCCATAACCGGGTACCGAAGTGATAAGCTTTTTCAGGAAGTTCATTTCCAATAGAGTACTAAATGGATAAACATATTTACGGTGGAGTCCCATATGGATAAGCTTCTTCAGGAAACTTATTTATAACGGAGTACTAAACAAATATCTATAATATAATATATTTATAACAGAATAATTTTATTTTTCCAGCTTAATTTGGGGGAGTTTCTTTAAGACGTTGCTTGCAAGAAAAAGAAAATGCCTTTATCTTTGTTACATTTTTTGGTGGTAATTAAGTCATTTTATTGTTCTTTGTTACAAAACTAAAAGTACAAAAACGTATAAAAAGAAAGATGTGGCTAGTTCGTGAGGTGTGAACCCTATGATTAAGTCTAAATTTAAATCACATCATATTAATACATAATAGGAGTAATAGATAGTGCCACATCATTTCCACATTAGGATCTTTTTATTATTAATATTTTTCTTATAACAGATTGACCGTCCATGTCTGTAGTCCTCATGTGGTGCATTCTTATTCGTTAAAGACTTTTAAATAAAAATAAGAAAATTTCCCAAGATTATCAAAATCATTATTCATTAAGTGTAAGGTGGAAAACGAAGATTTGTTTCCAAACATAGGCAATGCCCGCGCTGGCAATCTATTATTTTCCTTCTTTCATTTTAAGTGATCAATTGGATATGAAAATTAAAAAAAATTAAATTTATACTATTAAATATGTCATAAGATATATATATGGTTATAAAAATTAATGCGATTATAAAAACTTACTAGTAACAATAAAATAAAATTTAAATTAACTTATTTTCAAAATTAAAAAGGATATTTATTCAAATAGCTGCCCATATTTATTATTTACTTTTGTTAACTATATGCACAGTTCTACATGATTATACATATTTATACACATATAATACATAAATTAAGCATATATTTTACATCCACGACTATTTTTAGTTTAAGATGTTGGGTAATCGACTATTTGGGTTAAATATTAAAAAGGTAAAAAGGGATACAATTATTATTTTTTATTTAAAAAATGTAAACATTTGATTAAACCGAAAAATCATGGAGAATGTAGAGAGAGAGAATCTAGAGAGAAGGAGGAGCGTCTGAGAGAAGTCTCTGGAAGCTAGAGAATATTATTAAACAGAAAAGAAGATGAAATAAACTCCGTGTGTGTAAAATATCTGAGGGACTACTATATATACATGTATCATTGGGTCGGGTCAGACGACCCAATGGCAGAAAGGAAATGGGGCTCAGACATATTGGGCTCGGTACATACATTTGGCCCAAATAACAAACAGATCATCATAGCCCATACAATGTATATCAGAGAATACAATAAATATACAGTGTGTATACAGTGTGTACAATCATGTAATCTCTTTCATCTCAACACCCCCCCTCAAGTTGGAGGGGGAAACCACCTGCAACTTGGATAACAGCGGAAGAAGCATAGTGCCAGGCAGTGGCTTAGTGAGTAGGTCGGCCAGTTGACGAGAAGTGGGAACATGAAGCAGCTTGAGAAAATCAGATTGCAGCGAGTCCTGAACAAAATGGCAGTCCACCTCGATATGTTTGGTACATTCATGAAAAAACAGGATTGTTAGCAATATGAACAGCAACCTGACTATCACAATATACAGAAATAAGAGAAGAAACAGATACCCCAAGATCAACCAACAAGCGAGAAAGCCAAGTTAACTCAGCAACAACTTTGCTGAGAGCTCTATATTCTGCCTCAGCAGAAGACAGAGAAACAACAGGTTGCTTCTTCGATTTCCAACTGATCAAGCAACTACCCAAAAGTACACAAAATCCAGTAACAGATCGTCTAGTATCAGGGCATGCAGTCCAGTCACTATCAGAATACCCAGTAACAGAGAAATCAGCATGAGCAGAATAAAATAAACCCAAGGAGGGAGTGCCCTTAAGGTATCTCAGAACATGCAGGGCAGCAGTCATATGGGGAAGTCTGGGGCATTTGAGGAATTGACTCAGATGTTGGACTGCAAAGCATATGTCAGGCCTAGTATGAGTCAGGAACAACATTTTACCAACTAGACTCCTGTACTGGTCAGGAGATGATAAAAGGTCACTAGAATCAGCATGAAGTTTGACATTAGTGTCCGAAGGAGACACAACAGAGGAGACATTTGTACAATCAAACTGATGCATCAAATCAGAAATATACTTATGCTGATTAGGATCATTCCACCAGGAGCAACTGACATTTCAAGACCCAAAAAATAATGCAAGGATCCTAAATCTTTAATCTTAAACTGATCATCAAGAAACAATTTCAGTGCAATAATTTCATCACTGTAAAATCCCCAGTAAGGATAATATCATCCACATAGACTGCCACCACCACAAAGGAGCCAGGTTTACCTTTGATGAACAAAGAATATTCATTCAAATAATGTCTGTACCCTCTGGAGCAGGAACTGTCAAACCTGGAGGAAGTTTCATGTAAAATTCCTCATCCAAATCACCATGGAGAAAAGCATTATTGACATCAAGCTGAAATAAAGGCCAGTGATTCTTGACAGCCACAACAATCAAGCATTTCACAGTACTCATCTTAATCACTGGAGAAAAAGTGTCAGTAAAATCAATCCCCTCAACTTGTGTATCACCCCTAATAACCAACCTTGCTTTATACCTTTCAACAAGACCATCAGACTTGTATTTGATTTTATAAACCCACTTACAACCAATGGGTTTCTTACCAGCAGGAAGAGGGACAATATCCCAAGTATGGTTAGCCTCCAAAGCAGCAAACTCCTGTCTCATTGCATCCTGCCATGCTGGGACAAATGCAGCTTGAGAGTAATACATAGGTTCAGATTCCAAAGTGGAGGAAGAAGAACCAGAAAATGCAGGGAGTTGACAGACATAATCCTTAAGGTAGGAAGGGGGTTTATGCTGTCTAGTGGACTTTCTAGAAGTGGGAAGAGGATGGGAAAGAGGTAACACAGGAGCAGAGAGATCAGGATTGAAAGAAGGAAGGGAAGATGGACCAGCATCAGGAAAATCAGGTGCAGGAGAATCAGAATTAGAAGGAAGAACAGGAGAATCAGGGGAAGTAAATATAGGAAAGTCTGAGGCAGTGAAGTCATCAGCAGGAGGAATAGAAGGAACATATGAAGAAGAAGGGTGAACAGAAGTAGGATTATTCTTAAAAGGAAAATAAGATTCATGGAAGACAACATCCCTTGAAACAAAACACTTCTTGGTAACCAAGTTATACAGTTTATAACCCTTCTTGGCAAAGGGGTAACCCAGAAACACACAAGAACGGGCTCTAGGTTTCAGCTTGTCCCTTTGAGGGATAGGGACAGCAGCATAAGCAAGGCATCCAAATGCCCTCAAATGGGAATAGGATGGAGCTTTGCCATACAAAATTTCATGGGGAGACTTATGGTGAAGAATTCTGGAAGGTATTTTGTTAAGAAGATAGGTGGCATTTAACAGACAATCCCCCCAGAAAGACACAGATAGGCCAGACTGAAAAAGCAAGGCTCTACATGTTTCAAGGAGTGTCTGTGTTTTCTTTCAACAACCCCATTCTGTTGAGGTGAATGAGGGCAGGAGGTTTGATGAATAATCCCCTGGCTACTAAAAAAGGATATTCCCTCAGTGCTGGATCCCAATTCTAAGGCATTGTCACTTCTGACAGTCTGAACCACAGAGTTAAACTGAGTCTTAACAAAAGAAATGAAAGACTTAAGCAGGGAAAATGCATTGCTTTTGGATCCCATTAAGTGTGTCCAGGTTGCCCTAGAAAAATCATCAACTATAGTAAGGAAGTATTTGTAACCATAAGAAGTAGAAGTGTGGTAAGGCCCCCAAGTATCCACATGTATTAATTGAAATGGTCTAGTTGTACTGATACTGCTGTCATGAAAAGGGAGTCTAGTCTGCTTTGCCATAGGGCAGATAGAACATGGAAAGGGTTGTTTAGGATCAAGTGGAAAAGACAAACCCGAAATATGTTGTTATATTTTCAAAAGAAGTATGTGCCAGTCTTAAATGCCAAATGTAATTCATATCATTGATAACAACATTATTACAAATGGAATTGTTCACAAATGGAAGTAAGCCAACATTTTTGCTGTCAGACACAGTGTCATCATTACAAAAATCAAACAAAGCACACACAGAAGTAAAAGGAGAAACAGAAGAGGGAGAAGGGGAAGGAGGCACCCAAGATAGTTTGTATAAGCCAGCTTCCTCTTTACCAAGATCCAGAGGCCTCTTCAGAGAAGGTCCTGTATCATGTGAAGTAAACAGGAAGTTGGAGTGAACAAAACTATACAGTGCAACTGTTTAATCAACTTGTGAACAGAAATCTAGTTGTGTTTAAAGGAAGGAACCAGAAGCACATTATGAAGAGTAAGGGAAGAAGTTAATGCAAAAGAACATGTACAAGTTACATTTACTTTGTAACCATTAGGTAAAGTTACAAGATAAGGAACAGTCAAAGGTATGATGTTAAAGAGTAGGTTTTTATTATGTGTCATATGATTAGATGCCCCTGAATCAATGATCCATGTGACAGAATTAATATGTGTAAGCATGCATAATTTGGAATCAAAAACAAGAGTCTCAGTCAACATTGTACCAGCAAAATTAGCAGCACACATAGAAGGAGGAGTTTGATCACTGGAATCCCCTAACTTGGTCTGTTGCAACAGGCTCATCAATTGATCATAGTGGTGTCTTCTCAACCCTGGTATCACAGAACTGTGACCATCTATGTGGCTGGCAGAAGGATCCCCAAGAGGAACAGACAAATTAGGATTCTTATGATTAACAGACACACATTCAACACCAGTGGAGACATGAGCAGCTGCAGATTTACTTCCCTTGTTGTAATTTATGCTTTGAGGGAACCCATGTATCTTGTAGCACTTATCAATTAAGTGCCCAGATTTCTTGCAGTATCTGCAAAATAAGGGCCCTCTATTTTGCTCAAAATTAATTCTGGGTCTGAAAATAGGAGGTCGAGGCACTGTGGCCTGATTAAACCCAATTGAGTGCTTGTTTGTATGAGCATTAAAAGACATAGAATCTGGAATGATTTGGGAAATAGATTGAACTTGTCTTTGTTTCTCATCATTAAGCACTATGTTGTAAACACTGTCAAGGGAAGGAAATGGGTGCATCATCAACAAATTACTCCTAACCCCCATGTATACTTCATTTAACCCCATAAGGAACTGGAATACCTTGTTTTCATCATCTTCCTCAATTATTCCATTTTAGCAGCACACACACATCTATACCCATGATTTGTGCACATTGTGCCCAATTCATCCCACAAGCCTTTGAGCTTGTTAAAGTATGAGGTTATGTCTAAGGAGTCTTGAGATGTGTGGGAGAGTTCCCTTTTTAATTCAAAAATATTGGTCTTGTTAGGGGTACCATATCTTTTCTCAATTTGGGACCATATATTCTGTGCAGTATCGGAATATTGCACACTATCAGCAATTTGAGGAGACAGGGAGGAGGACAACCAGGAAATGACCATGTTATTACACCTATCCCACAGTCTCTGTTGAGCCACATTAGTGGTAGGACGAGGACATGAACCGTCAACAAATCCGATTTTATTTTTAGCATATAAAGCAACAATCATCTTATGCCTCCAGCCCCCATAACCACTACCGAGAAGGGAGTGGGAACAAGAGAGACCCCGGGACATTAGAGGAATATACAAAAAGGCGACTGGTAGAGTCTATCGAGGCGGAGGTACCAGCATTCGTATTAGAAGCCATAATAAAACCAGATATTCACACACAAAACCAGATATTCACACACAAAACCAGATACTCACATATGGAGCCAGATAATCACACACAAAGCATACAATACTCAAGATAAGGAAAGAGTTACCCTCCTTCTTCGCGACCGGAGAAGATCGGCCTTCAATCAAACAGAGAAAACCCTAGGTACAAAACCCTAGGTGCAACCGTCGAAATCCTTACTGGAAGTATGGTCAGGGATGTCGGAAAGTCACCCAAAACATTCACTTAGTGAGAATCGAGCCACCGGATAGCAATAAAACCCTCGGTTAAACCACCAGAAACCCTAGAAGCCGATAGGTCACCCAAAAATTACCCAAAAATCATCAGAAAATCTCCCAGAACGTTCGAGTGAAGAAAATACACTCAGATATCATGAAGAAAAACTCAGAAAGGCATCCGATTTAGATCAGAATCGTTATCGACCACAAGGTCTCAGAAACACCCCCAAAAATCTCAAAAGAGACTTCAACCAAGACAATGAGATACAGAAAAACATAGTCGGATCGTCATCGAGGCTCTGATACCATGTAAATATTGAGATTAAACTGAAAAATCATGGAGAATGTATAGAGAGAATCTAGAGAGAAGGAGGACCGTCTGAGAGAAGTCACTGGAAGCCAGAAAATATTATTAAACAGAAAAGAAGATGAAATGAAATCTGTGTGTGTAAAATATATGAGGGACTACTATATATACATGTATCATTGGGTCGGGTCAGACGACCCAATGGCAGAAAGGAAATGGGGCTCAGAAATATTGGGCTCGGTACATACATTTGGCCGAAATAACAAACAGATCATCATAGCCCATACAATGTATACCAAAGAATACAATAAATATACAGATTGTATACAATGTGTACAATCATGTAATCTCTTTCATCTCAAAAAAAAAAAGTATATACTATGGTGGGTATTCGTTAAAGACTTATAATTTTAAATTAAGGTAAGAAAATTTCCAAAGATTATAAGAAATCACAATTGATAAGGAAAATTGGTGTAAACTGATATTTGTTCCAAACATAGGTAATGCCCAGCAATCTATTAATATACGGCCTGAAATTAATTGACAGCACAATCGCTGACGTGGATTCTCCAAATTCCCACTCAATCATTGAGTTTTTTCTTCCCTTTTAGACTCCGCCCCTTCTTTCATTTTCACTCTTCCCGGAAAAAAAAAGCTCTTTTTTGTGAACGAAAAAAAGAAGAAGCAAAAAGCCATCCTTTCTGTTTATTTCAGAATTTAATACAAATTGATTCTCTTTTTGTTCTCTGTACACGAAATTCGCTTTAACGAATCAGAATTTAGAGACGGATTGAGAAGCTGGAGTTTGTTTGTGCTCTGTGATATGTCTTTCATGGCTACTTTTTTTGTTCCTGAGGAAACAAAGGAAGAAAAAGGCGCGTGGGAAGAAGAAAGATAATAGACAATATATCTTTTTCTACTAATTGTCAATCTCCGAAATAAGCAGAAGTAGAGCAAATAACTATTAACTTTTATAGTTTTTCTGTATCTGTATATCCATATCTCTGTTTCGATCTCTACTTCTGCTGGTAATTATTTGTTTTTTTATTATTATTTTTTGTTTGTTAGTATAAAAGAAATTGATTTTTGACGGTGAATTTTGTTTGTTCTTTTCAGTTTGACGGTAAACGAAACGATGTCGACGACGGTAATCAGTGAGTCGGTGGTGATGAACGCTGCGGCGGAGGCACAAACGGTAACGGCGAAACTAACGGCGCCAACAATCGATTTGGATTTCGCTACATGCGAATGCTGCGGATTGACGGAGGAATGTACTCTGGCTTATATACAGACAATTCGGGAACGGTATCAAGGGAAATGGATATGCGGATTGTGTGCGGAGGCTGTGAAGGATGAGATGATCCGACGCGAAAGGCTGATAAATACGGAAGAGGCTTTGACACGTCACTTCAATTTCTGTAAGAAGTTCAGTTCGTCTAGTCCTCCGCCGGTGGATCCGACGGTTCACTTGATCGCCGCCATGAGGCAGCTGCTGAGGAGAAGTTTGGATTCACCTAAATTGCTTAGGTCAATGCCCTGTAGTCCGACAAGGAACGGTAGAGAAATGAAGCCTAACGTGTTGGTTCGTGCCGATAGTTGTATTCCTACACTCTCATTGGTGGAATCTGCTGCGTGTCATGCCATGGAAATGGATCAAAATTGTGAATGAAAGCGGTAATTGTAATTTCTATGTTTATTTTCAATTCCCAAATCCCCGCCATGAAAAAAAGAAATAAATTAAGGAAAAAAAACTTTAGTGCTTAATTTGACCCGAAGTGTAAACAGAGTAGGACTAACACTATTTGGCAGTTGTGATGGAATGGGAACAGTATTTGCTCTAAATTTTCATGATTGAAGTGTGAATTCTGTTTATTCAACGGATTTTACAATTTCGGTTTGCCATCTTAGTATGCACCTGTAAATATATATTAGCAAAAGCTATGTTCTGATTGATAACCTGCCTATATAATTTTTTGGCAATTAAACAACATGAAATGTCCTGTTTTATGGAATTTTTTTCACCTCTTTTCGAACTAGCTACGACTTCATGGGTTTTATCAATTATGCAAAGATATATTTAACGGACAATGCTTGCATTGCTGTATTATAACATGAAAAAGCAATGTTGAAGGGTGCTTTCTAATTGTGGTTTAGTCAGAGCCTTGGCCAAAGTTGTTATCCAGGATAATGTTGCATGCAATATGCCCTTACGGTCTGCTCCCTTCTCGTGCTTTCCGTATAATGGGAGTTTGTTGTCATGCGATCAGTAGGTCACAAGTTCGAACAGTGTAAATTGCCTCTTATAAAAATGCAGGTTAAGACTGCATACAATAGATCCTTGTGGTCCAGCCCTTCCCCGGGTCTCGCTCATAACATGAGCTTAGTGCACCAGACTTCTTTTCAGAGGAAAAAAAGGAAGAAAAGAAATCATATTTTGAAAGTTCACGAGGATTATAAGAATAAACATCTCTCTCTTCGTCTCTTCGTCTAACTCTGGGGTATCAAATTAGCTGAAAGAAGTTGGACAGATCTTCTCCCTAATAGTGATAAGAGACCTAGAAGAGGAAAGATTCTTGCTTTTTCTGGCTTATGGAGGATAGCAGAGTAAGTATGATTTAGCTACAAAGAGCCCAAAATTGAGAAAATGACAATATCATATTAGTACACGTGACTTGCCCTGGAATAAAATAGTGAAGAAAATCTCGTGGATGAGATGTGGAGGTTCTGCCTTTGAGACAGAACTGAATGGGCGTTGCGTTAGCTAATAGATGTAAATCGAAAGTACCACTGCGGGCCTAAGCAACCCTGTTGGTTGTGACACTCGTATATCAGAGCTGTCAAAACGGACTAATAGCCTAAACCTCACGGGCTTTTAAATTTGAAAGTTAGGACGGACCGATCCTTCATCTACATGGCCCTTAAAATGCTCAACCTAGCCCTAAGAGGGCCGCGAGTTAAGGCGGGTCGGCCCTTTAATTTTTTTGAAAAAAATAGTTTATCAAATCTTTATATATTTTTTCGTGATCAACCGAGAGGTTGTGAGTTCGAGTCTCCCCAAGAGCAAGGTGGGAAGTTCTTGGAGTGAAGGATGCCGGGTCTATTTGGAAACAGCCTCTCTATCTAAGGGTAGAGGTAAGGTCTGCGTACACACTACCCTCCCCAGACCCCATTAAGTGGGATTATACTGAGTTGTTGTTGTTGATGATATATCCTCTTAATCATATGAACGATTTTTGTTTATTTAGAGAGTACAAGAATCTTGATATTTGAAAAGGAATCTCGTAATTGAAATGCAAATTCTCTTAATCTCTAGCTCCTTTTGTTTTAACGTTACATGAATATTTTTTAGTATTTTTCTTTCATTTTCCTTAGGTTCAGGAATTGCTTCAATAAGTTTTTGTGTTAAGGTATTTTAATTTAGGTTTAACATTATTTGTTAATTTCATCATTATTATCCATAAAATTTTCTATTGTTGCTAATTTTCTTTGGGTATTAAAACTTGACTTTTTTCTATATTGAAGAGAAGTTTAATAATTAATATTATATTAAAGTAACCAAATTGATTATTGGCCACTTAAAATAATATTTTTTTTTGAAAAAAATTATTATTGGCCACTTATAACTTTTCGAGTTCGTTGTTAATTAAGCAAAAGAAAAACTAATTTTGTCATACTACATGCATGTCAAAAATATAAATTCTAGTTGATATGAAAGGGTAAATGAGCAATTTAAGGTTGGAAAATTGGGATAATAGTTAATATTTTTTAGTTTTTACTTGTTAAAAATATTTAAATTTAAATTTAATAATTTTTGACCCACGGGCCTTCTCGGTCAAGCCTCAAGGCCAGTAGACTGACTTAGGCGGGCTTATAAGTCTCAGTTTTAATGATCTAAAAAAAATCACAACCTAACCCAATCCTATTCAAGTAACAGGTTGGGTTGACCTCATGGGCCAAGCTCATTTTGACAGCTTTACGTACCTTTGATATCCTTAACTAGAGGCTTCTTATTCAAACTCCTAATGGACCTTATACAACTCGAGCCTGAATTATATTTGTGTGTATTTTATATATATATATATATATATATCTATATATATATATATATATATATATATATATATATATATATATATATATAGGTGTGAGGGAGGGCCATTTGTCTGCAAGTGATGAAGATGTTGATGCTAGGTCAGGATGTCCACCCCTTAATTTGATTATAGTCCCATCCTGTTTTGTTCCATTCGGACTGACTTCAATCATTTTTACTCCATTTGTTATCACCACCGAACTCAATTATGGCCTCGTCTTACTTTTTAGACAGTCAACTGAAAGCTGTGCAATATGGATATGTTGATTGATCGAAGTTTTCTACCCTCATCTTTATTGCTATTATTATTTGAATATAAAGAAGCATGGCTCACAAGCTTCCAAACAGTTCATACTGCAAACAAACCCCCATTGTTTTTGGATTTATTAGGTATGAACAGTTTATGCTACAACCGGATAAACTAACTGTAGTCTGCGATGATAGAACAAGTTCATACAGTTTATTAATTTGAGAACCACTTAGCAAGTATTCTCTATTTTTAATGCAGAGTTGCCAAATACATATGTTAGAATTAGTTTGAGATACACACAAGCTAAGCCGCACATCATCGACCACAATCAGAAATTAGAAAGAGATTACAAGGGTATAAAGAAAGGGACTGCCTGTTGTATTCCGACTTTTAGAACTAGTTTGATTTTTCAAATATGAAACAAAATTTGTCTATACGTGGCACGAAGTTTCCAGAGGAGGATCTGGAGGACCATGTGGTCAAGTCACTTCCATTATTGGAAATAACATATCAAAATAATTGACAAACATAACTTATTAGTGGTTTACATAAGATTAGGAGTCTATGTAATTGACTTCTAACCACCGATAATGCAAGTTGTATTCGGCAAATTTAGTTACCTACGTTCTTAGGTTATCTATGCACGCTTACGACAAGAACGGCCTAATTAATACCGACTCTAATAAGGGCGGCCCCAACAAGCGGACGGACCAGGCGACATGACTCGAGAAGTTCTGACTTTTCCGTACATTAAGACCACCAACCCTTTGTACTTTTTTGATTATTTCGAGGAAGGTCCCTTAGTATATAAAAGGGATCTTCCCTTTTTAAAGGACTCATGTGTATCTTATTATTAAGAATTTACAACTCTCTTTCTCTCTCTTTCTAGTGCAACGACTCTCTCTTACTTTATTGTTCTTATCTCTCAAGCTATCTTCAATATTATCTCAGATCTTAACAAAGTAGTTTCCTCTAGTTCATATTACGCTTGATTCCGATTGACCCATATCATTTTTTTGATTGCTTTTGAGCTTAACAAAGTACTTAACTTTTTAGCCAAACACAAGTGTTGTTTTCTATTTATGAGATTAGGTTAACAACTCTTCAAGTATAGCAGAACAGCCAAGTACTCATTGATTGGGTGACCTGATAGTGATTACTAGAACACTTGGTTATAATATGAGTATCACTTTATTGAGTTGCAAGGAAAGTACATTTAAGTGAATCGGGGCCAATTACAAGTACTTGGAGCAAGTATCAAACCATGGACGCACTCAAAAGCACGATAGTCCAAGAGCAAATCGCGAAGTTCTGCACCTGAAACAACATTTGGATTAATTAAAGCAAAACGCGAAATTTATACTACTAGTATAAGATAACCTTAGCATACAATAATGCAATAACCCACCAATTTCATTAGCCAAAATTGATTCCTTGCGCCAATGGTAGTTCATTCCCATAATTGATTGTACTGCAATGGCAGGGAATAACCCCAAGCAAGTCAGCAAAAAACATCAGATAAGACATTCAGTAATGAGAATTATAAGATACAAAAATCTATGTTATTTACAACATAGTAACTAATTCAAGATGCTTAAAGTGCAACATGAAGCAATGAGTTTGAGCAGTGAGCTTCCGTGAATGCAGCATGCAAATGTATTAAATGAGAAATTACCAAGTTGAGCGCCTCATATATTGTTTCCAAGAATCACTTCCTGCCTCACGGCCACCACCGGTACCTTTTTCACCTCCAAAAGCACCACCAATTTCAGCTCCATTTGTTGGTATGTTTACATTGACGATGCCGCAGTCACTTCCTTGAGCTCTGCAACACATAGAGGCACGAGGGAACCAGGGGTTATATTTATAAATGAGAATGAAAATTCATCTAAACCACATGCTCAAAAACTCTATAGATTGCTTACCCAATCCACTTAAACATCACTTGTGGATTTCGGGTGAAGATGGAACTACTTAAACCTTGAGGGACAGAGTTGTTAATTTCAACTGCTTCTTCGAAACTCTGAAAGCAGAAATTTGGACTGAGAAACTGATTCCAAAGAAGTTTTACCAAATATGGGGACAGAACGTCATTAGTCATCTTGAAAATTCAATGTCTTTGAAAGGAAATACCTTAAACTTCATTACATAAAGAACTGGAGCAAACAATTCTTCCTTCACAACTTCAGCTTTTGAAGATATTTCAACAATTGTTGGATGCACAAAGTTACCCTCAGATTCTATGATTGAACCACCTGTAAGGATCTTTCCACCCTGCAAAGCATATAATTTGAAAAGAAAAAGTTTCACTAACATTTTTCTCTCTGTTGAAAAAGGAAAAGTCCAATTCCATTATACAGATATGGTCCTAAGTCCAGCTGAGTAACCAAAAAATGGTTTCTGTTTTCTTTTTATAGATTTATTATGACCATTATGATCTGACACTTTACTAGAGCTATTCTTATGAAGATAAAATTGTGCAACTTTAGCAAATTCCAGTTTAGGAATGGGAATTGAAAAGAAAAAGTTTCACTAACATTTTTCTCTCTGTTGAAAAAGGAAAAGTCCAATTCCATTATACAGATATGGTCCTAAGTCCAGCTGAGTAACCAAAAAATGGTTTCTGCTTTCTTTTTATAAATTTATTATGACCATTATGATCTGATACTTTACTAGAGCTATTCTTATGAAGATAAAATTGTGCAACTTTAGCAAATTCCAGTTTACTAGAGCTACAGATTTACGCTATTTCTGCTGGAGTTACTAATGCTCTTTTGTTTTTGTCTTTCCTTTCCTTCACTGAGCCGAGGGTCGATTGGAAACAGCCTCTCTGCCCTTTCGGGTAGGGGTCAGACTCGTCTACATATTACCCTCCCCATACCCCACTTTGTGGGACTATACTGGGTAGTTGTTGTTGTTGTTGAATGGGAATTGAAAGTCTCAAGAATCGGGACATACCTGGGACTTGATATTTTGGATTCCCTTCTGAAAGTTTTCCCTAGAAGTGCGAGTATGCAGTGGCCCAAGTAAGATACCTTTTTCTAAAGGGTCCCCTATCTTTACTTGCTTGTACACATCAACTAGCGGTTCAAGTACCTTCTCATAAACTGTCTCGTGAACAAGCTTCAAGCAGAAAAAGATTTATGAAGAAAAACAGTACGAAGTTTTGAAAGTGAGAGCTTTATACATCAAAATGAATAAGATTTAAAAAATCAATGCAATACCAGTCTCCGGCACGTTGTACAGCGCTGACCAGCTGTACCAACAGCAGCAAATAAAACAGAACGAACAGCAAGTTCAATGTCTGCATCATCCATTACTATTATCGCATTATTTCCGCTTAGTTCTAGTAGGCATTTTCCAAATCTCTGGTTTACTGTTTGCTGAACTGCAAGACCAACCTATTGGCACAAAAGAAATAAACCCACAGATGGAAGTTCGTTATAGCAACTTTGTATTTCGATATGTAATTTTTTGGTAACAATACTAGAAGACAAGCTTTACCAAATTTATGGAATAACGAATATGATGAGGAATTTGAAAAGTTCCAAGATTCTTCTTCTTCTTTTTTTCCTTTTGTGTTTTTTCAATAAGGTCCATGAGTCTCCTTCTTGCTTTGCTTGTTTTATTTTGAGATTTTAGGTTGTATGCACTTGTTGTATATGGTTGCAGTCCCTTTGGGTGTTTTTTCCAAATAAAACTTATTTACTTATCCTAGAAAAGAAATGTTTCTTTTCGCACTTGCACCCAGAAGGAATAAAAGCCAAAACAGCCTATTTTAATTTTGACTGTTAGACCACTAAACATAGACTTGCATATCCATTTAGTTTCAGAATTGACTCCCTACCTTTATCTTTTCAAGTCTTGTTAATATTCTTTGATTCAACTAGCCAGACAACGTAAAGTCAAAGTAGAAAAGTAAATCAAAAAATTGGATAAATTAACATTGCAGTAGTTTCTTCCTCCAGCTCCAGAAACATGGTTCCACATCTTTTAGTAGCACATGAATCTCTACTTCTTATTAGCTTCAGCTGAGAAGTTTTAACTAATTACTTCTACCCATAGTATGTTCTCTCTGCACAATATATTTATTCCAAGAACCACTAGGAAAAGAAGACAGGTAAAGGAATTATAGCAGTGTTGTGAAGTACTATATTACTTCATTGTTCTCATAGACACTTCTGTACTTCTATCCTCATTTATGGAGGCTCAATATCAAGTGAATACAACAAATATAGGAAAATTAAGAAATTCAATTTATGACTTTTTAATGTCATATCAAAGATGGCATGGAAGTTTCCTAGAGATGAACCTGCAAAAACAGGCAGTGTAGCTATACATTTAGGTATTCGTAGTGTCGAGAAGCTTGGAAAATATTTAAACAATGTGAATCCAAGTTAAAGTAAGACGCAAATTCTAAAACAGTATTAGCTGCAAAAGGAAACCCCTTGATGAGACAAGACACACAGGCATGTTAGCTTAGGACAGAAAAGTCACCTTTGAGCTCCCAGTGAAAGAAACTAGAGGAATTCGAGTGTCCTTTGCTATTGCTTCACCAATTTCAGCTCCACCACAGAAGGCAGTAAAAATTGAACCAGGTAAATTATTTTTCTCCAATACGCTAGCCACAATTTTTGTCATCGCTATGGTAACCAATGGTGTTGTTGGAGCACCTTTCCTGTGAACATGGCATAAAATCCCAAGAAGTGAACAACCAAATACCAAACTCAGAGTTGTAATTTCAAGCATCAAGGTATTGGGCATCCTCGGAGAGCAAATTTGCTATTGGAGATTGAGGAGAGAGTTCAGAGATTAGGCATTAGTATAACCTAGAAGCATCTGCTCCATACCTTCCAATTCAAGTGTGCACGCTTAACATTTTATGGTTATTAAGACAGGAGAAGATACTCTGTTTCGTTTTAACTTAATTGATTGCTGAAGTGATTTTGTTTTAGTGCTAGTTACAGCAATATAACTTACTTTAAGATTCAGCTGCAGCATGAATGCTTATAGTTAGGTTGACATGGATCGAAGGTAAGAGAGATTCAAGGCAATGTTACTTTCAACATAAATGTGTTTGTGATGATGTTCAAACTATCGTATGGCAATAATACCCGATCAATTTGAGCTCAGCAATAACTACAAGTTCAATTTATCAGTCTGAAAATATGTTCAACCACCAGCTCAACTATCATTGAGAAAAGCCATTCAATCATTTCTACAATATCTTCAGTTTAAACCATCAAAAGTGATGGACTTACCAGACAACACAATTGCCGCAGACCAGCGCAATACACGCATTCCATCCTGAATAGAACATTATACATAAATTTAGAAAAGGTAAGGTGGATATCAATACTTCTCAGACATTTACTTGGAAAATTGGGTCAAAGTATTTAAAGCTAAGTCAGAAATTACTTGGTATATGTAAGCAAAAGTTCTCCGCATACAAACAGTAGAAGCTTTTTACTTATTTTCATTTTTAGATCAAAGTACTTCAGTGGAAAGAGTGCAATATAAAAATACGATCTGAAATTAGTGGCCATACTCCAACAGTCGAGTTAAAAAGTAATTAACAAGTAAAATTATGGAGGAAAAGTGCACTGAACTGTCACCATGACACCAAAGAACTGCCTTAGGGAAAGAGCAGGAAAGATGGAAGATACACAAGCATCATCTAAGAGCGCAGTTTTATCAGAATAAAGTACTGTACTAACAAAACAAAAATAATACAAAAAAAAAAGAGGAGAAAGAAATTCAGGGATTCAATTCTTAAATAATGATAGCAACTACCTACATAACCCAACTCCTCGATATCTGACATCTATTCTTGTCTATTGACCCAATAAGAGAGTAATCTCATGTTAACTTCCTGCACATTAGAACACTAGGCGATTTCTTTTCATCTGCCTAACCTTTGGTCGGCAGAGTTACAAGGTATTTGTGCTGGCGGGAGGTAGCAAGTAGCCGAGTGTGCACAAGCTGGCCTGGACACCACCATCATTAAAAAAAACACTTACTGCATATTAAGCATTTCTCTTTTTCTCCGCATCCCCCATCCCAGAGATAAACAACAGTTTCCATTTACCCTATATGTCTAACCCACAGCCTACCAGTTGGAAGCGAGTGTGTGTCACCTAAGCCAAACGTTCTTGTAAGCATTTCTACTTTCAAATAAATAGTATACCTGTTTACCATTTTCTACAAAGTGCATATCAAATGTAAACATCAGTTTGGCTGTTATTGACACTAGCATGTGGTGAGAGTGCATAATTTGCATGGAAGTGCCTTATACTATATTCGTTTCCGGTAAAATAAGGAAGATGGAAGAAGTAAATGAGGACACATAACGGTGTTTCCCTGAATTGGTAAGGAAGTTAAGGAGGAGGAGAAATAAATGTCAAGGGGTTGGATTCCCCTCCATATCAGCTTTTCAGCTCGCAAAACTGGGCAGAGAAGAGGAAGTGCATGTCTTTTATTCTTCCGACCATAACAGACAGCTAAAGGTAAATTGTAAGTATCCTAAATCAATTAATTTTTCACCTTTTTACCGTTGCCGAAGCTAGTGGGAGGGCTTGTTTTCATAGTGCTGCATAAATCCATAATGGATAAATGGACTAACCATTCTATTCTATAGTATGTTTTACTACAGCCTGAACAACATGAAGCAAAGTGGAATCAAAAAGTCCATACGGAAGTGGTCAAAAATTTCAATGGCTTACCAAGTACAGCACATGGGAAATTGAAAGCCGTGATCACACCAACTATCCCAAGAGGATTCCACATCTGTGCACAAAAATTACATTTAGAAGATCAAAAACTAACATAACCAAGGTTCAAGGAATTCCTGATTTTATAGCACAAATGTCAGCACACCTCCAACATCATATGGTTAGGGCCTGTCAACAAATAAATACTGTTAATAAAAGGAAGTTATGTAAAATCACAACATAAACACCAATTCCAATTGCATAAGAATGTAAATCTTCTATCCTAAAGAACATTTGGATTCCAATAGCCAGCAAAAGCTTATCATCAGTTCCACCAGGAACCACTCCGATCACCAGAAAGTATTTAAACCACAAATGAGAAATTGCAAATCACAAATATAACTGCTCAAAAGATAACAACTTAGTCATTCTGAAAGCAAAAAAGTAAGGAAGCAAGCTCACGTTCAGAAGGAATAATGGATCCATTCAGTTGCCGACTCAATCCCACGGCAAAATCACACATATCAATGACTTCCTGCAGAGTTTTGCAGCAACATTAGGGCGCATATGCACAAGGATTACATAATCATTTGAACACTTACACATGGACAAAGTACACCAAGTAAGTCTGCCATTCACTATGCAATTATAAAAGATAAAGATAGAAGGAACTTCATTGTGAAAAAGAAAGAAAGTTAGGAGACAGAGTTGTGAACATGGAAAAAGAGACTGCTATAGCAATAAACCAAGCGGAATTTGTTTACACGTCACTATAACCACTAATCACAGAAAGTTTCCAGTAGTAAAGCTGTTGTATCATAATTTTTTCTACACTGTATGTTAGTGAGTTGTGAAATTACATACTTGAACCTCTCCAATTCCTTCGGGGAGTATCTTTCCCATTTCCAGTGAAACAAGCCGACCAAATTCCTGAAGGTTTGCTCGGAGTGCATCACCAATCTGCCTAACAATCTCACCTCTTTTTGGTGCAGGAACCTGCAAACATAATAAAGGATCATCATGCAAGGTGGATGAACTTAGAAAATAAGCATAGGCTAATGAAATTTAAACTAGTTTTAGCAATATACTCGTAGTAGAAAAATTGATCCCTAAAAAGAGAAGTTAATTACAGTAGAATATGAATAGGAGTGATGAGCATACCTGCACCCAAATTTTTGCTGCTTCGGAGCAAGCTTGCATGCCTTCCTCATAATCTTGAGCAGAAGCTTCTACAACTTCAGCAATAGTCTGTATCCACAAAAGTAGCTTTAAATTAACGAGTAGTACATTTTAAATATTAAAAAAAAAACTTAAAATCGTTATTAAGAACCTGATTGTTGGCGGGATTAATAGTGGAGATGACGGAGCCACTAGCTTTCCAGGTGCCATTAACATAACCTCCTAGATTTTTAGGGCCAATTCCGATCTCCTTGAGAAATTCGTACTCTTTCTTTGCGAAACTCATGATTCCTTCAATTTCACACAAAATGTACAATCAAACCTTTCGAACTAACAGAAATTGCTCAGGAAATCAATTCAATGCGAGAGAAGTGGCGATCCAGTCGAGTAAATATAGAAGAGACGTAACGTATCAGAAGAGAAGTGTAGAGGAGAGCAGCAGAAAAGGACAACAACATAGAGTCACACGAGATGGGTATCCTTCAAATCATAGTAATCTTATTAGTAGTCCAAAAGAAGTATAAACAGGTGGCAAATTGGCAATTGCCTAATTTAAGCCCCTTTGGCCATAAATTTTATCAAAATATTTTCCAATTTTTTTGGTAAATGTCTATTTAATTATAAATCTTATCCATATTTTGACAAATTTTTAAATCTCAAAACCAGCTTGAGAATTATTTTTTGGCCCAAAATAATACTGTTTGGTTTTTAAACAGTAATTTTAAAAATTGCTCCAAACTTTATATTTTATAAAATAAACTAATTTTTATTATTATGACCAAATTAATTCATATACACCTACTTTTTCCTCATTAAACTCATGGGATTTGCACTTCTCTATAAACAGAAGAAAACCTTTGTCAAAGTTGTAGCGTCAATATTCGCAATTCACCTCAAAGCCAAAATTTGAAATGTTTGTATAAATTTTTTCAGATTTGTTTCGCTTGTTTTATATGAATTTTCTTTAGATTTGTTTCTCTTGTTTTGTATGAAATTTGTTCAGGATAATTGGGTATTTTTGATAGCTTTTAAAGCTCATAGGTATAAGTTATATTTTGTTTTTCTTTTTTAAAAAAAGTGAAGCATATTTTGAAAAATTATGTCCAAATAAATTTTCATCTTTAAATCAAACTTCACCCAAATTATATTTTTTAAAATAAATTTAAAAATCTATAGCCAAACGCTAGCTAGGGCTTCTGGACTCACCCGCTCTCTCTAGGCTAATATGGTCTTGTCCTGATTTTGATGTTTCAGCAAATGAATGTAAAGGTATTTAATGGATATTTCTAGTCGTTTATGAGCCTCTTTTAAAACATTTAGCTATGGTCTTTTTCTTTCTTTATATGGGGACCTTTTTTGCAGTACAATGAAATGTTAAAATAATATTTTATAAGCTAATTTAGCTGAATAATCGTAACATAAGTATAGTCAACGATCGAATTTTAAAACACAATTTCTAACTAATTAATAACGTGGGCATGAAGAGAAATTTTCGTTAAAGTTATTTTCGTATAATCTATAGATTAATGCTTGCATTAAAATATATTGTCTATATTATATATTTTGGGGTCTGATCTATTCCAAAATTTATATGAATACGAAATACTTATGCACGGAAACCAAGTCAGTGAACAACACAAGATTGTGCAAAGAGTGTTTTGGGCCAACTTTTGAAGACTGTCTTGTGCGCTGTCCAAAATAAATAACTACTACTACTTTGTATAATTGTATCCATCTCCTTTATTGATCATTTTATGCAAGGAATGGGTCCAAAGTCTACGTGAATATATATTCAAGAGAAATTTAAAAATAATCAGATTTATAAGTGATTATTTAAAAATAGTTACAGTAATTGAAATTTAATTATTTTTTATGTAAAAATAAATATGAATGAAAATATTGTTCAAAATTCGAAAAAGTGCTCCAGCATAATATACTGGAGTTTCACCAAGTATAACATACCAGCATAATATACTGGAGTTTGGAGCATCGATACTTCGGTCCAGCATAATATGCTGGAAGTTCATACAAGTACACCGAACTTCAGCATATTATGCTTGACCGGTCTCTATTACAATAAAATATGACTATTTTTTAATAACTTGATAAACAATCGCTATTTTTTAAATAATCAGTCCAAAAGCTGGCTAGATCGTGCTATTTTATCAGAAAAAGGCAAAAAGGGCTTAAGATGAACCTACGGATGTACAAAACCAGGCCCAATAAGGCCCACCATTGATCCCCCACCTCTTCTTTCTTTTTTCACGTAAGCAAGTACAACGCTAGCAGAAAGTAGCATTTTTTCTGATCTTTTATGGTTTCCACTTTCCACAAACCGAATATTTTGATCAAATAAACATATCATGGACCATTAGGATTTCATACAAACAATGGATGATTCATGAGAAATGAATATTTATAGATAGTTTTCAAAAATAATAGTCGACAAAATTTATAATTTTTTGTATATTTGTGTATTATACACATATAGTATATATTTTTAATATACTTTTTGACTAGCAAATACACTTAGTTTCAGCCTTCGGGCCAAATTTATATTTTGCCCGTGATTCATTAAGGACGAAAGGAGGGTGTCAAGCCTGTAACATTCATTGTCTTGTTCAAATTAGCAATGGCGTAATAAATGAAATTATTTCAGATCTGATTGCGGCAAGTGTATTCCTTGTATGAGTGAAATTAGTGTCTCGGAGCATGACTTTTTGTCGATAGTCTTTCCAAAAACTCAATTTGTTGAGCAGGAATATATGGTGGCTTTCATAAAGATGGTGATGGCTATATAATATTCTTTTCCTTTTGCAAAAAAATTGTGGTTTATTAGAATTTTTAAGGTCTGCAAAAATTGTAATGCTTTTCTTAGACTGAATTCTCTTTGCATTGAGTACACAATGATGGTGAAGGCTTATTTATAAGGCATAGCAGATAGCAGATTTTGCTAGACTATGAGTACACGTTTACGATTTGTTAGTTGATGTTTGTTGTTAAACCTTTTCTTTTTTGGGTAAAATAAAAAATAATAAAAAATAGAAAACGAATTTTTCAAAATATTGAAGCAATTGTCCACAAATTCGAAAAAACGTAATTTTCAAGACGTAGGAACAAACAAAGAAAAAGACGTAGTATCGGAGGTCATCTATTGCTGTTAAAATAGATTATCTAGCATATTAGTTGGGATCTCCGCCCAAAATTTTTCATTTTGCATTTCATGTGTTATGAATTTAGATATGAAGTAAAAATTTTGTTATGTATATTTAAATATATAACGCGAGAGGAAGAACGTAATAGCATAACTTAATAAATTATTGAACAATCTTTAGCTTAAAAGCATATTTTTATTTTTCATTATTTCTTTTATGAACAAGGGAATAATAGGAATAGGCATTATTGTCGTGATTCACGACGCTCCAATTTAAGGCTCCTTGGTGACAGTAGTACGTGCAATATACTGTGAGAAACATGGTTTCATCTTTTCGTAGAATGCATTTTTTTATAAAAAAATATTCTAAAGTAAACATCTAACAGATAACCAAATTTTTCTTTTCTGTGGACATTAATACATATCTTACCTACCCTTCCATCTCTGTTACTCCATATATAAGCTCCTGTTTTCCCATAAAATTTAGAATTTTCTTTTTTAAATCTTATTCAAATATTTGTTTCTTTATAGATCTTAACCATTTTTTAACATATTTTGAAAATAAAATTTTTAAATCCCAAAAGCAATTTTAGAGTAATTTTTGAAATTCTTGAAGTTCTCTTTTCAATTAAAATGCATATCCAAACACATTTTAACTTTCAAAAATTTATTTTTTCAAGTTCAATCAAATTCATGTCCAATTGTTAGCTAAAGAAGGGGTATTATCACTTTTAGCCCGCGCTAAAAACTATTTATATTTGGTACCCGAAAAATATATAAAATTTGTATATTGTTATAAAATAGAAGTCTATTTAGAGTGAATGTCTAAGAGTTTTAGCTTGAAGCTAAGTCATTCCTCTTCCTATAAATAGAGGGGTCTTACCCCATTGTAAATCACCCCAAGTATTAATAAGAATACTTCTCTCTCTCCCTATTCTCTCTCTATATTGTTCTTATTCTTGCATTATTGTTCTTGTTTTATATTATTTCATAACACGTTATCAGCACGAGACTCTACCGTCTCAAGAAGCTCTTTAAGAAGATTAAGCCGCCGTCAATTTCTCCGCATCGGAGCCGCCGTCGTCTGCATCAGTGGAGAAAAGGAAGAAAACATTGAAAATATAATTGGTTACCTTAAAGGTAAGTAATTTACTTTTCCCTTTCAAATTCTTGAAATTCTACGATTTGATTTAATATACAAACAAAGTTTGATTATAACTCTAATGGAGTTTGTAAGAAATTATAACCACATGAAGTGGTAAAATCTCTATGTCCTGCCATGATTAAATTCATGTATGATTGTGGGCAAATAATTGAAAATCCGTCCCATTGAATTTGCTCCATTCCCTTTAGAGAATGTGGAAGCAGTATATGATAAGTCTGAAAGAAGACTAAAATATTACCATGAAGGTATCAATGAATGTGGACGTGACAAAGAATTCCGTCCAATTGAATTTGCTCCATTCCCTTTAGAGAATGTGGTAGCAGTATGTGATAAGTCTGAAAGAAGACTAATTACCGTAAAGGTATCAATGGATGTGGACATGGCAATAGACGAAGTTATAATCGTCATTATTGTGATAATGAGAATAATAAAGATTCTCAAAATAATCTTTCACTTTATGAAAGTAATATTTGACATGAGATTGTGTAAAGCACATGATTATGATCCATTCCCTGAAGTGAATGTGATAATTGTAATAGAGCCTGTAAGTATGAACACGCTCTTGATGTAAATTTGTTTTATGTCTGACATTAAGAAAAGAAAGTTCGTTGCCCTTGAAATTTCGGGCAAGAACTATATGACATGGGTGTTGGATGCTGAAATCCACTTAGATGCTATGGGTCTTGGAGACGCCATTAAAGACAGAAATAATGCATACACCCAAAACTATGCTAAGGCCTTGATTTTCTTGCGCCATCACCTTGATGAAGGTTTGAAGATTGAATATCTCACCGTCAAGGATCCACCTATCTTGTGGAATGGCTTAAAGAAGAGATGACAACCTGAAGTTGGTCACTCTGCCACAAGCACGATACAATAAGAACCCAAAAGCAAATAGTTTATAAACTATATATTATCGTTGCGGTGAAAACGGGCACTGGTCAAAGGCTTGCCGTATACCATGACTTTTGGTTGACCTTTATCAAGCATCTCGAAAGAGTAAACGCCCTGAAACGAATTTTGTCTCTGACGACAACTTTGACATCACCCACTTGGATGTGGCAGACTTCTTTGAGCAACCCGAGGGGAAAATAGACCACCTAATCGGTGATGGATCCGTGATGAAAGAAGATGGAGCTATTTGATTTTATTTTACTTGTTTGTATAAGTGAATGAATAAACTAATAGCCATTAGTATTAGCTCGTATTAGTTAGTTCATGATATAATGTTAGTATTAGTTCTTTAGAATGTATCGATATGCTCAAATATCAATAATATTTTTACTTTCCAGTAGAGGTAATCGACTAACCTGAAAAACTAGTCGGTTATCTCATATTTCGCATAAAAACAGTCAACAATCGATTGTCTATGATTAACAATCGATTGTCTTTAAAACAGTGTGTTCTGGAATTTTTCAAAAACAGTCAACAATCGATTGTCAATGTTTAACAATCGATTGTCGTTAGACAGTGTAATCTGGAATTTTTCAAAAATCATCCACAATCGATTGTCTATGTCTAACAATCGATTGTCATTAGACAGTGTAATCTGGAATTTTTCAAAATAAGCCAACAATCGATTGTCTATCTTACAATCGATTGTCTTAAACAGTGTGATCTGAAGTTTTTCAAAAATAACAAATAATCGATTGTGTGTGTTTAACAATCGATTGTCTATGTTCAAACAATCGATTGTGTGTGTTTAATAATCGATTGTCTTATGAAAAACGCTGAAAATTTTCAAACTGCAAAGTAATCAATTATGGATAACATATCTGATTTTGTTAGTCAACTGTTAGCAGCAGATTTTGAAAATATTATGTGACACAAACGAATTGAAGTTGTTTATTCTCATGTTCGTATATTTTCTTTTATATGTCAAACCATGGGAAGTAAATTGATTGAAGGCTCCGGAAGAGCAACTGTAACTCTGCCCAAAGGCACGACGTTTATCTTAGAGAATGCAATATTCTCCTCCAAGTCTAAGAAGAACTTGTTGAGTTTTAAAGATATCATTCAAAATGGATATCATATTGAGACAATAGATGAGAATAATCTTGAATTCTTCATGAAAACGAGGCTGCCCATTTCGGTTTGGGTTCACGCCATTTTGCATGCAACAATACTAGTTCGTCGGCTGCCCACTTCGGTTTGGGGTCACGCCATTTTGCATACAGCAATGCTAGTTCGTCTCTGACTGACGAATTGACACAAATATTCCCCGTTGCAATTGGTTTTGGGTCATGGACCCAATATATCCCATTTAAGAATCTTTGGATGCGCAGTATATGTGCCTTTAGCACCGCCATCCCGCACCAAAATGGGTCTGCAAAGAAGGTTAGGAATATATGTTGAGGTTGAATCGCCCTCCATTATTCGCTACCTCGAAACATTGACAGGAGATTTGTTCACTGCACGATTTGCAGACTGTCAATTTGATGAGACACTTTTCCCAAAATTAGGGGGAGAAGTTGGTGAAACCAAACGGGAAATTTTGTGGAAAAATGCATCATTATCTCATCTTGATCCACACACCTCTATTTGTGAGAAAGAGGCACAAAAGATTATCCATTTGCAAAGAATAGCAAATCAAATGCCTGACGCATTTATAGATTTGAAAAGGATAACAAAATCACATATCCTCGAAGTGAATGTGACAACATTTGATTCACGAATACATATTCATTATTGGAAGAATATGAACATGAAATTGGTATTAAATATACCACACTCACCCCTAGAAGGAGGTTTGAGATGATATATGGCATGAATGATCGTTGGTCACGTACCTATTGTACGCCAAAGTATTTTGGAAATATGACTATTAAAGGACAACGATAATGCAAGAAACATATCTTGCATATAAGTTTGACATGACCATAATGGTATAACTTTCTCTTTAAGAAAGATATTCACCACATAGATATTGATGAATCTGTGGTAGTACAAAATTAATTGAGAGCTCTAGAAGAGCCAATTATTACTATGTTGGAGAAACACAATTGAGTATTGTGTTGTAGTAAGTCTCAAAGAAACTTATTCAGTTTCCAAAGTACACGCGAAAGCGATTGATTATATTGAGACTATAAATAAAGGAAGGCTTTGATATCTCCTATTACTACAACTTGTAGCGGGTTAATTTGCATATGAAAAGCTACCCGCTTTGTTCTCCAGTTTGTACTACACAAACGAAAAAATGCCACAATAAAGTGGATATCTATTGGTATAAAACCCATGTCATAATAAACCTGAAGTTTATTGATAAGTGCACATGTCATGGTGTAAATTTGAAGTTTACCAATATTGATAATTTATTCAGTTGGCATTCGTGTTAGCCATCTCATTTTTAAGTATGATGTGCAAATTCACATAGGTGAATATCAAAGAACTAGAAAGTTCTTTACGAATTCTCTTGTATCACTTGTTCTCATTAATGAACTGACCAACTAAAGAGTTCGGGTTGAAGCCCATAAATTCTGGAAATATTAAAGGTGAATATGGGCCCATTCACCTGCCATGTATACCACATATGATGCATCTATGATATGGTTACATGCGCAATTGTTATTAACCCGCAGCCTGGCCGGTGCTTGCGAGGTAAATTGCTCAGTAATCTAACTTCGAGCATAATTTCCAGATTCTCTACTCAAGATAGTTCATCTTGATAAGTTGGTTTATATCAAAGTTGGTTTAGCAAGATAATTATTGAGTGCTTCCACTTAATAGCTAAACTGTTTCTTATGAAAACAAAGATATATATCAGTTTGATATAAGTTGTATACGAGAGTATATTCTCCCCTCACAAGTGGTTCAAGGTCAGGAACCAAATAATCTCATCTTATTATTAATGTGTTGTGTATATTGACATGATAATGCACAAAGATGATTTCCCAAAGTTGAGGAAACAAGTTAGCTTTTCTAACATGAGGGGGAGACATGATAAACACTTGAGAAAAGGTTACATGGGATGAATTATCATTTGTATATGTATATCCCCGAATATCATGATATGAACCTGAAGTTCATAAAAGGGATAATTCAATTGCAACATATTGCAAAGCATGCTATACGCATTTGCTGACCCAAAGAAAGTAACTAAATGGAAGAGATACAATTCAAGAAGAATTGATTCCATATGAAAGACATGTAGTTTTGAACCTATAGTTCAAATGCTTGAAAGTATAAAGTCAAAGGTATGTATAGTCAGTTTTCGATATCTTATTTGTCTAGCATGACATGGAAAACTTGATATGCATCTAAAGTCTATTATATGGCTTATATGACTTAACTTGAAAGATTTAAGTTGCTTGAAGCATATGCAATTCTTGGTCTTGAAGTACCACATCCCAAGTACAATTTGTGTACATATGTATCTTGCTATAACTATAAGCATGATGGCATTGAGAATGCATCTATGGAGATATTGAAGAGTCATTCCACGACATTATATGAAGATGTTCATATCTATCAAGAATGATGATTTCAAGGTGCAGAATATTTATTCAAGTCAATATGGTTGATTTATTTATCAAATCTCTATCAAAGATCGTTTTGAAGATGATGCACAAGATTGGAAATGCTCAAGGATATAAATTGATGTACTCATTAGGGGGAGTCAATGCGCGTTGCACTCTTTTTTCCTTACAAGGTTTTTTCCCACTGGATTTTCCTTGCAAGGTTTTTAACGAGGCAACCAATAGGCGCATATTCAAACATGTGTACTCTTTTTCCTTTTCTTTAATTTTTCCCAATGGGTTTTGGTTTTAAGGTTTTATGAGGCACATTATTGAATAGACATTCAAGGGGGAGTGTTATAAAATAGAAGTCTATTTAGAGTGAATGTCTAAGAGTTTTAGCTTGAAGCTAAGTCATTCCTCTTCCTATAAATAGAGGGGTCTTACCCCATTGTAAATCACCCCAAGTATTAATAAGAATACTTCTCTCTCCCCCTATTCTCTCTCTATATTGTTCTTATTCTTGCATTATTGTTCTTGTTTTTATATTATTTCATAACATATATATATATATATATATATATATATATATATATATATATATATATATATATATATATATATATATATATATATATACCATCATTTTCCGGTAAAGAATGGATCCAGAACCCACGTGGATATGCGGGAATGGCAAAAAGGGCCTGAAAATGAACCAACGGTTATGTACAACGTGGCCCAATAAGGCCCACACCTCTATCCTTTTATCAAGAAGTATGGAGTATCGCAGAAAATAGTTTCATCTTCCAAACTCTTCTGCAATGGCACTTTCTTCGTCTTCTTCTTCTTTCTCCCTCTTAATCTTCTTCTTTCTCAACTCTTTAGTAATTTCAGTCCAATTGGACGGTCATAAAACTTTCATAGTACACGTGTCCAAATCCCATAAGCCCCACATCTTTACTACCCGCCAACATTGGTACTCCTCCATCCTCCGATCAGTCTCTTCTTCTTCCCAACACTCTGCCAAAATCCTTTACTCTTACGATTATGCTGCCCGTGGTTTCTCTGCCCGTCTCACTTCCGGGCAGGCTGACCGGCTCCGCCGCATGCCTGGCGTGGTCTCCGTCGTACCTGACCGTGCACGTCAGCTTCACACCACTCACACACCGACCTTCTTAGGCCTCGCAGATTCATTTGGGCTTTGGCCCAACTCCGATTACGCTGATGACGTCATCGTCGGGGTGCTCGACACGGGCATTTGGCCCGAAAGGCCGAGCTTTTCCGACGGCGGGCTTTCTGCAGTCCCTTCCGGTTGGAAAGGAAAATGCGAAACTGGGCTGGACTTTCCTGCAACTTCATGTAACCGTAAAATCATCGGTGCTCGATTGTTTTACAAAGGTTACGAAGCTGATCGTGGAAGCCCAATTGACGAATCTAAAGAATCTAAATCGCCAAGAGATACTGAAGGACATGGGACTCACACTGCTTCAACTGCAGCTGGATCTGTTGTAGCTAACGCTAGTTTTTTTCAATACGCAAAAGGTGAAGCTAGAGGCATGGCTGTGAAAGCTCGAATAGCAGCTTATAAGATCTGTTGGAAAACAGGGTGTTTTGATTCTGATATTTTAGCTGCAATGGATCAAGCTGTTGCTGATGGAGTTCACGTGATTTCTCTTTCCGTTGGCGCTGACGGTTATGCACCGGAATATGATGCGGATTCTATTGCTATTGGAGCTTTTGGTGCTTCAGAACATGGCGTTGTTGTCTCTTGCTCTGCTGGAAACTCCGGTCCCGGTGCTTCCACCGCGGTCAACGTTGCGCCGTGGATTCTCACCGTTGCTGCTTCAACGATAGACCGGGAGTTTCCGGCTGATGTTATTTTAGGAGATGGCAGAATATTCGGTGGCGTATCCCTGTATTCCGGCGATCCGCTCGGGGATTCAAAGCTACCTCTTGTTTACTCCGGTGACTGCGGGAGTCAACTCTGTTATCCAGGAATGCTGGATCCTTCAAAGGTAGCCGGAAAAATTGTATTATGTGATCGAGGCGGCAATGCTAGAGTAGAGAAAGGAAGTGCAGTGAAATTAGCCGGCGGTGCAGGTATGGTCCTGGCGAATTTAGCTGACTCCGGCGAAGAACTCGTCGCCGATTCACATCTCCTACCGGCGACAATGGTCGGTCAAAAAGCCGGTGACGAAATAAGGGATTACGTCAAATCTGATTCATCACCAAAAGCGACGATTGTTTTCAAAGGAACTGTAATCGGAAAATCACCGTCTGCTCCACGTATTGCTGCGTTCTCAGGCCGAGGACCCAATTATGTAACACCGGAGATCCTTAAACCGGATGTTACTGCACCAGGAGTCAACATATTAGCCGGTTGGACCGGGTCCATAGGACCAACAGATTTGGAAATTGATACCAGACGAGTGGAATTCAACATTATATCTGGTACATCCATGTCTTGTCCTCATGTTAGCGGGTTAGCTGCTTTACTTAGAAAAGCTTACCCTAAATGGACCACAGCAGCCATCAAATCTGCCCTCATGACAACAGCTTACAACGTTGATAACTCCGGCAAAACCTTTACAGATCTCGCGACAGGCCAGGAATCGAGTCCGTTTGTTCACGGGTCGGGTCATGTGGATCCGAACAGAGCACTAGATCCAGGTCTTGTCTACGATATTGACACGAAGGATTACGTGGATTTTTTATGCGCCATTGGTTATGATCCCAAAAGAATTTCACCGTTCGTGAAAGATACTTCTTCAGTGAATTGCAGCGAAAAGAATTTAGTTAGTCCGGGGGATTTGAATTATCCATCGTTCTCAGTTGTATTTGGCAGTGATAGTGTGGTGAAAAACAAGCGTGTGGTTAAAAATGTTGGCAGGAATACAAATGCGGTGTATGAGGTGAAAATAAATGCGCCGGGTTCGGTGGAGGTGAAGGTGACTCCGACTAAGCTTAGTTTTAGCGAGAAAAATAAGAGTTTGTCGTATGAGATTAGTTTTAGCAGTAATGGAAGTGTTGGGTTGGAGAGAGTAAAAGGTCTTGAATCAGCATTTGGGTCAATTGAGTGGAGTGATGGAATTCACAGCGTGAGGAGTCCAATTGCGGTGCATTGGCTACTCCACTCTGCTACAGAATCTCAGTGAGCAATGGACTATGAAGCAAGAAGATAATTGTGCTAATCTGCAAACTGTTATGGGCCAGAAACAGGAACAAGGCTAAGTTCAGAAAGGAAAAGGAAATAGGGAAGGAACATCTATCTGTTGAAATAATGTTAAGAAATTTTCATCATTCTTTTCTTGTTTATGAGTATTTATCAGCCTCAAGTACATTTGAAAATTTATGTTCATCTGCTGTAACATTGTCATTTGATGGGCTTTAGTACAAAATGAACTAGTCATTGGAAGACAGACAACTATAAATCATATCATCTAAACTTTGATTAGTTTGGAGTTTCTATCTTTACTATTATCCCTCTCAAGGCGATGAGCGAAAGCAAATCTCTCTACTGTCAACTTGCTTCTAAAATTTCTCGGTATTTGCAGAAAAGTCGGAGTCCTGGGATTGAAGGTAAGACTTTCCTCTGGCTAAGAAAATTACTCCATATATTGGTGCCACTGTTAATAGTATCTCACAAAACCATGGCGCCATTCTAAATTGGCTACCAGCATTGGCCTTAATGTAAAAAGTCTATGTAACTTTTGGAATACTCTGGATCTTATAGGCTCAAGCACATAAATGTAGGTATCAAACGAATGGCAAAAGATTCTGTGAACTACTTTAAAGGATCAAGAAAAAGAAAGCACAATATTAGAGTAATTGAAGGTAAAATAACATTGGCGCCAGATTTTGCTAGTGGCTCTAGTTGAAGGTTTTCCCAAACATAATCGACAAGGACAAGTTTGACTTCAGTAAGCAGAATCACACAGCACGTGATTCAGTACGAGCTCTCTAGTAAAGCCTATCAGATGGCCAAAGCAGACTCAGATATGTAAAGCAACACAGAAAAAAGGCATTGGAACAAGTATTACTACAACAAACTACATTTAACGACATTATGATGAAGCAGTATAATTGCCTCTCGTGCCACTTGTTGAATCCCTCTAGTGACCATACTTCTGAAATTCCCACTCACTATTATCTGAAATAAGGAAAAGAGTTGCAACAATTATGATATACAGTTAATAAGCCAACTAAACAGCGCCAAAGACAAAGTTGATAACTACCTAATGGACACACTTGACGGGTTTTGAGCCAGCGACTGATACAGTGGAAGTGGAAGGCATGGTTACATACACCTGTGATAATATAAATCAGGATGTCAAAGCAAAATAAAAGGATACTTCTGAACGTAGCAACATAACTAAGAAAGACAGGATAAATGATAAAGATCCCCCTCCCTGTCCGTAGAACATGGGGAAACTTCAAATATCAAATAAAACTTAAAAAGTTCAATAACCATATTCAAAGAGTAAGAATTTCTACACCAAATTTATCAGAATCACTAAGATAAAATGTTTATTTTCCTTCACAAACAAAGCTGATAAACTGAAACAAAAAAACAAAAATCAAACTCACAAGCACTAAACTAAACTAGAAAAACATAGACCTTAATTGTAGTTGGGAAGGAATCCGAAGCTGTATTGGCACCTCTTATCACCAGATATGAAATAAATTCGAACTAAACTTGGTAATGGAGCATCTTTTCATTACTTTTTCAGTGTTTTTTGCTTGATTTGCTCTTAGACTTAACCTGACCTTTTATATAGGAGTTGAAGGAATGAAAACTCTTGTCATGATCTGGAGGCCATCATGCCCTTAATCCTTTTATGTCAATGAAAAGAAGATTTCGGAAGAAATTTCTGATGAAATCGCTGAAAAAGGAGAAAAATTTGGGTGGCAAAAATCTCGTGGAAAAAAAGAAGGAAACATAGGAGAATAAAAGGAAGGAAATCTGTCATGGATGGAAAGCAAAGCTAAATAGGTGTTGGGTTTGAGGGAAAGCAGGAGAAGAGATCACGATTTTTAGGGAAAGAATTTGGAATAACCATTGGGTCTGAAAGATAACGGGTAACAGGTGTATGGAAAGTAGATAGAGGAGAAATATTAGGGAGGCAATAGGTGATGATCCTGCAGAATACCCTTTTTATTCATTTCAATTTCATTATGTTTTGTTCCAATTCTTTTAACTTTTAAAGAATTGAACCAATTTTTTGATTAATTCTTTTCTTCTTCTAAGGTCCTGTTAAAGACAAACACAACTTAGAGGCCTAAAATTAACTCTACGACATAATATTGTACATATAATTATGTCAAAAAGTCCTAACGTTTAAGAAATTGTATCTTTATTTTCTCTTTCATTCAAAGAAGACTTATACAAGTAGAAAAATTATTAAAATTTATCTGAACCATTTATACAAGTAGTAGAACATTAAAATCTATCTGATCTATTTAAATTTGAAACTGAAAAATCACAGCATAGAAGAAAAAATCTTTTTTGAAATGATCGAAGAAAAATAATGAACAGGCAAGTAAGTTATTTTTTTACCACTCAATCCTTGTCACTTTTCCAGTGATTTCATTAGAGATTTTCTCCAAAATCTTCCTCTCATAAGCTAAAGAGGATTGTGAGGATGATAACCTTCAGATCATGATTTTGATCCAAAGGGTTCTTATCCCCCTTCAACTCCTCTATAGAAGGCCAAGTCCGGAAGAGCAAAGCCAAACAAGAGTGAGAAAATCAATGCGAAAAAAAAGGCTACATTATTATGTTCCGTTCGAATTTAATTTCATATTTGGTGATTCAAGATCTATTCTTCCCTACTCTAGTTTAATTGTAATTTTGACTTCTATATTTATCTTTCAGGTTGTCGTTTGTTTGAATCTGAAGTTTGACAAAATTGTTTATTAACGAAACATTTCATCTACATGTGTAAAATGGTTTCACACCGTGTCTGAGCTCGAGCCCCTCGATTTAATTCCTCACGGCAGTAGGTAATAAAATTACTTTTGAATGAGTTTGAAATGTCCCGTCCGCCAAAAATGTATATAACCTTAAGATGTTATTCTTTTGACCTCTAACATTTGATTTGGTTGTTTATGTGGTTTATATAAGATATTAATTGTTCAACAACAACAACAATCACCCAGTATAATCCCACTTAGTGGGGTCTGGGGAGGGTAGTGTGTACGCAGACCTTACCCCTACCCTTGGGTAGAGAGGCTGTTTCCAAATAGACCCCCGGCATCCTTCCCTCCAAGAACTTCCCACCTTGCTCTTGGATAGACTCGAACTCACAACCTCTCGATTGGAAGTGACCATCAGAGCAATCCCTCTTGTCTAAGATATTAATTGTTCATAGTTCTTAAATTTTGTAACCAGTTTTCTTTTTATTTTCAGCTTTTTCTCAATTTTCTCTTTTCTTATTGTTTTGTTTGAAATAAGAGATGAGGCTCAAGGTTTGGGCTGAATATGGAGCAAACGGTGGCTTTGCAAGGGATGCTCTTTGGTTTCTAGTTCTCCTCTAGATATATGAGTTTGGTGTTGGGGAAAAGCGTGTGTGCTTGAGAGAGGGATAAAGATAGAAAGGAAAAAAAAATACACCACGAAAGAACTCTCAAGTTCCAAACCTCGTCAGCATAAGAAGCCATTATAGAATGAGAAAGAAGACATGGAGAAAGGAGAACCAAAGGAAAAGAATGTGTCCAGAATTAGCAGCAAAAGAAGGTTGATAATACAATGCAAAAGCTTCATCAGATGAAGGGAGATGAAGGGAAAAGGAGGGCGAAGACAACAAAGGGGATATACATGTGGTATTTGGATTAAGAAGAAGAAGAAGAACAACAACAACAACAACTACCCAGTATACTCCCACCAGGTGGGGTCTGGGGAGGGTAATATGTAGACGAGCCTTACCCCTACCCGAAAGGGCAGAGAGGCTGTTTCCAATCGACCCTCGGCTCATAGGATAAAAGGAAAACCAGCAGTAAAACAAAAACAAAGACAAAAACAAAAACAATAGAGCATTAGTAACTCCCGCAGAAATAACATAAATAATTATCTAATCATAAGAAACATAAATACAATCGCATGCAATAATATCATACAGTAACTACCATAACTAACAACCATAGGTGGGACATAAGCTAAAACACAAATCATCTATGGGTAACCCTGCTTACCCACACCCAACCCCGGGTGAGTCGTACAAAAAATTCTAGGAGCCCCTAACCTACAACCCTGATTCTAGACCTCCAGACTCTCCTATCAACGGTCATGTCCTCGGAAACCTGTATTCTAGTCATGTCCTGCCTAATCACCTCTCCCCAATGCTTCTTAGGCCTCCCTCTGCCTCGCCGACTGCCAACAATCTCCAGCCGCTCGCAGCTCCTCACCGGGACATCGGGACCCCTCCTCCGTACATGCCCGAACCACCTCAGCCTCGCTTCTCGCATCTTCTCATCCACCGGGGCCACCCCTACCTTCTCTCGAATAACTCCATTCTTAATCTTATCTAGCCTGGTGTGCCCGCACATCCACCTAAGCATCCTCATCTCCGCAACCTTCATTCTCTGAACATGAGAGTTCTTCACGGGCCAGCACTCCGCCCCATACAACATCGCAGGTCTAACCACGGCTCTATAGAATTTCCCCTTGAGTTTGTGTGGAACTTTCTTGTCACACAGGACCCCTGATGCAAGCCTCCACTTTGACCACCCCGCTCCTATACGATGGGTGACGTCCCCGTCAATCTCTCCGTCCCCCTGAATCACAGACCCAAGATATCGGACACTGTCCCTCTTGGCTATGGCCTGAGAACCAATCATCACGTCCCTGCCTACCTCGCTCGGCTCGGCGCCAAACTTGCACTCCAGGTATTCTGTCTTAGATCTGCTTATTTTGAAACCTTTAGACTCGAGAGTCTATCTCCATACCTCTAACCTTTCAATAACACCGACCATCGTCTCATCTATCAATACTATATCATCAGCAAATAGCATGCACCAAGGCAAATCCCCTTGAATATGTCGGGTTAGGGCATCTATCACTAAGGCAAACAAGAGAAGGCTCAGCGCCGATCCTTGATGGAGCCCCATAACCACTGCAAAATGGTCTGATTCGCCACCCACCGTCCTAACACTAGACTTAGCTCCATTGTACATGTCCTTGATTACTCTGATGTAGGCTTCCGGCACGCTCTTCGCCTCCAAGCACCTCCATAGCACCTCCCTTGAGACCTTGTCATACGCCTTCTCCAAGTTGATAAGCACCATGTGGAGGTCCTTCTTCTTATCCCTGAATTGCTCCGCCAGCCGCCTGACAAGGTGGATAGCCTCTGTGGTGGAGCGGCCCGGCATGAAACCGAACTGGTTCCCAGATATAGATGTCACCTCCCTCACCCGCGCCTCAATCACCCTCTCCCAAACCTTCATCGTGTGACTTATTAATTTGATACCCATATAGTTGTTGCAGCACTGGATGTCCCCTTTGTTCTTGTACATGGGTACCACTGTACTCCACCTCCACTCATCCGGCATCCTTTTGGTCCTGAAGATCGCATTGAACAACCTAGAGAGCCACTCCCCTCCTGACTTACCCATGCACTTCCAGAACTTCACCGGGATCTCGTCAGGCCCGGTCGCTCGACCCCTACTCATCCTACGCAAAGCCCCCATGACCTCCTCCACCCTAATGCGCCTGCAGTACCCAAGGTATGTTGCTCCGAATACCCCAACTCCCCTAGCTCTATGTTACGATCCCCCTCCTCGTTAAGTAGGTCCCGAAAGTACGTCTGCCACCTCCGTTTGGTTTGAGATTCCCCCATCAGAACTCTACCATCCTCGCCCTTGATACACCTAACTTGGTCTAGATCACGTGCCTTATTAAGAAGAAGAACAATGCAGTAAATAAGCTTGGATCAGCAGAGGCAGCCCTCCTAAATAGCCAGCCTTCTCCACAGATTGTCTCAACTCTGAGAAACATTTCCCTCTATTTCCTCACTCTGTTCCCAAAAGAAGAAGCGCACACCAATAATTCTACGAAATTAACACCTATCCACTTTTCTGATTACCTTTTATAACACCCTTAGGGCTCGTTTGGTAGGAGGGATAACGGATAATTAATCCCGGGATTATAAATTTAAGAAGAGTTTATTCCATATTTGGTTGGGATAAAATTGCGGTATAATTAATCACTAATCCCGGGATTGAGTGTTTTCTTATCCCCATGGAAGCGTGGAATAACTAATCCCGGGATAATTAATTTTGGATAACTTCTTTCCAACCAAACTACCCCTTAGCAATATGTTTTATGTGTCAGAATTTCAATTTAGAACTGTTGGTGCTCTCAGTCAGGTTGACTTTTGGTTAAACCTTTAAAGTAATTAGAGCAAATAAAATCGTAATGAAAGAATTGGTTTCTTGTGTTTTCCATTGAAGATTTCCCTCGAGATAGGGGTTCAGGGATGGGAAGAAAAGCGGTGTGCCTGCTTGAGAAAGGGAAGGACACAGGAAAAAGGTAGAGAATACACCACATAAATCTCTCAAGTCGCTAGCCTCATCAGAGTAAGCAGCCATAATAGAAATGAGAAAGAAGTACGAAAGGGAAAAGACAGCACGGGTACGAACTTAGCAACATAAGAAGGCGATAAATTACAAAAGTTTCATCAGATGGAGGGATAAAGAAGGGAGAGGATGGCAATGATCGATATAAGTGCGGTCTTTGGCAATAAGAGGGGGAGAACTGGAGAAGGCAGATGAGTTAAAAGAGAAAGATGACATGGATTTGCAAGCACATATGCTTATGATTATTCACACCGAAAACAGATTTGCTTAGTTCGAGGACGATAATAGACAATGTATCACCTTGTTATTAAGTGAAAGAGCCAAAGCTTTGAATGGATGTATGGCTCCTTTACATGTAAATGAAGGTAGATTCTCTAGGCAACAAGATTCAAGTTTGATTATAACTTATTCACCATAAAAAGTACAATATGGTAATGTATAGCTAAAAGTGCATACAACTAGTATGTCCAGGCATAATCTCGTAAGACATAATAAGCAGAAAGCTCTATCAAAATGATATATACTCATAAACAAATAATGGTAGTCAAGATTTCCCGAAGTATATAATTTTCTATGTCACAGTTCCAAGTAGAATGAATTATTTCACAAATCACCAGTCTCAACTATATGAAATTTAAATAAACAAACAACGTACCCCAAGCAACAGTGCACTCCTCACTCGTAGCACTAGCTTGATTAGCTTGGCATTCAATGCCTGTTAACAAACAATTTTCACATAAATTGGCAATAATAAATAGAAATACATCGAATTTCTCTTTTCTATTCTAAAGCAAAGAGGATTTGAAAGGGCTCACATAGATCCATAATATGATTCCTGCAAATAGCACAGTTGTCTACAACGATATCTGCAATCAACAATCCACCAAACCACGTCAGCTTCGATCAGCACAAGTAAACAATTACGAAAAGTACAAAATCACGAAAATTACAATAAAAAAACGAAAGAGATATGAATCAGAACGAACCCCAAGCCCAAAGAGCGACAGCATTCCATTTTTTGATCTCAAAACATTTCGGTTTCTTAGTGGAAGAAGAAGCAGTAGATGCTGATGAAGTTGCTGCTGCTGCAGCGTTGGATTCTTCACCGGCGGAAACCATCTCGACGTCTGTATCCATTTTCCCTGCTGAATCAAGAAATCGTAGTCCAAATTCTAGGGTTCTCGATCTCACAATTTTCTTCGTCAAGTGGAATTAGAATCAATCAGACTATTTTTTTTGAGCCGCTTCTTATACTTATTTTTCTGCGGTGAAGTTGGCACAAGATTGCCAATTGAACCGGTCTAAATTATACTCTCGCTTGTAAAGTTGCGTTAAGCAATTGGGTTTAACTAACACAGATAACCAACAATTGGGCCATCAAAAAGCCCACGAGTAGATTTAGGGCTCATTTACATCAAAATTTGAATATACATCTGAATATATTAAGATGTATATAAAGATTTAAATAAAAATAATTAAAATTATTTAATTTTTAACATCTGAATATATAAAATTTATCTTTATTTGAAAATTAATAAATATAAAATTCAAAAGAAATACTAAATAATCTAATTTTCTATCAATAAAAAATAAAATATACTATTTTTTAAAATATGATAATTGTTGGTGGTAATGACTAACGGGTAAATACCCACTAGAGGCGGTGGTTGGTGGTAGTTTTGGTTGATGATGGTGGTTCATGCTAGAAAAGCTAGTAATAATTGGTGATGGTAGTAATTATGATTGAGGATGGTGATGGTGGGTGGTGATAGTTAATAATGGCAGGCGGTAGTAGTAGTTGTGACTGAGGAAGGTGGTGGGTGGGTGGGTGGTGGTAGGTTATAATGATGGGCAGTGCCGGTTGTAATTATTGATGATAATGTGATGGTCAATTGTGGTAGTTAAGGTGGATATGTGTTGATTGTGGGTGAGAATAATGATGTTCAAAGTGGTGGGATAGTGGGTGGTGATGATTGATAATAGCGGCGGCTATGATTGAGGATGATGGTGGCATGGTGGTTGTGGAGGTGGTGGTGGTGGTGGTTGAGTATGGTGATTGTGGTGGCATGGTGACGGTTGATAATGGTAGGCGGTGGCAGCAATTAATAATTAATAATGAATATGTGATAGTATCTGAATGAAATTAAGTCTCTGTTATAGATCTTAATCATACATACCTACTCAAACCTATTAAGTGGTTGTAAAGTAAAAAAAACAAACACACTTAATGATTAAGATTAAAATTTCAAAACAAATGCACTTAATCTAAGATCTGAATTATTAAGATTCATGCCTCCATTAGGCGTAAACAAATGAGGCCAGAGGGGACTTTTGTATCTATACATGGTTTTGGGATCATAATTGAACTTGTATTTATTTTGTCATTTTTTTACAAGTCTACCCATTTTATGATCAACTTTAGACTTATCGGGTATAAAGTTAAAAATAAATTAGTCTTAAGTGAAAAAATTATACTTTAAATGCACTTAAGGCCAAATAGGTCTGAAGTGCAAACAATTGTTTCATGCAATTAAGGCCATATATGCACTTAAGGCCAAAAAATCTGAAGTGCAACAAACGTTTTCCTACACTTAGAGCCAATAAAACTGAAGTAAAAAATTACACTTCAGATGCACCTAAGGCCAAATAGGTATGAAGTGTAACAAATGGTTTCACGCACTTAAGGACAATAAGTTTGAAGTGAAAAATTACACTTCAGATGCACTTACGGCCAAAAGGTCTGAAGTGCAACAAACATTTTCCTACACTTAAGAACAATAAGTCATGAATGAAAAATTACACTTTAGATGCACTTAAGGCCAAAAAGTCTGAAGTGCAACAAACGTTTTTCTACACTTAAGATCAATAAGTGTGAAATGAAAAATTGCACTTCAGATGCATTAAGGCCAAAAGGTCTGAAGTGCAACCAACATTTTCATGCACTTAAGGCCAAATATACTTGAAGTACAAATTGCCGAAAAATAAAAATTTGTTCTTCGAATTTTAACAATCAAACATACGACTTAATACCTAAAATCAAATCCAAACGAGCTCGCATTTGAAACATAACCTCCAAATATCATCAAGAAAAAACCACAATCATCAATTTATCAAAATAATAATAAATCTAACGAACTCATTTTGTAAGTAAGAAAAAGAAGAAGAAGAAACCTAAGCAATAGTAAAAAAATTTTTGCCACAACAGCTCACCGCTGTAAAATATCATAAAATACCTTAAAATATGTTCACAAATACGATATAAAATCACTGTTTGAAAAGTGGTTACAAGCTAAAAAAACTAAAAAGTAGGTACAGGTTAACTGGGGGAGACCAAATAGAGCGTCGGTGTAATTTTTATGATTTAGAGGAATATATATATATATATATATATATATATATATATATATATATAATACATTTTAAATATATTTTTTAGCGATTGAATGCAATTAGTTTTGATTGACCGGCCAATTTCGTATTTTTGCACATTTAAAGAGGCAAACAAATTCTAGTTTTGGACTTACACTTTAAGATACCTTCATTTTTTTTAAAGAGTCTAAAATACCCTTATCATAAGCCAAATGATTTATAAAATTCCCCGTCCATCTATTTATCTAAAATATATAAAACGTTAACTATATTTTCAAAGGTGTTCCCTCGACTAACGGTATCACATGTGGGCCTCTCATTAAATAATGTGATAACTTTTCATTTGGCCACGTGGCTTTGTGGGGCTTAAATTGCATTTGGGTAAATTTCGACTCATTTAACTAATCTGACACACTTTTTTTATGTGGGTCAGCTCTTTTACTTTATACATACGACAAAACACTTTTTTTTTTACCAATTTTCTCATTTCCTCTATCTAACCCATCAAATGGCGACTTTAGAGTTTTTTTAGGGTTCATTGTTTGCTCCGATTTAGTGCGCGTAAAATAGAAGCATCTTTGATTTTCAGTATTATCTTGCAATATCATTCGTTTAAAGTAAGTATTTTCAGGTTTAAACTATAAAATTGTAGGGTTGGGGAATATTTGGGAGCCAAAGTTTATGTATTTTACATGTGATATTTTTTAAAATGTCATTTGAGATGTTTTTGTACATTTCTATATTATTTATGTTACTTTTGTTTGTGGTGGTTCTTATCGTGTTGGTCCTACATATTAAAGCTAGAATTCTTGTCGATTTGTATAATTAATTGATGGTGAGGATTTCATATCTTTATATATTTATTTTTTAAGCCTTGAATACTATCGATGTGGTCTCATTTTACCTTTTTTTCAAGTTGTCATTGCATGTAATTTTATTCGAATGATAGTGGATAAAGTGAACTTGTATTTTAATTATGAGGGTGAGTGGGTATTAGAACCAACATTATCTTTTACTAAGAAAGATGTGCACATGTTGAATGGTTATGAAGTATATCACCTCTCTTATATTTATTTGTGTAAAGATACACTCAATTAATAAGATTTGTTGAGGTATAATATTATTATGGGATTTTTACCTAAACATCCAATATAGCAAACCTTATTACCATTATTGTGCCTTGTTTGGTTATTACCCTCATATCCCATGTTTTTGTTACATAATATATTCCAAACGGAATATTTGCTGATTTCCCATCCAAAAATAACGCAGATAATTAAGGTAGAAAATAGATTCTTAATAAAGTGTAGCCTAAAATAACGCCTATCTTAATGACTTCTAATTAATCACTAATTTTCTACCAATTAAAGGTGAAATCAGTTAATTTCTTTTTCCTTTTTTTACTCGCTTTCCCCAATTGAGCGAAGCTAACTTGGCATGCAGACAAGAAAAAGATCATTCAAAAGCTAAAACAATATTCAGACAAGACAAAGTAAAAGAACACTTCTAGTACTGCTTTTAACACTTTGGCCGGGTTTGTCTACTTTTGCTCTATTGGAAAAGATGAATGCTCCCTTGCTATATATCTCACTGGATTTCAACATGCGGTAACTCATATTCCCCTAATCCCTTCTTCTTTAAATGGCTTTTCATTTCCATGATGACTCATTATTAGAGACGAATCAGAAAAGGCTCTAGCGCACATATCTTCCAAGCATAATCAATCATTCTGCAATTCTTTACGGATTATTAATTGAGACAATCTACACTTGAATTTCAGCCATCATCTTGTATTGTATTGTAGCAGAGGATGTTTACATTCATCTATTTTGTAGTTCCTCTGTGATTTCCATTAAGGAGATTCTACAATGTCAAAAATTTCGATAATGCTTAAATGTAATGATTATTGGGATAACTATGACAGTTTCAGAGATTTTGAAGTTGACGCCATTTTGGTTGATGAGACTGCAAGCTACAGAATTCTCCAGTCTACAATTGGGCACAAATTCAACAAAGAATTGGAAGATAACAATACATTATCCCAGAAACTAAAGGTAATATATTCTTGTTTGGTGCAGGAAAAAAAAACAAAAAAAGTAGTAGATGTTGAAGTTGTTTCCAGAGAGTTTTAAAAATGTAGACAATTGTAGTTAAATGTAGTTAATGTTTTATGAAGTATTTCCAGAGAGTTTTAAAAATGTAGATAATTGTAGTTAAATGTAGTTAAATATAGTTATGAAGTATTTCCAGAGAGTTTTAAAAATATAGATAATTGTAGTTAAATGTAGTTATGAAGTATTTCCAGAGAGTTTTAAAATGTAGATAATTGTAGTTAAATGTAGTTATGAAGTATTTCCAGAGAGTTTTAAAAATGTAGATAATTGTAGTTAATAGTAGTTAATGTTATATGAAGTATTTCCAGAGAGGTTTAAAAATGTAGTCAAATGTAGTTAAATGTAGTTAACGTTTATATGCCGTTTGTTTGTAGCTGATTTGTAGTTAACTGATTGTTGCTAACATAGTAAATTTATTGACACCTTATTATTTTCTTTTTGATCTTGAATTGTAGGTGAGAGCTTCAACAGATCATATACACACTGTGTTAGATGGCGTGAAGCGGTACATTGTATGTTTAGAAAATAAGAAATGTAGCTGTGGACAATTCCAACTTGACGAACTTACATGTGCACATGCTTTGGCATCATTAAGGCATAGGAATGAAAGGCCGGACAACTATTGCTCACCGTATTACACAACTAAGAGCCTACTACTTACATATGAATTGCCAGTTAATCCTCTTCCTGATGAAGCGAAATGGGATGTTCCACAACATATTTTAGTTATTCTAGATTATCGGAATTTGATGTGTAACTGTAATACGTTTTGACGATAATAAAGAAGTTTACTAATATACTTGAGTAATGTAAACTGTTTGCTTATTGTAGTTATAATGTACTGTAAGTGATTTCGAAATGTGTTATCGAATAATAGATAAAGATAAAATGTTGTAGATAAAGAAAAAACATTGTAGTTAATTTCCATGAAATCTAAGCAATTAATTACAATATCTGTAGTTATATGAACTTTGTATTGTAGGTAATTGTAGTTACCTTTAAAAATGTTATCATTATCAATAGAGTTAAATTCTATACAGAAGATTGGTAGTAAATATCCAAAACATTTACCGTTAAAGCTCCTCAACTATTAATCCACTTAATTTATGAAAATAATATTCAATTGAAATGTATCTTTGTAGTTGAGGGATAAGTTCTGCCTACACACTGTAAATACTAATAATAATAACAATTAAACCTCAAATCCTAACAATTTGGAATAATTATATGAATTTTCAATGTCCATATCGCTTCGTTTAAATTCATTAATTTAACACACAAAAAAACAACAGAAAATCATTTCTTTTAATTCAAAAGTATAAAAAATTAAAAAGTTCTAATGTTTTTACACAAATTAGAGCCAGTTCTCCTCCCTCTCACTTCCAACCTTTGAGATTTGTCTCGTTATCAGTATATGCTTGGCGTGATACCAAAAATACATTTCTATACAAATGAATGAAAGGATTAATAGATATTTAAAGGCTACCACAAAGAAATAAAATCTCAAAGATCAAAATAATGGTGTAATTCATAAAATAGAAAATAAAAAAGACTAAGCAATAGTAAGTGGATTATTGGCAGAATCATGGTAATACAACTACCACCCTTTTCTCAAACGTACACCATCACACTTTGCCAAATATGGTTGTCCATTAGATGCGAGAAACCCCCAATAGTGAAGAGGAAGATTGATTTTGAAATAGGAAGCTGGAGTTTAGGAGGCTTATTTCAAGGGATTTTTGTTCCACAAATCAAGCAAATAATTAATGAGTTGATCATTAACCTTAAATATAATTTTGGTACATAAATTGAAAGGTGGTATACTTAAATGTAATAAACACAAATCTTAAATATGGGTGATTATAAGGTTTGCTATATGGGATGTATATGTAAAAATCCCTATTATTATTTATTGGCCCATCTGGGAGATATTGGCCCATCTGGGAGATATTCTTTGTTGGATGGGAATCAAGGGATTAGAAAATTTTAAGCCCTAATTAATAATGGTTTTAGTGATGCAAATTTATTTGGTATTGATCTCCTGGATGATACTCCAAATATTATTGTATTTGTAAGTATGTGATTTTTGCTCTGCATGAAGATAATTCCTAAAAATATACCAAAAATAATTTTAATGATTTTAGAAGTTTTTCTTGATTTAGGTGCATTTCATGTATTTTTAATATTTTAAAATCATAGAAAAATCACAAAAAATGTCACGTTTTAATTTTATGTCACCTTAGGTCCAATTTTCATATAGGAATTAATTTCATTAAGAAAAATCATAAAAAATGATCATCTTTAGCTTTTTATCTTTAAAATTAGTATTTTTCTTTAATTTTAAGTTAATTAATTATTTTAATTTCTACAAAAATAATTTAGGATTTTAATTAATTATAAAAAAAAATAAAAAAGTAAAGAAAGCAATACATTTTTGATGTTGTTTAACTAAATTTTAAGACCCAAATCCCCTCGAACACGTTATCTCATCCTATGATCCTACAGTCAAATCTGTACAACATAACCTAGACACACATGTGAACAGAGAGACCTCCCTTTTCCTCCATTTTTCTCTCCAAGACCTCGACACCATTAACGCTGATGCTAGCCCCCCCCTCTCTCCCCTCTCGTGCATAACCTCCTGGAGCAGAACACCAAAAAAAAAGCTCTCCTCCCTTCGTTCTCAAATCAAAATGAAGATCACAAAATAAGGGGACTCTTCACAAATCGCGGATCTGGCCAGAAGTAACATTAAATCCGACAATCCATGGAGGATCTAGTCAAACTCCAAGAGATGAAACGAAAACTGAAAATAAAGGATTTGAAGGCTACTTGAATTTCTGCTCTCTTATTTGCAATTTTTCTGGAATTCGTGAGTGACAATTCGTTCGTGGCTGGTTTGTTGCTGCAGCTGGCTCTTGCTGGGTTTTCTAGTTGTTTCAACTACTGATTAAGGTCAATTCTAGTCCAAGTAAGTACGTTCCCTCACCTCTGTATTTTTAGATATGTTTTAATGTAAAATCATGACTATTTTCCTTATCTTTTAACTCCATTTGGATTCTGTATATTGCAATATCAATTCGATTCCAGAAATGACTCTTGGTTGACATGTAATGTTAAAATTTTTGTTAAATTTTCGAATTGGTATAAGCTTTGTGTAGCTGAATTTTGAAGAATTGATGTGGAATTTTACCACGGTATTGTGAATTTCGTGTTCGCGAAGTTGCTAAGTTCTGTACGCCGGGGTAATTGTTGATTCGGAATTACCGATTTTTGAGTTGCCTGCTTGATAATTCTGTCAAATTCGAGAAGCCGTGTTTTGTTGTCGTATTCCATGTGAGAGCAGTACATATGAGAGGTTTTGGGTTGCAAAATTTTGAATATGAATTACATTAACAAAAAATGTCTCATTGTTGCTTGATTCACCCTTTCTCTCGTTCTGGGTTTAAATGTTAGATATACTAGATTAATGGCCTTGAATTGTTTGGCTAATATGGGTGTCCATGTATAATTTTAGTAATTTGAGCAATTTCTTTGGTAGAATACAAATAAGTTATGTACAGCATGCTTGAGGGGCTGTAGGACAACACCAATTCTGAATTCATTTGCCATTTTACTCATTATAACTGCTTGTCCTTCTTATGGCCTTTAGATTCCATTTGTTTGTTGAGCTATGTGCTGTGTTTATAAGCTGAATGTGTACAACTTTTGTAAAGGAATTTGGTTTAGAGTCAGGGAATGAGAAACTTTAGTGTCAGACTCGTAAATCATTGTGAGGGTCTTGCAAAATGAGAACTATACAGTATGTAGCTCTAACTTTCGAAGCAATGAAATAATTTGAGGCGTGCCATGTTAAATAAAATCCCAAAACTCATGGCCCTCGCTTAATTAATTTTAACTATTTAGAATTTAGGACATGTCGTTTAGCAAATTTTTACGGCCTCCCTCCCGCGAAGTTAATAACACGGTAGTCGCTTTAGGCGCGCTTTTAATAATATTACCTTCCTAAATACGGGTGTGCATTTCTTGCGACCTAAATCTAAATCCTAAAACGTTGAATAGAGTGTGCCTTGGATTGCGAGTTCATTTTATGTGGCGAAATCCGAAAACACACTTTAAACGACGTTCACTTTCTCAAATAAATATTATATTGAATAAAAGCGGTAAAAAGTAAAAATTGCCACATAGGCTCTTCATGTAATAAAAATCAGATTTTGACCATTCACGGCAATTTAAGTGACCGTGCTAGAACCACGAGATCTGATGGTGCCTAACACTTTTCCCCGGGTCAATAGAATTCCTTATTTAGAATTTTTGGTTCGCAGACTCCAATTAGGAAGTCGAACATTTTCCTCGGATTGGGATTCAAGCTAAACTGTTGACTTAGGACACCAAAAGTCAAACTTATCCCAAGTGTCGACTCTGAATAAATAATCCCGATCCGAATAATTTCACTTTAAATGGAAAAACTCCCTTATACATTATCCTTCGGGGTTGGTGTATAAAAAGGAGGTGTGATAGTATTTACCCGGCGAACCAATACAAATAGTATACATGTTGTTGTAGCTACTGAATGTGATAGTAGTGAAGATGATACATATATAAAAAGTATTGATAGTGCTTATGATAATGATGCCCTAGGTTTATATTAGAGGCAAAAGAAATTTGAGATAACTTACCAACTTGATAGGTATAAAATATTGGAAAAAGGTATGACATTCAAGATCTCGCTGAAGCTAAGGAGATTATTGATTTTTATGTTGTTTCTAATAAGAGTGGACAGGTAGATAAGAGTGATAGGATAAAACTTAGATACAAGTCTCAGATTTAGTGTCCCTTTAAATATTTTATTTCTAAGGATGACAGAGATCAAGGGGTAAAGATAAAAACTTGGAGGGATAAACATGATTATGGTGAAGTTTTTGAGAATAGAAGAGCTACTTCTGCTGCTTTAGCACATTATTTTAAGAGAAAGATTCAAAATAATCCTAAGTTTAAGGTTAAAAAGATGAAGGTTGATTAGAGGATATATTTAGTTTGAATGTAATTGATTCAAAGTTAAAAAGGGTAAAGAGAATGATTTTAGAGGAATTGGAAAGCAGTTACTTGGTTGAGTACAACAAATTGAAGGAATATTGAAGTCGTCCAAATTCACTGCTCAAAAGCAATAGATACGGTAGATTGCAATATAATTTACCCAACTATGAGTCGGAGTCGAATCCACAGGGACAATGTGTAGGCGACTAGGGATGTAGGAGAATTATCACTTATGGTGAAAAGCCAAACGGGTTAATGAGATGTTTCTGGAATTATATTGGTTTAATTGCGGAAATGTAAACTATTCTAGAAAGCAAATAAAATGATCAATGGCTACAAGTATGAATGCATCGGGAATTACACATCAAGTAACGATCCAATGTATTTTATATCCCTTCCAATAATGGTCAAAAAGATATACTTAGTTGCTTCTATCAACCGTGAACTCTCTACGTATCATAAATTTCTCTCGAGTAATTATAATAATTTATTAGACGCACTCTCTCGAGCTACGCTATCTAGATTCGTATAATGGTTCACTTAGATTGCACCTGAGGTATCTCTATCTAATCAAACCTCTAAACTCTCGATTATGACTCTCGTCTATACTCCGGGAGTGATGTTCAACAACTACCTAAATATGCACTCTCTCTCGAGTAGATACACACTAAATAGGCATGGTTAATTGAAATTCCTTTCAATTAACTAATACTAATTATGTAGTTGAACAAATAAAGATTCAACAAGCAAAATCTATGTGAACAATACAAGAACTTCAATTAATACATAAGCACAACAAGGTATTAAATCCACACTTTAATTATGAATATTCCCATAAACAAGATTAAGTGTTGGAAATAAATACTGCACACTTAGATTTACAATACAAAGCAAGGAAATGAAGGAAACAACATAAATAGATAAGAAAATCTTAACCACAAGCTTCAATCATCAAGACCCAAGTGTGTTTGTGCAAGAACCCTAGCTTTCTCCTTGTTCTCTCTAGTCTCTATGGACTGAAAATAAGCCAAAGATACGTACAAAATGAACCGATTTGGATATTAAAGGATTTAGGGTCAAAATAAGTGAAATTCCAGAGCTGTCCCTAATTAACTCTATGCGATCGCAATAGAGGTAGTGCGATCGCATAGGGTTAGTTCCCGCCTACTGTGCGATCGCACAGTACTCTATGCGTTCACATAAAGTAGTTGACCAACTGCTGACCAGACTCCCTTTCTTCTGTGCGTTCGCACAAGACCATTGCGTTCGCATTGCTTTGGGTCCTGGGTCTATGCGATCGCAGTGTAAATATCTGGGCAGTTGCATTTTCTCCATTTAAGCTCCATTTTGGCTTGTTTTCACTTGGTTTCTTCACCATTACTTCTAAATCACATACAACATGTAAAATAGAAGTAAGCGATATTAAAACACACGACATTAAATGCTCAAAATTGGTTGACTAGGGAAAATATTTAAGGGCAGGAAATTTAAAGCATACTAGCGGTTCAAGGAAGGCCTAATATCATTTTTCAACCCAAGTTAGTCGATAACAACAACAAATAAAAAAATCAAAATTATCTACACTTTTTCCGGTTCAAGAAGAAAATTGGCATCCTTGGGAAAAGAACCGTGGTATAAAGAAAACAAAGGATATCGCCACTAACATAAAACACACTAAATATATAAAATAAAAAAATGATTTAAGATACTAATAATACATAGAATTAAGATGTTAATGCATCATTACTAATATAATTAATGTCACACATCACACAAAATATACTACAAAATAAAAATAAAAACAACTACAATACTAAACTGCCCTAACCACAACTATACAAGAAGCCACCCCCAACAAAAGATATTGCAATGTTCCTAATGCAACTAAACATGGAAGAATAAAATGGTGAAAAGTGCTCCCTGAATACTGCATCACTCGGAGTCGGATGTGGTAGGAAACTTTAGCTCTGCATCGCCATAATCATCATCAGAAGAATCCTGTGAACCACATAGTGAGCCGATCGTCTGCGTCATCCGCGATAGGAACCATCTTTTCTTCTTTTCGTGCTCCTTGAATTTCCTATGTCGCCTTTCTACTTTTCCTTGCCTCCGGCCAAGGTCTTCTCGCCTGGTCTTTATTGCTTTTTGATCATGCACCACTTCATCTAAAGTCGGTTGCTTCTTCTTGCCGGACCTAGTAGAAGTACCCTCACTAGTTGGAATAGCTGAATTAGATGGTCCAGAAGGAAAGCCGACAACTAGCTGTCGAATATGCACATCAACACCTGCTATCTGATGGGAAATATGGCGCATAGTGCGAGGACCTGACTGGAGTTGTCCCATGGTGTCAAAGAACCCTGCTGAAGTTGTGGGGTCACTACCATATCCCTCGACCGGCTCATCAAACTGCCCAAATGAAGGAGACTGCACATCGATCCTTCTCTTCTTCTTCTTCCCAGATGCCCTTCTTCGAAGCAATGGAAAGATTTCCGTAGCAGGCTGTTAACACACCTGCATTATAACACAACTGGGTGATCAATGAAGGAAAGAATAGGCTTCTCGTTCTTCATTGCAAGCTTCCTCAATCTCATTCACAATGTGTCGGCCTACATTTACTGGCAGGCCATCCATGATTGCAGCAATCATCATTGCCTTCTCTAGAGTCACCTCAGTCTCATTCCTAGCAGGCACAATCCTGGCACAGATAAGGGATAGCCAGTTCTTGGCTTCCCTAGTGAACTCATGAGAATCAACCCCTTTATGCGCTCTTACCCAAGTTGGCACCACCACCCGTGAAGCTTTTCAATCAACCATTGATATCCTCTCTCTCTCTCTCTCTCTCTCTCTCTCTCTCTCTCTCTCTCTCTCTCTTCCTATAGCTCTGTATACCTCGTCGTCAAAATTGGGCAGCCTATAGTGTGCATTAATTACCTCAGGTCCAAAGTTGACCCGCTTTCCTCTGACGGAAGTGAACACTTCCTCCCGGAAATCAGTCCTCAATGCATTTGCATAAAATTCTCGAATTTGGCGTAGTTCGCTTATTGGTTCAGGAGCAAAGCATATCCAACCATTTTCATTCAATCTCTGGAAGAACTCTGGCATTTTCTCCTCAGTATTTTCCAAACGGATGCCCCGTTCTTTGACAATACTCTTTGACATGAGTTTGTCATAATTTCGCTCAAATTCAACTCCCAGGAATTTTTCCGCATCATAATATTCATCTTTCGGAGCTGGAAGGCCATTGTTAGACATTTTCATAATCTAGAGCTATGCAGATGGGGCCTTTGAACTATGATGCCTTTGAATAAGTTGGCGATCTTTCCGCCCATGAGAATGTGGAAATATTCCAGACAAATGAATGCAAAGGGTGGCGATCTTTCAGCCAAAGCGAAAAATTAAATACAGATGGCGATATTTCAGCCAAAGTGAAAACATAAATGCAGGTGGTGATATTTCAGCCGTTCAAAAAAAATAAAGTGGCGATATTTCAGCCATACGAGATGAAGACAATTCTTATTCTCGGAAGGTAGAAAATAGCCTTATGCAATGCAGATGGAGACAGAGCTTAGTCTCGGAAGGCAGAAAGTAGCCTTATGCAAAAATGCAGATAGAGACAGAGCTTAATCTCGAAAGGCAGATAAGTAGCCTTATGCAAAATGCAGATGGTGACAGAGCTTAGTCTCGAAAGGCAGATAAGTAGCCTTATGCAGGATGGAGGTAGAGCTTAACCTCGGAAGGTAGAAAATAGCCTTATGCAAAATGCAGGTGGAGACAGAGCTTTGTCTCGAAAGGCAGATATGTAGCCTTATGCGGGATGGAGGTAGAGCTTAACCTCGAAAATTAGAAAGGTAGCCTTATGCAAAATGCAAACGGAGACAAAGCTTAGTCTCTGTCACGACCCGGTCGTGGTGGCACCTCTCGTGAAGACAAGGCCAGCCAACAACCCAATATCCTCTTTGAAACAACTATTAAACATAAATGAATGGAAGTACTAATTAATGGCATTTAACTATGAAATTTCATCACAATACAACCCGACCGGGGTGTCGCAAGTCACGAGCATCTAAAGAGTTGGGACACTACTACGGGACCAACAATGTATAAATATACAAGGTAAAACCGGAATTCAAAGATGGAGTGCGGTGCCGCGAACGCTGGCGGTCACCCTGTTCGATTACCAGAATGTGGCCTTCGATCCTGCTAATGACCCGCTATCGGGTGAACAATACCTCCAACTGCACGCAAGGTGCAGGGAGTAAAGTAGGTACTTCCAACTCAGTGGTAATAGGAGAGAATAATATCTGAGCGATAAGAAAACACGTATGAGCACACCAAACATCTTTAAAGACAGGACAACCCAAAGCTGAGATACTGTGAAAATTCCCTTTAGAAAATCCCAAGTGCAGTTCAAAAATCTCTTTTGAAAATATGCTTTTTTCAACAATTTCAAAGTTAATTTCAACAAGTAGGAAATAGTCAGAAACCTGTCCCTTGGGCTCAATATCAACTCAAAATATCCAACATCAGCCTCTCGGGTTCAGCACTCCTTAACATATAACACCAGGGTATGTGGTCAACAAGGCAAGTAACAGTATGTATGCCGATGATATATGAGAGCTAAATGTCGTGCCACATAGTACAAACATGAGTAAATGCATGAATGCAATGCAGTGTACATGAATACGCTGCAACGTGCAGCCCGAGCCAACCATGCATATGAGTTAACGTCGACGGAGCTCACTGTGGGGGTTCAGACTCCGGAGGGGCTCCTTCAACCCAAGCGCAATATTATACAGTGCCAATAGTTACCATTGTTTCCATTACAATACACTGTGTCAATAATTACCACCGTTTTCATTAAAACACACGGTGCCAATAGTTACCACCGTTTCCATGATATAATATGCAGTCCAAAAAATAGTGAGATAATGATTGTCAGCCCGAAATATCATTTAAAAATCATTTGTGTTTTCAAAGCATATAATTTTGGCTGAGTTTGTAAAAATAGTGTTAAAAACCTTGGATTGAATGCAAATAGTATGCAAATCATGCTAACATCTGAAATATCAATCCCTACAGGATTCTACATGTCGGCACAAGGCCCCAAACATGGCATCAAGCCCAGATAACATCAATATAGGGTGCGAAGCAATCACCAATATAGTATAATTCATCCCTCGGATTGAACCTAGTCACAATTTCCCACATATATGACCCCGCACTAGCCATGGTGTGCGTGTCTCGCCTCAATGTAGCATCGCAATGTTATACCGGGGTTTTCAAATAATCTGCAATAATCCCCAAGTATGGAAATGAGCCCAAGTCATGATGATAACAACAAAAGATTTATGATTTAGCGGTAAAAACCAACAACTAGGACGGACAAAGTCACAATCCCAACGGTGCTCTACCCCACGCTCAGGTCCAGTGTGCAAGTCACTACAATACAACACTAGGATGCGCAAATCCGGTGTTTCAAACCCTCAGGATATCATTCCCCAATATTACTCACCTCAAACCGGTGTAATCTCGAGCTTGTGACGCCTTTGCCCCTCAAATCGTCCTCCATGCGCGTCGAATCTAGTAAAAAACAGAGCAAATACATCACAATATGCAAATAGGACAATGCCCAATCGAAAATAATTGAATTATAGCAAGAACCTCGAAACTAGCAAAACCCGAGCTCCGGGCCCGCTTCTCGAAATATTACGAAAGTTCCATTTCCGGAATCCTCGTCTCTCCACGAGTTCATACATACCAAGAACTCCCAAATTCAAGCTCAAATAACCTATCAAATCCCAATTTTAAATATCAAAAACTCAAGCCCAGTTTCTTCAATTTCATACCCAGATTCAGAGAATTAATGGATGATTATTCACCAATCTCATATATTAAGCTCATAAAACTTACCTCAAGTCGAAACCTAGGTGAAATACTCTTATTCCCTCGTCCAATAGCTCCAAAGTTGCTCAACAATGGAGGAAAAATGACTTAAACTCACGGAGTAAAATGACTTAAATCAATTCTGCCCGGGTGCCAATTTACCCTACAGAAACGCGGTCCAAGACCCACGCGTTCGCGATGACCAAATTATGCTGACCCCAAATACCCTTACGCGAACGCGACTACCGACCCGCGAGCGCGATGTTCCACAGTCTCCACCTACGCGAACGTACCCCTATGGCCGCGATCGCGATGAGTACTTACTCATGGCCTCACATCCCCTCTACGCGAACGTGCTACATGCACTGCGAACGCGATGCTTTACTTCCCAAAACTACGCGAACACAATTACTAATTTCCAGGCCTCTCAAATTCACTCTACGCATTAGCGTCCACCACCACGCGAAGCGATGCTTTAAGGTCTGCAACATATGACAGCAAAAATCTAACATCTATACAAGCTAAAATTGATCCGTTTGAACCTTCGAAATCACCCCGAGACCCCCGGAACCTCGACCAAGGACACCAACATACCCCGAAACATTATAGGAACTTGTTCCAATCATAAAAACACGTCCTATAACACAAAAATCATCAAATCACGACAAATTCAAGCTTAAATTTACTTTAAATTTCTGAACTCATATTCAATCAAAAATCCGACTAAACAATGTTCGAAAGACCTGAAAATTTGTGGACGTATCCAAAATTACCTAATAAAGCTACTGCAACTCTTTGAATTCCATTCCGACCCTGAGATCAAAATCTCACCTACCAACCGGAATCCGTCAAAATTCAAACTTCACCAATTCAAGCCTAATTCTACACCGGATCTCCAAATTCAATTCTGATCGCTCTCCTAAGTCACAAATCATATTCCAAAGCTAACCGAATTATCTTAAATCACATCCGAGCCTTCTTACTCACAAGTTAACTTCCGGTTGACTTTTCCAAAACAAGCTTCCTTCTATGATGCCAAGTGCCTTATTTTCAACCAAAACCAATTCAATGACACCCGATCGACTCTAATACTGATATTGAAACATGAAGCAACACAATAAGGGGAAACAGAGCAGTAACACATAAGATGATGAGTCGGGTCGTCACAGTCTCGAAAGGCAGATAAGTAGCCTTATGCAGGATGGAGGTAGTGCTTAACCTCGGAAGGCAGAAAATAGACTTATGCAACAATGTAGATGGAGAAAGAGCTTAGTCTTAAAAGGCAGACAAGTGACCTTATGCAGTATGTAGGTAGATCTTAACCTCGGAAGGCAGAAAATAGCCTTATGCAATGCAGGAATGTAAATGAGCGAACAATAGTAAGTTTTCTTAGCTGATAGATGGTTGTGATATTATGAGTGTTGGGGAATGTTCGGTGTAAATAGTAGATTTGTGAATGAGCGACCGTTATGAAAGTTCTCAATCCTTAAGAATGAACGTGTTCAATGATTTGCGGCCTAGGTGCCTGCATCCAAAGTCATGAGTTCTGTAGATGGGGAAGGTTAGTTCATATTCCTTGGCTCTTGACGCCGCGTATCATTGGGGTAGCAGTGCTAAACGATAGAGATCCAAATGACGTTTATGCATGATTTAGTAAATATAATGTAAGTAAATATTTGAAAAACGATTTTATTTTGGATTAACCAACGACTGCAACGTGGTTCAAGACACGGCAACCTCGCATCCTCAAAATTCCGCACCAGTTTACCGGGCTGACGCTGCTGACGACTGTGCTGAATAACTGAAAGCGGATCGATTCTATCTCGGAGGGAATGACTGCTTCTGTACCATAAAGTAATATGTAGGGAGTTGCCCCGGTGTATGTGCAGATAGTGGTACGATTACCCAATAAGGAAAACGACAATTTCTCATGCTGCTGCTTGTGCCTTTCAATCATCTTCCTTAATATCTTCTTGATGTTCTTATTGGTTGCTTCTACAGAGCTCCATTCATCTGAGGTCTATAAGCTATGGAATTTTTATGTTTGATCTTGAAAGTCTCACACATTGCTTTCATTAGGTCGCTCTTGAGATTGAAACCATTGTAAGTGATAATTGATTCTAGAATTCCGAACCGACAAACCATACGGTCGTAGACGAAATATGCTACAACATTCTTGGTTACTTCTTTGTATGATGATGCTTTGACCCGTTTAGTGAATTAATCAATTTCCACTAAGATAAACATGTGCCCGTTTGACACGCCAGTCTTGATCGGTCCAATAACATCCATTCCCCAAGCGGCGAACGGCCATGGAGAGCTTGTTGCATTAAGCTCGTTTGGAGGTACTTTTATCACATCTGCATGTATCTGACACCGATGGCACTTTCGAACGTACTTGATCCAGTCCGTTTCCATAGTCATCTAAAAATATCCTTCTCGGAGTATCTTCTTCACTAAAACAAAACCGTTCATGTGCGGTCCGCAGATCCCCGCATGCACTTCATCCAGCAACTTGGATGCTTCCTTTGTATCGACACATCTTAGTAATCCTAAATCAGGAGTTCTCCTGTAAGGATTCCCCCGCAATGAAAGATATTATTAGACAATCTCTGGAGCATGCACTTCTGAGTAGCATTGTCAAGCTCTGGGTATTCTCCTGTTGTCAAATATTCTCTGATGTCGTGGAACCATGGTTTTCCATCCGCTTCTTTCTCAACATGAGCACAAAAAGCTGGTTGGTTATGGATCTTGATCTGAATGGGATCAATGAAGTTTGAATCTGGATGTTGGATCATGAATGATAAAGTCGCAAGTGCATCAGCGAACTCATTCTGTATTTTGGGAATATGCTGAAATTCGGTCTTTGTGAACCTTTTCCTCATCTCCTATATGTGATGCAGATAAGGGAGTATCTTAGAATTCTTGGTTTCCCATTCCTCTCGAACCTGATGTATTAGGAGGTTCGAGTCTTCGATTACTAGCAACTCCTAAATGTTCATGTTCAATGGCCAATTTGAGCCCTAAGATGCAGGCTTTGTACTCGGCCATGTTGTTGGTGCATGGGAACCTGAGCTTGGCGGATACTGGGTAATGCTGACCGGTTTCTGATACCAAGACTGCTCCTATACCAAATCCTTTGAAATTTGCGATTCCATCGGAAAACATCCTCAAACCATCATAGGATTCTGCAATGTCTTCTCCTATGAAAGATACCTATTCGTCAGAAAAATATGTCTTCGAAGGCTCATATTCTCCTCCCACAGTATTCTCGGCGAGATGATCTGCCAAAGCTTTTCCTTTGACTGCCTTCTGAGTGACGTAAACAATGTCGAATTCACTTAACAGGATGTGCCATTTGGAGAGCTTGTCAGTAGGCATGGGCTTCTGAAAGATATACTTTAACGGATCCATCCTTGATATGAGATAAGTTGTGTAATGTTACAACCCATATTCACGCATGTTAGCTCATTCCATAAGGTAATCGACATAAATCCATGAAAGTATTATCTTTAAGATGATAAGAAGTTAATTTTATTGGTCTTAAATGATACAAAGGTGTATATGGGTGGATAACAAGTACTAGAAGTTAAACGAATCAAAGATGTATTTAGTCGTATTTTCGGATAAAACTAGAGGTGATTAGTACACTCAAGAGGTAGTGTTTTAAGGTATTTTAATCATATAATATCCGTATTATAAGTCTTGAAGTCAAATGAGTTATGAGACAAAAGTCGACAAAAGTTGTCGCAACTTAGGTTCATAATTTTACTTACACATTAGGTCAAATGTTACTAAGCTTTTCTCCCAATTTAATAAGAATTATGGATTGATCTAACCATAAAATTTAAGATGTATGAGTCTAGTTTCTAACTCATTAAACTGTTTGTTGATACGATCTCGGAATAAAGAGACCTTTGCGTTTTCTCGAGACTGTGCCAAGCACCTCTCCATGGGGCCCACTAAGGCGGTTTAAGACATTTGGGCCTATATATGCCACTTCCAACCCGTTTTAAGTCATTTATTTTCACTATTTTCAGACCTTAGAACCCTAGGAACATCCTCTCAAGTTTCTGTCAAGGTTCAAGACCCAAACAAAGGGCAAACAACACAAATCAAGTGTCGGGAATTCCGTGGCGCTAGTACGTCTCTTGTTACTTCTTGTTGCTCATTTTTGTGTTGTTCCAGCTTGTGCGGGAGGTTGTTTTAGAGGGTTTATGTTCTGTAAATACTCCCTCATGTTATTAATATCAACTCTAGGTGATTTTAAGCCTCCTAAATCAATTCTAGTGCCGAAAAATACTAATTGACCGCTTTTTCGTTTTCTTGTTGTTGTGGCAGCATTGGAGGGGTATTTATGGAAATTTAAGGTCAAATTGGAGTTGTTATTTCTTTATAAAGGTAAGGAACCTCTTACTCTATATGTTTCTAAGATTATCCAAGTTGTGGCTAAGCCATTGAAGATAGAACTTGTGAAATATATATCGAAAGGCTTGGTAGTAATGTTATCGGTTGGTGGACTATTTTGGAAGACTCAATATGATTGTTATTGATGTTGCTCGGGCTGTTTGGTGATTTTTTTGAATGGTATGAAGTCATAAATATATGGGAGGTGCTGTCTGTATATAGTAAAATAGGTTGTGGTCGTTGCAGAATGGCTATGACGCTTATATGATAACGATAGTATCATTTATCTTATTGTAGACTAAGGGGTGTGACAATTGCATAGCTTGAGATTTGGGCAATATATACAAGGTATGTGAGGCTATACCTTTCCTTCTTTTGCACGACTCCGATTATACAATGTAATGAATGAGCTTCTAAAGATACTCTACTCTTAGAAGCTAGCAGTACTTACATTGTTTCCCCTCTTATGGAACAATTGATGTTAATGTTGCTTCTCTTATTCTTATGTTATCAATGATATTGGTACTTCCTGATTCTTATAAGGTTCATAATGAAGAGTTAGTCCTAATAACGTGTACAGAGGATACCGACCTTACGTCACTCCAAAAGGTTTAGAATGTGATTCTATGAGTCGAGTATGCATTATATATATGTATCTATTTTACTCTACCGAGCCGCGCTATAGTCGGCAGGGTACGACACCTACTGTGCAACCACTGATCAGTTGGGTTTTACCGAGCTCCACGTGGCCGGGTATGATCTACCGAGCCTTATGATGGTCGGGTACGTTTTTACCGAGCCTATTACGGCTGGGTACGATATGATGATGATGATGCCCACAGAGGCGTATGTTTTAAAAGTTTATGTATTTATTCATATGTATCATGCATTTCATGTCAGTAGCTCTCAGAGGTACTCAGATGTTACAGGTTGTATATTCTCTATCCATGTTTATATTACTATTCGTACTTATGGTTCTCTGCCTTACATACTCGGTACATTATTCGTACTGACGTCCTTTTATTTGTGGATGCTGCATGTTGTGCTGCAGGTCCTGATAGACAGGCAGATGCAGCTCCCCCAACCACAGTGACTGTCCAGTTCAGCGGTGATTGGCGAGATCCTTCTCCAGACTTGCCTTGGTCTTGGTATGCATTTTTGTTATAGATATTATGGGTATGTCAGGGCCCTGTTCCGGCTATGTTGCAGCACTTATGTTCCTTTAGAGGCTCATAGACATGTGTCGACTCGTGTATAGTTTGGTATGCCTTGTCGACTGGTTGTTGTTGTATAGCCTTTCATGATAGCGTGGTAGCTCGTACAATATATATATAGTTTCTTGATTGTCTAGTCATCCCAGGTTATATAGGTTCATGCCATCATATTTTATTGTTGGTTGTCCATGATCCATGTCTACCATTTATATTGATCTCCTCACCCCTAAGAGATAATAAAGAAGGTTAGATAAAATGTACGTTGGTGCTCGGCAAGTATGGTCGGGTGCTAGTTATTGCCCTCCAGTTTGGGTCGTGACAAACTTGGTATCAAAGCCAGTCTGTCCTAGGGATTGTCTATGAGCCATGTCTAGTAGAGTCTTGATTATGGATGTGTAGCGTGCCACATTTATAATCAGGAGGCTATATGACATCTAGGGTTGTTACCTTCTTCTTTAATCTAGATCGTGCGTAGAGTTGAGTCATAAGTTTCATCTATAATATTAACCTTGTTTTCTTTCAGAGATGCCTTCGACTAGGAACCAAACAATTAGTAGACGGCTTGATACAGTTGCGGGAGAGGGTACTAGTCAGATACCCCAAGCCAGAGCAGGCCAAAGTGAGTCTCAGAGCGAGATGCCGTCTCATACCTCATCTATTCCGTCTCCTCCAAGGGATATTAGGAGGCACCCAGCACCTTCAGTTCCTTCGTCTTGCACTACAGACCAGGATATGCGAAGTGCTTTGCAGTTATTGACCAGTTTGGTGGCTGCTCAGGCTCAAAGGCAAACTACATATGCTGCTGATAAACAAGTTAGTACGAGAGTTCGTGATTTTATTAACTTGGACCCCCCCAGTGTTTACCGGATCAGACCCTAAGGAGGAATTGCAGACTTTTTTTGACCAGGTTCATCGTACACTGCGGGTTATGCATGTTAGTGATACAGAAGCAGTAGAGTTGATTTCTTATCGGCTACGTGATTTAGCAGTTCTCTGGTATGATTGTTGGGAGAGATCTAGGGGTCCGAACGCTCCTCCAACAGTGTGGAAGGAATTTTCTGAGGCCTTTCTTTGTCACTACTTGCCAATTAAGATACGACGAGCTAGAGCGAATAAGTTCTTGTACCTTAGACAAGGTAATATGAATGTGCGAGAGTACAATATGCAGTTTGATTCTTTAGCAAGGTATGCTCCCCATATGGTGGCCGAGATGCTTGCTAGGGTGCATTTGTTCGTGAATGGGTTGGGACCACATCTGATAAATGAATGCATGACAGCCTCCTTGGTAGAGGGCATGGATATTTCCCGTATTCAAGCTTATGCCCAGACCCTAGAGGATCGTAAGCACCAACAGAGGGCAGATAGGGAGCAGGATAAGGGCCATCATAAGAGGGCGAGATTTGCAAGGTATTCTGATGACTTCAGAGGCAGTGTCAAAGCCCAAGCATTCGAAGAGTTCAGCGCCATCGTAGCTAGTGCTCCTCCACAATTTCAGAGGCCACGATATGATAGATCCTATTATGGTCCAGGTCAGAGTTCGCGGGCATCTGGCTCGCAACATCACACATATACTAGTGAGATGAGACCCCCAACACCACGTTGTGATCAGTGTGGAAAGGACCACTTTGGACTGTGCCGTCGAGGTTCTGATGCATGCTATTCATGTGGACAGCCTGACCACATGATGCGGGATTGTCCTAACAGGGGAGGTGATGGTATGGCTCAGCCAACTGGATCTGTTTTTGGTTCTTCCTCATCCGTTCGACCTCTAACACGGGGTTTTCAGTAGTCGACAGGTCGTGGTAGAGGTAGAGGTGCAGTGCCGAGTTCGAGTGGTGCTCATAATCGTACCTATGCTCTAGTAGGTCAACAGGATCTCGAGTCATCTCCAGATGTTGTTACAGGTATATTGTCTGTGTTTTCTTATGATGTATACGTGCTGATTGATCCGGGATCTACATTATCATATGTTACACTCTTTATGGCTAATAAGTTTGGCATTAAACCTGAATTGAGAGGTAGACCCCTTGCGGTAGAGGTTGCACTGTTATGATTTGTAGTCGTCAAACCTCGGCAAATTTATTTGAGTTAGAAATGGTTGATTTTGGTGTGATAATGGGAATGGACTGGTTGGCCTCATGCTATGCAAATGTTAACCATCGTACGAAGATGGTTAGGTTTTAATTTCCAGGAGAACCTGTCACTGAATGGAAGGGGAACATTGCTACACCAAAAGGTAGGTTTATTTCCTATCTTAAGGCAAGGAAAATGATCTCAAAAGGTTACATTTATCATCTCGTTCGCGTTAGGGATGCAGAGGCGAAGCTACCTACTCTACAATCAATCCCCGTGGTCAATGAATTTCCAGATATTTTCCTAGATGAACTCCCAGGCTTTCCTCTTGAAAGGGAGATTGATTTTAGCATTGATGTGTTGCCTGAAACTCAACCGATCTCTATCCCTCCATATAGAATGGTTCCGGTAGAGTTGCGAGAGTTGAAGGCGCAGTTAAAGGACCTGCTGGATAAGGGCTTCATTAGGCCTAGCACTTCACCTTGGGGTGCGCCAGTCCTATTCGTGCGGAAGAAAGACGGGTCGTTACGGATATGTATAGACTATTGACAGTTGAATAAAGTTACTATAAAGAACAAGTATCCACTTCTAAGAATTGATGACTTGTTTGCCCAACTCCAGGGTGCCAAGTATTTCTCCAAGATTGACTTACGTTTAGGGTATCATCAAGTGAGGGTTAAGGAGAAGGATATTCCAAAGACGACCTTCCGAACAAGATATGGGCACTTTGAGTTCTTAGTGATGTCGTTCGTGCTAACAAATGCTCCAACTGCTTTTATGGTATCTCATAAATACTGTATTCAGGCCCTATCTTGATGTGTTCATGATTGTATTCATTGATGACATTCTGGTGTATTCTTGTTCGGAGGCGTAACATGCGGATAGTATTACAGATGCATCATGATCGTAAGTTATATGCTAAGCTCCGCAGCTTCCTACGGTTAGCAGGATATTATAGGCGATTTGTAGAAGGGTTTTCCTCTATATCAGCACCATTGACTAAGTTAACACAGAAAGCTACCAAATTCCAGTGGTCTGACACTTGGACTGGAAAGTAAAAGAGGTAAAAATGGTTAGTAATAATAGTTTAAAAGTGAAAGTTAATAGTTGGGGGGGGGGGGTCTTGCTTAGGATATAAATAAGAGTCATTTTGACACTAAAAAGGGACGGATTTGAGAGAAGAAAATTTCAGAACTTAAGAAAGGAAGAAAAACAGAGAATGAAAAAAAAGAATTGAGAGTTGAAAAAAAAATAGAGAGCTGAAAACACCACTGCTTATTTAAAGCTTCTCTTTTTGCTTTATTGATTTTATTTCTCTTGATCCAAATACACTAAGACTGATCTTAAGTAACTCTAGTGAGTCTTTGAGTTTATTTGGCTAGTGTTGATATTGTTGTGGTTGAAGTCTATTTCTGTTGGTATTTTCTGGTTTGATTTCACCGGGTTTTTGTTGAAATCTGTTGTTGGGTTTAGCTATTGTTATTGATGTTTTGCTGTGTTGATTACTGCCTTGCTGATTTCTCATGTTCCTCTTCTCTTGTTTCCAATACCAGGTACATGGCTGTAACCTTGTCGATATTGTAAACTGAATGTGAAAGCATGAATACATATGAAGAATGGAACTTTGAAGTTTTAATTTAGCTTTTTCTGTGTTTTTTTACTGATTGTATTTAGGCTATTTCATGTATTATTATTCCGTATATTTCTATCACTTTGCATAACTAGGCATCTTGTAGTGATGTCTTAAATAATACTTTGCTTTAGTTTGGATATTGGGTAGTATATTTTTAAGCAAGCTCATTATTGTCAAACTGTTTAATAATTGGAATAAGAGGAAAATAACATAAGTTGGTCTTTAGTGTATCGGCTTGGCAAAACTGGTTAGTTCACTAGCTATGAAGGTTTTAATATTGTCAATAATCATGAACATGTAGCAAAATTTAGTTAAGGCATGAATTTGAACTAATTTCGTGAATTAGGCATTAAGGCATGACTTGAGTTCAAACAAGACTAGATAACGTATAAGTTTAATAAACATTCAAATAAGCATTAGTGATTAAGGTTAATTTTAGTTTCAAATATTTGTAAATAATTAATTCCAACCGTTCAAGTCATCTAACAAATGTGAGTTTAAACAAGTTATAGGATAATTAGTTTCTTTTGAATATTTTATTTGTCGATTCCGTATTTTATTTATAATTTCAATTTTAGTAACATTCCTTTCCGTTTACATTTGTCTTAATCTAACAATTAATATGTTACACTTTTTTTCAAGCATGTAATTCATTAGGTTTTTTTTAGAGACGAATTTAATAGAAATGTAGTCACCATAGGATATCTTAAAATTAATGAGGCATGCTTCACCAAGATAAATCACAAATTGCGGGGCCGTCATAAATATATTAAAATACTTAGATTTCCGGATGAGCCATTTAGCAAATTTCATGGCCTTCCCAAAATAATAACGCGCTAGACTCTATAGGCGCGTGTTTTAATAATATTATCTCCCTAAACTCGGGTGTACATTTCATGCGATCCAAATCCAAATCACAAAATATTGAATAAAATATGTTCCGGATTGCAGGTTCATTTCATGTGATGTAATCTAAAGACATGTTTTAAACGATGTTCAACTTTCTTTTAAATTTGAATAAAAGCTATTAAAAGTTAAAATTGGCATAAGTTACAACATGCAATAAAATCAGGCAAATAAGCTAAATATGACAGTTGAGCGACCGTGCTATAACCACGAAACTCGGGAATGCCTAACACCTTCTCCCGGGTTAACAGAATTCCTTATTTGGATTTCTAGTGCGCAGACTGTTAAACAGAGTCATTCTTTTCCTCGATTCGGGATTCAACGGGTGACTTGGGACACTATAAATGTCCCAAGTGGCGACTCTGATTCTTTAATAATAATCCCATTTTTATTGTCCTTTAATTGGAAAAACTTCATTTGTACCCCTGCGATGGCATAAAAATAAGGTGTGACAGCTCTAGCGACTCTGCTGGGGAATAGAGACCTAGAACCACTGGTTCAGGGTTAGAATTTGAACTTAGAAAATTGTTGTGTTTAGCTTTATCTGATTTTGTCACATGATCTGTGCTTAATGTGCTAATAGACTGCTTTTACCGCTTTGATATCTCGTGAACTGTATATAAACTGTGCCGAACCCATCTCCTCTCTGAGTCTTCTAAATCATGAAGAAGGGTGCACTTCGTGTGACTTCTTTTCTGTTTAGAGTCAATCCCATTTTCAAAACGAGGTTCAGATAAGTTGCAAAGCTGGGTTGAGCATCTGTATCCACGGTACGCTGCCCCCCCTCGGCTCGAGCTGTCCGCTCGGGTAAGCCAGGTCTAAAGCAAACACATAGGTTCTGAACCTAGAATAACTCAACTTCATGCCGGATCCCTAGTAGGAACGCTTATCTGCATCATGTGCATTTTTTAGTTAGGGGACTTAACACAGGGGTTGCGCCCGTCTAGGAATAGCAACCTGAAATAGAAAAGACCATCGAGATGCATCCTACTTGTGTTCTGGGCATTTATTTGTCTCGGACCCGCATGTTGACCGGCTTCTGAATCTCGGGAAAATTAGAAAAAAGAGAAAAAGAGAAAAATAGCAGTTGGAGAGCTAGATGATTAATTTTTTTTAAAAATAATGTCCAAGTACTGTCGAAACTCTACCGAAATTTTGAAAAAATAAAAAAAATATTTTACTTTTAAAATTGTTTGTTTTACCCTAAAAGGCAGAAAATGTGTAGAAAAGAGTTTTATTTTAGTTTGCTTTGTTTTCAAAAACGGAAAGGAAAAATAGTTTGTTTGCTATAAACGAAAAGGAAAAAAAATGTGTTTGTTTTCAAAAATTAGTTATTCCATTTGGCGAACTACGCAGGTTTGACTCTCACAGGGTGTGAGATACATAGGCAACCCTCATCAGGTCCAACCTCCCTTTGCTAAAAATAGCCAAAAAATCGCAAAATTTTAATCTTTATCATAAATAAGTCGGGTGATGCCGCTTTTGTCAAATATGGTCGAATGTTCCCGAAAGGGACGTCAGAAGGCTGACTTTACATAAATGGATACCTTTGGTAAAATTTTTTAGATTTTTGGTCGATTGACCCATACAACCTTAAAATCTTCACAGTCGAGGTGCTGAAAGGCCGTGTTTGCAATATTGGATCTTCTCTTTTGAAAAACAAAAAAGTGAGTCATAAATAAGTCGGGTAGTGATGTTTCCGAAAGGGACGTGAGAAGGCTGATTGTGCATAAACAACCACTTTTGGTCATTTTTAGATTTTTGACCAGTTGACCCACACAGCCTTTAAGTCTTCATCCTTGAGGCGTTGAAAGGTCGTACTTGTAATACCACGTACTTTATTTAAATTTGAAAAATAAGAAAAAAAAAAGAGTTAGTGAGCAAGTGAATGCCATTTGGATTTTTGGTCAAAATAAACTGAGCCAGCTTTGGCATTTTATTAAACCGTTCTTGCCGAGATAGCCTTAGAGTATCTTTCAGTTGTCGAAAGGCTATTTTCATAAAAGAACGGATCAGTTTGTAGTGTCATAAAATAATCCTTCACGGCCTCAAAATTCATGTGAAATTGGGCAGGGGCCACGTTTGCAAAAACAACCATTTGGTTAAAATTGGAAAATAGGGAAAGTTATCTGGGCGTTTATTTTTGAGTTTGTAATTTTTTTGATTAGGGTGTGGTATGTTTTGATTTTCAAATCTATAGGTCGTCTTTTCGTCAAAGTCTGTTAGTACGGTCAGTTTTTTAAACCATTGTAATCATGTTTGTTTTATTATAAAAATTGAAAAAAAATATTTCATTGTTATTTATCCTTTTATTGGTGCGAACTACGCAAGGTTTGATTCATGCGGGGTTATGATTCGTAGGCAATCTCCATAAGATTCGACCACACACACAAAAAAATAAAAAAATGAAAAAAGAATAAAAAAAGAAAGAAAAAGGAAAAAGATGTTGTTAATAATGAGGACTGACTGAGTCCATTCTAACCCGTTTTGTTTTGAATCTCAAAGAAAGTTACGGCAATTGGTTTGTGGTATGCCGGAAACACAAGATCCAGGAAAACCTGATTGTAATCCAAGACAATGACAGCCAGAATATCACGCAGAATCCTTTACCTGCATATCATGATGCACACGTTGTGGGGATGAGGCCTGATGACAGGGAGCACTCGGATCCTATTGGGAACTTGTTCACTGAGGTTGATGATATTGAAGTTGGTAATGGTCTTGGCAATATTGATGCGAAGCTCAATGGCTAAGATGCCAGGTTTGATAAGTGGGAGGACGCTCCGTTCCTTGGTTAGCAAGAGAGAAGCTTTTGATGGCTTATTTTGTTGTCATTTATGTTGCCCGAATTATTCTTAGGGTTGTAATCCGGATATTGTCTTGTGTCAAAGTTTCTTATCTTCTATTTTGTCATAGGAGTTTGCTTAGTTTTGTTCAGGTTTGTTCCGGGGTTGTACCTGTGTTTGTTTGACTTGTTTTGTTGTTCGAACATTTTCGCCGTTGGTCTAATGCAAATTCCGACCTTTTATTATTTTCGGTCATTTTCTTTGTTTAGTTCTTTTATCCTTTTGTGTTGTCTTTTGTTCAAACACTAATTCTAGTGACATGACATGCGCACACAATTTGGGCATAATCTTTAAAGTTGATCATAAAACCATTGGGAGGTGATCGGGATACTTAAAGGAAATAAGAACGGTATGAGATTATTTGGAGCCCGAGTCACGAGAAACTGGGGCAAGTAAAACGTAAAGAAAACTGTAAAGGCAAGTTCGCCATGTTGACATGGGGGTCGTTCGGGGTAATGAAAATGAGAGTGTTGCCCAACAATGCATTAAAGATATGGCAAATGATAATCGTGTTGTTTGCACTTGGTATGTTTTGAAGATTGGAATGACGAAGGCATTTTATTCTGCTACCTAAACACTTTATCCTTCGTTACCCCTTTGAGCCTTATTTATTTTTTCTTTCATACCCTTCTTTCAGAATCAGTAGCAAAGAGTAGAAACATAAATAGAAAAAGACAAGAAAAAGAAAAAGAAAAAGAAAAAGAAAAAGAAAAAACAACAAAAACAAAAAACAAAAACAAAAGAGAAACGAGAAAAGGAAAAGAAACAACAAAATAAAAGAAAGATAAGAAATGAGTGAACAGGAAGACTGTAACAACAAGGAATTGGGAACTACGTTCAACCTGGTTCCTCAAAGAGGATACGTAGGCGCTTCACATTTCGGTCATAGTGTAACTAAAAATAAAAAATTTCCAAGCAAGAAACTGGGGCAAAGGTTGTATTTATTATAAAATAACTGTCACGACCCAGATTTTTTCACCATCGAGAGTCGTGATGGCGCCTACTGTCGAAGGTAGGCTAGCCAACCCTTTTAGTCATTTTCACAAAAACCTTAATCTAATATAATATAGATACTGAAATAATTAATTAAAATCACGCGGAAGACTTTTAGCAACAATAGCAATGATAAAGTGCAGAAATTAGTAACATGCCTCTACCCAGTATCTGGTGTCACTACTCACGGAAGACTAAAAAAGTGCAAAAAATAACAGTCTGAAAGAAATACATAACATGTTTGTTTTGATACAATAAAAACAATCTGGAAGAGATAGAGGAGACTCAGGGCCCGCGAACGCCAGCTAACTACTGCTACTGAGAACTACTCGAGGCTCGAGGGCAAAACCTGATAACATGACCTAGGTCACCACAACCATACCATGCCCTCGGCGGCTGATACTGCTGGCCCTATCGACCGGTATGTCCTCCCATGAAGCTCTGAAGTGGCGATGCACTGATGGGGGCTGGTGGTGCGCTAAAGGACTGCTGGTCCGAATAATACTGCTGATGACCACCACCGCCTGGCCTACCATGAGAAACCTGAAGTTCAGACTGGAAAGGCATCAGGGGATGGCCTCTGTCATAGAAATCCCTACCTCCATATGAGGTACCACTAAATCTGACAGAATGTCGAGGCCTCTTGTCTGAACCCTGACTACCTCCTCGACCCGGTGCCATCTCTACCCGGCAGGCCACATTGGCCGCGTCCTGAAAGATAATATCACTGCCAACTCCCATAGCCATCTGAAGGCGAATCGGCTGAATCAATCCATCAATGAACCTCCGGACCCTCTCTCGATCTGTAGGGAGTATCACTATTGCATGGCGTGCCAAGTCAACAAATCTGGTCTCATATAGTACTGTCATGGAGCCCTACTGAATCTGTCTGCGAAGTGCCTCCCGCTGAGATCGACTCTCGAATACCATCAACATTGGGTACACAAACTCGTCCCTGCAACCTCAATACGCCATTATCTCCCAAAGTCATCTCCCTGGCACCTCCCCGTTGCACAGTGTCTCTCAGGACACACAAATTGGGATCGTCAAACTGGTGCTCCCAGATATGCTCCATCAATGACGAGCGAGCAACTGTGCACTATGTATTGAGTGTAAAAGCACGAAGGGTGATGTCGTGCACTGTATATTGAGAGTAAAATCACAAAGGGTGATGCCGTGCATTATATTTGACAGTCTTGGTGAGAAATGAGAGTAAAATCACGAAGAATGATGTCGTGCATTATAATTGACAGCTTTGGTGAGAAATGAGAGCAAAAGCACGAAGGGTGGTGCCGTGTAGTTGTTTATTCACTGGCTTTCTCTATTTATTATTATGTATTCAGTTCCATTTCTTGTTTGTTGAAGTTATAATTGAATTGCTACACCCCCAGCATGTCCCTTCCCCATTATCTGTTTAAATTCTTGTTCTCTTTCTGTTATTGCACATATATCTGTACAGGTTGATTGTGGTAGGTCCAGTTTAGTCTTGTCACTATCTCGGTGAGGTTAGGCCAGGAACTTACCAGCACATGCGATCGGTTGTGCTGATACTACACTTCTGTGCTTCTTTGTGCACAGGTCAGGACACACCCTACGGACCGCAGCAATAGTTGGGGAGCGATCCTTCAGTCCAGAGACTCTGAGGTAGTTCGCAGGCGTTCGCAAGCCCTGAGACTCCTCTATCTCTTCCAATTTTTTTTTATTGTATCAAAACAGATATGTTATGTATTTCTTTCAGACTGTTGTTTTTAGCACTCTTTTAGTCGTCCGTGAGAAGTGACACCAGATACTGGGTAGAGAAATCTTACTAATTTCCGCACTTTATCATTGCTATTGTTGCTAAAAGTCTTCCGCGTGATTTTAATTAATTATTTCAGTATTTATATTGTTTTAGATTAAGGTTTTTGTGATAATGATTAAAAGGGTTGCTAGCCTAGCTTCGACAGTAGGCGCCATCACGACTCCCGATAGTGGAAAAATTTGGGTCGTGATAATAATCTAGTTCCGAAGGTTGTAATTTTAAACTAAATTGATGTGTTTTTAGCCTTTAAATACCCTTTCTTTCTAGCCTAACCAAATCCCACATAACGGTTCAAAGAAAGACCTTCCGGTCAGTCTTCAAAAGGGCCAAGTCAGACAAATGAGAGAGCCTTACCAGGGAACATAACACTCTGATCCCCAGCAGAAAAGACACCGATCCCTTGCAGAAAGAAGATACATAAGAGAGTCTTATCGGTTACGCCCCAATCCCCAGCTGAAAGGTAATACAAATGAGAGAGTCTTATCGGTGAAAACCTTCACGGGCACCATAAGGCGATGAAAGCTGAGAGAAAAGCCAAGATGAGAGAGGCTTGACAGTGAAAACCTTCGGGCACTACAAGTCGAATAAGGGTGAGAATCATATGGGGAATCACCAAACGAAGATCTTGAAAGACGATTGATGACAAAGATAGGCGACATGTGCATGTCATGACCATTAGAGTTGGTATTCGCGTTTGATAGGTTTTTATTTTATTGTTTCTCCTGTTGGAGAATAATCTCTTTCCTTTATTTTATTCTGTTGTTTTTGTCTTTCTCCTTTCATAGAAAAATTCCCCAGTAGAGTCTGTTTGGTCAAAACAAGTGAGAAATGACTTCAAAATATGACATCAGCTTCCAATTAGGCAAGTCGAAATCTAACTGATAAATCCAAGTGGTATGAGGAACAAGCTCAAAGCCAATGTCAGGATATCCCTAGCAAGAGGAGATTGACAAAGATGGATCAGTGTCAAGAAAGATATCCCCACGGAAATCAAAGGTTATAGACCTCAAGGCCAAGGCCAGTGGAGAAATCAAGGGAGAACGACGCTGAGAGCGATGGGCATGAATTGGAGATTCATGTGAGACTCAAAGTTCGGGTGAAAATGCCAATTCCCTAAATATGCCACAAAATAAGAGGGATATCCCTAGCAGAAAAGGTATTTCAATTACATCGGATGAAAGAAAAAGTGGTTCATTAGTAAAACATGCAAGCTCCTCAAGCAAAGTCAATGTCATAGGAATGTGGGTGATCAGGATACAAGTGGAAAACAACGGTGAGAGGTTTGTGAATAAAGAATCCTCAAAAGAGAAGGAAGTTATTGACCAACTTTCAAGATGGCCAGATGACGTAAAATAGAGCAAGATGTTCTAAGACCAGCAAATAACATCATCCCCAACAAGTTTTGATAGTGTAATGTAACGCAAAGCATGGAAGGAGATAAGGAGAACCATCTCCGGCAGGAGTGCCACAACCAACCACATTTTTAACTAAAAAATTTTCTTTGATTTGAAGCATGTAAAAGAAAATGGCATTGATGGCGGAAATGCATGCCATAAAGAAGATTATCAAACAGGGGCAGAAAATTTTCTTTCCATTTTTAAAAATTTTCTGGAAATCAGGTATCCATTTAGGGAAGAAGGAAGATAAGACAAGTCTTAAGGGAAGCATTCTTTGAACCAGTGATATCCCTAGTAGGTGTTGAAAGAAATAAAATAACAAGTTTTAATGAAAGGAGTTGTATCCCTAGTGGACAGAACGAAGGGATGAAACTGGTGTTCAGAAAAAGCAAAAGCCAGTGTCGTCCCCAGCAACTTCTAGAAGAAGGAAGCACCGATTTTAAAGGAATAAATTCCCCCCCAGCAGCGTTATCCTCAACAATGTTAACCCTAGATGATAACACTTTTATCCCCAACAGTGTTGAGAGAAAATAAATTTATTGTGAAGGAAGTAGAAAAGGAAGGGAAGAAAGGAGATTGCCCCCCATGGCATTATCCCCAGCGGGTAAGTAAGTAATTCTCCATGAATGTTATCCCCAAAAGTCTCGAGGGAAGACAAAACGAGCTTTTATAGGAGGAATCCATCCCCAGCAAGGCCACAAATCGGCCACCATTTTTTAAAAAACTGATGAATTTTTCTTTGTTTAAAAGTTGAAACAGGAACAAAGCAGTGCAAGGGGAAAGAAATGAAAAGAAGAAATTACAAAGGTAAATTTCTCAAATCTTTGATCTTTAAATTTTTCTCCTAGGATAAAAAATCCTAGTCTGATGGATTTTCCTCCCGATACAATCTTAGTCCGATGAATTTTCTCCTAAGATATAAAATCTTGGTCTGATGGAATTTTGCTCCCAAGATAAGATATAACAATCTTAGTCCGATGAAATATTCTCCTAAGATATCAAAACTTAATCCGATGAATCTTTCTCCTAAGATCACAACAAAATGGACCTAGTCTGATGAATTGTCTCCTAGAGTCAAAATCTTGGTCCGATGGAATTTTTCTCCCAAGATAATATAACAATCTTGGTCATATAAATTTTCTCCTACGATATAAAAATTCGTAGTCTGATGAATCTTCTCCTATGATAATTTCAAAAGAAAATAATGCATAATTTAAAAAGAAGGGAAGGCAGAATTTGAGAAAAAGAAAAGAAAGGAAGTCTAAGTTGGAAAAAATAAGAAGAGAAAGTCTGTATTTGAAAAAAAAAGGTCTGAATTTGGCAAAAAATAAGAAAGTCATGAATTGAAAAATGGACCTTGTCTGAGAAATAATCTCTTAGAGTCAAAATCTCAGTTCGATGACTCATTCTCTTGAGATCACACAAAAATGGACGTAGTTTGAGGAATTATCTCCTAGAGTCAAAATCTTGGTCCGATGGAATTTTTCTTCCAAGATAAGATATAAAAACTTAGTCCGATGAATCTTTCTCCTAAGATCACAATCTTAGTCCGATCGAATTTTCTCCTAAGATATCAAATCTTAGTTCGATGAATCTTTCTCCTAAGATCACAATCTTAGTCCGATGAATCTTTCTCCTAAGATCACAATCTTAGTATGATGAAGATAAAGTCAGAATCTTAGTCCGTTGGAACTTTCACCTAAGATGAAAATCTTAGTCTGATGAATTTTTCACCTGAGATAAAATCAGAATCTTAGTCCGTTGGAACTTTCACCAAAGATGAAAATTTTAGTCTGATAAATTTTTCACCTGAGATAAAGTGAGAATCTTAGTCCATTGGAACTTTCACCTAAGATAAGGTCAGAATCTTAGTCCGTTGGAACTTTCACCTAAGATAAAAATCTTAGTCTGATGAATTTTCACCTAAGATGGTAATCATTTCAGTCTTTACATTTCCAGTTTGAAGTCAGGAGCCCGCCTGCAGAACGGAGGCTGTATTATCTTTTAGTTGTTGATGAAGCCAGGAGCCCGCCTGAAGAGAGGAAATGCGTTTTATTTTCAAAGATGTTGTTGAAATCACGAGCCCGCCTGAAGAGAGGAGAGGCATCTTTATTTTCAAAGTTGTTGTTGAGGTCACGAGCCCACCTGAAGAAAGGAATGACAATTTATTTTCTAAAGTTGTTGTTGAAATCAGGAGCCCGCCTGAAGAGAGGAAAGGCGTTTTATTCTAAAAAATGTTGTTGAAATCATGAGCCCGCATGAAGAGAGGAGAGCCGTCTTTATTTTCAAAGTTGTTGAGGTTAGCATCCCGCCTGTAGAACAGAGAAATACATTCGAGTTCAAGTTAGAAGGCAGTAATTCGGAGGGTTACAACAAAATACCCCCAGCATAAATTCCACTACAGAAATAAGAAGGAATATTACAAGAGCAAGCCGAAGATAGATACGATTTTGTAATTCCTAGCTTAGTCTAGCTTCTTTTTTTATTTTAGCACGGTGTAATAAGGAGACCGGTAAAACATTAGTAGCAGCAAATTGCAGTCCCATGGTAGTCCCAGCTACCATAATTTCCTGAACTACATTGACCTGATTCCCTTTTAGCCAAGTATATGTAGGAAACCTTTAAAGCAGATGTTCGGTCAAATCTTTCAAAAATGCTTCACATGGAGTACTCGAACGGGCAAAAATCGCTCGTATCCGCTCACTTTATCTTTGCACGAAAACTCTTTGTATTTTCGGACAAAGAGGGGCAGCTGTGAGCACGTGATTTTTTCCCTATATATGCATTACTCCCAAAAAATTCAAAATAAAACAATTTTTGTTTGTTTGCGCTTGTTGTGAATTTGGTGTTATTTCTCTTGTATTATTGGTATTTGTCTATGCATGTTTATTTGTTTAAATAAATAAAAATACAAAAATATGTTGCATTTGCATATAAAATTCAAGTTACAATTAGGAGTAATCAAGTTTGTTTTGCGAAAATGAAAAATCACAAAAAAAAATATGCATCGTTTGCATTTTTAGCATTCAATGTCAAATCGTGCAATTTCTTGATTTAATTATTATTTAATTATAGATGATAATTGTTATTAGGAGTTAATTGCTATTTTTAAGATAATTTTAGTTTTTATAATTTAATCTTAGCGTTTTAGTTTTATTAATTAGAAAGTAAAAGAAAAGAGAATAAAAAATAGAAGAATATATTCGGAATTGGGCCTCTTAATAAATTTTAAACTTAGGCCCAAAACACCTCTACCCAACCCAAAACCCCTTGACCTGGTCCATCCCCCCCCCCTCCCTCCCATTTTTTCAGATTTTTTCACTCTTTCACTTGACCATATAAACAAACCCTAAACACACCCTAAACTCTCCATCCGCCACACCTTAAGCAGCCACCCCCCTCTCTTCATCTTCTCCAAACACACCCTCAAACCCTAAACCACCAAGCTCCAAACCGCTGCCATCCCCGACCACCCCTTCCCGCCTTCTTCCCAATCGCCATGAACACCGAAAAACCAAACAGCCCCCCCACTCGACGAACAGTCCTCCAAAAGAGCTCCAGCTCCAGCCGACCTTCACCAGCAAACGACCACTACCGTCCCAAGCTACCATCACTGTCACGTTTCAGCATCGTCAACCACCACTGCCCCACCTGCAGTCTTCCATAACCAGTCAGCTCCACCGCTGGACCTCACTGTTGTCTCCAGCCATGAACGACCAAGTTGTTCGACCAAACAGACCCCAAACAAACCCTCATCACACCACCTTCATGTCCACCATCTTCATCGTCACACACAGCCCAGGTTGAACGACCAGCCCAAACGACCACCATCTCGCTCACCAAAACAGCCCCCGTCATTTGTCGTCCAAGTTTCAGGTCGTCGAAGGTGAGTGGTCGTTGACAGTCTTGATTCAAGTTTTCCCTTTCCTTTCGAGTTCGTCGTTGTTCCGATACGGTTAGTTGGTTTAAGTTTCATTCCTATCCATATTTTGTTTGATATTCTCTGATCTGAAATCAATCTATGTTTGATCCTTTTCTTGTTCGTTGTTTGTCATTTCTTGATTATTTCTTCAGTTTGTTTTCAATCATTTATTCTTGTTTAAGTTCTAATATAGAAGTGTGATAGTTTAATCGCTTGAATCCTTCATCTTGGTTGTGATATTGTTAGATTTATTTTGAGGTTCAATTGGTTATAGAGTTTAGTGATTTGAATGCAACGACCCAACCGGTCATTTTGAGCTCCGACGCGTCATTCAGCAGTTTGAGGCCATGAGCAGCTTCATCTCTGGTATGTTGACTTGTGTGTATGGTTAGAATTAAAATTTAGGAAGTTTGGAGTCAAATCTAAATGAAAATTCTCATTTCAGAAGCTTAAAATTGAAGAAATGAACTAGGATTGGAATTTTGAGTAAACGGCCTCGGAATTGGGGAAGGTTCCAGCAGGTTTGCATGATGATTTCGGAGTTGGGAGTACACTCGGATCGGGTTTTGGATAACCCGGGAGCGTTTTGGCGCCTATTATGAAAGATAGCATTTCAGAAGAAATTGCATCAGTTTGGCTTAAAATGCATTTATGTTTATTGATATCCGTTTAGGATTCCAAGACTGGGAGTAGCTCCATATGGTGATTCTGGATTTGGGAGCACGATCGGAAGTAAATTCGGAGGTCCGTAGGTCATTTTGGAGCCGTTTGGCTAAAGATAGAAAATTGAAGGTTTTTGAGAAAATTTGATCGGAAGTGGAAATTTTGATATCGGACTCGAAATGCGAATTTTATGGTTTGGATAGCATCGTTAGGTGATTTTGGACTTAGGAGTGTGTCCGGAATATTTTTGTGATGACCGGTGTAGAATTAAGCTTGAATTGACAAAGTTAGTATTTTGGCGAATTCTGGTTGATAGGTGAAATTTTGATCCGACGGTCGGAATGAAATTCTGAGAATTTCTGTAGTTTCTTTATGTCATTTTGGACTTGTGTGAAAAATTTGAAGTCAATCGGACTTGATTTGATAGGTTTTGGCATCGGAAATAGAAGTTGGAAACTTCAAAGTTCATCAAGCTTGAATTGGAGGTTAATTCATGATTTTTGCGTTGTTTGATGTGATTTGAGACCTCGAGCAAGTCCGTAATGTATTTTGGGATTGGTTGTTGTTATTGGTCGGGGTCCCGGGGGCCTGGGGTGTGTTTCGGATGCCCAACGGGTCATTTTTGGAAGATTTTTGCCTTTTTGAGCATAAATGTAATGATCTAAAGGTTCATTTTTAGTTCTAGAGATCCAAATTTGATTTCGAGACTTCCAGAATTTAAATCATGGATTATAGGACTGATCTGGAAATTTTGGTTTAATTTCATCAAGTCGCGATTGGATTTTTACGCGAAATGTTAGTTAATTGTTTAACGAGCGAAATGGGTATTGAACTGGGAAAACGAGCTCCGAATTGAATTTTGATTGAAGGGTTGTGTTCGTATTATTATTTGTGACTCATAGGAACAACAATCGTCTAATTCCAAGTTTATATGATGGAGTTAGAGCCATTTTAGTTAAAAATGGTTGTGCTGCAATTTATAAAAAAAAAGCTGCTGCAATGAACAATGAACACTGAACAGTGTCAAGCGCGTGACAGTACCCGCGTGAACAGTGATTCCGAATTTTCTTGTCAGTGTTGTTTCTATCCGAAAATATTTGGCATTTTAGCCATATCTTGAGTTCTAGAGCTCCGATTGAGGTGATTTTCGCGGCGTTGTTCTCGTCTCAAAAAGGGGGTAAATATCTGACATTTATTTTGATGTTTCTCCATGATTATTTCTATTGGTTTCTATTTTTCTCCGTGTTTGGATGGTAAAAATTGGGATTTTGAGCCCCAAAGTTGAAAAAGGGTAAATCCTTAATTTGAGGGCCGAAATGTTATCGAAATTTAGTAATTTTGGTATGTTTGAACTCGTGAGTAAATGGGTTATCAGAAATTGGTTCGAGCTCGTGTTTCGACCACGTGGGCCCGGGGTCGATTTTTACTATTCCGGGTAGAATGTTGTAGAAAATACTTTTAGCCATTTGGGTTATTTTGTTGAGTAATATTGATGACATTAAATCAATGGTGTATAGATACAATTGAATTGGAGCCAAATTCGAAAGGAAAGGACATCGCTTAAGGATTGAATTTGCGGCAAACCTTCGAGGTAAGTGTTTGATATATCCTAGCTTCAGGGAATAGGAGTTGAGTCTATATGCTAATTGCTATGTGTGGAGTCCGACGTATAGAAATGGTAACGAGTATCTATATGTTAGGGATCGAGCATGACAAATTGATTAAAATTTTTATAATCGTATGTGGTTATATGAAAGGAATTATTATTATTGGTTTCATACCGGTAATATTTATTGTGTTGATTTAAATAATTATTGGTTTCATATCGGTAATATTTATATTGCTGAAATAAAAGATTATTGATTTCATGCCGGTAATATTTATATTTTGGAAATAAAAGATTATTGGTTTCATACCAGTAATATTTATATTGTTGAAATAAAAGATTATTGGTTTCATACCGGTAATATATATATATATATATATATATATATATATATATATATATATATATATATATAGTTGATTAATTATTATTGGTTTTCTGTCGGTAATATATACAATGGTTATTGTTATTGGCCATAGTTGCCGGTGATAATGAAGAGTGCTTATGCACGATGGGTCTTTCCGTGCCTTATATATATATATATATATACAATGATTATTGTTATTGGCCATAGTTTCCGGTGACAAGGAAGAGTGATTATGCACGATGGGTCTTTCAGTGCCTCAATATGAGAGTGTGAGAGTAAAAGTACGATGGGTGATGCCGTACATCTTAATTGATTATTTGGTGAGAACGAGAGTAAAAGCACGATGGTTGGTGTCGTGCAGATTTTGATTTACCTGTCCTTATTAATTTAAGTTCATTTATTCTGCATCTGTTATTATATTTTATTACTACCCCAGAGCATGTTTTCCCGTCCCAAATATTTATTGTTGCTTCCTATTATTATTGTTGTATATATATATATTTGAACTGTACATGTTTATGTGAGTGTCTGGTCCTAGCTTTGTCACTACTTCGCCGGGATAGGCCAGACACTTACCAGCACATGGGGTCGGTTGTTTGATTCTACACTCTGCGCTCTTTTTGCGCATATACAGGTATTGGATAGCAGTAGCAGTAGTGCGGGCGTTAGCTTTTGATCATCGAGACACCGAGGTAGCCTTGCAGGCATCCGCAGGACCCGGTGTCTCCTCTATCTTTATTTTCAGTCTGTTATCTCATATATTTGAGATAAACAGTATTTTAATTCTTTCATATGGTTATGTGTATTATTCTTAGAAGTTCGTGAGTATTGTGACATCAGTTCTTTGGTAGTGTTCTATGTAGAGATTTTTAGTATCGCATCTAGTAATATTTGTTAAATCTTCCGCTAAAATTTTAATATTATTGATATTAGGTTTAAATAAGTGTTGTTAAAAATGGAAATATAAGTATGTTTTGGCTTGCCTAGATCCTATTACTAGGCGCCATCATGACCCCGGATGATGGAAAAGTCGGGTCGTGACATTTAAATTTGTTTATTTGTTCTGTTAAGTTTAATTTGAATATGAGTTTAGTGATTGGAGTCCACTTGTTTGTTATGTTCAATTTTGTTATTGTTGGTGAATCTGAAAGTATGTTTGCTAAGAATGTTGCTCAAAATAATTTCAGTTTGGTTCTTTGTTGTTCATTATTTAGTTTGAATTGTTGATTGAATTTGATTAAGAATTGGTTATAGCTTCTATATTTTGGTTAATTGATTTAGGTGATTTGGCTATAGCTGATAGGGGTAAAATAAATAATTTTGGGGGTATTTCTGAAATTTAAAATTTGATCAATTATTTAATTTAAGTGTTTTATCCACTAGATTAAAGTATTATTAAAATAATATAGTAGGGACAAGACATAATTATGTAAAGTAAAAAAGGGGTAATAATAAAAGGCCTTCTTTGTCCATTGAAAAGGGGGAACTGTGGGGTCCGTGTTGATTGCTTTTTACTTAATCAAAAATCAGAAATAGTATAGGTAATAATAAAAGTTAAAAGATACATAGTAGAAGAATATTGGACTAGAAAGTAAAAGAGGTAAAAAGGGTTAGTAATAATAGTTTAAAAGTAAAAGTTAATAGATCATGGGGGAAGAGAGTCTTGCTTAGGATATAAATAAGAGTCATTTTGACACTAAAAAACGGACGAATTTGAGAGAAGAAAATTTCAGAACTTAAGAGAGGAAGAAAAACAGAGAATGAAAAAAAAGAATTGAGAGTTGAAAAAAATTAGAGAGTTGAAAACACCACTGTTTATTTAAAGCTCTCTTTTTGCTTCATTGATTTCATTTTTCTTGATCCAAATACACTAAAACTGCCTTAAGTAACTCTAGTGTGTCTTTGAATTTATTTGGTTAGTGTTGATATTGTTGTGGGTTGAAGTCCATTTCTGTTGGTATTTTCTGGTTTGATTTCACCGGGTTTTTTTTGAAATCTGATGCTGGGTTTAGCTATTGCTGTTGCTGTTTTGTTGTGTTGATTACTGCCTTGCTGATTTCTCGCGTTCCTCTTTTCTTGTTTCCAATACCAGGTACATGACTGTAACCTTGTCGATATTGTAAACTGAATGTGAAAGCATGAATACATATGAAGAATGGAACTTTGAAGTTTTAATTTAGCTTTTTCTGTGTTTCTTTTACTGATTGTTTTTAGGCTATTTCATGTATTATTATTCAGTAAATTTCTATCACTTTGCATAACTAGGCATCTTGTAGTGATGTCTTAAATAATACTTTGCTTTAGTTTGGTTATTGGGTAGTATTTTTAAGCATGCTCATTACTGTCAAACTGCTTAATAATTGGAATAAGAGGAAAATAACATAAGTTTGTCATTAGTGAATCAGCTTGGCAAAACTGGTAAGTTCACTAGCTATGAAGGTTTTAATATTGTCAACAGTAGGTTAATCGTGAACATGTAGCGAAATTTAGTTAAGGCATGAATTTGAACTAATTTCGTAAATTAGGCATTAAGGCATGATTTGAGTACAAACAAGACTAGATAACGTTTAAGTTAAATAAACTTTCAAATAAGCATTAGTGATTAAGGTTAATTCTAATTTTAAATATTTGTAAATAATTAATTCTAATGGTTCAAGTCATCTAACAAATGTGAGTTTAAACTAGTTATAGATAATTAGTTTCTTTTGAATATTTTATTTGTCGATTCCGTATGTTATTTATAATTTCAATTTTAGTAATATTCTTTTCCGTTTACATTTGTCTTAATCTAGTAATTAATATGTTACACTTTTTTCCAAGCATGTAATTAATTATGAATTTTTATTTTTTTTATTTTAGAGACGAGTTTAATAGAAATGCAGTCACTATAGGATATCCTTAAAATAAAGGAGGCATGCTTCGCCAAGATAAATCACAAATTGTGGGGCCCTCATAAATATATTAAAAATACTTAGACTTCAGGATGAGTCGTTTAGCAAATTTTACGGCCTTCCTAAAATAATAACGCGTTAGACTCTATAGGCGCGTATTTTAATATATTACCTCCCTAAACTCGGGTGTGCATTTCATGTGACACAAATCCAAATCCTAAAACATTGAATAAAATGTGTTCCGGATTGCGGGTGCATTTCATGTGACGTAATCCAACGACATGTTTTAAACGATGTTCAACTTTCTTTTAAATTTGAATGAAAGCGAGTAAAAGTTAAAATTGCCATAAGTTACAACATGCAATAAAATCAGGTAAATAAGCTATATATGACAGTTGAGCGACCGTGCTAGAACCACGGAACTCGGGAATGCCTAACACCTTCTCCTCGGTTAAAAGAATTCCTTAATTTCTGGTGCGCAGACTGTTAAACAAAGTCATTCTTTTCCTCGATTCGGGATTCAACCGGTGACTTGGGACACCGTAATTCTCCCAAGTGGCGACTCTAATTCTTTAATAATAATCTCGTTTCGATTGTGCTTTAATTGAAAAAATATCATTTGTGCCCCTGTGCGGGCATAAAAAGGAGATGTGACAGCATTCTTGCTAAAAATCCTTCCACTGCATGGCTCTGTTTTGACCGCCTTCCCCCAACTGGCTCTGAATTGCTTGACTTTCCGACCGACTTTCAAACTCTAACTTTTGACAACCCGAATATTCTGTACCCCTACTGTTGTTTCACACCTCTGACCCCTTTTTGGACTTTTACATTTCCCACGATATTTTCCAATCATTCCACCGATGAAACTTCCGGTGATTCCCTATATTTCACCCTGCATTACATTGTCTTTGACGCTTTCTGACCACATTGTGCTCTACAATTTCCGGAATATGGTAGTGACATTTTAAATACTTTCCCACTTTCTTTGAACACGACTGACATTGAAACATCTTAGACAAATAACACCCCCAAAAGGAAAAAATAAAATGCAATGATTTTTGAGTTAAGGATAAGAATAATCCAAAACCGGATGACTGCTAAAACAAAAAAGGGAAAGAAACTTATCTGACCGGAACCAGTAATATCAATGGTCATAACATGTATTTTGGACTAATCGGCTCAGTCTGTCCAACTAACCAGCTTTCAGTTGCTGCACTTTGTTGCCCTAGAATTTCATCTCCTGATTACTTTACCCTAACCTTGACCTTGTTCATTTCTGTGGTGCCTTAAAACCGTTTTCCACCAACAGACCCTTCTCATTTGTTCACTTCTTAACTCACTTTCATCTTAAGGTGCCGTGAGGGTTTTTACCAATAAGACTCTCTTATTTCTCTCAACTCAAGTCTCCTTACGGTGCCTGTGAAGGTTTTCAACAATAAGACGCTCTCATTTTAAATTTTCTCTCAACTCTCATCGCCTTATGGTGCCTCTGAAGGTTTTCACCAATAAGACTCTCATTTTTAATTTTCTCTCAGCTCCCGTCTCCTTATGGTGCACGTGGAAGTTTTCACCAATAAAACTCTCTCATTTTTAATTTTTCTTGCTTGAACCAGAGTGTTCCCCATACATCAATTACTTTTACCTGGTTGACTTGGCATTTCTCAAAGACTGATCAAAGGTCTTTCTTTGATGTGGCTTTTGGATGGGGTTAGAAAGAAAGAGTATAAAAAGCTCAAAAACAATTCAATGTGGGTTAACAATTACAACTTTCGGAATCTAATCTTTCACCACAAATTACAATATTTGCCCCAGTTTATTGCTTGGGGACCTTTGAAATTTTATTTTGGTGTGAGTGAACCTCAGAGGAAGACTACCTACGTACCCTTTCGGGATCAAATCAAACACCGTTCACGTCATAAGAACTACGTTGTTGTTGTGATTTTCTTTTCTCTTCTTCTTTTCTTTTGTTTTTCTGTTCTTTCTTCTTTTCATTCTTTTTCTTTGCTTTTCTTTTCTTCCTTTTTTCTTTCCTTTCTTTCTTTTCCTTCTTCTTTTTCTTCTTCTTTTTTTCCTTTTCCTTTTCTTTTCTTTCCTTTTCTTTTCTCTTTTCTTTCTCTCTTTTTCTTCTGTTTCCTTTCCTTTTCTTTCTTCTTCTTTTCCCTTTCCTTCTTTTCATTTGCTTATTTTCGGTACTTGTGTTTCTTAATTGTGTCATTAATTCCGAAAGAGGGGTATGGAAAAAAATAAATACGACTCAAAATAGGTGACAAAGGATAAATTATTTCAGATAGCAGAGCAAAACGCCTTCGTCATTTAAATCTTCAAAATATGCCAAATACAAAATAAGTACAATCAAAACAAAGAAATTATACAGAGTACCTCTTGACCACATCGTAGTTGATGGCTATTTCTACACAATTTCCTTCCACATCTGTTAGGTATACTGCATCACTTAGGGGTGTTCATTCGATTTATCGATTCAATTTTGACCATTATCGATAATTATTTATCGATTATCGATTTGAACATATGCTTATCGTTATCGTTTAAATAAGGTTTCGATTTTTTCGATTTCGATTTATCGATTTTTGGGACTTATCGATTACACCAATAAGAAAATTTTCGAGATTCCACAAAAAGTATATCGCTACAAACACGCCTAACTAATATGGACAAAAAGAAGCTAATAATAAAAACATCATTCATAACATAAATATTATGTCAACAAGCACATGAAACGAAATTAAAGTAAGGGATCAGATTTATGGCACCAACACTGCAACGGTATAAAAAAAATAAAATATATCATCACGGCTAATTTTATTTTCCATAAATTTGAACTTTATTCCCTTGAGCTTTAAATATGATCATTCCTTAATTTGTGGTAGAGGAAATAATAGCGCTAGGGACATAGGCTAAAGGAAATGGTATTATAAAATAAGGGTTAAAAAAATTTAAAAAAAATTTATAAAAAATTTAAAAAATAATGTATGTTATCGGTTTATCGATAAACCGATAAACTGAAAAGGACAGAATCGAAATCGAAACCGATAACTCGATAAGGAAAATTTTAAAATCGAAATCGATAAATCGATAAATTGATAACAAATAATCGATTCGATTTATCGATAAACCGATTCGAATGCACACTCCTAGCATCACTAGACAACACTCTAGTTATAACAAATGGCCCCTGCCAATTTGGGGCAAATTTCCCTTTTGCTTCAGCCTGATGAGGCAAGATATATCTCAGCACTAACTGTCTAATTTACTCGGATCCACTTTCCTATTGCACGTTCTTGCCATTTTTGTTGGTGCAATTGGCCATGACGCATTGATACTAACCTCTTTCCATTAATCAAACTCAATGTTCAAGGCGGGTGAAACCATCATCATGTTCCAACTCATTATCACACTCAATTTCTTGTATTTTTACTTTAGAATAAGACCGACTTTCAAGACTGGGCCGAGCATTCCTCATGCATGTCATGTTATTGATATCAACATAAAAGAACTGCATAGAGAAGAAAAGAAAATTGAAACAAAATTAAGAATGAAGAAAGAAAAACAATTGCATTTTATTGTAGGACAAGATAACGGGATTTTAACTCATGCAAACGGATGGAACATAGCATCTGGACTACAGACCATGGAATAATATAGGCAGCTTAAAGAATAAACGAGACCCACTACCAAGACTTCTAGTCGTTGACTTTTGCCCATGGTCAGACGAACTGCACATTTGCTTTCCTATGTCTCCATCTGTACCACTCAACGACCCATGAACCTTTGACGGCAGTGGCTTATTATCCCTTCCTTTCAACTGAAACTCCACTTTCTCACTGGTTGAATCTTCATTCAAATTGGTTTTGCTAGAACGAATTACCGTCTGCGAAGGTTTCTTAGGCTTTCCTCCCTTATGCATCAATTCAATCACATGATCCTCATAGTGAACCGGCAATGGATTCTGATTGATATTTGGTGCCTCTGGGCCTGAAAGTCAATTTGGTTAGCGACAATAAGCTCTTGCACATCCATTTTCAGTTTCCAGCATTTTTTAGTATCATTCCCAGGGGCTCCCGAAAAATATCCACAACTCAATGACTGGTCCAGATTTCTAGGAAGGGAAATTGGCACTTTGGGCTCAATCGGGGTCAACAAGCCCAGCTGCCTCAATTTGTGGAAAAACTAGTATATGACTCCCCCAGCGGAGTGAATGTTCTCTGCTTTTGCAACCTCTCATTCTTGAAAGCTTGATTCCCACGAAAACCGGACTCTGGAGGATTTCTGTAGGCCCTCGGGGGTGGATATGTATTTCGTTGGAGGTGAGTATGTGTTTTGGAGAGCCGGTGCACGCCATTGCGCATAAACCGAAGGCTAGGTATAATCTTAAGCATGGTGAACGGAGAAATGTGGCTCCGATGATGAGTATATATATGGGTAATTTGGGTGGTGGGGTCTGGGTTGGTAGTAGGGTGAAGGGCCTCTAGATCTGGATCAAGCTCCGGCTTCGACTGTTGCAACCTCTTCTTTCTTCTACTTTCCCAACACACCCCAGTGCCACTTTGGATGGCCTGGGTAGTTGCTTTAATCGCGGAATAGCTCATGATTTTATCGGATTTCGATCCTTCCTCGACCATAACTCCCATCTTCACCACTTCATTAAAAGATTTTCCAATTGCCGTCACCAGGTGACCAAAGTAAGTTGGCACCAAAGCCTGTAAAAAGTAATCCACCATTTCACTTTCCCTCATTGTGTGATCGACCCTCAGAGCCTGTTCTCTCCCGCGGAACCGAAACTCCTCGAAACATTCCCCTGGCTTCTTCTCAAGTTTTGTCAACAACAGGCGGTATGGGACGGTCTCAAGATTATATTGGAAATGGACAGCGAACGCCTGTGCTAAATCATCCCAAGTATACCACCTGCTAGGATCTTGGCGCGTATACCATTCTAGTGCAGACCCGTTCAAACTTTTCCCAAAGTATGCCATCAACAGTTCGTATTCCCACCAGCCCCTCTCATATTAGTATAGATACCGCGCAAGTGTGCCACTGGATCGTCGTGACCAACATACAGATCGAACTTTGGCATTTTGAACCCCGCAGGTAGCTGAACATTGGGGAACAGACGCAGATCTTAATAGGCCACACTGACCTGATTGCCCAATCCGTGCATATTCCTGAAGAACTGCTCCAGGCTTTTCATTTTTCGAATCATCTCTTCCTACTCCGGGTTCTTAAGTGGCTTTTTAGTTTCCAATGGGAGCTCAAAGTGAGGGGTATAAGAATATGGCTCGTGAACATTAAAGGCAATCTCAGGAGGGTAATGCTGACTGTCGTGAGCTTGAAACAGTGGCTCACTGTAAGATCTTTGCAATGTGGCAGGTGGCGCCACAAAACTAGGGGTGATTGGTGGAGGATGGTTTTTTGGGTGGTGGAGCTTGGGGAGGGTATGAGGTGGTACCATAAATCTATTGGTAGAACGGGAAAGCTGGAGATGAATTCACAGTATATGGCTCCTGAGACTGAGCTAAAGGTGGGATGTAGGTTGGATTGGCGGGATAAACTGTTGCCAACTGACCCCTAGACCAAGCCCTCATCGCATTAACATCCATCTCCTCTAGCTCTTTTGCCGGGTCCACAATACTGGTATCAGATACCTGGCCTGTCATTTTCAGCTTGTTTTTTGATCGGCCGTTATAGGAATGCGTTGCCAGAACGCCAAACAACTAAAAACCTGCATGGACTCAACATCAACAACATCTTGGTTAATGGTTAGGGCATGATCAGATTTGATAACCGCACGTTGGGGAATGAATGCACCTAAGTAATTAACGAGTTCTATTATGCATTTGCTCAACTACTTGCGTCATGTCGGCCTTTTCCCTATTGCAAAATTTCTCTCTTTTTCTTATTTTTCCTTCTCTTTTTGCCCCTTTTCCTGTTCTTGCGTTTACTTTCTTTTGTTCTTATTCTTTCATTCCCTCTTGTTTTGCCGTTATTCCTTTCTTTTGGTTTGCGTTTTCTCTCATCTAATTTTTTCCCTCTCTTGTTTTACCCCTTTCTCAGTTCCTTTCTTTTCTTCTCTCTTCATTTTGACTTCTTTTGCCGTGATTTTCTTGGTTTTCTCATTTTTCAATCTTTTGCTTCTTTTTCTGTTTTTCTTTCATTTTATGCCCTCACTCTTTTTGATTTTTCTCTTAAGGTTATGGTCGAATCTGATGAGGATTGCCTACGTATCGTGACCCCCATACGAATCAGACCAAGCGTAGTTCGTGAAATTAAATGTACAAAAGAAGCAAAAATATTTTTGGAATTTTCAATTTTTCATAACAAACAAACTTTGAGTATAATGGTTTAAAAACTGACAAACTTAAATAAGACTAACAGACTCTGATGAAAAGATGAAATACAAACTCGAAGATCAAACAATCCACCTACTTTAATAAAAAGAAATACAAACTCAAAAATAAACCGACAGATTTCTTCCCCTATATGCCAATTTTACCCGTATGGCTATTTTTTTTTTGCAAATGTGTCCCCTTCTCAATTTCACATGAATTTTGAAACCGGGGAGGATTATTTCATGACACTTTACAAACTTGTCCGTTCTTTTACGAAAATAGCCTTTCAACAACTGAGAGATACTCTAAGGCTATCTTGGCAAGAACGGTTTAAAACACTGCCGAAGCTGGATCGATTATTTTGGCCAAAATCCAAACGGTATTTACTTGACCGCTGACTTTTTTTCTTGTTTTTCAAAATAAAAGGCCTAGGTTTGCAAACACGCCTTTCAGCACCTCGGAGATGAAGATTTTAAGTCTGCATTGGCTAATCGACCAAAATCTTTAAAAAATGACCAAAGGCGATTGTTCTTGCAAACGCAGCCTTCCGGCGTCCTTTTCGGGAACATTCGGTTATTTCTGACAAAAATGGCTTCACCTGACTTATTCATGCCAAAATTTAAAACTTAGATATTTTTTGGCTATTTTTGCAAAGGGAAGGTTGGACCCGATGAGGGTTGCACGTATCTCACATCCGGTGAGAATCAAACCTGCGTAATTCGGGCAAATAAACTAACTACTTTCGAAAACAAGACTCTTTTTCCTTTTCGTTTTCAACAAACAACCTATTTTCCCAAACTAAAATAAAGTCTCTTTTTTTTCCGACAAACAATAAAACAACATATTTTTTCCAAACTAAAAATAAAGACTCTTTTTCTTTTTCTTTCTAAACAACAATAAAATAACCTATTTTTTCAAACTAAAAATAAAGATTTTTTTTCTTTTTCAACAAACAATAAAGCAACCTATTTTCTTTTCCGTTGGCAAATAAACAACCTAGACGGACCCAACCTTTGTGTTGAGTCCCCTAAGTCATAATGCTCATGATGCAGATAAGCGTTCCTACTAGGGATCTGACATGAAGTTGAGTTATTCTAGGTTCAAAGTTTGGGTGTTTGTTCTAAACCTAGCTTACCCGAGCGGACAGTTCGAGCCGAGGGGGAGGCAGCGTACCGAGAATACAAAAGCTTCGCCGGCTTTGCAACTTATCCAAACATCGTTCTAAATTGGGAATTAGACACTATATAGAAAAGAAGTCACACGAAGTGCACCATTCTTCAAGATTTAGAAGACTCAGAGAGGAGATGAGTTTCAGCACAATTTATATACAATTCACAAAATATCAAAGCGGTAAAAGCAGTCAATAAGCACATTAGACACAGATCATGTAACAAAATCAGATAATGCCAAGCACAACAATTATTCTAAGCTCGAATTCTGAACCCCGAACTAGAGATTTTGGGTTCCATCCCAAACAGAGTCACCAGAGCTGTCACACCTCCTTTTTCACTACACCTGCAAGAGCATAAAAGTGTTTTTCCACTTAAAGGACAATCGAAACGAGATCTATTATTAAGATTTCAGAGTCGCCACTTGGGAGATTAATGGTGTTCCAAGTCACCAGTTGAATCCCGATCAGAGGAAAATATGACTCTGTTAAGAGTCCGCGAACCAGAAATCCGAGTCAGGAATTTGTTAACCCGGGAGAAGGTGTTAGGCATTCCCGGATTCCGTGGTTCTAGCACGGTCGCTCAACTGTAGTATTTAGCTTATTTATCTGATTTTATTACATGATGAACCTATGTGCCAATTTTACTTTTAAACCGCTTTTACTCAATTATTTTTTAAAAGAAGATTGAACGTCGTTTAAAATGTGTCTTTGGACCGTGTCACATAAAATGCACCCGCAATATTAAACACATTTTATTGAATATTTTGGGATTTGATTTGGGTAACATGAAATGCACACCCGAGTTTAGGAAGATAATGTTATTAAAATACGCACCCAAAGAGACTAACGCATTATTATCTTTGGGAATGCTGTGAAATTTGCTAAACGGATCATCCCAAATTCTAAGGACAAAATAAGATTAACCAAATGAGAGCCGTGCAGTTGTCATTATTATTCGGGACGGCATCCCTCTAATTCAAATTTAAAAGAAAACTACATTTGTAGGGCCATAAACTTTCAAACTAATTTTATTTATTTAAGAAATATTCAAGGTTATTTAAAACATATCGCAAGCTACGTCACATGAAATGCACCCGTGGTTAACGACCCGCTTTATCTAACCTTGTTTGGAATTGGAACCGTGTCACATGAAATGCACCCCCGATTCCTTTAATCTAATTACATAGTTCAATTGATGATTAGTAACTCAATATCTATATTGTGAAAACATCGTATAGCTATAGTCAATTCGAGTAAACATTACGAGAAAATAGCTAAGTGTACAAATTCAAAACCATGGATATCAACTACACAAACAATAAAATCATATCACCACGCAAACAATTAACGTTAAGCTAGAACGAAATAAACAATAGTCTCAAATTCCAAAAAAGGAGTTCACATGAAATTCCAACTCAAGTTCAACATTTGCCAAACTGTCAATATCCTTAGCAAAATAATTGAGCCAAAGCTAGCATTTCTGTTTTCTCTTTTCATAATAAAGAAAGCAAAACATTCTAACACAAAGAATCAACACAGACACGATACCGCAGAGGAATACTTTTTCTTCCCATCAAGTGTAGTCAAAGTCTAAGCTTAAATCTGCCGCAACAAGGCATGACGAACCATTTTAGAACTCAAATAGCTTGAAATTCACATGACTTAATTCAATTTTGAGAAAAGGAGCAAACCAGATCAATCGAGACAGAAATCAATAAAAGGAAAACTTGAATGCTATGAATCAACGATGTATATTTTTTATACCCGCTAGTAACAGGACATGAATAAAATTCAGTGAAGAAATGGAAGAACTGACCTTCTAATTATTGAAATTCTGGAGCAAATACAATGCAAATACAGCTCTAGGACAGCAAAGCACTCGAGCGAGCTATAGACTAGGCATCTGGACCGGAATCTCAACCTCGAACAGGCAACTGAGCCTCGAACGGGCAGCGGCGACCTCTAAACAACCTCGACGTACCTCCACGACTGAACCCAGACCTCATACGATGGAAATGAGCTAGAATTGGCCTTTGATTTAAATAAAATTCTGACAATTACAAGGAAGTCAACAAACCATAACTACAATCGAATCTGAAACCGCGTTCAAAGTCATTTGAGTTTGCGAGCCACAATTCCGAACCATTGAACTCTCAATTGACCAGCTTTAATAGAGAACCAATCCGAGTTAAAAATCAAAGGGAATTAAACCCCAAAACCAGAGGAACAGAGTTCTGACAGGTTCGATCTAGTTAGGGAGATGGCAGAGGCGATTTTTATTTTGGGCATTCGCCGATTTTCTCTTCGGTGCTAGGGGTCTTTGTATCAGTTTCTCTGTTCAAGCAGTGTATCGATGGGGTGTCTTTAGAAGAAGGCGTAGGGGAGGTACGATTTGTTTTTCTACTGTTCGGCTCTCCCGCTGAATTGAAGGGGACACAAAAGGGAAGGGTCAAGCGGGCCAGAGAATGAATTGGGCTTGAAAATGGGTGGGTAGGCGGAATTAACCAAAAATAGCCCGACTCAGGTCTTTATATAAAACATCAATCTTTTTAATTGTTTATGTTATAAATAGACTCCTATTGAAGGTGAATGTCTATAATTAGAGAGATTCTAGAGTTCTATTCTTGGTAGATAAATCATCCCCCTCCCTATAAATAAAGGGGTCTTCTACCATTGTAAACCACTCCTAACAATCTCTAAGTATCAATAAGAATACTTCTCTCTCTATTGCTCTTGTTCTTGCATTATTGTTCTTATTCTTATATTATTTCATAACACGTTATCAGCACGAGACTCTACCGTCTCAAGAACCATTCTCGAGAAATCTAAGGTATTTCCCTCTTCCTAATTTAATTTTCGATTATGTCTGACATTACGAAAAGAAAGTTCGTTGCCCTTGAAATTTCGGGCAAGAACTATATGACATGGGTGTTGGATGCTGAAATCCACTTAGATGCTATGGGTCTCGGAGACACCATCAAAGATAGAGAAAAAGCATCCACCCAAGAATGTGCGAAGGCCTTGATTTTCTTGCGCCACCACCTTGATGAAGGTTTGAAGATTGAATATCTCACCGTCAAGGATCCACTCGTCTTGTGGAACGGCTTAAAGGAGAGATATGACAACCTGAAGTTGGTCACTCTGCCACAAGCACGATATGATTGGGCTCATCTGAGGCTCCAGGACTTTAAGTCCGTCTGAATATAATTCTGCTATGTTCAGAATTACTTCTAAATTGAAGCTATGCGGGGATAATATCTCCGATTATGATATGCTTGAGAAAACGTTTACAACGTTTCATGCCTCCAATATAGTACTGCAACAACAGTACAGAGAGAAAGGCTCTACAAAGTACTCTGAACTGATTTCTCTTCTACTAGTGGCTGAGCGAAATAATGACCTGCTCATGAGAAATCATGAAAATCGACCCACTGGGTCTACACCACTGCCTGAAGCAGATAAGGTGCACTCTCATTATGCCAAACATGAAAAGGACCATGGTCATGGTCGTAAACGGGGTCATAGCCAGGGACGTAAACAAGGAAGAAATTCCAATGAAGTCCGTCAACCCCCAAGGAGAGATAACCGCCGAAAGCAGAAACGGGGTCATGAAGATCCTAAGGCAAATGGTTCAGAAACTATATGTTTATCGTTGCGGTGGGAAAGGGCACTGGTCAAAGACTTGCCGTATACCAAGACACTTGGTTGACCTTTATCAAGCATCTCGAAAGAGAAAAGGCCCTGAAACAAATTTCGTCTATGACGACGATGAAGACATCACCCACCTGGATGTGGCAGACTTCTTTGAGCAACCCGAAGGGAAAATAGACCACCTAATCGGCGATGGATCCGTGATGAAAGAAGATGGAGCTATTTGATTTTATTTTACTTGTTTGTATTAGTGAATGAATAAACTAATAGCCATTAGTATTAGCTCGTATTAGTTAGTTCATGATATAATGTTAGCATTAGTTCTTTAGAATGTATCAATATGCTCAAATATCAATAATATTTTTACTTTCCAGTAGAGGTAATCGACTAACCTGAAAAACTAGTCGGTTATCTCATATTTCGCATAAAAACTGCAAAACAATCGATTGTCAATGATCAACAATCGATTGTCTTTAAAACAGTGTGATCTGGAATTTTACAAAAACAGTCAACAATCAATTGTCTATGATTAACAATCGATTGTCTTTAAAACAGTGTAATCTGGAATTTTTCAAAAATCATCCATAATCGATTGTCTATGCATAACAATCGATTGTCTTAAGACAGTGTGCTCTGGAATTTTTCAAAATAGCCAACAATCGATTGTCTATGCATAACAATCGATTGCCTTAAGACAGTGTGCTCTGGAATTTTTCAAAATAAGCCAACAATCGATTGTCTATATGTAACAATCGATTGTCTTAAGACAGTGATATGAAGTTTTTCAAAATAGCAAATAATCGATTGTGTGTGTTTAACAATCGATTGTCAATGTTCAACAATCGATTGTTTGTGTTTAACAATCGATTGTTTGAAGAAAATATTTAAACTGAAATTTTCAAACTGCAAAGTAATCAATTATGGATAACATATCTGATTTTGTTAGTCAACTGTTAGCTGCAGATTTTGAAAATATTATGTGACACAAACGAATTGAACTTATTTATTCATATGTTCGTGTATTTCTTTTATATGTCAAACCATGGGAAGTAAATTGATTGAAGGCTCCGGAAGAGCAACTGTAACTCTGCCCAAAGGCATGACGTTTATCATAGAGAATGCAATATTCTCCTCCAAGTCTAAGAAGAACTTGTTGAGTTTTAATGATATCAATCGCAATGTTCTCCTCCAAGTCTAAAAGGAACTTGTTGAGTTTTAAAGATATCATTCAAAATGGATATCATATTGAGACAATAGATGAGAATAATCTTGAATTCTTCATGAAAACGAGGCTGCCCATTTCGGTTTGGGTTCACGCCATTTTACATGCAGCAATGCTAGTTCGTCGGCTGCCCACTTTGGTTTGGGGTCACGCCATTTTGCATGCAGCAATACTAGTTCGTCGGCTGCCCACTTCGGTTTGGGGACACGCCATTTTGCATACAACAATGCTAGTTCGTCTCTGACTGACGAATTGACACAAATATTCCCCGTTGCAATTGGTTTTGGGTCATGGACCCAATATATCCCATTTAAGAATCTTTGGATGCGCAGTATATGTGCCTGTAGCACCGCCATCCCGCACCAAAATGGGTCTGCAAAGAATGTTAGGAATATATGTTGAGGTTGAATTGCCCTCCATTATTCGCTACCTCGAAACATTGACAGGAGATTTGCACGATTTGCAGACTGTCAATTTGATGAGACACTTTTCCCAAAATTAGGGGGAGAAGTTGGTGAAACCAAACGAGAAATTTTGTGGAAAAATGCATCATTATCTCATCTTGATCCACATACCTCTATTTGTGAGAAAGAGGCACAAAAGATTATCCATTTGCAAAGAATAGCAAATCAAATGCCTGACGCATTTATAGATTTGAAAAGGATAACAAAATCACATATCCTCGAAGTGAATGTGACAACATTTGATTCACGAATACATATTCATTATTGGAAGAATATGAACATGAAATTGGTATTAAATATACCACACTCTTCCCTAGAAGGAGGTTTGAGATGATACCACACTCACCCTAGAAGGAGGTTTGAGATGATATATAGCATGAATGATCGTTGGTCACGTACCTATTGTACGCCAAAGTATTTTGGAAATATGACTATTAAAGGACAACGATAATGCAAGAAACATATCTTGCATATAAGTTTGACATGACCATAATGGTATAACTTTCTCTTTAAGAAAGATATTCACCACATGGATGTTGATGAATCTGTGGTAGTACAAAATTAATTGAGAGCTCTAGAAGAGCCAATTATTACTATGTTGGAGAAACACAATTGAGTATTGTGCTGTAGTAAGTCTCAAAGAAACTTATTCGGTTTCCAAAGTACACGCGAAAGCGATTGATTATATTGAGACTATAAATAAAGGAAGGCTTTGATATCTCCTATTACTACAACTTGTAGCGGGGTAATTTGCATATGAAAAGCTACCCGCTTTGTTCTCCACTTTGTACTACACAAACGAAAGAATGCCACAATAAAGTGGATATCTATTGGTATAAAAACCCATGTCATAATAAACCTGAAGTTTATTGATAAGTGCACATGTCATGGTGTAAATTTGAAGTTTACCAATATTGATAATTTATTCAGTTGGCATTCGTGTTAGCCATCTCATTTTAAGTATGATGTGCAAATTCACATAGGTGAATATTAAAGAACTAGAAAGTTCTTTACGAATTCTCTTGTATCACTTGTTCTCATTAATGAACTGACCAACTAAAGAGTTCGGGTTGAAGCCCATAAATTCTGGAAATATCAAAGGTGAATATTGGCCCATTCACCTGCCATGTATACCACATATGATGCATCTATGATATGGTTACATGCGCAATTGTTATTAACCCGCAGCCTGGCCGGTGCTTGCGAGGTAAATTGCTCACTAATCTAACTTCGAGCATAATTTCCAGATTTTCTACTCAAGATAGTTCATCTTGATAAGTTGGTTTATATCAAAGTTGGTTTAGCAAGATAATTATTGAGTGCTTCCACTTAATAGCTAAACTGTTTCTTATGAGAACAAAGTTATATATATCAGTTTGATATACGTTGTATACGAGAGTATATTATATTCTCCCCTCACAAGTGGTTCAGGGTCAGGAACCAAATAATTTCATCTTATTATTAATATGCTGTGTATATTGACATGATAATGCACAAAGATGATTTCCCAAAGTTGAGGAAACAAGTTAGCTTTTCTAACATGAGGGGGAGACATGATAAACACTTGAGAAAAGGTTACATGGGATGAATTATCATTTGTATATGTATATCCCCGAATATCATGATATGAACCTGAAGTTCATAAAAGGATAATTCAATTGCAACATATTGCAAAGCATGCTATACGCATTTGCTGACCCAAAGAAAGTAACTAAATGGAAGAGATACAATTCAAGAATAATTGATTCCATATGAAAGACATGTAGTTTTAAACCTGTAGTTCAAATGCTTGAAAGTATAAAGTCAAAGGTATGTATAATCGGTTTTCGATATCTTATTTGTCTAGCATGACATGGAAAACTTGATATGCATCTAAAGTCTATTATATGGCTTATATGACTTAACTTGAAAGATTTAAGTTGCTTGAAGCATATGCAATTCTTGGTCTTGAAGTACCACATCCTAAGTACAATTTGTGTACATATGTATCTTGCTATAACTATAAACATGATGGCATTGAGAATGCATCTATGGAGATATTGAAGAGTTATTCCACGACATTATATGAAGATGTTCATATCTATCAAGAATGATGATTTCAAGGTGCGGAATATTTATTCAAGTCAATATGGTTGATTTGTCAAACGTCTACCAAAGATCGTTTTGAAGATGATGCACAAGATTGGAATGCAAATGCTCAAGGATATAAATTGATGTACTCATTAGAGGGAGTTAATGCGCGTTGCACTCTTTTTCCCTTACAAGGTTTTGTCCCACCGGGTTTTCCTTGCAAGGTTTTTAACGAGGCAACCAATAGGCGCATATTCAAACATGTGTACTCTTTTTCCTTTCTTTAATTTTTCTCATTGGGTTTTGGTTTTAAGGTTTTAACGAGGCACATTGTTGAATAGACATTCAAGGGGGAGTGTTATAAATAGACTCCTATTTAAGGTGAATGTCTATAATTAGAGAGATTCTAGAGTTCTATTCTTGGTAGATAAATCATCCCCCTCCCTATAAATAAAGGGGTCTTCTACCATTGTAAACCACTTCTAACAATCTCTAAGTATCAATAAGAATACTTCTCTCTCTATTGCTCTTGTTCTTGCATTATTGTTCTTGTTCTTATATTATTTCATAACAGTTTATCTTTATTTCTTTTTTCCTTTTTTTATTTTTTGATTTTATGAAATGCTAAGTTAAAACTTAAAACAAAATTGACATTAAAAGAAATATATTTCCTAATTTTCCAATTACACGAATTAAGGCAAATTAAAACTAAAAATGCAAAAAGACCATTTTTTATTATTTTCTTTCTTTTTAAGCAATTCTAACTACTATTTAATTTCAAAATGTGAACTTAAATCCTAAATGCAAATGTCAAGTATATTTTTATATTTTCATATAAATTAAAATGCACAAATAAAGTGCAAACAGTTAACAGAAAATAAAACAAAAATTCACAAAATTTCAAAAATAAAGAAAGAAATTATTTTGTTTGAATTTTCGGGAATAATTCACATATATAACAAAAATCACGTGCTCACAGTTGGTTTGTCGTTCATAAGATAACTCATCCATACAACACAAGGCCAAAACGCAAGGTAGGCATGACTGGCAAAGGGTTGAGCATGAGTATTACTGATCCGTCTAAGGGAATGGTTGAATTAGAATTCGAGTTGAAAGAAGAGGTTTTGAGGTGGAAAAGACAGATAGTCGGAATGTACAAAGCTTGGACCAATGGGTGTCCTCTGCCATCGGTCCCCGATGCCCGACATTATGCTCCAGAACCAATTGTCAAGGTCTCGGGTCTATACCCTCACGTTCTTCATTGTGAGACTCACAGTGGGACTATGAAGCTTGCTAAGACACTGGAGCAATCAGAGGTATCGATAAAGCTGGAAGAGTTTAAGATGCCGAATTTCAATTTGTATGATGGGCAAGGAGATCCAGTAGGCTACCTGAGGGATTATTGCAATGTTGGTGAGAAAGATAAGTTGCTAATGGCAGACTTTAGTGAGAGATTGACTGGGGCAGCTAAGGAATGGCATAAACGTCAAGATGTCGGGATAAGGCAAACATTGGGCGACATGACTCAAGATTTTATGAGACATTTTTAGTACAATACAAATATTGTCCTAAACCATTCTTCTTTATCTCAAACAAAAAAGAAACCCAAAGGAAGTTTTAGGGAATTTTGGGTTAGATGGAACGAACAAGTTGCTCAGGATAAGCTAATGGGATTTAACTCAATTGAAGGGACACGAAAAATACCCAAAAATACGAAGTTGGCAAAACTCGAGCCCCGGGCCCATTTCTCAAAAAATTACAAAAGTCATATCACTGGATTTCTCGTCTTGCCACGATTCCGTACATATAAAAATTACCAAAATTGGAGCTCAAATGGGCCATCAAATCCCAAATTTACATTTCAAAAATCAAGCCCTAGTTCTTCAATTTTTTTTACCCAAATTTCAGAGAATCAAAAGATAAATCTTCAATTAAATGGAGTTTCTAAGCTCGAAACTTACCTCCAATCATTTCCCGTCAAAATCCCCTTCAAAATCTACCAACAAGCTCTCAAGGTGGTGCAAAAATGGAGGAAAATGAGATAGGTAGTGGATGAAATGTTATTAAAAACCCTTATGTCTGCCCAGTTATTACCATATGCGATCGCATCCAAGCCCCTATGATCGCATAGCAAAAAATTCCCAGACCTGCAAAATGACCTATGCGAATGTGACCCTCTCACTGTGATCGCATAACTTCATTGGCCAGACCTATGCGATCGCACTCACATTGATGTGAATGCAATGCACAAAACCCCTGGGCCCTCATATCCTCTTATGCAATTGCAACATCACCCCTGCGATCGCATTGAAAAAAATGCCTTGCCCTCATAAGGCTCTACGCGATCGAAATAGCTCTTATGCAATCACAACGGACAAAAATGCCTGCAACAGAACCAGCAATTTCTGCTATCCTCTAAGGCACAAAATGGTCTGGTTGACCATCCGAAACACACCCGAAGCCCTCGGGACCTCAACCAAAAGTGCTAACCCATCCTAAAACATCACACAAACATGTTCCAATCATAAAAACACATCCAACAACACAAGAATCATCAATTTACGACCGATTCAAGACTAAGTTAAACTAAAACAATTGAAACTTGCATTTGATAAAAAACCCAACAAAACGATGTCCAAATGACCTGAATTTTTTCCCACATATCTAAAATCACCTAAAGAAGCTACTGCAGCTCTCGGAATTCCATTCCAACCCTCGGATCAAAATCCCGCATATCAACCGGAATTCACCAAAATTCAAACTTAGCCAATTCAAGTCTAATTCTACAACGGACCTCCAAAATTACTTCCGATTGTTCTCCTAATCCTAATGTTATCCCCGAAACTAACCGAATCATCAGAAATTCATTCTGAGCCCTCTAACTCATAAGTCAACATTCTGTTGACTTTTCCAAACTAACCTTCTCAAGAAGAGACTAATTGTCTCATTTTTACCTGACTCAATTTGAATTACTTCAAATTCCCCAAACATATATAATGAAACATATAGAAGCATAAAACGGGAAAAACGGGACGGCAACGTATGAGACGACGGGTCGGGTTGTCACACTATCAACTCATTGAGTAATAAGTATATAAAATGTCTGAAGATAAGAATCCACGAAATGCCACAAAGTAAAGCTGAAACTAACAGTCCGACACATAACTATGAACCAACAGCAAAACAATATCAAGTATATCAGTCAAGTATAATGCAAGAATGCAATGCAATGCACATGACCCGCTGCGGCGTACAGCCCGATCCATTGGGTACCCGTGCTCACTGGGGGTGTGTATAGACTCCGGAGGGGCTCCTACAGCCCAAGCACAATATCATCATATCATTACTGCGGTGTGCAACCCGATCCATACTCAGTCCACAGTATGGATATGAGTCACATAACATATTCAATTAATTTCTCAGTTTCCAATTATTAAGAATAATATAATTTAGTTATTTAACTTCAGGAAAAGTGACTTAGCATTTCATAACAATGAATAAACACATGAATGAGATCAATGATAATACAAATCATGCTATCACAATAATATTCATCCTCTGAGGATGCTACAGATCGGAACAAAGCCCCAAACAAGGCAATAAGCCCACATATATTCAATATAGGGTGCGTATCAGTGGCCAATATAGTAAAATTCTTGTTCGGGATGGACCAAGTTACAATCCTCAGTCATCAACAACCCCTAACCTGCCATAGGGTGCGAGTCACGCCCTAATATAGCGACACAATGTGATAAACCGATGTCTCAAAGCCTCAGGCCATCATCTATACAGACTACTCACCTCTAACCGGTCGTGGCTAGTCCGCAATGCCCTTTTCCTCTTGAATCGACCTCTTCACGCGTAGAATCTTGTAATAACCACAACGAATACGTTACATTATGCTAAATAAACATATCCTAATCGAAATTACTCGAAAAATGCTAAAAATTACGAAGTTGGCAAAATTCGAGCCCCGGGCCCACTTTTTGAAAAATTACGAAAGTTACATCACCAGATTTCTCGTCTCGCCATCAGTCCGTACATATAAAATTTACCAAAATTGGAGTTCAAATGACCCCTCAAACCTTCAAATCTTATTTTCAAATCCCTAGGTCCAAAATCCCCAATTTACACCTGAAACACATGTAATCTAGTCGGATTATTCGATGATAATTCAATATTATGGAGTAGAAATAATCACAAGTTACTTACCTCAAGATTTACCATGATTTCTTGCTCAAAAATCGCCCCAAGCCGTGTTTTTTCGCAAAAAAAAATAGGTAAAAAATGAGCAAAAAAATGCAGCAGCTTTATTAAGCTAATCTGGTCGCTAAAACCCAAATCTGGTCACTAAAAGTGCCAGATTTAGTCACTAAAAGTGCCACACCAGACTTAATGCACCAACACTCTTTAATTTCACTAAAAAGGCTCTAACTCCATCATACAAACTCGGAATTAGACGATTCTTGCTCCTATAAGACAAATAATAATACGAACACAACCCTTAAGTCGAAACTCAATTCGGAGCTCATTTGCGTAGTGTGATATCCATTTCACTCGTTAAATAATTACCCATGTTTCACGTCAAAAACCCAATCGCGAGTTGATGAAATTAGACCAAAATTTCCAGGTCATTCCTATAATTCATTATCAAAATTTCAGAAGTCTCGGAATCAAATTTGGATCTCTAGAACTAAAAATGAACTTTTATATCATTACGTTAATGCTCAAAACGGCAAAAATCTTACAAAAACTCTTCCAAAATTTATCCGAGCCTCATGGCATTCCAACAAAGTATACTAACAAGTTCCAAAATACATTACGGACTTGCTCAAGGCTTCAAATCACATCAAACGACGCTAAAATTATGAATCAACCTCCAATCCAAGCTTGATGAACTTTGAAGTTTTCAACTTCTATTTCTGATGCCTAAACCTATCAAATCATGTCCGATTGACTTCGAATTTTGCACACAAGTCCAAAATGACATGAAGAGCTCCCGAAATTCTAGGAATTTTATTCCGAGCCCCGGATCAAAATCTCACCTATCAACCGGAATTCGCTACATTCCTAACTTCGCCAAAATAGGCTAATTTCTACGCCGAGCCTCCAAATTCACTTCCGATTGCTCTTCTAAGACTTAAATTATCCCCCGGAACTAGTCGAACCATCGAAAATCTATTTCAAGCCCTGTAACTCACAAGTCAATATCCGGTTGATTTTTCTAAACTACCATTTCCTTAAAGAGACTATTCGTCTCATTTCTAGTCGAACTCTATCTGAATTACCTCAAATTCACCTACACATATAATGAAATATATAGAAGCATAAAACGGGAAAAGTGAGGTGGAGATACATGAGACAACGGGTCGGATCGTTGCATAAATAGATCCACAAGTTTGTACAGAAATAACTTGAACACCATGTTCATTAAGTTTATGAATGCGGCTGGACGATTCGTGAGCTTGAAGTATCATAAAAACACATAATACACTGGCGAATTCTTAAGGCTTTTTTAGGAATATCTTCCATTCTTATTCAGAACCAACGAGCAATCTTTGAAAAATGAATAGCTCATTATAACTAAACAAACAAGTTTTCTATATGAAGTTATGGGAATTTATTATGTATCATTATCTTATTCAGTACTTGCAGCTAATGCACATTGTATGAGATCGTTTTTTTTCTTTCTTCTTTACAAGTAATATTGGTGCACCCATTGTTAATATGCTCAATTTAATAAAACTCTTATCGAATAAATCTAGTAACTGTTAACTTTAGCAATTCTACTAGTGCCACACCATATGGGGGTAAGGTAGTAAATCAATACCGAAATCTATTTCTTATATTAGCGATAATCTTGGTAATTTCTCGAGGGATAATTCTCACCATGATTACTTTTTCAAAACTACGTGTTTACCATCTTGTGTCCCTTATTATTGCTAAGAGACGAAAATCATTTTTTCTTTGTAATCATTGAGCCTTCATAAAAGAGATGACTTTATCAATCTTTGGAACTTAACCCCATTTTAGAATAAAAAAGAGTTATTTCGTTATCTCAGACTTAACTATCTTTAACACTTGCTCTTTTGTTTTTGTTTTGTTTTTCCTTTCTTTCACCGAGCCGAGGGTCGATTGGAAACAACCTCTCTACCCTTTCGGGTAGGGATAAGGCCCGTCTACATATTACCCTCCCCTGACCCCACTTTGTGGGACTATACTGGGTAGTTGTTGTTGAAGATAGCTTAGCAGGAAGATGACAAGTATATACCCATCATTATGTTCAATAGACCACATTAAGTAATATCAAGTCAATTAGGATATCTTTATTCTCAACTTGAAGACGAGGTTGTCATATGTTTAATTAACTCAAATTTTCCTACATAAGCAACAACCCGAAAGATTATTCAATATCTCACAGCCCATGTTTCAATTTTAGAAACCTTATTAGAGAAATTATTTCAGTGTTAGACTTCATCTAAATATTTGAGTCTTCTGGGGCCCTTTGTGTTTTTCCATTCTTCACTTTGTCTATCTATTGTATCTATCAAGATCTCAATTTCCAAGTAAATACTTCTGTAATGGCACTCTCCTGGTGCTATAGTGGTGAACTCATAGTAATTTCAAGAATAGACCTTACTACAGATCTTACGGTAATATTTTTCTTGTGGAAAAATGGGCCTTTCATTGGCCTTTCCTAATACTTCCGTCACCTTTTGTTGTTAGGAGACGGTTGACTATCTAGTGGTAACATTTGATATCTTTGAACCTCTAGCCAAATTCACTTATCGGGTGATTGATGTGAGTAATACAGAAAAAGGATAACGGTGACAAATTTAATTATTTGACCCTAATCACCACACAAGTACGGAGGAATATGAAAGAAAGACAAGACATATCCTATCACACCCTCGAAGAATCACGATTATGGGAATGTCAGCTATATAACCATAATTGAGATTCTACTACCGATATGTGCTCCATTATTCACAAGAATAACCTAAGCTCTGATACCAACTTTGTCACGACCCAATTTAGGATCATCACCGGCACCTAGGAGCAAGTGCCCCCAAGTAAGTCTTATCGGTATTTTACAGAAATCGGATAGAGTTTTTCCTGTTTTTGGATTATCCTAAAAACTTTCCCTGTCTCAAATCAGCAATCAAACATCCTAATAACAATTCAAATGACAATGACCTTATCAATTAACCAAAATAAATATTTACCTTTAATAGTCCACCCACCAATAATTACAAATACTACTTTATCTCCAAATTTGATAAGAATGAGGGATACTCTAACATAAATCTCTAATAATGAAGAATACTGCAGACACTAAAAAATTTGACTATGGAGCGACTATAAGAATTTAAAGAAAAGACCATAATAACAAATAAAATCTCTGCCCACGCGAATAAATGCGGGGCTCACCAGAAACTATCAACTTGTGCGCCTGACAAACAGAATCATCACCCTTCAACTGTTGTCTCTGAAAAAAAAAGCGGGAAGTGAGTTGCTTGCTCAATAAGTAATAACACTTAACGACAACTTTTTTTTTAATTGGGACAAGTCAGAAAACATGCATGTATAATAATAATTACGAACTATCATAAAATTTAAAATGCCCTTTCAAAAATAGTAATAATAATCGGTCTCATCATGTGTTTCCTGTTATATAAATCAATTTAACAATTCAATAATAGACTCAGTAAGCACTGTGTCATATCAAATCTTTATGTTTGGGAGGTTTCTAAGGAAGGATCATATAATCTGTATCACTGTATGGACCCTTTCGTAAAAGGAGTCAAATATAATTGTATGCTAGTTCTACCTTCCCACTAGCGAGGGCTATAACTATAATCGGTAATCTGTAAGTACAAGGTACACCAGGTCTAACGAACCCACCATTAGCTATGGGATCATTCAAAGTCTCCTCCTATTTATACTCTTTCTTGTAAACAGTAAATACTCGTACAAAAGCATTTTCAAAATAATAAAGGGCGTATCATTTCTTATCAAATATTGTAATTTTATTTCTGTAATGGAAATCATGTCTCAAGTAACAGTAAAATATATCTAGTAATGGTAATAATAATTTAAATAACTGTAACATCTCAAATAACGGTAAACCATATCTAGTAACGGTTAAAATATTTAGATTAACCCGGTAAACATCTCAAGTAAACTGTTCAGTACCATATCAAGTAAAGGACTTGTCCCACATGCAATTTCAAACATTCAGTAAGACATTTATTTTCAAAATAATATATAAACCATGCAGGTTATGAAAACACAAATTGCGGTAAGATTACTACTTACAATACTCGTGCATGGATACCCAAGGCATCACCTCGAGCACTTTGTTCAATTTCTTCAACTATCTACTTGTAACAAAATCAATCTATGTATTAACTTCGTGAATTACCAACATAATTGGTCCATCCCTGTCACATTTAATTAATATTTCTATTTTCATTCATCTGAAATAGGACCATTGATTCTCTGCTAAGCAATTTAGTAGTACTTAATTCGATAGAAACTATAGTTCTCTGTTTATTCTTATGCCTTTATTTGAATCTTATTCTCATATAGCACTTTACAAGTATTGCTAACCCGTACATTAGAGTTCTTGGTATAAATTAATATAATATATTCTTTTTCAATCTTCATATGAAATCCATGATTGTGCTAAATAAAAAGAACACCTTAAGTTTCTTGTTTCTTTCGTGAATGCCAAACGAAATCTTAATATAATAATTTATCTAAAATCTGATAAAGATCAATATATATACCTGTTTAAGTAAAAATGATACTACTACACTACTTTTTTTTTCTTTACTTATGATTCGTTTTCTACTCTAAGCAATGAGCCAAAATCAGAAAAGGACATAATTTTCCATAATAATTCTCATAAGTATTTAATCTTCTAGTACCCAATATGATCGTGAATCAGAGAACAAGAGCAAGAACATTATGGAGTACTTACCCTCTTTAAGCCGAAAGAGATCTGAAACAATAAGAGTTTCTGATTCTCTCTTTTCAATTTTTTTTATGTATGATTAGAATGTTTGTTTGATAAAAATTCTATTGCACAAAACTCTTTGGAGATTTCTCTGTTTCGCATGGGCTCTAAACCTCTGTTAAAGTTTCTCAATTTTTGATTCAATAATTTCACTCCTAAAAGATGAAGGACCCTAATCCTTTTTTTATTTATTTTTCCTTGTCTGATACAGTAATGAACAATATAATTTTATTTTATTTTCATCACGTAATGATTCACAAATACTTAGTATCCTTACACTATAGTATTTGTTATATTTGTAGAATATTTATTCATCTAATAAGAGTTCCTAACTGTTATACAAAATACATTAAGCTCCCTTATCTTGTCTTTGTCCTTAGTTAGAGAAACAATAACTGTTTCTAAGCTTGGTATAGAGAAAATTCAATTTTTATCTTGTTCTTCTCCACACAAAGAAATCCAACGATGCACAGGAAATCCCTTGAATCAAGAATTACGATATTGGGGCTTCAAACTTTAAATTAACTGATCCTATTCAATCGCATCATATATGCTGCGTTTCCTTCCCCCAAAATTCCTTTAGGTTTTGTGTTATTTTCTCCTAATGCCCTACCACTTTGCAGATGGGTTAAGGCCCATTTACTTACTATTTCTTTCTTTCTTTTTTTCTTTTGCAATTTACTTAAATACCCCTATTTTTATAAGAGGTATTATAAGGACAATATAAGTTGACAATGTATTTGATTGCTCTAATTTTTTTGAATGTATCAATCATTAATTGTTGTGATATTGTAGAAATAAACAGACAATCACTCGCATCCTCATCAACTACAATGCCATTGACCTGAAATTCTCTAAATTTCCCATAGCTATCCCAATTCTCCTTCAATTGTAGTAATATTGGTATTTTCGCCATAATCGTTGTTGTTGCAAAAGAATTGTAAAAGATTTTGTCGTTTTGATTTGTGAAATCAGATAAAATATTAAAACACGGTTTATCACAAAAAAAGAGCACAAAAATTTTGTAACGAAGTCGACGATAGTTATTACTCTGCGTGATTTATGGTGTGGAAGATTTGAAAGATATTTAATTCCCCTTTTTTAGCTCGCCTAAATAATGAATCCTACAGCTATAAAGATTCTTTATTTAATGCATTGTATTTATTTTGTAGATTCTATTAACATAAAGGGTAATATGCAAACTATAAATATATTTGGTAATATAATTTCATATATGTCATAGGAACGAAAATTTCTCAAAAATATAAGTATGAGGCTTGGGATATCAGTGACTGGGGGGCTTCATATATTCCACCTGCAAGTTCTAGGCTTCTAGCCTTTGGGCTTGGGCTGGATCATTGGAGCTAACAGCTCAAATTTCAAGGAGATCTTATACAAATTAAATGGTCGTCCGACTCACCGCTTAGTTTTTCTAACAGGCATATTTAAAGGGATTTATATATATATATACCATATAGCAAATTTTATTATCAAAATTGTGTATGGTTTGGTATTTACCCGTCTATTGTTTTGTTTATAAAAATTGTACTAAACCAAAAATAGATAGATTCTACCCTAAAAAGGCTCCAAATTTGTAGGGATCACATTTAATGGTGATTCTATCACCATTAATTTCGAAAATTAAAACGTAAGAAAATCTATTGCAGCGTAATTCTCTCCTTCTCCATATATTTTCCACCATTGATAGCCATTAAAAAGCTTGAAAGCTTTGAATTCAAATTTGGATTTTTAAAAATCATTATTTGTTTGGATTGGGTGTTGTTGTAAATAATTCGAAATATGTTTAGGAGTTTATATCTCAATTTTGAGGGGTTTTGGTGAAGGTTAGACTTGGTTTTGACTGATTTTCAGATTGAAACTCGTCGAAGAAGAAGAAGACATATTTTTCCAGAAATTGTAGTTCAGTTGTAGTTAAATTGTAGAATTGTAGATAAATTGTAGATAAAATATACATAAATTGTAGATAAGTTGTAGATAAATTGTAGATTGGGAAGACTAAAACTTCTACAAGTCTTCTCAATTATGTCGAAAATGCCAATTATGCTACAATTGAAAATCCCTTGGATTGGGTGTTGTTGTAAATAATTTGAAATATGTTTAGGAGTTTATATCTCAATTTTGAGGGGTTCTGGTGAAGATTAGACTTGGTTTTGACTGAATTTCAGATTGAAACTCGTCGAAGAAGAAGAAGACATATTTTTTCAGAATTTGTAGTTAAAATGTAGTTAAATTGTAGAATTGTAGATAAAATGTAGATAATTTGTAGATAAATTATAAATTGTAGTTAAATTGCATTGTTACATTTATACTACAATTAAACTACAATCTTGTGTCATTGACCAGTACTGAGTATGTGTAAAAATGTCTTGTTCCTTTCAGCTCCCGAACTGTAGAATTGATGATTTGATTCTCTTGTATCAATTTATTTTGTTTTTGGAAATGGGATTCCCTTCTATATGTAAAGATTATGACTATCCTGTAAACCCCGGTACTTGTTTTCTCCACAATCTTGCTTTTAGAGATGCTAATGTATGTTTTATGAATCATTACAACATTTTCCTTGTAATACATAGCATAAGAGTCATTCATTATGGGGTAGAGGGCGGCTAACACACTTGGTGAAATCCTTGCCTTTTTACAGTTGATGTGATGGTTCAAACTCTATTATTGTAGCATCTTCGTCCGTTTACCCCTTCTCTTTCTGATATAATTAAAAGAAGCCATTCATTACTCTACCCTACATTAATACCACAAAGCTAAGTTGGGATTGTCATCATGGTTACTATTTGCACTTTTTTTTTGGATTTTTATCATGCATAAAGGTGCTTCCAATTCAAATCTTTCATCATGAATTGTGGAGTTACCGGAGATTTTAAGTTCAGGTTCAAAATGAGTAATTCCATTAGGAAAGAGAAGAGGATAAAAAGGAAAAAGGAATATATGCTCCTAAAATCATGCCTAGAATAAATGAAGCAATAATTATACCCTTAATTTGAATTATGGTACATAAATTGAAATTTGGTATGCTTAAATGTAATAAATACAAACCTTAAACATGGGAGATAATAAGGTTTGCTATATGGTACATATATGTAAAAATCCCATATTTAAATTATACAATAGTTATATATGATTATGCATTTCCTATACACAATTATATATCTATCGACTACTATTTAAGTTAAATGGTTCGGCAGCGGATATTATGTTAATTCTTTGGCTATTATTAAATAGTTAAAGTACAAAATCAGGTTCTTGAATAATTTCGTCCCATTTAGTGCTCTTCACTTGACATGATTATCAAAAGAAAAATACAAAATAAAAAATTTTAACATAAAAGTTTAAACAAAACATAGGAAAATTGGATACCATAAAACCATTTGTGATATTTAAAATATTTAAACACTTCGAATTTGAAAATAAAAAAGTAGAGAACATTTTTTAATAACGTAGAAAGGAAAGTAGGACATTTTGTTATCTACTTTCACGTTAAAAGATTAGTTCCTCCTAAGTACTCTCATTAGATGACATCTTGTAGTTAAATTAAATAGGCATTTGGACATTAAAAAACTGTGAGTTTTGAAGGAGAAAAAGATAGTCTTTTAATTAAATTAAAAAATATGTTTAGACTTTAAAATTGGGATACATTTTCCTTGAAAAAAATATTGCAGTTTTGGAAGATCAATAAAATATTTTACATGTAAAAAATACCACTTTTTCAAATTTGAAAAATTCTATTTTCAATTTTTTTTTTTAAAAAAATTCAGTTCAATGTATTACCAAACAAGTTTTAGAAGGAAAAAAAAAATAGGAAGAAAGGAAAAAAAATTGTATCGACAAACGGGTCCTAAGAAGAGAAATTTGTTTACTTGTTTTAGAAGTATTATAATTAGGAGAATCTATGGGAATAATACAGGACTACTGGAGAGAAAACAGACAACATAGAAGAACAGTGATGCTAGAAAACGTGAAATATGTTACTATAATATATACTCCAGTCCAGTCCACAAATGATGTGAAAACTTTTTTGAATTCCATAGCTGTGGTCGTGAATCATGATGGTTGCTAAGTTATGCTTACAATCAAGGGTTAAATCCGTAGCACTTCATGATCACTTGTTTAAAGCTTTAAAAACGAAATTAGAGTCAAACTTACGAAATCTTGACAAACACTTCTTAGACTAATCAGTACTAGGGATTTCAATTTGATATTTTTGGTATTTGATTTCTTAAAATGATATATCAATATTGTACCAAATTAAATTAGGTATGATTTCATTTTTCTCCTTTCATTTTTGATTTATTCGGTACGGTACTTTGATTTGTTTGGCTCGAATATTATCTAGTGCATACCCCTACTAAACACCTTATCTATATGAAAATAATGATCAGCTCCGAGCTATGATTTCCTTGTCAAAATATATGCCTTTAATTTCCTTAGGTTTGTGCTTATATACTGATTGGGTAGCAGGTTACTAAGTACCGAAAGTAGAGTGATTGGACTGTAAGATATATGGATTTATATCTAGATATATGGACTTATATTTACATACATATGAACAATATATAGATAAATTATATGTTATGTGCTATCTTTTGGTTTGGCCTAAATAAGTGGTCTTATGAACATAAGGTTAAGGGGGCCAATATATTGTCATATAAAGTGTAGGACTAATGTGTAGATACCCAAAAGGGTAACCTTAGTTAATGATGGGCTAACTAAGGTTACATATATGTAACCATGGTTACATGCTTGTGACTCTTGAGTTATGTAACTCTTGTGACTCTTGGGTTATGTAACTCTTTTGTTATAAAGTGGGGGTTATGGTTCCCACATTATTGCAAGACATAATCTCTTCTTCCTCCCATTGAACTTAGAGAAAAACTCCATTATTGTTGTCTTGCAAATTCTTGTGGAAAACCATTCCCATATTTGGTCTTGTGTGATATTCTTGTGGAAAGCCATACACCAACTTTGGTTATTGTGATATTATTGTTGTTGTGAAATCCATACTTCAAGAAGGATCAAGAAGACAATCTTGAAGGAAGGACTAAGGAACTTGCTAAGGCACACTTCAAACAATCATCGAAGGAGGTTCAAGGATTTCCACATATGGATTCAAGTAAGCTTCCGCTCATGTAGTTGTTGTTCCAAATTGTTCAATATGAAGGTTATTGTATTTTAGTAGGAATCATTATTCTAACAATTGGTATCAGAGCCACCTTCATATTTGGATAATTTGGATGTTCATAAGATTCATGTTATATAAAGTTCATGTTCAAGTTAAGTTAGAATTTTGTTTATGAAATTCTAGTGCCATGAAATAGCATGATTTTATGAATGTTATGTTTTTGATGAACTTTGATGTTTTAATATCATGTTATCATTACTTGAATTGAAACATTGAATTTTGCATGATTTTGGTTGATGAGAAACATGTTTTCTTGTTTAAGTTTCTTGTTGAAGACCATATTAAGTTGTTGAAACGTTTTTTAACTTTCAGTGACGACAAAGTCTCCACTAATATATTTAGCGGCGACTTTTATGGTTTTAGTGGCAGCAACAGTCGCCGCAAAAGGTTCTGCCAATAAAGACAGAAACTTTTTTAACCTTCAGTGACGGCAACAGTCGCCACAAAAGGTTCTGCCAAAAAAAAAAAGTTTTGTTTTGATTGTTTAATAAGGACATAATGTAAGAAACGTTTTTTTTTAATTAATAAAACGTTTTAAGTCTTTTAGGTTTCAGATTTTAATTGAATATTTATAATATGTCAATTAATACTAAA